>JAGIKU010000704.1:0-1319078 GCA_020086695.1 Penicillium sumatraense | reverse complement strand
TCCACAACGGCCTGGAAGGTATATTCATCCATCCACCGGTCGGTCATCACGAACCAGCCTTTCTCACCAGCCGCCTCACCCCATGAGTTCTCCACCCGCCATCGGACTGGATCCCCGTTCTCAGAGAGATGCACCGCGGTGATGACCATCGCATGGGTCATTGAAGATTCGCCAGTGGAGAGTCGGTCGGCTTTGCTCATTCCGAGAGAAACATTGAATCCAAGAGTAAGATCAGTGAGGTCAGCATCCATAACACCAGTCTTCGTACTCGAAAACTTGCCAACGTCGCATCCGAAGAAGACAGGGTGACCGGCTTTCAGCATTGCAATTACTGCCTTTTTGAGGACAGGCATTTCTACATTGACGTACGTGAGTGGTGATCCTTCGACGACATTGCCGAGTCTGTCGACTGTCAATAGTCGGTTGTATTCATTTCGTGGATCGTTCACGAGACTGAAGTGTCGCCCCGGAGATACAGCAGGGCTGCTGCGCGATAAGATTCTGGTTTGAGATTGGAATGCCTGTTGGCCGAACTCTAGTGGAGTCTTCCGCACCTCCCGGGCAGTTCCATTTGAATCATAGTACTGCCATACAAATTGCTCATCCGGTTTCGGAGGCGGGCCAAGTAGAAGAGTGACGATTGAGTGGATTTCTTTCAGGAATTGCTCCTTGCTAGCCGACAAGAGATGAGCGGCATATCCATCGTCCTTCTTTGCTGCTGCTAGTTTTCGCAAAACCAAGGCCTGTTCACGCAATTTAGCAGTAAGCAGCGAGTTGAGCTTACCGCTATTTTGCGCGGAGTAGACATCGGGGTAGATCGAGTGGGGAACCAATCCGTATTTCTGTACGAGGTTGGCGACCATGTCCCACTGACCACCGTCAGTGACCGGGTCTTCTAGGATTTTCTGGACGAGGCGACCGGAGAGATCATCGTCGGCTGTTGCGATGATCTGCTCGAAGAACCAGTTGGCCTTTTCGATCTTGTCCCAGTAGAAGAGGTAAGCTTGGCTGAGCTCGAACTCGCGAAGGTCGTATGCTTTGATTAGCGGAACACGGAAGACATTGGTGGAGGCAAACAGCCAGCAGCGACCGGAGGAGCGCTGGTTTGTGATAGGAGCACCCTCGATGGGCACAGTCAGGTTGAAAATGTGGAGATCGGATTGCAGGCTTTGGCGGTTGGTGAGAAGAGACTCATAAGGCTGGCTGGAAAAGGTGGAGATGGCGAGACGGTTCTGTTTGGAGGAACAAGAAGAGCTTGCCATTAGTATGAGATCTTGGAAATGAACGGAAATTTTGTCGCTCTAACCTTTGCATCGCTCAACAGGGACTCGCTCCAGTCCTCCAGACGGGAAATGGCGACAGTTCGGATTCTCTCGCGAGTTGGATATGGTGGGGGAGCTGTGGTGGAGTCAATAGAGCTCTAACCGTGAAGGATCGACATGGAGGTATGGGAAGATGGGAGATGGACGAGGGGCGAGGGGTGAAGAAAGAGGTAAAATTCAAGAACTCACGAGTTTCAAAGTCCAGACTCAATGCTGGCTCTTGCTTGACATTCCGGGATGCTGTCTTGGAGGTTGTCATTCTGACCGGTCCAGTCTTCTCGTAGACTGGCTCCGGCTTGGAATAGGCTGTACCCATCTTGAAGGAGTATTTATTATTGAAGAGTTGAAATGGCTGTGAGAGTATTTCCCAAGGATGGAGGATAAATACTCCAAGGTTGATGAGGGAAGAAACAGAAAGATCCCAAGGTCCTCCAAAGTTGATCACTTGCCTGCGGGGAAAAGGGAAAGGCTGATGATGCGAGGTCGCATTGGTTCGCGTCAGTCGCCAACATCGCTGCTTGTTGATTGGCCATCAACTCATCGACCAGGTCACTGGGCACATTCCAGTTGCACCAGAAGCCATCAGATTGTGTTATCTTCATCCCATACTGGAAGATAGCTGTATCGCTACTTGATGATTGCCCAACAGATAAACAATCTACAAGGGTTGAGAACCCTTGTTCATCTGCGCCGAGCATCCACCGATCGTTCCAACTGTCTTTATTTTGTTTGAACCGGTACTTATGAATATTTCCAAAAAAATCGTCTTGCTCTAAAAATGTGGTACAGTGGAACTCCAATAAACATCCACAGTTAAAAGCTTGATTGAAATACACTCGGCCTGTAATAGTACTCATTACTTACTACTGACTAGTGGCTACTAGTAATGTCCAGTAGAGCCCACCTTGGCAAACATGATGCCTCCCCAGGTGAATATTCTTCGTTTTCGACGCAGACATATTCAGAGAAACCATAAGTTCAAAGTAGTATCTTGAAGAGTTCGGGGTTCTTACCGAGTGAAAATGGCGATGAACATCAACAAGTCCTCAACCCCGCACATTCACCCCCACACAGATAGACAATCATGTTGTTTCATTCGCCCCCGCATCCCTCGAAATCAGAGAACGCAGGGACATCTACTTAGAAGAAATGAACTTCATTCCTTATAAGTAGGGCGGGCCTGGCACTACGCCCGCGGAGGAGAACTTTCCGCAACACCGCATCAAGGAAACCGCCATGAAGCTTCACCATTCCTTCACATATCTGCTTCCTTTCAGTCTGGCATGTCTCTCTCACGCCAAATCCGATACGAAGAATCCACAGCCGATTATAATAGACACCGATATCTTCGGAGATGTTGATGATGTTGGGGCTCTCTACGTGGCAAATATCTTGCATAATAGTGGACATGCTGATCTACGAGGCGTCGCCGTCGATACAAACTCACGATATGGCCCATTGGCAGTGAGCGTGAGTCATTCACTCTGCAAAATTCATACCATGATGTTTTTGCTGGTCCAAGCATAGTTACTGACAGCATTCTAGTCCATCTGCACATATTTTGGAAATGGTGATATTCCAATCGCCGCTTTGAGGCCGACCACGAATGAAACTTACATCGACACGGATAGTTTCTTGTAAGTCAATCTACCGAGTTGGAAGTTTCTTCATTAATAAAAAGAATATAGGCATGGCGAATATGCAAGCAAAGTTGCCAACAATTGGCCAAGAAAACTCAAAGATATCGATTCAACGCCTACACCAGTCGATCTCTACCGCTCAGTCCTGCATAAGGCCGCAAACAACAGCATAAACATCATATCAATTGGCTTTCTCACCAACATTGCCGAAGTCCTCAAATCAAAAGCCGATGATACCAGTCCCCTATCAGGCCCAGATTTAATCGCCGCAAAGACACGCGAGCTAGTTGTCATGGGAGGCGCTTATCCCTCGGGATCGGAATACAATTTCGGCGATCATGATCCAGAAAGCACAGCATACGTACTGAAGAACTGGCCAAAGTCAATCCCTATAACTTATTCAGGCTTCGAACTCGGCATCGATATAAATTCCGGCCAAGGCTTAGATATGAATACTCCACCGGATTCCCCAATCCTCGCCGCATACCAGTGGTACGTTGGACGAGGATCAACAGTTCGACCATCCTGGGACCCGATCACGACTCTTTATGGGATTCTCGGCATTGAAGGATTTGAAAAGATTGGGGTACGGCAGATGCTCGAATTTGCGAATAAGGATGGGTATAATTCTTTGGTTTCGGCTAATGCTTCGAATTCTTGGGTTAATGATACTAGTGTGACGAATCAGCATTGGTTGAAGCTTGCGGATGGAGTTACGAATTCGAGTATGTCTTGGTTGTTGAATCAGTTTTTTGGACATGATCCGGTTAAACAAAGCTGTTTGGGCTAGATTTGAAACTAGATGTTTTGTTGAGTGCTAGATAGAATCGAATACTAGCTAGTATTCAATTTAGTATTTAGTTAAGTCTTTTATTAAGAACCGAACCAGTTTATTATAAATAAGAGGTCAATAGAAGGATATGAAAAGTAGTGAAGAGGATAAAAATTGGATTAATTTTGGTGAGTCTGACTCGGAGTTGTTACTTCAACTTTGCTCTATCTTCTGTCGGAAATGAGGTCCACACTAGATACGACAGACCGAGATCCAGCTTGCGCTGAGATATCTGAATGGCGCCCTCCACTCAATGTCGATTCAAGTTTCCTAAGTTCCCCCCGGGGAATGGCCTGCTAGCCTTCTGTGTCCTTCATGCAAATCCCAAGTCATGAAATCGTGTAGGCTATGCATCCTCGATCACCTCAGAAATCACGCCAAGGCTTTTGAAGTTTGCGCCATCCTTTGAAAGAGCTTAGCATTAATCTCCTATACTGAGAGAGACCATGATACTTACCATCGTGGCATAGAAACCGGTAATAGTAGTCAAAGGATCGTAAGTAAGAGTCACTAATCCTGACTTTGAGGAACAAGTTGTCTCTGAATTGCTGGGCCCATCGGTATCCTGGACTATGCGACGGGAAGGTGGAGGATGACCAACCCAGAAGGAATTTCCTTTGTTTGTAGTTAACTGTTATAATTAGCAAAATGGCTCGGATATGCTTCGATAGGAGGATTGAACGAACCTTCAGAGTTGAAACAATTTTTGACGATACAACCTCGACAATGTGGATGCGTTCGCCTATCTGGGAATCAAAAAATATCTGTTGCTCTTCGTCTATCTCGCTTAGGTCCTGATATCCAAAATTCATTGGCTTGATCAATGAGGTGTCTTGGAATTGGAAGGATATGACAGCGGGGTCTCCGTATTCACCCCAAGAGTTTATAGCGCCGAGATTTATCCTTTCGAGGTATTGAAGGTTTTCACCTTTCGGACCTCCGAAATCAACCCAGAAAATAGGAGCAAAGGCATCATTGGGTGGAATCTCCCCTGTGAAGGAGATTTCGTTCAAAATTTTATCCGAACTCGGGACACAAGGATACCATAAAGCTGTAGTGCGAAGTGACAATTTAGATCGCGAAGGCGTAGATAGGCTGTCTTGGTCACTTTCAAGTCTCTTTGCTCTAAGCTCAACAATTTTGTAACCCTTTTGACCCACAAAAGTTAGCTTCGAATATTATCCAGTAGAATTATATAGACTCACATCAATTTTGGCATGCATGGGCTCAGAAGTGTCAAATTCAACCAGACGTTCTGTCACTGGCATATCTTTAGGGAAGCCAACCCATGGTGAGCGATTCCCCTTTTTGTCAACAACTTGGAGAGCTCGAATTCCTAATGGACTAACTGCAAGAACAAAGCCCTTGAGATATTCGATATCGACTTGAACCTGGTTCTCCGCAGAGAAATAGCCAAGTTGAGTAACTGCACCGCTTTTCGACTGGAAGCGCAGACCAGAAATATACCCAAGATCTCCAAGGCCAATGGATGATACAGAAATTGCCATGAGGTCACGAGGAATGAGAGCAGACTGGGCCCAGAAAGCCCGACAGCCGTGACGGCAAACACTATAAGCCGGAGGATCTAGGCCGACGCGTGGTAGAGGGGTGGGCTCAACAATATTTGCTGTGAATTTGATAAACATTGATTCAGGACAAGAAGAGGAATCGTTTAGAGTGATAGGCTCGATTGGAGAATCCAGGCATGAGTTCATCAACTGCATGATGTATTTGATCAAGCCCCATATTCGCTGCCGGTTCTTTAGCCCCGGTGGACTTTGGTTGAGACTAGTCATCCGATACAGAGACAACCAGTCTCGGACTTCTGCTGTCTTGCGCTTCTCGAAGAAGAATTCGCGCTCTGCTCCGGGTCGGAATCGGGAGGCCCAGAATGTCGGACTGTCCAGAAGATAAAGGAATGTCTTTGAGGCCTGGCGAAGAGCTAATGCATCTCGAGTAGGAAGTAAAATAGCGATTTTTTGACGAATTTCCCACGGTAAGTACCCAAAACGATTATCTGAATATAAGCCCAGAACAGATCCACCCAAACGCTTTGGCTTGTGAGAAGTCGTGGAGAGTAAAGTGGTGATTTCGGGTATCTGATACGGGTTTTCCTGTGCATATGCATATTCTTTGTAGTCACTGGGCCTTCCTCTCAAATCACAGTCCCAGACATCGCCGTCTAGCCGATCAAAGCACCAGGTTCCGCCATAAGTATGACCCCAGGTAAAGCAGCTGGTGCTTAAGGACAATGATAACGAGTCGCAAACCTCGACAAAGCGTTTGAGTGAGATTTCACCAGGACTGAAGGCCTCTTTCAAAAGATTCCAACAGGAAGGATGGACCATAAATGTATGTCTTCCCTCAAAGTACATCTTCTCGAAGAATGACTCTACAGAATGGGGATCACAGTCCTCATCATCAAGTCGCTTCGTAGAATCGGTCGGCGCTTGAAACATATCCGCCTCGTAGACATACCAACCAATGCCTGAGAGAAAATAGCCGCCATCGGGGGTTGAGTAAACTTGTAAGCCTAGTTAGCAGCGGTTTCAAACAACGTATTTGGGAACTCACTGGCTCGGAACTCGTCTCTCCACTTGCCAGAATATTTGCCAGGGTCCCCGATGTATTCCCCGCAAATCACACAACTGGCGATAGGGGGGCTCATGATTTCCAGGATGAGAGCAATGTGGTTTCAGTTGTAGAATGTGATATTGGGAAGAAGAGTTGAGTGAGAGATGGAGAATGACCTCCAGGAAGTTGATACTATGGCAGTCACATGACTCAGCATGTACGTACCTGCGTATTTGGAATTGCATTTTGATTGGTCAGTCTATACATCATTCACTTATTCACTACAGTAGGTAGGGTCATGTGACTGCTACGACAATATTAGAGAGGTAACTATTTTCTACTACGACAAGATGAAAGCAAACCCGTCAACCAAGAACAACCATCTTGCCTCCACACAACATAGCAGCGATGCTTCACAATTTTCTTCATCGCACGCAAGGTCTCTGTGGGTTTCGTTCTCCGAAATCTCGAACTTTTTCATATCTGTCAACGCACCGGACTTTACCAGCAAGTCTTTATCAATTTCAAATCTACCGCCACTCGCAGCTGTTTGACCGAGTCACTGGACAAGATGATTTGGAGTATGAAGATGGAGTTCAAGTTTGCGCAGACGGCTTGGTATATCCGAACATTACCATTAATTGTAAGTGAAAGAAAATCCATATTCCTCACTTGCTAACTCTATTCAGTTTCTAATGGTGCATTATTGATGCTAAATACACACTTTATGCAAGAGATTACCAGAATGTCATTCGAATACTATTTGGACAACCTGGAAAGCGGCCAACCTTCAGCTGAACCTCATTACTTGTGCTTTATCAAAGGTGATTAATCGCCCTATTAGTATTTACAAAACTAACTCTTTCTAACTAAGGCACTCCTATTCCTCGGACATTGAATCTTTTCCGTGAGCGCACATCTCGCTTTTCTTTGCAGCCTGCATATCCCATGTCATTGAATGGGATGCTCGAAAAAATTCCTTGGAGAGACAAATTTACTGACTGCCGAAGATCTAAATAAAAACCTTACTCGATTCTATCTCGCCGCTGGGGTTGTTTTCAACCCCGAGGAATGGCTTAGGAGGAATCCTTACCATAAGGCATTTTTTGACGATCAAGAGGAGTGGATGGACAGATGACATGTATTATGTTATTCGCTGCCCCTAAATAGACACTCAATTCTACAAGTAACAATTCAATCTAAAAAGGAGATACAATCCTTCATATCACTTCCTATGGAACAATGGCCATCGTTTGGGTTTTGTCAAAGGTCAAATGGAGCCTATCATTCAATAACTATTGGGTAATTCGATTGTACCTAGTTATGTTCTGCTGACCTTGTAGTTAATGAACCCTATTTCAATCAATTGACATATGGTAACGATATTGTCTTGGAAGGCGTAAAGGCACTCAAATTTCTATTCATGAGCTCAATTGTCAATTGATGATATGGTTACCTGAATTTCCAAATTCCTATTGTCAAAGACGGACCTCAATTAAAATCAATCCAAGATCGTGTTGATATACCTATTGTTGTCTTCCAAGGCAGGTTGTCTGTCAGGCTTTCACTCTCGGTAAGTAGGCTGCTCTCTTCTACTTAAACATCCTCTGTGATCGAAGAGAGCCATCGGATATGATCCAACCCTTTCTTTTCATCTCAACTCCCAAGTCCCAAATCACTCACGATCATGTCCAACAGTCGTTCTCACCCATCCGATCCTCGTGATCGTCGTTCTTATCAGGGTGCCCAACCCTCTGCTTCTCGCAGCCATGGAACTCGCAGCGACAGCCCGCTTCGCAATGACAATCCGCCTCGAAGCCAGGGACCTCGCAATGACAACCCGTCTCGCAATGACAATCTGGGCCGCAGTCAAGGACCTCGCAATGACAACCCGTCTCGCAGCAATAATCCATCTCGAAGCCAAGGACCTCGTAATGACAACCCGTCTCGCAATGACAATCTGGGCCGCAGTCAAGGACCTCGCAATGACAACCCGTCTCGCAGCAATGATCTATCTCGAAGCCAGGGACCTCGCAATGACAACCCGCCTCGCAGTCATGGGCATCACAGATCCCCATCTGCACAATGTACACAGGCTCAGGCCTCTGGCTCCAGGGGAGCACTTAACCAACCGCCCTCCGAGATCGAGAATCCTTCTAGATCAGGCTCACGGCCGCCTGTGGTAAGTATAAGGCCAATTCTAAATCTTGGAACCATGTCTAATCTAACTCGTCAGCGTTTCATGAAACGCGAAATAATGCAAGGAGCGTATGACAATATCAATACTAGTGGCTCTCTTGAATCAGTGGTTGATGGCTTCTGGAACACCATTCTGAACTCTTACTTCAACATGGACGACAATTTCATGGTCACACCGCAATCTCAGCCAAACCAAAACGCGAGTCAGCAGAAAACAGACCTGACAGTAAAGGCATTTCTATCGGTTGGTCAAGCTACTGGAGAAGCGAAAAAAAGAAGAGTGGCAAATAAAATGATTACTGTGATCATTGTCGAATCTAAGCGCAGAGGCCTCGAGACACAGTCAGGTGTATGGGTCGCGGCATCTAATCAACTTCAAGAATATCTAGAAGCTGCGCTCGAAAACGAGAAAGAGAAAACGTCACGCAAGGGCAAGAACAAGAGCATAAGACCAGGGGAGCTGGCTGGTTTAGTTTATGGAGCAGTTGCTATCGGGTCTTATGTACGCTTCTACTGCTTTCACGAAGGAGACTCATGGTTACGGGATGCCATAGTACCTGGTGTCACCCCCAAGCCTGACGGTCAACCTTGGGAACTGAAACATGACACCGAGGAGATCCATCAAACTCTTATATGGCTGAAGCAACAAGTGATGAATGCAGTGCAGGGAAAGGGCGAAGGCAGTGACTAGCTAGTACAGCCCCTGCAGGTTATCCAATCAATCAATAAATCATATCTTCCAAGATATTTTCAAGTATAAACACACCAGTTAAAAAACAGATGTCAGAACAACCTTGTAGCAAGTAGGACCGTCCTCGAGTGTGACACTCGTGCTTTCCGCGAAGCGATTCATACCTATGAATGTAGGTACATTATCAATCTCAAATATTCTAACCAGAGTTATATTGATTAGTACATAGAAACTATAGTTAGGCAGGAACGATGCCCATTGCTTATTTATTTTTTAGATTATCGCTGGACCTCACACTGCCATTCTCTTCTTCAACACCCGAGTAGTACTCCAAGGTATCCATCATGGATGGATGATCCATTCAAGCTTATATTTCCATTCCAAATCCAAGATGAATCATGCCCAACAATAGTCCAAATCCGCCTGAAAGTCGGGATCCTCAACTTTCTCAGGGTGCCCAATACCATTCTCCTCGCAGTAACGACCCATATCGCACCAAAAAGCCTCAGAGGATATTCATATGTGCGCTTCTATTACCTTCGCGGTCAAAACTCGGATTTACAGGATGCTATAATTCCCGGTGCTAACACCAAGCCTAACGACCAAACCTGGAACTCCCGAATTGAAGCAAGACACCGAGGACCTGGAGATTCATCAAAATATTGAATAGCTGGAACATGAAGTGACGGATGCATCGCAGAGAAGTAACGAGGGCCAAATTTGATGAAGGCAGTGACTAGCTAGTGCAGGTTATCCAACCAACCAACCAATCAATCAATCAATCATGTCCACGCCAGTAAATATTCCATTAAGGAACACGTATTATAAGGCAGTATCTGCTAGTAGCAGATAATTTTAGCAGCCCTGCTGGCTGTGAACGTAGAAGAGACAAATAGATCAATTGATGGGTAATTTCTTCAGCAAAACAGGTCCTGATCCTCTGATCCCTACCTAGGGAAATAACATAATTTATGAAATTAACTTTTTCAGGTTTGAACATATCCGTTGCTATATCTACTTAATTCATTTTGAAATCTGCCATATTTATCCTTTTAGACCGACTACTAGTTTTCAAAATATCATATTTTGAAATTGATCTGGCTTCAAAAAATTTCCATTTTTGCAGCTGACCTCAGCTGCGAAAATAGGGGGGTTCTCACCGAACTTTTTGACCAATTCAGCTTTTTTGTTTAGCTGTAAAGTGCCACTTTTAATCACCAAAATTTCAACAAGCATTGTCACATATTAATAGATAAAGGTAGGCACTGGGCCTCAATTTTTGTACTAGTATTTGAACGTTGTACCCGATACGAGTTATAATGAATTTAAATAGAAGAAAAAACCCCATTGGTGTGGCTACCATTGAGAGCATCCTCTCTATCTATCCATTGACTCTCGTCAATAAACAATGCCAATGGAGCTTACATCAGGCTCTCTTAACCTAGTCAGTAGAATGTATTATTCAAGGTAGCAACTGGGACTTTCGATTGTATCTGTGCTCTGTGTAATCCGGAACCACCCAAAAGATCAGGCTACTAGTAATTAACTACCACAATTTGAGTCTTGTAAACTAATAAAACCACGATTGGGATGAATTGTGTTGTTGCATTGGAGAAAGATCTATTGAGAGATGAGAGATATGTGTGTGCTGTCACCTGACTAGACATGGAGGTAGTGCCACCTTCAACATATTGTTGCCTTGTCTGTGAAGCTTTCAAAGCTGTATAAGTTATACGTAAATACCTTACTTACACCGCCCTATCCTTCGTACTCGAAGAGAATCATCCAACCTTTTCTTTTCATCCCAAGCCCCAAGCTCCAAATCCCAAATTCATCATGTCCAACAGTTATTCTAACCCATCCAATCCTCGAGATCGTCGCTCTTCTCAAGGTTCTCGACTCCACGATCCTCGCGGCAACGATCTACCTCGCAGTCATGGATCTCGCAGATCTACATCTTCTACCCAATGGACTCAGGTTCAGCCCCCTAGTTCTGGTGAAACGAATGACCAACCCCCCTCCGAGATGAATGAACCCCAATCAAGTTTACGGCCGTCACTTTCGGTAAGTTGCAGGCCAGTCATAAGTCCTGGGACTATGTCTAATTTCGTCAGCACTTCATGGCATTCCCAATAATGCAAGACGCATATCACTATATTAATACTAGTGACTCTCTCGACTCGATGGTGTATGGGTTCTGGAATACTTTACTGCTCGCGTACTTCAAAACTGAACGAGGTTTTATGGTTGTACCGCAATCTCAGCCAAGCCAATCCATGAATCAGCAGAAAGCAGACCTTACAGTAAAGGCAAGTCTGATACTATCATTTGGCAATGTCAGTAAATGGTACTCTACGCAATCGAAGGCTAAAAGTAAAAGAATCCGGGCGGATAAAATGATTACAGTGATGATTGCTGAATCTAAGCGCGGAGGTCTTGAGACACAGTCGGCGGTATGGGACTCGGTATCTGGCCAGCTTGACGAGTATCTATACGCTACTTTCGCGGAGGGAGACAGGGTGGCTAGTGCAATCTACGGAGCAGTTGTTGTCGGAACATACGTACGCTTCTATTGCCTCGACAATAAAGATTCGACCTTGCAAGATCTTGGAGTTCCTGGTGTCAACCCAAAGCCTAACAAAGAACCCTGGGAAGCGAAGCACGACACCGAGGAAATCCATAAAATTCTTGAGTGGCTGGAACAGCAAGTGGTAGATGCAGTGCAGGGAAAGGACAAGCGCGAGCAGCTTTGATCAAGGTAGTGACTAGTTAGTACGAGTTCTCAAATCAACCAATCAACCAACCAATTAACCAACCAATCACGTTAATTAATGTAACGAATAAATTCGATATTTCAAACACTAAATATATGAGTAAACACTTACTAAGCCAAATAACATAGAGTAATAATGAATTACTACTAACTTATTCAATAGTTATAGTAGTACTAAGTTAGTAATAAGTAGGTCAGTAACACCAAGTAGACTACCAGAGGGAGTGAGCCTTTGTAGAAGCCAAACAGTAAAAGAGCAGAAGAATAAAAGTGAGAGCGAGAGACTACTATTATCTTATAATTCTGATCTGTTACTGAGGTTTTAAGTGGATGTAATAATGGATTTGATTAGTCTTATAGACTTATTCTATCGTTTTAGCATCTAAAACAGTAGAATACCACAATTAAGGTAAATACAGTAAATACCTCTGTACAGATTCCAAAAAGCGAAGAATGGACCTCATTATTTGCAGCATAATGTTTGTTTTTCAAGAGTCACTACTAAATTCCAGTACTCAGACTAAAGTGACCGGATAAATATTTCTCACATTTTGGCAAAATAGAGCCTGGAGACCCGGAATCAACTCCACATTCCACCGAGGATTAGCCGTCCGGCTAGCAACTTCACAAACTTTGAGCTACTTTCCAGGGCAGTTCCCGTTCAAAAATGTGTAGAAAGAGGCAAAGATCGACCGCGATTCCACCGTGGCGAGCTACAGTATTCATTGTCGGGGGGAAGCCGACCGGGGAATTCCCAGTTTTGCAATCGCCGTCCCCAGTTTCCGAACTAACGATGCACTCCAGAAATCGGGGTTTGCGACGTGGGGCGGGACGGTGACATCGTCGTGCGTTGGTTAGCTTTGAAGGGCGTGCTCCACTTCAGTCCCCGTGTTGATCGGTTATTGTGAAGTATTTTGTCTTCCGTCAGTGCCGAAATGAGTGCTCGTATGAATACTTGCGTAGAGTTTTGAGCTTTGACGTGGAAACATAAAAGAAGGAAAATTGAGTTACATCGTGGAAGAGTGCAGTCTGCGGCATTGTGCAGAGGTACCGTTCAGACCTGCTGGGGATATGGAGCCGATTGGCCGAGTAGTGGACCATCCGATGCCGGGGTGAGTAGCGTGGGGGAACAAACACAATGCATTACACGGAGTAAAACCTGAGCACAGTCACCGTGATGGCGGGGGAAGACCCGTTAGAAGGTCGATTCCAGGACTAGCGCACGGCAGATATTCATCAATACTCGGCCGGGAAATTGAAGGGAGATGGACTCGGCACGCGGTCAAGTGTATCGGACCACCGAGGACGGAGTATAGAGGGGTGTCCACGGCGTGGGCCGCCATCGATCGGGGATGAAATCATCACGATGCAGGACAAAGAGGGAGCTACCCCGTGCTAGTGTAAGCAGATCGAGGACGAACCGTCTCGGCATGCAGGTATTGCGCCAGGGCCAAGGACTCGAATGACCTCAAGATTAGTGAGCAAGAGTAACCCCTCTTCATGGTGGTCGTATCGAGCCATCTGGATTGCATCGTAGTGCATCGCATCGCATCGGCATCTCTGAAGCCTGGACTAACGCCCCGCACTTGGAGGGACCCCCGGTTGCTGGGGTCCCCACGATGGAAAGTAGCCAAGAAGAATTAGTAGCCCAATGGCCCAACGCTTGGCTCTGTCGGTGGCGCAGCGAATATTTGCAGTGCACGACGCGGTGTTACACCGGCCAGGAACGAAAACGAGGATGGGTTGTCATTAAGGGGAGACGTGTGTGTTTGGTGATTGCTTATGTCGCTTCGGGTAGATTGAAATTAGACCAAAGAAGATGGCCTGAATGATGAAGAGTGGAAGAGCGGGGAGAACCGTGGACATCAACAGAGAGCGCCACGGATGGAGGCCAAGCATAAGCCATGTGGGAACTACAACGAGCTAGTCAATCCTGGCATCTTCATCTTAGAGTAAAAGAATTAGTGCATTAAAGAATTAGAGGAGTTTCCCCTTCAGGAAGGAGAAGATAATTATCCTTGAATAATTCAGAATGTTGAGTGTAGATGTATAGGAGCATAGGAGTGAATGGTGAATAGGGAATAGATAGGGAATAGTAATAGTGGACAGTAAACAATAGACAGAGTTGAGAGGTACACACCAACAGAGTCAAAAGATCAAGAGACGAGACAAGACAGACAGCAACAGACCACGAGCTGTCAGATTCATTCCGAACGGAGAATTAACGGAGATGAATGAGCACAGAGGATGCAATAGACGAAGTGGATACTACTAGTATACAGCATACGGAATACTATTCTAGTAGTATACTCGGTACTCACTGATCAAGAATGATCCCAGCCTCAATTGTCTCTTGACTATCTCTGAATCCCTTCAAAGGCACGCATCCCTCGCGTTCCAGCCACTCTCCCCTCTCCAGGGCAAGTCTGTCAGCCAATAATCCCATCCTGTGTCCCAGATAACCAGACTAACTAGAATAGCTTGATCTTGAATATTCTCCTCTTTCCTAGGTACAGAGTATTCTCTCATCTCTCCTCTCATCTCCACGTCGATCCTTTCCCCAACTCCCCGCGTCGGTGGGCCAGTGGGCCGATGGACCCGAATTGATCGTTGCCTCCCCCCCTTTGGCTGTAAACATCCCTGCGATCATTTAAATTCGTCCGGTTTCCCCTGCTGTCCCTTCTCGCTACGTTTGGTTCAGCACGCGGTAATCCTTCAGTACAGCTCTGTACTTGATCCTTCTTCATCTCTTTGAATTGGATCCTGCTTAGCTGCTCTCTTCACAATGAAGCTCGGCTGGCTTGAAGCTGCTACTTTGGCGGCCGCCTCCGTCGCCAGTGCATCGGTGAGCAAATCCCATTACAATTGAATAAAATTTTATTCTCTTGTCCGTCTACTAACACTGTCGCGTTTCTAGGACCTGGCATATTCTCCCCCATACTATCCATCACCATGGTCTACGGGTGCTGGCGAGTGGGCGGAAGCTTACAGGCGCGCGGTGGAATTCGTGTCGAACCTCACTCTGCCTGAGAAGGTGAACTTGACAACTGGTGCTGGGTATGTACCTACTACCCCTGAAAAAAATATCAATTGATTTCAATGAGCCCCGACTAACAGAATCTACAGATGGGAACAAGAACGATGTGTCGGTGAAACTGGTGGTATTCCTCGGTGAGTCGGAACAATTGAGCTCCAAACGTGAAGCGTGAAGAATGGAGTGACTGACAGGGTCCATAATAGACTGGGAATGTGGGGGATGTGCATGCAAGATTCGCCCCTGGGTCTCCGCAATAGTGAGTACCCTTTTATCGGAACTATGTACCATGGAATCAAAATCAAAATACTGATTATTTACCAGGTGACTACAATTCGGGTTTCGCATCTGGTGTCAATGTCGCTGCTACTTGGGACAAGAGACTCGCCTACCAACGCGGTGTCGCGATGGGTGAGGAGCACCGTGACAAGGGTGTGGATGTTCAACTTGGTCCTGTCGCTGGTCCATTGGGCAGAAGTCCCGATGGTGGCCGTGTTTGGGAGGGTTTCTCTCCGGATCCCGTTCTGACTGGTGTGATGATGGCTGAGACCATCAAGGGTATTCAAGATGCTGGTGTCATTGCTTGCGCCAAGCATTTCATCGGTAACGAGCAGGAGCACTTCCGCCAAGCTGGTGAAGCTCAGGGATATGGATACAATATCACCGAGAGTGTCAGCTCCAACATTGACGACAAGACTATGCACGAGTTGTACCTCTGGCCTTTCGTCGATGCCGTTCGTGCTGGTGTTGGCTCCGTCATGTGCTCCTACAACCAGATCAATAACAGCTACGGTTGCTCCAACAGCTACACCCTGAACAAGCTGCTCAAGGGTGAGCTCGGTTTCCAGGGTTTCGTCATGAGTGATTGGGGTGCACACCACAGCGGTGTTGGTGACGCTCTGGCCGGTATGGACATGTCCATGCCCGGTGATGTGATCCTCGGCAGCCCTTATTCTTTCTGGGGAACCAACCTGACCATCTCCGCACTCAATGGCACTATCCCCGAATGGCGTCTGGACGACATGGCGGTTCGCATTATGGCTGCCTACTACAAGGTCGGCCGTGATCGCGTTCGTGTTCCTCCCAACTTCAGCTCCTGGACTCGTGATGAGTATGGTTTCGAGCACTTCATGGTCAGCGAGAACCAGATCAAGCTCAATGAGCGCGTCAATGTTCAGCGCGACCACGCCAGTGGCATTCGCAAGCTCGGTGCTGACAGCACTGTTCTTCTCAAGAACAAGGGTGCTCTCCCCTTGACTCACAATGAACGTTTCGTCGGAATCCTGGGTGAAGATGCAGGCTCCAACCCTGCCGGTGCCAATGGCTGCGCTGACCGTGGCTGCGACGATGGAACTCTTGCAATGGGCTGGGGCAGTGGTACTGCTAACTTCCCCTACCTGATCACCCCCGAGCAGGCTATTCAAAACGAGGTTCTGAACTATGGAAACGGCCAGACCAACGTGTTTGCTGTCACCAACAACTCGAACACTGAGCAGATTGCTGCTGTTGCTTCTCAGTCCAGGTGAGTTTGATTTCTCTTCAATGCTTTATCGCCTTCTCATTACTAACATCTTAACTCAGTGTTGCTCTCGTCTTTGTCAACGCCGACTCTGGCGAGGGTTTCATTAACGTCGATGGCAACGAGGGCGATCGCAAGAACCTGACCCTCTGGAAGAACGGAGAGCAGCTCATCAAGACTGCCTCCGAGAACTGCAACAACACCATCGTCATCATGCACACCCCAAGCGCTGTCCTGATCGGCGACTGGTACGACAACGAGAACATCACTGCCATCCTCTGGGCCGGTCTTCCAGGCCAAGAGAGCGGCCGCAGTCTCACCGATGTCCTCTACGGCCGTGTCAACCCCGGCGCAAAGACCCCCTTCACCTGGGGCAAGACCCGCGAGGCCTACGGTGCTCCTCTCCTCACCAAGCCCAACAACGGCCACGGTGCTCCCCAGCAAGATTTCTCCGAAGGCGTCTTCATCGACTACCGCCAATTCGACAAGGCCGACGCAGAGCTCATCTACGAATTCGGTTTCGGTCTCAGCTACACCAAGTTCGAATTCTCCGATATCGAAATCAAGGCCCTCAACGCCGACAAGTATACCCCAACAAAGGGCCACAGCAAGCGCGCCCCTGTTCTCGGAAAGATCGGTGAAGCCTCCGATTATCTTTTCCCAAGTGGTATCAAGCGTGTCACCCAATACCTCTACCCCTGGCTCAACTCGACAAACCTGAAGGAGTCCTCCGCCGACCCTTACTACGGCGAGAAGGCCGAGAAGTACATTCCCGCCGGCGCACGAAATGGTTCTCCCCAGGCCCTTCTCCCTGCCAGCGGTCCTTCAGGTGGTAACCCCGGTCTCTTCGAAGATCTCTTCCAAGTCACCGTCAGCATTACCAACACCGGCTCCGTAATCGGTGACGAAGTTGCCCAGCTTTACCTCTCTCTCGGAGGCGAGGATGATCCCGCAAAGGTTCTTCGTGCCTTTGACCGTATCACCATCGCCCCTGGCCAGAAGGCTCAGTGGACAACTACCCTTACCCGTCGCGATCTCTCTAACTGGGATGTCGCTTCTCAGAACTGGGTTATCAGTGATGCGAAGAAGAAGGTTTATGTTGGTAACTCTTCGAGACACTTGCCTGTGTCTATTGAAGTTCCTTCTACGCAGTAGATTATTTAGCTAGCCTACTGCGTGTCTGGTAGAGGTGGATCTTTTGGATGATTCCTTTCCCTTTTTTCATGAACATGTATGGTCGGTTTTCAACGGCTTCTTGCAAATAGTTAATTGGCGATACTATCATTCGTCTTATGAGGTTTTTAATTGAGAATTTACTCAATTCATTTTTATTAATTTGATATTTGAATAAGAAATTAGAAATGATTCGCTGCGTTGTTTGCATCGTATTAGGATTCACTGGTACCTACCAGTTTGTAGTCCTCCGTCAGAGCTGTTCAACGACATGGTTATGAGTTAAAAGAGAATTACAAGTAAAAATCATCAAGAAGTCTAGCCAGTTATTAAAAAGATACTGTTTCATATTCTACTAAATTCAGATTGGCTAGTGGGCAATTTTGGCTATAATTCAAAAGATGAATCTTTCGAATCCGACATACTCACTGCTGAGCCATCTCGATCCTTGCACACTCGCCTTTTGAATTGGACATGATGAGGTTCAATGTCTTTCCGCCACCACTCCAGCTACCCTCATATTGGTAAAAATGCCCCTCATTTTGGTCAAGTCCCTTAGTTGTGAAGCCACTGGAAGTGAGTTTAATAGCCTTGAAGAGATTGTTCACGCCATTTCTTTCATGCCCGTGTGAATCCTCGGTGAACGTGAACATAACATAAAGCGGAGCTTCATCCTTTCGCCCCTTGGGGAAGACCGCCCACATATTTTCGTTCCTAGCGTAGCAATCGTAGTTGAATTTGCCATACCAGATCTCGGGAGTACCGCAGCAGCAGCAGGAGTCTGACCGACAACGTTTGTTCGACTGCTTTCTTCCACCTAGCTCTGCGATACAACTCAGAGATGGCGAGAAGAAGTAATCGCCACCATTGGACTCGATGAAAGGCTCGAAGGAGGTCGTGGTATTTTGTCCCTTACCATCGACAAGCGCAGTGGTCAGACGGTTTTGACTTTCCTTGAGTACAGGCTTGACACGCTGTCCCACGATAGCGTCTTGTCCGGGGTTAGCGCCCCCAGTGGACTTGGTCTTGTCAGCTGGGAATGTATTCAGGTTGATCCAGCCTTGGTGAGAAGTTAGTGAATTGGCACGAATAATCGTCCTTGGATGACTTACTTCTCTTCAAAAACTGAAACCCGTTACCAATGCTGGATTGGTAGCATGTGAACATGAGACCACGGTCTTGCTCAGTCACTTTCTCGTTTATTCCGACTTCAGGTCCATAGGGAATACCACGGCGCATGATATCATTCATATCCCTATTGACCACAATGCCTCGAGGCTTAGTCTTGCGCATGTGTGAAGCGAATGGACAATTTGTGTGGTCATTGAGGGGATAGTCGAAATCGTTCATCCTTGCATCCTCAGGGCAGTCCTCTTTGGGATGAAGCTGAACAGGGGCTCCTATAATTATTGTGAGTATTTGCAGTAAATGCCACAATACAGCTCAGTAACCTACCGCTCTTCCAACGTCCAACTAAACGTGCTCCTAGCTGCTCTTCAGTGAAGTTCAGTTTGGGGGCTTCCTTTTCCAAGTAGCTACAGCCATAGCGGTCAGATAGTTATACTTTTAGCATGAGCACGAAACTGTCTTACCTATTGAATTCGGGCACAAATTGTTTTAGCTTACGAACGACGAGATAACTGCCATCCTTGGCCCAAGGTGGGTGTTGAGATGCTGGCTCATTGTTCATATCGCCATCGTGTCCGATGATAATGCGACTATCGATCATTTGTTAGTCAACAGATGACTATCTTTAAATTAATGAGTCAACTTACCCTGGGCGGCACATAAACTGATAGTTTTTGTCCCCTTTCTCGCATTGTTTATCGAAGCCCTTCAATCGAGGCTGAGAAATGGCATCCAGAAAGCCGAAGCTGTGATGATATTAGCTCAAGATTTTTCCAGTGCACATAAACTCGAACACTTACTGTTCATGTTTAGCATTCTCCTCTGGTCGCTCTCTCCCATCAAGAATAGCGACCTGCTCAATTCCCTGTTTTGAGCTGAAATACTTCTTCGCCAGCTCTTTTGTGGTCGCGTTGACTTTCGAGTGGGTTCCGCACACCAATATCACTCCATCAACACCGCCATTTTCCGCCCTGAATTCTTTCATCCAATCCTCAATTAGATCTCTACCCTCATTCACCATATCACCTTCCATGCCCTTGCGAAAAGGGTCATCTCTGAAACCATCTATGTCATCGGAAAGCTGCAATGGAAAAGAATGCTCAGTACCGTTGTAGCCATGGAAAGAATTGTGATCACTCACCTTTTCCATACCCTTGAAGCTAAAAGCAAGATTCACAGCTGCCAACTCATGCAAAGTACCCTTTGGCTGCGTTGATTTGCACTTCTGTATATCCTCCCTATGGGCTAGCGCATCCGCAGAAGTGGTAATGACTTTGTCATCCACCAACTTCAAGAGACTAGGCTTGAAGGCCTTGGCATCGGTGATCCGGAAGAACCAAAAGATTTGGTACTTTTTCGCCAGACCAGGCCTGTGGGATTATATCAGTAAGGCAACTTGTATTGATAGTGTCAACGAAAGAACTCACCAAATATCGCCTTGAATGTTGTTAAAATCGGGAGTCGGTGCTTCGACCATCGTGATTTAGTGACCTTTTGCTTGAAGAATGGGGGATCAAAAGTTTCAGAAGAGGATATTGAGATTTACTTTAATTTATGCTGCTTCAGGCCTCACTTTATAGATTGTAATGAAAGAAGGGCTGTAACCTTGTCCGATTGGCACCCCACATGTCGTTAACAGCCCAAGCACACTGTGCGTCTTTGACACGGGAGAGCAAATGTAACAGTAATTATGGCTTCCTTAGTTACCTTCATTAATATAGACTGCTTGCGGAAGGTTATAAATTTGATGGTACATGGTAGATCCCCCGGTTTGATTCATAATGGTATGTGGAAGGTAGATCCAAGGGGCGCGAAAATATCGATTTGGCGATTCGGGACTTAAGAAAATGAAGAGCAGGATAATAAGTTATTTTCCTGCCGAATTCATCTTCTCGTGATATATAAAGCTTTAAGCTGACAGAATTGATATTAATGAGTGTCCTGCTTCCAAAGTTTCCAGCTTCTTCAATACTATTGAAGACACAACTAAAGAGCATAAAAAGATGCCCTGGGATTAGCAGAGTACCGCCATGCCATTTTACACAACAAAAGCCATCATACCATGAAAAAGTTTAGCTTCAATGAGAAGTGATTTTATCCCAAAAGCTTGACATGGCTTTTCCTATCAGTAAGGGCTGTGATGTACAAGAGATACCCATTTTCGTCAACAATTGCACATACCACCGTAAACCAACCACAGTCAAATGCTGGGAGCGTTACAATTAACCAGCCCCACCAGCTTCCTTATTGGCCAGGTTACGGTTGAGGCTGGTAAAGAATTGGAAATTCTATGATTCTCGTTGGTTGACAGTAATGGCATGACAGCTGGGGGGACGCTGGAAATGGAAAGCAGCGAAATCACCGGCTCATCATTCCCCGCTGCCCATGGCCGAATCATGGCTACGATTGAGCGATGATCAGCTCAATTGCAGAGTACCACCCGATGTCCTGGTTAGCATTCCTATTCAATTGGCACTGTGTATGATGATTGCAGCAAGGGCTGCAGTCTGTTGTAAAACAATAACGACAATTTCGCAAAGATGGTAAAGAAATAGAGGAGTGCTCCTTCTCGAGCTATCGAATTTGATGCGAAGTAATTTATAGTATAAATTGAGATTGAAGTTTTCTACTCCAATGCCTGGTATACTTTTATTCCCTCGACCAGTAGGTATATGCCGTTTATGGAAGTCGGTCCAAAATATGACAGCGAGGGATGAATAGGGTTGCGGGTTGTGGGACTGACGGGCGGCCCGTCGAGCTTATCCCTTACTAGGGTAGGCTTCCCATCTACCCTGAACCATCCTGGCCCACATTCCACACTTTCGATCTGCTTGCCGGTAAAGTTCAGTCAGATTTTTTGAAACGCTAGGATCTCCGAAGGTTGACGATCGATACGATAAACATTTTGGTCATCTGTTTCCGGCTCGACACCAGCATAATTCAAGTCTGTATACCCATATCTCGCACACCTCGCTTAATGATCGGCGCAGGAGAGTCAGTATTCAAAAAATAAATTTGCGATATTCTGGAGAGATAATCGAGGGGCATGATTCAGTCATCTCCGCGGAGAGGAAACTTATTTTCCTGAACTAACACACATTCCAGATGTACCATGCCATGGGCCAAAGGCTTTGGTCTTTGTTACACAAGCTATGTCTGGCCTAATTCCCCGGCGAAGACTGGCATGCTGGCGAAAAATATTGATAGGACTTAGCACATACAGTGCTGTTAGTTTTAAAGGCCTTGAAAGATGCAAAAGATTATGTCGCAATCGTGCGCCCAGGAATTTTTTATTGTCAGTTCAAACTTTTGTTTACGGACGGACCAACGTGATTCACTCTCAAGATGAAGTATTCATGGTATTCCGGCCTACTCCTACTGGGCACAGCTTCAGCTAAAACCACCCACGAGCTCGAGTCTCTATACATTGATGGAACGACACCGGATACTGCGCGCATCGGGGGCCAGGATGTTCCAACTCTGTCGCAAGCTCTGCCACAAGGACAGCCTATCGATCGTGCTGGCTGGGAAGTTAAATGCTCAACGGTCGAGAGTGGTCATGATTGCGACCAAGCAATTGATGAATCTTCCGAAACATTCTGGCAGAGTTCAGCTAGCAGTCAAGCCCAAACCATCACTGTTAACTTGGGACAAGAACGGGTCGTGAATGGGTTGACAATGGTTCCTAGACAGGAGACAACGAAGGAATACGAGAAACCAGCAAACCTCATCATCAGCCATCAAGTCCAAGTCAGTACGGATGGTGAAAATTGGAAGGAGGTTGCATATGGAACTTGGTGGGATACTGGCAAGGCTCAACGAATGTCGGCATTCCAGCCTCAAAAGGCCAACTACGTGCGCCTTTCTGCTCCTGCCCCGGATGGCATCGCCATTACGGACCTGCAAGTCTACGAAACCGAGTTCATTCCCCCGAATCCTGCCTTGGGTGCTTGGGGGCCAACAATTGATTTACCACTGGTTCCTGTTGCTGGGGCTGTGGACCCAATCTCCGGCGCGGTGGTAACATGGTCTGCTTGGGGTTACAAGATTTTCACTGGCAGCGATGGCGGATATACACAGACAGCTACTTGGTATCCCAAGAAGCACTCGGTGAGTCCGAGAGAGGTCGCCGAAACACACCATGATATGTTCTGTCCTGGCATCTCGACCGACCAAGACGGTAAGATCGTGGTCACTGGAGGAACCGACCAAAGCCGGACTAGTATTTACAACACAACTGTTGAAAACTGGTTCGAAGCAGCAGCCATGAATATTGATCGTGGCTACCAAGCAACTTCGACGCTATCTGATGGGCGCATCTTCACCATCGGGGGTTCATTCAGCGGTGGAGTTGGTGGTGGTGCAGACGGTGGCGAGCGTCTGGCTGCACATGGCAAAGACGGCGAAATTTACGACCCTGTAGCCGACGAGTGGAAGACCATCCTTGGAGCCAAGGCATCGGCAATGCTTACCAAGGATACCCTGCAATATCGACAAGACAATCACGGCTGGTTGTTCGCTTGGACTGACGGCTCAGTTTTCCAAGCCGGTCCCAGCAAGGCGATGAACTGGTATGGTACATCAGGAGATGGAACGACTACTTCTGCTGGTGATCGAACTGGCGATGAGGACGCTATGTGTGGAAATGCGGTCATGTACGACACAGGCAAGATTCTTTTCTTCGGTGGATCTCCCAATTACGACAAGAGCACTGCGACAACAAATGCTGGCATCATCACGATTGACCAGCCTGACAAAGCTCCATCTGTCGAAAAAGCGGGCGCCAATGGAATGCATTACAAGCGCACTTTTCACTCCTCTGTTGTTCTACCAGATGGCTCGGTATTCGTCAATGGTGGCCAGGACGTCGGAATTCCTTTCGATGAGACTGCTGCACATTTGACGCCGGAACGATTTATCCCCGGTGGCGATGGCGGAGGTGAGTGGGTTGAACAGCAAAAGAACAGTGTCATCCGAGTTTACCATAGTCTTTCGCTGTTGCTTCAAGATGGCACTGTATTCACAGGCGGCGGCGGTTTGTGTGGAGATTGTGCTACAAACCACTTCGACGGTCAAATCTACACACCCCCGTACCTGCTTAACGATGATGGGACTATGAAAACAGACCGCCCTGTGATTAAGAGCGCAACGTCGAAGGTTAGCCCTGGCGAAACTGTTGAAGTCACTACCGACGGTGAGGTGGACGAGGGAGCCTCGTTAATCCGCTATGGCTCGGCCACTCACACCGTCAACACTGACCAACGGCGTCTTGGTGTCAAACTCACGAAGGACGGATCCAATAAGTACAAGTTTCAGATTCCCGAGGCAGGTATTGCACAGCCTGGGTATTATATGCTTTTTGTCCTGAAAAATGGCGTTCCTAGTCACTCGGTGAATGTTCAAGTGACGGTTTAAGTGAGAATTGGTGAATGGAAATTTTAATGACATTGGATGTGAAGGTAATTGATGGTCAATGTATCCATTTTCTGATCGAGCTCTTCTCTCGATAGATGCCAAAAGACAAGGATAATTTTTTAATGTTTAGTAATTTTGTGATTCTCTATATTGAATGAAATTGCATCGAAATTGAAACCTCTCTCGGTAAGATCAGGTCGAGATAATTCTGTGATCATGATCAATGTGAATGCTATCATGGAATACAAAACCTCAGAAATGCAGGATTTATACAGTATCGCTAATGGAATGCTTTTTCATGCCATCACTCATCATCTTGGCGAAAACTATCAAACATTTTCTTAAATGCCGATTCTTCCCTCAAGAGAAGGACCGTGGGGGAATCAAACTCGACGACCCGGCCATGATCCATGAATGCAATTTTATCAAAATCTAGAACGGTATCCAACTTGTGGGCAATGGCTATGATAGTCTGGTCTTTGAAATGAGTGCGAATGACTTGCTGCATGAGCTTGTCTGTTTCGGCATCCACACTATATTTTGTTAGTACCTAATCTATCACCGAAAAAAAAAAGCATATTGTCCTGCACATACCTGCTCGTAGCCTCATCCATTATCAGAATCTTACTAGACTTGCAAAGTGCCCGGGCAAGACAGAAGAGCTGTTGTTGACCATGAGAAAGGAGCTCCTCTGACATATCTGCGTCTAGGCCACCCTTAGACTCAAGATGAGACCAGAGTTTGACTTTCTGAAGTGCTGCAATAATTTCTTCATCATCTGCATTACCCTCCGGGTTTGCGTTTAGACGAATGGTGCCATGCAGGAAAAATGCCTCCTGAGGAATTGTATTTAGACGTGAGCGAACGTGGGACCTCGAGACTTTGGAGATATCCATTCCATCAATGATGATAGAGCCGCTGTTCAGATCAAGAAGTCTCAAGATGGTGGAAACAAGAGAGGATTTTCCACTTAATTCAATGACTGCATCAGCAAATGCTTTTATGACCACTGCAGGTATGAAGGGCTTGGCATAAAGCTTACCTTCCTGATCGACCACACAAAGCAACCTTTTCACCACTTCGTATCTTGAGGTTGACGCCTTTGAGAACAGATTCTGACGAACTCCTGCATTTAAATCAGCATCTTACTTTCTGTGCATTGCCGTCTGGTAACTTACTCATAGGAGGCGGAGACATCCAAGATCTCAATATCACCTTGTATCGGCCAAGCGCTTGGTGGAACCTCGATTTCAGAATCCAGGTCTTCAGTTTTAGCATTCTCCACGTAGGAGCGGATTCTCGAAATGGCCCCGATGGATGTCTCCAAGCCCGTGTACTCTTTGACAAGCATCTGCAATGTCCCGCTGAAGTTGACAATATTGAATAATGAGATACCCATCATATTCAGGGAGGAGTTTCCTCGCAGAGACATCGCGATGGCAATCACAGAGACTGCAATACCTGCCACGATTAGATCAAGAACAAGACTCAACCATCTTTGAATGCAGTATAGCATGTAGAATGGGCGCTGAGACGCGTCGAGAGCAATTTGATTTTGCAAACCATAATGCTCCTTCCAACCGTAGGCCCGAATGCTAGCGAGGCCGCTCAATGATTCAAGGAATTTGGAGAAGAGAGGCCCTTTTGCCTCAATTTCTAGTACGCGAACTTGACGAGATGTTCGGACATAGTACTGAGCAACGTAGTAGACGGCCAGAATACAGAATGGAACCACTGCAGCTGTCACGTAAGATGAGCCCACAAAAATTAGGAATCCCTCGACTATGAAGAAGAGAACTCCATTTACTGTGCACTCAAAGGTTTCAGGTAGCTCTTCATCAATCAGTTCAAGATCCTGGCTGAATCTATTAAGTGAATTTTATTAGCGAGCGCCAGAATTTGCATGCTCTTAGTATTTACCTGTTTGTCGTGGCGCCAATATCGGTTGAGGTCAAAAAGGAGGTTGTTGCTCTGAGATATTGTTAGATATTTCAGTAAATTTCAATGCAGTTGAACCCACTTCATAGTTGTGCCTAGCAAGACTTCGTGGAAACTCTTGGCAGTTTTGGGCTCAATGACCATCCCAAGGACCCTGGTAGTATGTTAGAAAGTTCCAAATATACCAAGCATTGAAACAAACCATGTCGATAGGAAAGCTGCCAGCAGAGTTGAGAATCCAAGTGCAGCATATCCACTGAGCCAATATCCGATGTTTTCATTGGGCCTCGTTTCATTTGCAGTAGTCCACTTCTGTAGCCATATTTCTGAGATTTAGGGTCAGCAGATGATCTGCATTTGTTCGGGATTGCATTCAACTTACGTGGGGCAATCATGCACACTACGAATAAGCCGCAGAAAGCGAGGAATATCGCGAGGAGAGGCCAGCCTATGTGTTGAAAGTAGTATGAGTAGACTGACCAGTCACCAATCTGTCGGCTTGAGGCATCCACGTTATCGTCGTCTGGCAGCTGAAGCTCCTGCAAAGTTTCATCATCTAGAACAAGGTTCGGAGCTCTTTCGGTATCAACTTGGCTGGTTGTACTGGAAAGGGAGCTAACGTAGCCCTTTGCAGCGACTAGCTCATCGTAAGACCCTTTCTCGACAATACGGCCATTTTCACTCAAGGCGACAATATAGCTACTATAAGGGAGGTGGTGTGCTGTTGAAAGTCAGTTTGTTTTAGCACGTCGTTATACCGTGAGAGATCATACCTGAGTTAGTTGCCAGTATGACTGTTTGTCGAAATTCCTTGATCAAACCCTGCGAAGCAAATACAGCTTCTAAGATGTATTTCTCTGTTTCTCGATCGAGTCCAGTAAGAACATCATCAAGGATGAGTACTTCCTTTCTCGAATAAAGGGCTCGCGCTAGTGCCTGACGCAAATATCAGTATAAGGTAAATCAATGTCAGTAGTTGATGACATACCACACGCATTTGCTGTCCGCCACTTAGTCTTGATCCTCGGACACCGACTTTTGTTTGATCACCAAACGGAAGTTGCTGTAGATCGAGTTGCAAAGAGCAGACTTGGATGATACGATCATACCACCTTTGATCAAATGGAGATGCGCCCACAATATTTTGTTGTACCGTGCCAAATGTGATCCACGGTGACTGACTGCAGTAGGCCGCATGCCTGAAGGTGGTTGAGACTGACCCGGTGCACTCGGAGACTTCTCCTAGTAGCACTTTCAAAAGGGTCGACTTACCACAACCAACAGGCCCAACAATCATTGTAATTCCTCCAGTTGGGGCCTCAAAGCTTATTTCGTTCAGGATTGGGTCTTCGTCAACTGACCATGACGCAGATAAGTCGCGAATGACGGCGGAAGATGCCCGTCCATTGTCCCCGCTATCAGAAGGGCCAACATCGATCAATGGAGGTTCCTGCGGCTCATGCGATATGCGACGATCTATTCTTTCCGTCTCCATTAGATGTTTCTGGATCCGCTGAAAGCAGTTCACTACAGCCATGAGATCTTCTGACCCGTCGACGAGTGAAATCATTGGTTGATCAAGCAACGAGAAAAGTGTCAGGGCAGAGAAGGCAAGACCATTTGTTAACGTGGTACCCTCCTCTTTATTCGATAGGAGAGCATAAACAGCGAACCCAGAGACGGGAGCTAAGGCGCTTGATGCAAAGGCTAGATTTCATGTCAGCACATTGTTATGAAGTGGAGCGGGGAGGGGGGGTGCAAACAGAAAGTTATGATCAGAACGTTGTAGATTCGGAAGGCAAAAGAAGATTTGATTTCCTCGGATCGGAGATTGCGAAGATTGGTTGCGAGGACGTCTGTCAAGCCGGTCATTTTGATACTCTTCATCACGCCGAGAGCCTTCGACGTGACCGTAACACGCTCTTCAATGGCCTCTAACCATACTCCCTGCGCATTGCCTGAGGCGACCGCAAGTGGAATCCCAATAGCCAGGCATACTTAAAGAAATTATTAGCGTCAGTATCTACTCTTCCAATGGCTCCAACTCACTGATCACAACGAGCGTGGATGCTATTGTGGCGATTTTGAGCAACCGCGCCAGTAACCACAAGGCAAGTGCGACTTCTGTGAAGTTTGAGTAGATCTCATGCATATCTCTCAGCCCTGTTGCTATCCGCTCAATATCCGTACTCATCAAGGTGATGGCTGAGGCGTCAGATATCGCTGAGCTACTCAGCCTCAGTGTTTTGTTGAATATCATGGAGACCAGACTTCCTCGCATCTTGGTGATCATTCGATCAATCTTGTGTTGATAGGCAGCAAAGGAAACCTGTAAATACGCGAGTTAAATTCTGTTCTCCACATATATCTCGTATTTTGGAAGGGTCTTCACATACAGCTAAACCGATGTAGACGATTGCATACGCTGCAACCAACCCGCGGGCATATCTATCTGAATTCACATGCTCTGGTTCAGTCATGAAATTAAGAACCCGCTCAACTAGAAACGGTTGCGCAAAACAGAAGCCCGTGGAAGCGAGACGAGGAATGACACCAGCCAGAAAATCCCATCGGAAATGAGAAGCGAAGGTCCATAGCAACGCGTTCGATCGGTATTTATTAGCTGTGGATAAATGTCAGTAAAATAGGCAGTATACATCGCCAGACTACCGAAGCCTTTGAATGGTTTACCATTTTCCCATCTCTCTTCTAAATCGTGAGGATCAGACGCGTCTCTGATATCATCGGCGAGGACAGGAAGACTTTCAATGGTCAAGGTTGATTTTGATCCTTTCCACAACAAATCATTGATCCACCAAAAAAGATAGCGATTGAAGATACTGCCAGTGGTCTCAATCGAGCTTCCTTCAAAACCTTTCTTGAGTAGATGTCTTTTTTCCGTCGATTCAAGTGCCATTATAATCACCTTGCCTGCCAGGCTCACAGAAAACAAGATTGCGATTGGGTGGTTCTGTGGGATCAAGTGCAGAGTACGGAGACGAGCAAGATCGAATATTAAGGTGAAGCCAAAGAAAAGAGAAAGTATAGATGAAGGTCGCAATGAACGGACATGCTCGAGGTGAGACAAGTAGAGAAAGAGGCAAAAAGTTACCAAGGTCGCGATGGCAGTTGGTACGGTCGCTCGCGTAGTTGGAGTGGAGTTTCGAGACCATATAGCTATTAGAATCAATTGAAGAATCATATTTGATATTAAAGCGACCTAGATGCCTCTATTTAGTCTCTGTTTATCTTGACGTGACTGAATATTTGTCACACCTGTTTTGTAGCATATAGCCATGACCGATTGACCTTCTCGGAGGCATGGCGGAGACTCCAGATTCGGATTAGAGCTGCCAGACAGACAATTGATATTGGCAGTAAGGTCAAGATTGTCTCTTCGAAGAGAAGTGTGAAATCAAAGCCATCGTGGCAGGAAGAAGCAACGGTGGGGCCGAAGAGGTCTTGGTCTGCCGCCGAGCACGGCGGCCAGTTGGTCAACATGGCAATTGACGTGGTGGCGGTTGTAGAAATTTAGCAAACATGCTCCTGATCTCAGGATACGTAGGGCATATAAAACTAATCAATGCCACAAAAGGGGCGAAGTGTGAGAGATGCGACGTTGTGGAAGAGGATCACGGATGCCTGGCAGGAATGTGGATCAATAGTGCAGATCCCGTGACTCTGATTGGTCCAATCCGGCTGGTTTGATCGCACTGCACTCCGCACTGGGACTCCGACTCATCAGGGCTCAATCTGACTGCATCTTGACTCATTCCAAAACGAGTCTTGGCCATCCATTTGAACAGTTGTGGGTCATTTTTCGATTTAAGATTCACTTCTTCACAAAATCACAAATACTGCCAAATTTGACCTTCAAGCTCGGACATGAGTTTGTTGTGGAATCGTCTAACCCAGTGGGTTGGGCATTTACAAAGGAGTCGATGGGATTATATGAATTTCAAATTTTAATACGCATAATGCTTTCAATTGTGGATGCATAAATTGATCATGATTCTAAGCGATACACTAAACTGCACTGCCAGACTAGTGGTATCCTCCTAACAAAAATTTGAAAGTGAGAAATGGGATGTAAGCCAAGGCGTCCCACATTCAAACCTTGTCCAAGGTAACTTACACAGGGCTGACGATGGAGGAGATCATGTTAAAAAGTACAAAAATACACAGTAGTTGTTGAATGACTAAAATATGAGACGCTAATTTATCCGCTAATCAAACGACCAAAGAGAAGCATGACTCCCAGATGCATAGATAGAAAAAGAAAAAGTCATAAGCCTTCATAGGGTCTCTTTATACAGAGACGTAGTTCGAGGTATAAGCAGCACCGGTCTTTTTTTCAGAACGGTAACGGGCCAAGTGATGCGAGGTGACTCCAGCGAACAAATAGTTGATCATGATAAGAAATTCTGGCAAGACGCCAAAGACGGCTTGAGCCGCAAGGCTTCCACCTGCAGTATTCTTGTACTTGAATACGAGAACGATGGCGTAAAGTAAGCGAAGACCGATGAGCGGCAAAGCAACGATGACGGCACGAAGAAGCTATTTTCGTTAGCAGAGATCTTTAAAACCATTATTTGAATAATTCAGATGTATGACATACCTTGACCTCCTCATCGAGTCGACTGTTATGAGAGTTTGCCTTGACGGAAAGTATCACGAGCCCAATAACCATAATCCAACCGGTCGCAAAAACTATCAAACCGATCTTCAACAGGGTTGTGTTACTCCCACTAGCAGCCGCAAGACCGACACCACCACCAATGACGATGTGAGGAATCAGCATGCCGAATCCACCGAGAAAGACAGGAAGCGTTGACTGAATCGAGTGATTACTGCTTCAAGTTAGAATTTCCATATTGAGGAATGGTAAGATTGAACAATTGAATCACTTACGATTCACCAAGGATACCCATTGCGGCTAGCAGTAGTGGCGATAGACCGATGCCACTGATTATAGAGGCCGCCTTGTTAGGCTCGCCGGTTGTTGACAGCGCATGATATGCTATGCCATTTCCGACTAATCGTAGACCACACATGGCAAAAACATAGAGCCAGCCCAATAATCCAATCTTTCCATGTCTGATGATACAGTAGATAGCAGGAATGGATGCAATGGCGTAGAAGGCTATCTGAGCCAGTTCGAGATTCTCGGTTGAAGAAGTCATGATAGAAATCGGAGCAAATTTAATGAAGATGTGAGATGAGAAAAAGTAGAGTAATCGAAGTTGAAGTAACCTTGCTAGAGCTTGTTTTCTTGAAGAAAGTTGAAGAATAAATTTGTCCCTACGAAAGCCAAGCTATTTAAGTCTTCTCTTGGAAGTAAGGCTAAGCTTTCAAAAATTTATTTTTATTCACGAGCCTTACAGAGCACTTTTCTTCATCATGAGGCTGTACCATGACGGGGCATTGCTCAGCCAATCCACATGCCCCTTCAGTGGGGGATAAAGAACCGAACCCGAGAATTAGCGTCGTTCAGGAGACGCGGTGGGAACTTTGGGCGGCTTGGGCCCCGTTAGTCTCCACTACTTCTAACTCTTCATACTAAGCTAGTAGCTTAAACCACCTCTTAGATGCTCCATTCTTACAGCCTTGCAAGCCTGAAAAGGTAGTTTTTCATGAATGTCGGTCCTGGCAACGAAAAATTTGGTAGCATGATTAAATTAGAAAGGAGACCGCCCGCTAGGGCCCTTTGTCAAATGTCGGATCTAGCTAGACAGCTGCATTCGCTTAAAATCACATTATGACGAATTGGCAATCAATACTGGAAATTTGGACTAGTTCATCATTTAGAGGGCATTGCAATTAATATATCTCTATTTTAAAATAAAGCGTCTATCCCCACTCGACCAGCGACAGGAGGAGACCTCCCCTCTTTATCTGTGGGGGAGCTCTTAGATACAAGATTGAGCGGCCAGTCCATTGTCCACTTCCATGAAACAGGCATAATACTGCTGATTCCAAGAACCTCTTTCTCAGGAATACCGCGAAGCCACCATATATTCTCAACGGTTTTCCCCATGGCAAACAAGCGGGCTAATATTGCGAGAGCGCGAGGCCGCCTTTCGGCAACCATTTGAATAATGCATCGAGATACCACCGGAGGAAAACCACTGAACATCTTCCGAATTATAAAATCTGGCTCATGTGTCTCAATAGCGATATATAAACGCTCGAGGTATTCGATAGCTTCGGTATATGCCTTCGTAATTTCTTCATCCATTGTTTCTTCATTACGGCGATATTCGAGGAGGAAATGGAAGGGTCTTTGGGGTCCTTCATATACGCGAATTGGTTCTCTCTTATCCCAGAGCGTAGGCTGTGCAAAAAGCAAAGGAAGTAAGCGAGAGTTATTTCGAACGAGCTGGTGAAACACGCTTTTCATAACAGTCCGTATCCCATGTGCCATAGATAGCCACAGCATTGGAGGCTGATAAGGCTCTGTTGAGGGTTCCGACCGTAAGAACAAAGTATAAAGTGAAATTAGTACTGCATTCAGACAAACAGCCTCATTTGTGTTTTCATTCAAAGTGGAAGTGACTGGTCTGTGTTTTTGGAGAGCCGAATCGATGTATCCTTGATAGACGGGGCGTAGAGACTTTGCCTCATCAGGAAGGAGTGTTGAGCGATGAGCTGCGCCAAGCGCAAGTAATGTGTGCAGAAGTGGCTCATATTCAAATGCCATCTGGGGCACAGATATACTCCACATTTCCTTGACAGATGCTAGCTGTGCTGAGCTCATTGTATCTGCAGTTGCTGTTGTCCAATGATGCATGAGCCGTAGCTCAAACACCCTCAGAGCGCCCAGCTCCGGAGAAGGAAGTCCTGGCTGGGGGCTGGATTGAGCCGATCTTTTGGAAGATTTATTTGATGATTTTGATTGATTTGGCTTATAGATTCGAGTTTCTAATGGCGGCCACTCGCATAGAACATCATGACGGGCGCAATGACCACATCGAGGTCGTTTCTCGTCACACTAACTGAAGGATTGGCATATGCATTGACACCATGAAGTACAAATATGGATACTCACCTTGACTTTTCGTCCTTTGCATCTTAAACAGCCAGTAGTAGACTTGCGGTGGCTTAGACACGGCGGCATGAATAATGCTTGCAAAATATCGAGACTTAAAAAAACCTAATTTGGTGAGCTTGAGTGAATATTGATTGCAGGTGCTCGGTATCGGGTTCGGTGTAGTTTTTGAGCTTTGCGTAGGATGGAGAGAGTGACAGAAGGCATAGAACTCCGTATCAAAGATTGGGATTCGGATTTTAGCCCCCAAAATCAACCCGCGTTCGGGCTCGGTTCGTTGTGTAGTTTTGGGAATAGCGCGGACCAAGCCATTTTCCTGGTTGTTTCATTGGACAGAAGAAGCTTGACGAGTAGGCCCCACCTGAACAAGGCTGAGTTGATCGTCGTTTGCTAAAGCCGGGCTATTTTCAGATGAAGGCTGTACGGCCGTAACGAATTTTTTAGGTTGGAAATGCGAATAGCTCTTTCAAGTATAAATACTGGTCTGTTTTTCAGACAAGTCTCACTAAATTCATCACGAAACACATCAAAACTTCCTTCCATCAAAGCTCGACATTTGCCGACTTTCCAAAGTCATTCATATTCGAATATCTCACTATTCATCTCTTATAAACAAAATGGGTCTTATCAAAACTGGTCTTGCTTTGGCTGGAGGCTACGGTCTCATTAAGGCCGCCGAAAGGTTAGTAGTTCGAAATCTCAGTCAACTGCAAGCTTGATACTAACTCCAATTCATCAGAGCCGCAAATGGTCACGAAGACAAAAAACAAAAGCGCCAAGATCACAATATGCACACTGGCCAACCTCAAATGCCATACCAAGGTCACAATGAGTCTCAAATGGGCTACATGTATCAGAATCAGCAATACAACCACCCCGGAAATCCACAGTGGGGCCCTGGCTACCAGCAACAACCATACTACGGACAACCCATGAGCAATCAATCGCATCAAACCCAATCCCGCTCCATTCAAGATCAACCGATGTACCAATCAAACCAAATGAGCCAGGTTCCACCACCATATAACCAATCTCACTCCTTCAAAGCGCCAGAAGATTATAAGTCTGGTTCCGCTCGAGAGTACTACTCCCAATAATCAACATCATGGGGAGATTGTCTGCGCGGGGAAGCGAATAATTGTTCAATTTGTTATTATCTGCCAATCGGGTTTTAGGATTGCATAGCGTGGTTTTCCAAGAGTTATTTATACAGTGTTGAATAAAGCTTCATTTGCCGAATTAAATCAATTTTAAACCAAATCCTTCTACATCCAAGGGGATGCAGCTGTAAAATGTGCCGACTGCATATGACCCACTTGTTAAGTCATGTCATTTCAAGTTGCTCCGTACCCCAGACGGTACGAATCTGGAAATAATCCGAAGTACTTTGTGGCTTGAGCATTTTTCATTGTCTCAAGCCAACCCTATTTTTGCGGGGGCTCTTCTTCCAAGCCAATAATAGTATCTGGCTGTCACTAAATTCTAGTAATTTCTTATTCTTTCAGCCCTGTGAGAACATATTATTCTATTTAATACGCACGACGAATTGTAAGCTTTATCTGTTCCGTGCGATTTTCAAGCTAGTCACCTTTAAAGACCACTTCGACTAGCTCCAAGCCTTTTTGCCTCATTCCAAGTGAATATTTCAATTACCTATACTCCGTAGTAATACTTATATAGTATATACACACCTTTTCCAGAAAGGGTATTCTGTTCGGACTACTTATACGTCGGATTTTAGCGTCAGTCTCTGCAGCGAAGTCGATCTATAGCACATTGAGGTCAATGATAAGAAAGGCTACAACAATTCCACCCAAGGATATTCAAAAAAAGATATATGATCTAATGATGAGCAATGAATCCAAAGACACTGCAGTATAAATTGCAGGTGCCTGTCGCTTGATGTATCTGCATATGTCAAATACTAACGAAATATCGATCTTGGCCCGCATGATAAAAATAGCGAGGCCGTGAGGAGTTTACGAGCTGACCAATGAGAGCAGTCTTCCCCCACCAAAACACTTTTTGGCCCCAGCCTGCTCCAGGATGTCAACCAATCGACGCCCACAACAAGGCGATCTTTGTCCATTTCAAGGATAATGGACTTGCATCCTTCACAAACACTTTCAAGTTTCGCTCTAAGCCCCGAAACAACGCCGCCCCGACCGTGCCCTACGCCAATGATTCAAGCTTACAGCCCCACTCAGGGGCGTCAGATTGATGAGAACTCGACTGAGAGGATTTAGTGACTGAGACTTATAATTGCGAGAGGCCCAGGTCAGGCAAGCAACTCGAACTCGAATGTCCAAATTTCGCTTACTCAAAGGCACTGGCTCGGCCTTCTCTTGAGCAATCATCAACATCGCGATAGACCCAACAAGATGGCAACTACAAACGCCCAAAGCCAAACGGGCGAATTGTCACAACAATCAACAAACAAATGGCAAAAGTCCACGAAAGATATATGGCGTCGGTCTACGCAAGCCTGGTCCGATTCGAAGGATCGATATCACCAAGCGACAATGGAGGCATGGCACCGTTCATCCGACTCCCTTACCAACTCCATGAACCGATATGAGCAAGGCAGCACAGAGGCCTGGCACCGATCTACGAACTCATTGACAAACTCAAGGGAACGATGCCAGCAATCAACCGTAGATGCATGGCAGCGTTCTACCAACACTTGGAAAAACTCCAAGGCCCGGTATCGACAGTCGACAGCAGACATGCTGAACCGTTCCGCAACCAAGTTGTACCAATCAACCGACCGACTTCAGAGATTGCCGCACACCCAGATGAAGGCTCTTGAGAACCAAACTCAAACACCTGAAGCGTCTGAATCGACCCCATCATTACCCTCGTCCTTGCATCATCAAACTAGTCTGCCTACCGAGCCATCCTCGCAAGGCACCCAGTCCTCTGAACCGTTGACGTCGCCAAACCCACCACAAGGATCACAGCCACCACAACCTACCCCGGTGCCAGAGTCAACACAGTCCCCGCAATCCCCACAATCATCATCAGAGTATTCACAATCTCCAACATCTTCAAACGCCTCCCAGCCCGCACATGCACCTTCCGAGACATCAACAGAATCCATAGCACACAAATATCAAATGATCGACCCTTCTTCCAAGGAAGAAAAGCAGGATCAACAAATAAGACTACTATTAAATATGACGGATCAAACGTTCTTCCAACTACACCAGGCAAAGCAACTTCGAAACTCAAAGGCCAACCTTTTAGGAGAGATAGAGCATCAATGGATCAACTCTACCATCAGCGACGCGCTACGATCGGGTCAGAGTTTGGTGAAACTTCTCGAGCCTCATCGTCTGGATATGGTAAAACGGAAGGGTAAAATCACCTCGTCAAACAAGAAGCGCTGGAAGCTCGAGGACTGTCGAAAGGCCTATGAGAAGCAATCCAAGTTGATTTTACACCAAGAGAGGCTCGATAAAGTCTTCAGTCACCTGAAGAACCTCTCTACAACTCAAGAAGATGCCCCTGTATCTAGTCCTGAGTCTCAACAATCCCAATCCGAATCTATTCCCGAGCTCGAGGCTACTAGAACCCCTGTTCCAGAGCTCTCCGGGGATACCGAATTGATCATCGCTCCGGCTGAGCTTCCTTCTGAGCTTCCTTCTGACTCGAGTCCGAAAACAATAATTGCTGAATTACCCGGTGATGCGGCGGTGTCAGCAAACGAATCACCGAAACCTGTTCCGAAAATTATTATCACTCGAACGCCGGAGAACATATCCGTCGAGTATATTGGAAGCCCGGCAACCCCGGACCAACCAAAACATGAGAATAACGAAATGAATGAAATTCTTGGTTGGAAACAAACGCGCAATGATGTTCGATTACACCAATCAACTTCTCTGTCGAATATCATCGCAGAGATGGACAATGCCCGAATCAAATAAACGGGGCAAAGCGAATACGATATACGCTGGAATTGATGTCTGGGCTATACATAGATATTTTGTTTTACAAGCGGCAAGCATAAGCGAATACAGCATTTACCTAAAGAGGTACTATATCTTTTACAATAGAAACTCTTTCTTGCATGAACTTGCGACAGTATCATTTACTACTTCAGGCAGAAATTAAATAGCCTGGAGACTCCTAAATTTGAGTGGATAGATTGAGAGCCACATTAGCCACATCTCAGAGTGGGGATGGCTGCCTATCAGGGCATGGAACCACCAAAGATCTTATCTACCTAAACCCAGCTAGGAAAACAACTGCGGTAACATCATATTCATGTTCACACGGGTGGTTGGCTGGCAACACCTCGGGTATGTCCGCCAAATTATGAAAATACGAGCTCTCCTATTCATCTCTGATTATCCATTGATACCCATGCACATTTATTCGGTCGCGTTGTACCTCCGTCCCTTTAAAAAGCTTATCCCATGACGACTGAAGGAATTCCTCCGAAATTCATTCACCAAACAACAATAATGGCAACTGATAATGGATACGATAAAGTGGCTGGGGAAAAAGAACACATTCTTATTTTACCAGATGGAAGACAGTTGGCCTATGCCCATAACGGTCCAACGAACTCTCGGACGGTCGTGATTTTCTTCACCGGGCTTTTCAGCGTTGGAACTGCACCGAGGATTCCAGAGCCATGTCGCGAACTTGGAGTACACTGGATTGCCCCGACTTTATCGGGGATGGGCAACAGTAGTACACGAGACCTTTCTGTACCTTACCATGTCACCCTCGCGAAAGACATAACCGCCTTGCTTGATCACTTCTACCCGACGGGCGATTTCGATACTCTTTATATTGCAGGAGGATCATACGGAACGGTGCCGACACAAATGATATACGGAGCAAACTATGAGCTATTTCCAGCTGGGCGCAAAATTGCAGGATGTCTTCTCATAGCTGGATTCTCTCCCTTACGACATCACAAGGGCTATGCAAAGACACTCGGCTGGCAAAATTGGTTGTCGTTTGGACCACCCACACAATTCATGCCGTTTCATTCACTTCAATGGCTCTTTAGGGCAGTTATTGGAACCAAGCTGAAATCCTTGGAAGGGACCCGGGATTTCCTGAATCAGACTCTTGTCAACAAAATGGATGATGTAGAGAGGTCAAAGATGAAAGCTTGGTTACAGGAGAATGACTTGTCAAAGGACGAGTTTGTGGATCAGATGGCGAAGGGTTCTATGAAGTGTTGCCGGAACTGGGATGGATTCATGGAGGTATCGGATATTATTCATTCCGATTGGGGGTTCAATCCGAGACTCCTTGATGACGAACATGCATCTAAGCCCGTTCTTATCGTCGGTTCAGAAGGCGATCAAATTGGTGGAAGTGCCAATTCTTGGCTTGTGAAGAATTATCGATCAGCAGCGCTGAAATCAATCCCCGGAGGTCACATCTCAGCACTGTTCTATATTGATGAGCTTTGGAGAGACCTATTAAACAGTAAGCACACTTGAAAACTACCGTTTGACAATCTTGCTAATTTTCACTGCAGTGGTTTCAAACCAAGTTGATTTCGGAAATTTTGGAATTTATTTCGAGAAGCTATAGTATAGCTGGTATATCTTCGTCAGGTCATCAATAATTAGATACACACTTTTGTTTTTTTTCTTTGATTTTTATTTATTTTTTTTTCTTGTATGATCCACTTGTGTCACCCAGGCTTTTGTCCATAGACAATGTGCACATTCGTGTAAAGGTGAAGAGAGAGATCCTTCAGCTCTTTCCGTACTCCTGCTAGAAGCACTTCGATTTGCACCCGTCGCCACCCAAGGAAACGAGTGAACAGCGCATAGCTGTATGGAGGCATAGCCTCAAGCATATTGAGCTGATGGAATTTTCCCAGCTCATTGAGCTTCGGATCTTTTGACCACGGACTTTGAGGGAGCTGCCGAGAGTAAGTATCCTTCCGCCAAAATTAGAAAGTTGCTAGTACCAACCTTGAACACTTCTTCTTTGACATTAATGAATCCCGCCTTTTCCATTTTCTCCTTCCAGCTTGATACAGACGCCATATCCTTTCCAAAGAGCTTGGAAGCCGTATGCAAATTCTTCCCGATCTCTTGCATATTTGGGGCTTGGAGGTGAGTTCCATCGTCTGAGTATGAGGCAACTTCCATGCTGGCCATTTCTAACCAGCCATTTTCATTTAAATTTTCAAGAGCTCGTGCGAATAGTTGATCGTGATCCCGAATGCTGCCTTCCATTTCTCGTCCGTGAATATAGTCGAATTTCTGTCCATATGTCCATGGTTCTTCGAAGTCGTCCACTTCAAATCGGCAGTTTGGTGGTACCCTAGAAATGTCAATATTCCTATATTGTAGTACCTTGATAGGGCTGAAAATAATTACCATGCAGGCTGTATAGGACTTAAATCAATACCTGTATTATAGTTAGTTCGAGAACGATGATTTCATCACTTATCCCAATCCACGCACCAATGACTTCTGAGTCGGGGTTATCGCTGGCTCAAGTCAGTATTTTCTCTGCCTTTGAGGTTCAATTTTCAGCACTTACTCTGCGAAATCAAGTGCCCATATGCCGGTCCCTGTTCCAAGGTCTAATACTCTACTTGGCTTTCTGATTGGTGCCAAGTAAAGCTCCCCTTTGAGCAACATCAAGTAAATATGATGACTCTAATGTGGGGTAGATGTTAGTCCGGAATGTGCCGCATCAGTCTTGTGATAATCACGAAGACTCACTAGATCAAGACGATCTTGTTCTTGCTCGTCATTTGGCTGTAAAGCAAGTCAGTTCAGCTCTTCATGATATTCTTTTTAAAAAAAAAAGGATCACTCACCAATAAATATTCGCCTTCATGGAATGAATGATACCTGCGACCGTTCTACCACGCTTTTAACTTCCAAGTTACACAAACAGGCACTGAGAAATTCACCTCGTATCTACTCGTTGGTTAGGACCAAAATTCTTGCCATAGATATCAGAGTATGCACATACTGGTAGTTAAAGGTAGTAGATGTAATGCTTTCAGTGTAGCTTTGATTGCTTATCCTTTGTTCAGGGGTCAGAATAATTGTAGTATCCTTGATAGCGACCGCAAACTCACGAGCCGTCATATGCTGAGTCGGCATCGGACCACTGAATCTCCAAAAAAAAAAAAAAGAAAAAAGTTAGGTTGATTCCTTAGGATTGTTAATTCAAACTGGAGGGGTAGCATACCGCGTCGGCTTCCATGACACTCTGTCTTAAGCCACTTTCCGACTGGTGATGCATGGCCGATCGGCCTATCCGGCCAGGCGAAGGCAGGGATAGGTCGAATGAGCCCGACTACTTAGGGTCGAAGAAGGAGGGGGAAATAAGAACCACAAAGTGCAATAATGAGGAGTGAAGATATAAAGAAAGTAGAAAATAGAAAATGGAAATATTTACAAGCTTCAATTGCCACACCGACTAGGGTCTTATGACCCCTCCAAAAGGCGTGAGAAAGAGAGAGAGAGAGAGATTGTTAGCCCAGGGTGGCTAACAAGCCGGTGCCAGAATGTCGGGCCCGCCGTTCGGACATGGCGGACTCCATTTTCAACTGCTTTCCCACTGAATCCCACTAAATCCCACTCTTTCACTCATCTTTCGCTCAAAAAGACTTCCTAAGCTCCATCTTGCTCCCGAATGCAGAGAAACAGCAGTCCCGACAGACTGGTATCGGGCTAAAAAAGGCTTCCCACTGCTGATTCTTTAGTCGACTTGGGCAAGCGTCTTGGCCAATAGTGCCCCTCTCTAGTTGGCCGATCTCATTAGTTCAATTGTGTGTGTTGATCCACCAAAGGTCGAGAACGGACCCATTGGCCCCAAGGAGCCGCTGCAGTGGAACTTGCCCGGGTTGGAAGGGCTCTGGGTGTACAACTACGGAATAAAGTGTCCCTCTTCTATTGTTCCCTCCTTCATTCTTGCGTGTAGCAGAGCCTCCAGATCGAACTACAATACTAAAACACATCCGGATGATCCGCCAGGCCATACTTTACTTGGCTAGAATGAATACAACTCTGGATGGATTTACTTTACTAATTTAATAAAGTAAACTTCTACTTTCAACCCCACAGGCAATCCGAGTTCAGAACTGGGTAGCCCAAAGCGAACCAGGGTTTGTACTGGGGTATCCGCTGTAAATCCTCCTAAGGAATAGTCCAGAATATCATCCATAATCTGCACGCAAAAACCCGACAGAATGGTTACCACTAAAAAGCGGAGATGCAGAAGTGCCTCACTGAGTTACTCCGTAGATGCGCTTCAATCGCAAGGATTGTCGGTACTGGCCCGTCTCTGTGCACCCCTCCCTTTCTCCATTACACGCGTCCTGGTCACCTTCTGAGGCTGAGTTCATGTGTAACTACACCGCTTTAGACTGAAATAGTCACTGGTTAATCTGGGAATCTGGGAGATTGTACGGGGTGTTGATCATTTCTGGCATCAAGATCGATGAAACTAGTCTTCGATTCAAACCTGCGGTGACAACGTACCAACTAATACGAGGGGCGCATGCTGAGCTTGGCAACCTGGTCTTTTCCACCCAAGCTCACAATGTAATTACTTTTTTATGAGTAAAAATCGCCATCCTACGTGTTCAAAGCAAACAGGTCTTTTTGTTGTTACTTTCCACTAAGTACAATCACCAAATATTGGAAGCATGTGATCAAGAAAGAAGAGTGGAAGGTTGTAAGGTGACAGCATTTAATGTGAGCGAATCCATAAAAGCCAGCACTCGGGTAAAGCTGTCATGAGTCTGACTCTATTTAGTATGGAGTAAATCTTGCATGCATCTTGCTATTTGAATCTACACAATATGTACTCTGTACTGAGTGGTACTAGTCAGAGCATCGAGTTGTGTGCCTGTTATCTCAGGCATAAATTTAGTTGCTGCCTCGGCAGGCGGACAAAGTTGATGTCATCTTTCCCTTCCACCTTGTCCAAAGCAGCAGGATTGATTCATTCGCTCGCCTTTCAACTTCCTTAAATCCTCCCCTCCTCAATTTCTCTCGGTGATGCTGCTACACTGAGATAACACATCATACCGAGCTTCTTGAATTCAATATATTCTCACAACAGGCCTTGTGAGCCTCTTTTGACCCTAGGTCTCGCACAACAACAATGACCTCGCACGCCCGACATCCCCCATCTCCAATTGTTCTCCTGGTATACCCTGTGACTTTGCTACTGGGATCACTTTTCTCTATCATATCGCCGACGGCGCGCGCCTCCCGGGGGCATACGGTCGGAGCGTCACAGTCCGGAGCCCTGGCACCCTCCCTCGCCGCCGACCTGCACATCTCCGAAAGCCCGGTCAACTACTTCGCCCGCAAGAACAACATCTTTAATATTTACTTCGTGAAAATCGGGTGGCTGTGGACTACCTTGGCCTTCGTCTCGCTCATCATTTGCCAGCCAGCCTACCGATCCTCATCCTCCTCTCAATGCCAGCAACAAACACGCCCCCGGCGCATCCTCCAAGCTTCCCTCCGTTATGTATTTGCGACATCGATATGGTACTTGATGACACAATGGTTCTTTGGTCCCGCCATCATTGATCGCAGCTTTGTTGTGACGGGTGGAAAATGTGAACAAATTTTGAACCAAGTTGAGAATATTGGCTCAGAGCCCAGTCCGGCCACCCAGTTGGAGACTCTGTTTAGTGCTGCCGCTTGCAAGGCCGCGGGCGGATCTTGGAGAGGTGGGCATGATATCAGTGGGCATGTTTTTATGTTGGTACTAGCCACTGCACTTCTATCCTTCGAGGCAATTGGTGTCGGGGCGTTTATTGCTCCATCCGCGACCGCTCAAGCCAACGGCGAGACAACCCGCGACCGCAAACCGAGTGACCCAACAAGCTCTGCAACTAGCGCACAGCCCGATATATATGGAACAATGAGAACTTGGTCTCTTCGCCTCGTTTGGGGTGTTATCGGGCTTGGCTGGTGGATGCTTTTCATGACAGCGATCTGGTTTCACACATGGTTGGAAAAGGTACGATACTACCAAACCCCTACCCCAAAACTTCGCTGTCTATTACAAGTACTAATAATTTCTCTAGTGGACTGGCTTGTCTGTGGCACTCGGAACCGTATACGTTATCTACATTCTCCCGAGAACCCTCGCGCCCTGGAAGGATATCATTGGCATTCCGGGAGTATAAGCGCTTTATATGCTTTATCTTTTTTCTTGTGAATATTTCGCTTTATGATAGACTGCATTCATTCTGAGCAGACCTGCATTAGAAATGGCAATTGCGCCCATAGCATTGTTTTACTTCTCCTTCGTTCTTTGGATACTATCCCTGCTCAGACCTCCTAGATCACGCAGGCTCTCTCATTCCACTGGAGCAGCCTCGGGCTCTGACCCAAAATAACCAGAACAGAAAGCTTGGTGACATAATCAGTAAATGAGAGGAAAAAAGGTCTCATTTGGAAAAACTGGCTCATGCTCACCTCCAGGAATTAGAGCCGACGCATACATGACGCGAGTGATGGGCCTCAAGTCGTCCGGCGTAAGCCCTTCTGATATCGAGAGTTCCATATACGGATCCCAGGCAGTAATGATGGAATCGGACCATGTCTTCAAATCAATAGACCCTTCTTTCTCGGTCAAATGCTCAGATTGGCACTGAGTTCCCATACATGTCCCAAATTCCCGGAATGCTAGGCGATATTTGATATTTCGTGTCAGATATCGATCAATCTCAAACAAATTATCTGCGAAGATTCATGAAGTCAGAACAGAACAAGCTGCGGTGATGAATCGGACTGGGCGGAACTTCCGCCTCCGATCACTACTAACATAATTGCTCGAAACATCTTGATGTTAGATTCGATGCCCAATTTTCCTTCTCCGAGAACCAATGCGCAGTCCATAATGTCATTCCCAGATCGAGGAGATCGCTGGAAACAAAATGCGCACCCTTTCGTTCCATGACTCGTTTGTAGTCATTGATTTCTTCGGTCAAAACTTCACCGTCGCCTGCTTCTATCGATGCAGCCTGCAAGATACGAAATACCACAAATCCATCGATGGGATCAAGATTTCCCTCGGAAGAGACAATAGGCGAAGAAAGATCCATGGACATCTTCCAAACCATTCGCGGCTTCGGGCTGGAGCGATCGACGAAGAACTTCGGATGAATAGCGCGGGCAAGTTCAACAGCCATGCGATTATATTTGATATTTCCAGAGGCTTTTGACATGCGATTGAGTGCAAACATCCAAATTGTCAAATAATGATGATATTGTCCATCGCAGTCAGATCCGTGCTCATCCGTCTTGCCGATTCTAAGTCCGCCACCTAACGGATTATCATCTGTTGCCCCAGGGAGTCTCGACAGTCCATCTCTCGTCCAGCCCAATACACCATGCACCGTCTCAATCAAGCGACCAGCCATGAGGAGATATCGGTCATCATTAACGGGGTCGCCTCCCACTCGACAATACTCCTTGTGCATTGTTAGGAGATTGACTACCCCGAATGCATCTGACCATAAATAGCGTCCGCGATGACCACCCGATCGCTGAGGTGGACTCCAATTCTCCGGCTCCTCGATACTACTAAAGTCCCCGTAAATTGACTCCATGGCCTGCTGGAAGCGATCCAGCTTCGGAGAGGGACTGCTAGTTGGGAGTGCCATATTGCAGTACTTGAGACATACAGAAGGAGTTCTGTGATGATACAGCTGGACAATTAAGATCAAAGGAAGTTAAAGTGGCGAGAAACACCTGACATAGAGTCTAGGCTGCATTTAGGAATGATAATTCATTTCCAGGGTTCGGATCTTTGATATGGCGACTTTGACTTTCTCCGCGAGCGTGAAGTCATTGTGACTGGCCATTTACTCGGGTGTGAGATCATTCGGTCGCCGCCGTTGAAGATGTCAAAACAATGTTATAGTTGCTATTAGCGAAGTCGGAAATGACTATTTATCGCTGGGAATTCTAGCTCGAGAGTCATTCTATTTATGCGGGCCCCTTCTCTTCATAACTTAAGAGTATCTATGACACATCTCCAGGAATTATTCAATCGGGCAATTCAGCCATTGCCAGCGATTGATGATGATAACTTCACGTCCCATTTTGATACCTTTGCAGACAAGCAAGTTGTTCTCTTAGGTGATGGAAGCCACGGCACTTCAGAATTCTATTCTGCAAGAGCAGAAATTACCAAGCGATTGATCCAAAAACACGGTTACACAATTGTTGCCGTTGAGGCAGACTGGCCAGATGCTGAGGTCGTCGACAGATACGTACGAATGCGACCGGGACCCAGGGCAGGCATTGGTGGTGTGGCTAAAGGACATGAGCCATTCAAACGATTTCCAACTTGGATGTGGCGCAACCGTGACATGCAAGATTTAATCGAATGGATGCGCGACTGGAATACACGCCAACCTCCCGACAGACGTGCGGGATTTCACGGCTTAGACCTGTACAGTATGGGAGCTTCGATTCGGGCAGTCATCGATTATCTTGATGGTATAGACCCTGCCGCAGCCAAGGTTGCACGAAAAAGATATGGCTGTTTGGAACAATGGACTGATGATCCAACTTCATACGGACTGGCATCCCTTCGTGGAATGGAAGATTGTGAAAGCGAGGTGATGGCTATTCTGCGGAATCTCCTCAATAGAAGAATGGAATATATCGGAAAGGAATTTGGTGGTGGCGAGGAGGAATTCCAGAGTGGTAAACAGAATGCCTACCTCGTGCGTGACGCAGAGAAGTATTATAAAGAGATGTATTGGAGCTCAGCAACATCATGGACAATGCGAGACACGCACATGTTTGACACTTTGCACCGACTCATGCAGCATCGGCCACCCCCTAGACATAAAGTAATTGTCTGGGCCCATAACTCCCACGTCGGAGATGCACGTTATACCAGCATGGGAATTCGCCGAAATGAAGTCAATATTGGCCAGCTATGTCGGGAAAGACTTGGTCGGGATAATGTCTGCATTCTTGGATGTGGAACCCACACTGGTACAGTTGCCGCTGCACACGACTGGGATGAAGACATGGAGATTATGGATGTGAATCCTTCGATGAATGAAAGTTGGGAAAGGATAGCGCACAATACCGGCGTCCCGAGTTTCCTCATTGATCTTCGTCGTGATAAAATCGATCGCTCCCTCAGAGCGGCGATGGCAGCTGAAGATCGACTTGAAAGATTCATCGGTGTGATATATCGACCTGATACCGAGCGGACATCTCATTATTCGCATGCATTCCTTCACAAACAGTTTGACGGGTATATCTGGTTTGATCGTACAGAAGCTGTGAAACCGCTGGAGACTATTCAGCCAAAGACGGCACTCGGAAAGGAAGAGACCTATCCATTTGGACTTTAGAAGATTCAATAGAACTCTCGTTATGTTGCCCTTGATGCAACACCAATAACAAAGCCTGCCAATTTCCACATCAAGAACCATTTCCAGGTAGTAGATGGCTCAAATCGCCCAATCCAGTTAACACAAAAGAATCGAAGTCGCCCCATCCTGTTAAGTCGGCAAGACAAGAGGCCGGACTGGTGTCTTGCGCCATTCCAGAAAGCCATCCATCTAGATCTTGGTGTTCCTGGCTCTGCGTATGCTGAAGCATTTCTCTTTCGATTGGATGCTGTATTGTAGATTCAGCAGTATCTTTATTCGGAGATATGGGCAATAATTTGCTTTGGTCTGAACAATGGCCTGTTATCTTGCGTGCTTCTTTCCTCAACTCTTCTAGCACAACCACATATCGCTGAGCAAACGAAGTTTGAGATCCACACTTCGATAGTTCGAGCTGAGCTTCTTCTCCGATTGAGAGGTATTGATTGTGATCATTATCTGGATCTGACCAACTTTGAATGACGTAGACATAGAGTACCACAATGGCACAAAAGACATTGTAATGCGTGAACTATTTTTGGTTAATTTCGTGGGCCTCTTAATTGCAGTGACACTTACCCAAAATGATTTATACATTCGCCTTGTTCGACAAAGACTTTTAAACATCTCAACTGTTTTTATAGCAGCTTCGACGCATCTCTTCACATAGTCTGAAATAGCCTCCTGCAGATGTGATTGGACAGTACTTCGCTCTCTTCCCAGAGATGCCAAATTTCGAAGAAGAAAAGGCCTGTATAGAAGAATCCTAGAATGCTCGAATGCCAGATATAGAACACTGAACTGTCTTTGGAATGTCAATTGAAGCAATTCGACATTGGGCGTATCTAGAAATGCGGCGATTTCTGCTCTCCATTCTTCCAGCTGGATTTCATATTTTCGAGCGACTTCTGTCTGCGATTCTAGGGGCTTTTGTTGGATTCCATAAAGGTCACGTAGAATGCCGCTAATAAGCCGAGAGAGTCTGCCAATTGTTTAGAGTGAGAATTCTTCTGGTTTTCCGAATGTACCTACTTTGCATGGGATATGGATGCCAGCATCAAGCTTTGTCTGGGCGACTGGGCTGGAAGGATAACATGTCGTAAAATTTGAGAATCGTTCACACATGCTGGAAGCTCCTGTAGATGAATTTGTTATTATTATGTTAAACTTCGAATTCACCGCCATAGACTAACCTGGTCGATGTCCTCATCGTGAAAGATCTTGGGCCGTCCCAGAGCTGCGCTTAGATAGTTGTCTAGGACGTAGGCACACCAAAATACTCTCTTCCTACTTTCCTCCTCCACATAATCCGTGATTAATTCTCGCCTCCTTCGCCTATTCAGTCCAATCGCATGTGCAAGACGAGCAGTTGTCCCAAAAAGACTCCAGCAATGGTTCATCCGCGATTCCGAGAGAAGATAAAAGCACTGGGCCAAACGAGCTTGTATACTTGTAAGTTTCACCGGGCCCTTCTCTTGAGATAGGTGATTATCCGCTGCCGCAAAATAGGCATTACTTGAAACGTTGTCAGCATGAGGAGCCCCAAGTCATTTTTCAAAATGTTTTTCTGGCAAATTTGCACTCACCAGTTGACCGATTGACCAGCTGTAGTTTCCATGCCAGAGGAGTTTTGCTTCCCTTGAGCCATTACCATTAATATGACGGCTTTTATCGCTCGACTAACAGGGTCATTTGTGCCATGAACTTCCGCATAGAAAGTACGGACCCATTGTTCCACTGTCGCTTGGTGTAAGAAGCGATGGGTCGGGAAAGAGAATTCAAAATATCTATTCACCAGGATAAGGGCTTCATCCATAGGCGGAAGCACCAAAAATTGAGGATCATAATTCGGAAACGGAGCATCTCCAAAGTTGAAAATAAGCTCGGAGGGCGAAAATCTCAGATTCTCGTGAAGTCTTTTCTGAACACGGAGCAAGAAGGACACCGCTGAGGATGGCCCAACATAGTGGCCTTCTAGATCAGTTTCAGCTGCCTCCTGATGGGCTTGAGATGATATGACTTGTGGTTCATTGTGTATTAGGTCGGTAGGGACCTGTGCGTTTACCTCAAGTTCCCTTTGTTCCTGTAACGGTGATATCGAAGAAGGTGTCTCAGACAAGGTGATCTCCTTCGAAATACATTCACTTTCAGGTAGATTCAACTGGCTAATTGGCCTAGCTTGAGCCTGCTGCTGTTTTGAAAGGAGAATAGACTCCGCCGGAGATAACTGGCAGTTTTCTGGTTTCTCCTTTATTGGCCTTTGAGGAGATTGTAGGCCCAGGATTTCCTCTCGTTCCATGATTGGAATTCTAGGGATTTTGCCTCTCTTATAGCCCGCATTGTACTGGCATTCTGTTTCTGAACGAAAGCACAATGAACATGGCAGTGTCCCTGAACATCGGAGTTTTTTTCTAGACGGGGAGTCAGAATCGCAGTTCATTCCCAATATCCGTTGGCATTGTAGTGTACCTCTTGCATGTGTCACACGCGCGCGTCACTCGGACTCTGTCCTTGGCCGGACGGCGCTTCTCGGTATTATCTTCAGACATATGGCAGAATAATTGATTTTTTCGGGTTTTGTGGGATATCTTGATTTATGCCCTGGGGAGACCAGCATCGAAGTCAGGCCAAGTCAAGTCAGACTAGGCTTTCTTACTCAGTCTGGGGTACCCCGCGAATCAGAAGGTCTCCACTTTCGATTATCTCGCCTGTCAACTGCCTCTCTTACTTTTTGGCGCAATAAACCCCCGTGGTACCTTATTACATATGAATTGCTCACTTGTCTGTCCTGGAATTTGTCTCTACTCTTTGGCCCTAGGAGTCATTTCCAACACGCAATGAAGGGATACAACCAGTTTGGGGCCTTGTTCTCGGGGGTAACAGCGGCACCACGTAAATCAAAGAAATTATCTTCTACTCATGATTTTGTTATGTTTTATCCTAGTAATTTTTCTGTAAATTTGGCCTAGGGCTCGAGACAAGCGCGATTGAATTGGCTATTTTGTTTAGAATAAGAAAGAGAGAGTAGATACTCATTCAATTAACTTGGATGGTAAGGGGCACAACACCAAACAAAGTCCCAGCGTTCTTATTGGAGGCGAGGCAAAGCTCGGACTTAAAGGCGGCTCGGAAAAGCGATCGGAAAAAGGGCCAGCTACACCAGCCTCCCTCAAAAGGCCATTCTTAGTGCTTGTTAACGGATGATTTTTGGTCTATTTCCACCAATAAAATGCCAGAGCTGCCGTCAGTACATGATGGTTTTCAGCTACTAATGTCTTTCGACTCTTTCGAAATGAACAGAAACTGTTATTCCTGTTCGCATAATCGCCGGTATACAAGTACCCATTTTTTGGCTCCCATACAGATCGCATAAGACTACATTAGTCATGTTACAGGAAAGTAAAATTAGATTCACAACTTGGCTAGGCAAACCCCTTTTTAACGGAGATACCCTGTCAGAATCATAGCGAAATAGAAGATGGTGCTACATTCAATTTTGCTGAACGTACGAAGTATAGTATTTCTGGGATTTAAGGCGTAGCACTATACTGAGTATGTCTAAGTGCAAGATTATCTGCTAATGCTCTCTTAAATTGATGTCCATAGACGCTAGCTAAAACAAGGATTTGATCAATCTAAATACCAATGCAAGCCTTGGCTTTCTTTAGCTAGAAGCTTAAAGCAAGAACCGGAATCCCTGACTAGCAGCTCTTCCAGGAAGGCCATGCTCTTCATTGTCATGCTCATGTCCCCCACTGGCACCAATGTTAGTTCCCTCTTCATCATCAAGCTGCTTGTTCAAGCGCCCGAGGACTATTCTAATAATAGTTGCGAAGACAATAGTCATAGCGCACAAAGCTAGATTGTGTGAAAAAGCAGCAACGAATCGTGGACTGGCCGAGTCTTTTTGGTCTAAGTCAGTATGATTCAGTTTCTCCTCCTTGAAAATGGAACTTACCAGGGTAGAGATATGGGGTATAAATTTGGCAAACGTTGCTCAGACAGTTAATTAAGGCCAATGCGGCAGCTCGTTTCGAGGCAGGACGGGGCAGAACTATAGAAGAAGATATTAGCAGGATTCTTCATTAACACTTTTAGATGTCAAGGATAGACTGACTATTTGAAATGTAGCCCAAGGCTACCACATATCCTGCATAAATACCCCCAATCATAAGGCACATCGCACTACCAAGCATCGTTAGATAGGAAAACAGCCGGAGCATGGGCACTAAGCAACTTACACGTATTGAGCCGCAAATGAAGTGTTGGATAATGCAATTATAAATGATACTACTGCCACGATAGGGGGCAGCGCGATATGCAAATAGCGTTCACCTGTCTTGTCGGCATGCCACGCATTGATCATGACAATTATTGCTCCAATCAGATATGGAGGTGTGGTCAAAAGTAAAGTCACGACAGTATCTTTTCCCAACCCAGACATCACACTATAAATTCATTTAGCCCTGAAACGAGATTATTTGGGTGGAAAACTGACATTGGAAAGAATGTTGTGACAGCCCCGGCAGAAGTGAGGCCATATATCGCACCAAGCAGCAGCCAGGTCTTATAATCTCTGGTTTTTCATCATTAGCGGTCTCTTTCGCCAGGTTAAATTTGTATAATCATACTTAAATGCAAGTTTTGCGCCATAAAACATGGACTGATGTTCACTGTCAACCCAGTCGTCTTCGCCAATATCGGCCTCAAGTCTCCAGGCTGCCAGCTCTTTTTCTTCTTCGGTAAGCCAGGACGTTGTTCTGGGTAGATCTGGGATGATGAATATTGACAAAAGGGCGACGAAAACCTGTTTTGGAGTTAGATAATTGACTCCATATTTTTCCAATAATTTTTTTGTCTTACCGTGAGAGCCCCTTCGATTATAAACAGCCATCGCCAAGCGGCAATGCCACGGGCCCCTGCCAACCCATCTGTAATTCCTGCGGCAATGAGACCAGAGAAAGCTCCTGATATCAAGGAGCCACAATACAATAGAGCGGTTCTTTTACCAACTTCTTTGCGGGTATACCATGCGGTAAGCAAGTAGAGACAACCAGGCTTTCTCAATTGTTAGCAACTGGCGGATGTTTCATGCAAATACTTCCAACGATTGATCCAAACTTACAAAATAGGCTGCCTCGACAAATCCAAGAATAAAGCGACAAGCCAAAAGGCCTCCAAAATTCCTCGTGGCAGCAGTAGCAGCAGAAATCGTCCCCCAGGCAAACATACATCCGGGAAGATAGATTGACGGCTTGCCAAATTTGTTCAGAATCATATTAGAAGGTACTTTATCATAGTTAGTAAGACTTGTTTGCCAATACAAATACCATGAAATGGGGAATCAAACCTTGCATTAGTAAATAACCAACAAACAAAATGCTGACACATGTCTGGAAACATTAGTTAAAATGTGCAAATAGTCTATGTTCCTTTTCCACGTACCTGGTACTGGTTTCCTTTGAGATTGAGATCTTTATCAAGGCCAGCGAGCTTTGCAGAAGCGATGTTGTTGCGATCCAAATAGTTCAGAATGTACATGACCACAAGCATGATCAGCAGTCGTGCGTCAATCTTTCGCACCAACTTTTTCTCCATCGCCTCTCTCTCTTCTTCGGTCATCTCAAGGAGGAACGCGGGCATTCTTCCAACAGCCTGCGCTGTGGAGCCCTTGTTGACCGTGTACTCGACATGGTCGGGGTCTGTCTGCTTCTGGCCAGACATAGTTCCAGATGAATCGAACGCCTCTTGATCTCTTGTCACTTGGCAAGTGGTGTTGGCAAACTCAGAATTTTTGTGGTGGCCATTCAAATCTAGGCCAGGCTTGGCCAACTCTCCTTTGTACTCAAGCTCCTCTAGCTACGCCGAGCAATATCCGGGGTGATGATGCGGGGTTGAGCGACGATCTTCATGGTGTCGGCTCGGAAAAGTGAATGCCCACATCGGGTAAGTTGACTGTGACATCGCGTAAAGCTGGAGCTAGGTGTTTTCTGTCAATGCTTTTAACTAGTAGGGCACTTCATATTGGCAGATCATGAATTAAACTATAATTAAACATCGATTATGTTCATCACAAGCCATCGCATGTCAGATGGAGTACATGGTATGGTGGTATCCTGACACCTCTTGACATTGTTCAATTAGGGGGCATATTCCACTGATCGCCCACTCGAAATCCTTCCGGGAATGGGTCTGTCGAGTCAAGCACGACTTGTTTGAAGCTTGTAATCCAGGCTCGCCCCTTCACGGTAGGCAAAACGGCTGGATATTTACCAACAGTAGTGAGCCCCCGAATGCGGCTAATGAACTCAGTACCAATGATACTCCTGTGCTTGAAGATCTCTCCCTCTTTTATTTCGCCTCTGGCATGTAGCACCGCTAGGCGTGCAGAAGTCCCCGTTCCGCAGGGACTACGATCAAAACGCCCCGGCGAGACGACGACAGCGTTTGCCGCCACCTTGCATCCATCTTCAACTCTCAAGGGCTCGGTAAACTCTAGCACACTAAATCCCTTGATCCCAGAGTTCTCAGGGTGTACTGGTGTATATGCTGCTTCCACGGCTCGTTTTATCCGCTCGCCAATTTCTACTAGTTGACGCGATTGTTGGTTGTCTACCATCAAACCCAGTGAAGCTGCGTCAACTAGCACATACATCATACCACCATATGCGATGTCAACCAAAATTTCTCCGATCCCAGGAACCATGACCTTAAAGTCTAGTTCAAATACAAAGGAGGGTACATTGTTGAACTCGACACTTTTGCACTTCCCCGCTTCACACTCGGCAGTAACGGTCACGAGCCCAGCAGCAGTGTCCAAAGTCACTTCGGTGATTGGCTCTTTCATGGGAATCATTCCGGTTTCCAAGAGCACTGTGGTGGTACAAATTGTGTTCGATCCAGACATAGGAGCATATTCCTCGCTCTCCATAATCAAGAATCCAGCATCTGCACGAGGATCGCATGCTGGGAGGACAAGGTTGGTATTGATCGAGGCCCTCCCACGGGGCTCGTTCAAGAGAAGTTGACGAAGGTCGTCCTTTTTGGTTTCAAAATGTACCAGCTTGTCATACATGGTCTTTCCAGGGACATCCAGGACTCCGCCAGTGATCACATCACCAACCTCACCTTCGGAATGACATCCGACAATAGTCAAAGAGCGTGAGAAGGGCATTAGTGCCGTTGAATCTGCGTTGTTTCCTGGGAAGACGAAAATAAAAGAGCGGGATTTGCAAATATTTGAAGGTGAAGCCTGGTGTAAACTCAAGGTCCTGGTTAATTTCGAGTTCGAGGTTCAAGATCGGGCTTTTTAACATGAGTACTCGAAGATGTTCCGCGCGATCTCCTTCCTTTTATATCGAGGAATCGGCCGAAACTTTCCCCCAAACTGAGCAACTTGCAGTCGGAAAGTTCCTCCGTACTTTTTTTTTTTTGCTTTTTTGCTCTTTCATTCCTCTCCATCCCAATTAGAACGTATTTCCAATTGACGAATCGTTTCTGGCTGGCGCTGTAAGCGCTCTGAAATGTGAACTTTCTCCACAGTCCAAATATGCACGGGCAGGCCCGGGCTCAAGTGATCATCCCCGCAAAGCCCACCGTCCTGCATCTCATCCACGAACTGCCCATCAAAAGTAACTTGTCAGCTTCCCCAGCCAATAGACTGAATGTGTATTCAACAGGAACCACTTTGTCTTGGCCATTATTGGCCTGAAGGGGAAGGAATGCCAGGCTCTCGTTGCTGAGTCATCCTCATTCATTACCTTCCATGTAGATAGCCCTCTTTCTAGCCTTAAGGGGTATTTTTCTTGAGTCCACTTCGTTGAAATAACCTCATCTGATCCCCCAGCAACTGCTTCACTCAATAATAAAGTGTCGTGGTGATTGTATCTCTCCTCTTTCCAAGATAAGCGGAAACCATGGCCCGGTCACGTGACCAACGAATGAGACGAGCTTTCTGCCGAACGAGCAAAGGCACGTTTCAATTTGCTTTTGCTTCACGGTGGTTGGTAGGTGACGCTTATCGGCCGATATTTGAGGTGCAAGTCGCATTCTAAATAACACGCGATGGCCTGAGAGTTGTTTAGCCTCCCATGTTACGCACAAACGGTGCCCGGTCTCGCCTAGGATGCCTCTCCTGTCGGCGTCGCAAGAAGAAATGCGATGAAGTGAAGCCCACCTGCACAGCCTGCTTGCGCAATGATCTTCGGTGTATCTGGCCAGACCCAAGTCTACCGGCCAGAGCATCCGATTCAGGATCAACCCTGCAGCAGCGGCACCAGCACCAACAGCAGCAGCAGAGAGCTTCTCACGCTACTGCCCTCGTACCCGCTTCAGACGCGTGGGCCTTGGCTTCAACTAGTGCGCATCGCAATTTACCGATTGCCACCATCCCTGCCTCGCCATCTCCGTTTGCCGTGCCTGGCTCGGTGCTTTCAGGATCGGAGACTTGGAGGCTTCTCGATCATTATTTAAAAGACACCGCAAATCGGCTGGCTTGTTTGCAAGATAGCGCGAATCCATTTCTCAATACACTACTGCCCGTGGCTCTTGGGGATGAGTTGTTAATGAATTCAATTCTTGCGCTGTCTGGTGTTCATTTGATGCAACGGCTTCCTGAGCTCAACTCAGAACTTCAATCCTTGACCTGGTCAAGTTATACGAGCGCGTTAAAGCAACTCCGCATTGCGCTACCGGCGGCCTTTACTCAGGGCAGTAGCGTAGATGCAGCATGGCGGGCTTTGCTTGTTGTCCTAATATTTTATCTTCTAGAGGTAGGTAATTACTGTGCCGCGATGATAACGGAAACTAACCTGTATACTAGGCGACAAGGGGTAATGATCCAAAAGCGATGCAGAGGCATCTAGAAGGCGCGCATCATCTGATGGCTTATGTGAAGAATTCAACCCTCGCTCCTACCCAACCCAGTATCGTATCTTTCACCACCGAACTTTACATTTATAACGCTGCCCTTGCATCATTCACGACGAACTGCCCTCCCACACCCATTATGCTACCAAGCACCTGGACGAACACGCCCTCTGCACCGAGTCCTGAGATCGGAGTACTATGTGGTTGCGCTTACGAATTATTCACATTGGCCCCCAGAGTCTCATCCTTACTGTGGGAAGAGTCATCTCAATCCTCCTTACCCACTTCCTCTCAACAAAACCTTATCAGCAAATATCACGACTTACGAAACCAAATCGAAGAATGGAAACCCCGCAGCGACCAGCAAGAACTGGTTGTCTGTGCTCAGCTATACCAGCAAAGCCTTCTTCTCCTTCTAGACTCTCGTTTCGCCGGCGACAACTCGCAAGATTGCATTGCCCAAGCATTCCAAGGTCTAGAATCTTTGTTATCACTTTTACCGCCTACATCTCCCATCGCAACCACAGCCACATGGCCCGTTTTTGTTTTCGGCGTGCATGCCCAGAATCCGAATCAAAAAGAACTTGCCCGGGCCTACCTTCGAGACCTCGTACGAGTGTTTGGAATGGGAGTTATGGAAGCCGCTCTCAACCAGCTCGAGGAGGTGTGGGCGGCAGAGCCTGGCCAGATTGTGCCTAGCAGATTTTTTACGAATGAACATGAGCTGCTTATGCTTTGCTAAGCACCTGTATATTACAATATATCATAACTATTATCAAATTTCGAATCTAAATATTCAATCATCAAATGAATCATGAAATCTTTTACGTTGATCCGTTCTTATTAATCTTATGCATCGCAACGGTTGCAAAGCCGTGCGGCCACGCTTATGATCAAGAGCCACATGCTGTCAGATTGAGCGGGCTTCATCATCATACAACAAGTTGTTACAGCCAGTGTCAAGAAATAGGAACGGGGGCTTACTAGAAATATCAGTAACATTTCTAGTAACATTTCACACCGTACTAATCGGCGAGTAGTACTCGCCGATTTAGGATAAATATGTGTCGAAATACTATTTCGACAGATCTGTGTCATGAATAAGATCTTATATCTTCAGGGAAGCTGATCTCTTAGTTCTTTGGATTCTAGCATCCAATGGCCCTTTACAACCCTCAAGGAGCATAGCTACTAGGTAGTAGATCTATCCCAGTTCTATATCAATCTGGAAAACCGAAATTCAATCGTTTACTTCATTCAAGATGAATACTTTATTGACTCGAGAGATTTTCCTCGGTGGCAAGGTACTTTTTATCTCCCAAGAAAGGTCGCATCGGACGTTCTCGATGTCGACCGACCTCCATAGGCGGACCATCTCCCGAGGATCTGCAGTCTAAGGCCTATTTGAGTCATCTAGCATTTAATATAATGCGCTAGTATGCATCGGCTCGGTGCTTGGCACTATAGTGGCAACTAACAACGATCCAAGATCCACGTTACACGTTTTGTGGCAGGGGTCACACAAATAAGAGCGTAGCCAATAGTTTACCATGGAGGGGGCTCAACTGACCCGACTAGACTGAATGGAAATTGTTATCTCGAGTTCCAAGGATGTCTAGTTGTCATACATCTTCACCGCTTGTATGGAATAGCCAGCTGTGGCGCTCGAGCGTCCGAATGATCAATTTCCATCGCTTGCCTGGCCATAGAGAAGCATGTCACGATTCTTTGAGATAAACAAGCAAAATAGAGAAGCTATTTGGACAGATTACTTCATCTTAAGCTCTAGTGGATCTAAAGCGGGTTTCATCGCTCAGAACGGGCACAGAACCCGCCTCCACCGAAACGTCGGCTTCCTGGCCCGAGAGACAGCTCATCAGGGAAGCAGAAGATGGCAAATTTCCAGCAGGTGGCGTTGACACAAGATCTTTACTGAGTACCAAAGAATAGTTCTTTAAGGCAGGTTCTTTAATGACATAGTTTGGTCTGTGGCCAAAAGGGAACCAGGATTATAAGGGTAAAAAGAGTAGAAGAGCAAAAGGACCGGTTGGCCTGTCAAAGTCGCCCGGAAATCTGCGGGGTACAACACGGCGATGCCCCAAGCCGAGCCGATCACCTGAAGAGGGCGGCGGGTGTTTTAAGTGTCTTCTTTCATGACCCTCGCGGGTTCCCTGGAAATTCTGGGACATTTTACTTTCTGTTCTTTTCTTTCTCTCCTTAGATCTTTCGGTTTCTATTTCCCTTTTCCCACGGGTGAGCTGAGGGAACACCATAAATAATGTACCAAACCGATCGTGTCGCAACCACACGACAAAAACGGCAGAAGAACCCCAATCGATGCCGGCCAAAATCCAAGGGAGGCTGTCAAAGGTGTAAGCAGCGGCGAGTAAGTTGAGGTGAACCGTGCGCAGATTGATTTTCTTTGGATTCCTTCTTTTTGGGTGCCTTTGGAATAGCTTCATTTCAGCGTATCAGAAGCTAACTCACCACCCATCAGCGCAGATGTGACGAGACAAAACCAAGCTGTCAAGAATGCACCAGAAAGGGCCTTGAGTGCCCTGGGTATCAGAAAAAGCCCCTCGAATGGCGATATGTCTTCAAAGATGAAGACAAGTATGACGAACCCGCAACTACCCCACCTACACAGCCTTCTGAGCACTTCTTCGGGCCGGGCCAACAGACCCCAGACAGTCAGGAGGATGAGGTGATCCACACAAAAGATCTACAGAGCCTGTGGGACCAAGCCAGCTTGACTCTATTTGACGAGCTACCGGAGATCGATCCTTCAATTAAACTCGGGTCGAAGATGGATCCTATATTGAGTGAAATGCCCGTCGCAAAGTCAACATCTCATACAGATAGCCTGTCCGTCTTGCATCGCCGACTAGAGAGCTCAGCCGTACCGTCTTTTCTCATTCACATGCCTGCTATTCTTGTGCAGTACTATTTCGATTATGTGTGCAAATCATGGTCCTCCTTCGATTCACCTTTGAATCCATTCCGAATAATTGTCAGTCGACTCTGGAGTCGAAATGCGGCGATATATTATACCATCCAAAGTATGGCCGCAGCCTCGCTGGCGAACGATTTCCCTGGAATGAAAGCAATTGGGATTCAGACGCAACAGCAGGCAATTGCATGCCTGCGTAACAATCCCCGAGTGGGCTCGTTACACCGAGACAACCAAGACGATGAGTACTTCTTGGCTCTTCTTATGATTGGAATGACCACAGCCTGGCACGACGCTGCGGATTTGGGACTGGAATACCTGAAGGAAGCAAAGGACCATCTCACAACTCAGCAACAGCTTTGTCAGGATGCCAACTCAACCTTCGCCAAGCAATATCCCTTGTTCCAGCAGTGTTTGCTATATTGGAATATGCTGGCTGCCTTTGTAGCAGAGGACTCTTTACTCCTGACAGAAGAAAGCTTCCTAGAAAGGCCCGATTCGGAAAACTCAGTATATTTGGTAGACGGTCAAGCTTTACCTCATCCTTGGACTGGACCATTTTCCAAGTCATTGAATCTCTTCTACCAAACCGCAAGAGTAGTTCGGGCTGCTCGCATTTTATATCGTACCTGCATGGGCGACCCAGACCCCACAACGTTCGATTTTGCTTTTCTTATGGAAGAGGTTGATCTGCGCCAAAAGGCTGAGCGTCTTGAGGAAGATATACTGTTCACGGGTTTCTCAACTTACTGCGGTCCGGTTGACATCGGCGATACGGATACCCCTCCTTCTCATTTTATCACGCTAGCAGAGGCATATCGCTGTGCTGCTCTGCTGCAGATATATCATGTGTTTCCAGAGATTCTTGATGAAAGGATTCGTCTGAACCAAAGTCCTGGTCGGGAAATCCCTCCTCTGTTTAATGTTCTTTCTTCATCTACTTCGCATATTTCATTTTCTTCTGGAGACGTGACTCGTCGTATCCTAGCATTGCATATTGTTTCTCTCCTTAGTCAAATTCCTACTACATCGGGAACCCGGTGTATGCATCCTGTTATTCTGTGTTGCATTTCTAGCGATCTTGTGTTTTCAAATGATTCTGCGTTTGGTCCGGCAGCGAATGCAATTGCTAGTCTCAATACCCTGGATGTAGAAATTGCTCAATCACGGCGCAGGGTGAGTTTATGGTTATCGGAGCTTGGTTTGATTCTTCCAAAGTTACGAATGCAACGAATTTCGGATATTGTGCGAGAAACTTGGGATAGGGCGGATTCTGGAGTGGAGGATTATTGGTTGGATATAATGATTGAAAGAAACCTCGAAACTATTATGGGGTAGCAATACCTCGCACCTATGAGCCAGAATCCTAAATTAGAATTTGAGAGCAAAAAATTGACAAAATACTCACATCAATTTCTCGGAAAGCCTGGTTTCGATCATACGAGGCCAGTGGGATGATATCATGCGTATTATGTATGGACTAAATATGAGTGGAAGTTGCCCGAATCAGGAGATCCACCACCCCCTATGTAATCGTTTCACACCTTTCAGTGATAAACACAAATCTATCAATCTTATTGAAAGGTTCTGCATATGCTCCACATCTCGGATAGTTCCCGTGTCTTTGTTCCTTGAAAAATGTCAGTTATCTAATCTAGAAGGCTGTATGTAATGAACCATACAAACCTTTGACAAAACACTAGCGTGAACTTGAGCTCCCATGTACATCATTTGAGTCCTTCTATCACCCCTGAACCCCCATGTAGGCTTCTATTTCTAGATTAGCGTAGCCGCCTTGCAGTAGTGTAGCCGCGATACATTCCAACAGAACGTTTCATGATATCATTCTGTCGTTGGAGACGTCGATGGAGAGAGGTGAGGTTCCGTTATGCCGTCCACCCCAGAAGCTTAGATGATAACCGTTTTCTCTGGGAAAGATTAGCTATTCTTGGTTCTCTATTCCACTGCTATATTGCCCATTTTATTCGTATCGGTGGTAGATAAAACCTTCTTGTGATAAGATTCGAGCTTGAGTTATTCCACATCACTAATTCTGGGTTTACAGTATGTAGTATCAAACGCATCGGTTCATTCGACCTTAATATTCTCAACATTACGCTTGACCAGATAAAAGAGGATTTCATGTGGCCCGGGAAGTTATATCATGAGGCTGTAGCTTTCAACTGGGAATTGATGGGAACGATTATTCCAAACTCGTTACAATTCTAGACCAAACACGATAATCTTCCATAGTCAGAAAGGCTTCTAGTCGAAAATATAGCTAAAAAAAAGTACCCACCGAACATTCACATCTACTGGAGCTCACGGCTTGTCTTCTATGTCCTCCCTTCTTTCCTAGGAGCTCTTCTTCTTGACGTTGCTGCCCAAATCCCACAGGAACACGAGAACAACAGAGTCACTATGTCCGTCTCTGAGCGATGAGCTTGGCCTATTTATGATTAATGGTTCAAGATCATTTATAGTCTGATATACATAATATTGTCAGTGACAGTCAACCCGGTGCGCTCCAGAACCCACTGAGATTCAGTCCCCCCTAGGAAATGAACACCCCAATGCAGAGCACTCTCAACCTTGACGGAGTAGTCGTTTCGTAATTTATTTGCAGAAACCTCGGTACGAAACCAACATCATCCGGGGTTGCCGGTCAAGATCCAATCACAGTAGAGTGATAGGCATTCTCGCCCCCTATTTCATGCCCAGAGAGGACTGCGCCCCGTCAGCGCCACTGACCCGTCTCCGAGAAATAATCCCCGCCCGTATCAACGCTAACCCAGATAATGCGGGGTAGAGACACGCGATCTTCTGATTTGCTTATCTCTAATCTCCTGCCTGGAGGTTAGAGTTCCTGGTCTTTCCCGTTATTCGTTATTTCGCGCGCCCAATACTATTGGAGGTGGTATTGGCGGTGGTGATGACACTGCTGACACGGAGTATATAAGCCAGGGATGTGGAAAGGGGTCCGAGTCAGATTCAAACACTTTCGATATTCTCCGCGCAAGTCCAATACAACCGTCACCATTTACCCCTATCGACTATCAGTAGTAGGGGGACTTGCTTAGCCATGGCGAGCAAAATGGACACCGACTTGGCTCATTCCTCGGGGTCAAAGCAGCCTCCTTTTGGGTCCGACCGGTTCAAATTCGATGATCGAGTTCACGATTCAGACCCAGCTGCGGCAAATGGCCTGCTCGAATCGCTAGGCTATGAGCCTGAGCTCACGAGAAATCGCTCAACACTCCAAGTGGCGTTCATGTCTTTTGTACTGGCGTCCATTCCATACGGTCTCGCTACGACATTCTTCTATCCTCTGGTTGGCGGTGGACCAGTGAATATCATCTGGGGATGGCTGATCGTTTCACTAATCATCCTCTGCGTCGCCGCGTCTCTCGGAGAGATCACATCGGTGTATCCGACCGCCGGTGGTGTCTATTACCAGGCATTTATGCTGTCACCCCAAAAATATCAACGAATTGTCGCCTGGATTTGCGGGTGGTCTTATGTCGTCGGGAATATTATGATCACTCTTGCAGTGAATTTTGGATCCACGCAATTTATTATCTCGTGCGTCAATGTTTTTGAAGTCTCCCCGGGAGTGGGAATCTTCGAAGCAACGACTTATCAAACCTTTCTCATCTTCCTGGCAATTACCCTTTTGTGTAATGCAGTCTCCTCTCTAGGGAACAAGTGGCTGCCACTTCTAGATGTGAGTTAACGTGCGACCTGAGAATTTATGTGAAGTATTGCTGACTTTTCAGACATTTGCCATTTTCTGGACTCTTGTGGGTCTCCTGGCTATTGTTATCTGTGTTTTGGTTCTCGCAAAGGGTGGCAGGAATAGCGGCGCATATGTCTTTGGGCATTTTGAGCCGCAGTCAGGCTGGCCTGATGGCTGGTCTTTCTGTGTTGGCCTGCTTCAGGCTGCATACGCCACCTCTTCAACTGGCATGGTCATTTCGTGCGTTCCTTCTGGCCTTCCCTTCTTATTTACCTGTCAAATGTGAAGCTTACTTCAGACTAGGATGTGCGAAGAGGTTCAGGATCCATCTCGACAAGTTCCCAAGGCAATCGTCGGCACTATTATCTTGAACACGATAGCTGGTCTCCTATTCCTTATTCCGCTTGTTTTCGTGCTTCACGACTCGGCAGATCTCATTGCTCTTGTGTCTGGTCAGCCAGTTCCCACCATCATCAAAGCAGCGGTTGGTAACTCAACGGGTGCATTTCTCCTTTTACTCCCGTTGGCCGTTCTCGCTCTCCTCTGTGGTATAGGGTGTACAACAGCGGTATCGCGTTCAGTTTGGGCTTTTGCACGAGATGGGGGTATTCCATTCTCCAAATACTGGAAACAAGTTAACCAAACCTTGGGGCTGCCTTTCAACGCTATGATGCTCGGCATGGTTATTGAAATTGCTCTCGGTCTCATTTACTTTGGTTCTTATACCGCATTCAACGCGTTCTCCGGTGTTGGTGTTATCACCTTGACCGTCAGCTACGCGTGCCCAATTGCCGTCTCGTTCATGGGAGGTCGTAAACAGATCCAACATGGAGCATTCAACCTAGGAAAGCTAGGTGTTTTCTGTAACATTATTGCACTAGGTAAGGCCCCTGCTCTCTTATTGTCCCGAAACTCGCTGACCAAGTTTTTAAATATAGCCTGGAGCTTGCTCGCTGTGCCTTTATTCTGCATGCCATCATATCTTCCCGTCACGGCAGAGTCGGTCAATTACGCACCTGTTGTATTTGTTGCATTTATCATGATTGCTACCTTCTGGTACTGGGTCTGGGGTAGAGAGAAATATGTTGGACCACCTACAGCTGATGATGCTGTCATTGATATTCGTATCTCGGGCGCAGCATAGCCATTTAGAGGACATCAAACGTAAATTCTTATTCTCATGCAATGATATGATGTACATGTTTGATATTTCTTCTATTTAATCTATGATGGACCACTTGTACACCTCAATCTCTTGTAATCTCACAGGTCTGAGTACCTAATCCGTGACTGATACTGATGCGTAGCTGGTCTCCTGGTTGTAGAAAGCGAGGCGGGTTCTGCGAAACACCGATACCACATGGTGTCCCAGTGATAATGACAGTTCCAGGTCGAAGGGTATGTCCCTGTTTTGATTAGAAAAAATTTCAAATGGTGGAGTTCTACTTTTGTGCACACCTTTGACAGATGGGACACGATTTCAGGTATACTGAAAATCATATCATCTGCATATCCATTTTGCATGGTCTTCCCATTGAGCAATGTACGAAGGTTCAAAACCGCAGGATTTGGGACCATCTCTGTCGACACAATGCAAGGCCCAAGTGGGCAAAATCCGTCCTTGAAATTTTAGCTGAGCTGTATCTCGTGCCTGTTCTTATCGGCAAAACATACCATTCCTTTGGCATAAGACCATTGGGATGTCTTCTCTTGATGCAGTCGTGCAGTCACATCATTTGCTGTAGAATATCCCAAAATGAAGTTCTCAGCATCAGCAACAGATACATTCTTGCAGAGTTTGCCAATAACGATGGCAAGCTCCACTTCATAATCTGCTTCGTCGTATTCTACATTGGAGGGAAGTAAGATTGGATCAGATGCGGATGCAATACAAGTGTCGGCCTTGAGGAAAACACTGTATCAAGTTAGTCAAGGTTTGAAACGCTTCTGAATGTATACTCACGTAGGGGTATTGGGAAGAGCCAATTTCATCTCGGCTGCATGTTCTTTGTAATTGAGACCGATACATCGAATAGTTCCCGCCTCTTGTTGCGAGACTGGCGACAAGAGTTTCTGGATTAATCTCGTCTCCCCAGTAAATTGAGCCTCATAATCCATCGCGCAGCCTCCTTCGACTACTTTCACAGTTACTTCCTCTCCATTTGCCAAAGCAAGCCCCACTGGAGGTAAATCAGTTAGACTATAATCTTCGCTTTTGATTGCTGGGCTTACCATCAATTTCAGAATCGACAGGTTCACCACCATAAACCCTTCCATCGTTGCTTTGAAAGCGAACCCATCTTTTCCAAACCTGAGTGGATGTAAGCTTAACTGAAAATAGCTGGGTCTTAGGGGAAGTATCGAACAGGATATTGGGCCCCTGTCCCGGTCGCCGAAGCAGTGAGTTTTTCTTTCGATCCGTTAGAGATACCCATCTTTCTTTCAATTCATAAAATTATAAATTGTACATCACCATGAATTACCATCTGAGCTCCCTTAAAAAAGGCTATCAGTTGCCCCCACGGGACCAATGAGTGTCGGGAAATTCGTCGGGAAATACAAAGTTGATAAGACGTGGAATGGGAGAATTTGCCGATGCCAAGATGATAAAACGCGGGGAAAGAAAGTTTGACGGTTTGCGATAGTCGGAACTAAGCCGAGCAGTTCTCCATCTTAAGACTATGAAGAGGAATGAAAAAAAGAAGCAAAAGGGGAATTTTCAGTAAGAGAACCCTTCTCTTACTGGGAAATTTTTTGCGGCTATCGGAGGTATGTATTGCTACTAACCTTTATGGTTAGGAATCATAAGGCTTGGAAGACAAGACAGACCCAATTGGATGATAGTGAAATCCCATTTTGGAATGGTCCAATCCGTTTCTTATCGCTTCCCCACGTCTTTGGGGTAGCGAGACCCTAAAAGCCACAGGAGACTTGAGTCATTCCAGATAATAATGTCAGTGTCGATCGGGGAATTATCTCACCTTGCTCCAATTCTTGGAATAAACCGATTCTTTTCCCGACAATCAATGTTATCTCGAAAAAAGAATGGCATTTATAACTCCAAGCGGGTCAGTGGCCTAGATTCATCTCAAAGCTGCTTTTGAGTCTTTTCTCCCATTCTTCAAAATGAACAAGGAAACAGATATCACATGCAAGGCTGATGGCGCATCAGACCATGATGTGCAATTGGGAAACCTCTCCATCGACCCGGCCAGAGAACGGAAGCTTGTCTTGAAGCTAGACCTCTTCATTTGCCCCTTGGTAATGCTCATCTTCTTGGTCGCGTATCTCGATCGCAGCAATCTAGGGTGAGTTGATTCCATTATTTGCTCAGCCGAACACTTATTAACATTTTCGATTAGAAATGCAGCCGTTGCTGGAATGCCCGTGAGCTCTACAGAATTATCAACTTTTGTCCAGATTGCTAACTTAGATTAAAAGGAGGACATTGGGCTAGTTGGTAATCAGCTTGGAAGTAAGTCGAGTTTGCCTTCAAAGAAATTCCATAGCTAATTAATGTCCTCCCAGATGCTGTTTCTCTATTTTACGCGACTTACGTCTTCTTCGAGATCCCCTTTTCAATGCTGCTCAAGAAACTACGCCCGAATAGGTTGATCGCAGCTCTTATCATTGGTTTCAGCGTCTCTATTCTATCGGCCGGCTTTATCAAAAATGTTGCTGGGCTTTACATTACCCGTTTGCTCCTGGGAGTGTTCGAGAGTGGACTGTTTCCGTATGATTCTCTCTCTATCTGCATGGCTGTGTCTTTTTTGCAATGGCTGACGACTTAAAGTTGCCTTACTGTGCTCTTAACAACTTTCTATAAGCGTGAAGAACAGGCACAAAGAATTTCATATTTGTTTGTATCGGCTGCACTTAGTGGTGGTTTTGGTGGCCTGTAAGTAGCCCATTCTCTCTGAGGGTTATCTGGATACTGAGATTCTTTAGGCTGGCTTTTGGCCTTCTCCGTCTTGATGGAGCTGCTGGTCTCGAAGGCTGGCGCTGGCTCTTTATTGTCGAAGGTCTCATGAGCGCGGTCATCGGAATCGCCACGTTCTTCTTCCTTCCAAACGATTTCGAGACGGCATATTTCCTTAGCGAAGAGGATAAAGCACTCATGCGACTTCGTATGCAAGCATCTGCTCAATATGCTGCGGAAGAATCATTTGACATTCGAGAAGTTTGGAAGACCTTACGCGACCCTAAAAGTTGGTTGACTTCGCTCAATCAGATTAGTGTGAACATCTGCTCTTTCGGTTTTAGCACTTTTCTACCAACCATTATCAAGGGCTTCGGCTATAGCTCAGTTCGGACCCAGCTTCTCACTGTGCCTGTCTATATCTGGGCCTCCGTCTTTTATCTCGTCATTGCTCATTTCTCCGATATGATACGCATGCGAGCAGTCTTCATGGTGCCTCTTTGTCTGGTCACAGCTGTGGGGTACGCAATGATGCTCGGCATAGATGTCCATGCTAGGGGACCGCTCTACTTTGCTACATTCGTTTGTGTCACTGGGTATGTCTAGCCTATCTATTTAAAATGTGTGGCATTTCTGACAAGAATCATAGTATTTATTGTGTTGTCGGCCTTGGTGTCTCCTGGAATGCCAATAGCCATGCCGGGTATTATAAAAGAACCATGGCTGTTGGCTTGCAGCAGTCCATTGGAAACTGTGCCGGTTTGATAGTGAGTGACCTTTCTTAAACTTTAAGAAACTTGAAGTTTTCACTTTTTTCGGATCTAATACATTTCTTAGGCTGGACAAATATACAAGTCCACCACTAACGGCCGATATCTCATCGGCCATTCAGTCTCACTTGCAGCCATTTGTGTTGCCTTCTGTGGCAATATCAGCATGTATTTGCTCCTGAGGTACCACAACACTAAGCGCGCAAACATGACACTCGATGAGCGAGAAGAGATCATTCGATCTGGCTCTTATGAAAAGAGAGGTGGCGATTTCCACCCCGATTTCAAGTACATCCTGTAAATTACTATTCAATATGAGAATACTAGTCTATAATGATAAGACACAATCCACTTGACCAAACTGTTTTGCTAGTCATGGTACGCAATTTCTGAAATCATTTGTTCCCATGTTTCCAAATCTGTAGCCTGAGGAAACGCAAAATTTTGATCCTCCCAAATCGCAGGCCACGTCATGTCGGGTGAGTAGCTAGGTGCGTTGTTGGGAGATGCACCCAAGTTATCAGGGCCCAGGGGCAACCCATTTGCTGGATTATTTGTATCTCTCGTCCCTTGCGAACAATTGCCGCGATTCATAATGTCTGGCATTATTTCCACTGGCTGAACAATTGCAGCATCACTGGATAAATCGGTAGATTTAGTAAACCCTTTTGTCCGGGCAATGCAGAGCTCAACAACTTTAACTTCTGCGAGGCCAAATTCATTCAGCCAAGCGTCTTCTCTCAATCTCTCGCAATATTCCTGCAGGTCATCCAGGATTGCCGCTGTCTGGGGGGCGTTAGGCCGGCGGACGGCAATGATACCTAGAATCAAAGCACTGTTAAACATATTGTGGGTTCCCAGTGTCCATCTCATATTTTCGGCTGTTCCGTATCTAACCGAGTGAAGCCGTATCTTTAGGTCAGATGAAGCTGATGAAATGCAGGCTTCATGGCTGAGCCTAAATCGATTTGTAATAGACTCGCGTAAAAGATAGGGTCGATGTAGGGTTATGCGAGCGAAATGAAAAGCTGAATGCAAGTAGAGACGATGCCACTGTAGAAATGAATGCATTTCATCCATGGAAAAGTCCGGGTCCTCCAGGGCAAAGTAGAATGGCAGCTGCTTCTTCCAAGCTAGAAGTTTGCCGTCCATCTCAGTAACGACTTCATAAGAGGCTGCGTATAACCCAAAACATCTGTCTTGAATTTCCCCCGCAATTTTGGCCAGTCCATTGCACAAAAGAATAACCGTGCTTCGTGTTGGGTTTCTCAGGGGGGATACCGAGGTCACGGATGACTGTTCATCTGTCAAATCGTCGAGCCAAATGTTTTCGGGCGCATTTATAAGGCACATGTGATCTGATATCGCGTAGGGCCTTCCAAGAGCAAGAGCGATTGTTTTGTCCAACATGTATAAATTTCCCCAGAGCCTCCGTCGAACTTCAGTCGCTTTCCGTGATAATCCCCACTTTTCGCCATCGATATGCATACCCTGTGCTTGAGCCATCCGCATAGCAAAGCTGATAGTAAGCCAACTTTCTGCTATTTGACGAGTGTAAAGGAGATAGCGAGTGACCATTAGGCCAGCTCGAACGAGGTCTAAGCTCTCGCCATGAAAAGAAGGTGAGATGACAATAGCTCTTCTAGAGGCCCAGTAGAATCTAAGAGAAGCTTCCTCACTTTCTTTCCGCTTTTCCGGTGAGGAGGTAGTTGGGCCTTCCAACAAAACACCGAAAGCGAGGATAATAAAAAGCAGTGCTAGCCAGCGAAGATCAACACCGGCAATTTCATCAAACCCAAATTTTCGACCCCAGAATTCGGTAAACTGATACCTGAAAGTCTCTGGGTGGACTGTATCGATAGCCCAGTTAATCTCGGTTAGGAATCTTTCAATCAGCCTATCGACCGTTATTTTGTTGCGTGGTAGAAGGCCAAGTAAGTCCCATACTTGTGAAAATGGGCCAGAATCATTCCGGAAGGACTGCAATGAGTCTTTTGTAGACAGGAGGCTCATAGGGGGTAGATCCGGAGCCGATTCATGGATCATACGCGCAGCCACTTGGTGCCCAAAATACGAATTGCCGAAGAATGACGGAGCACCACGAGCTATGTAGAGCTGGCCCAGTTCCGTCCCTTGGGAGTCCACTAAAAACGCCCGTTAGCACAAGGTGCTTCCTACCAGTACCTGACTCCACGTGAATAGTATTGACGCAAAGGTACAGATGAGCCCTACCCGTTGCTGGTACGGCATCCTGAGAGCTCATCCCTCGTTCTCTTCCATCATCAATGTCACTCTCTGGCCACTGGCATAAATCCGGGACGCCGCGTTGTATACAACGCGAGCATGGCTGTTCTTGATTGCATTTCTGTTTGCGAGAGTGGCATTGGGTGCACGACGTCGTTTTTCGTCCACGCTTCCGCCCTCTGGGACGAGATTCCGGCCCAGCTACATTTATACTGCCGACGTTCATTCCTCAGCCACCTTATCGGTGAGGTAATAAAAAGAAATTTGGAATATGCTATTTTCGCCAATTCGGTAAAAGAGAAGAAAGAAGTAAAGGTAAGACGAATCAAATATACCGAGCCACGGGTGGGTATCTTGCAGGCCTTACAATTCAGGTTCCAAACCCCACGCCCTCCCCAGTTAAGCTTTTGGAGACATTTGGAGTCACTACGACTCGGCCCTGATAATTTATGAAATTCAAAAGTTCTAGAGAATTGTGGAATGAATATGGTCATTACATTTAACATAGTCGGATCTGTTAAAACATTGAATCACGTCTTTCAACATGTGAGTCCCCGAATGCTCACTGCAATATTGACCACCCGTTGAACAACTTCGATCATGATTATCCTAATCGACTACCAATTCATGAAGTTTAATCCGATCTACTCCTTTGCACAAACCAATAAAGGAGATGGAGAGATGTACAACCCTTAAGAAGGAGTGAAGGTTGAAGGATAACCCTTGGACTGCTTGTACTGGTATAGTCCTGCTTAGTCATGTGACGTCAAACGCGTTTGTTTACTTTTGCTTCTCGTCTCATCATCCACCAACAAACACCTCGACAAACCGACACCGACACTCCTCGACCCCAACCCGACGCAACAAACAGTCTTAGCTGGCCTTTTCATTCGTCGCAGCTCAAAAAATTCGTGGTTTTTCGATATGCCTCGGCGCTCCGCCCGTCTGCGCAGTAGTCAGACCCCAGAGGTGAGTGGCTTAGCAACACCAATTATTGGGACCCCTACCTCAACTCAAGGGGTCACCGCGGCTCAGTCTGGTGTCTCTGAGGACTAATTGTTTTTATTAGGCTCAGGAACCTACAACTCAGCCAAACACAGCTGCCCAACTTGAATCGGTCCAGGAACGCGATGAGACACCCGCCAATGATCATGTCATCCACACACCTGTAACGAAGAAGCAAGGCCATCAGAAAACCCCAAACATGGCCGTACGTCAACAAGAAGTGAGGACTCCTACGACCGGGTCTGCTCCTCGTCCGTCCCGAGAAGAAATGCACCCCAGCAAGGCGCATCAAAGCACCACGAAGCAGGTCGACTCCGGCCTCGTCCTCGGATTCAACCCTATCAAGAAAGATGCAAATGGCAATGTGTTGAAAGATAGCATGGCCGAAAACACACCCACAAAAACGAAAGTCTCTCTGACCCCAGGTCACTTCGGCACCCCGGGATACGAATTCAAGTTTGGCCAAGAGGCTCAGCTCAGCGATGAGGCAAAACAACTGATGGATCGCGTTCGTGGCGAGGCTGCTCACATAAGGGCACAGATGGTAATGGAAAAGGCGAAACAGGGTGAACAAGACAAAGAGGTGGGACACCAGCAGCAGGGAGATCGCAAGATTGCGATGCCAAAGGGAAAAGCTGGTCGCTTCAGCGATGTTCACATGGCAGAGTTTAAGAAGATGGACTCAATTGCCAATCATCCATCATCCTTTAGAGCGGTCCCTGGTCGCTTCCAGCCCGTTACTAAGTCTCTGAAGCGGTCCAAGTCCAAGGCCCAATTGGATGAGACCGAGTCATCCAAAGCATCTCCCTCGCGGTCGCCGACAAAACCACCCACTGCCACAGCCCCTTCTGCTGTCAACAACAAGCGTGTCAAGCACAATCCAGCTAGTGATGCATCTTCCGAGAATTCCCAGCCAAAAACCACTCAGCCCACCCAAGAGGGATCCACTCGCAAGCCCGCTGGCCCGCGTCCCCGATCGACAATTCGTAGCAACCTCATGACCCCGACACGAGCCTCGATGGCACGCTCCACATCTGCCAGTCTGAAGGCACCAAAGACTTCTCTCATTCCTTCGCTGGCACGCTCGCCAGACACCAGAGCTAGAGCATCTCCGCGAACTCCTCGAACCGACTTTAACCCGCGATTTAAGAGCAGCTTGCCCACTTTAGGAAATCTCAAGTCTATTCTCCGTCGACGCCAGCCCTTGTTCTCTCGTGATCCGGCAAAAATCGCGGCCGGTACTCATGTTGCCGCTCCTGACTTCAAACCTGACTCGCTCTTTGCCACTCAGGATGACATGACAGACTCAGCTCCTACTCCTTCGCCAAAGAAACATGTGGAGTTTACTCCGAGTGTCAAGTCTCGCCATGAACTCGCTGAAGCTTCGCCATCGCGATCTAAAATTCCTACCACTCCCTCCCGCTCCAACATGTCCGACATTGTGTACCCAACTCTGCCTGCTCTTACTCCGGAGCAAAAGGCAGCCGCCGAGCCCTCTGACAAGCCTACTCCATCGCCCACCATTCGTCACGTCCGCAAGTCAAGTGCGAATCACAATGAAGGTGCTTATCCCGAGATTCCAGTAGTTGCTCATGGGATTGCACACGGTATTGTAAACAAGAAGCGACATCGCGAGGAGATGGATGACGATTCGAAAGGTGCCGATAATACCGAGAATGTGCCACCCGCCGACTCTCAAGCTCAGGAGCGCAGTGCGAAGCGGATCAAAGCTACACCCAGTCCAGTTAAGGTCCAGCCTGCTAAGACTCCCACCCGTACCCCCTCCGGTCGCATGGGTACTCCTGCAAGTGCCAAGAGATCTCGCGGTGTTCTTAGCCTCAGTCGTCTCAACATGCTTGCCAAACCAAAGGAACGGGCTTAGTGGAGCAAGTTCAAATAGGTGCTCGCCTGGTGCGTAGCACCTTGGTCGAGGTGCAGGGATTCCGAATCCACCACGCTTGAGGCCTTGGTTGTAGTGCAGGCTGACTGTGTTTTTATGTTTCAATAACAGGTCCTTCGGGTCTTGCTACGACTATGATTAACACACGATACTGCGCGATTCTGTATCTACATTTACTTTCTTGGGGTTGAGCGCCCTCCTTTTTTTCTCCTTCTCACGCTGTCTGATCTCCTCACTTTTATTTTTCGGTTTAAATGCTTGTTCTTTCGTGTAGGTCTTTCTCAGAAAGGTCTATCTTTTTTTTTTGTTCCGGCGCATGGTCGTTGCATTTCTGGTTTGCTTGTTCCGGATAGGGGGCGCTATGGTGGTGTCTGGATTCTGTTTATTTTATTATTTGGCCATCTTTGTGCTGTGAAAGAGATCTCCCTTGCCTCTTCCGACGCGACTTGTATTGAGAGCCGGTGCAAGGGATGTCTTTCCGGTTGAGATCTTGCGCAGGAAACAAGGGAGTTTATATTATTCCAGTAGCCTGTTTACTGTCTAAATCGATGCCACACATGAGTTAATGAATTGAAATATCTTCTTACCGACTCTATCCCCGTAAAAGCCTACATCTTTACTTAGGAAATGAGTGATCTTGCCTTAGACCCTGGAGAACTATCACGTGGGTAGGCTCAATCAGCGGCTCGGGGCTGTAGAAGTCATGACTACTTGAAGGGTTGAAATTTAAGGGGGGGGAAGCTTCATTCCTCTATTTACATGCCAGATCATTCGTCATCGAAGGGGAAAATTCAAGCTAGAAATACACGAAGGGTGATTCGAAGTGGATGAAAAGCAATGCGGAGTTAAAGATCCGCACGCATCCTTGAATGCGTCGGAGAAAGAATTAGTTCGCTGGTGCAATAAAGTTGTTCTCAGGGCTTTCCGAGAGAAGACTGAGGAATAGGTGGATTAAAGGGGGACATGAGGCATAACAGGCGTAGGGCAGATGGTGGAATGATTTGACGTCAAAGGAAAACGGGGTGAAGGCAGAAAGGGAATTAAATGATGAGAAGGCTTTGGGATACTCGATAGTACCCTTTGAGGAAAATCACGGTATAGGCGGTGGGAGAGACAGATAGAGCATTTCAGGACGAGAGATTTCGAACTCATCATCCGCATCATGCTTTCATGGTTTCCAGGAACGAATCCAGGTTGTACTCTTCCTGGTATTGTCGGTCGTCCCACAATTCGCCCAGATCATCCAGCCAACCCTTCTTGCCCTTCTCCTTAACTTCACCATCGATATCGACCATGTCAACTTCGTTGCCTGTTGGTTCAGGTTTTTCTGCTGTCTCTGCTGTTTCGCTTAGACTGAAGAGGTCTAAGAGCTGGTCCGTGTCCATGGTGCCTAAACCGGCGTTTTGTTGATTGACCACTGTAGAGGCGACATCTATCTTGAATCGTTGCAGACTAGAGTACATGACTGTTAGTATTTGGAAGGCGGGTTGGGGGCTTGCGGTGATGCATGATCGGGAACTTACTTCAAAATCTTCTCCTCCAGTGTGCCTCGAGTGATCAAACGATAGACGTTGACGACCTTCTTCTGGCCAATACGATGAGCACGATCCATGGCTTGGATATCTTTCTGCGGGTTCCAGTCATGCTCGACGAAGATCACAGTATCCGCACCAGTAAGGTTAAGACCCAGTCCACCAACACTAGTAGTCAGCAGCAGCACATCATAACTAGGATCTGTGTTGAAGCGATTGACAATGTCCTGACGCTTTGTGGCCTCAACGCCACCATCCAGGCGCAGATATTGGACAGATGGGAGTAACTTCTTAAGAACGTCATTCTGAACGATATCCAGCATTTCCTTCATCTGACAGAAAACCAAAGCGCGGTGCGGGCTAACATAGCTAGCGCCTGTGTCAAGCTCGCCCTCGGCGGAGTGGTCGAGACCAATTCCGCAGTCGACGAGTAAGTCTCGAAGGGCACTGAGTTTCGGTGCATGGGAGACATCTCTAATAGTAGAACGTTTGGCAGACAAGTAGTTTTGGACTTCATTGTACTGCTTGTGACCATCCTTGACAACTAAAGCCGGAGAGTTGCAGAGGCGACGCATGTATTGCAGGGCTTGGAAGATATGCTCTTTGTCATTCCTTTCCGTACTGCCCACCTTTTCTTGCAATTCCTTCTGCTCCTTCTTGGTGAAGTCTTCGAAGAGTTTCTTCTGCAGCTCACTCGGGTCACAGTAGTAGTTCTGAATGATCTTGGGCGGCAGGTCATTCAAAACCTCTTCTTTGAGACGACGAAGCAAGAATGGTAGAACTTGCTTGTGCAAAGCTTCAATAGCCAGAGCACCCGCTTCTTGTTCCTTCGAGGACGATTTACTGAAGCGGCTGGCTGCAATGGGTTTGGCGAATCGGTCCAGGAAAACCTTTTCGGTGCCCAAGAAACCAGGCATCAAGAAATCAAAGAGCGACCAAAGCTCAAGAACATTGTTCTGGATTGGAGTACCGGACAGGATCAATCGGTGATTGCTCATAATGCGCTTCACAGAGAGTGTGATCTTCGCTTTGGGGTTTTTGATCAGATGGCCCTCATCAAGCACGCAGTAATTCCAATTAATGGGGTTGAGGACTTCGTTGTCGTTGCGGCAGACATCGTAAGAAGTGACAACCACGTCGGAAGTGGCAATCTCACCCTGCAGCCTTGCTCGCTCAGCTGGAGGTCCGACATAGGCGATGCACTTGAGGAAAGGTGCATATTGCTTAACTTCCTGTTGCCAATGGCCGGACAGGGAGGGCGGGCAAATAATCAGAGAAGGAAGCTTGCGGGAGTCCAATGATTGGCTCTTAGCATACTCCTCTGCTCGCATGTGGTGATCACTTGCAACAATGCAGATAGTTTGCAAAGTTTTTCCAAGACCCATGTCGTCACAGAGAATACCATGGAGGTTGTATCTGTTGAGGAAGGCGAGCCAGTTGACACCATCTTGTTGGTAGGGACGCAGTTCAGCTTTGATTGCGACGGGAATTTGAAAGGTCTCGACTTTGCGGACGTCCAACATTTGGGACATGAACTTTCGCTCCCGATCACGGCCCTTGAGCAGTTCCTCGGAGAATCCAGGGGGGTCAGGAATACCTGCTTCCAAGGGCACCAATTTGACCAGTGTAGCAAATGAGGTAGTTGCCAGTAATCGGACATCATTATCGGAGTCGCTCATTCGTCCGAGAACAGGGACCACAAGGAAGATAACGTAGGGGAGGATACCATCCTCCATCACGTGGATCAGATGGTAGATACACTCGATGGCACCTTGGCGGTGGTGGACATCCAGCGCGTTGTTGATGGTCGGCAATACCTTCTCCACAAGCATCGTCATACCACTAACTGTGGTGACACTGCAGATTGTGGCAAAGCATTTGGCAGCTGCATACCGGATAACCGAGAGTCGGCATTGCAAAGCCTTGGTAATGATCGGCATGAGACCAATGACCCAAGGATGAAGGCCAACGTCAAATCTGGGGAGAAGCGCGCGTAGGGTCGAAAGGCCATCAACGACTTCTTGTCCGAGTTCATTCTCGGGATTCGTAATGTCTTCTGGCAAATCGCCTTCCAAAGCTTGCTTGAGGGGCCGCTCAACCAGGGCAGCAAGATTGGGTACCTTTTCAAGAAGGTCAGGGCCAAACTTGACAGCCAACTGCTCCAAGGCGTCCTTGGCACCGCGGCGCATGATGCGGGCCTCTCTGGCCTCGCGCTCGAATTTGGCAGCATCTGGATGGTCCCGTCGGTCTTCTTCCTTGCGTAGAGACAAAATTGATTTCTCGAGCTGAGCGTTGTGTGGGAATTCGGGCGTCTCCGAAGTGTCGACGCAGCAGTATTTGACCAGGTTCCCGATGATCTTATCCACAGGTCCACGTTTCGTAGCTGCAGTGTAGTGTTCAATGAGTCCTGCAACGGCTGTTGCAGAGCGCTGCTGGAGCTCGACATTTTCCTCTTTCTTGACACTGTCCATCATTCCCTTGATGATATGACCAGGTCGCTTGGGAATATCGCGCAAGGCGACAAGGGCACCTGCAGCTGCAGCAAGGACTCGTAAATCGCGCTGCTCTCGAATTGATCGTGCCTCATCGACAGCAGACTGCGCAGTTGTGCGCGTATCATTGAGGACCTGCGTAGCGGTAATGCGCTGGGCGGGGGTCAGATTCTTCTTCAAGCGATCGAAATCAGCGCCGACGATTTTCTCAGCATCTGCCAGTGAAAACGCATTGGGTCCAGCTTCGGTATCTCCCTGGACGACAACAGCAAGGACTGGAAGTCTCGAGGCCGGCACGTGAGCATGATCGCGGAATGAATTAAGTAACGAATGACACTGTGCGCGGGCGACATGCAGATAACATGAAATATCGGAATACCACGATGGCCGCTCGCCCTCGACAATAGGTCGCAGGTGTTCACACAGTGTTTCGGTGTACTTGCCCTTCGGACCGGAAAGGCGAGCATATTCTTCCATCACCATAGCCGTGGACAGTTGCGCTGTCGAGGCAGGATGTTGAAGGCCGTCCATCACGGAGGGCCACAAGCTTGGAAGTTCATTCTTATCCCAGAAGGAGATCAGTTCACCAAGTGCTCTAGCAGCGAAGATCTTGGAGCGCAGCATCGTGTCTGCGCCAACGAGATCAATATCACCTGATAACATATGGCCATCAACATTATGTGCTGACGACACAGATGCTTCCTTCTTCTCGACCTTCCGTTTCCGACCCGGCTTGACAACTTCTGGACCAGGCGCAGGAGGTGAAGATTTCGCTGGGGCCGGGGCCGGTGTAGAGTATGGTAGGCCAGATGGCTTGATGAATAGAGAGGCATTCATAGGTATTGGGTAGCGAGGAACACCGAAAGGTCCAAGTGTGAGCGTTATCAAAGGTTGAACAGATTCAGAAAGATCGGTTTCAGACGAAAAGGATCCACGATGCTCAATCGCCTTCAACAGTTCCGACCAAACTTGAAGAGACAACTTGAGAACCCCTTCGTTGCGTTCCACAAGCAAGTTTTGGAAGATCAAGCGCAACGCTTTTCCGTCCACCCAGTCGGTACTCCCTTCTCCTTCCAGCTTCAGGAAAGTCATGAGAGCACGGAGAACTGCCGATCGAACGCTTGTGATGGTATGTCGAAGGAATGGGTAAAGCCGGGGTACCAGATTACCGAATGAGGCCTCGGGATCGTCGGCCGCGTTTGACTTCATTGCGTCGAGGACCTGGGTAAAAGTACACAGTTTGGCCAACAAGTCCATCACAGACCCTGTGCTTGCGCTAAGATCGTCTTGGAGATTTGAGAGACAATCCCAAACAATATGCATGAGCGGACCGAGAGTGCCAGCCCGAGATGTGACGAACTCCTCCGCAATAGGCACAAGAGTAGCAGCACTAACAGCCCGCACATCATCGTCGAAGTCAGCCAGGCCTTTCATGACGGCCTCAAGGACACCATCCATCATGGTCGAGTCTTTAATCAGCAAGTCTTTGCGCACAGCAACCAGGTAACGGAGACCAATCATGCCGCCATGGCAAACTTCCCATATCGGACGCTCCAGACCTAGGTCAGTTTGCATAATTATTTTGTAAAGACTGCGGTAGACTTGGCGGACAGACTTTGGCGCCAGATGGGACAAAAGCGCACCCAGGGTTTGGCCAACCGTTTCTCTAATCGGGGCGACCACGTTATCCGAGATATAATCACCAAATCGGTCGAGCATGAGAACACAAAGCAATCGGCATGCGAGATCGTCCAGCCATTGGCGGTTCAGAATATCATTTTCTTCGCGGCTCTTGCCCTCAACACGCCCGGCTCCAGCGCCTTGAACTCTGACCACCTCACGCAGGGCCATCGCAGCACCATGCCGAACTTCCCAGTTGGAATCGAATATATCCACCGTCAAAAATTCGCACATGCACTCAAGCGGCCAACCAGCGCCCTGATCGACAATTTCGGGCTGGATAATGGGCTTTTCCGGAGCGATGGGTCCCTTGAATTCAGAAACGATCTTGGAGTCATCCTCATCCGCAGCGGGATCGAGAGAGAAGTAATCGGGTTTAGTCTCGTTATTTTGCCCATCACCATTTTCGGTCTTGACGGGGTGGGGAGTAGCTGCTGGAGTGACGACATTGTCTGAGGCACGTCGAGAAGCCAGGTCGACTACACGGACCTTGTTGGCGCCCAGCTTGGCACTTTGTTTGTTTTTGCGTTTGAGCTGATTCAACTGTCGCTTGCTCAGGCCGGGCTCATCCTTGGATGCTGCATTCTCGGTTGGAGATGATGCACGGCGGGTTGAAAGGTCGTGCAAGCTATTCTCTCGAGAGATGGATGGATTGGAAGACTCCCTTTTGGGTGCCGGTGTGGCTGGCTTTGGTGCCAGATCAATACTATCAAGGATTTCTTCTTCGTTGTACTCGCCCTCCAAACCCAGTCGCGCAGTTAGGGTCTTCTTCTGATGGAGGAGGCGTGCTGCTGGGTCCATTGACGCCAAGGAGTATTCGTACTCCTTGCCCGCACTTCCAAGTAGTCGCTTTCCATACTTCAAAACAGATCCGATGTCCAAGCTATCAAGATGGAGGAATCCATCGAGGGTAGGTGCGACATCTTCAGACTTGATCTCAGATTTGATTTCCACATCGTCATCGTCAGCAGCTGACTTGATCTGTAAACCATCATCTTCATTTGGATCATAGACATCCGCATTGCTGACAATCAAGCCAATGGCCCGAGCAGCAGCGGTTCTCGTGTCCCAGGATTTGGAACGGAGATAAGGTAGGATACGCCCCAGGAGATTGAATAGCTCATCTGGATGTTGTTTTTGGACATCCGCTAGTTGTTGAGCAGCAGTGTTCCGGATTAATTGAGTGCTTCCGGTTTCTAGGAGTCTGTTTTGATTGATTAGTACAGTTGCCGGAGATAAAAAGGTTTGGTATATACCAGCAGTCTGAGGAAGTACTGCTGGTATACCAGAATGGTGAATAACTCACGTGACCAAGCGGTCGAGTCTGTAGATCTGTTAGTCATGTGACTGACGCGTCGTGATTGGCGAGTGGAACTTACCGGGAAGTCATGGCGGGCCGTCACTCTGATGCCGAGTGAACAGCACCGCCCAAATGTGAAGGGAAAACAGAAAGAAAAGTCAGAGATAGACGCGACAGAGCGCGTCGACACGAAATGCGATCGCCAATGAGAAGCAAACGCCCGAAGACCAACGCCCCTAACACCGCGATGCACCGTGGCTGAGTCAGCAGGGAGGATTAGATTCAGCACACAAGAGCAGATTCGAGGTCACGCAGCCGGGTTTATATCATTGGGGCTCTCTTGCTGAGCGCGCCGGTCCATGTTTGGGTGTGCGGCACTAGTCCCAATCGGGTTTAGGCGTGGTTGGGCCTCCACTTCAGGTTTTTCTGTCACGTGAGATAGGCGAGAAGCCAGCAGCTATGGGCGATTGAGATTAGCAGCGTTATTCGAGTCTACTGGTGGTGCTTATGGTCATAATATAGCGATCTTGTTAAAGGAAACGTCGTAGAATTATCACTACCAGTGATATTCGTTTGAGAGTAACTAGTATATGCACGCTCTTGGATGCTGAATCTGCCTGCAGCGCTGATCGATCGCCCGCGCCAAGACATGCCAGATGGCCTCAGGGGACTCGAGGATTCCCACGATCATCATAGGGGTCCCGAGTATGCCAGTCCATCCACGGGATTCCTTGCATACACCAACCTGAGAAACTGAGGTCTCATTAGTAGTAGTTATATGATCGATTCAAATGGCGAAATGTGATGGTGTGTGCTAAATGAAGGTTTCTACCAATAGTGATTGGTGGATTGCCAATGCGGGAACTACCTAGTTCCTCATATAGGTATATATCCACAATTATATATATTCGATTCTACTTGTTCCACATGGATATCGTAATATGTTGGTGTACGGAAAAGCTAAACCTTTAGCTTTTAGTACCTTCAAATTAAAATACATTATTTTAATGCATAGTATGCCATACTAGGATTTCAATTTTATTTCTTACACACGAAAATAGTAGTACTATTTTAGACAGCTTGAAGTCTACATTTATGCCAGTGCCTAGGAGGTAGTAACTTACTTGGAAGTACTGCTATGGCTACTTCAAACGAGTACTACCCAGGAAATACCGTACTAGTAGTACGGTATTTAGATAGTATCTAATAGGTATTCTTCCCGGAGCCGGAAAGCTCAAGCAGGATGTTTGGATCTGTTATCTGCTCTACGGATGCTAGCAACATCACACCTCATTTAACCCGCATTTCCTTGGAAGAACCGGAGTATCATTTCAAAACATGACCAGAATAGTCAACAAACAGAAAATTTCTATACAATCACAGACCCTCCAGAGCACAGTCTGGGGGCAAAATCTCGAGGATCACACGCATCAAAAATGGAAACCGTCACGTCCCGGTTTCGAATTGGCCCTTGCTATTTCCATCTATTGTTGTTGTTGTTGGATCTTTTCCAATGTAGCAGCAGTCTCCTTTTCCTTGCCCAATAGTCCCAGGCTCCGGATCTCTTCGGCCTTGGGGCCGTTCTCACGCGGAGAGGCGGCCTCGGTCTTGCGGACGGCCTGGGCGATTCTGAAGGCGCGGTAGACCTAGTCTGGATGTCAGCCACAGATTCACTCCCTCAAACCCTCCGAGTCGAATATATCCTCTGTGCACTCCGATTGACGACATACCTCCTTGGTGTGGTGAAGACATTCGTAGTAATCCTCCAAAGCTGGAACACACTTCTTCTTTCCCTCAGCGCCCTCGTTGGAGTTCACGACGTAGCAGCCAAGAACCTCCTGCCAGAAGGGAAAGCAGCGGTTAGGACCTAGCAGAGGATGACATGCTGTTAGCTTAGGGCGATTGCGGGGGAGTAGGGAAGGGTGAGGGTGGGTGGAGGGTCTGGACAGGATGTGACCTGGCGGGCGAACACCACTGCGGACTCGCGACACAAGCGGGAAAAGGAAGTCAAAAGACACATACCGAGGTTGTTACCGAAGCCGGAAGCCATTGTGAAGGAGAGGAGAGAGCAATCGACCGAGGTGGTGGGCAGAGAGCAAGATCAAAAGAAGTGGTGAAGTGCCCCGGGCGGATGCGACGCTTTCCTCACGTCGTTTCCGACTTGGTCCGTGCGCCCCGCCTGCCTTTGGGGTTGACGTTGACGTTGGCAAAAGGACAAGCAACAGGCACAAGACACTTGGACACCTTTTCATCCTCGGCGCCTCAATCAATCGCCATGGCTCCCATAGAAGGGCTATCGGATGCTCATGCTATTCTTCTTGCGACACATCTCTGTGCAGGTGGTCAGATCGATATTCTTCCAGCCCTACAAGCGCAATACCCTCATTGTTTTCCCCTCGAACGCCTCCTACGCATCATCTTGACTTTCCTCCCCGAGAGCACACAACCCTCCGATTACGTTTCTATACTTCAAGATCTGGAAAGTGGTACCGTCACCGCATCATCACTTCCCGAAATCGACACATCTGCCGTCCAAGACTTGTCCGAATCGGCTGCAAGGAAGCGGGTGCGGAAGCTTCGACTGCGGTCTCTGCGGCGCGAGGACCAAGACGAGGAGAACGAGGTCGCTTCTGCTGACCCTTTGACACAATTTCTTATCCGACGCGCAAATCTGATCGATTCTGAAACGGCTCTCCAACCTCTTATACTCGGCCTGCTCCTTCCCTTCTACGAACAGAGAGCAATTGTGAGGACATGGCTTATTTCCAGTTTGCTACCGGCACTTCGACTCAACTACGAATACTATCCAAGCCACGAAAAAGCACTTTCGATAGAAACGTTGGAATCGTTGGATGATCAGACCGCAGTGAATGTTCTGTTGTCCATTACCGGTCCTGAACAGAACGACATGGATCTGATCAACAATCTAAGAGGACTTGTCGGTCCCTGGCTCTATGGGAGTAATCGATCAAAGAGGCGCAGACTGAATGAAACGGCTCGTCAAAATACAATCTCTTTCACTCAAGGGACGCTCAAGCCGGAGACTACAGAGTTAGCTGGCTGGGAATATGTGAATGAGTGGTTATTATCTCGCAGCTACGTGGACCATGCCAGTGTTGTCAATGCCTTCGTGAACTGGAAAGGCCCGGAAGACGTTGATTTGGGAGGATACGAGAGTCAGGATGCAACGCTCGCATCGGATCAGGCCAAAAAACTGTTGAATCGGTACGGACAATCCGGTTTGGCTGTGGTGTATGGCCACGTGGATTCATCCGAAGCTGCTCTCGAGGCTTCCTTCAAAGTGTTAGGACGTGTTGCAGAGCTTCTCGAACTCGAAGAATGCTCCTACCTAAATGCCCCCGAGTCGGCATTACCATCCGTGGACTATGATACGGAGTTGATTTCGTCATCAACCCGAGCTTCACTAATGCTGAATTCATTGCTCAACTCGGAAAACCCGCTGACCTGTCCCGGTCCCTCGTCCGTCTCATTTCTGAGCGCGTTGCTTCTCTCTCTTCGCATCCTGACCAGACTTGGCAATAATGTTCCATGCCGGACTGTGGCCGAGCTGTGTCTCTTTAGCGGTGAAGAGTTGCAACTTGCGGAATTGAAGAATGTGATGAATTCTACAATTGCCCAGCCTCGATCCAGACAGCAATGGGAAGCCGTTAGAGAGCAGATTCTTTGGCTACGGGACTGGCAAGCAGACCAGTCAGAAAGTGGCTGGGATGAGCCATCGGGTCATCAGGGACTTTTCTGGAGACTCCCGTTAGCCACTATTGAAACCGAGGTTCTCAAAGCATTTCTCGGCGCGAGAGGTAAAATTGCCCATCTTATTCATGTTTCTTGATCTATTGCTGACACCATCCAGAATACCAATTAGCTGTTGATATTTATACGAAGTCTGCCTCGACACCATTGGACCCCACACAAGTCGAAGAGGCGGTGGTCGAAGCTATACATAGTGCTTACGATAACGCAAGCAACGGCAATAGAACTCGCGGGGGAGTGAAAAAGGCATATGAGATGTAAGTCTTTCGTATCAAACTTGTGAACTATAATTGGCTAACTGCCAACTAGACTTCAAGCTTTTCAACCATATTTCCCGGAGTCAACGGCTTTCAAGCATATTAGTGCTTTGATAGCTGCAACACACGCTCTATCTTTCTACTCACTCACACTGCAACACGGAGTCCCCTTCCAACCAGTCAGCATCCGGGTACACCACGACCCGCTCTCTCTCGTCGAGAAGGTCCTGGAGCAAAACGCAAAAAGCTACACCAAACTCGACGATCTCCTCTCAATCGGCCGCAATTTAGTCTCCGCCGGTCTACCCACCAGAGTATCCTCAATCGATACCACCGACTCAAACCTTCAAGAACCTCTCACAGAGGCGGATGCCCTCGTCACATCCGAACGCCGTATAACCTCCCTCGCCATATCTTCTGCCCTAACATCCAACGATTTCGGCACTGCCTACTCCTATATTCTCACTAGACTCACACCACCTAGCGCCCTCCCAAATACCTCCCCACTACTCACATCTCCAACAATTCCAGACGACATCACCTGGCGCGCCGTGTACAATGCCGGCCGCTACCGCCCTAACAGCCCAACCCCTTCAACCACCCTTCAATCCCAAATAACTCACCTCTCCCAAAGAATGGAACTTCTCTCCCTAGCCCTCACTCTCACACCAACACCAGACCCTCTCCCCGAAATCCTCGGCGCCTGGCGCCGCTGCGACGAAGAACTCTCATCGCTACGCACCCGCGAGCAGCAAGAAGAAGACCTCTGGGACACCAAGGGTGATAACGCCCTATCCAGCGTACCAGGCGGTTTTGGACCCACAGACAGCGAACGCGACGCCTTTGACACAGCACAGCAGCGCGTAGCACGACGTGCACGAGCTCGCGCTGCAATGCCGCATTCGCACCCGCATGAGGCGCCGATGGGTCTGTTCGAAGTCGCGCGGGGTGCGGCCATGGCGCTGCATAAGAATGCGTTCCCGCTGCGTGGAGCTGCAGGCTCTGGTGTCCCTGCGTCTGGAGCTGCGGATTCGAGTCGTGGTTCTATGGATGGGGAGAGACCGCTTTCGCCGGAAGGTGAGGGCGAGGGGAGGGTTAGGAAGAGGGATATGGTTAGTAATATGGTTACTGGGGGATTGGCGAGTGGACTTGGGTGGGTTCTTGGTGCTGAGCCTGTGAATCGGTGATTGATTGTGATCATGCCGAGACATATAGAGTCTTGTATTATGAAATAAATGATAGCATACAATATATTTGAGCAATTTTCTAATTGGAAGCTTACCTTGGTCACCTTCTCTTCTGCCAACCTACGTAGTTATGTGTCTAGGTCATCAATACTTGTAGCTATCTAAAGATGAAGCTGTCTAGCAGGCTGTCGCTGATTTGCTCGTATATACTTGAGGATCCAGAAGGACTAGAGACAATCGCGATGGTATTAGGTACCTAAATATGTGCCAGGCTAGTGGATGCATTGCAAAACCCAGGCCAAAATCAACCCAAACAGCCTAGGAAAACTATACATGGAAATAGAAACAAGGAGAGAAAAAGGAAACAAAAAGAGCTATGATATATGAGAATATGTCCAGGCTCAAAATGTAACATTGGAACAGGCCAAATGTGAAGGTCCCAAGACAATGAATATCCAGGAAGAGAGATAGAAATGGCATGGCATGGCATGAAGAGGGTTGTGAGGGAGAGGATGGGAGGATGATGCGATGAGGGAGAATATCAGGCCGTGAAAAAAGGATCGTATAGGTAAGGCGTAGCCGATGAATCATAAACGCTGAAGTTGAAAATGAGAGAGAAAGTGAACAGAGAAAGGATGAAAAGACCAAACAGAAACACATGAGGGTATGATTTGGACGCGAAGAAGAAACCAATGTTTTGTCGAGCTCCTGAGTTCCGGCCCGGGAGGATGACGGTCTGGCATGTAGATATGGCGCCAATATATGTGAATAGAAGTGGGGTTCCAATGGTTGGATGAGAATGTCGTGATGTGATGGTGGTAGTCGTGCCTTTTTTTTGAGTTTGTGTTGACAACCAGGTCAACCCTTGGGGTCCAGCCACCTCGTACTCAAAAAAATGAGAACTCCAATGTACTTGGTGAGGGTATGCGAGGAGAAAATTGAGTGGTGTCCAGTACACTCTGCTTCCTCTTCTTTTGCTTCTTTTTTTTGTTGCTCTTTATTCCTTCCAGTCCCACACCTGTTTGACGAAGTTCGCCATGTTGACCTTCTTGTTCTTCATATCCTGCACCCATGGATGATCCAGCATCCGCCAAGGGGTTGCTCGTCGAGGAGGTTCTTTTTCGAGGCTGTGACTTACGTTAGAAAAAAAGTTCGAGAGATAGCCCATGATCAGACAGTACATACCAGCATTCAATGAAGTATTTGAAATTATCCGACCAGCGGATACCATGATCCGGCTCATCCTTCAGTTTGGGGATTGGCTGGCGAACAATATATGTGAGGAGATCAATTAATCCGGCACGGGGTTGCATCTCAGTTCCATCGGCCGGGAAGGGGAATCGATGTTGGGCGACTTCTAATAATGAAACACCCAAGGACCAAACGTCGGAGGTGATGGTGTATGATTGACCAGTAATACGTTCGGGGGCCATGTAATAAGATGTACCGATGAAGGTGTTGGCGTCACCCTTTGTACCGAACTCGCCACTGACACCGAAATCGCAGAGCTTGACTTGTCCATCGCGGCAGAGCAGAATGTTGGAAGGTTTGATATCTGGTCATGTTAGCGAAAATTAATCCCAAATTCACTTGAATCAATGGAGGCACGTACCACGATGAATGATCTTCCGGCTGTGTAGATAGGTTAAACCATTCAACACACCCTCAGCAACCTTGCCCAGCACCTTTTCACCAGTTCGACCTCCCAACTTTTTCACTTCCTTGTAGATACTGTCAAGACTACCGCCTTCGCAGAACTCCATGGCAATCGAGATAGTGCCCGAAGTCTTATCCATGAAAGCACCATAATAGCGACAGATATGCGATGACGCACAGTCCTTGTTGAAGTTAAGCTCGCGAACGATCTGTTTCTTGACGTCAGGGTTCGGGTCGGTCGTAATGATCTAAAAGGTGAATTCGGGTTAGTGATCATGCAAGTATGCATTGGGCGGAAGAGTAACCAGAAAGGCCACAAATAAATAAGACAAAATCCCAGCCCAAGAAAAGTCTGATATTGGATGGATGCTCACCTTTAAGGCAAAAACGGTCTTGCCTTCTTTGAGTTTGCAGCGTGTGACGGCACCACCGGCACCCTCACCCAAACTTCCGAGTTCCACAATCTTTTTCTGTTCACTGGCAGCGTGCCAGCCCTCATCATCCAGATCCTCAACATCGAGCGGGCGACCCTTCTCCAGACTCAATTTATCTAGATCGGGGAGTAGTGAGTTGACGCTGGCCTCCCGTTTCATCTGTACCCCACCCTCGGCATCGGAATAGACCGAACTGATAGCGGATGAGGGGTCTGAGTTGTCACCGGTGGGCTCACGCAAGCCCATAGCGAAGTTGAGAGCGGAGTATGATGAGTTTGCAGATGCGGGACCGCTGGCCTTCTGGTCGAGCGGGGGTTGACCATTGACACCCAGGCCAGTGGTGGAGAGGGAGAGTAACGAGGGCTTGGCATTTGGCTTCTTGGACTCCTGCGGAACGCTCTGGCTACTGCCCATTGGAGTTGCCAGTTTCAGACGAGGTACGGCAGGCCGGGAGGGCTGAGGGTGCAGTGAGGGCGGCTGAGGTTGCGATGGCTGCTGCTGCGACGGTTGCAAGGGCTGTAGTTGAGGGGCATCGACGGAGATTCCATTGTCGGTGACGGGTTTCGCACTGGGAGAGGGTGGAATACCAAGAGTGAGCTTTGGAGCTCGTGGACTGCCCGAGTTATTACGGTTGCCAGGGACGGGTGGACGTAGAAGTGGGACAGAAGCGGAGGAAGACATGGCGAGATTGTTCTGCCTTTCCCCGGGCAGAAACAACTCGTTGGGATCAGCGAGGGTAGCCACAACGGAGAAGCGAATAAGAACGAGTGTGGTGAAGAAGAGGTGGTAGACACAGAGTGGCTAGAAAAAGGACAAGGAGGAAGAGAGAGAGAGAGAGCGAGATAGAGAGAGGGAGTGATGAGGAGAAGAGAGAAGAGGAGCAGGTGACAAGTCGACAAGAGAAGTTGGTTCCACCTGGGCTGAGAGGGGAAAGTCGGGACTTTTGGTCTTTCGACTTTTTCTGGTGGCCAACTGGGATCTTATGCACAAAAAGATCCAAGTGATGTATTTCAATTTAATGTGAATATTCACATTAATTCTGTTCTACAAGATATCCGAGAAACAGAATGACAGAGGGCATGAATATTAATAGAGACACAGCCGAGCCCAGCGAGAAAGAAGATCGGGTGGTGGGGCTGTTTCAGAAGGCGCCTCGCTGAAACATGGCGATCGCTGGCAATCGAGTGACAGTGACAGTAAAAGTGAAGAGTGAAGAGTGAAGAAGAATTTATGGAGTTATGATAGAGACAGCAGGAAAGAGAGAGAGGGAGATAGAGTAATCTTCTCTATTCTATACTCAGATATGGTAGCGACAAGCATTGAAAAGTTGAAATTCGATGTGATGTGCCCTACGGAGTATCGTACAGCACATTCTTCTTGGTACTTCAACTCGGTCAAGTTGGGCATAAACGGTGCTGCCTTGGAGCCGCATTTCTACTCTTCCACTCCTCTGCTCTTCTACATATACACCGTACAAACCACTTCTAGCATTCACTTGCATCATTGATGCCCTACAATGCAGCGTGATTGTTGCATCGCTGAATCTCTGAATCTCTGAATCACTGGATCGCAGGATCGGAGGATCGCAGAATTTGCGGCACCGACATCATCGTCATCACAGAGAATCTCCACCCGGCTTGCCGGCCTGGATAGTCTCGGAGGTTACCAAGATTGCTCTTCCCGTGGGACTTGACAATGGCATCATGGAATCCAAATCCAGCATAATCACAAATTACCATCTACGGGAGTCCAGAGTAGTCGACCTTGGATAGGCTGTGGCTGATACATCAGATCCATCCCTTGACAGTGGCTGAGCAACTCTCTCCTGGCCCGATGTCATCATCTTATCAATTCAAGCCAATGGTTGGTTCCAATGGATCCGCACGATCGGTGCAATTCGATTGAAGTTTCAACGGCCCGGTCTGTACAGACTCCGTAGAGTGGACTATGTTTTTCCCTACTCCAGACCTCACCATCACCACCTCATTCCGTCACTCCCTACAGTTGTTCTCGTCCTGTCCAATTTACGGAGTACTATTCCGTATTCAAGGTAGTATGATTAACACCACCGCACTTGCACCGCCAATGTTTCAAATCCTAGTCCAAATTTGACTCTTGAGACAAGCCACTCGGCCCACTTCCATCGTCGCATTTTTCGGGACCCCGACTGTACAGCCACAAGCCACAGATCATCTCGGAGAAGCTCTGCCACAGGGTGTTCATCTTCATCAGTAAACCAACCCTGGCGGGAAATAATTAACCCTTGCAGACACGCCGAGCTATTCAGAACTCAACAGTAACGAGATAGACGTCATTGACCCGATCAAATCCTGCTGGTGCCTCTTGACGCGCGGTTCCATCAGAGCAAGGTGTCACAAACACAATCACAGCGCTACTTGACCTTACCTTACATTGCTCCCGCCGTAGTTCAGTTTCCCTTTTCCAATTTCTCTAACTTTAGCTATGTAATTGGCCTCTACAAGGCAAGTCCATTCTAATCCTCGGCCGGAAAGTGCAGAGAAATGAGCCATGATCCTGATTAATACCAGTTTCAACGCTCGACCCTATGGACTCGGCAAATCTACGGAACTCGCCGTAAGTAGGCCAGCGCTAGCAACCGCCACGACTTGGCAGGGTAACGGCTTCACACTAATCTGTATGTGCTCCTACTCCGTACTCGTAATTATTATCCCGTTTGCCACACAGCCCGAGTCGCATTGAATGCGAGACCATAGCAAAAAGAACAAAAAATGGGAAATACATACTCCGCAAGCGAACTAAAAATGCCATGTTTACTCCAGACACACGACCACCAATGCCGAGTCAAGGTTCGCGTCTCACGGAGTACAACCTGGTGCAGCCTGGCATGACGCGTTGCCGCTGATCGCAGGGTGCGGATCCTCGGCGGGAAATAGCGACAAGAAGGCCAAGACTACAGGGCTGAGAACAAGACCAAAATGGAGACCGAGAGGAAGAGAAGAACGGATTCAACAGGCTCAAGTAAGATTATGGAGGACTGAATGTTTCCGGTTGTCGGTGCATCCTTCCGGTCGGTTAGACAGTAATCACCGAATGAGATGCCAGCTGAGAGGGAAATTTCGCTTTCGAGAGAGACGATCACTTCGGTTCGACAATGTCCTTCATGTCCATCATGGATCCATAGAAGTAGTGCTCCTCCGTACTTGCACACCGTACCCAGTGATTCAGCCGGTCCACATCATACTCTGAAAGGAGAGAGGTAGATGCCGTGACTCCGAGTCCGACTCCAGTCCTCTTGAATGTGCTCCCTACTGCGTATATTCTCCGGTGTTTCCCCTTTTCTCAGGAGAAAGAGAGACATATTGAGCAGGTGATTATTCCAATACTCCATATTTTGCACTCCGCAGAGATAACTCAGATCATAAAGCGCACTCCGTACTCCGTAGATCCACAGAGACTATTATTATCTTAATGAACTTTCCCCCTTTTCAATTGATGAAGCGGTTCCACCGCCAATCCGACAGGCTAAACATAGCACAAAGAAGCAGTATGGGGGAGGCCCAAGAATTAGAATGAGAGACCCGATAGTACTGTACTCCATAGACTAGACCGGTCCAAGGATTAATCGTTGCGCAAAGAAAAGAAAGCAAGCAAGCAAGAAAGGGGGTCAATATAGATTCAATCCAACGAGATTCATACAAATTCAATAGTCGAAGAATGTGGAGTCTGGGGGCGCCACGAGGCTATTGGGTCGCATAAGAATGTTGGTCTGGATCATGCAAAAAGAGAAGATCCGGTGAAAGAGATAGCAATCCAGACCTCAATCTGCATTTCAGTATGTATTCTAGGCCAAGTGAAATACCTACACCGTGCAGATGCACAACCTAGTTGTATGTACTCTGTACGCAGTACTAGTATGCGAGATGTAAACCCCCTATCGTGGAGCCTCGTTGATGACCGCGACTAAACCTTGGCGAGAGCACACCACTACCAGCACGCGATGGCGATTGGCTCTCGGACATAAGGTATCATTGCTGAGCAGGCGGTCCGACACCGCCGATGGTCTTCTGTGAGGTCGAGACTCGACAGGGTCGACCAGGGTGCTGATCCATTGCCGCGCAGAGATATTGCGTCCGGTGCAGCTCCAGTGTACACTAGGTGAATACCTACATACAGAGTTGTCGGTGCAGGAACAGGGAGGCAAAAAAGAAATTTCAAAATTCAAAATCAAGAAGGCAGATCAAAATCAAAGTGAAAATAAATTACCCCATAAGGAGTTCTCCGTGCAATACAATCTTCAAGACATGCGTGATGCCAGGGACTACTCCGTACAAACCGGGTCTGGGTCGAGGGTCTCTGGGTCAGACATGCTCTCAGACCTACTTCGATCCCCGATCTCATCAGGGTCCTAGCTTGGTGAGTTCTGAAACCAAAGCCGTACATTACTGTACTCCTCCGTAAGTCTTACACGCTCCATTCTCAGATGAGGAGGAGTAGCCACGCCACGCCACGGCACGATCAAGGGACCAAAAACTCTCGTGCAAGCCTCTTTGCTTCCATTCGTCTCCCCCGCTCTAGTGGCTTGGGCCCGGCGTGTAAGCTCCGTTAAGCACTTTGGTGACTGGCGCTCTAACCATTAGGGGAGGTGGTTGCAGTTTTGACCGGTCCCGCTGTGGGGGCTACGAAGTGACTGGCTTTGATTTAGTTTCTCGAATGCAGGTACGGATTATATCTGTACAGTGAGTGTATAAAGTGCATATGGGAGAGCAGCTAAGAAGTGTACGTAGTAGGGAGTACATAGAGTAGAGTGATCAGCGACCAGAAGATTTTTCATTTATTGATTTTTATTTTGTTTACTGATTACTGATTATGACAGGAAGAATTGGCTGGGTTACAATGGAACCCAGTCATCAGGCTCCACCGAACAACAAACAGGATGAGGTTTGACCAGAATAGAAACCGCAATATATGGACAAGAACACATCCAAAGGAATAGGAAAGTCGTAAATTGTACTCCGTACGAGCGTATTATTATTACAGACTGTACCAAAGCAGAGTAAATTGGAACCCATAGCACGAACGTGATTCGCGCAACCCCGGAAAGACCATCGAACCAATTACACCGAAAGGTTCGTGTCGAACCTCGGATGCCTGAACGGGAAGACAAACTTGGTTGAGATGAACGGAGTAGGGGCATCCGTTCGTCATCGGCGGTGCGTTGTTTACAGTGGAGGATTTGTACGGAGTACAGTTGTGTACTGTACATCGATGACCGGTGTTTACGGGAGCCGTGCCCAGAGAAAAGTGGAAATCCTCCAACGGGAATTTCAGGGGTAAAGTGGGGGTGGATCCACAGTGACTTCTTTTGGAGGCTTCGACTGGTGGAAGGCGTCAGGAACGAGTAGTGGATCGCCGGTGGATTGGCTGGGCTGCGTGGCCTGAAACCACTAGACCCATATCTCGGCTGTTGCACATAAGTACACCGCATTATACACAGTACTCTGTGAATATACGGAGTAGAGAAGTGTTTGTCTATTTAGTCATTGTATACAGATATCTTTTGAATTGGAATACTCAAAGCTGTGCAGTTTATCTGCTATACTGAATCTCATTAACTGCACTCTGTAAGGTACGGAGTACATTGTCTCATCCACGCACAACGCCCCAGTAGATCGGCATCATAGACCACGCTAAGGACGTTAGTGGCTCCCAAAATTACACACCAACTCGGCGTCACAACCAAACAACAATTCTCCAGCGCCATGTTTATCCAATGATGGACTCCATCCAGGGGCCGCTCTGTACTCCAGCCGGGCTGTGTGAAGAACAGATGACGGAGGTCACTGGTACTTCGATATTACGGTGTGGATGAGTGAGGGAAGCTGGTCATTGGTACCCTCTTTCTCCTCTATGTCTCTCCATCTCCGGTGGATCTCGTCCCCCCCCCCAGCGTCACTCTTTTTCGAGGGTTTCCGTTTCCCCTTTCCCCTTTTTTTTTTTTTTAGTCGGGGGGCGAGAGTAATTGAACCAAAGAGGAGAAACGCATGGATGTTGATCAGTTAGGCTAATCTCCCCGTTCATACAAAGGCCCCTGGCTCCCCCGTGGCCTTCCTTTCCCTTTCTTCTTCTTCCCAAGTACACACTTCGTTGCCATCGCATCCAGTCACTCTCTAGACTTCGGTCATCCATTCTTTAACCAACTACCAACACTCTCTTTCTCACCAAAGCCCCGCTTTATTTAAATCACCTTTACGGTTTTATATTCCATATTCAAAATGCGTTTCACCACCGCCACCATTGCTCTCTTCGCCAGCCTGGCTGCTGCCGCCGTCCAGAACGGTGCCGACTCCACTGTCTACCAGACCGACGAGGTTACCGTCATCTCTTGCGCCCCTACCGTCACTGACTGCCCCGGCCGTGAGACCTCCACCCCCGCTGGTGTTGAGCCTACCACCCCCGCCGTTCAGCCCACCACCACCCCTGCTGGTGTTGAGCCCACCGGTGTTCCCTCCTCCAGCGCCCCCTCCGGCCCTGCTGGTGGCAACCCCCCTGCCTCCTCCGGCCCTGCCCCTAGCTGGTCCAGCGTCCCCGCTCCCCCCGCTGTGACTTCCTCCGGTGGCTCTCCCCAGCCTCCCGCTGTCACCCCGGTCCAGAGCTACAGCTTGACCACCTTCACCAGCTGTGTCCCTACCGTCATCACCTCCCAGGTCCCCATCCCCTCCGCTCCCGGCGGTGGCTCCCCCGTTGGCCCTGGCTCCGGTGGCGTTCCCCACGCTCCCTCTTCCTCCGCTGCCACCCCTAGGTAAGATCTATATTCCTTATATCTCTATATATGGAAATCTATCAGTATACTAACTGTCTCCAGCGGTACCTCCCCCGTCTCTCCCTCCAGCACTCCCGTTTTCAACGGTGCCGGCGCCGTCTCTGGCTCCCTCACCTTCGCCGGTGCTGCCGCCGCTGCCGCTTTCTTCCTGGCTTAAATGACTCCATTCATGATGGACTATTATCACTAATTGTGCCTCGCACAACTAGTTTGGTAGTTTAAAATGGTTAAATGGACATAGGAGAATGGACATGGAGAAGAGGAGAAGATTTGTGATTTAAATTTTGGGTTCTGGTGATACCTTGCCTGCCTGACCGATACTTGTTACTTGCTTCTGATTGGATATGTTTTATCCTATTTCTTTCTGATTTTTTGATATACATATTTATTTTTCCTATTCTTGGGCTTCCTGGATAGCTTCGGAGTTGTGTGAAGCGCTTGGTGGCTTGAGCACGACCTTAATGTAAACCATGACAGCTTTCACCATTTCCTTAACTCTCCAGTGATTTCCCCCGTAACCCTAAGGGTCTTTATTCTACCTTCTACCCTATTCAATGTATCCTTACCTTATACTTGACTACTGTGTATTTCCTTTTAATTAGACACATGAATGTCACTTGTCTTTCGGAATGCAAATCTACTTTGAAACCACTATTCCTGAACCCCTGATCACCCCAGGCAATCTCGGCCCCAGATCCTCTATCCCACCGCGTTAAAGATCCAGGGGAAAACAGAGTGCTCACGTACCACAATCACACCAGGGAGGCCTAAAACTGAATCTCCTACCGTCTCAACATGGATTAATTGTTCATCTCAAACGACTCGATATATTAGATTCTGTCCAAGTATAGAGTTAACACCCCGTAACACTTAAAATTATGACCTACCTGGTCACTCGGCATGAATCCTGTGCCCCCAATATTGTGACCTGATCACCTAATTTTGGCAAGGGATGCGAAACAACATCGGCCCCTTTCTCATACACGCAAAAACCAATCGCGCTGCTGACCAAATTAAAATCATCGCCAGATTTTTATTAAAAAATGTCCGTGGGTTGAAGGCGCGGAAAAGCCAAGGAACTTGCGCAATCCAAAATGTTTTCAAGGCTGACTAGGCGGAGGAATGAGTGTGGCGTAGTCCCACTGGGGCTACTAATTACTTCCAGTAAGCATGGAGAAGCGCCAGCGCTTTAGTTATGTTCCACCTTGGCCAGGAACCTTCTAGTTGGGGGTAGGGCTATCTTGGGATTAAACAGACTACAACATAAGTAATGTACTTAGCGTAGTAGCATGTTTAAATAGATGTTGCGCTTAACTTTATGTACCACTAGTACGACTGTTAGGGCTGGAACTAGGTAGTTAGAATGTATGGGATAATAATTTTAGATATTTCAGATACTTTCTGACCTTGCTGTATATACTACAGCGTAAGTACTAGCAAGTTATATCTACCATGCTGAGCTTATATCCATGCAACTGCCTATTAGGTATTAGTAGATATCTCTGACATCAGAATACTAGTCCAAGATTTCAAAAGAGACTCGTAGCGGAATTAACGCCCTACAAATAATAGGAGATGGCTCGCGTGAGCATGACATCAGCCAAACTGGGCAGTTATCCTCGGCATCGTTTGGAGGGGGCCAAAATCGTATTCTCGAGCCAAGCCATTGCGGAGAAGCGCGAGTCCTTATTAATATTACGATCTACACTTGCAGCCAAGTTAAGGGTTGACACTTTCAAGTTACTAAATATATCCAATGTAATCCTTAGTTTCGCCTTCTTCACAAATATACCAATAACTGGTGAAGGATTTAAAATTAACCAAAAAAGATATATCAAATTTATCAAATGAACACATACATCATGATCAGTTCTCGAGAAATCACAAGGTCACCTTGCGCGAGTGGAGCGGCCCCATCCAACAATTCCACACGGCTTCGCACCTACTATCCGAATCGAATCTGAGTCCGATAGTATAGAAGCTTACTGCAATGGCCGTGTCCTGGATTGGTTCACCAAAAATAGTCGGTCCACCGGTAACCCCGATGCCGGGACGCGTCTGCCCAGATGTACATACACAGAGAGAGAGTGCCAGGTCTATGCGTTAGCAACGAGATTCTGATTCACCGCTGCGCATCATGCCAACGGAAGACCTATCCGGAAACGAGTATACATGTGTGGTTTGGGGCCATGGCCCCCTTAAAGACCGGCTGTTTTGTATTTCGGCATTGACAACAAATCCTCTCGCCCTACAATATCCTCGCGATGTTTGGATGATGGTATTGGGCAGGGAAAGATCAGGGTCTTCCCTTCCCCCCACTCACTCTCACTTCCACGCTTTCTCTAGGAGTTCCATTCGATCTGCCTTGCCACTACATATTCCGAATATGGCTTAAGATAGCACGGATTGATCCACCATGTGCCACCAGGTGGGGTAGATAGATCTTTAAGTGCCGGTTGGTGTTGAACTAGCACATCTTTTATGTCAGTAGTGTTTAGCATATGGCGGTGGATGTCGGAGTTTCCGGCCCCAAGAAGGATTCTGGGTCGTTTTTAGCACTTGTTGATATTGGCCTTTCTTACTCCGTACTCTTAACTTAGGCCGCCACGACTCGCTTAAGGCGCATGGTGCGCCGGGAGGCCTTGGATTTGACTATTCCCGAATCATCCAGTCTTGTTTTGAAGAGAAGGTGTTCTTCTTATACATCTCCTACATCTATTTTCTTTTACAACATTCCCCTTGCTCTTCTTGCGAACGGTAATACTCCGATCTCTCGTACCAAGACTTGAATTGTGGTTCGGGATACGAGCGCCTCGTACAACGATCCACTCTTCGCGTCTATCAAAGCGCACATCATTCGTGTACAAAGATAGTATATCCAAGATTCAAGGAGTATTTCTTTAAGCGAGTTGCCCGCCCGGGTTTTCTCTCCTGTGAAATGCCATTTTGCACACTCATGCCGAGACGACGAATCATCCGATCGTCCGAGTTGGGGGTTGATTCTTATCCACGACCACTCCTCATGGATCTATCCTCGCTCGAAGGGCCGCCGATCGACGACCCAAGGGTGGTTATTACACCCGATTATATGGATGGTCGTCTTCGTATCGAACCCCCTACCCCAGATCATAATTCACATCCGAGTCGGCTGTGGAAGTCTCTACCACCGAGGCCGGCCTCCGCAGAGCCATCGTCTTCATCATATCAACCTGTCTCACCAATCAGTGACATTACTATTGACAACCGACCGCCTAACCGTCGATCAGACACCTCTTTCAGCGAAAGCCAACTACGCAGAACACATGCCCAGAGAGGGAGGAGAACACCATCACCCGAGATAGACATGGACATCAATCTGCATATGGAACTGCACGTCGGACCACGAGGCACGACCTTGAACGAGCGATCCCGATCACCAGTTCGAAATCCGGTATCTTTACTAAATACCAATATCCAGACTTCTGATCGACAAAGTGGACGTGGTCGACGGGCACAGAGTTGCTGTCCACTCGTTTGGGTTGAGGATGAGCAGCAGTGGGTAGTTATGGAAAATACTCGCCAGCAGAATGATCCTCGTCTGCAGTACAGTCGAATCCCGGGCCCATCCTTTGATCGAACAACACAGTCACAGTCACAGTCACAAGCTGTTAATGATCGTGGTATTGAATTCGAAGGGGGCGAGTTCGAGCCGAGTGACCATCCACCCACTTATGAGAGCCATGGCTTCAGTCCGACGTATGTCCGTCGATTAGGACAGGGGCGGTGGAGCGAAATGAGTTATCGGATACACAATATGCCGAGATGATGAGTTGCATGCATCTGACATCAGAGTTGATATATGTTCATGCGGTGGAAGTACTCGAGGGCTCCTTTCCGTCTTCCGAAGAGAGTGGACTACATCATCGATGAATGTCATTCTTCATCAAAGGGAGCAGGTCAATGTCAAAGTGAATCATATCGATTGACTCGGAGTACTTCGACATTATATCTCGGTATCATATATATTCATCTATTTCAACGGGCGCTAGCAGCGACGGCGCGAACTAAATGAAACGTCGGGCCTGATAGACTCAGCCATGTTTGAGCTGGGCCAGCCTTCAGGGGAGAGAGGAGAGAGACAGCAAAACCAGTTGTTCTAGCTGACCTCTTTTTTCTCCACCGCTGATTTGGATTTTCATGTTTCTAGCGAAGTTTTGTTTACAATACCCCACAGCGAGGGACTTCGACGTCCCAATTCTACATGCTATAGGTAGTTAACCATAGCCTTTATTTCTTCAACTCTACGCAATACTTACCAGTAGATGACTACCTTTCCCATCGTACTTTTGACCTGCAAGTAACAAGTCGATAAGACAAGGGCTCCCCCTCTTCACGGGCCACCTGAATTCTGACTGGTCTGTCCCCCAGTCTTGGAGAAAACAAACTGCATATCGGATCCACTGCTCCACCGCAATGGGAAGCCTCGCGGATTCCTCCAAGACTGGTCTCCACGGTGAGGACAGAAGGAAGAAACGGCCGATTGGAAAGGGTGTCAGTCAGACGAGGCCCTCGAATGAGACTTGAAAAATGTATATACCCCGTAATGGTAATGATTTTTTTTTTCGAATGTGGGTGTGACCCAATGGATTTTTGAATGCAGGAATTTTTTTTTTCGTGACTTGATGTCTCCAGTTCTCTCTGGCGCTAACACAGACCAGCAGCTCTTTTCCAGCCTCTGAATATTCCCCCGAGTCCACCAGTAGAAGGGAAAAGAAAAGGATCGATGATAAAGTGTTATAAGTAAAGCGACCGGGTACACTCTGCCGTTCTGGTCTGTTGTTCTGTTCTTTCTGTTCTGCTTCTGCTTTTTTTGCTTTCCGCTCTGGTGTGCTCCGCTCTGCTTTGCACTGCACTGCTCTGATCAGATCAGATCAGATCTATTAGCATTGAATCTGCCCCTAATGCCCTCGACGAGAGTGTGAGCAGAGAGTGACGATACAAGGTGTATTTGGGAGATATCAAAGTCGAAGAGATAGAGATAATAATATCTCAACTCTGGATTGACTCTCGGTAGTCTGCTTGTTCCCCGGAATTCTACCGCCTTCGTTCGCCTTCGATTGAACCGAAGAAAAAAAAGGGAAAAACCCCGACCGCCCGCCAAATGGTCCAACTCGCCCACATCTTCAAGAAAGACAAGGACAAGGACAAGGAAAAGGACCAAAAGGATCAAAAGGACCATAAGGATCATAAAGACAAATCCTCAAAGATCCGTCAGAAAAAAGATATTTCCATCTCTCCTCCCGCTTCTCCTCGTTCTTCTCACTCCGCCGCGCGCAAGTCGTCACCTTCTAAAAAGTCCCCCTCCAAGTCTTCTCCCACCAAGACTACTCGATTCTCTCACAGTCACTCTTCCTCCACTTCGACCCCGACCACTTCTACTTTCAAATTCCGTCGGTCTTCGAGAGACCAGGATTTACACCCTCTCAATCTCCCGCCCGACGAGTTACACCGTCGTCTTTCGGCCATGGCGGACCAACGCAGTTCCATGGACATCGATCCTCAGGATGTTCAAATGAAGAATGGTGTCAACGGCGAGGAGAGGAGTCCTACTCCTCCACCACACAAGTCTACTGGCACTTCAGATGAGGCTGAGTCCTTCAAGTTGGCCGGTAATAAGTTCTTCAAGGATGGTAACTACAACCGGGCCATCGAAGAATACAACAAGGGTATGCCCTTCACTCTCCTCTCATTCTGCATGCAGATAGCGCAGAAAGAAAAAAGCTTGACTACTTGAACCACTGACGAAATGCTTACTTTTGCTTCTTAATCGCAGCCCTCGAGATTAATCCCAGCTCATCTGCTTTCCTCTCCAACCGAGCCGCTGCTCACATGTCCGCAAGGAACTACCTGAATGCCCTTGAGGACATCGAGCGCGCAAACGAACTCGACCCTACAAACCCGAAGATTATGCACCGTTGGTCAAAGATCCTGGTTAGTCTCGGTCGGCCGACCGAGGCTCTGGACGTTCTCTCTCGCGTCGAGCCCCCGGCTACTGCGACCGACCGGGCTTCCGCCGAGAACATGCTTAAGTTCGTTAAGCAAGCTGAAGAGACCTTGGCTGAAGACCGTGGTGGCTCCATGGCCATTTTCTGCCTGGACAATGCCCGAAAAGGCCTGGGTTTGGGTGTGAAGGAGCCAAGGAAGTGGACGCTGTTGACCGCTGAGGCGCAGCTGAAGATGAACAACAGCAACTCTTTGGGTAAGGCCCAAGATATTGCTATTCAATTGCTCCGCGAAAACAGCCAAGACCCTGATGCCATGATGCTCCGCGCACGTGCTTTCTACGCCTCCGGTGAGACCGACCAGGCCCTCAAGCTGCTGAAGATGTGCCTCGGGCTGGACCCGGATATGAAGCAGGCTATCAAGCTCCTCCGTATCGTGCAGAAGCTCAGCCGGACAAAGGACGAGGGTAATGCCGCCTTCAAGGCCAAGGACTACCGCCGCGCTATCGATCTCTACTCCCAGGCCCTGGAGGTCGACCCCACCAACAAGGATATGAATGCCAAGATTTTGCAGAACCGTGCTCAGGCCTACAACAGTCTGAAGGAGTACGAGTCCGCTGTGCAGGACTGCACAGAGGCCCTGCGTCTGGACCCCGGCTACGTCAAGGCGATGAAGGTTCGTGCCAAGGCCCATGGCCTCAATGACAACTGGGAGGAGGCCGTCCGCGATTATAAGAGCGTTGCCGAGAACAACCCCAGCGAGAAGGGTATCGCCGAGGAGATCCGTCGCGCCGAATTTGAGCTCAAGAAGGCCCAGCGCAAGGACTACTATAAGATCCTTGGGGTTGGCAAGGACGCCTCTGAGCAAGAGATCAAGAAGGCCTATCGTAAGATGGCCATCCAGTACCATCCTGATAAGAACCGTGATGGTGAGGCTGGTGACGAGAAGTTCAAGGAAGTTGGTGAGGCCTACGAGACTCTGATTGATCCTCAGTAAGTTGAATCACACACCACAGTTGATTCTCTAAAGATTCTGTTTTAACAATTTGCCTACAGGAAGAAGGCCGCTTACGATAACGGAGACGACCTTATGGACCCCGCTGATATGTTCGGCGGTGGCGGTGGCTTCGGCGGTATGGGAGGCATGGGAGGCATGGGTGGTATGGGAGGAATGGGCGGTATGGGTGGTATGGGTGGTATGAACGGTTCCCACATCAACATCGATCCCAACATCCTGTTCAACATGATGAACGGTGGCGGCGGTGGTGGCTTCGCTTCCGCCGGCGGCCACCCCTTCGGAGGCCAAGCTCGAGGCGGCGGCGGTGGTGGTGGATTCCCTGGTGGATTCCCCTTCTAAACAGGCCGACCTTGAATTCGCTTATAAAAATATCACACACTCATCACCCGGAGACCAACAATGAGCCCCAAAGCAATGTGTCAACTTTGATCTTGAACATGGTTTTGTTGACGACCGGATCCTATGTGGCCTCGCCACAACGAATTCTCTACAATTTTCAGAAGACAAGGCCTGGTTTGCTCGAGAAGAGAGCATCCTGCGACTCTTGTTTCATGAATGTCAGCTTCACGAGAAGCGCCCATGATTCCCATATGATAGACCCCCTGTTTCCGAATTGTTCATGACTTTCATATTTTTTCATATCTTCTACGTCTTTCTTCCTCCCTATACTTTTTTTTATATCTTTGCTCGCATCTCTCGCTCTGGCGATTTTCACTCGGCCTTAGGGTGGGTGATATGTGGAAAATACTTAAATCAGCGCGGTGCATTGTTCGATGGACGTCCCTCACCAAACATCCGAGGCGTTAAATGTGATTATGGGTTTTCTGGATTTAAGCAAACGGGAACCAATATTTGTTTACCATGCTTTTTAGCTTGTCTCAAAACGTTTCTCGTGGGATAGCAGCTTTGATTTGCGCTTGCGAGAGATGTAGTTGTACTAGATCTTGGATGAATTCATTTTTACCTGCGGGATACGCGTAACTTATCTTTTCAACAATATAGTTGTAGTTTTTTGCCGGAGACTTAGATCATTCAATTTAGATGAGAGATCCCGAGAAGCACGTTTCTCAATTTCTCTCGTGATAATAGTCTTAGTCATAAGGGATGTTCTAGGTGCGTACTAGGCTACGCTGGTAGGTACCAACTGGCTTCCAAGGGGGTATCTAGTAAATTTGCATAATTATCCCGATATACAAACAATACCAAAGAACCGAGAAACAAAAAATCAGATGATAGGAAAAAAATACTAAAAACCAACATGATTCCACACTGAATCAAAGAGCCGGACTCCTAGCCCGGGGACTCACAAGACCATCAAACTTCAAAGGCTTCACGCTGAAAGCCCCATTGGCTTCTAACTCATAGTTCGGATCGGCGAATTCGAAATCCACATCCTTGAGAATACTCGCCAGGGTAAAAATCGACCATCGCCAAGCCCACATCTTCCCATAACACTCACGCTTCCCATTTCCAAATCCCCTCCTCGCAGCCTTGGGCAAAGCATCCCACTTTTCCCCAAGCATACGCTCCGGAATAAAGCTCTCCGGATCTTCAAAGACCTCCGGATCCCGATTAACAGTATGCAAAACGGAAATCATAGCCTGATTATGTGGGATTTGATACTTTCCACCAGCAAGAAGAACAGGACTCTTATCCTCGGTCGGAATAGGCTCGATATTGAAACCGGGAGCAGTGGCAGAGAGTCGTAGAGCTTCTCGAATCATGGCTTCACAATATTGCAGATCATTTAGGTGGTCGAGCGTGATCGGACCAGTAGACCCGACGATCGAATCGATCTCCGATCTAGCCTTGGATAATGTTTCCGGATTGCGGAGTATATAGTATAAAGCGAAGGAGACGAGATTCGAAGAAGTCGCAGCTCCAATGTACATAGTGACTACTTCATCGATGACGCGCGAATCGGTCAATTTCTCACCGGTTGCAGAGTCGGAATTGTTAAGGAGAGCATGAAGGAGGTCATCTCTATCCTGTGCTGGATCGGCCTTTCTCGACTCAACGATCTTTGTTGCGAAGTCGCGCATCAGTTTGATATCACTCATGAACTTCTTTGCGTAAAGTAGTCTGTTGAGGATTTTTGGTCGAGTTGGTCTCTTCATTGCTTCTAGCGTGATAGATTCCCAAGCCTCGATGAGAGGAGGGGACTGTTCGTCATCGAGGACATGAATACGCTGGTTATAAAAGCACTGTGTGACAGATGCCATGAGGAGACGATCTAAATCGTTTGTGAATGAGACGGGCTTCTTGCGTTCGGATGACCATTTACGCGTTAGATCGGGGATGATGGTCGCCATATCAGTGAAGCAGGTTTCTGTACCGACGGCTGTTGCGCTAACGTAGGGTCTCATGATGCGGTGGGCGATTCCCCAGATCGCTTCATTGTCGTATGCTGTGAAGAGGCAATCGTTTGCGCAGGCGCGCATCTCGACGACGGGGCCAGTGACACATTTGCGGAAACGTCGTTCGTCGCATATTTCGCCGAGAAGGGCGACGTTGCTGATGAAGACGATTTGTTTGCCTAGAACATTTATCTTGCAAATTGGACCTGGGCGAAAATCATTAGTTTGCTTAATTACTTGTAGTGGTGGTGATGGCTGGTTTGAACGATACCATATTGCTGGGATAGTTTGATCAGCGAGGTCCATGTCTCATTAGGGTTTACATCGAAGATGTTTCCTAATAATGGAACACCTGGGGGTTGAGGGATTTCAGATCCCATTCTTGATGTTTGAGCTTGAAAATGACTGGGTATCTGAGAAATAGCATACACCACTTGTCAGACAACTTTTTGAATAAAATATTTCAGAGAGGCAAAAACTGACATGTACGATTGGGCCACCCCGTTCGCTTTAAAAGGCCACCGATTATACCCACCCACAAAGCCATGTCAAGGCTCAGCTGAGCTTAAGCTCGACATGAGAGCCCTCAAGGTGCCACAAGCGGACTGGGCCGTGCAGCCAGAGTCCAATATTATTGCAAAAGCACTCACCTGGATTGGCATTCACTGAGGGGTTGGAAATTTTAGGCGGGGCTGATCAGGACCACATTGGTTTAGTTGCATCGACGTGCCTAAATCTAAGTGCGAAGTATGTAGTACAAACAAAAGCTATCCACTTGATGGCCCGAACTCCTGGGTCCCACAGAGAACCGTGACAAAGATCACCCACTGGATCGTCCAGGGTGATTCGACATGCGTTCGAACCCACCCAAGTACCTACATATGGTGCACTCTAGTGAGATATATGAGATACACCGCACAAATGACATCGTGAATACTTCTTATTCCACTCAGGAAGCTCTTATTACTATCATACTGGCCACTGACTTCCTAAAAAGTACACCCGCAGGTAGTGTATCTATCAGTACGGAGTACTACTCCGTAGTTCGTCAGTCGAATCGACGATCTAGTTCATGGCAAATCGCCATTCCAACATATGCCAAAATACATAGTATGTATTTTGTTTTATGATGGTCTGTCAAGGCTGGCCAGCTAGTTACACACTGGACAGTGTATGAGCCTGCTCATAGATAGCCAGCTGTCGGGCTACATTAGATCATCCTTTGGATCAATATACTACATCAAGAGTAATGTACTCTCGAGCCGTGACGCATCCCCCATCACGTACCCCCCAGCCATGGATGATCTATCGCTAGGAGTACGTCACAAGATGTCATCGCACACATAGAATACATAAAAACTTGCATTGTGGAAAGCTATTGCATATACTATATGATAGTAATACTTACTACATTAGTAAGTAGTACTTCCCAGGTGGGCAGTACTGCGTACCCACGTATGTTCTTAGATAGGTGCCAGAGTGCCTAACTCGGTACTAACTAACTAGGTAGTTACTTAAAAGGAGTGACTAGACTAATGTAGTCAATAGGTAGTACCTATTCATTGAATCAAAGCGAGCTGTACTTCCAAGAAGGGTAGAGCTTAATTAATTAATTGAATGAAACTTTATAAAGGTTTATTCCAAACAAAACTGTCGCTGGTTCGATAATAATGATCTGTGCTATGTACGTCCCCAATCATCCACATGCTCGTCAACTGTACTCAAAACCAAAAACACGCACACAAAATGGGGAATTTCAGGGGGGAATCTCAATAAATATAGGGTAAGGGTAGGGGGGGAGCTAGGTAGTTCCTAGGTTAGGCATAGGCAGATAAGTGAATGAATGTACCAAATAGAAAGAGGACGATGCAAACTCCGCCGCTAATGAGAGAAGAGGCTCAACATGAGAAAGCGCAAGTATGCAAGAAAAGAAAATATAAAACCATCATCAAAAAGGAAACGTCACTAAATACGAAGAAAAGCACAGAAGAATCTAGCTCCGCAGAAGCTGACTCCCAGACCTTTTCATCCATCATCAAATATATCCTTTAAATATAGCCAAGTCCACCGAGAATGGTCTTGCATTCGGGGACTGGAAGTGCGGAGACACCCAGGGCACGAACAAGAGCTCCACCGCGCAGACGCTGGAGACCAATGGCAAGCTTCCAGGCCTCAGTATCTTGCAGAACGAAGACATACTTTCGTCCCTCCTGGTCACGGATACTGGCGCGGAGAATATGGAGGCCTCGGAACTCTGCCTGGGGTGGCTGGACGGGCCCGCCACCACTCGCGGTAGCGCTGCGAGCAAAGCAGGCACTTGGGGATGCCAATCGGCACGTGTTCTTGCAAACCTTGAGCAGGTTCGTGGTAAAAGCGTCGGACTCTTCGTTGGTAGGCATCGAGTGCGCTGAGGCGCCGCGACGGAAGGAGAATGGGTTACTCGAACCGGACTTAGAAGGCTGGCTGTTGGGCCCTAACTGGGGACACCAGATTTCTGCCAGCTTTAAAGTCCAAGCTTTCACATCCCATTCACGTTGTCCGACGCCACGAAGATCATCGTCAACGAATAGACCTTCTGTTGTCATTCGTAGGACCAGTCCATCAGTCACCATTCCTTGTCCAGAGACTAATTGTGCAACTGGAGTCTTCATGAATGCGTTGTTGAATTGATACACACCCTGGATCACGATCTTATCAGGATCCTTGGTGGAATATGCACTGCGATGTGATGGCGGAGGTGTCGTGCGAGCTGTTGACTGCGAGGGAGCATATGATGACTCGGAGTAGGCAGACCCGGATCCAGATGCCTTGCCATACGGGCGTCGTGGACGATCATAGGGCCGAAAGGAATACGCATCGTCCTCGATGGTGGTATTGGCTGTTGGAAAGGGTGGTTGCTTTTTGGGAGAAGGCGTTCTGGGTGCGCTAGTCGCACTGGCGGGAGCTGCTGGCTGCTGGGCCTTGCTTTTGGCCTCCTGGGCCTTTTTCTCTGCATAGCGCTTAGCTGCAGCTTCTTTGAGAGCAGCAAACTTAGCCATGGCCTCTTTCTGAGCTTTCTCCTTTGCTGCAGCTTCTTTCTCAGCAGCCTCCTTGGCGGCCTTTTCTTTTGCCTCGGCGGCCAACTTGTCAGCTCTCGCTTTAGCTTCTGCTGCAAGTCTATCGGCTTCGGCTTTTGCCTCAGCGGCTGCCTTTTCTTGTTTTGCGCGAGCCTCAGCAGCCTCTCTCTCCAACCGCTCGCGTGCCTCCTTCTCTGCTTTATCTCTAGCAGCTGCCATTTCGCGCTCCAATTGCTCTCGGCGCTCCTTGAGCTCCTTTTCCATGGCTTCGCGTTCTCGCTTTCGCTCTTTCTCTTTGGCTTCTGCATCGCGTTTGCGTTTGAATTCCTCCATTTTTCGACGGAGTTCTTCTTTACGCTTGGCTTCTTCACGTTCACGCTCCTGCTCGGCTTTCCTCCGATCTTCCCTCTCTTTTTCCTTCTGACGTTCTCTCTCCTTTTCTCTTTCCCGTTCTCTTTCTTTCTCTTTCTCCTTTTCCTTCTCTCTTTCTTTCTCCTTGTCTTCGTCATTGGGAGGAGCATCGGCACCGTGTTGATTGCCAGAATACTGATTTCCATAATTCTGGCCTCCACCAAAGTTTCCACTTCGCTGTTGTCGATGTCCTGACCCATTACCGCCGAAATTTGAGCCGTTGTTGTAGTTGGCACCGGAAGACTGACCATTGGCGTTATTTCGGGCGCCTCCAAAGAAGCCACCACCAGAACGACCGCCGCCACCATTGTTGTTATTGCTACCATCGCCATTGCCCTTCGAGCTGTCCGATTGAGATACACCGAAAGCCCATCCAGCGACACCTAAGCCTAGGGCGACAACCATCATTCCCATTCCACTGGCACCATTAGACATGGAAGCCATATACCAGGTCTTGACTGTTGGTGCGATGGCGGACCATAGCAGAACCACAAGCAGTGAGCTTGCAGCGCCGGCAAGGAAGCTGTTGCGATGGCATTGTAGAGAGGGAAGATAAAGGAAGCCACCGCCGGACGAGTGTGGTGGAACAACAAAAATGTCGTAGTTACCGGGCGGTAAATCGGACGATTTACGATATTCACCTTCGGTGGTGTGAGGGTTCTCGCCGTGCGGCGGGGGAGGAGGCGGAGGACCATCCATTGCAATCGCGATCGAGCGTTAGGAATGAGGAAGTCCCGAAGACAAAATGATGCGATTCGGCCTGGTCGGCAGGCCGACTCGGACGAATGAATATCGCGCAGCCGAGTATAATGTTCGCTTTCGGATATCTGACCCAGACCAGCTCGGGTCACTTGCGCCTGGATTCGAATGAACCGATCGGGGCTAATAGAACAATTTGTCGATACAGTTGCAAGTGGATAGCCAGTTCATGTTCGTTACGATGAGAGACGTGCACTGAGGCGCTAGGGCCAAACAGTGCTTGGGGGAAGTCGGTCAGAGGGTAGGTGAAAGGGCAAGGGGGAAATATGATTATATCACAAGCAGAAGAAACACCCGATCTTGATCTCCGAGGAACAACCGAGAGATGGGTGATCGGATAACAAAGAGAGAGAGAGTTGCAACTGGTTGGGGGAGGGGGAAGAGTTGTTTAGGAGAGAAGTGGGAGCCGCTAAGGATCGGCGGTTCCATGCAGTGAGGACGTGGCCATCACACAGGGGAAAACAACTTGCCGCGTCCAATACAATGCCTTGGTCGCACGTCTATCAGATTCCACGGATATCAGATATTTTGAAAATGCTGGATTCTTAAAAGCCACGCGGTTACAAGCCCTAAGAGAACTAAAGGTGTAGTATACTGTACTTAGTGGCACAGCATCGAGGGATGCGAGGCCGGCCGAGTCCAACGTCCTTGCTTCGAGCCTAGGCCATTCTTAAGAATGAGGGGTAGATAATATGTGATTAGGATGGAGAAAATGATCTAGCTGAGAGACTACAGTTTATGGCCAATATCACCAATGCTTCAGCACATTTTCCAATACAAACTGAAGCAGGACTCGACAATTCAATAGGCAAAAAATGTTTGTTTACATTTTACCCCTTTTGGAAAGGACCGAGATTATGTCAGCGGGAGATGGTGCCCAATATTGACTGCCTGAGGCAACAAGGCAGATATACAAGGCGATTTCGGAGATTCAATGCGGAGTTGTCTTAGCATTGGACGGAGTGAAATGTGGATTGCCCCAGTGAAACGAGTGACTCCCAGAATGAGTCCTCTGGAAGTCATGACCATCGGTCGAGGAGACCCTAAATCTTGCTTTCTGATCGTCCTGCTGGTTTTGTACAGTACCAAAAGACACTTCTCCATGATCACCGGGTTCGCTCCAGGATAGCGTCGAGAGTGGAGGCAAGAATGCCATATTGATGATTGTTGATATTGCGGTCAAGAGGTTGAGGAAAAATAGTTCGAGCGTAGTGGGTCCGCGATACTCGAGGTCAAACGGTAGTTCTCCGAAGCATACGGAGCATGGAGTAAATCTCGAAGTCATCCCGGGTTCGAGTCACGTTGACGAGATAGTCCTAGCAAGTTCATTATTCTGCAAAGAAGTAGCCACCAGTTAGATGTGGGGAGTGGTGAGTGTATATGGAGTGAAAGCATGAACAGCTGTAGTCCCATGATCGGGCCATGAGATGCCCAGAGATACTGATCACGGCACTCGCAACTGAAATAGGAGCCTTGAACCAATCGAAGAAGTCATCATTCCGTGCTGACCACCACCGGCAGGATTATTCTGCCATCAAAAGCAGCCACTTGCCCTGGAGGGATGACCGTAGAAAGAGAATCGACAATTAGCAGACTGTCACCCACAGGAAGATGTGCAGTGCAGGCGGAGAGCATCACCGCGCCGCAACGTGACCCGCCGGCGGTGATTGGATCGCCTTTCCACTTTTGAGATTCCCATCCTCCTTGGTCTCGTTGCTGTTGGCTTTCAACCTCGGTGGAGGCTTCACGACCTACTTCTCCTTTCTCATCTTCAACGGGAAAACCAACACTCCCCTCTTTCTCCCCTCGATCTCTCCGCCTCCCCGCCAACTGTCCTCTTGGCCCCATCCTCACCCTCATTCCCAAGCAACCCGTCTCCCCTTTCCACTCCTATGCCGCATCGATAGTTAACAGACCCCTCAATTCAACCCTCCTGCCCGTTGAGGGCCTTTCGACCACCATGTCCTCCTTCCAATCATCACACCAGTCTCACCAGAGCCATGCGGCGTCGCGCCATATCCCCACTTATAATCCAGTCGCCGCCGTCACCGCGCCCGCGGGGACTTTTCTCCCCGGGACTAAGGTCCAAGTGGGCAGTCACCGCGTGGTGATTGAGAAATACCTGTCCGAAGGTGGCTTTGCCCATGTCTACGTCGTGCGGTTACCCCAGCCGGTCAATGGCACTGAGACGGCAGTGCTCAAGCGGGTGGCTGTGCCCGATAAGTCGGCCCTGGCGAACATGCGCACTGAAGTTGAAACTATGAAGAAGCTGAAGGGGCACAAGCATATTGTTAAATATATCGATTCGCATGCATCTCAACTTAGTGGTGGCGGATATGAAGTTTTCTTGCTCATGGAGTTTTGTGGAGGTGGTGGTTTGATTGACTTCATGAACACCCGACTACAGAACCGTCTGACAGAACCGGAGATCATAAAGATCTTCTCCGACTGCGCTGAAGGTGTCGCCTGCATGCACTATTTGAAACCGCCTCTGTTGCATCGTGATCTTAAAGTGGAGAACGTTCTTATCTCCGGCAAGGGTAGCTCTGCCATTTACAAGCTTTGCGACTTTGGATCCTCTGCCCCTCCTCGACCGGCAGCTACCTCTGCGGCAGAGGGTCGGTTGATCGAGGATGATGTGCAGCGACACACGACGCTGCAGTATCGCAGTCCGGAGATGATTGATGTATATCGCAAACAACCGATTGATGAGAAGAGTGATATCTGGGCCCTTGGTGTGCTCCTGTACAAACTGTGTTATTATACAACCCCCTTCGAGGAGGTTGGCCAGATGGCCATCCTCAACGCTACTTTCAAATATCCCTCATACCCACGATTTTCAGACCGGTTGAAGATGTTGATTGGTGAGTGTGGCATGCATCAAGACGAAGACCTTTACTAACTAGCTATAGCCTCAATGCTGAGAGAGAATCCGCAGAAGCGACCCAATATATATGAGGTGGTGCGGGAAATGTGCCATATGCAGGGCAAGGAAGTCCCAATTCGAGATGTTCGTGCATGATTAGGCTTCATTATGTGAATTTTACTGACAGAGAAGCAGATCTACTCAAATCGAACAGTATCTGAGAGCCGAAGGAACCAGAAGTTGCCGCCAACACCAACAGAAGCTCCCCCGGTGGGAGCAGTCTACTCTCCCCCTGTTGAAGAAACCAAGATTATTCCTGAGATCGCACCTATGCGCAGAGGGCGACCAAGCAAGCCTCAGTCATCACATGATTCTGCCAAACCAAGTCCTTCTCCATACCGGGGTGGCTCGAAGGATACCACCACCTCCAGTGATCCCTTTGCCGCATTGGACGGAGGTGCAGCAGCCCGAAGCAGGAAGGCTGACGAACTTTCAAACCGCTTTCCCACCTTGGATCAGTTTGACATTCTCCATGAAAAGGGAGACAAGTTTGACTTTGAGGCGACGGCGAATGACAAGTCGGATGATCATGATCTCTCGCAGAGACTTACAAACGCTTTGGCCGACCAAGCTTTTGCCCGACAAACCTCGCCAGAACGCCCACCGCGACAAGAGCCTGCTTCTGTCTATCGACAATCACAAACTTCGCCTGTGCGTCAACCTAAAGAAGTGTCCGCCAGACAATCAACCCCGCTATATCAACCCACTCCCAAGCGCCCTGCCATGGTATCGACAGGGACCATGACTTCACCTGCCCAGACGCCTCGCTTGCAAGAACCGACGGTGTCCAGTCGCCCAATCTATCGATTCCCACCCTCTGAACAGGATCGTCCTTCCAGCCAGCCCTGGACACACGAAGAACAGAAGAAGGCGCCTTCTCCTCCATCGTCAGGGTTGCGACCCGAAGCAAGCCCGCGTCTTTCTTCTGACCGGCTGTCTAATCTTTCTAGCTCTGCGCGTCCTTCTATGGAGACTCTGCGACGGCCATCTGGACTGGATCCGAACGATCCTGTGGGTCGATCGAAGTCTGCGATTGCGAAGGCCCGTCCAGTTTCAGTGCAAGCTGGGTACGTGCCCCGGGAACCGGAGGCGTCGAGGTCTTCATTGGATTTGTCGCAATATGAAGGTGGTGCTCCATTGCGATCGGTTCGAACAGAGTTGGATCGTGAATATGACTGGGGCAATATTTCCTCGGACATGGACTATCTCCGGGCCAAGGAAGAGGAAGAAAGTAATCGAAAGAAAGAGAAGCGCTCTAGCAGTGGTGCAAAGCACAGCAAGCGTGGTAGCTTGTCTTCACTTTCACTTTCTGGAGGCAAAAACCTCTTCGCAGGTCGCTTCGGCGAGGCATTCCGCCGGTTCGAGAGTGATAAGCCTGCAACCCCTTCGGCAGAAGAGGCCCCTCAAACAAGCCTGATGAGTGACACTGAAGCTACAAACGACGAGACGTCGCCGTACGAAGATGTTGTTTTAGATGACTTGGACCGGGACGATATTTCCCCGGAGATGCGTCGTGAGCTCGAACGTCGTCGTCTTTCCCAGGAAGAAAAACGAGTTGCTAATGCCGCGGCCGAGTATCGGCGCCGGGTTGCCGAGAATGATGGTGGAAAAGCAAGTGCCGAAGCGCACCGGTCTCGAGCAATTCAGAACAGAGTACAGACTCTCCTTGGCGAGTCCAATAAAGCTCCTCCGCCGCCGAAAACCGCATCCGGGTATGGCAAGTACACTGAATCCCCTGTTTTGCCGGCAAACCAGGGTGATGTCCAGTCTTCACCAAACCCAATTCCCGCTTCCCGAACCCCTGGTCCTGTATATGGTTCCCGTGAAGGGGCCAGAGCTCTTCCGGATCGCCGAGAAGGAGCCAGTGCCCCTGCTGGTCGGACCGTCGGCTCTGCTTCGACCGGTCCCTCATCTGGGCCACGCCCGCCATCCCGACCTGGCGCACCGCCTGCCGCACCACCAAAACCGAAGAACTTGCGCGTAGGAGTCCCAGAAGGGACTAGGCCCGGAAGCGGCGCTGGCGTCAGTAACGATCGGGGTCCGTCTTTCCAGTCGAACGCGGCCAGCCCAGGCGAGGACTGGGAGGCAAACTTCAGCCGACGGTTCCCCAGTCTCTCTGGAATGGAAATGGAGACTGAGATTGAGATCCCCAAATTTCCAAAGTTGAAGACGCGGGAAGTTTAACGCCTCAAGCGGTGTCTTATTTAGTGTAATGTTACCGTGATATTAGCGTGTTCCGACTGGTGGTTTGTTTCATTCGGAGGTGTGCATATACATAGACAGTGACATATGACATGAGGTCTTGTCCTCATGAAACGAACGATCTAGATTTATCCCTTGCCTTGCATTTAGTATTCCATCGATAATACAGATGTTGGGGGCATATTTTATGTATTCTATCAACCATGCAGAGTACTTGCTCAACAATTTCTTCTAGTTAACTTAGAAAAGTAACAAAGCGTTGTCTTAGACCCAGGTCCGACCCATACAATCGCTCATCCACTCCGCCTGCAGTCTTCCACCGCCTTCACTCCACGACGAACCTCACCACATCCATTCAAAGCAGAACACACAGCAACAATGGCTCCAGTTCTGCTGAATACGGTCGATGGTGCGTATCGCTTACGAGGGTTTACAGAGCTCGGAACTGACAATACGCAGACGACCTGAAGGATGTGATCCAGCACCTCTTCGAAATCCAATCCGCCGTCCACGGCTACCTGGGCCCCGAAACGCAACAAGAGCTGGTCCGAAAAATGTACGTGAAACCCACAAGCTACGACACTCTATCAAGGCACAAAGGAAAACCGGACTACCTTGAGCTTTCCCTCGGAACAGCGCAGTATAGCAAAACTAACCAGAGAACCGGACAACAGTAAAAACCTCACCGTCGCCCTAAATACCCTCTCTACAGACACTCAACTCCCACCAGACAATGGAGAATCAGATCAGCAAAATGACGCCAATACCGATCCGTCGAATCCACGTCTATCCAGTATCCAATTACCACCCGAAATAATCGACTACGTTGACAGCGCGCGCAACTCAGACATTTACACGCGTGAATTCGTGGAGCTAGTACAGCGCGGCAATCAAGATTTGAAAGGGAAAAGGGAGGCCTTCGCCGGGTTCCGCGATGTACTGGCGCGAGAGATGCGGAGTGCTATGCCTGAGTGTGCGGGCGAGGTTGATCGTGTAGTTGCGGTGACGGGGGGAGCCGGAGAGTCGAATCTTAGTTCGAGTTCGAATTCGAATTAGGCTTAGGGATTGACATTCAAATTCGAACTTGAACTTGGACTTGGACTCTTCCAATCCTATTATGGCTTGGGCGGGCAATGCTAAGCTAGTGGGAACGGGATTGGAAGGACACGGCGAAGGCTATGTAGACTGGTGAGACATTTGAAATTCTTGAATTGCCCGGTCGTTCTCTGTCGCATGCTTCTTCGTCCCGTCCCGTCTTGTCTCGTCGCTGCCTTGCGCGATTACGGGTTTATCCTTTTTTCGGTTTATACGGGGTCCATTACCTGATCAAAAAACCCCGGGGTCTTTTCAGGTCTGGGCTAATAGCCGGGCGTGGGGGAGCCTCAAGTGGGCAATGGGTACTCCTCACGGGGTACGGATTAGTGGACGGATATTTTTCTTTCTGACTTCATGATGATGCCGGTTTTCTGTAAGGCCACCGGGGAATTTGGTTAGAATGATGTCGTTGTTGGGGGCCGGAATACGGCCTGCGGTATTTCCGCGGGTCTAAATGGATCCTGAAATGGACACGAGGTGAAGGGACCTCCGAAGACCAAAGAGTCAGGGCACCCGCCCGCGAAAATGCCAAGATTGGACATTGGGGCGTCATGGTGACTCGGGGTTTTCCGGGGTCATTTTTGTTCAGAGTTGATTCTTTATCCTGTTTTCTTTTTTTTTTTAAGGGTTTAGCGAGGCGTTGGGGTCTTTGGTTGATTCGATAATGAAAGGATAGCATCCATGGTAGACCACCCTGATACTACATACCTATGTAATGTACTCGAGGATTATACAAAGATACATGCATGCATATACTCGTATCTACTGGTATCAGAACTGGGGCAACTTTAGTATTCCATGTAGATATACGACCTTGAACTAGGGTAGTTACTAGTACACCTTGGGCAGGTCTGGTAGTAGAGCCAAGGGTTGGTTAATGACCGAAAACCATGGCCGACGGTCGTTGACCGTTGACCGTTAACCGTGGGAAAAACCGAGTCATTGTGAGCCTCGGGGAGATTGCGTGAAGGGAGGGCATGTGTTTCAGACCGGCGCACAGGATCAATTGCCGTAGTAAAAACGACCGTGCTGGTGGCCGTGCCCTCCCCACAAAGAATGGCAGATGGCAGATGGCAGCTTGAGTGGAGGTTATGACATATCTACCCACTTCGTGTCCACAATCTATTGTATGGAGTACAGAGTACGAAGCACGAGTGCTGTACTACTACTAGTATAGATTGAGCAATCGCTGGTTACAGATCTATTAACTACAGGGTCGTACACATTAATGATATCGTTATTTGCTATTGCTCGTGTGATGAGTCTGCAGAGCCTCTGATCGTCTGCAGCACCTGCACACCGAAAGTTGCCGACTTCGTGCCCACTTTGCGCCCACATCATTTGTGCCGGCGCTTGACCACATCGGTGGTTAAAAGGTGGGACTGAATTGGATGGAGACGGACCAGCGCATACTCCGTGCAGATACGGGGTAGTTAGAGTCAAGAGTCGAGAGTCGAGAGTCTCAATAGGCAGTCAATTAGTTATAGCTCCCTGCAGTGCGAAGTAAGTGGTTGTAACCAGTACTAACTACTAGTAACTACTGCTCGCTGGTGTATCGTATCGTATTGTATTGTATGCCAACCATGGTGCTGGGCCGAGGGTTGTTCCTTCCCCAGGTCACACTCAGCTCCTTCCCCTGACCCACTCCGGGGAATCCCATTCAAAAAAAGGCAGGAACGTAAAGTGTACAGTACTTGACGTACCGAGTACAACCGGTGAACAATCTTCAATTTCACCTCTCAAAAAATCTCCATCACAATTCCTGATTCTTCATCTCTTCTCATTCATCACATATGCACACCTGACTGCCGTTACCAGTCGAACTGCCCATCGCACGGCCCAGGAATAGCAACCAATAGTTGCCGCTCCAGGCGCAGGGATCGAATCCTTTCGCTAATATCCCACATCTCCCCGATCCACTCGCCTTGCTCGGGCGTTTCCCGATCTCTTTGACTCGCTTGGACAAAGTGCCTCCGGAGTCAGCCACTTCATGATCGACTCGCCCCCCACCCGATGCCCTCGCCCAGTCCCAACCCAGTCAAAGCCAAGCCCCAAGCCCCCAAGCCCCCAAAAAGGCCCCCATATGAATCCTTCTTTCTCACCTGATGTTGCTAATACTGCTTCTACTACTGCTGCCGCTGCTCCTGCTTCTTTCTTTCCCCACCTAACCATGTTCCGTTCCCCTTGACAGTCAACATGGCGAATATCACCGCCGCCGGCGAGGGCATCACCGGCGGCATAAAAAATACTTCTTTAGGAATGCAGATCACTATTGCAACTCTAGCTGGTGTCACTTGGTACAATGCCTTTGAGCTTATCATCCTCATATTCGTCACCTTCGCCCAGTACCGTGGTCTCTACTTCTGGAGCTTGTTCGCCTCATGCGCTGTCGGCTTGATTCCTTACTCCCTCGGCTTTCTCTTGAAATTCTTTGAGCTCACCGACGCGACATGGTTGTCTGTGACCTTTCTCACCATCGGCTGGTGGACCATGGTGACTGGCCAGTCCATCGTTCTATACTCACGACTGCATCTGGTCCTCGACAACCATCGAATCCTCCGGCGCGTTCTGACCATGATCATAGTCGATGCCGTCTGTCTTCACCTTCCTACCACCGTTCTAACGTACGGCAGCAACCTCGCGGGAGAGAACCGTGTCCAACCTTACATCAACGGCTATAATGTGATGGAAAAGATTCAAATGACAGGATTTTGTCTTCAGGAATTTATCATTTCGGGCTTATACATTTGGGAAACAGTCCGAATGATTCGCCTCGACATGGACCGCACTAAACGCAAAATTCAGTATCAACTCATCACCATCAACCTCCTGATCATCATAATGGATGTTGGCTTGCTCGTTGCCGAGTACCGTGACTACTATATAATGGAGACGATGTTGAAAGGCGCCGTCTACAGTATTAAATTGAAGCTTGAGTTTGCCGTCCTCGGTAAACTAATCCACCTCGTCCACAACCACGTCTGGAAACCCGAATCTTTCTCCGCTCCAGCCCAGCTCCCTGACTTTGTCGATGCAACTCGCGTTACCTCAGATCTGACCCACGCCCCAACCGCCCAAACACATACTACTGCCCGCACTCGGGGACCTTCCTGGATGGATGCCGATGACGTTTCCATCGCCTATTTCGAACATTGTCCCTCTGTTGACCGACAAAGTACCTCCGAGATACCGAATTCGTGGGACTCGGGGACGCACATAAGACACCATGGTGACCATATGGCAATCGAATTCTCCGATCCTTGGTACTACGAGCGGCAACCAGCAAGGCTGACTGAAAAGCCAGGCTGAAGCTCTACCCTCCTTCTATTCTCTACCACATTGATACCCCATATCACACATACCTTGGTTACTTTTTTTCATACATACTTCTACTATTTTTCACCACTTTATGAACTTACGACTTACGTGACACACATACGAATCTGTGGTATTCCACCACAATGCACGCCCTATGCAGGGAACATATACAACTTACCCACATGCCGAGACTTGGAATCTCAAGTGGATGGGTACGTTCACCCCACAACCCCGGGCTCGCGCCTGGCCTTCTGATCCCGTTTCATTCTAGCCCACTGTATGGCAGAAGACTTGGAATCTAGTTGCACATACAATGCTTCTTGTAAATAGAACCCTCCGATTAGCCTACGGACCAGTGTTGAATATGAACAAATCTGAATAATTATGGAATGACGGTGTACATCTAGAGACAGCGAGGATAAATGAGTTGTAGATTGGTAGCCTAGTCTCATTCGGCCTCTGCAACTAACCAATAAATCCGAAAGGCAGATTTTCACAACAACCATTCCTCGAGGACCCCAATACATTGCAGCGCAGTGCGTTGTCCTGTTCGTAACCGTCCGAACTGGTTTCCTCATTTGGATTAGCGTACTCAACGTGGCACGCCTCGCCATCACCGAGTCATTCCTGAGAGCTACACCCTGTCGCCTCCCATCATACACAAAACCCTTCGGCGTCCTGCATAAAAAAAGTAACAATCTTTATTTCCATACCTTGTATACGGCGTAATCCCGCAAAAATGTCTCTTTCAAGTTCACTCCCACCACTTCCTACCTTCCTAGCTACTTCTATGCTAGGTCTAGGCCTATATCGCTTCGCTGCCCCAAGACAAGCCTATCAGCTCTTCGGTCTCCCGCTCGCCACCAGTAGCTCTCCGTCTCCATTTATTTATGTCAGTGCTGGTCGGGACATAGCTATAGGTATTACCTATGCTCTTCTGGGATTACAGGGGAACCGACAGGGGTTGAAAGCTGTCATTATTGGAACTGCGGTAAGAAGATTGAGTTATGTGGAGTGATGTATGCTTTTCGAACTGATGGTTATTCTGATTCTTCTTCCTTTAGGTCATTGCGCAGTTTGATGCTTTTGCGGTCTTGGTTTATGGGGGAGCGGAGTTTGGCGGATGGGGTGGGAAATGGATTAAGCATGCCTTGGCTGGAGTTGGTCTTGCGGTGCTTGCTTGGAAAGAAATCGGCTTTTAGATTTATTTACCCAGGTTATTTTCGGGGCTTACATTGAATGTATTGATCTTAATTACAAGTTGAAGCTAGCCGATTTCATTATGGGTCGATCTATGTACACTTGCCCGCTAAATCGAACAGTTATCCGGTTTAGACGTTGAATATTCTTGCCATTTATGCCTCGAATTATGCACATAGTCGAGAGGGACCTTCTTCACAGATTGCTTTGAAATATAGTCACTAATCGGCGGCAACATCCGCTTGATAGTGGAGTAACTCGGCATCGATGATTCTTCTTACTACGCAAATCCCGAACGCGCTAATTGCCGAGCTCCCATCGGCATAACTTCGGATTCATCGAATCTATATACTACCGAAAGGGGAAATATTCGATGCAAGCTCGCGGAGGTTTAATTATTCTGGGTTCCACCTGAGGTTGAAGAATGTAACCTTGAGGATGTTTCGGTGTCAAAATTGAGTAAGAAACGGGAAGCTCAAAGCTCAAGGGTCTACGGGAAACCGATGAGCATTTCAATAGCCTATTCATAAGAAGGAGGGCAGTCAATTTTAGATTAATTGGCAGCCAAAGCTCGAGTGGCTATCCCATTTTCATATCTGTATGTATTGGCAACATTGAGTTTGTAGGGCTGCCCCCAACATCGAATGCAGAGATGGCATCTTCTTTCATCTTATAACATGCTATTCTTCAGGCTACTCAGATAAAATCTATGTTTCTAACTACTGTTCTAGATATTCCAGAATAAACAATGAAATCCAGCCAGCGATGTCAGGCACGGAGAAATGTCGGGCATGTCAAACTTTCAGATCGAATTTTCCCCACAACCCCATGGGGAGATGACCCACATTCCATACAATCCCAACTTCTTCAGGAAGGTCTGTAACCTTCCACAATACGACTTAGCCGATCAATGCATATTTAAAGACCTTTGTATTTCCCAGGACTGTGATTCTGCGATCCATCAAACCGAATCATGAAGCTTTTACAGGCCTTGCACCTGTGCGGTGCTCTTGGTGCATCGGCAAGGGCTACCGCAGAAAGTCATGATGCAGTAAGTGGCAATTTGTGGAACTCCCCCTCCCAACTATCTAACATGAGGTATCCTAGAATATAATCACCCGATCAGATGTTCCTGAATGCCCAAATCCAGCTACAAAGCTATCTCTGAGTGATCCACCCTATGATAACTACTTCTACTCGGATTGCAATGTCGCTGCCCAGGCCGTTATCACTAGTCCCCTTCCCGACAGCAATCTTTCCATTATCGGTCCACGTCTTATTGTCGCATGGCCAGCTGGGGACAGTGGAGCTTGCGCTTTCTTTGCACCCCGGAAGGGTGAAAATGGGACGCTGTCGATTCAGCTGATCAACTCGACCGACGCCCACCCTCTGTCTGCAGTTTATAATGCATCCTCCGATGGCCCGCCACACGTTGGAATCCAAGGTATACTGCGTTTCAACGAGTCTGCAAAGCTTACAGTCCCGATTCTGGGAAGTATCCGTACGATCCGTGACTTCGTTGAGGGTCCCAGTCTTCTTTACCCAGAGATTCAAAATGCGATGAGATTCTCTTCCCAAGAAGATGGCAGTGTCTCGATTCAACGAACTTGGCTGGATAATACTACCGTCACAAGCTTGAAGTTTCAGCCACAGAGTGGCTCTTCCTCAAGCGGCAAAAGTGCAGTGACTTTGGATGATAAGACTGTTGCCTTTGAAGCGGGTGATTATCTCTTCTCAGCGACTATCAACTACCCGCAACTTACGCAGTTGAAGCCTGGCGCTGTACTCAATAATGCATCTAGTCAACTGATTTCGACCATGTCAGGCCAGACCACTGCGCTATCGTTCTTGTCATATTCGGAGAAGCTTCTTGCTGGTGCATGGCGATTTTTAACGTATTTTGGCCGTGACTCGATGATCGCAACTCTGCTGTTGGAACCTGTCCTGAGCAGTGGAGAGGGAAGTGCCCTTGAGGCTGTTATTGGTGCAGTTTTGGAAAGAATCAATCGGACCGATGGGACTGTTTGCCATGAGGAGACAATTGGGTAAGCAACATCGTTGGATTTAGGATTTAAGGCGTTGACTAACTCTGTCACAGAGATTATGCAACTTGGACGAATGCGCAGGAGAATATTACTAGCACTGCCATGGGATGTGATTACAAGATGGTGGGTTCAGGCTGAAACTATCTCTTATGCAAGGTACTGACTTATCTGCTAGATTGACTCAGATTATTTCCTGCCAGTCTTGATGCAACGCTATTTCGTTGATAATCCAATCGGCCGAAAAAGAGCTGCTAGCTTCTTCAAGTAAATGGTACACCTCAAGAACATGGATTACAACTCTAACTTTGCATAGTACTACTGCCGGCTTGGCCAACCCAGCTAACAAGAACTTGACCTGGGGCGATTTGGCTCTAACGAATGCTGAGCGAATCATGCGCCTTGCTAGACCTTTCGCTCACAACCAAACTAAAGAAAATCTCATCCGCCTTCATGACGGCGAAGTTGTTGGAGAATGGAGAGATAGTACCTATGGTAATCCTATACTTCATCGAAAGTTCGAATTTTTGCTGATTAATTTTCCAGGTCTCGGTGGAGGTCGTATTCCCTACGATGTGAATACAGCGCTTGTACCAGCGGGACTCCGATCCATAGGCGCACTATCTCGCAAGGGCATCTTCCCACACAAAAAGAATTGGGGCTCTCTTGCAGACAAATACGCCAAGGTCTGGGAAGACAAAACATTGGATTTCTTCAGTGTTACAATTCCCAAATCGAAGGCTAAATCGCTAGTCACCTCATTTGCCAAGGCCCATTTTGCAGGCCCAGATCAATCTTCCACTATTGATGCGGATGTCAATTTCCATGCTGTCGCTTTGGACGGAGGCAACAATCTTCCCAAGGTTGAGGTCATGAATACGGACGATTGTTTCCGCCATTTCCTCCTCAATACCACGAATGATGAGCAGCTTACTCCCTTCTTAAATAACTCTGCTACCAATATCCGCCGGACTTTCCCAGCCGGACTGATGACCGATGTTGGGATGATCGTTGCGAATCCTGCATTTGGAGACGACCCTGTCTATGCACGAAACTTCACAACTGGGGCCTACCACGGCACAGTTGTATGGTCATGGCAACTAGCAATGATGGCCAGAGGACTGGAGTTGCAGTTAGGGCGTTGCGAGGTTACTTCAAACTTTTCTATTGGCTCAGAGTCTGTGAAGAGATCGCAAGATTCCAAGACTATAATGCCTACCCCAGACTTCTGCACGGATGACTCTGTTTATGAAAATGTGCGTGGGGCGTATAATACCCTGTGGGATGCGATTGAGAAGAATGAGGCTCAACTCTCGGCTGAGGTTTGGTCATGGGTTTATCGAAATGGTTCTTTCAAGGTCACGCCATTAGGTGTTTTACCTGCACCTCCTGATGTTGGAGGTCAGACTGGTAAGCTTTCTTCCGATAACGCAAAACTTTGATTGCCTGCGAGCTTCGCACTAATACTATTTTCCAGAATCTAACATCCGGCAATTGTGGTCTCTCACATTCCTGTCTGTGACTAGGAACGACAACTATAAATAGTAGTTAGTATCTACTCTTACTAGGCTGGGGAGGAAATTTTCCTTACCATAAGGTCATAATGTATGACTTCCAAGTCATTCGTCTTCTAGGTTATTATCATGAATAGAAAAGTTCGATGTAGCAATTTAATTCTTTGATAGCCTTGTAAGACTAGTAGCCATTCACTTTCAACTAAGCGAGTTATTAAGTACCTTTTCTTTTTGGTTTTTGAGAGCTTCAGGGCGACAGCAAAAGATAGCAAGACCAAGTTAGTGATATGACCCCAACAACTTGTTAGTCAACCTCCTGCCCGATAGCAACTTGGTTTTCTTTTCGTTTCCTTTTCGACTATTTGTCGAATTTAACAAGGCGCTTAAACTCCGAAGAAGTAGCTCCGTCTGCAGTCTGATTTCCCAGCAAGGTTTTGTCGACTTCTCACATTTCACCAGGGCTCGTTGTGGCGCTTCAGCTCTCAACTACTTCGTGCATTACGAAGTTATACATTGATTAATGTAATAAAAATATTCACTGGCTCCATAGGATAGTGGATCGATATTTGCGTCTTTTGTTTCACCTTTCAATATCTGGAATTTGTCAGAGGATGCACCTGCGTAGACCGAAGGTCAAACCGAACAGTCTTGGAAGATTTAGTATCCTTGCCGGTCTTGGATTTCGAAGGTCCAACGGATGCCTGAATTGAAATTGCCTTTTTTGGGTACATCGAAAAGTAGTAATTCGCTATACGCAAAAGAAGAGCTGGATTCTCACTTTCAAGCGCAGCCTCATACTGATTTTCGATATAGGTTCCCACTTTTAACCTTTTACCATGGTATCCCTTTCTAGCTTCACAGCAAGGGCATGCCCAAGAACAATGACCGCTAATACCGCTGCCCCGTGGGATATCATCGGGTCTTTTTTCACAACATCCACAGCTCTGACCGCAACAGCCATCAGTACGTTTACAAAGACTAACAAGGCCGGTCTTCAGATACCATCTCGGGTTACTTCTGGCAAGCATCCGAGAATAGCTGAGGGTTGCGACGGGTAGGGACAAATCTTTAAGATGAAAATCTGTTTCGAGCAGAGTATAGTTGGGTCCAATCCACTTGAGCTCGTCTGCTGGAAGGTCACCCTCGTCCGGGTTGTTACTACCAATAGTACTACTAGTAGTAGTACTAGTAGTGATCCTCTTTTTAAGTTAAAGCATCGCCCGGAATTTGTACTCAGCAATTAGAAAATCACTTATCATCTTTGAGGGGCATTCCAATACATGTTCGTATCTGGGAATTTTAACCCTCAATTTTCTCTGAAATGCCCCTATTTCCTTAGATATGATTGGGAAAAATAGTTCTCCAGCAGACGAGAACCCCGATTTTATCCCACGCAGATCCATTTTGCCTGAGGTTGCCATAATGAGATAAATTTTGTTGAACAACGATACTTGAATATGGAGTTTGAGTGATGAGTGATGAAGGATACTTTCAAGAGAAGAGTGGTCTTTTCCATTACCCCTAGTAATATGAGTCAGTCGATGACCACTTCAACGAGTGTCCGCCGTACCTGTTTGAGAAGTGGAACCCGTGGATCGAAAAGGCGAGCCCGAACCGAACTGGGCGAACCACTTGAAAAGCTTAGCCCAAGACATCTACTAGTATCAGCTCCCGAGCTTCAATGCCGAATAGCGTGCTACAGAAGAAATCGTCTGGTAAATTTGAAACTGATTCTACTAAATAGTAAAATATCTCTCATGGCCTTTACCTGAGGAGACATCGTTCCACCTTTACTAACCCTTAGTCGAATACTTGAGAAGTATTCGACTTTCCTTGAAAGTGAAAATAGACCTTTTTTCCTGTAGTTTATCGTAGATACCGACAAAAGAAAAAGGAAAAAGAGCTGCCTAATTCCTAACAACCTGCAAACTGGCCTTGACTGACTCGGCCCAGATTCCTCCTTTCAGAACCCTCTCGGCCATAACGCATCGTGAGACCCACCAACGATCAACTACCATAAAACCAATTCAGTTGACCAGAATATGAGAGGATGCGAAAGAGAGCGAAAAATGCTCAACACAATAAATGCAACTTCATATTCTCGTCTTTATCTTTTCTTGTCTCTTACTTGCACCAAATCCCTCAAACATGGTCTACCGTCTCCATATTATCCGTCACGCCGAAGGCATTCATAACCCAACTCACGACAAAACAATACTAGACCCGCCCCTAACAGAAAATGGAGTTCAGCAATCGAAACAATTATGCGAAGATTTCCCTTATCATGATGATGTGGGACTGGTGATAACTTCACCTCTTCGACGAACCCTTCAAACAGCCTTGATCGGATTCTCCAAATGTCTAGACGCGAAATACTACCATTCTTCAGCAAATGCTTCATGCGCAGGTAGCACTGCTTTACCTAGAGGCGCCGAATTATCTCTCGAACCAGAAATCCAAGCACACTCCTCCCGTCCATGCGACACAGGCTCTCCAGCTGAAATTCTCCAATCTGAATACCCCGATCTACCCTGGTCAGAAATCGACTTGGGTATTTTTCCGGCCAAAGAAGGGAAATATGCACCGGATGCTGAGAGCCTAGAGCAGCGTGGGAAAAGGGTTCAACAGATGCTATTGCGGGAATTCAAGAGACTTGAAGGGAGTGGTCGTGAGGATATAGTTGCTGTTAGTCATGGTGGCTTTTTGAGATACATTTCTGGTCATAAGGAGGGGATACCGAATTCGAGGTGGAGGTCTTTCATTATTAGGTTTGATTTAGAGGGGAGGATTATAGCTGAGCCTATTCGGGACGTGGAACCTATCGCGATTCTGTGATAGGATGGAATGGTTAATGAGTGGGTTTGTTCTTGTTCATTTTCGAGATAGACTTAGTGTACTCCGTCGATAGTTGGCCTTCAAGTTGGAATAACCGCGACCAAAACCGGTTTCCACGCTGGAGATGCAAGGGGTCGCGGCTCGGCATATTATTGTTTGCAGATGACCTGCAGTGGCACGTTAGTCGAACAAGCTAGCCTAGCTAGCTTGTTGAGCTTCCCCTCATAACGTAAGGGGTCGGAGAAAAAGGAATAGCTCACGTAGCTACTTACGTGTATGGGTCACCTGGGCGATTGTTGGGGAGAAAATGCATATTGATGTTTCAAGCGCTATCTAATAGGATATGGTGAATATATGCTATAGATATACTAGTATAGTAGTATGTAAGGCATTTATTTTAAGCTATACATAATGAGAAACGTGATATGTACAAATGAAGTAGGATCTATATTACGCTGTCCAGCAGCCAAACGGAACAAACCCAAACACCGCGTTATATGCAATACAGAGAGGGCAGAAGAAAATATTCTAGCCCAATCGCAGTCGACCAGGCACTGCACTGCCTCCAAATAATCTTGTAATTCCACCTTCCTCAGTGTTGTTGTTATCACCTGACATCCAGCGTGGGAGGCGGGCGTTTTCAAGCCACTGGGGTGTGTTGGTGGTTTCAAAGGTGTTACGTACGCGGTGGGCGAACGATTGGAAGAAGTTTTCGTCTTCTTCATCCTCATTATCGACAACCTGAGGGGCTGTCATGGGCCGTTGCGATTGGGCAGGCCGAGGAGACCGAGAGCCCTCCGCTGCGGGAACGCGCAGACGGGATGAGCCGTTGGAGCCATCGTCGCTGCGGTCCGATGCCCAAGTGGACCGGGAACCGCGGGAGGATACGGCCAAAGAACCAAAACCGTTGATCTCGCGCTCGATCAGATCACGACCTTCGCGCCAGCCGCCCATGCCGTATCCCGATGGATTATTTTCCACGTCGTGGAGCTCATCTTCGTCGGAGAGACCGAAGCCGAATACCTTCTTGATACGACCATAGAGGTTAAACAGGGTTGCGCAGACAGGCAGGAGGATGAAGATGGGGAATATGAAGTCGAAACCCTTGCCCAAGGGCGTAAGGTTGATGAGTTGACCGAGGAACCCATAGAAGGTGGTGCTTCGACGGAAGTCCTTTGGTAAGAAAGTCAAGAAATTGTATGCGATTGGGACGGTCAGTCGAGCAACCAGGCTAGCATACCAGCATGCACTCTCGCCATATGTGTTGCGACGCACGAGAGCCCGGTTGCCCCACACCTTAGCATCGCTCACACCGACAAGTGCGGCCGAACACATATAGAGGAGCCAGGCGGATGCTGTGACTTGGCTACCAAATCCAACCGGTTTTTCGTCCTTCCAATTCGGAACCACAGTCAAGGTGACGGCTGATACGGAGGGAGCCAGGGACTTAATCAATTCAGACCAGACAATGCAGCCCGACACCACAGCGAAGAAAGCGCCAAAGGCAAGTCTGAATGTTGGGATGACATTGGAGTATAAATGGTAGCGCATGTAGGGAGTTAAGAATTTCACACGCGGCAGGCAAGATGACCGGCGCGGAGCTGCGCCAAAATCGAGTTTCTTTGAAGCAGCAGAATTGATGATAGACTGGAGGTCTGAGGCAGTCTGAACCAACCGATCCCATTCATCCACAAAGCGAGCCTTCATGTGTCTGGCGCGCTGTAGGCGTCTTGTCATATCAGCCAAGTAGCGTTCTGTGATAACGGAGGGTATAGTGCCGGAAGTCTCGGCGGATTCAAGGATAGGTGCGCGAACATCGGAGCCCCCAGGATTTTCAGAGAGGTCTTCAATCCACTCTTGGAAGTCGCGCGCTGTTCCAGTTTTGCGCTTCTGGAGCTGAGCGACTTGGGAGTTGAGACTTTCTAGCTCGTTGACCGCATCCATCAAGCGGTCATGCACCTTGGGTGCGTGTGCCTGGATACGTCGTAACCGGCCACTGACATTGGCGTTGCGGAAGAGATTACGGGGGATGGCGACCAATCCGTGACCCATTAGGTAGATAGCAAGCACGAGACCCCATACGTAGGCCAATGCCATGATGAGACCCTTGATCGAGGTGAATTCGAAGCCATTAGAAATGGAGACATAGATCAATCCGACTGTTGCGCAACCCAGAACAGTCAATTGGTATCGGGCGTTCGAGCGGAGGGAGTACATGATGCGGGCTTTAGGTTCGCGGTATCCGGAATCGACATATTCGCCAAGAAGGGGAAGGATAGCCCTACAGTTGGAATTATTGTGTTGGCAGGTTGAACCAGGATTGACGGGGCGTAGATTGGAGGTTCTTACCAGGTGAGTACGAAGATTAGCCAGTAGGCAATGCGCCAACAGACTAGGACCACACGGTCCGGCAACCAAATTGCCTTGGCACCGCTGCCATCGCGGGAGCTCGAAGCCAAATCAATGGGGACGAGCAAGACAACACTTGCAGGAAGGGCGAGGGCGAAGAAGATTGGAACGACCAGGTAGGCAGGAGTGGCACGGAGGGTCAGGAAACGGCGCAAGAGGAAAAGAACCAACAGGGAGATGAGGCAGAGGGCGAGGGCGAAGAAGATGTTGGAGCCGACCGAGACGGTCGGCATGGAAACGGCGATCATGATAGAGGAGAAACAATCGGAAAGAGAGGATAAGGGAAGTCGTTCAACCGTTTCTCATGGCGTTGGGGGGAGAAAGAAGAGGATCGAGAAAAGGATGACGAGGCAGCGGATCGAATATAGAAACAGTTGACGTTCCCAGGGGAGTGGCTGACTTAAGCTTGACAGGGTTGGTATGGGCGGTACTCAGTACCCGGTTTTGTGGGTTGTTTGTGTATGAACTTAGGTACCGGGTACATTGACGGGACGCTGGGGCCAATAGGCGCGACCGGATCAGGTCAGGGCCAGAAGTGTCGATCAATGGGGCGAGATCCATCCAGTGAGGGTGCAGTTAAAAGATTGAGGGTAAGAGTACGGAGTAGTTGAGATGTTATTAAACTACAGATCTTTCTCTCTATATTTTAGGAAAGGATACTATTGTATATTATTGTAGCTGACCAATTACGTAGGATGTATACCCAGTCACTAAGTTATGTACCCTGTCCTCCGTATTCCGTAGATGCGGTATACTTCGTATGTCGCGTGAAACAGATCCACAATTATGACGACGACTGTAAGTAGGATATGGTACTTACGGAGTACATGAACAGAATATGGGGGTGTCAGTACATAGAGAGTATCCTATATAGGGTATCTATTATATACCAATAGTGAATAATATAGTAACTAGCCTGAGTATACAGTACATTCTCTCTGTTATAGTAACCAACTCTACTTTTTCTAGTCTGTACTTTAAAAATGTCCCGTGATCCTCCGCATTGAGGCAGTTCCTGACTTGACAGCCTTGTGACCTTTTCGCATTCACTCCAATTTGTCTCCTCCCACCTCTTCCTCGTTTTGCTCGCCATCACATTGCTCGTGCTCTTCTGTACGGACTGTCTTGTACCTTTTTTTTTACTTCTTTTCCCTCTTCTTCGCTCGTGTTGCCCTCTCATTCTAAACCCCCTCCTCCTCACACCTTTCTTCTTTCTCTTCCTCTGCCTCTTCTCTACTCCACTCCACTCACCCCTCTTCTTCCTCCTCCTCCTCCTCCTCCACACGCACTAACGGACAAGAAAGAGAGAAGGTAAAAAAAATAAGAGAGACCTGTGCACCTTGAAACACCGTCCCTGTTCCGGTTGGCCCATCGTACCCTCTTCATCTCCCATTCTTCACACCCAAACGTGAGTACCCTACCTACTTTGCTTTGGATGGGGAAAATAATTCCCTGGGTTTCCTTAAATCCTCTCAATTCATCTTGTCTTGCCTGATTCTAGCCAACTGTCCATCTCCCACCTCTATTCTTTGCTCACGACATCCACAGAATCCCCCCGGTGCGACTTGACAAGCTGCAGCATCCCTGTCACGGATCCCCATCCACCCCTACGATTGCGCCCGTCGTCCTCATTCGTTCCAAGCCACACCCAGGCTTTCGTCAGCGAATTGCATCCAATCGACGCTGGTGCCCGAACGCCTTGCTTTCCCACCGTGCTGGTCGCTCGCCTGCCTCTTTGCTCGCTCCCGCCCTCCGTTTGGGCCATTTTGAATTCATCCCCACCCTCCCTGATCGACTCGACTCACCACCGGTTCCACACCAGCACCGGCGTCCTTTTTTTTCCCGCCGATCTGCGACCTTGAAGGATTCCGACCCTGCATCTGTTCGCAACGCGCCGTTGGAAATCATTTCTACGATCCTTCGATCCATCTTTTCCTTTCTTGTCTTCATCTGCCTACCCTAACTCCTCCCACCACTGCCAACACCGACTCCTCCCCTCCTCTTTCCCCCCCTCCCTCTCTCCGATTTCCCCGACCTTCGAAACGTGGTGACCCGGCGAATGCTGACCGCAAAGCATCCCCTTCGCGGTCTCCCTCCCCATTGATGGGGCCTCTGTCATGAATCCCGCCCAGTTTCCCAACCCTGGCGGGGGCATGCCCGGGGTCGTCAAACCGAACATGCCGCCGCAACAAAATAAGGAGGGCGCTCAACTCATCATGGGCCATGTTGCCCAGATTCTCGCAAACCAAGGGCCGTTTGGTGGATGGAAGGCGGAAGTTCCTATTAAGACGCGGGCCATGAACGTTTACCAGATGTAGGTGGTCATTTCATCCACGAACCATGGAAAGCTTATCCTTTGTTTCTCATGTCGCTGACCATCCTCTTCTTCGTTTTTTTCTTTCTACAGGATCACCTCCCTTCGTCTGATTCAGCCTCGCATCGATCTTAACCAAGCAGCCCAGGCTGCTGTCAGCTTTGAACAGAAAGCCTTCCAAAAGGCGACCGAGAAGGTTCGCCATTCGTCGCATCCCCCTCCCAACCACATTCACCAACTTCACTCTCCTCTCATTTCACCTTCACCATTCACCGCGACCGTCACTTTCTACCTCCCCTCCTTCCCCTCTTTCTTCCCCTCCGCATTAAATCGTATCGAGAACCCCCCTCACTGACTTTCATCCTTTTTTTCCTTAATAGAGTGATTACGAAAAAGAATGTAACGAAAAGCTGCTACACATTAAAGACACTCGACAGAGACAAGCCGCAGTCGCTATTCAAGGCGGTATGATGGCAGGCGGTATGCAGAATCAAATGCAGGGTGGATTCCCTCCACAAATGGGTCGAGGCTTGCAGACTTCTCCCGTGCCCGGCCAACCTCAAATGGCTATGAATAATATGGCCTTAGATGCCAACCAGCAGGCTTTGATGCAACAACGGCAGCAGCAACAGTCCGCGATGCTCCAACAACAACAAGCACAACGGGCGCAACAGCGTCCCGGCAACGCTCCTCTCCCAGACGACCTTAATAACCTCTCTGCACAAGAGCTCGAACACGTTTCTCGACTCGCCACACAAATGCTTTCGAAAACCTCACCAGAGGACATGGAGAAGATCAAGCTCAACCTGTCGAATATGAATCCAGACCAGCGGCAGTATCTTGCACGCAAGAAGATGGACCCAATGACATATTTCTTCCGTTCTCAGGCACTCACTCAACTCCGGCGCCACAAGCGGGCGAAGGAGCTTGGTCGCGCGCCAAATGCTGGCATTGATCCCAACAGCGCCATGATGGGAGATCCTGCTATGATGAACCAACAACAGCGACAGATGTTCCAGAGCATGATGAACCTACAGCGTAACAATGGGTTCTCAGGGAATCCAGGCCAAGGGCTCGATCCTTCCAATGCCTTTATTGGGAACGTGGAAAATATTCAAGGTCAACAAGCCGATGGTTTGCGTTCACAGGAAGCCGGTCAGCTAGTGGTTCCTGCAAGCTCCTCGCAGATGAACCAAACGCCTTTCCCCAATAATCAAAACATGTTCTCGCAGCAGATGGGTCAAAATGGCCAAGGAAATATGAACGGCGCCGGCGTCGATCCCCAGATGTTCAACCCTCAGCACATGCAACAGACAAACTCCAATGGCCCTCAAGGACGGATGCAATTTTCGAACCAGCAATCTCAACAGGCGCAAGCCCAGGCCCAGGCTCAGGCTCAGGCCCATGCTCGAGCCCAGGCCGCCCAGCAGGCTCAAATGACTATTGCTAGCCAAAACCCACAGGCACAGTCTCATCTTGGCCAAGGGAGTCCTGGTATGAATATGTTGAACCAACCCATGGCACCTGGTCAGATGTCCCCAGTGAAGATGCCCGCTCAGTCTCGACCTCCGTCACGACCTCCCAATATGGGACAGCATCCCGGCGGTGTTCAGGGCGGTGCTCAGCCTGCTATGCAGGGCCGACCACAAATACCTGCAAATCTTCCACAGGCAGTTCAGGATCAGTTAAATTCGATGTCAAACGAGCAACTCCACGCCTTTCTAATGAACCAGCGTCGCGCTGCTTTAGCAAACAACATGCAACGGGCGAATAATGCCGGCCAGCAGCCCAGTGGCCTTCAGCAGAAAGCTGGTCAGCCTGGTCAGGTTCCAGGGATGTTTAATGGTCAAATGGGCAATAACCCTCGCATGAGAAACTCGATGAGCATGCCGCAGGGCATGAATGCTGGAGGCCCCCAACAGCTTCCAGGTGGCCAGCAGTTGACCCCGCAACAACAACAGCAACAGCAGATGCAACGAGCCCAGCAAAATGAGATGTCCAGGCTTCAGATGTTGCGACAGCAGAACAACGGCATGGAAATGACCCCTGATCAAACAACCCAAATGGACCAGGCCAATTTCCCGCCATCTCTTCTTACCAACAATTCACAAGTTCCAAAGAATATTAAAACTTGGGGCCAATTGAAACAATGGGTTTCATCAAACTCGCAAGCGGCTACCGGTATTGACCCAAATAAGCTCTTGACACTTCAAAAGCTTCACTTTGCACAGATCCTCAGCGTTCAGGCAAAGAATCCGAACGGCCAAGGCCAAGGCCCTGGAATCATGTCAAATCCATTCCAACAAGTTCCTCAAGGCCAAGTTCCGAATGCTCAGAACCTACAACCCGGGCAGGCTGGTCAACCTGCCAATATGCCGCCTATGCGACCCATAACGGCACAAGATATTCACTTGGCTCGTCAGAAGCTGGGGCCTCAATCACAGCAATACACCGACGATCAAATTCGTGATATTCTCCGAAACCGACAGAGACAAATCCTTATACAAACGGCACACCAGCGTGCCCAGGCCCAGCAGATGGGCGCCAACGCTAACATGGGACCTGGTCAGAATCAACAAATCAACCAGTCTCAAATTCCTCAACCTCAAAACAACCAGCAGGTTAAGCCGCCTGCTATGCCTCAGCCCCAGGTATCTGGAAGTGAAACTCCAGCATCGACAACAAAGTCTCAAGCAGGAGCTCCCGGTGGAAAAGGTGGAAAGGGAGCTGGTGCTAAGCAGAACCCGAAGAAGCGCCCCAGCACTGATGATACCGGAGCCGCTGCTACTACCGCTGCTGCTGCTGCTGCGGCCGCCGCAGCTTCCCAGCAAGCCCAGCCTACTGCCCCTCCTACCAATGCCCAAAGGGCAAGCGCTCCCTTCTCACAAGAACAATTTGCTGCCATGAGTCCTCAGCAAAGATTGCAAGTTGAGGCTCACATGCGGCGTCAGCAGCAGAGTCAGCTCCGTGGGCCTATACTCAACAGGGCTGCTGCAGAGGAAGCTTGGAATAATCATCTTCCTCCCAAAATCATGGAGGCCTATAATGAAATCTCCAAAAATGCTCCAGCGGCAAAGCCTGTTTCTGTTTCTCCTGACCAGAAAGCTATTATGACCCAACAGCTCCGGGACTCCTTAGACGTCCTGGGCCGATTGGATGTCTTGGTTCTACATGGATTTGGCAAGATGCAAGGCCAAGAGAGGAATATTCGGAATCTCCTGGCTATGCGCATCCAGCTGATGCGACAGTTCAAGCCGTCACAGGAGTGGATTGTTAATGACCAGTTCACTATCACACCTGATTATCTGACTGGTGCTATCCTTTTCATTCGCAAGCTCTTCCAGGTCATGATTGTTCGCATGAACCAAGCTCGACCAAACGGTAACCAAGCTGCTGGTGCTGCTGGTGCTGCGGGCAATCAGGTCAATTCAGGCAATACACCCCAGCTGAATGCATCTAACCTTCAGCAGTTGCAGGCACAACAAGAGGAGGCGCTTCGTACCCGACGCCCCTCCGAACAGTCAACAACACACCCACCGGCTCCATTTGGTGCACCATCACCCTCCGGAGTTCCTCATGCCTATGGACCTGGAGCCCTTGTACCCGAGAAGCTTAAGCTTCCCCCTCCTAAAAAGCGAAAGCAATCTCATGCTGGCCCAACCGATTCGCCTGTTCAATCCACCGCTGCGCCGGCCGCAGCCGCCAAGTACAAGCAGGCAGTGGCCGATGCAAAAACTACAGCAGCAGCTCTCGCTGGTGCTTTCAAGTGCAGCGTGGTCGAATGTCAACACCATTTCCAAGGCTTCACAACGCAAGCAGCACTTGACAAACATGTCGAGAAGGAACATCAGCCTGAAGAGGAAGAGAATATCGAGGACCCCCTTCAATTCTACCTTGACAGCATTTCAATGGGTCTGGGACTGGATGCGAGTGGCCAGCCTGTCAAACAAAACACCGCTACGAGCCTCCCTACTACCGCCGCTGCCAGCAAACCAAGCGTTGCATCGCCGGTTAAACATGGTCTCGCTACGCCAGTCACTGCCAGTACTACACCCATGGCCCGTGCCACAAGCCAACTTGGCGCCAAGGGCGCATCGCCAGCAACCCCAGCTCAACAACTCACACCTCATCAACTTTCTAAGATCGTCAACAAACCGTCTCCAGGGAAAGACTCTCAAAAACAAGCCATCCAAGATACCAAGGCCAAGGATCCATGGACAGAGTGCCCGATGTCCTTGGGCACTGTCCACGACTCTTTTACACCTGTTTTCTCAGAATGCAGGCGGCGTGGCCTTGGTTATGACCCCTTCGACGAATTCATGAACACGGACATGTTCATCCAGGACCAGAACGAGGACACCCCTGACTCGTGGGATATTGCTTTGGCAACCTTGACCCCCAAGGACGAGGAGTCCAAGGGAGATATCAAGGACGGTGTACTCTGGAGTGACTGGGTTCCGTGGAATGAAGATACCACCCAGGCTACCGCTGAATGGATGAATTTACCATCCGATGTCTTACTTAAAGATGGACCTGATGTCATTCCTGGCGTACAAGTCGACTGGGAAAGTCTTGAACGCCAGCAGAAGGACGGAACTAGCTTCGGTCCTCTTCCAATTGCTCCTACCGCATAAGGGTTACCTGTTGCTAATTACAGAAAAAAAAAAGTCTCTCCTTTCTCTCTTCCAGAGTAGTTTGGTTTGATGTGATGTGAAGACCGACTGATTTCATGACAACCTGTTTTCTCTTCTTTCTCATTTCGGCGGCTCATCTGGCGTAAATATGGGGGTATATTTTGTCACCTTTCCTTTTCTTTCCCATACTTTCACTTCCCAATACCTTTCTTTTCTTTTATTTTTATTTTCACTTTCATTTTCCTTTCTTTTCTTTACCCCCTTTCTTTTTCAGGGGGCGGGGGCGAAGCGTGTGTACCATACCCAACGCGGGACTCTCCCGTTCTTGTTCTATCCTGTGTCCCGTTTCCTCGTTTCCAGCGATAACCTCATTCGGATTTTCCTTCTTCAGTTTCTTTCCAATCTCTTTTGTGATTCCCATCAAGCTGGTCCAGCGATGGCGTTTGTGTGGGGAAAAGATGGGACTTCTATTTGTTTGCGAGCCGCCGATTAGGTTGAGTCATTTTCTCAATGTGCAAATGGCATAATACCTGTTTGTTAATACAATAGGTTTCATATGACTTGCTCCTTCCATTTCACTTCTTGTTGAAGACAGCCTACTAGGCGATCTCAGTAAAATTGCGCCAGCTTTCTCGAGGCCCTCAAATCCTCAACTTAATCGCATTGGCATCCAAGGAAATACCTGGCCCATAATTTCTCGTATCATCTTATGGATAAGACCCAAGGTTTCTTTGGCAATTTAGACTCAAGTAAGCTTTGATTAGTGGAAAGTAGATATGACTCTTAGCACAATCAGGGTCTACTAGGGATGAAGGGGGATGAAGGCCCCACTCATGATGCAAATTCAGTAGTGACGTAAATTTCCAAGGATCCGATCCAGCTTTGGCAGCTGTCGCGTTCCACATAAATTTTTCAAGTGAGCAAGCTGTCAAAAAGATTTTATTCACTACAATTCACATTGTTCTCAAAATATCGGTGCTTTTTAGGCCTGTGTCTTGAGAATGAGTTCTTCAAAGGATCGCGGCCAAGACGGCACGGGCACGGGCACGGGCACGGCGGATGGTAAGCTTCAACCCCAACTAACCCTATTAAACATTAGACCCAGGAGCTAAAAATCAGCCTCAATCTTTTCAAATCTCTAGATGGAAATTTCACGGAATACGAAGCGCCTAATGGAACACAAGAAGTTGGAAGCAAAAATGAGGGCGCCGGCAACAATCCGACTTTCAGCTTAGCTGGACCCGGGGCTAATAACCCGGCCAGTAATGCATATGTCGGAGACCAGTATATGGAGTATAATCCTCAGTATGGAAAACAGCAGGAAAACCCTACGTGGAGTTTGGCACAGCCGCTTCCTCATATTGTTCGACCGGGTATGCAGCACGGTGGCACGCCAGAGGAACAGGGAGAAGGCCAAAATGGGATGCAACAAGGTCACGGTGCTGCTACCGACCAAGATAAACCCGAGGATGGATTCTTCAATACGTGGAGTCGGATTCGCCATTATCTTCAAGAGCCTTTGGCCGAATGGCTCGGGGTAAGTGCTGTCTCAAAATGCTTGCTTCATATGATTTCTAGAACTCAAATCTGACCGAATTCTATCACAGACAACCGTGGCCATGACAATTGGGCTTTGCGCAACTTTATCGAACTTCACATCATCCGGACAAGCAGGAAGCTATACATCTCAAAGTGTAGCATGGGGATTCGCTTTCATGGTAGCCATCTACATAACTGGTGGTATATCAGGTGGACACTTAAACCCAGCCTTTTCAATCGCCATGTCTATATTCCGAGGTTTTCCCGCTCGCAAATGCATTCAATACATTGCTGCCCAACTTCTTGGAGCAATTACCGCTGGTGGAATTGCATATGCGATATACCATGATGCCATTCTCGAAGTGGTAGTTACGTCAAAGTTGCCCCAGAACGCAAGTGTCGCCGCACAAGCCATGATTACAGCGCCGAAATCCTTCGTTCATCCTGCGACTGCATTTTTCACAGAATTCCTTGGCAGTGCAATCTTGTTCGGCGCTATTGTTGCTTTGGGTGACGATACCAATGCGCCTCCCGGTGCCGGTATGCAAGCTTTCATCTTGGGGATTCTTATTTCGATCGTTGTTCTTTCTTTGGGGTATAATACTGGCGGGTAAGATACTCCATCTATATTGGGATTTTCTACATCTGGACTATACTGATTCGGAATGTCTAGATGCTTTAACTGTGCTCGGGACTTTGGACCTCGACTTGTCGCTCTCATGGCTGGATGGGGTGGTCAGCTCTTCCGCGAATATCACGCTTGGTGGGTTTGGGGTCCTTGGTGTGCTGATATCAGTGGTGCATTGTTTGGTGCACTCATTTATGATATGGCAATCTTTACTGGAGGTGAAAGCCCGATCAATTATCCGCCACGCCGAAGAAAGCGTGCCTTGCGTGCCAGGAAGATTAACCTACGCAAGAAGCTTGGTCTTGGACCCAGAAAGAAGACTAAAGATCTGGAGAAATCTGTTTCCGAGGCTAATAGCTGAAACCTCTCGGTTTTTACTACCAGAGCAAATCGAACCTAGCAGCTTTGGGTTGACCTCTGATGTGTACGATTTTGTCGGTGCTTCATTTGGCTTATATACTGTTATACTGCATTACCCAAAAATGTAATTCTAGATGAAAATAGAAGGCCTCGCTCAACATCTGCTCAAGGCATTCCTTCATTAATGTAATGCCACGTAGTACCCCCCAGGATAGTATTGGACGATGAGTGAATGTAATATTGTGAAATGTGCTACATCGATATGGTATATATCCTGTAGAATATTGAAATACTCTACATTCTCAGCTGATACACCGATGATCTGCCTGAATTCCAGTGGTCAGCTGTACATACACACTGGGTATACTTCCTCTGCTCTGATTGGCTGCTTCGGGTGATCCTCAGGCGGTCACGTCAGCTGCTTATCTCCCCATTCAGAGCCGATAAGCTAAGCCTTCTCCGCTTTGTTTCAACCTCGCCTCCTCATCTCCCCTCTTCCTACGTCTTTCGCAGTAAGAGGACACCATGGCGAGCCGTGCTCTAATCCCCTTCCTGGTCACGATGATGCTCGTGACCGGGGTGTGCAATACAATTCTCAACAAGTACCAGGTGCGTTCGAGGACCTTGAGAGCCCCCAGGAAGACAGTTCGAACTCTCCAGCTAACTAGATTCTTTTGTAGGACATGCAATGTGTTCGCGACTGTGAGACCAGTGATCCAAAACTCTTTGAGCAACCAGTCATTCAGACGTGAGTGGATTCCCCTCTCCTCCTTGCCGACCTGTCTAGCTAGCCGTGTAGCACGGTCACACGACCTGAAGTTTAACGGCTGACAATTCCCTCTTTGAATAGTGCGCAGATGTTTATTGGTGAGATGGGCTGCTGGTTAGTCCTCGGCCTGTCTAATCTATACAAGAAATATGTTGTTCCCCGCCTCTCTGGTGATCAATCTCCTCTCCTGGCGGGCGGATACCGACCTGTCCGCGGCGAAGACGGCGGTCTCGAAGAAGATGACGAGGACCGCACACTAGACGGACCTTCCGACCAGGGGAACATCAAGCCAGTTGATGAGGATGAAGACCGAATTCCACTCCGCGGATGGAGAATTTTCCTTCTTGCCGCACCGTCCTGCTGCGATATTACCGGTACAACTCTTATGAACGTGGGTTTGCTCTTTGTCGCTGCAAGCATCTACCAAATGACTCGCGGGGCTCTGGTTCTCTTTGTTGGTCTTTTTAGCGTTCTTTTCCTCCGCCGCAAGCTCTACTTGTACCAGTGGAGCGCTCTTTTCGTGGTGGTTCTTGGCGTGGCCCTGGTCGGTCTTGCTGGTGCACTTTTTGGCGATAAGAGTGGCCACGATCTTACCCAAGATGATGGTGTCTCTTCTCAGACTACCGTTACACCTGAGGCAGTGCAGACTGTAATTGGTGTCCTTCTCATTGCTGCAGCACAGATCTTCACAGCCTCGCAGTTTGTACTGGAGGAATGGATACTTGAGAACTACGCCATGGACCCCATCGAGGTCGTGGGTTGGGAAGGAATTTTCGGCTTCTCGGTTACCTTCGTAGGCATGCTTATTATGTATGCTGCTGTGGGCAGAACGGATGCTGGCCAATATGGCTACTTCGACATGAAGGAGGGTCTGTATCAGATGGTCAGCAACCGCGCTGTGGCTGTCTCTAGTGTCCTCATCATGATCAGTATTGGGTAAGTTCGATGCTGTCTTTCCCATTTATTGCGCCCTAGTGACGACCTTACTAATTTCTTTAATAGTGGCTTCAACTTCTTTGGTCTCTCGGTCACCCGCACCGTCTCAGCCACCTCCCGTAGTACAATCGATACCTGCCGTACCCTATTCATCTGGCTTGTCTCACTGGGCTTGGGCTGGGAGTCATTCAAGTGGCTCCAGGTTGCTGGATTTGGTCTTCTCGTTTACGGCACATTCCTCTTCAACGATATCATCCAGCCTCCTCTCAAAGCCTGTCTCCCAAGCCACAGGAGGGATGGCGAAGTATTGCTTCCCGAGGAGCCGATCGAGCATCACTAATCGTCTTTATGATACACTTTCTCACATCTCCACGACAACCCCCCTACCCCCCCCGCAGACTATCTGCTGACCACTAGATACGCCATTGCATTTTGTCGTTGCGTTGGACTTTGGAGTTCAATTGCATCTTTTTTCTTTCCTTCTTACGCGTGCTGGTTTATATACACCCACTCAGGTACCTACTTTCTGCATAAGGCGTGCTGTTCTGATTGGTATAGAGCCGCGATTTGCGCGAGCTTTTGTTTTCGGCTTTTCTTGGGTTTTCTCGATGTTTTTGGTCTCTTTTTCGTAAAGCTCTTTGAAGGTCTAAATATTTGCTCACGATATTCAGTGAATTGAATCATTGAATCTTGCAAAATGAAACTTGCCTCCGTACCTACGGAGTATACCCTGTCCCAGCGTAAGACTAACTATAAGTCCACCATTTATGGGAGTAGATGGTTCTCTTTCATACCTCGCCCTCAAATATTCGATATTATTACTACTGAAGAACTAGCATCGAAATCCACACATCTAGAAACCTCTTCCATATGACAACCCTTGTCATGGGAACGAATTTAAATAGATTGTTTTGCACCATGCAACACATGCTCTGACTCATGCGCTAACTAATCATCTGCTAACGAAACATGTACATAGAATACCCCCCACCCTCCTAGAACAAGCAACAAGAAATCAAGAATAGTGTAAAATAAAAAATCTAGAAGAGCGCGTGTAGGATTGGGCGGGGAAATGAAGATGAAAAGAGGGAGGTACTAGGATTTGTATAGAGCAGAATTGTGATTTTGGAGACAAAAGGGGGGAAACATTAAAACGCCCATGCGTCATATACGACTCGGACTTTTATGGGCTCTATTTTTTCACATTCCCATTTAGATACGATTGGGATCTGGGCCATATGCCAAGATCAATATCACAACTAAGACTGGTCATTCTGGAGCTTATGGCTCGGACCAGTCCACTTGGTCGGTGGCAGGGTCTCCGCCGTCTTTGGAGGAAGTCACTCGTAGACGGATGCGTAGCTTGGCAGGTAGAGCCTGGGAAAATTGATTAGCTAATTGTCAAAAAGATATAACATGTTCGTAGAGAAAATACGTACCCCATTCAGTGCTGTCACACGTAAAGTTTGCACACCTTCGTCACCGGCTTCCAGATCAGCCTTGCTGATAGCGCTCAGCTGCAGCTTTTGGCTCTTTGGCACGGCGGCCTGTAGACCAACGTTCGAGAAAGAGTCGAAGTTGGATTCGTTGCGGAACTTCGCCACAATTTGGGCAGTAGCACCGCTACGTTGGACTTGCAAAGCGAGCACAAGACCGTCCTTGTTGTAGGCAGTGTGGGCAGGAGTCGAAGCGGAGACGGGAGCAGGCGAGGCGGAAGGAGAGGGCGCGGAAGCACCCATTCCACCTCCTAGCAGATCAAGCCCAGAAGAGGCTTGCTGGGCTGGCTGGGGAGAGGGCGAGGGGCCATTTGACCCAAAGAGACCCATGATATCATTCTTGCTTGAGCTATCTTGGGGAGCAGGTGTTGGGGCAGGCGAGGACAGACCCGAGTCTCCGCCAAGAATATCTGCCAGCAGATCGGCGGTGTTCGAGCCGTTAGATGTCGGGCTGGTAACAGGGGCATCGCCACCCATCAGGTCAAGGAGCAGGTCGTGGTCAGCAGGCTTGGCCGTCTTGGTAGACTTGCCGCGAACAATCTTGCTCTGGCGCTTCTTTGCTGTCGGCGCACCGAGAACACGCTGTTCCTCGCGAATCTCAGGAGCAGGCATACGTTCCAAGACACCACGTCGAATCTGATCATAACCGAACAAATTGGTGTATTCGACAGCACGCTGCTGAATCTCAACACTCAAGTCCGCAGTTCGGCTACTCAGGAAACGACGGAGACGCTCAATCTGGGCAGGGTCTGACATGCGAACGGTGAGCTTCATGGATGCAGTAATGATATATTCAATAACGATCTGAGAGGCGTAGGTGCTGTTGAGGATGTTTGTGAACAGGTCGACAATATCGCTTTCCCGAACTTCCTTGACCAGCTCTTCCTCTTCGTACTGGCCACCCTGCAAAAGGCTATCGGCATATTCACCAATTGACCAAGTTGCAGCGAGAGTTAGACCTTCTTGAGAGATATCCTCCTTCAAAGAAGAATAGAGCTTCTGTACGGCGTATGTCTGTAGCTCGGGCGTAGTCGCAATTAGACGAACAAAAGATGACAGAATCTGCTCCTTGACATAGTTCCCAGCCAGCTTGAGAACTCGGAGGATAGTGTCCATGTGCCAGCGCTTGTTGGGTGCGAATCGGTCCGCGGCTATCCCGATTTGAGTTGTCATAACCGGCTTAAATTCGTTATCGGCAACTTCCAGGAAAGCAAGAAGTTCCCGAACAAGTACGCGCACGTTGCTTTCGTTAATCAGCATGAAGCTGAGATCGAGCGCTCGCCGGCGAATGCTGATATCAGGATCACGCAGACATTCCAGAATAGTGTTGCGGTGTCTTTGTACCGCATTGGGTTCAATAGCAACGACCTTGTTCAGGGTATTCAAAGCAACGTAACGGATGTTGTTATCCTTGTTCGCCAAGAACTTACCCAGGATGTTGACACCCAACACCCGCAATCCCGAGTCGGCTTCAATATCCAAGATGGTGAGAACAGCCTCGTATAAGATAGAGTTTCCAACGTTCTTTGAAGAGTCGGTATTCGTCGCCACCTGGGCCAAAATATCGTTGATCATTTCACTGGTGGCCGCATCTCCTCGACCGAGTACGCGCAAGAAACGGAGAATCTTGACTTGAAGGAAAGGGTCTGTGATACCGGACACATCGTGTTCTGGGGCATAACCTGATGTTGTCAGCCCCTTCAGGGCGCGCACGAGGCCTCCAGCAAGTGGCCTGAACATCTCGATCACACCCTCTGGGCCCTCCTCCTCCTCTTCGGCCTCGCAAAGATCCGTCGCAAAGGTCAAGCCGCAAATCAGGACACCATGGTTACGGTCACCAAGGAGGGTCTTGGCCTTTTCAAGGAAGTGCTCGTATAAATCTGGGACCTTGCGACATATCCGCATCGCACAGATGGCCGCCTTCCGTCGAATATAGGGATTCGCAGTGGACATGAGGTTTTCGACTTCGAGGAAAAGATCACGAGACATCTCGATGGAAGCGATGTTGCCGAGTGCGCAGAGGGCGAGACCGACGATATACTGGTTTGAGTGACCGAGATCACTATGTGCTGTTAGCATGGGACTGTCCCTTGTTGTTTATGATTTTGGAGAAACACACTTCTTCAAAGAATTCGTGACAAGTGTTAACACTTCCTGGTTCTCATCCAGCAGTAGCATCGTACCCAAATAACCCAGTCGTTTGTCGGCGAATCGGTGCGAGGCGAGTAGCTTCAGACATTCGATCTGACCAAAGTGAGTCCGCTCTCCGAGTGTGAAAAGGTAGAGCAGCTTGGCGACATTGTTCCTCCTGCAGCGCAATTAGACATTGGGCACTTTCGAACGGGGAAGGTGAAGAACGAACCGAATGCCAGAGTCGTGACTCTCTTCTCGAAAGGAGGCACGAATAGCGGCGCTCTCTTTCTGGATAACAGCCCGCTCATCGGCAATTGTCTTTGCCGAGCGGACATTTCGAATGAATTGCTTGACTGTTGGATAGAGGATGCATTAGAACCTCGTAGCTTCAGGGGAGGAGGGGCGGCGGGCCAGCAACGTACGGGAAGACATGACGGCCACAACCCCCGGCGGGGTCAGGGGGCTAAGTGGTCAATGAAAGGATATAGGGAGAGGAGATCCGCGACGGGATCCAAGGCAGATGAACTGGAGCACGCGAGGTATGAAGCAATCCAGCGTCCGGTCTGGATTGTGCTTTATTATGGCCCGTGACTTGGGTTGACCTGGCTTCTTGGCAGGATGCGCTAGTCCCAAAATGGACTGGGCGGGGATGCTGACTGTGCGGGTAGTCACATGATAGTGTATAGCCCACTTATGTCATCATTCTGCCCGCCAGCGCAGACGGTGAGATTCACCGCAAAAGCGGTGAAAGAAGTGGAAACGGTGGCTTGCCAGCATACCGTCAGTGACGTAAATTACTTCATGCCTGCTGCAGATCCGCGGAGATTCTGTGAAAGAGCTGTACCACTCTACTTTTGACGATGTCCAGGGGAGATGCATGCTTCAAAAGGTCACGTTGGCCAAATTGGCCACATTGCCACAAGGAGAAAAAATGTCATGACCTTATGGAGTAGCCTAGGATAGAATCCTGCTGAGCCCTGCTCCAATGCATCAAAGCCGAGTTGATCCGTCCTATTCGCGGTGTATTCCTCTTTCTGTAAGGCTGACCGTTGACGTAGTGGTTCGGCCCCGTTCTGTCGGACTCGGCGGTGCTCCCCTCAAAACATTTGTCACTTAGTCTCCGCGGTATAAACACATACACACTTCAACTCTCTCACTCGCTTCCCTAAGCTCCTCCACTACAATTTCCGATGTGGAACGCCCTTCCTCTACTTCAATTCTAATCTTCCGCCGGAAATGTCCAGCGCCGTCGCCCAGCATGACTCGTCCACAGTGCGGCCTCGCGCCGTTCCCCTCCAGTCCGAGAAGTCGGACGTAAGCCTTAGCACACCCGTGGACAAGCTGGCCTTAGATAACAGGTAGGGAGCTGCTATGATTTCTTTCACCTCACACTAGCCTTTGGCGTTCAATGGTTGATCCTCCCCGTCGCGCTGCAGTGGTCGCTCAACCCCCGTCCCTGAAGATGCGCCCCCATCGGCGCATTCGATCTCGACAGCTCGTAAGCAGGTCAGGGCTCGAAATCGCTTATTCTATACTATAGACTACGTTCCACGAGTGTCTCATTTCGATCCAGAGAGCGACTACCATAACTTTCGGGGATTTTTCGTTCTGTTTTGGATCAGCCTGTTTATCATGGTGATGACAACGGTACTGCGCAACGTCAAGGATACGGGGTACCCCCTACGAGTGCGCGTCTGGAGCTTGTTATCTACGAACGTTGTCGAGCTGGGTCTCAGTGATCTGGCTATGGTGGCCACTTCCAGCCTTGTCCTCCCCCTCCAGAAGCTCTACCGCAGCGGCCCGAAGTGGTTACACTGGTCCCGCGGAGGTATGATGGTGCAATGTATAGGCGAAGTTCTATGGCTTGCTCTATGGGTTAAGTAAGTTTCCGAGTGCTATGCATAATCCTTTATCTCCCAGAAGCTGGTTACTGATAATTGGGTTGTAGCTGGCCGTTCATGCGCCTATGGACTTGGACCGCTCAGGTCTTTTTTACCCTACACACCCTGACCATTCTTATGAAGCTTCATTCTTATGCATTCTATAATGGTCATCTCAGTCAGACTGAAAAGCAATTGAATGCTTTGGATAAAACTGGATCCCTGCCACCTAGCTCTCCTACTGCTGTTCGTTACCCGGAGCCAAACAGACGCCGACCATCAATGAAGTTACAGCATGACGATGAACATCCCGGCGAGCCATTGGCTCGTCTTCGTGAGGATCTTGCTACAGAGTTGACTTCTCCGCTGGGTAACATCTCGTACCCACAAAACCTCACTACTGGAAACTACGCGGACTTCCTCTTTTGCCCAACGCTGTGCTACGAGCTTGAGTACCCTCGTCGGCAAGAGCGCCGCTGGGCAGAGATTGGATGGAAGACAATTGCTGTCTTTGGATGTATCTTCCTGTTGACTCTCACCAGCGAGGAGTTCATTCTCCCCGTTCTCACTGAGGCTCATTCTGCACTAGAGAAATTCGACAGTACTACCGACAAGGCGCTTATCCTAGCCGAAACTATCAGCATGCTCCTCTTCCCCTTCATGGTAACTTTCCTGCTGGTGTTCCTGGTCATCTTTGAGTATATTCTGGGTGCATTTGCCGAGCTTACTCGATTCGCGGACCGCCACTTTTACTCGGACTGGTGGAACTCCTGCGACTGGTATGTATCATGTTTTTAGATTGAAAATGTCCCCACGTTAATTCTCCCCAGGCTCGAATTCTCAAGAGAGTGGAATGTCCCTGTTCACCATTTCCTCTTCCGTCACGTCTACTTTCCCTCTCGGTCTCGCTTTTCCCAGCCTGTCGCTATGCTCATCACCTTCTTGGTGAGCTCTGTCTTCCATGAACTGGTCATGAGCTGTATCACCAAGAAGCTGCGTGGATACGGGTTTGGGGCAATGATGCTCCAGCTACCTATTGTCGCTGTCCAGAAGTCTCGATTCTTCAAGGGACGGACCACTTTGAATGTGAGTTTTGCCGGCTTTAGTGCGCAGACGCAACCAATACTGATCATTTAATAGAACGTCTTTTTCTGGTTCTCGATGATATCAGGATTGTCAATTGTGAGTCTCTCCTTTTGTCCTTTTGCGATCTGATAAAATCTAACATTTCTCATTTTAGATGTGCGTTTTCTACGTTTTGGTCTAGACTAAACGTATATTGCTACAGCTCAAGAAGCTAAAGAGCAGAAATGAACTCGAGTGGGTGGAACTAAGCCCGGCTAGCAAAGGCTTGATTGGGCGACTGAATTGTTTTGGATCTGAAGTTGTTTTTTGTTTGGAATACCCTCTTGCTTCCTATTGGTTATTATCTCTTAGTCTTTGCTTTGTCCGTCAAAGCTCTGTACATAGCCATAGTTATATTTACTTTGATAAGTATTGTCACTTATTATTTTGATAGGTATCAAAATAATCCTTGTTATGTGAGGCTAGTATGTAGATCACCTGATGGCGGGGTCTAACAACTACTTGTACAAGCTGAACCCTGTCATCTCAGCCGCAGCCACCGGAGGCCTTGGTCGCGGTCATGGCATTCTCAACAGCGCAGAGTGGTGGAAACTTTGGGTTCCAGGTGAGAGAGAACCACGCAAATATAAATGCTGTAATTGGTGAGTTGGAGTCTCGACTCATCAGCGGAAGTGTACTCGGTGAGGTAGCTAATCGCAATGTCGCACCGCATAGTACAATCAGAATCCCCATTGAATCAACAATGCCTACGGGATCTCCGAGTAACAGATCCCTATGCGGATAAAGCTCGGATTCAGTCCGCCAGTGGAGGATTGCTTAAAGAATCATACCGCTGGATTCTGGAAAACGAGGAATTCAAGCGGTGGCAAGACAATGAAGGCAGCCTGCTCTGGATCAAAGGAGACCCCGGGAAAGGCAAAACGATGTTGCTGTGTGGTATTATCGACGAATTATCAGAATCTGCGGCAGCGGATTCGACTATCTCCTTCTTTTTCTGCCAGGCCACCGATGTGAGAATAAACAGCGCAACGGCTGTTTTGCGGGGTTTGATATACTCGCTTGTGCTGAAAAGGCCATCTCTCCTCTCCCATGTGCGAGCAGAGCATGATCAAGCCGGAAAACAGCTGTTTGAGGATGTTAATGCATGGCATGCCCTTGTGAATATTCTCAGTGGTATTCTCAAAGACCTATCCAATACCTACCTAGTGGTAGATGCACTGGATGAGTGCATGACTGGCCTATCTCCACTTCTTGATTTCATTTCACAGCAGTCAACTCTGAACAATGGAGTAAGGTGGATCGTTTCCAGTCGCAACTGGCCTGAGATCAATGAGCGTCTTAGAAACACAGCGGGAATAACTCCAATATCCCTCGAGTTGAACGAGGCCTGTATATCTGAAGCTGTGAAAGGTTTCATTCAGTATAGGGTTGCTGAGCTGGCCGAGTTGAAAAAATATGACGAAGAGACTCGGGATAAGATCAACGCTTACTTATTGGGAAATTCTCAAAATACTTTCCTCTGGGTGTCCCTGGTCTGTCAAGAACTTTCCCGGTATCCAGTATGGCAGGCTGTGCAGCGGCTGAATGATCTACCCCCGGGCCTGAATGCATTATATGACAGAATGATGGGCCAAATCCACATGCTAGGTGATGCAGAGCTCTGCAAGCGAATATTGGCCGCCATGTCCATCGTGCATCAGCCTATCACATTAGCCGAGCTTCAATATTGCGTCGATTTGCCTCAAGCTTTTGCTAATAACTATGAGGCTGCATCGGATATGATAGCTTTTTGCGGCTCATTCTTGACATTGCAGAACAAAATCGTGGTTTTTGTTCATAACTCTGCAAAGGATTTTATTTTCGGCAGGGCGCTTTCCACAATATTTCCAAACGGTGTAGAAGCAGAGCATCACCAGATTTTCCTGCGCTGCTTCAAGGCTATCTTTAACGTTCTTCGACGCGATATATTTGATATCAAATCGCCCACCGTTCCAGTCAAGCTAGTTCCGAGGCCTAATCCGAGTCCGTTGGCAGCTGCAGAATATGCTTGTGTCTACTGGGTCGATCACCTTCAACAATGCAGTAAGACTACTAGTCTAACTCGAAATGGTGATTTCGAAAAATCTGGAACGATAGACAAATTTCTAAAGAAGAGTTATCTACATTGGATTGAAGCACTCAGCTTGCTTGGGTGTACATCGGAAGGCATTGTCGCAATGTTGAAACTAGACTCTTTGCTTCTAGTAAGTCTCGCATACTTGACGTCTGGAACGATAGACATTTCTAACCACTTTCATAGAAGCTAAGCAGGTCGCAGGAGTTGGTGGATCGCGCTTACGATGCTTTGCGGTTTTTTCGGTATTTCAAGGGGGCAATCGAGTATAGCCCTCTACAAGTTTACTGTTCAGCCTTGGTGTTCAGCCCCGATTACAGCATGACCAAAAGAAGCTACCAAAAAGAATCCCCCCAGTGGGTAGCCATGACTGGAAAAGCTCAAGCCAAAGATCATTGGGATCCATGTCTCCAAATTCTTACAGAGAATAGCCGTCATGTTGTCTGGCATAACGAAAAGCGCCTTGCGTCAATTCGTGACAGCAAGCTAATTGATATATTCGATTCAGAAACTGGAAAATGTATCTCAACAATCGAGAGCTGTAGCCACGAGGTTTCTCTGCTCGCCTGGTCGTATGATGGAAGTCGACTTGCATCAATGGGTCACCATGATGATATAATCGAGATCTGGGATCCAGATTCTGGCACACGCATCTCTCAGATGAATCTTGGCCCCAAAGAGCACCGGGGTACTTTTTCTATTAATTGGTCTCGGTCCGATACTCGCCTTGCTACATTGTCTCCAATAGAACCCGATGTAGTCAGGATTTGGAACACCGACACTGGTAACTGTATCGCGAGAATTGTTTCAAGTATCAGCAAATCAAGGCATCCTCGATATCCATATTCTGTCGGAAGTACAACGGATTGTACTTTCAGTCCATATTCTGTCGAGAGTACGATGGATTGTACTTTCAGTTATCGTTTCCCATCTTCTCGAAAGAAAGACTACATCTTCTCCTGGTCACATGAAGGAACCCTGGTTGCGTTGGCACTGGGACATAGAGTCGAGATTTGGAATACGAAGACCTTCCAGTGGAGTGCAAATCTAGTCACCGGACGTCATGATTCGATAGTATCTATTGTCTGGCTACCTGATGACAGTCATCTTTTGTTACAATCTGAATCGGATCTCTTTATATGTTCTCTACCTACGTCAAATCATGAGCAGGAAACCAAGTGCATTGATGTCCCTAATTGGGAAAACTTGAGATATCCTTTTTTCACCGGCAAAACGCGCTATCGATTGAACATTGATTTCGTTTGTTCGAGAGATGGATCTAAAGTCGCTTTGTGGTCAGATAGATCTCATTCAATCTGGATATGGAACTCCGCCATTGGGGATACGTGGTACACATCTCATGTGTCGAAAATCGAGATCGGCAATTACTTATCTTCTCAACTTAGATGCATTGCTTGGTCTCCCGATGGAACTCGGATCGCATGCGGCTATTGGAACTCAACCATAAAAGTCTGGCATGAGACCACAGGGGAGTGTGTCTTTGTTTTGAATGGACATATAGAGGCCATATCGAACATTATCTGGTCTGAGGATGGAAGTCGACTTCTCTCAAGGGCCGATGATCAAACGATAAGAGTTTGGGAAACGCCATGGGGGTCCGATGCGTCCGATGAGTCCAATGCTTTTTACAATGATACTTCATTGGTAACGGGTGGAAATCATGCGCGGGTAATTGCTATTGCGTGGGCCCCTGATGGAAGAAGACTTGCTTCAGTGGCCTTTGATGTGGAAACATACCAGAATCCAACCATAAGCATCTGGGACAGCTGCACGGGAGAGCGTATCTGGCTATTAGAGTCACACTGTATCTCAGTTATTGCAAATACTCCCTTGGACCAAATATCATGGTCGCCGAATGGGGCATGGCTTGCTTCGCTGGCAGATGGTACAATTATGGTATGGGATACCTTTTCTAGTGTATGCGCATGCCTATATGCTTCTTCAAAATCAGGTCTACATGAATTTGTTACCCACTTTGTTTGGTCGCCCGGTGGGTCCAAAGTTGCATCAGTTGAAGGTCTATCACCGGTTCTAGTAGATTCGGTGGTCAGAATTTGGAACCCATCGGCCAGAGAGATTCTTTCGGAATTGGAGGTGCACGGTGAAGGCAGAGTTATGATTGCTTGGTCTTCTGATGAGACCCGGCTTGCATCATTTTCGAATGGCAAAATCAAGGTTTGGGAAATATCCGCGAGCCAGTGCATATTCTTTTACTGGCTGAATTCCTGTGATTGGCTTCAATTCAAGCCGTACGATTCCAACATTTTACATACTCAAGCTGGTAAACTTGATATTCGATCGAGCAGATTTGAGGCCGTCAACTCTGTCAGTGCGGAGACTGTGTCCCGAAAAAACACTTATGGCCTGAGTAAGAGCCGAACTTGGATCACTTTCAATGGACAATACCTTCTGTGGTTGCCCCCGGGATATCGACCTCAAACACCTGATTTGTTCGCAGTATCAGGAAATATTGGAGCGATAGGCTATTCCACAGACCATGTTCTGTTCTTGAACTTTGCTGGCATGCAACCTACCACGGTAGGTACCTAGAATTCAGTTTTATTAGTCTATGCGAACCCAAGTTTTCATAGCAGTTTGTACAATGTGTACACCAATCCAATCGGAAGAGCCGATTACTCTATACCTGAATAGTGGACTATGGTATTGAAACCTTCTAGACTCCAGTAATCTAACTTTATTTCATCTACGCCATATAAACAAGGGTTGTCAAGTATCCATTGAGGATATACGCAGTATTTAAAATGTTCAAATACTGCGTATATCACTTGAATACTAACTAATAAAATGTAACAAACATATCTCAAAAAAATTAATATCCTTACAGTGACTTTCAATCTAGTTGGTAGTACCCATAATCTTAGTTATAACAATCAGACCGCAAGTTGGGCTTAATCGAATCAAGCCAAAAAAAGTTTAGACAGATGGAAGGAAGAAAAAGAGTTAAAAGATAAAAATAGTGTAAATTTGGTAAAATTCTGAATGAAGAATACAGAAAACACAAATAAGAATGATAGAAGAGGGGAAAAAAAAGTAAAAAAAAATAAAGTTAAAAACAAAGAATTGCGCCAGTTAGGTGTATGTTTGATATGGTTAAATCATCCGATCTGATCCTGATCCCGATCCGATTACCCCGATTACGCCGACGGAAAGAAATTGCGGTAACATGCTAAGCACTGAGTACACATAGCGACAAAAAAGAAACCGAACCGTCCGTATGCTCAGAAGGAGAGGGAGATTACTGCATCATCACTACCAGACCCCGAGGGAGTTAGATAGTAGTAGAAGAGCAAGTAGAAATCCCGACTCCTTAAAATTGATTGTGGAATGCCGGGTAAACCGGGATTCCGAAAGGAATTGCTAACAAGCAATTCGTGAAAAGTATCGACAAGAATGGAAGACATTGGCATTTCATGGTCATGAGGTTGTGCTGAGAGAGAGAGAGAGAGAGAGAGAGAGAGAGAGAGAGAGAAAATCAACGCAGAAAGAAGATTGCACGAGCGTAAGGGCTGTCGTTACTGTTCTTTAAATTAAGCGGCTGTTGACTGCCGTCTGCTCGGGGGAGGATGACGGTGGTCATAGTAAGAAGATGGAATCTTCTGAGAATGGCTACTAGGCGAATAGCTAGCGTCGCTTGGTCGAATTTCCTTGGCATACTTGATATCACTTCGGCCCACGGGTCGAGTGTATTCCACATCGGTATATGTGCGAGAAGGTTTGACCGAACGAATTTCGATGCGAGATGGTTCGGCATAGGTACTGGCACGTTTTGGCATGGTGCGAGTGGGACGATCACGTTCACGGTCTCGATCGGGCGATGCCGTCCGATACTTTGACTTTGAGGGTTCGATTGTGATTGTTTCTGGATCAATTGTGTAGCGAGCGGTTACTTTAGGTGAGTGACCGCGCTGGGGCATCTCAGGTGTACTAGAACTGGAGTACCCGGAATCATTGTTGCGTAGCTTTGAAGGTCGTGATGTAGGCACCTGTTCGTGGACCATTTGGTCGAGAACAGAATCACCGCGGGCAGAGCTTTCCCGCTTCGGGCTCGGGCGGGTAAAAGCACTGGCGGTTACTGAAGTCGCACGACTGAACAGCGATGGCCGAATTGAGGACTTCACAGTTGGTGAGGTGGTCGAAGATTGCATCTTTGGTGGTTTGAAGTAATCTCCACCACGGGAGTCTAGGTGTTCGTAGGAGTTGTTGCGGGATGATGAACGATCCCTGGTTGAGCGAGAGGACCGAGCCGGGCGCCGCGAAGAGGGTGTTTCTGGTTCCGCGGAGTCGTAACCACGGCGTCGCGGTGGGGGGGATCTGGACGACCTTGGTCGAACGTCACCTTCATACTTGGACCGTTGAATATGTTCCTGAGCTCCATGAAACTTGCTTTGCCAGTCATCGTAGCGATCAGAAAATCCGTCATCTTCTTCGTAGTAGGTATCCCGACGACGGGGGGCTGGCTTCGTCGGGCGCGATCGTGACTCACGAGGTCGTCGTGAGGACGATGGCTCCCTCGTTCGGAGAAAGATCTCGGGACCGCTCAACTCCGATTCGCTTTCTGAATCGACAATCCTGGGGGCGTAGGCATCGAATTGTTCTTCATACTTGGCATTGGCATCGCGGCGACGCTCTCGGTCGAGCTTCTTGGCCCGGTCGGCTTGCGTGGCCTTGGTTGAATCGCGGAGGTCCTTAGCCGCAGCACGATGACTAGTTGGTGGCACACGAGATTTCTTTCGATCATCTGTCGGTCTTGTTTTTGATCGACGGCCAAAATCTTCATGTTTGCGACTCATTGGGTTGGGCTCATCGGTGAAGCGCATTGCTTCATCGAAATAGGTTTCCATGGGTACCCGCTCCTCCACGATATGACCATTCCGCATCTCGCGCGGCGCGGCACTACCACTGCCTCGTGGGGATGCATATGACGAATCGGTCCTTCTGTGTTCGCGAAGCTCTCGCTTCAGTTCGGCCAATTTAGCCTCTTTGTCGAGATACTTGGCTCGGCCAGTATCGTAGGCGGTTCGGTCTCTCTCATCTGAGAGAATTTCATAAGCTTTCTGGACACGATGCCATTCTTCACGAGCAGATTCGCGTTGAGATTCATCCTTGATCTTGTCGGGGTGGAGACCGAGGGCGAGTTTCCTATAGGCACCGCGGATCTTGGTAAGGTCTGTTTCCTTGGTGACGCCCAAGGCGGCATAGTGATCTATCTTGACATCGTCGGGCTGTAACATGTTGGGTAGAAATGGGGGGAATTAGGAGGATTTGTGGCTCAACCAACATCAACATGAACAAAAGAACATCAATGAGATTGAATTTCAAACCCCCGACAGGGAATTGAATAATGGACGGAATGAGAGAGGGGAGAGGTGGAAGAGAGTGAATGCGAAAGAGGGGAAGAGGAGGCGGTGGAGTTTTGTATGGAATGCCAACAATAAGAGAAGTGACGTTTTAGAAGAATCCACTTTCATCGAGAACAATCTGGGCGATCAGGAGACGAATGGGCGAATTGAACGAGAACAGAAAAATTGGTCAGGGGAGGCAAAGAGATTAGAAATAGCGTCGGGTACGACAGTGCCGTGGCAGCAAATGGTAGAAGGCCAGAAGTTGCTGTCTGTGTATTGAGTGCGAGGAAGAGTAGTGCTGTGCAAGCTGTGCAAAGGCAGCGCAGCGCCTTGACGAGGCCGAGAGAGCCGATGGTTTAGTGTTTAGTGCTGTCTTGTCCTTTTCGAGTGCTGCATTTGCATTTGCATTGGAATTTACATTGGTCTATTCCTTTTCCTTTTAGGGGCGAAGGAACATTCCACTCCGCCACACTTTCGTGGCGGGAATAGCAACAACTCCGCGTTGACCGGACAGCTGTGATAGAGTGTATGGTATAGAGCTGAATATACAGAATATTCAATATTCAATAATCAGATTCATGGACATACTTAACCCAGCTTCACCCTCCCTTACCTCTCAGCATGACCATCGCCTCATCGCATCTCATCCCAACTCAGCGGCAACTCCGCCATTCTGACTGGCTTCACCGGCCCTTCACCTCCTCCATTTTTCGGCCTGTGCGCCTCTTCCGATTTGCCTAATCCCTTCACTTCCTTCCATCCACATCCACCAATCGCTGGAGGTGGGGGCCCTCTTCATCAACACGAGGGCCTTTTCGGTATTTTTTATTGATTTTATTATTTTATTTTATTTTTATTATTTTATTTTATTCCATTTCTGTCTTTTTTTTTCCTTTGGGGGTGACCAGCCCGAACTTTCGCCCCTTCGTCACTCAACTTGCCTCTCTTCCTCTGATTCGCGCCTATCTTTTTGCGCTTTTTTGCCCCTGCGCCCTCCTCGATTCGGTGATTCCATCGGACCTTCCAGGGCTTCAAGGCCCTCTCTCCGGCCTTCTCTGGCCCTCTCTCTTCTACTCCTCGCCGTATAGGCTACTCCGTACTCCGTAGTACTCCATACTTCTGCCCAGGATCACCATCACCACACCCCGCATACTGTAGTGCGGGTTTTCGCGGGAATTTTCCCTTTTTCTTTTCTTTTCTTTTCTTTTTCGCCTCTTTTCGCCTTGCTTTTCCCCTTTACGACCTCGTCCTCCCACGTAACCCTGGGCGCAGTCTTGGGGCGCCCTATTGGGTGCCGTGCCCGTGGTGGTCCTGGTCTTTGCTAAGTACCACCCAAGATCATTCAGTATCACCCATTATCCTGCCACCCACTACCTTAGTCTCTAGTATATCCATTTATCCCCCTCGCGTGGAACCCCGGGCAGTTCCGTGGGCCTTAATTTGTGGCTTAGCCCGGTGAAGAGAGCTACCTATGTACAAGTCTGCCTATATTTAGTATCCCACGTAAAGGGAACTGTCACCGCCATCTTGTCCCCAGGCCAACACTCCCAAGTACGGTGTACATTTGACAAAGTAGCACTCCGTACTTCGTACAGCACTTGGGTTGGTGGGGAGACTGGGTACCAACATACTAACACCGACTGCGTTGGCAGGTCAATCAGGTACCTAACTAAGTACTTTAGTTATTGTACTTACTTACTCCAGGATCAACACTAACACCAACACTCTCATCTATCGAATCGATCGTCTCGATCGTCGGCAGCCAAACCTCATAGTGTATGTGCGCTATGGTATTTGCGCATCACTATCGCATCGTCTATCGTCTTGTCATCTGGGGTTGATCGTATCACCTTCTGAGCTCTCAATAGAGGACTCCATAGTTACCTACTCCATAGTCTACACTAATTCGGTTTCCCAGGAGGACCCATGATCCAAACGTGGTTCCCTGTTCTCCACCCGAGACGACCAAATCAACACCTTCAATGTTGGCCTGTCATCTGGACCCGGCCCTGCGGTCCGCGCGGCCAGAGACATTTTTCGCAACGTACGACGAACTCATCACCCGGAGACTACTGTACCTACCTGTGTTTGTGGGTACAAGCGAACTGCGTATTCGGAGCCAGGCAATCGGATAGGCTACACCATCACGCTCTGTCACAATCATTATCAGCATGCCAAATATCAAGCCAAACGCAAAATCTAGAGCCCCTCCTCGTCTCTCTTCACTGCCCCTCCACCTCCCCCTCCCCCCACTATGGAGAACGACTTCCTCAATAGTCATGTACAGGTGTACATACTCCGTACACTAACCTATACTGTAGACCCGTACGATGCTCCATACACTACTGTACTCCGTAATGGCGTTGAGACCATATTTCGGTCATTTGACACAGTGTGATAGTAGCTGCAGTAACCCCCCCCTTCACCTCCACTCCAGGCAACATGCGATTGCACACGGTCTTTCAATTCAGACCACAACCAAACAAACTATCCGCCATGGCAAGTCTCGTAATCCTCCGATCTTATCGCATCGATTGCTCAGGTCGTACAGAAAATGAAAGCGGGCGGACGAGATCCTCACGTCGAACTGGGTTCTAACCTTATCCACCGGACTTCCCCCGCGATGATCTGCAGTCGTGTCAGAACTAGCAATCTCAGTCCGAGTCTCAGTTTTGGTCTGAGTCTGAGTATGGGTCTGATTCTGAGTCTAAGCCTGAGTGTTCACCTCGTAGCATAAGACTTATTTCCTGCGGTGTGCTAGTAGCTGAAGCCCAGCTAAGCCCGTCTTAGCTGATCTGGGCTGAGTCTGTTTGGTCGCAAAGCGTACCAAACAAAATCAAGTCCACGCTGAAACATGCACTTTCCCTTCTCACATGGGAAATGATGGCGGGGCAGTAGATTAGACAAGAAGAGAGAGAGAGAAAAAGAAAAAGAAAAAAGCAGGCAGGCAGCAAAGCTCCCCTGCGTCATCGATCATGTTTCAATGCTCCAAGCACACCTTTCCAGCCATTCATCTGCCGAGACAAGACAGTAGAAACGCCGCTAGAACTCAGCTAGCCGGTCTTCTTTACGAGGGTCTACCGGGCCTGGCTTGATCTATCCGCTCAACCTGCCCTGGCTGATACCTCCATACCAAGAAATAATGCATGTCACCGACAAATGATCAATAAAAGATCGGCTTTGCATAGGTCACACCCTGGCGTTGGAGATGGATGGCAGGGTCGCACGTTGGTTGGTCATAATCAGAGGGTAACGTTTTCCCAGGCTGGACGTGGGAGGGGGTACGGAATAGCAAACAGCCACTAAGCTCAGTCGTGCAAGCGCTGAGAAAAAAAAATACAGTAGCTAGTAGCTACTAGGGTGTGTTCTGGAACTGCTTTGAGTTTCTACCAATTTTCTGCAGATGACTCTGACTATCCCGTAACGGAGTAGTATGTACTCCGTATGGAGTATGTGCCTGGTGCTTTGATTTTGAGGTGATATCATTTTCTGGTGGAGAGGTAAATGCGGCATTTGGAACATGTCAGATACCTTGACCTATCTGCTGTAGGTAGGAATATCACAAAGTACCGTACTCCGTAGTACGGACCGAGCCCGCGACCGGCAATTTACATGCGGGGTTTGAAATATGAATATAGGATTGGTTAGGCAAGACAAGGCTATATACGAGGATGAATACTATATTCAATTAAAAAAGAAAAAAACAAACAAACAAAAAATATGGCACAAGGCTGTCCTATATGGAAATTCATCGGAGGTCACTTCGCCCCGGGAGATACTAAACATCCACGTACCGCCGGAGGATCATCAAGCCCTCAGCACGGTCGCATCATCGGAACCCTCAGCCAGTCCGACGGGTCAGAGACTACCGAATAGGCATTCATACGGAGAAGAGAGCTAGCCTCTCTATTCCAAGGCTGGTGTCTATTTGCGCACACGACCGCGGTCGCATTTGAATGATGTAAGCCTTAACGTCTGACAGCATCAGGATATTTTCTCGTCGACAAATCGCATCGTTACGACGCATCAAAGCGGCCAACCATCGCCAATGCGAGGGCCAAAGCTCTCTGTGGATCATGCATGGTGGTGGGAACGTCTTGATATACTGGATAGATGTCTGCAAGCCACAATGCATGGGGTAAAAAAGAAAAAGGCGCACCGCACCGGCGACCCGGGGCGCCGTACTGTAGGTAGACCGATCGATTTTCCTAGTGAGGCTAGATTTGCGCTTCTATACATGAACACATAGGACTACTTCGTAGGTATAGGTATAGTCAGACCTGATGTAGTTCAAGGAGTTGGTGAACTGCATTGTTGATTACTTGGGTTGCCGTTTTTGATGAGATGCAGTAGGCCATCTATATCAAATTATCGATAAAGTACAGGGCGTTGACAAATCCCGTAAGCTAGGTAGCTTGACAGGATAAAATACTAGATATAATACGAGTCTAGAAGTTGGGCAAAAGTCAACTTGAATTTGTTTCCATGAAGAATGTCTTCAAAGGCTTATATGAAGATAATCAGGACAAGTGTCAGAGCGCATCTTCAAGCATACTATGCTAATATATGAATAGATAATACAGGAAAGGATTCGACAGCAGATTAATTCGCATAGATTGAAGTCTTATGGATAAACACACTTTACTGAGACATGATGATTAGAGATGAGATGCTATAGCTGTATAGTATACAACTTATCAAAATTTCTCCTCGCCAGAGGCGTTCCGAGCTTACAGTAGATTTTCAATGCGAGACGGATTGCCAGTGCTTATCCAGCATTACACCTATGAGTTACTGAAGACTGATGTCTTTTTCTTCCCATCTTCCATAATTCCCGAACTGAGTCAGTATCTACCATCTCCCTCGATCTTCGGTGATCTAAAAATGCATTTGTGGAACCGTCACACAGCTCCAGCCCTGTACTTGTGTTTCCAAGCATTACTACAAGGCAGGGGTCATAATTCTCCATTGAACTAACTCTCGAGTGTAAACTTCTATTTTGGGCCTCTTCGGTCCTTCATTACTCATCTTGTACTACCTAGTATACGTATATGTCTAGGATCTTATTTTCTGGCCAGATATGCCTACTTTGATCTACTATATTAGTAATGTTGTAGTGCAACATTACTTGTCGGAATTACGGTATTTTCAACATGATTATACTATAGGAGCCTTCCTTGAAACATTTTCTCTAGATATCATTTTCATATCCGATTAAAATTGAGGTTGTAGTATAGTACCATTGGAACACTTCCAAGTTTCTAAAGAAAGGTTTCTGGATGGAGTCTATTCGGAAAACTAGTGACTATAGTCTGTGAATAATGTATACAGTAAATCTTTTAGGTGGAAAGAACTTCTTTTCCCTTTGGAAGTGATTCGGGTGATACATTATCACACCTGAATATCTTCTTATAGTGATTTTCTTCTCGCCTTTGATATCTAGTTTCCTGTGCATTTTCAAAAATACATTATTTTTTGTCAATATTTCCCTCATACTCAGCCAAAAATGATCTTTTCTTCTGAACTGGCTTTTATCTAGGCTGGGTGCCAGAGTTGAAAGGGTTCTCTACACAAATCGAATGGCCGCGAAATATTATTTCGTCAAGTTCATTAAGCGGAGTATGCTATTTTATCACCGTAATAGCATGGATGCTATTGAGAAAAATATTTTCTCTATTTTTATTTTGTCAGTTTAATACTCCGTACTTTCCTTTTCCTGCGAGCACCATGTTGGAAGCTCAATATCCACGACTATGGGTGCATTAAATTGTTTGCCTCCTCGGTGCGGCCAGCTAGTAGCCATAATCGCAGCATTGATGATGCAAGTCTCCTTCCTGAGTGATAATAGATTTTCATCCTCTCTATTACTCTGTTTGTCAGAGAAGAGACCTCCGGTCGTCTTCACATTGTCGGGAAAGGGTATAATCGATGAATTTGCGGGTTCGGGGAATAGGTCAACCCCAGGCACCTCACCCGAGAAGCCATGGTTATCTAGAGGATCTCTCCGTTTCCCGGTCAGATCGACCAAGTTCAGCTTCTTGCTACCTCTAGGTGGAAGAGCATCGTGAGTTTCTCGGTCAATACGACCACAAGTACCAGGATCCCCTTCAGACCCCGTGCCTAATGTGTCCACATTTTGCCAGCGAACCCTGCTATAACCTCGTCCTTCATGCACATGGCCACAAATAGCCAACGGAGGTCTAATGCGGCTCATTTTATCACGGAGTGCATGACATCCGACGAATTTTCCATCTGGCTTCTGATCGCAGTAAGATTGTGGGGGCGTATGTGTCACAACAATATCCACTTCTGGAGGAATATGGTTCCAGAGTGCCGCGGCCTTACTGGACTCGTAGCCGAAAGCCCAGTTGCCTTTGAATTGGGAAAATGGGGACCCGAATACTGTAAAGACTGTGCATGGACCATTTTCTCGGGTCAATCGGATCACAGCTGCTTGATGACGGAGTAAAACGATCGAGGGTGCCGCCCCTGTAATAATGTCTATACATTGTTGTGGGTCCTCCAATCTCTGGCCATGGAATGTGTGGCCGTGCTGTGCATAGAATTCGGGATCTAACGATACATCGTGGTTCCCTGTATAGAAGTTAACGATTAATCGTCGCGCGGGCCAGAGAGGGCGCCCGATCTGGCCCCTGCGGGTACCAAAGCAAGAAAAGTGGACATAGGCATATAACAGTGTTCACGTATAAGATGAATGACAGTCGCCAATTCAATGATTCCGAGCTGAACAAAAGCTGTTGGGTATCATGAAAGAACCAAGAGATCAGACTGACCCGCCACGATTATTTTAATTTCGAAATCGGCCTTGGAGATCCAATCCATTGTCCTGCGGAGCTCAGACATGCTTCCATTGTTAGTCAAGTCGCCTGCATGTATGAGGACGTCTCCTGCCGGCAATTTGAACCCTGCCTCAGATGGCATGTAGCCATGGGTATCAGATACACAGACGAAACGTGTTTTGCGACGCATGGTTCTTGCTCTAATTTTTGGGCCGGGTCTAGCCTCTCAACATCTATATCAAGGAGCGGGTATTTGATGATTGCGAAAAAGACCCTGTGGAGCGCCTTGTATAAGACGGCGGCATTGCCGCAGCTGGAATGAGCAAATAGGCTGGATTGGAGCGAATAGGGCGTTGAAAAATGAAAGGGATACGCATTAAGGTGTCAAGTGATGAAGAAAAACAACACATCTCAGGCCATTGGAACATATTAGTCATCGGACCCAGTCTTTGATCAACTTGATAAGTTGAGGGACAAGATCAGGCACTAAGTCCCCGGATTAAAGGATCAAGAACATAGTGCGCCATGGAGGGTCCTCGTATCGATTGGGGCAATTACGATTGTTCACCCCAGGAATGATTGATCCATGTGTTATAGTATGTGCGTATCTTGTCTATATCATAGAAATGAAACTACCTTAGTTTTAAACAGAAAATCCCTCCGCGCACTCGTATTAATTGCCACCTGATCTGCCCACTGGAGGCTTTCTAGAACATTGCAATGACTGCATTGGATTCGCCCAGCCCTAACGGCCTGCCCTAAATTGATAGCGTGGGAAGTCACGACCCACGCAGCGCACATTCAGGAAGAGCTGACATAATCATACAAGTCCGGTGGGGCGGTCAGGCAGTTGTGGGTCTGATTGGTCGGGCTTAGGGCTGCGTGCCCTCACGACTAATCCACACACAGTAGGCTCTTCGTGGCTCGCTTAGCCCCTTCGCCTGCGATCCATCTGACTTCGTTGTGTGCGTTGACTTGACTCCAACGACAACAACCGCCGACAACCACTCAACCCAACACACGGTGACAGAGCAGGATGTCCACCTTCGAGAACGTGGTGCGTTCATGAATTCCGATCCCTTTGCAAACTCCCCGCCATCATCATCATCATCTTCAATCTTCAAATCACCAACCTCGAATCTCCTCATTTCTTATCGAGAAGGCAAATCGCTAACTAAATCGCTTTGATATAGGTCGTCATTGACGGCAAGGGACACCTCCTGGGTCGCCTGGCCAGCACTGTTGCCAAGCAGCTGCTTAACGGTCAGAAGATCGTCGTTGTGAGATGTGAGGCCCTCAACATCTCCGGCGAGTTCTTCCGCGCGAAGCGTACGTTACAACCCCCATCAATCCGATCCTTTCTTTCACATTCTCTCTGGCGATGGAAAACGGTGGTTCAAAATCAATGGCAAACAAGAGGAGGAATTTCGATTTGCATATCGTGAACGCCACATGAAAATCTGCCACATTAAGAGAAATCATATATCCATTTAAGGCCTAAATTGCTGACCTTCGACTCCTACGACCTACAGTCAAGTACCACGCCTACCTCCGCAAGATGACTCGTTTCAACCCCACCCGCGGTGGTCCCTTCCACTTCCGCGCTCCCTCCCGCATCTTCTACAAGGCTGTCCGCGGCATGATTCCCCACAAGACCGCCCGTGGTGCCGCCGCCATGGAGCGCCTCAAGGTCTTCGAGGGTGTTCCCCCTCCCTACGACAAGAAGAAGCGCGTTGTCGTTCCCCAGGCTCTGCGCATCCTGCGCCTCCGCCCCGGCCGCAAGTACTGCACTGTCGGCCGTCTCAGCCACGAGGTTGGCTGGAAGTACCAGGACGTCGTCTCCAGGTACGTATCATTCTGTCTGCTCTTTTTATATTGAGCAGACTCCCGAAACCCAATCTACAAATCACCAGATATGCTAACATGTATTTTCACAGACTCGAGGAGCGTCGGAAGGTCAAGAGCAAGGCTTACTACGAGCGCAAGAAGGCCGCTCGCCGTAGCCTCGCCAAGGCGGAGCAGAGTGCGAACGTTGACAGCAAGACCAAGAGCCAGCTTGCTGAGTACGGCTACTAGATACCTGATAAAGTTCGGCTGGTTGTTGTGAAGTGACGAAGGTCTGGGTTGGGATCGCGGACGGTTTTGTTTCAGCGAATTGAACGGCAAGCCGATCGACCTTTTTCCATGGCCCCCGGTTTCTTTCCCTATTCCCTGGCCGCTTCATGAATACCACGACCTTGCCGGTTGTGACGAACATGGATGGCCGGAGACGGCGGAGGTTCTGGGTGGCTTCGGATATTTTTTCATTCAAAAAGCAGAAAAAACGGAGTCGCGGGATGAAAGGTTGTTCAAAATAGCTGGCTGTTTGTCTCGCGCCGTGGCGGTTTAATCCAAAACAATTTTCAAGAGTTCAACATGATCTTATGATGATGCAGTCAATCCTTTTTTGACTAATCTTCTTTCTTCCCTGGTAAACAATAGATCTTCTTTAGAGTACCCATTTGATAGTTCATTGTGCAGCACCTCCCTTGCGCTATTCCCGTATACGACTCTACATACTAGTTATGTGCACACCGAAGCTCAAGTCTCAAGTCTGCCTGACTATATACTGGTAGTTGATCGTCAGTCAGAATCTCGAGTGTAAATAGACTTGGCATGGCACACCACTAGGATAGTTTTGATGAACCCGAGTCTCGGCGAGCCAGCTAAACCCTATACCCAATCACGCCTATAGGAATCAAATCACAAGTTCTACTAAAATTTTAAATTTACAAGAAAATCCAAAGTAGTAGGAGCATTTTATTGAGCCGGACCGAAGGAAGTACTAATGTCTTGTCCCGAATTTCTGATCACCCCTCTGTCAATTTGTGTGGTGGACTCTGTCTCTTCCCTAGTTCCCGAGCCCGCCTGTGATCCGCCCGCCGCCCGCCGCCCATAGCCTAGGTAAGTTGGTTGTAGTGTAGTAATACCCGGGGTCGGTCCGGTCTGTCTGTTCCCCGGAACTGAAAAGACCCTCGTCTCTTCCCCGCATTTGTCTCCAATCTTCCTCCATCTATTAAGTTTCCCTGCCACCTTTCCCCCCTGACATCTCAACTGGTTACTTCTTCACTTGACTCACACTCCTCTCCCTATATATTGTGTAACCCAACTTTTTTCCATCACCCAATCCCGCGTCGATCACCCGCTCTCCCCGCATACCATGTCCGGTGTCAAGTCCCGGTTGTCGAGTTTACTCGGCCATATTTCGACACCAGCTCCATTCGAGCACCGAATCAATCATCATACACTATCTCCTACTTTTTTTCTGCCTCGTGCAGCTGCCATTGAACCTGAGGTAAGTGTGGACAGCTCGCTAATCTAATTGTGTCTCCGATCTAACGAAGGGGGATGTCTGCAACACAGGCCGAGGCAGTATACCACATAACGGCCAACAACAAGACTCTCCGCAGATCCTATAGCGAGCTTGCAGATCGTGCTCGAGGATTGGCCTACTACCTGAAGAAACATGGGAACAAGCGTGTCGGTATCTTATGCCCGAATACTCCAGCATTTTTGGAGTCGATCTTTGGCATTGCTGCTGCAGGGGCGATCAACGTCGGTGAGACTCCTATTTCCATTGGAGAGGAAATATTCTACATTTCCTAGTTCATGCAATTACTAACACTGCTTAAATCCAGCCGTGAACTATCGTCTTAAGCAGGAAGATATTGCCTATATCTTCGACCACGGCGATGTGGACGTCATTATCGTTGATAAAGAATTCGAGCCGCTGCTCGCGGTGTATCGCGGAGCCCATCCTAATATCCCTATAATTATAGATACTGATACCGACGCGACTGAGGGACAGTTGACGGGACCATTTGATGATGCTGTTCTTGAAGGCTTGAAGCACGATCAGGAAACAGGAGGGCATGGCTGGGAGGCACTTGAAAGCCAGGCTGCGGATGAAGAGTCTCTTATTGCGCTTGCATATACCAGTGGAACTACCGCTCGTCCCAAGGGAGTTGAGTACACCCATCGTGGTTGCTACCTCGCGGCCTTGGGTAATGTCATCGAATCGGGATTGAATTTCCACCGCGGGCGTGCTGGATATCTCTGGACGCTGCCGATGTTCCATGCTATGGGTGCGTTCTGATTCTTCTCTTCTTTTCCCATGCTTCCTTCTTTGCTTTCTTGCTATTTTTTTTATCCTGGTTTATTAACCAATATTACAGGATGGACTTTCCCTTGGGCGGTTACCGCAGTTCGCGGTACCCACTATTGTCTACGCAAGATCGATTACCCTCAAATTTGGAAAATGTTGAAAGAGGAGCATATCACTCACTTCAATGCTGCACCGACTGTCAACACACTCCTTTGTAATTCCAAGGAGGCAGAGAAATTGCCCGAGCCTGTCCGTGTCACAGTAGCAGCCAGCCCGCCAACCGCACACCTCTTTGAGCAAATGACTGATTTGAACCTCCACCCGGTTCATGTTTATGGAATGACCGAAACCTACGGACCGATTACTAAAGGATACTATCTGCCTCAATGGGATCAGATCCCATTAAAAGAGAAGTATCAAAAAATGGCCCGACAGGGCCATGGCTTCATCACGAGTCTTCCCGTGAGAGTGATCAAAACCGAAGTTCAGGAGGGAACTATCACAGATGTCGAAATGAATGGCCAGGAAATCGGCGAGATTGTGTTTGTGGGAAATATTTGTGCTCGGGGCTACTTCAAGGACCCTGATGCAACCCGGAAGCTCTTTGCGGGAGGCGTACTGCACTCGGGAGATCTGGCTGTTTGGCATCCAGATGGAGCGATTCAAATTCTCGATCGGGCTAAGGACATTATCATCAGTGGTGAGTTTCTATGGGACGCTCGATGAAAAATGGTACTCTTCTGCGAGGTTCGAAAATAATTACTAATGAATTTTTTGCTCTAGGTGGCGAAAATATATCTTCCGTCGCGTTGGAGTCGATGTTAGCCACACATCCAGATATCTTGGAAGCTGGTGTAGTATCTGTTCCTGACAGCCATTGGGGTGAGCGACCCAAGGCGTTCATCACAGTCAAAGAAGGCCAGCATCTTGAGGGCAAAGACGTCATTGACTGGGCGCGGAATGTGAGTGGGATCAGCAAATTCATGATTCCGCGCGAGGTCGAGATTGTTCCTGAGCTGCCCAAGACGAGCACGGGCAAGATTCGAAAGAATGTACTGCGAGATTGGGTGAAAGGGCCGGATCGGAATGTGAGTAACTAGATTATAGGTGTACATGGCGTATAGAACTACTTAGAACTTTTCAAGGAGGTTGTTCTTGAATCATGTAGATTGCATGTATAGATCGGTCTTGGCTGCCTAGTATTACTGGTATATTAGTAATAGGTGATTCGACGCACTTCGACATGACTGATAGTAGACTTCCTATATGAATAATACTATAAGGTATAGTATTATTCATAACTAACACTGACACTGCAGCAGGACTCTCTCTGGTCGACTCTATTGAATGACTCGTGGGTGGGGTTTCTCGTGGGGCTCACCGGACAGCCTCAGCAAACACGGGACCTCATCACTAGGAACAAAGAGAAACCCGGGTGATCTACTCAATGAACAGGAATACCATTCCTGTGTTTGTTCAACTTGAACAAAGACTAGTTCGGTTTTCTTTAAACATATGATATATGTCCATTTATCATATGGTAGTACCATCATCAACCCCGATTCTGGTCCATCTTATCATCACGTCGATAAGCAAGTCCCTTTCTGCGCTTGTGAGACTGGCCCCATTGCCTCATTCCCCCTCCATTGCCGCCCTGATCCCTTCACACATTCGCCCTGCATTCAACACCCCTTCGGTCCGGGGGGTCTTGCGGTCTGCAGCGAATGCTCATTGCAATAAAATATCATCCAACTTTGCGCCTACTTCCCAGTCAAACCTCTCACAACCCCGGGAACCCTCCGCGTCATCGCTTTTGCTATCGCCTTCCGCTACGCTTAACCTAACCTAACCTAACCGCTCAGCTCACCATCGCCTTCCGCCTCGTCACATCCACCTCCAACAACGCGACACTGAATCCGTTCTTTCTCGGAAGAGGACGAGAATCACCCACCATCATCTCTCAAACTATTTTTGTTGTTCCGACTGCCGAATTTGGTTTTTCTTCGCCTCGTCGGTTCAAATACCCCAACCCACGTTTCGCCCTTCACCAAGTCCAACTTCACCCGCGCCTACCTCAACCTTCAATTATTCAATCTCCTCCTTCGTCGCCCATGCCGATAGGACCTAGGGAGTTATGAGACTTCGGCCTTGCGACGACCCGAAACGAAAGTCAGATTGGTCAAGTGTTGATTCTTCACCAGCCGCCAAAATGCCTCGTCCTCGACCCTCTACTCGTCAATCGAGTGAAGTCCCCTCCGAAACATCCTCTTCGACTTCCCCGGAACGTGCCGCCGATGATGATACAGATTTCTTCATGGCTCAGGCCAACGACTCACAATCCTCCATCGGTGTCGCCAACTTCCGCGACTCCCATGTGCAGAGCTCTCGAAGTGTCCCGGTGCCACCCATCGGTCGTCTCCCACCCGAGATCCTAATCGCGATCTTCTCAAAATTGGCTTTGCCAAAGGATATGCTAGCCTGTATGCAGGTATGCCGCAGCTGGGCTGCCAACTGCGTCGGGATACTATGGCATCGGCCATCCTGCAATAACTGGGACAACCTGAAGAGCGTGGCTTCATCTGTTGGCGAGCCGGAGAGTCTCTTTGCCTACGCAGACCTGATCAAGCGACTCAACCTGTCTGCTTTGACAGGTGACGTCAGTGATGGCACAGTCGTCCCCTTTGCTCAATGCAAGCGCATCGAGCGTCTCACATTGACGAACTGTTCGAAGCTCACCGATAAAGGCGTCTCGGATTTGGTAGATGGAAATCGGCACTTGCAAGCGCTAGATGTGTCAGACTTGCAATATTTGACCGACCACACCTTATATGTAGTTTCAAGGAACTGCCCGCGCTTGCAGGGTCTCAACATTACTGGATGTGCGAAGGTGACGGACGACTCATTACTTGTCGTCTCACAAAACTGTCGCCAAATCAAAAGGGTATGTATCTACTTTTTTGGCTCTTGAACGGGAACTATCTTTTTTTGCCTTTTTTCATAACTTTAACTAACCCGATCTGTAGTTAAAACTTAATGGCGTTGTACACGTCACAGATCGGTCGATCATGTCTTTCGCCGAAAACTGTCCAGCTATCCTGGAAATTGACCTACACGACTGCAAACTTGTGACAAGTCCATCAGTAACATCCTTGATCACCACACTTCGACATTTGCGAGAATTACGTCTCGCCCACTGCGTTGATATCGGCGACTCCGCTTTCCTGAATCTACCAGAACATCTCACCTTTGACAGCTTGCGCATCCTTGATCTAACAGCATGCGAAAATGTCAAAGATGATGCGGTTGAGCGGATTGTCACTGCCGCCCCTCGTCTTCGAAACTTGGTATTAGCCAAGTGCCGTTTCATCACCGACCGTGCCGTGCTTGCGATTTGCAAACTGGGCAAGAACCTTCATTATGTCCACCTTGGACATTGTTCCAATATTTCGGATTACGCAGTCATGCAACTCATTAAATCCTGCAACCGGATTCGATATATAGACTTAGCTTGCTGCCATCGATTGACTGACATCAGTGTCTCTCAACTGGCTACTCTCCCCAAGCTGCGTCGTATTGGATTAGTGAAATGCCAGGCCATCACTGATGCCAGCATTTTGGGGCTGGCAAACCCTCCAAGGAATGGCCATCCAACCGTCAGTAACTTGGAACGTGTGCATCTAAGTTACTGCGTATCGTTGACCATGCGTGTAAGTATTCTAGTTCCGCGTTATATGCTGGCTATGTCCATTCTAACATAGAACAGGGAATTCATCCTCTGGTCAATAAATGCCCTCGTCTTACTCATCTAAGCTTGACTGGTGTACAGGCATTCCTCGATCACGAACTCACAGCCTTTTGTCGAGAAGCACCACCAGAATTCACTCAACAACAACGAGACGTATTCTGTGTTTTCAGTGGCGATGGTGTAACAAGACTCCGTGATCATCTCAATCAAAAACCAGAGATACTCCAAGAAGAGGCTACCATGTACGATGATGACGAAGAACTGGACGAAGACGAAGGGCAAATGACTGGCTTGATGCATGCAACGGGCATCAGTGACGACGATTACATCAATGTGCCTGCACATGAATGATACGATACCCAATTTTTTTTTCTCTCTCAGTTCCTCGACCTCATTCATCATTCTTTCTTGACTTTGGTGACTTCATTTCATACTGCTTTCTTACATAGGCGGTCCGCATCTTTTTCTATCTTCTTTTGCATGCATCCCTTGCCTTTTTCGCCTTTTCGCCCCCGCTCCTGTGCTTTCAACATTGCCTTTGACCTTGCGCCCGGAGTCAGGGTCGAAAACACAACAACCCTTGTCATATTTCTATCCATATGAGCGAAGATTACCCGAATTCTACTTTTTTGTGTCTGTGTTATTCTGGGGGGAGCATTGCGCGCTCGCAACGATGGGCTTTTTATCTGCTCTCTATGTTGGAATGCCATGGTATCCATGTACTGCTCATCCTTCCTGTTGTAAAACCGTGGGATGTAGTCATTTTCTATCATGTAGGGGGATAGTTCGCAGTTACAAAGCTAGTCACTGGTGTTGTTCAGGGTTACATTCCACTTATATATCATTACTGGATCGGTGGATGTAAAGAAAAAAAAGCGAGCTCTCAGTATATTTAGTCGCAATCGTATATGAGGTGGTAGCCGGGAGGACACAAACTGCATATTTTAGTGAAATATAATTATCTATTAAAATAAAAATATAAAAATAATCAAGTCCTCCAGCTCACTTGAAAATTCTCCTAATCATTATTTTTAATTCTATCTGCTGTGATCTGCTGTGCCGGTGATGCATCATGTACATATTGTACCACCTTCCCGGAACGAGGGTAGCTCCGAGCTATCCCCGCATTCTTGAAGCAACCTCAATTCTTCTTCTCTACCACCTCCTCCCCACCCTCACTCGACAACTCCTCCTGCCGTGATGGCTCTCCCTAAGGCCAGAAATCCTCTGGCCTTCACGCCGTGGCCGGTCACCATTATTACGACGTTGGTGTACCTGGCCCTACTTATCCCTATCTTGGTTATCAACACCAACGTGCCGACCGCGCCGCAGTCCAGTCCTAAGGGCCTCAACCTCACAGAGGCATGGTCAGATCTACAGGTCCTCACAGACGGCTTCCACCCATACAATTCACACCGAAGTGACAAGGTCCGCGCGTGGTTGCTGGAACGTATCGACGCGATTACCAAGGCTACAGCTCCCGCGACAGAGTACGAGGCTTATGACGAAGAAAAGCCCGAGATCTTTGTCTTCGATGACCTTACCTCGAACCTCACCTCGTTAGATGGCCAGCTAGGTGTTTACTTCGAGGGCACAAATATTCTCGTCTACATTCGCGGCTGGGAAGATAAGAAAGACAACTGGTGGGAGGTTCCTGGGAGAACTCCCGCTGGCAAGGGAGGGGTACTGGTCAATGCGCACTACGACAGTGTTTCGACCGGGTATGGCGCGACAGATGATGGTGTTGGCGTTGTGACTTGTCTGCAGCTATTGAAGTATTTCACCACGCCAGGACACGCGCCGCGTCGCGGTTTGGTGGTGCTATTCAACAATGGCGAGGAGGATTATTTGAACGGTGCACGCGCGTATAGCCAGCACCCGCTGTCAAGGTTTGCCCACACATTTTTGAACCTTGAAGGCGCTGGAGCTGGAGGTCGAGCGACGCTGTTTCGAAGCTCGGATACAGAGGTTACGCAGGCGTATGCGAAATCGGAACATCCGTTTGGCTCGGTGTTAAGCGCCAATGGCTTTGAAAAGGGACTTATCAGTAGCCAGACGGATTATGTTGTTTTCGAAGGCATGCTGGGTCTGCGCGGTCTGGATCTCGCTTTCTTTGAACCACGCGCCAGGTATCATACTGATCAGGATGATGCGCGACATACCAACCCGGACTCGGTTTGGCATATGCTGTCTGCTTCGGTAGCAACCACCCAGGAACTGGTATCTGATTCTAGTGACCGGTTTGATGGACATCTTCGGAATGATGGTACCGTGCCTAGTGGTACTGGCACACGAGCTGTTTGGTTCGACCTCTTTGGCAGTGCGTTTGCCGTCTTCCAGCTGCACACCCTCTTCGCACTGTCGGTGACCATCTTGATTGTTGCGCCCTTGACTTTGCTTGTGACAAGCATCGCGCTTTCTCACGCGGACAAAATGTACTTGTTCCGTTCCTCGACATCTTTTGATTTCAGCGATGAGAAGTTTGCCCTCCGAGGCTTGCGTGGCTTTTTCCGGTTCCCATTCTTGATCGGTGTGCCCACTGCTGTGACTGTAGGATTTGCCTATATGGTTACCAAAGTCAACCCTTTCATTTCTCACAGTAGCAGCTATGCTGTCTGGAGTATGATGATATCTGCCTGGGTTTTCTTGGCTTGGTTCGTCTCCCGTGTGGCTGACTTTGCCCGTCCCTCGGCATTCCACCGTATATACACCTGGACCTGGCTGTTTGTTCTCACATGGGCTCTGCTGGTTGTGGCTACTGTCTTTGAGAACGAAGACGGAATTGCCGGTGGCTACTTCATGTTCTTCTACTTTGCTGGTACCTTCTTGGCAACGTGGATCTCATATCTAGAACTATTCTCCCTCCCTACCAAGACCGAGTTCATCAGCCAGTTCGCCCAAGGTTCACGACGACCCAGCAGCTTTGGCAGCCGTCTTGGTGTCCAGTCAGGAGAAGAACGCCAGGATGAAGATGTCGAGGAGGAAGCGACTGAGTCGACATCGCTTCTCCGCTATAACCGCCAGAGGGCAACCTTTGCGAACTACGTTAACGTCTCTAATGAAGACCCTGAGCATGAAGCCGATGAAGAAGAAGAAGCGGATCCGAATGTATACGGCTATGAACAATCATGGAGCTCATCGATGCCACGCTGGACTTGGCTTCTGCAACTTATACTCACTGTGCCCATTATTCTCACACTGGTCGCCCCACTTGGTTTAATCATCACAAGCGCCCTTCATCAAACTGGCCAGGATGGAAGTCCGCAGCTGTTTGTGTATCTATCCATCGCGATTCTGACGGCTGTTCTCTTCGCTCCAATGCTGCCATACATTCACCGATTCACATATCACATCCCGATATTCCTGTTCCTCATTTTCCTTGGCACACTCATCTATAATATCGTTGCCTTCCCATTCTCGGACTCCAACCGCGTGAAGATGTTCTTCCACCAGCAAGTCGATCTGGACAATGGTAACTCCACAGCTTATCTCACTGGCATGCAACCCTTCGTGGAAGAGATTGTTCGCGGACTCCCCAGCTCCTCGGGGCAAACACAGTGCTCAAATTTCGTGAACCGCGTACAGTGTTCCTGGAATGGCCCAGAGCCGCACGTTGTTCCAGAGAGCAACCCATCCAAGTCTTCCAGCCCTTCTTCAGACTGGGTCTCGTTCAACATCTCCGCCCCCACTGTCGAGAACCCCTCTGTCCACTTTGATATCGCAGGCCGAAATACCCGCTCCTGCCGTATCACCATGGATCGTCATTCGATCAAGAACTTCAGTGTCGCGGGTGGTTCTCCCCCAGACAAGCGATTCCGCCACCCATCCCGTGAAGGTCTGAGTGAGGTTCGTCTGTGGAGTCGTACTTGGGACGCGAAATGGAGTGTCGATGTTGACTTTTCCAAACACGATGCTTCACTCGAGGAAGATGAAGAATCACGTTCACCTGTTAAGGGTCGTGTCTCTTGTATCTGGAGTGATGCTAACACTCCTGGTGTGATTCCTGCTCTAGACGAAGTGAGACAGTACGCTCCTGCCTGGGCTGCCGTGACAAAGTTGAAGGACGGCCTAGTAGAGGCGTACCGTGAGTTTGAAATCCCGGCTGCGCAGGCTGGATTTGTGTGAGTGTTTATGGTGTTTCTGTGGCAGCTTTTTGGGCTTTTTTTTTCTGCTGCACTATGGTCTGGAGTTCAAATTCATTGTTCATTGTTATTTTTATCATGCTTTTCTCAGACTAACGCCTATATCTTGGTCTGGATAACTCTGTTATATTATGATGTTGAAGTATGTATGTATGTCGTTTCGTACAAGCATTTTCATGTTAATCGTATTCCTGGTTTCATGGACAACCCTCTCTACTATGTACTTGATTCCAGGAAGTCAAGTGTAAAACTCGATTGATCATTACTAGTAGCCCTCTGGCCATTGAAAAACGTGTCGTGCCGAGACCCGAGGCCACGAAATCGTCCATCCTCCAAAGGCCATGGTCATATATGCCACCGCCTCAATATGACTGGAGTATTTAAACGAGGCTATATTCCATTACAAAGAATCAAACAGTCTCGGAATCCCCAATCATCTACTTAAAAGGATAATTCATCCTCCCCCACCTCCAACCTTCGCCATACCCCTCCTCGTTTTGTCAAACAAAGTATCATTTTTTTTTCTAGAAATACAACCCAACCTTCTTCCCTCCGCATACCATATGGCATCTCGTGAGTCCATATACCCTGATAGGGCCTATATGGGGCGACATCCATTGAGAACTACACCCCGCTATCGCCATATAGATCGATATCGGCCAGATTACCGTGATATCATGACCAGTCGACGAAATCGACCCACGTGCTGGGACTGTGGCCTCAGAGGCCATACCCGCAGAAATTGTAAAACCTTTGAACGTCATGTCCATGATGCTGTTAGTCAATTAGAGATGAGTTTGCTTGTTGGATAGACAAGTGAGAAGAATTACTGACTACAATCAACCTAGGGCAACCTCCTTGATGTCGCGGAAGCACCAGGCCGTGAGATAAGTCTACCCAAGGATCTCGAACCACGATATAAGATCGAGAAAAATCGCGATATCGAGCCTCAGCTTCGAGATAATTATTCTGTTAGTCAATTAAAGAGTCCTATTGTATAAACGAGTGAGAAAAAGTCACTAACAACAGTTCAAAGTCAACCCAGAGTAGTAACAATATTCTGGAAGATCTAGCCCACAAATTCGAGTCATATCGCGAGATAGATCGGCACAGTAATGCCGAAGCTCAGCAACAAAATGATTCACGACAAGCAGGACCTCCGAGCCATAATCAGGACACCACTGGGCAGCGATCTCAGTCAAACATATCGCTTAAGGAAGATCTCATGAGTCTTGTCCGACAGGGCATTATAGATGCAAGAGCTCAGGATCCGGGATTTGCATGGACTACGGAGAATTTATTGGCCTTTGAAGAGAAGGCCGTTGGTTTGATTTCAGACAGAATAATCGCAAGTTGGATCGGCAGACTCGCCGACGCAGCTATTGTTGGTCTTGGGAGTAGAACAACTGGTGAGACTCTGCGTTAGGGAGGTTTACGAACAATTTGTGGCTTTGAAGGTACCTTGATGATTTCTTTTTTTGGGTGTTGGGGTTCTTGGTTTTACTTGGATGATGATCTGGCTTCGTGGTGAAGGTCATTTGATCATCGGGGTTAGAATGTGGAAAGGTACTTTTTGAACACAACTCATCATTTGATTGGAAGTTCATTCTGGATATCACATTTGCAATAGTACGTATGTCAAGTTGGCCGGTCTTCTATTATCCTTCGGTTAGCACTTGAGTGGTAGCAACTTACGCGAGAAAGATGAAGATTGTACTCAAGGGTAGTACTCTTGACCGGTACCAGAATGGAGTTGACGCCGCCAATTCCGACGTTTGGGTCTTGAAGGGCATACACTACCCTTGATTCAATATGCATTTAATCTCCTTTTCAAGCCTTTGGTTTTCTAAAAGATTTTGGGCGGCTTTAGCATATAGGCGTTGGAGCTCAACCACGAATATCAAAGATGTAGTAGCTTTTCGAGGATCACTCAACTTCGGGAACTTTGTTAGAACAGCATGGAAAAGGGTGCGCAGCAAGAGATGCAATCCAATCAAAATATCAATAAAATCAATCTAAGTAGCCGTTTTATCCCTGGTGGCCCAAGGCTTACTGTTTGCCACAAGCCTGAATTTTGATATGAGCTTGTCCTCTTGTGTATAGAAACAATGAAACTTAAAATTACTTTCGGTGGTATTTCATGTAAATTTCGGCTTTGGGGCGGTTATGATAATGTCATTATAATGGAGAACATATCATGGATCTGATTTACTGAATGAGCCGTCTGGATGGCCTCGCTAGTACTCATAGTAGATGCTACTAGAATAGATCTAACGAGACCTTTGCCTTCTTTTGGAATCTCCGACTCGGCCCCGTTCTATTCCACCTCGTCCGATCAAAGCAGTGGCCAATTATGTATAGTTTCCTCGTGTTAGACTGTTAAACGAAGAGATAAGATAAATTCATGATTAGGGATTAGCGGCGGGATTTCTTTGTCCGGGGGCAATGATCTATTGACGACGGCGCAAACTAGTGCAGCCAATAATTCTTACTAGCTCTCGGGATCTTTCCTAATGGAGATGGTGAACAAAAGCAATGAATGAAATTGAAACCAATTCGTCACCACTCCTACAGTAGTAAGCGAATCAAAAATATTAAAAATCCATCAAAAATTAAAAAGCAAAAAAAGAACCTGCCCCCATCCAGGATCGAACTGGAGACCTCAGGATTGCAATTCTGTTACCAGAATCGTCATATGACAAGATATGAGACCTGCGTCATAGCCAACTAGACCATAGAGGCTCGGTTAAAGGGCGCTAGCAAAATTTTGGCTTCTCGAAACCGGACGGCCTTTGTCGCTATAATCTCACGTGATAGAAACAGCCCTCATGTTGCTAGTGGACTGAAGTATATGAGGAATGTCAATTTTGAGCATCAGAAATAGAATTCTTAAAAAACACGATAATACTGAAAAAGAGAACTTTTTGTAACCCTAGGTGTGATTTTTGAGTGTATTCGCCTAATCGACCACATAGTTAAGGAATCTATGAACTGAACAGTAGAACTAGAGATCACACAAAACGATCCTTTATTCTGGAGTATTAACGGGGCAATTTCTCGTTATCAGGATATTCTTTGGGCTTGTCTACTCAGTTATTTTGGAAAATTGGGAAAAAAAATTAGAGAGATGCAGGTCTCATTATCAGCAAAACCGTTCTGTAGAAGCTCCTCGGATCCACAGATCAGGGAACCATGCTGGGTTTGGTCATCCAAGAATTCATATATCTTTCACAAGATTACCCACACATTTCAATATTATTATGACTGATGATGAGAATCGGATTCTTCATCCCTGTCGCTGCTAGAAATTATCCTTATAACACGGGGGGATCATATCGCTTGGAGATTCTGTGCAGGGCACAATGCAGTTGAGCCTATTTCTAGGGGACAGTTCTCAGAGAAATACTGCTTCTCTAGTAGAGAAAATCTACTTCTGCGGAGATTTCAAGGTAGGGCTCGGGATCCTCCATAATAAAACCAGTCGCAAAGTCAGTGGTATTAACGTAATAATTTCTATTGTGGTCCTGTTTAGTTTCACAAGTGTCCATCTGCTTACTGGATGGTTAGTATACTTCACACAGAGTGACGGATCAGGAAATACTATTAGTATTTGATTTAGGTTCATAAAGCATAGGGCTCCGCCACAATTCATACCGCGCCTCTATGGTCTAGTTGGCTATGACGCAGGTCTCATATCTTGTCATATGACGATTCTGGTAACAGAATTGCAATCCTGAGGTCTCCAGTTCGATCCTGGATGGGGGCAGGTTTTTTTGTATTTTTTTCCTCGAAATCATCCTATCTCGAGGATTTGATTGATTTTTTGGCTATGTAAAAAAAAAACAAGGTTGTTTTTTTTTAAAAAAAAAAAAAATTGAAAAAATGAGCCTGCTAGGTAGCAGCTGTCTGCCAGAGGTATCCATAACAGATGCCAAGGTGGGTATCTGAATATATTTCTCACCAGCAGATATATATGGGCATATATTCGGTTGGAAACTTTCCAACACTTAAAGTGTTAAAAGTTCTGGTAGAAGATTCCAATCTTCTTGTTATTTTACATTAAAATAATGTATTCAATGCAGTTTGTACTGAAGCATCAAGACTAGAACTATTTTCATATAAGATAGGCAACTATAAAAGCCTCTTTGAGGAACATGCGTAGTGTAGACTTTCACAATGCAGGAAGCCCTGGTGACCTTCAGCCCCAAAGCGTAAAGTACCTGGTCCTTTAGTACTTGTTATTTTCCCAGACAATCTGTAACAATTTAAATGCTATTTATCCAAGTAATAATCGAGAAGTTATAGGTAATTCACTACTATTACACAAAGCCAGAATAGACTGTTTAACTACTGCTACCTTGCGTAGGTGCTACTTTTGTTCAAATGTGAGACAATAAACATGATGAGTCGCCACGCAGGCAGCCTTGCGAGCACAAGGCGCCCACAGGATCTAGGGCAAGGTAACCCCTCAAAATCTCCAGTGGGTTCGACGAAAATCGGGTCAGTTCCAGAGCGACCGCGGGGTTTCCAAGGGTGCGAATGGACAGAAGGAGTTGGTTCCACGCCACGCCCGGCAAAAAAAAAGGACGGTGCTCTCCGCCTTGTCAGCCTACACTTGGAGGTCGCAGGCATCATGGCTTCACTTATCTCTCGGTCCTGTCCTTTTTAGAGATCCATGACTCTCCTGCCTTCTCCCCTCGCTCAGTCCACATTGGGCGAGAAGTGTGCTGTCTACTTGGACCACGTCACCGACAATATCCCCGAATTCCTGCACTCCATCCGCCCCCGACTGGATCCATATCTGACATACTTGTCGCTCACGCCTTTCCGCTCCGTTGCGCAAGCTCTCCCATTTGACGTCGACGAACAAACAACCGCGATCTGTGCCGCTATCCTCGTTTGCCTGCTCTCTATTGTCGCAATGAGCTGGGGAAACCCCCTTTCCGGCCTATGGCGCCGTTCACCAAACTACGCTTCCGCGCCGCAAGTCAGCGACGAAGACTTTAGCTATATCACACCTGATTATATCGTCGACCCTCCAGCCTCTGGCCCTCAGCATGGGGGCCAATATGCAGGCAATCCAGCAGACAATGAGCCGGATATCATTCGTCTGCGACACCGCGGCACCATCTACCCTCTGCACTTCCCCGCATTCGCTATCGACGATGGTGTGCTTAATGTGGCAGCGCTCCGAAAAGAGGCTGCAGCGAAAGTGGGCGCCAGCAACCCGAACCGTGTTCGATTATTGTACAAAGGAAACCTATTGAAGGATGATACCCGGCCGTGTAAGACGGAGGGTCTCAAGCAGCACTCCGAGGTTCTGTGCGTTGTGTCGGAAGCCGACGCAAATACCCCGAGTGATTTGTCTGACCGTGAGAATGGACAGTTGAGCGATTCCATGGCCCGTCCCGGATCGTCCTCATCCCGCATCGGAGGAGACGAAGACGGGGACGAAGGCTCTGGTACCAAAACCCGCAAGAAGCCTAAAAAGAAGAACAAGAACAAGAAGAACAAGAAGACGACCGAGAGCAACCCGCCCCGTGAAGATTTCCTGGGAACACCCTCCTCAGTCCCCTCGCGTCCCACTTCCTCAGGCCCATCTTACATGCCGCCCCCAGCACCTAGTCTGAAGGGACTTGGTGCGTTGGAGCAGGTCTCTGCGCTGGTTGGATACCTCCAGCAAGAGATTGTACCACTATGCGAGGAGTATGTGGCAGATCCGCCCACTGACCCGAAGAAGCGGGAATTCGAGCATAAAAAGCTCAGTGAAACGATCTTAGCGCAAGTACTTCTCAAGGCAGATGGAATTGAACCGGAAGGTGATCCAACGATTCGCAATGCGCGCAAGGCCCTGATCAAAGAGGCACAGTCGAACTTGGACCGGCTGGACCAGGTCGAGAAATAGAGAGTTCCCGCAAGTGAATCATTTCTGTGTATATCTTACCATCTTTCACATCTTCTTTGCCATCCCTCTCTTTCTTTCTTCACCACCACAACCACCACCACTACCAACAACGCCATTGCTTCTTCTCCCGTTACCATAATGTGGGGGGAAGATCATTTACACATAGATTAGTTATTTGCATACGGGACGCGGAAGTCGGAATTTGTGAACTATGGACCTGTCAAAAGGCAAAAGGAAGGGCATTGCATGGATCGGCGTTTCTGAGGAGTCAACCGCTCAGGCCTCGGCTTTCAGTTTCTCTCTATCTCCCTCGAAGCCTTCATCGCAGTTTGATCCCCGTACTACATACACATGGTAGATATAAGAATCGCAAGGATTGATATTTCCAAACAACAGAGACACGACAACGGTCAAACTGAAGAGGGCCAGACTTTTACAGATTTCGCAGGGATCAGCATGGTTCAGGGGGGGGATTAGCTCCACTCCACCACGGACCAACCGTCAAAAAAGGTCACAGCTAAGGTGATCTAGGTATGGGGTGAGACAGTAGGTATTGCTAGGCATTCACTATGGAGTATGTACGGAGTAATCTGTAGAGAATAAATTGGGGGGAGCTGCAGGACATTTTGCTGCCATTGAGTCAATTAGTCAATAAATGGTCTATAGTCGATAGCCTGTGGAAGTGCATCAATACTGAGTGTACGAGTATACTCAATACTTACAGTATTCTGTATGCAAACTGAAGTAAAAAAACGGGGCAAATACCATCTCGTTAGTTCGAACCTCCCCTTTGCTCTCCTCCTCCCCCCAACCCACTCCATTCTCCATTCCATCTCCATTCGCAATTCACTCTTTGTGAGTCTGGGCTGAAGGGTGTGTTCTGGGTCTTTGGTTTCGATCTAATTTACAGAGTATTCTACTCACTCCTTCCTCTACAACTCTTTCTTTCTGTCTTTCTTTTTTTTTTTTTTGCTCGGTGGAACCACACGATCTTGCCCCCCTCCCCCTCGTGGCTCGACCTTGCGTGCACTCCAAGTACGCGCCTAGACTCGGTGATACTACTGTCACTGTCTCAGGATATCAGGATTCTCAACACCACCAAGAACAACCATATCAGAACCACAACCTTTTAGTTGTTAAGTCACTTGTTGCCACGGTCAACTCAACCTCGTCCACGGAACCACTGCGCGCCGGCTCCAGCTTCCATCCGTGGCTCGCGACGAACCCCGATCTGCCATTTCGTCCAATCCACGCCTCAAACAGCCACCTGCGAGTCGCTGCACCTCCACTATTCTACCCAACATCTACCCCCCTGCAGTGTCTGGGTATTTACAATTTACTTCTTTGGGCCCTCTCCACTGCGGTGTGCGGGACTCTCTCCCCTTACCACACCCAGTTCCCCAATTCTCCATCTCGCCCACCTTTCTGGTTTGTGTCGGTCTTCGGCTAAGCTCTGGCATGGATTGATCGAGACACTCCCTACGGCACAAGCGGATCTCGACTCGGTATTCACCTCTGCTTGTCATTGAAGCGGGTTCCAGCTGGACTGGCCTTATTCTTCCCCTTTCCCCCCCCACTACACCCTTAGAATACCCTCTCGACTCCGGGAATGGCGGGCGTGGCCACGGCGTATTCCAGTGAAGCTCTGCCCTCGACTGGAGGTGTGGATAATGAGAAATGGGAATTTTCTGTACCAATTGGTAGCGACGTAGGTGCCCATTCAAAGAAAACCTTGTTTTGTTTTTCTCTCCTTTCACTTCCTCTTCCACCCGATCAAATCTGTCGGCATGGAAGGACTCAGGGAAAAAGCTGAAGAGGAGGGGAAAAATAGAGAAAATCTTCTAACTGATCTTCTCGCACAGGGCGCTCCCCAGCATTCCTCAAAACCTCGGACCTCACATGATTCTAGCTCCGTCCGTGCGAGATCGACTAGGAATCGAAACTCCAACGGCTCACGAAGCTCGTCTGTCTCCAGAAACATCCACGGAAACGATGCCCCCTATTACGCTCACCGCGGCCGACGAGACCACAGTCTAAACCGACATGGAAGTGATATTAGCAGTATGCGTGACAACTCGGGATACGATAATGCGAGCCGCAAAGACGCCGGCGAGGAGCTGGATGAAAAATCTCCAGAGTTCAACCATGAGAGCTGGATTCACAGGGACAAACTCGCCAAAATCGAAAGCGAGGAACTCCACCAGGCGGCAATAATGTTTCAACGGCGGATGAGAGCTGAGAGCAAATCAAGTGCAGGACGCGGACACAGCCATGACTCTCACCAGAGTACCGCGAATGGTGGCACAGCGGTGACATCCCCAAATGCAGAGCACTCGGAGCCCTGGCCCCAACTACGAGAGGAACGAGGCAGCCGTGAAGATGGCGATGACGAGGAACGTCAACACTGGGATCTTCGCCGACCGGAAGAGATTGCTGCAGATGAAGCTGCGGCCAGTATCTACAGCAACCCTGGCCTTCGAAAGAGCTCCTCCCGAATCCCCATTTCGACAGCTAGCCCGGCGCCATTGGGTTCTGGTCGTGATTCTCGCGGCCCTCGCAGTCGTGCAGCTACGGATGAATTTGAGGATGATCAATTTTCTCGAGGCCGTCGAGCTAGCGAACCTCTCACTACTGATGCGGAGCCCACCACACCCTCTCCAAATAGCCGTCCCAACAGCCGCGGATTCAGCACCACTCAGAACACACCAGCGAAGAAAACCTCAGCCAAGGCCACCGGATCTGCGAATCGCAAAACCTCCGCCCCACCCACCAATCGCAAAACCTCGGCCTCGGCAGCCAGATCGCGCGCAGTATCAGGAAACACATCTCAGCGGCCAACCACCCGAGGAGGCGAAAGCCGGCCCACGACCGCAGTCAATCGTCCCGAGGGAGATCCGCCATGGTTGGCTACTATGTACAAACCCGATCCTCGCCTTCCGCCTGATCAACAAATGCTCCCAACCCTTGCCAAGAAGATGCAACAGGAGCAATGGGAGAAAGAAGGCCGGACGCCCAATACTTACGATCGAGACTTTGCTCCTTTGGCTGTGTATCCCACCGATATACCTCCCGTACCTCCCAAGGCAGAAGAGCCTCCCAAACCAACCGAGGAGAAGGAACCGGAACTGCCTCAACCTCCCAAGAGCCCCGAGCCACCAAGACCAAACACAAGCACCGGCTACAGTACTATGCCAAAGGTGCAAGACACACCCCCACTGGGACTGACCCCCAACCCCAACTGGAACCCCCCAGTGGTCTCAGCACAGGAGCAGCCAAAGAAGGAAAAGAGCTGCGGATGCTGCATTGTGATGTGATGTGATAGATGTTCCATCCTTCCAACATCAAAATACCTTCGAGGCTTGCATACAGCCCCATACACCAACACCAACACCGACTCCATCAGCAGCAGCTTGCTTGACTTTCGAATTTCTTTTCTCTGTTGATCCTTACCGACTCGACCTTCTTATCTTCTTTCTTTCTAACCTTTCAGCGGACCCGGTGGGATGGTGTTTACTTGGCTTCTTCCTTTCCACGCTCAGCTTGTCGCTAAAAAAACTTTTCCTTTTAATTCGGTTCGGACCTCATTCTCACCGGAGCATATCATCTTCTTCTCTGTTTCTTTTCAAATATGCATCCACTCCTTCATACATTTTCCCTTTTCAATTCTCCTGTGATCATTCTTGCTTATTTTCAGGGCGACAAAGAAGTTGACCCAAAACAGGATGTTCATTGAATCATCTCGAACGGGGCTATTGTCCTCGTGTATATCTTGTTTATGTTATGTTTTTTTTGCCGGAGGTATCCTGATCTCGGTCTGATGGGACTCCGATTTTATCATTTTCTCTCCCTCCTACCTTACACCATTGTGGTCTGTTCATTCCATCTTCTTTCTCTGTTCCTTTGCGCACATTTGTTGCCACTTTTGCCATATTCCCAATCCTCACGAGCGTGTTCTATTGCTTTATTGCCTAGTGTCATTTAACTATTGTCGAGCTTAGCGAGCATTTATAGCCCTGCTCATGAATCGGAATTGTTTAAAAAAATTACCCACCTTTCTATACTTAAACTGCAAATCAGAATCAATAGCAACTTGCCATGTACCTTAAGGTACCTTAATTACTTGAAGTATAAAAATCAAAGGCCGCGACTTCGCCGATGACAAATCATCACCTGACATCATCGCGCCGCGCGATGACCGAATCGAAGGCCGAACAATTGGGACCTTCCACTCCCGCGAACTTCCCCCCAACCAAACCTTTTAAAAGCAAAAGAAACCCCCCGCTCGGTTTCTTCTTCCCCCACCTTCACAATTTCTTTCTTCACACGTTTATTCGGCTCTTTCGCCGCTCCATCTCCCGCCGTCATGTCCGCCGCTAAGACCAAGGCCCAGGGCCTCATTGACCAGAACGCCGTCGTCGTTTTCTCCAAGTCCTACTGCCCCTACTGCACCTCCAGCAAGAGCCTGCTCCGCAGCTTCGACGCAAACTTCACCGTTGTCGAGCTTGATGAGGAAAGTGAGTACAGTACTTCCTGCTACTTCTCGGATAGATTACCCTTTTTCGGAATTTGCAACATTGCGCCGCGAGGATTAGTATTTGCGCAGGGATGGGATTGGATTGGATCGCATTGATCGGACATTCTCCATGCTGTGCTTATACTACCCCGCTTTGCTGTCGCGATTCTATACCCTGGCGAATGAAGGCAAAATGAAATTCGATAATGAGAATGACTTAACTAATATATCGTTTTTCTTTACAGAGGATGGCAACGCCATCCAGGATGCCCTTCAGGAGATCTCCGGCCAACGCACCGTCCCCAACATCTGGATTAAGCAGAAGCACATCGGTGGTAACTCCGACCTGCAGGGTCTTAAGGGCGAGCTTCCCCAGCTCCTGAAGGATGCCGGTGCCGCCTAAATGCGCGATATTCAATGAACATATAGACTTTGAATTAAAGGAGCGAAGCAATAAAATCGACTTCGAACTGATTCATAATTTCACAAATGAACAAGCTTACACCTTTATCTATCTATACCTCAACGTCTATTTCTACCTCCTCTAAAAAGCTTTCATATCGTACACCCCCTGTAGATGATCGTCATAGTTGAGTTGGGAGGTAAGGATTATTCGGCAAAGCCTCCGAATCAAAAAAAGCGCTACTACAATACATGAATGCGAAACGATAAAAAAAAAAGAGATCACGTCACGACAACTCTCGACAAAAAGCAGAGATCGCCTAATTGTACATGCAAAAAAAGATCAAACCCTTAAACAACCCGCTGGGTAACAGTTCCAACAGGACGCTCAACAACAGTCATCAACCCATCAACAATATTCTTTCGCGCACCATCACTAGCAACAGTCTTTCCAGCAAGATAATTCAACCAAACAAGACGACTAACCCGCTCATCAGCAACCCGACCCATCCACTGAATAGGCTTAGAAGGATCAGGCTGGAAAAGCGCATCCAAAGCACCCTGCGCACCACGCATCAAAACCAAAGTCTGACCCTTGGGTACATTCTTGCGCTGACCACCACCAAAAACAGCCTTGAAGTCATTCATCGATGTTCCGAATTCCTTATCCTGGAACTCTCCCTTTTCGGTCGAGCCCGGAGCAGGCTTCTTCTGTTGAGCGCGGGCAGTTATACCGCGGACCCAACCGTCGCGGAGATGCATGAAGTCAGTGTTGCGGGTGGGGACGATACGGAAGGCCGTGCGGATACCGTCATCCTTGATGATGGCTGACCAGGCGGCGTCACCGTTCTCAGGGTCGAGGAGGAGTTCCTTGAGTTGCGCACGCTCTGGGGGGACGAGGGAGGTTGCGGCGTCGGCGCCAGCACCGGAGATAGCGGCTGGGTCGTTGGAGGGAGGGTGAACGGCTGTGTGGACGAGGCGTTGTTGGAGTTCGGTGATGTCTGCCTTAGCGACGTATAAACCAACGACGTAAACTTGGATCGAGAGGAATGAAACGCTGCGAATACCAAGGCCCAGGAGTTGATATTCGTCTCCGCCGGAGGTGGAAACTTCGTCACCGGCTTGTTTCTGATCGTCGTTCGCGAGGGCGGGTAGTCGGATTGTGGTGGGGAAGTATGGTACCGAGCTGTTGCCTGTTGGGATTTGGTCTGCGAGATCCTGGCCGTGAACTGGGATCACTGGGGGACCGCCGTCACTTGGGAAACCGGTTGGTCCGTCCATCTTAATTGCGCCGTTGCTCTTCGGGGCATGGTCTGATTGTGCTTGGTTGTCTGATGTCTCCTTGTTCTTAAGAGCTTCCACTCCAAACACGTCATATGTGATGAGTCCGTACATGGTCGCTGCGCAAGCGATGATTCCAGCGGTGGACATCACGACCGAGCGCTTCGCCTTTGCGAGCTCTTGAGTGTGCTTCGCGCGCTCGGCGGATCGGAGGGGATTGCTGGCGGCATTGCTGGCAGATCGGAGGGTGGTCGAGGAGAAATGGCGGCTAGTTTGGGGGATGCGGACTCTTTGGTGGGAGAGGCATTGGTACGCCCTCCAAGGATTTGATCGAAGAGAGGAGGCCATGGTGTATATATGGACTGTGACTTGACGAGGGAATCTTCAATTGGGAATGACACTTCGGTTCAAAGCGGAGTTGGAGTGTGGGGATACACGTGACATCGTCTGATCTATAACGCAGACGATATAATTGGATGGCACTCATTTACTTCATACAGCTTTGGCAGTGATGCAAAAAGGTCGCAATTTCTAGAAATTTGGAGTCCGATTCAGCTAGATAACCAAGCTTTACTGGTTTGTCCATCTTGATTGTAGTGGGCCGCGACCAAGGGCGAGGGCCATGGTAATCAACCAGGGACTTTCCAGCCAAAACGAGGAGCAATCTAAGAGTCATGGGTAGCTGTAACAAACAACTAGTACGCCGATGCCCGTATTCCACTCCATGAGATCGTATTTATTTTTCACAATTCGATTATTTACTTATACAATATATAAATTGGCTTTAACACGTGAGGCTCGAGGTATAAAGTGATTCGGGGAAATTGTGTGGAATTGCAGATTAAAGTATGAACCCAAAAAGATACTCTGAATCTGGACTGATAATTATGATTAGGACCGGATATTGTGATACACAGAAAGTAACTAGTATGGTCTGAAAGCCAACAAGCATATCCAGAAGTTTACACAAACGACGGCCTACTAGGCCACCGAAGGGTTGAAATATCGAGCATTCAATATCTATACCTTATTCATTACGCCCTCGAATATAGTAACAATTCAATCCCGGGCTAGGAAAAACGAGGCACTGATACTCTGATCTGGGTAGCTAAATAGAGCTGTTGGAGGTAGCCAGATATCGCCCTTCATAATTCTCGTAAGGATAGTATTCTAAGATTTCTGGACACTTCAAACGCATACTTCATGCCATAACGTAGTTGCCTAGCAAAATGCAACTACAATCTATTAGAAGTGTGATCCACGTAGCAAGAATAAGCGTATCTAGTTCTCCGCGAAACATGATTGGCTTTGGGTAGCTGTTGAAAGCCGAAGTACCCTGTGGAGTTGAATCAGCCTGCATGCATATTCCCGTCGCTGCCAATAGATATTCGCCACATTATACACAGCGCAAGTATGCATATATTACATTTGGCGATATTGATTTAGGTATACTTACATACTAATGTAGCAGTATTAAGTATGCCACGTCAAATTTCCGAACGACCAGAATATCCCACGTGATATGATTATGTTATAGCCTTCAGGCCATAATCAAATAGCCCCCCTTCTCTCAGCCCAATTCCTCGACTTCTACTTTCTACTAGAAGAGAGTATCTCAAATATTCATAAATGTTATGACAACATGGCAAATAATTCAGGGCCAGCTGATAAAGATGGTCTCAAATGCCCACAATGCTCAAAATCTCGATTCAAGAGCTTTGTAGCTGTCAGAGATCATTTTCTCGCTTTAAATCACCCGATCGATTGCACCAAGTGCAATAAAGAGTTTAAAGATGTAATGCCTTTGATAGATCACTATCAAAGTCACGACAAAAAGAAAACCGCGCCATCAGAGTCACTCGCCAAGGAGGTGACGAAGCAAAAGTCAAACTTGTCAAGTGTCAATCCAAAAAACTCGCAGCAGAAGACCAAACAGAAGACCACCCCGAAGACCACAGACCAGGCGGCTTCAGAGATCCCTAAAGTGAAGGAACTCGCTTTGAGGTCATATGCAACATTTCCTGCTCCAATTATTAGCGCAAAAGGGCCTAAAAATGGTATGATCCAATCTCCTATCTCTGAATAGGAAGATCTGACATAAAATTTATGAATAATCCAGCGGCTCTCGATGCTAACCTCTATATGACCCGAAAAATCATGTTCGAGGATCTGCGGAGCAAATGCCACCCGGCATGCCGCCTTGAAAGGGAAGGGTACTTTTTGGAATTCATACCATTGCCCGACAGCAACTTGCTATTGAATAGAGAGCTCCAAGGCGTGATGAGATTCGATGAATTTCAAATGGCACCGCAAGTAAAATTTCCAAGTACTAAGAGACTGGCGATTGTTGTTGATTGTGAGATGGTGGAGGTCGACAGTACCGTCCCTGTTTTTGGGAATCAAGAGCTTGTTTTCCTCAGCGCGATCGACTTCTTCACCGGTGAAGTTTTGATCAACAACCTCGTGAAGCCAACACAGCAAGTCAAAGACTGGAGAACCAAAGTCAGCGGTGTTTCACCAGCCCTGATGAAATCTGCTTGTGCCGCAGGAGAGGTGATTAGGGGATGGGAAGCAGCACGCCAACAGTTGTGGGAGTTTATGGATGTGCACACAGTGCTTATTGGTCATTCTCTACAACACGACCTGAAAGCCCTTGGTATGCTGCATTATAATATCGTTGACTCTAGTATTTTGATTTCGGAAGCTGTTTTCACCCCAAGTGCGCCTACCCAACGATTGAAACGAAAATGGGGCCTGAAAAATCTTGCAAAAGAAATCCTGAACCGTGAAATACAGGTCGGAAAGTCTGGACACAGTGCGTTGGAGGATGCATTTGCGACTCGGGACGTTGTTTTTTGGTGTATGTGTAATCCGTCGTTGTTGTCCTATTGGGCCAAGCAACAGAGAGTCCAGGAACAAGCGCGCATTCAGACATTGAAAGACAAGAAATTTTTGAAAAAGGGAACGGGGAAAGGATATTCTGGAAAATCAAGTCAATCTAAGGGCCTTGACGAGGAGCAAGACCATCAAAGTTCGGAAACGGAGCACTGGTCTGACATCGCAGAGGAGTGTGGGTACCGCTAGTATTCCATATCATTTTGAATATAATGCTATAAGTTCCTTCTTAAGAAGGATATGGAAATGCGACTAAGATTTCATTTGAATAATTGCAAAATTGCACTAGCAGCTAGCAATGCGTCTTCCTTATTAGGTTGATAAAATTCTCAACATCCTTCAAGGCCATGAACGCCGTTCTCCGCCGTATACTTGCAAGCACCAATGCCTGGCGTTGTAGAGTTTAACGGGTAGAGCACCACATTATCAAAATTAATATCGTAACATGGATGCACATTGGAGCACGACACCGACGCAACCTTAGTCGAACTGGTCTCAATATACCCAGTAAAGTTGACAAATGAGATATCCGAGATACTCATCTTGCTTGTCCCACTATACGATCCATTATTCCCATTATCTTGGGTAATAGCTGGACCAGCATTTGACCCGTGAATCTCGAAATTAGAGAAAACCACGTTTTTTACACTTCCCCAGCCTCCTCCACGGGGAAGGCCTGCGCTTTCATAGGACGTTTGTGGTGTTTGACCTCCCATCCATGTTTTGATGTATGCGGCGTTGTGCATGTCCTCGTTGTACCGGATGATTTTGACTTGGTCGATCGTGATGTTTTCAACGCTTGAGTCTTCCAAGTACTGTCCTAGACTACCTATTGCAATACCGTTTCCACCACGGCAAGTGACGTTCCGGATGTTGACATTGTAGGAGCGTGGTTTGATGGCGATACAGTCATCTCCACCCTGATAGACTAGGTTGGTGAGTTCGACATTGTCCACATCCATCGTATCTAATTATCATCAGCAGTGGAACAAAATCATATACAATATCAAAACACTTACCGAATCCATCAGTATTTTGTACCCAGTTATCACCATATGGTGCATCAACAGCAGTGGCGTTCACGTAGATGTTATTGAAGCGCATATTCTTCCCATTCATAATATTCAAGCTCCATAGCTGCGGATTCTTGATATAGAAGTTTTCCACGCTTACTTCAGATGCGTTCCAGAAAACAAATGGCATCGGTCTCCCTGGCTGAGTATTTCCCGCTTCAGCAGTATACCAAGCATTGCCATTTCCATCGATACCTCCAGTTCCATGTCCATCGATCTTGATGTTTTTTCCGGAAATTATGAATCCAGCGGCGTGGTTTTGGAACGCGACGGGATAAGAATTATTTCTCCAGTAGTCAAGATCATCCGAAAACTAGATTTAAACAGATTAAGATCAATGCGAATCTCATTTTCATAGTTTGTCAACACATACAGTCCATTCTCCTCGCCATTCAATTTCCACGTCTTTGAGTAAAGGGTTCAATCGCGTCGCAATCCAGTACGACTGATCCTCTGGAAATACAACTTTGCCCCCATTTCCACACTTATGAAAAGCTTTTAGAATATTAGGGACGTCATCTTTTTGGTGTCCATTAGCTTTGACGGTGCAGACTTTCTGGTGCGAACCAGTCACTGCCGCCAGAGCAGGGGAAAGAAAAAGCCCTAGCTGAAGCGCCGCGGTGGATAAACTGAGAGCACGCATCTGGTCGTCACACTATAGTAATAGCCTTGGTACGCCGTTTCGTTTCCAATGAAAGCTTGGGATCGGGTATGTGAAATAAGCCATTTCATCTTTCTGGCGATTGCAATCTCGGATGCATTTGAGCCGAACGCTCACCGGCACCGCGGAGTGCGGAGGAAATAGATTGCGGGGAAGCATCTGGGGACTTTCGAATGTTGCTTGATTTATGGGACTAGTGACACCACCGGAGCTATTTCATTGCTTGTATGCCGATCGCTGCCTTGGCGCCGGTTGAATCGGCAAGGTTCATATTGCTTGCTTGTTATTCTTCCACCAATGAGTGTAAATTTCTAGTATGGCACCTAGCTTCCCCACGTTTACGCACCCTGTCTAGTTAGTAAGGCTCGCTGTATTGATCACCGAAGATTTATTGGCTTTTAATTAGACCTGCACAGTCCTCCAAGCCTAGATCCTATATGTACAACTACACATAGGATTCTATTGCAGGGAGGATTAAAAGGTTCCCGAGCTTGACCTCCGTTCTATTGATGAATGCACTAGGCATTGTGCAAAAGGCAAAATGGTAGCAATGCACTGGCAAAACATTTTGCTGATTTTCTCTTCACTAATTTCGGCCTCTGATGCAAAATCCTGTTGGAGAGATACCTCCTGTTCCGGGCCCACAGAAGGCGCATTTAGCGGAGTATGGGACAAAAACATTTATGCACCATCATCACGAACAGTTCGACCAATCTCAATTCTTTCCGATTTAAAGACGAATGTAAATGCAGACTCAAACCATCCGACTACAGCGAAATTCCATGGTAATGGATCACTCGCGGTCTTTGACTTTGGAAAAGAAGTCGGCGGAATCGTTCACCTGGAATACACATCGAGTGGCAGCGGTGCTTTAGGTCTCGCATTTACAGAGGGCAAGAACTGGATTGGTGAATGGTCTGACTCTTCAAGCGCACTTTATCACGATGGTGCTCTTTACTCAAATTTCTCATCGGCTGGGAGCCACTCCTATGTCATGCCTGACAAATACCTACGTGGAGGATTTCGATACCTGACACTCTTCGTTATCACTGAAGATTCTACTACAGTTCAGCTCAAAGATGCTAGTCTTGAACTTGCATTCCAACCTACTTGGTCGAATCTTCGCGCGTATCAGGGATACTTTCATAGCAGTGATGAAATGTTAAATCGTATCTGGTATAGCGGGGCATACACGCTGCAGACGAATGAGGTCCCTGTCAATACTGGCCGCGTTACCAAGGGTGTCACCGCTGGCTGGGTGAACAATGGCACTCTCGGCCCTGGTGATACGATCATCGTGGACGGCGCCAAGCGAGACCGTGCTGTTTGGCCTGGTGATATGGGTATTGCGGTTCCATCAGCGTTTGTAAGCTTGGGAGATCTTGATAGCGTGAAGAATGCGCTGCAGATTATGTATAACACTCAGGTAAGTGAGCTTTAATCCATGGAAGTGCTTCGATTTCTAACTGCTTGAAGGATAAATCAACTGGTGCATTTGACGAGTCAGGACCACCACTAAGCCAGAAAGATTCAGACACATATCACATGTGGTCAATGGTTGGCACACACAACTATGTGCTGTACACAAATGATACAGAGTTTCTACAGGAGAACTGGGACGGATATCTTCTCGCGATGGACTTCATATATGGCAAAGTGACCTATCCTAGTGGTCTGCTGAATGTAACCGGAACTCGCGATTGGGCTCGATGGCAACAGGGATATAACAATACGGAAGCTCAAATGATGTAAGTTGGAGGGTTAGTCCGAAGACATCTAAAAGATACATGCTAACAAAATCCCCAGCCTTTATCACACTTTGAAGACCGGGGCTGAGTTGGCGACATGGGCTGGCGACACTAGCAACCTAACCAACGATTGGAATGCGAAGGCTGAATCTCTTAAGAAAGCTATAAACACATACTGCTGGGATGACGAGTATGGCGCCTTCAAAGACAATGCCACAGATACAACGCTTCACCCACAAGATGCGAACAGCATGGCCATTCTCTTCGGAGTTGTCGACTCCGACCGTGCAGCCACTATTTCAGATAAACTGACCAAAAATTGGACACCGATTGGAGCAGTCGCTCCCGAATTACCCGAGAATGTGGTCTCTTTTATTTCATCCTTCGAGATCCAAAGCCATTTTGAGGTTCAGAATGCTACTCGTGCCTTGGATCTGATCCGACGCAGCTGGGGCTGGTATCTCAACAACCCTAATGGGACAGAAAGTACAGTTATTGAGGGATATCTGGCGAACGGAACCTTTGGATACAGAAGTAGTCGGGGATATGGATATGACGCCTCTTATGTGTCCCACGCCCACGGATGGTCTTCCGGCCCCACATCCGCCTTGACTGAGTATATCGTCGGTCTTTCAGTCACCTCACGGTTAGGTGAGACTTGGAATATTGCACCGCAGTTTGGAGATTTAAACTATGCTGAAGCTGGATTTGTGACTTCCCTGGGCAAGTTTCAGGCTTCTTGGAAAAAGAAGTCTGGTGGGTATTCATTGACTTTTTCGGTGCCCAAAGGTACGACGGGGAATGTCGTTCTACCATTTCCTACCTCGTCCAAGATATCGTCTATTAAATTGGATGGAAAGAAAGTGTCGTCTGGTTTAGCTTATGGGGAGTCAACTGCTACTTTATCCGTAAAGAAGGGGGGCTCTCATACTATTGTTGTTAGTTAGTCCTGCTTCTCGGGCATATAATTCAATATTCCGGACCCAGAGTCGTATTTAAAACAATGAATAGCTTATTCTACTGACGTAAGTATTAAAGGACCAATCAAAATTACATAAAAGACAAAGTATTTTCTAAGAGTTGTTTCTATCAAGCGGGTTGGTCAGTGTCTGCTAGTTACTAGTAGATACTAGTTAGTAGTTCCTCAAAATTCAAAACCACCACCAGCCAACCACAAAGAGATAGTTGGTACGTTAACAAGAGATAATGTCCTATTCGTCCGCTCGCTAGTATCGGAACATAAGCAATAAATAACCCTTTTACCCTGTTCTCGTGATACAATATTCTATTGTACTCTATCGTAGAGCAGGACAGGCAGCTCTGAAGAACCCACATTATCAGCCCCACGTCCCACATGGAGACTTTTGATACTCCGATGGAATTGATATAACGAACTCTTATATCATGCACCTTTCTTCCTCTCGTGAAAAGCATTGAAACACAAAAATATCCAGAATCTCACAAAATCACAATGTCCGAAACTGTCCGTCCAGCATTCAGTGGTCGTGAGCGCCCCTTGCTCTCATATGGAATTGCGTTCCCGGCCGCCGCCGCCCGGCACGTCACCGACACCTTCCACGCCTCACGGGTCTATGTGATCTGCTCGGGTTCATTGGCCCGCAATACCGATGCCCTTGATAGATTAAAGGCTGCATTGGGCCCGGAGAAGGTCGTCGGATGTCGCATTGGAATGCAGAGTCATACCCTTTGGTCCGAGGTTTTGCAGATTGTCGAAGAAGCGCGAAATGCAAAGGCCGATCTAATTCTCACTCTTGGAGCGGGAAGTTTGACTGATGGAGCTAAGATTATTGCTCTGGTAAGTACAATAATTGCGTCTTTGAGGCTAATTACAAATATGTCATGTTCTAATTCACAATCCAGGCTCTTGCCAATGACATCAGTGCTCCAGATGAGCTTGAAACACTCGCAGAAGGCCCAAACAAGAGAGCAGATATCAAAAAGCCCACAATCCCTATCATCTCTGTTCCAACTTCTCTTTCTGCGGGTGAATATTCTAATTTCGCAGGTGGTACGGAAGATAGTTCACGTCGGAAGTATAGCTTCCAACCACCTACCCGTGGGCCGCAGTTGATCATCTTAGATCCTGAACTGGCAGAAGCAACGCCTGATTCAATTTGGATCAGTACAGGTGTGCGTGCTGTGGATCATTGTGTGGAGACGCTTTGCGCTATCGTGGGGACTACGTCGGCCTCGGACGAGTTGGCCGAACGGGCGCTCGGCATGTTGGTTCCTGGTCTTCTTCGCTGTCGGAAGAATCGCGGAGACCGTGATGCTCATCTTCAATGCCAGTTGGGGTCAGTAGATGCGATGGCAGCTTGTACGAGTGGATCTGTGGAATTGGGTGCCAGTCACGGCATTGGACATCAGGTTCGTCAAACTATGACCCAGTATCGTCAAGATTATCTACAGATGATGGACGAGATGATCTATATATGAAGTCTAAGCTAATTGTGAATGAAAATACAGCTTGGACCCCTCGGCGTTGGTCACGGAGAAACGAGCTGTATTCTCCTACCCGCCGTGTGTAAATTCAATGCAAAGCACAATGCAAACGTGAACCGACAAGCGCGAGTTCGCGAATTCCTCCTCGAGGACTCCGTCGTATCGGAAGTACTACAGAGCCGATCTATCAATACAGAAACGGCCGATCTAGGTGATATTCTCGATGCTGTGATCCGTGAACTGGGCATGCCGCGGTCCCTCGCTGATGTGCGAGTTGGTCGTGACAAGCTGGACGCATTGGCAGCACACAGTTTGCATGACCGGTGGTGTCAATCAAACCCTGTACCCTTGAAGGAGAAAGATCAAGTGTTGGAGATATTGGAGATGGTGGTATAAATTGTGGAGAATGGAAGATGACGAATTGAGGAGATGGCGATGGCATCACAGCGTGATTGCTAAGCAGCCCCGCGCTTCCCCACGCGACAGTTATAACTAGAAGAATTATTAAATCAATTGAATCAAAATAAGCAGAATATCCTCATTTGAAATCGCTCAGCACAATCATGTCTGCTAAAAATATTCTGCTCTTTGGTGCTACCGGCCAGATTGGCTCGTTCATTCTGGAGGCCATCCTTACAGCCCGCAATTCTTTCGACCGAGTGGCTATCTTCACCTCCGCACGAACTGCCGAGACTAAACAGGCCTACCTTGAAAAGCTGAAGCAGCAAAGTATCGAGATCATCATTGGAGATGTCGAGGATGAGACTGCCGTTGAGCATGCCTACAAGGGTAATATGATACTCATTGATTCAAATTCAATTCCCTCGCTACTCCGAAGCTAATCAGACTCAATAGGAATCGACACTGTCATCTCTGCCCTAGGAAGAAACACCCTAGCCCAACAAATATCTCTAATCCGTCTCGCGGCCACAAATCCCGACGTCAAGTGGTTTTTCCCATCCGAATATGGCACCGACATTGCCTACGGTCCTGCTTCAGCGCACGAAAAGCCGCATCAGCAGAAGCTAAAGGTCCGTGCAGTCCTCGAAAAGGAAATCTCACGTAATGACCTCGATTACTCGTACGTTGTTACGGGCCCATTTGCGGAGATGTACCTCCATTTCACCCCTGGGCTAGAAGAGGCTGGAGGCTGGGATGTCAAGGGCCGGAAGGCTGTGTTGCTTGGGGAGAAGGGTGAGGCTAAGGTTAGCTTGACTACGATGAAAGAGTACGTATTCTCTCCCTTGAACCCACGAAAAAGATAGCACAGAGATCAGATAAGCATTGTCTGTTTCGATATTTTAGCTAACATCAATAAATCAAAAATAGCGTTGGAACCCTAGTTTTATCCACGCTTCTCAACGCAGGTCCTGAGTCTCGCAATCGAGCTCTACGCGTGAATTCATTCACCACCACCCCGGCTGAAATTCAATCTGAGTTTGAGCGACAGACGACTGGTCAACCATGGGAATCTGTTTCAGAGACATCGCTTGAGCGTCTGCGTGAATTGGAAAAGGCCGCATGGGACGCTGGTAATGGAGCTGCGACTGTTCTAACTTTGCGGAGAATTTGGACTGAGGGGGGTACTTTGTATGAACAGCGAGATAATAGGCTCATTGGAGAACCTAAGGTGATGAATCTGCAGGAGGTGGTTGCGAATGAGATTCGTCGAGTTTCTTCGCTGTAAATTGAGAAGAGTTGGCGGGATAAGCTAGGGGGGATATTTAGGTGAAGAACCGTAAGGTTATGGTTGAGAGTGTACATAGCAAGAAGCGGAAACAGCCTGAAAGCATCGATATCAATTCCATCTACATCCATGACCAGAGCGATGAAGGACTAGCTAGGCCTTAGCAATCAGTGTACGGGAGGGGGGAAGAGGGTTCAGAAAGTGGGATATGAAATTAACGAAAAAAAAAGGAATATTTCAGGTCTTTCACTAGCATCGGATTCACATGGCCAAGGGGAATGATTAACAAAAGGACAACCGGGACGGGCAGAAACGTGCCACGGATATAGAACAAAACCCGAATTCTCTACTGGAAGAACTTGCGCACTCGCTCCTGGTTGTCTGGGTTGACGCCTGCCAGGATCTGCTCGGCGTTAAGACCGGTCGCGGCCACAAGCTGCTTGGCCGATGCGGCAACACGAGCGGCAGTCTGTCCCTGCAGAGTTGCCGCGTCGAGAGCTTGCACAATGAATCCGAAGACACGGTCAGCCTTGTTGATGACAGCGGGGTTTTGTCTGAGAGAATGAGTTAGCAGTTGTCATTTGAAATGGAAATAAGTGGGTAAAGAGATAGGTTTAACGTACTGATCAATAAGCTGGGCGATGAAGGAATAAGCATAAGGGGCAGCTTCCTCATCGTAGATGATGGGAAGGGTCTCGAGCCAGTTGACAACAATGTCCTGCGCACCCTGAACCTTGGAGGCGTTGTAGTGCAGGATCTTCGCGATACTAGCGGAAGCATTCTCGGTAGCGAAAACGTGCTCCTCGGTACGGGAGTGAGGGTGCTGGGTCACCTGGAAGAGGCTGGGAATGCTGGCTGCAACGAAGTCGCTCCAAGCGGCACCACCCTTCTGGGCGGCGACACCGACACCATAGGCTGCAGCCTGGCGGTTAGCGGCATTTTCATCGGTGAGGCCGGAGGCAAGAGGCTGCATAATGTGATCTTTGTAAGTCCAAGACTCAGCGGAGCAGAACTCGAGAACATCATCCATGATGCAAAGAGCCCATTGACGCTGGGTGGGATCTTGGCTGGTAATGAAGTTGTCGTAGAATTGGATCAATTGTTGCCAAGCGGGCAGGAAGGAAGTTCCCTGGTTCTTGAAGATGGTGTGGAAGGCCTTGTTCATGTCACTGAGTAGGTTCTGGTCATCCTCAATGGCATACTCGTAATCCAGGTTCTCCTCATCACCCTCCTCCAGCTCAGCCTGCTCCTCCAGACGTTGCTTCACGCGCATCTGGTAGTCCTCGAGGGTAGACTTGGCGGACTCGATGAACGCTTGCATGTGCTGGGGAGTGAGGCTGTTGCGGCCAACAACCTCGACGGATTCGTAGAAGCATTGGTACATTTCGGCCAGAGTGTCAACAGTGGGCTCAGCGCTGAGAACCTCAATGATCTTCTCAGCAACCTTGCTCCACATCTCAGCGAAGCCGGGTGACTGATCACCGTGCGCCTTCTTGAAGGAGTTGAGAAGCTGGGGGATGAGCTTGGCGGCCGAGACACGGACGGGGTCGTGGAAGAAGAAAGCAAGGCCGGGGACAGCGATCTTCTCCATGGTCTCCAGAACATAGGGCTCGAAAGCCTCTTCCAGAATCTGAGCGTAGATGGTGATCAACTCGATAGCAGTGTTCTTATCCTCGAGGGCACTGGTCTTGATACCGATAATCTTGCCCTTGAGAGGAACCAGCTCCCAGCCCTCATCCTGCTCGACCTGCTCAATTTGGTCCTCATCATCCAGGAGCTGGATATCGGCCTTGGCAGCAGCCACGGTGAGCAGAGGGGGCATAACACCTGGCAGGTAGGGGACGAAGTCGCGGCCAAGGACGCGGCACATACGGCCCCAGCAGTGGAGAAGGTATTGCGATTGAGGGTCGTCAGCATCGGTGATGTTCTGTTGGATGTTACCCAGAATGTTGACGAGGTTCAGAGCATCCTGTCCCATCTTCTCCTTGCCAACGGCCAGAGCGATCAGAGTAGCACACTCCATGGCCTTAGCACGGAGCAGACGGTACTCCTTGCCTTGCTCTTCCTTAAGGACGTTCATGAGCAGGGGCATAAGGTTGTTGTAGTACTGGCCGAAGGCGGTCTCAGCGGAGTCGGCGATGGTAGCGATAGTGGAAAGAGCCTGCTCCTGGAGGTAGCGCTTAGGGCTCTGCAGAAGCTCCAACAGACGACCGAGAAGGTCTCCAAGATAGGGCTCCAGAATGCTGCGCTCAGCTTCCTCGCAGAAGTTGACCAGAGCGGCGGCGGCGTGAGACTGAACGCGAGGCTCGGTGTTGCCCAGGACGGGAATAATGTTGTTCAAAACGATGCCGTGGTATTTCTCTTGCATGGTACCGGCAAAGTCAGTACTCATCTGACCGAGAGCGTTGCAGCCGGCATATCGAACACGGGGGTGGGGGTCGCGCAGGGCGGGAACGACGAGAGCAAGGACCTGGTCCAGCTCGCCAACCATCAGGTCACGGCAGCCCTCGGAGATAGCAGAGATAGCCATGAGAGCAGCGTGGCGATCGCGCCAGGCGGTGGAAGACATCATGCGGGGAATCCAAGAGAATGCGGGCTGGAGAATAGCTTCGCCGCCGAGCTTGTTGGCCAGACGGTCCATACATTGCTCACCAGCGATGTGGTTGAGATCGCTCTCCTCGGGCTCGAGCTGTTCTTGTTAGCGATGCAAAAATAATGCTGACAGTTCGTTTACATACATCCTCGGAGGCATTCCAATCCTCGGCATCCTCATCATCAGCACCAACATCAGTCATCAGGCTCAAGCACTGGGTGACCATCTCCTGAGCAAAGCTTGCCTCCTTCTTGCACATGTTGGGCGAGTAGTCGGCGAAAGTAGCCATTAATTCCAGAGCATTCTGACGAACTTGGTCGCTCAACTCCTTATCAGCAATGACGCCGATGCTGAACTTGACCAGGTCGCTGAACGAGGTCTTGAACATCTTGGGGTTGATCTCCGCCAGCTCAATCAGAGCAAGAAGAGCAGATGACAGCTCCTCGCTCTCGCTGGATTCCTTGAGGGGAGGGAGGATATGAAGAAGGGCGGGGGTGAGGCCGAAGAACTTGTTCTGGGACTTTTTGCTGATAGAACGGAACATCGCGGCGAAGGCTTCCATGGCGGCAATTCGGACCTTAGGATAGTATTAGCAATCCGATATTCTCTTCGCAGAAAGCGGCCCATTTATGCCGCAATTAAACCTACAGAGATATTCTCATCTTCGAAGCCCTTGGTGAACACACCAACCACGGCATCCTCGTGTTGTCTCTCGATGATACCAGGGGTGGTGGTAAAGATTCTGAAAGCAGTCTCCCGCAGACCAGCCTCGGGCGACTGGCTAGCCTGGAAGAGAACTCCAAGGAGTTCGGGCCATTGATCGCCTGTAATAGAAGATTGAGAGGGTCAGAACCAGCTACAAAATTCCACGTTGTATCAAGGGTCATAACCGCATACCGTTATCTGTGTATTGCCGGGCCACTTCAGCCACGGCATCTCCAACCTTCTTGCGCACATCAAGGACAGATTCGGAAGTGAGGCAAGTAACGAGTCTCTCGCGGATGGCGACTCGTTGCTCGTTGGGAAGGCTCAAAAAGACCTCCTTAGCCTCGCCAGTAGCGGGGTCCTTGCGAGTCTTGGTTGCGATCCTTCGGAAAAGCACAGAGGAGAAAGCACGGGTCTATTATGGGAGAAGCGTAGTCTTAGCAATACTGTTTTCGCGTTTGTTACTATTTCATGGGGTAGTCGCCAGCCTCGCATCGTCCTGTCTGTGTCCTTTTTTCGGTTTTTTCCCACAGATAGGCGGTCTCGTGTGGTCGCTGGCTTTGAACCCCCCCCCCTAGGGCGAGAGTGCACTCACTAATGTGTCTTCGGCACCTCCAATCTGCTCAGCCAGGCCCATAAGAAGGACGTCCGGCTTATTCTGGACCCAATCATTGTTCAGCTGGTCTTCAGCCTGCGATCGAACGACATTGTCGGGAGTGCTGAGGGCGCGCAGCAGCTGGGAAAGCGCAGTGTGGACCTCGGGAGGAAGCAGGGACATGGTGGGTGTGTCTGTTCCCAAGATCCAACAGACGAAAGCAACCCAGATCAAGAGATCCTGATGAGGGGATGTATGGTGGGGGGGAAGAGGGGTGAAAGAAGAGGAGGAGTTTTGTTTTTGGTGGGGCGGGCAGGGAGGAAAAAAAGATTGATGATTAGGGGAATTGATATGCGATAGCACCCACTTCAATCAGCCCCGTCAGCCCGGGGAAATCTTGAAACAACACGGGGGTAAAGACAGCAGAGGGAGTGATGTCAAAGTAAGTGGGAATTTAGGAAGAGAGAACTCATTCTCTTTGTGAAGGGTTTGTTTCCATCTCTCACTAGTAGCAGTGGTTAGATAGTATCGGCTTAGCTTCTCCCCGGTGCACAAACCACCGTTCTTACTAGTACTAGTACCCCGGCATCAAACTAGACCGGGAGGATTTTAGTACAAGGTGGATCCTGTCTATGACGGTTTCGGGAGGTCTTTTCAAAGGGAGTATCTTTTACTTGAGACAAGATTGTCTTTGAAGTTTTCCCTTTAATCGTGTCACATTCCAATGAAAGTTCAGGTTTGGAACCCGAAGCACTGACCCTAAAATATCCAAGTTGGAGCGGTCAATATATACAACATGCCCATCCAGTGCACACCCACCAGAGCTGAAGCACTTAATATACTACATTAGTAGGTAATCTAGTAGGCTATGGCAAATAACTACTCATGCAAGGTTCAATTGATTATAATTACGAATGATTATTATTTGAATTAACAATCTTTTAGTAGCGCTCTAAATAAGTATTTGCATTGAAGGCTAAAACTAGTAGGGCCGCGACTGATCTTTACTTGAACAGCGGTATCTGAAGGCGACGCAAAATATCAATATTAGAAGGGGGTATGCACTCTCGAGATCACAAAACCAAGACCGAGTTGGGAGGGTCCATCAACTGGAGAAAGAAATCACAGAGGGACGAGATGAGGAATGGAACCGAAGAGAGATGATGGAAGACATATCTAAAGGGGAAGTTTAGCGACCGCTGGGTCTGCTGAGAATGAAAACACCCGCAATGACTGCGGCCAGAGTGACAATAGCTCCGGGAAGGAGCAGATCATTGGGAACACCAGCAATGAGTTGCTCCTCAGGGTGCTGATGGTGCGAGGGGAAGGATTGCTGCGAGCGGTGCTTGCTGATAGGATCCTCAACCGGACTTTCCTCGGGCACGGGGCTGCTCTGTTCCACTACAGGGGTTGCAGGCTTGGCGGGCTGCGGCTCCAAAGTGGCAGGGATAGGGGGCTGGGTAGGGTCGTGGACAAAAAGATCAACCTTATCGCGGCGAGTGTGACGTGAAAGGCTGATTGCATCGAGCATATCCTGATCAGTAGTGATTGAAACAGTGTCGCCCTCGTTGTCCATATAGCTCAGGGCATAACCGGTGTTGCTGAGACGGCCTTCCTCAACAACAGCCTCACCACCCACAGCTTCAAGCTCAGAGCCGAGCTTCGCGGTAACCTGCGCCACGAGATCCGAAACACCGGCTGTGGCGAGCACATTCACACGGTGCACCCGTCCGCTGGGCGCCTTGAACTTGAATGGGAAAGGGGCATCCTCCGCAGGTGGCTGGTGGTGGTGATGCTGGTGAGAAGCAACTTCGGAATGCTCTTCGCCGCCGTGGTGGGAGGCGGATTCATTCGGGAGAACGCTGTTGTCGTAGGCTGACCGGGTCAAATCAGGACTCATGACGGAGCGGTGTGGAGTATGAGGTTGTTGGCTGCCAGAGACCATCGAGTCGGATTCGTGGTCCATTGAAAGCCAGAATTTGTTCCACGCGGGACCTTCATCATCCTGGGTCGACATAGTGTTGATCTAGCATTGTGATTAGCTACAAGTAAAAAAGAACCAAATTTGCTATAGGGAGTATCGTACCTGCTCAAGAGTAGCATATGTGAGTTTCAACACATCAACCATGCCAACAATCTCGCCGGACTCGTTCATCACAGGCAAGTTGAGGTAGTGACCATCTGTTTGCATATTAGTATTACCCAAAGGCACAATCTTGATCATGGGAAACTAACCGTGCATCTTTCGGAGAGCAGCTTGGATGCTCATATCAGAGGGGGCGAAATCGGGGTGAGGCGTCATGACGCGAACAACACTGCAGTTGGATGGGTCAAGTCCAGGGGCAATCACACGCAAGACAATATCCTTGCTGGTAAAGATACCGGTAATCGAGCCCTGGTCCTGAACAAGCAGGGCAGTTGTGTGGTGCTCCTTCATCAACGCAGCAGCGTCCTTGACCGAAGTTCGAACGGAGACAGTGACCGGGGGCATGCCATCGAGGACAGTCTCAAGAGTCGGACCGGACATCTTGGACCGCAGAGCCTCCACATATTGAATCACCTGCTGGGGTTGACTCGAACCCAGCTCAGTCTGAACACCCTCCAATGCATCATATAGTTTTCGAGAGGAGCTATAAGCGCGCTCCAACTTTTCCATCGCATCATAGAAACACTTGGTGATATCCAAAACACCAGAGATATCCTGATTTTCGTCCATAACGGGCAAATGTCTGAAACCCTTCCTGACCATCAGGTCGAGCGCGTCGGTAGCGCTAGTGTCTGTTCGGGCGCACAATGGGTTCTTGGTCATGATTTCGGCGACAGAAATCTCGCGTGCCTTCAAACCCATTCCGATCACGCGGAAGGCAAGATCCTTTGCGGTAAAGATACCGGCAATACGTTCATCGTCGTCGGTAACCAAAACACAGTCCTCACGCTTAGCAGCCATCATTTGCGCGGCCTCGGCGATACTGAGAGAGGGCTTGATCTGGAGGGCCTGGCTTGGCTTCAGGGCCAGCACGGTACCAGGAGGGGCCTTGCGGGAGTTGCGAGCCTTTGTCGGATTGTGCCTCTTTTTGTTGAGGTCGGCCTCCATCTTACGGCGAATGGCCTGTAAACCCCAATTTGTCAGTCGTCAAACTAGAATAATGAAGACGGGTGGGTCGACAAGGATTGATTCTCGTGTTCAAGCATGTCGACCCAATATCATCACGCACCTCATCGCGCTTCGACTGGTTCTGTCGTTGTCTGGTGCTGGCGGCGCTCATGGTGCCACTTCCGACGTCGCTGGACGGGGTGTTGGTAGTTGCAACGGATTCGGGACGGTCTGAACGGGGACGGGGGATGTGGGAACCGCCTGAGTTGTCGAAGTCGGGCAGCCTTCCTCTCCCGATGGTCTTATTGGGTGTTCCCCTAAAAGTACCGGTATGCGACATAATAATGCCAGGAGGGGAAGAACACACAACAAAGAAGGGCGAAGGGAGGGGGAGGAAGAAGGAGAGAGGGGGGCTAAGAAAACAAAATGAAGTGAAGCTGGTATGAGAAAAAAAGCAAGGGAGTCCGTCCAGTTCGAAAGAAAAAAGGGCAGTCGTCGGACGATCTTCGACCAGGGGTGTTCGGTAGATGCACGGGCGTAAACATTGGGGGGGAATGACTAAGGCATCTGCTGGACGGTTCAATCCGGGCGCTAGTCTCATTTAGGCCGGGTCCTTCTCGTGACGGTCCACGTGATACATTGACCGATTTTCAGGCACCAAGGCAGTAAAGGCAGAAAAGGAGGAAGGCGGTGGAATGATGACATCAGGTCACGCTCAGGCAACAAGGCATAAAGGCGCTAAGGCATAAAGGCAGAAAGACCGTGGGTCTCGCTTAAGGGCTTAGGGCTTCCCACAACACAACCACTCCCATCCATTCCGGAAGAGTCTCTGAGTGAGCGAGCTTCGACAACCCACCCCCGACAAAGTCAACCGTACGCTACCCCCCCTTTACCTCTCCGTCGCAAGATCCAACATCTGACCCTTTCACAGAGAAATCCGTCAAAATGGTCAAGAAGCGGGCGAACAAGTAAGACCTATTCCTCCCAGTGAATTCGCGCGATACCCAGTCTCCCATTCGACATCTCCGCAATGACGCCCGACACCCATCCTCGATAAAATATTCGCACAAAACACTGCAATTCGAAGAAAACTCAACAACACACGACTTATTATGCGCATTGTCGGATGATGGAGAATGGGAAACTGGGGAACATCTCGCTCAACTATGAACAAAACTCAAGGGGAACATAATGACTGATTGATTCTTTAGCGGTCGTAACAAGAACGGCCGCGGCCACGTCAACCCGGTGCGCTGCTCCAACTGCGCCCGTTGCGTTCCCAAGGACAAGGCCATCAAGCGGTTCACCATCCGCAACATGGTTGAGTCTGCCGCCATCCGTACGTGAACCTTTCTCAATACCCCATTCACCAAAACGTGATCATGTCGAAGATCCCCCGAAGTCATGAAATAATTGATCTTTCGAGGAATCTTGATGGCCGCATACAATAATCCTACACAAGATACGAATCAATCGAGCACTGTCTAACCAATTGTCCAATTTACAGGTGATATCTCCGAGGCTTCCGTCTTCGCCGAGTACTCCGTCCCCAAGATGTACCTGAAGCTGCAGTACTGCGTTTCCTGCGCTATCCACGGCAAGATCGTTCGGTACGAATTTCCCCATCTCCACTTGAACAACATCCGAAATCTTTCAAATCCTAACTAATTCCCCTTCAGTGTCCGTTCCCGCGAAGGCCGCCGCAACCGTGCTCCCCCTCCCCGCATCCGCTACAACAAGGACGGCAAGAAGCTGCAACCCACCCAGGCCGCTAAGGCTCTGTAAAGGAGAGGAACGTGATTCAACGAACAAAATAAAATGGAACTAGTCTGAAATGAATTCTTTTATTTTGTTTCCTTTCCCCGTGCTCTTGACCGACGGATCGCAGTGGTATCTGTTCGAGTTATGTCTGATGGAATTTCTTCGGCAATGCCACTGTGAAAGCAACAAAAAATGGACAAAATTGAATGGGCACCGGTTGAACTACGAATAGGCAGTGGAGAGAGATCAGGATGCAAAGGAAGACGGTTCCCGTTTGCTTTTGATAAACCATTCTCCTCGAACCCTGCCTGTGCCTTTTGACGAATTTAGCCAAATGAAGATGGCTTCTGCATGACTGGAGGGAAGGACGGGTCCGTATTTTGGACTAGAAAATACCAAAAAATTACCCTTTATTTTCTGGTTGCAACTAGTTATCGTAGTTTTGTCTTATTTGGTGTTGTATCGATGCTACGTAAGAAGAGGTAATCTCTCGACCTATCTGCATCCTCTATTTACACATCATGGGTATAGATATCCTTTCTCGAAATAGTTCCCGTACATATCCACTGTCCCAGTGCGGCCCTTGGGTGTAGCGTTTCGCACCACCTTGACCTCCCCCTTCCAATATCCTTCAACAAAGTGTGCCATGGAGATTTGTGGCGCTGATACAGAAAGAAAGCTGGAGGTACCGCTGCCAATGGTGCTACGTCGTCCCCTCTCTCGCCGCACCATCTCTTCATACTGGGCTTTCTTTGTCCGGCGGTAAGCAGCAAGCTCCGCAACAACGTCAACATTCTGAACTAGCTGACCCTCTGAGCTTTCATCACGGCCTGATGGGCTAGAATTTCGACCCGGAACGGAGGTGATTCCCTGCCGCGAGACATCACGAGGCAAGGGCGAATCCTTGCCGGAGTAGGTGGAGTCATCGTCCGAAGGCATGAGTGAGACCTTCTCATTCAATACGGCCATTGGAAAGTATTTACCGGGGTCGTTCTCGGGGACTCCGCACTCATCTTCGCCGAAAAAGCTGAAGTCTTCTGTTGCTGCTGCCCAGAGATTCTCCGAGTCACGATCCCCGGTACTCGAATTGGATATACCGTTGTGCTGGCTAGCAGGCTTCCAAGTCGTCAGACGAGTCGATGTTTCGGTAGGAGTAATTTCAAGGATGATTCTCCTTAAACCGAAGAGAGAGCGAGATCTTTGCTGCTCGGCTAGCAGTCGTGCCTGGCCTGGTGGAAGAGAGTAGTCTGATCCCGCCTGTAAGGTCGCGAGCAAAGCCTCATTGGAGCAGGCTGCAATGAATCGCGTGAGAGTGTATAGTATTGGGGAGTTGGGCGGGATGTGTGATGGTACATCCGTTAGCACCAGAGTTTCCAGATGTGGTATATGAGATGGGTGAAGGTAGGGAAATCGGCTTTCCTTCCCACCTCGAAGGGGGATCGACTGGTTACGTGGACGTTTTGAAAGAAGCCCCTGAATCATCTGTGCACGAGGATCATCGGATGATATTGGTGAACTGCATTGCGGTATTGGACTAAGAGAGCCCGGTCCCAGTGTTTCACCATATGCACTCGTGGATATTGATGATACCGTATCTTCTCGCCTGATGCCCCATCCATTCGAACTCAAGGAAATACTGTGGCTCAAACTCAGGGAATCATTTCCATTGTCTTCATCTCGGCTTGATGAGATGACTTCTGGAGCAAAAGCGGATCCTCGTCTGACTGATGGCAAAGCTTCGTCCTCATACAGAGGTGAATTAGGTGACCGAGCTTGGGTAAGAGTTTCTTTGGAACTTGTAGCATCGGATATGGAAGTGTCTGCCAGTTCGAAAATGGGAAGCTCATCACCCGGCATTTCATGTACCTCATGGTTGGCATCCAATTCAAATTCGTGCCTCACATCATCGGATGGAAGCTCCGGTAAAAAGTCGGCTGTTGATCCAGCATCCTTCGTCGGTGGCTCTGCGGTGAGTACTGCATGGTTTGCTCGAAAGTATGTCAAGTTTTCACCTGCAACATTCCCAAGGAGTGGCACAAGCTTTTCAGCTCCGGGGTATTTCCCAGCTTTTGGAGACAAAGTCTTTGCATGAATGAGATCGGCCGTATGCACTGTCCCAGCATCAAGGGCATGGAGCCGTTGACTTGCCAAAAGACTTGCCACGCCTTCGACTGTAATCTGATTGTTGGCAATGTACAGGTGTGTTATCCCAGCATGTGGCAGATCTTCGACCCAAGGGTTGTTGGAAATTGGCTGAACTAACAGCTTAACGATTTGCTCGTCCAATAGTGGGGTTTTCAAAAATTCCGATTCGCCCATACGTATAGATTGAGAAAATGGGTCCGGGGAAGTACCGGTTCTTCTCGACGGCTGCTGCAAAGGCTGCCCAGGAGAAGGAAAGGAAGCCTGTAGAAGCGAGCGGACTGACATATCGGTAAGTGCATTATTTCTCAAGTCGAGAAAACGAACGCGAGTCCCAATTGCATTTGCGAGAAACTCAGCATCGGGATCTTTCAAGCCAATACCGCGCAGTTTGAGTACTTGCAGATGCTGCAGCTGAGATATTGAAGATAGTACATTGCGATCTCTTGCTGACCTCGTGTATGAGAGATCCAGGTATGTCAATAAGGGAAATCGCAGAAGGGTCTCTGCGAGACCTGAAGACGTAGTGTTTGGCTCATGATCTGCAAGAAGGAGGCGAACATTATATTGAATATGCTGATGACTCTTCAGGGCAAGCATAGCATTATGGTCGAAGAAGGGTAATTTGGACACCATCAAACATTGTAAGCATGGCAAGAATTCTAGAATATCGCGTAACCAGCCCGGGCGGGGGCCACCATAGATCTCCGACAAAGCGGGCGGAAGGTGAAGGGTATGTGTCAAAGCTCGCACTTCTGGCCTAGCATATTTGAGGGTTCTCCTAAACCTCGTCAGGGCCACTGTTTAATTCTGTTAGCTTTTTGAGTCTCTTTGGGGTCGAGGGTTGGTTGATGATTGTGGGAATCTACCATAAACAGCATCATTGTCCGTGCCAAAATGAGAGGCAGGATCACCCCATAGGAAAGGCACGAAGAGGTCATGCCATCGATGGCTCACAAGTGAAGCCGCGCATAAATCGCTAGATGGTATGTACTGGGCGATTATCACCCAAGCATCTCGATCTGTTGCCGACTCATATGAGGGAGGGATTAGATTCATTGTCGGAGAGATGAGGTCGAATCTTTCAAGCCTGAGAAGATTTCCTGCATCGTTTATCTATCAGCCCCCAAATTATTCTTCGGTTCCATCTAAGCTGATTTTCCTGGAATCCGAGTCCTTGCTATTGTGGTTGTCATTGGAGAAGGTCTTGGTCAGTTGCCCGACTTCGCCCCTCGACGCCCCGCATTTCCCGCGCCTGACCTTGGCGGTATCCATGGAACTAATGATAGTATCAATATACAATCAACAATGGCGCAAAAGAAAGATATTTATGAGATCGGTCCATTTAGGTCGAGCACAAGAAATACCGACACGCAGTTGAATGTCTTCGTCTCCAACAAACGCTTTAGAATCGATCTCTTTACATCCAACTTCGAATGCTCCCCTACACTCCTGGCCGAGTATCTTCGACACGTTGGACGTCAGGACCCAGAATGGATCCCTGATGAAGCTGAAATAGAGGTGGAGGGCAATTTTGAAGACCCTCTTGATGAAATGCATGATTGGGTCTTACAGCCATTCCTGTCTATCTTCCACGAAATTCCTCCGCTGGACCTGAGCCAAACTTACACACTTGAAGATTGTCTGTTTGTGGAAGAAATGCACTACACCGTGCATGTTATTGAAGGCCATCTAGTTCCCGTCTATCTCAGTAGCACCGAGAATGTGAAAAATTATCTTATTGGGGCCTGTTTACCGTCTTACGTTGACCACTCGATATTTCCTGTCTTTCATCCCAGAGACATACAGGTACCAGCCAGTCCAAACTCACTTGCGCTTCCGGGGATACCTCGCAAAGTGATGAGTCATGGGAAGTTACACCCTAGCTTCTTGAAGTGTCTATGGGGGCGACATCGGTATTACCGCCTGGGAGATACTCACTTATTCAAAGATTCGCATAGCTCAATTTGATTCCCCGATTCTCACATCTCAATTAGAAGGTCTGGTCCAAGATGAAAATGGCTATATCATGGGATTAATTTTGACATATATTGATTGTGATGGAGCTACTAGTACACTTAATTGCGTTAATGGGTGTGATCCTAAATTTTCTGACCTCAGACGAAAATGGGTGGATCAGATCTCGCAAACACTGAAGCAACTTCATGACAACAACATAATATGGGGAGATGCAAAGGCAGCAAATGTGCTTATTGATGTCAACGAGGATGCATACTTGATTGATTTTGGTGGAGGCTACACAGAGGGTTGGATCGAGAAAGAAACCTCTAACTCAATTGATGGAGATCTTCAAGGGCTACAAAATATTAAGCGGTACCTTTTTGAATGAACTCAAAATAACATTTCAGCCAATGCTGTTCCTATTCCAATGAGGTTTGAGGCCTAAGTTATACTTCTATCAAGTCCAAGGTATAGTCGTGTCTGGATAGTATCCATGTACGACTATATCTTCAGCTACCTAGCTGACAAGACTTATAATAATGTCAATTAATGTAGTTTCGTGTAATGAATAACTCTCAAGATTGTCGTTCAACATGCCACTGCACGCGTTAGCATATACTTCATTCTAGAAAGCAAAGCATACTATGCTTTGTACTTACCATCTTCCAAGGCGCGTTCCACGCCAGTAGTAAAGGAATAGCCTTCTGATAGGCCTCGGTTTTAACCGAGCTTTCAAAGTGGCTCATACTATCCCAACCTCTCATAACAAAAAAGCACTTCGCTAATTCCCCGTTGTTATTTGGGTGGTGTTGTTCTTCCTCCACCCAGCCAGAGACCCAGCCATGGTTCCCTACCGCGGCCGGACTGTAGATTTCATCAAATTCCACAAAATCCTGTTCGACATCCTTCTGGAACACTGGATTGATGCGAGAAATAGGGAAGTAGGATAGCACGTACTCTACTATCTTGGGTGTAGCAGGCCCGGCGGTGCCAAACACCGAATGGTCGAGATTGACATGGAAAGTATTCAATGGCGCATCGTAAATACTGCCAATGCATTTTGCGATTGAGGAAGACTCTGATATTGCCACATTGGAAGTACTGGATTTATCGTCGGGGTGTTGAAAGATGATCTGAACTACGTTGTTATCTTGGCACCCAGTGCCGAGGACAAAATGGACAGAGGGGTTCTCCTTCGTGATAGCTTGGATAAGCTTCTGAATTCTCTCATCAGAGATCTCTGTACCCGAAAACCCCGAGTATACCTGTGCGACTTCAAGAACAGGCATTTTTTGAAGAATGAAGAATCTCAATTTGAAAATCAAATGGGAATGGACAGAATAATAACCAAGATTGTGGTCGGTGTTGGAGGAATTTATTTCTTTTGGTGACCTCAAGTTGCCCTAAATAACAATTAAAACGACACCTTCAAACTGGAATTATTTATCAGCTTCCAGGAGGAAACTCATACTTCGGTCTCTAACTACTAGTTTAGGTCCGAGGTCATTTTCTTAGTATGGCTCTGTTACAAATCCGGGGTTTGTCAGTTTGTCAAAAGCCGAGCATTCGCGAAGCACCATTATGGAGAGAGAATCTGCAATTGGCGAGGTCCAAAAATGCACTAAAAAATCGAACTGCCACAAATAGTTGGAAAATAATTGACAGAAGTACATATAGGATTGGTCTTTGGGGAGTTCTTTGGGGGGTGCTACGTTCCTCGTCCGGAGTTAAACTGAATGTTACCAGTGAGGATTTTCTCTTGGAAAGCATTGGAACCTACGCAGGTCCCTTTTAAAGCAATTTCAAAATTTGAACTTCACACAGGCTTGGCCTCTGTATTGAATACGTGAATACAATCAAGTATCGCTATGGACTCGTAGATGATCAAAGAATACCGACAGCACCATTTCCGCCAATAAGTGGGAATCCTAGCTGACTGTGCATGGCATTTTGGAAAACGGCATCTGTTTCAGGCGAAACACCCTTATCACCTAACTCCATCTTGCGAATTTTCGCCTGAAGCAGAGCACATGTTTCAGCCCAGGCACAGATATTGCCCGCAAGACCCTCAAACAAAGAGTATGGGTCGTCAGGCATGCGATACTCCTTTTCTGTCTTTGCAGCGGCAGTATTATATGGGCGAGTTTCACGAGAATGCAGCATGAAAGCAAGGGCTCTTGACAGGAAGAATTCTGACGTGAGCTCCTCGCTGAAATCGGGGCTCGGTAGAGACGAGGTTCCAGCTCGTTGGATATATGCGCGTCTGGCTTCAGTGATAGCGTTTGAATGGTGTTCAAATACGCCATGCAACATCAGTAGTGGCAATGCGTTTCCGGAAATTCCGTGGCACAAACTACCTCCCTTTGACAGGATACCTTCTTCCCAAATACGTTGGGTACCAAGGTAGATGGTCTGGTCCCAGTCTGGGCACCAGAAGTCTCGAGTTAACTGGCTATTTTTTAAGGCAGTGGACAGCAGGATGAGTGTGCCAGGGCTACCGTGGCAGAACTGAACAAATTCAGACGTTTGACCATAGCTCATCGGAGGAAGGGTCATTGGCAGATGTCCATTATTCGCGTTGCTGAGTTTGCAGAGTGCTGTAATGGTGGCACCGATAATAGGCAGGTGCTTTTCAAGTTCATCCTTCTTAGATGAAAGAAGAATGGTCAATATTCCAGCTATCGTGAGAGTCAATTGTTAGCAGGCTTGAGAGGGGACGTGTTATCGCTGCAGGGTACTAACTAATGCCGTGAGCCCTGTGGGAAAATTAGCACAAGTTCTTTTTGGAGAAAATTAAGGCTTGATATTAACTCACGCTCCGAAGCAGTAACGGTCTTCCATCCAGGGGTACATCAGTGGATGCGCGTCCGCATCTCCGTGCTGTTCAATATAATTCTTCGAACCTTGCCGGCCAGCATCGATGATTACATCAACGAGCTTGGGAATGGCATCAAAGATTGGAGAAAGAGCCTCCTTGGTTCCCTCTTGAAATTCGTGTGATCGAACATTTAATAGAACCCATAGTAGACCTGCTCGGCCATACAACATTTCGTCCCCGCCCATCTTCCGGCCATCATGGGGAACGAGATGCTCATTCTGCAGAGCCAGCTTGGTAGCCTCGTGAAGAATATTGATATCCTCCTGTGCTAGACTAGGTTTGGAACCAGGTTGCCAATTGGCCTGTGCCACTGTCGACAAAATATGCAATGTAGCAGCACCTACAGGGGAGAAAGACCCGGCTGGGGATATGCGAGACGGTAGCAGAGGGCAGTCGGGGAAACCTGAAGGAATTCTTTTCAAAGCAAAGCCGCGATAATCCGGAGAAGGTTTACTTGCATCTGCTAATACAGATGATTGGTAGTCGAGACGCAGAAATGCAAGGGCGACACCTGCCATACATTGTTAACCATTCGCCTCTACAGTAGATTACAACTTATTTGATATCATAAGAAGCATGAAGACATCTGCAGCGTACCTGGGAAATGCTTGAACATGCCCCCAACGGACCATTTTTCCGGTACCGTTTCATTTCCGTGAACTAATTCGGAACCAATGTGAACTGCATCGCGCAGCTCTTTAAGAGACTCGGCAAGTGTCTCCGCGTTAACGGGGATCGGAGCCAATGTATTCTCGTAGAACTGTGGTGGACCGGCGTCTCCCATTATGAAGATAAGCTGATAATCAATGAACTGATGGCGTGTGAAATGCTTAAGTGACGTGCTCAAATGCTAGAATAAAAGAGTAAATAAGAGCCTGAGGTGACAAGCCTGGCTGTGCCCCCCGCTCCATCTTTGTTGGTCAGCCTTAGGCCAAAACACTTCGTCATATTCTGCAGGCTCGGTTCTGTGTCGAATCAAAGAGCAAAATGTCGGTGTCCAATTCAGCTCCACCACAGGGGCTGGCGGGATAGATCAAACCCCCAGAAGTGTGTATCTGCAGTGTTGTGGTGGGGCAGCGATCGACGATCTTTCCAGCCGAACGATGCAATATTCATGCCTGAAATATAAGGCGAATAGGGAGACAATACGACAAGGCAGTAAGGCAACAAGGCATTAAATATCAGGTGACCAAATGAGTCAGCAAGGACGACGGCTTCTCCAACTTGCGTTGCAGTCATTCCGGACTCCAGAATACCCACGCGGTCCTCGAAGTGCCAAAACGGGCTTCTAGAAGCTGTACAGAATGTCAGTACCCCCCTGTGTGTTGCTGAGAGCTGAGCTGGTGGTGCGATGCAGCTGCAATTCTGTTCTTCTCCCTGATGTTGTGATGCTTTGGCATCCATTGTCTTTTCCCGCTGCGCTTCCCGCGTAAAATAATGAATGAAATCCCCCCGGTCGACTAATATGGAAAACAGTCCCGTGATCAACATCGCTAGTTGATCCCATTCAACATGTCTGAAGTTCAAGGAGATGCAGAAGTCGTTCCAACAGGCCCAGAGCTGGAATATCCTGCTCTGGCGCCGCGACAGGTGACACTTCGCGATAGGGTGACGGTGGCGACGCTGGTGCCGTTCGCCTCAGCCGATGATATACCCCGGCCGTTGCTGAAGTATCTCTCAGATCAATTCAATAAAGAAATTGAAAAGGGAGATACATATGCCATGTCTGAGCCGATTCCACTGGCACAATTTGGCCGCTATTGGTTTTCCAGCTTCGGTGTTGTGATGTTGCTTGGTGATATCGAGAGTGCGGAGCAGACACACACCATGGACCGAGCCGGTGCCAATTGGACCAAAATATGTCTAGGTGGCTTTCACATTCGTCCCAATTATCCTGGAAGGAGTAGCCATGTTTGCAATGGTACTTTTATTGTTACAGATGCTGCCCGAAACAAGGGTGTTGGTCGATTGATGGGCGAGTCATACCTGGAATGGGCGCCTCGACTGGTGAGTACATTGTAATTTCACAATTCATCAGAAACTAACATATCCGATAGGGATACACATATGCGGTATTCAATTTGGTTTACGAGACTAACGTTGCATCTTGTCGTTTATGGGACTCTCTGGGCTTTAAGCGAATTGGCAGAGTTCCCGGTGGCGGGCAATTGAAATCCCAACCCGGCGAGTATGTCGACGCAATCATATATGGCCGTACCCTCAGCCTAGATGGAGAGGACTCCGTTTCGCAGGATCGGTTTGAGAAGATTCGTTACTACCTCAAGCATTCGAAGTACCCTCGTGGTGCTGACCGAGCTGAAAAAAGTCGCCTCCGTAGTGCGGCCACTCATTACAAGTTGACGGGTGGCGAGGACGGTGAACCTGAAAGACTCATGCTCAAAGACAAGGAAGTGGTATCGGACCCACAGCAGCAATATGAGATTGCACAAGAAGTTCACTTGAAACAACATGCTGGAATCAACAAGACAACCGCAGCGATTGCTATCAAATATCACTGGGTCCGAATCAAAGAAACCGTCAACCGAGTGATTCGAGACTGTCCACAATGCAAAGAGACACTCAAACTGCCACCAATTCCCGGCACTAAAGAGGAAGACTCGTCTCCTTCAGTCGGGGTTTCCGATGGGGCCGACCAAAGTATGGAGGTTGATCACTCGAAGCCAGCGATTGAAATCCCACAGGAGATGGATGAGGCACCGGATGAGTCCCCCAGCCATAATCCTTTCATGAACCCACAAGCTCCTGCAGCTGTTCCGGGAACGGTACACCCAATGGCGAACTATAATCAAATGCCCCTTGACCCTCAAATTATGCTTCAACAACAAGTTCGACGCCAGCAACAGCAAAATCAACAGCACCAACAGCATCAGCAGCACCATCATCATCAGCAGCAGCAACATGCCATGACTGGCGGATTTGCTCCAGTTCCTCATATGAATATGACCAACTTCGATGATTTAATGCGATATCACACGGCCAATAATGCCTATCAAATGATGGTTGACGACGGTTCCGACCCTTTTCGACAGGAAGTGTTAGGGTTGATGAACCCGCCCTCGCACGATCTACAACATGATGCCGAGCTACTCGCTAAGTACGAGTATGGGAGTCCGTCGGAAGGTAATTACGACTTTACCTGAATTTGAATTTTAGTTGCTTGTTATTGTTTTTCTGGCGTTGGGTCGAGTTTGGGGTCGAGCCCGGGGCCCTTGGATACCACTGTTTCTTTACTGGGACAACTGTATTTGTGGAAGTGTTGGGGTATAACCAAAATCGGTGTACAGCTTGGTTTTAAGTTCCAACCGCATGGCATGAATGTAAATCAATCAAATCCAATTAAATCAATATTTTCCGTATAAAATAGTAATCCTGGTAGAGCAAGTAGTTAGAATATGGTAGTAGTTAGTAGTAAGGACTAGTCCTGTGTAGGTGGTCACCGCCTTGGCTGTCGGGGGGCATTTTGAGGGGAACAGAAGCTCTGGGAAATTTTGGCGGTCGAAGATCAGCGAACCCCTCCGAGTCCCCCATACGACCAGCACCACTTTCCTTTCTCTTCTAATCTCATTATTTGAAAAGAAACGGTCAACGGTCTCGCTCTCGATTCTACAATGGCCTTCGCCGGCCAAACGCCCACCATCGTCGTGCTCAAGGAGGGTCTGTGTTCCTCCTCTTTACCCCCCGGCAGTTTATTAGTGGGATTCCATGAGCCATGCTAACCATTGTCGCTTTGGAAATACAGGCACCGACGCCTCCCAAGGAAAGGGTCAAATCATCTCCAACATCAACGCTTGTGTTGCTGTGCAGTCCACAGTCAAGAGCACTCTCGGCCCATACGGTGGTGACCTCCTGCTTGTTGACACCAATGGCAAGCAGACCATCACGAACGATGGAGCCACTGTCATGAAGGTTCGAATCTCTTTTCTTACAGCAAATACTGGATATCAAAATGCCGAGGCTGACTTTGTTGTCTTACCCCTAATAGCTCCTGGACATTGTCCACCCCGCCGCCCGTATCCTCACGGACATTGCCCGATCCCAAGATGCCGAAGTTGGTGACGGTACAACCTCAGTCGTTGTTCTCGCCGGTGAGATTCTAAAGGAAGTGCGCGACCTTGTCGAGCAAGGCGTCAGCTCGCAGACCATCATTAAGGGTCTGCGGAGAGCCAGCGCTATGGCGGTCAACAAGATCAAGGAAATTGCGGTGGAAATGATCGAGTCGGCAGGAAGCGAGGAAAAGAAGATTGAGACTCTTCGGCGGTTAGCTGGAACTGCCATGAACAGCAAGCTTATCAAGCGGAATCAGGAGTTCTTCACAAAGAGTGAGCATGGAGCCTTCCTACCGGATCCCCTGAATTTTGTGGGGTTGGATTTGTGGCTTGTGGCATTTGGATGGCTAATGAAATGATTGTTATATTTAGTGGTTGTCGATGCGGTCCTTACTCTCGATCAGGATGATCTCAACGAGAAGTTGATTGGTGTCAAGAAGGTTACTGGTGGTGGTCTTCAGGAATCTCTTTTCGTCAACGGTGTCGCCTTTAAGAAGACCTTCTCCTATGCCGGTTTCGAGCAGCAGCCCAAGTACTTCACGAACCCTAAGATCGTCTGCTTGAACGTCGAGTTGGAATTGAAGAGTGAGAAGGACAATGCAGAGGTTCGCGTGGAGCAAGTCTCCGAATACCAGGCCATTGTCGATGCGGAATGGCAGATCATCTATAACAAGCTGGAGGCTATCTACAAGACCGGAGCCAAGGTTGTGCTTAGCAAGTTGCCCATTGGTGATCTTGCCACACAGTGAGTGTCTTCTAGCCTTTGAGTGTGTATATCTTGGATTTACTAATCGCCATACTTCTTATAGATACTTCGCAGACCGTGATATCTTCTGTGCTGGTCGTGTCGCATCCGACGACATGGACCGTGTTTGCCAGGCCACCGCTGCGGCCACCCAGTCGACATGTACCGATATTCAGGAACGTCACCTCGGTACCTGTGGTGCTTTCGAGGAGCGCCAGATTGGTGGCGAGCGTTTCAACGTCTTCTCCGAGTGCCCTGCCGCTAAGACTTGCACTCTCGTCCTGCGTGGTGGTGCTGAGCAATTCATTGCTGAGGTTGAGCGCAGTCTGCACGACGCTATTATGATTGTTAAGCGCGCCCTGCGCAACACTACTATTGTTGCCGGTGGAGGTGCCACCGAGATGGAACTCTCAAGTCACCTGCATGGATACGCCGACCGCAATGTCCCCCATAAGCAGCAGGCTGTGGTCAAGGCGTTCGCCAAGGCGCTGGAAGTTGTGCCCCGCCAGCTTTGCGACAACGCTGGTTTCGATGCGACCGACATTCTGAACCGGTTGCGCGTGGAGCACCGCAAGGGTAATGTCTGGGCTGGTGTGGACTTTGATAACGAGGGTGTTCGTGACAACATGGTCGCTTTCGTGTGGGAGCCCAGTCTCGTCAAGGTCAATGCGATCCAAGCGGCCGTGGAAGCAGCCTGCCTGATCCTCAGTGTCGATGAGACAATCAGTAAGTGATCTATCTACCACCCCTCTACCCCCTCGCATGTTCTTGTTTCTTTTTTCCTGTTTTGGTGTTTCTTAACTTGATTACTCCTCTACCTTTTATTTTCTTTTTCTTTTTCTTTTCCTTTCTGCATTTGTACCTGGCTAATGCAACTTTCACTCTACAGAGAACGAGGAGTCCGCTCAGCCTGGCGCTCCCCAGCGTGGTCTCCCGCCAGGTGCCGCACAGCGTGCGCTCCGTGGCCGTGGCCGCGGAATGCCTCGTCGAGGATAAACGAGTTAATGCCACGAGAAAGACGAACAAGTCTACAACGAGACTTCCGCAAAAGAATACGGCAAGACTTCTTAATGAAACGAGCCTTGCTAGGCGTGGGAAGTAGGGGGAGAATCGAATCGAACCAGGCTATGTGCACACGCCGACTTAAGCAAAGCGTGTGTGTTTATTGAACTGGATGTTTTACGAGGGGCCTGTGCGATATGAAACTCCCATGGGATGGAGAGAATAGAGAAAAAAAAGGTGTAGAGATACTTTGAACTTTTTTGACATAACTAGTCTCTCCCGAGGTACATAAGACTCGCATTGTCTTTTTCGCACTTTTTTTTTTCTTTCCCTATAGATCGTCGATGGATGATATTAGTAGTACCTTAGTAAGGTAGTAAGTAGTATGTAGTACATAGATTGTCTGCAGGCGATGAATCTAATGGATCCAACTAGTGAGTCTGGGCAGCGGGACTCGTCACTCATCGATCAATAGGCTTGTTTCATTCATGAGATGCCAAATTGTGCAGGCGATATTATGTTTTCTTTTTCCTGGAGCACTACCCCATACGGGGTGGTTCTCCGTCATTCTCATACCTACACGCTTGTCAGTGGCCAACTAGTTGATTACTCGTTACCAAAGTATGTATGATGTACATGATCTGGGAACCCGATTAGTATTTATGATACTTCTGTGTCACACAAGTCCCGGGGCCGAGAATCTCATGCAAATCATGAGAGTCTCTCGGTCTAATCCCAACTCGGTTCAGCCCAACCCACTCAACTCGTTGGTCGGTGGGCTTTTGGGCTGCAGGGGTGGACTTTCGGAGCGGCCGACGGCTGGGCTTGTCAATGAACTTCTGATGACATCTTTGGCCTGGAGGATAAAAATCTTCAAGTGAATAAGTACATAAGGGGAGAAGGGCCATGTGCTCATTTACTATCTTAATTCTTTTTCACCAAACCGTGCAGTCACTATAAAGCAACAGGTGTATCAACTACCCTAGGTGATACCATTGATTCTTACTGTTACTATTTAATAGTGTTATTTATACAGTAAATACCTCGATTGTACTATTATCAGTACCATCAGTACCAGCAGTGCTTTTAATACTGCTATACTCCTAATACTGCTGTATTATCGAGTAAGTATTGTATTGAGGTAAAAAGGTTGACGGTAAGATCTTCTTGGTCGATCACAGTTCGTTTCGCGTGTTTTCTTCCGATTCCCTCGTTCCTGCAGTCTTTTTTTTTCATTTTCATTTTTCTTTTCAATTTCTTTTCTTTTTCTGCTTCCCTTCAATAACTCCATTAAATTCCCCTTCCATTGAATCAGAATCTAAATCAGTTTCCATTGTTTCTGTTCCCCCTCTTCCATCATCTCATCTGGCTTGGCGCCTCCGACCCTCCCGAGGAGTCTGTTTTGCTTCGATCGCCCTTCTCCACACTTCTCATCCAACCTCCCTCCTTTCCTTCGAAGCCGCAAATCTTGTGAGCTGGGACCTTTTGATCAGATCTTCTCCCTCTCTGATGTCTTATTATCCCCCATACCAGGGTGGCCAGGGAGGCTACCCCCCTCCCCAGCAATCTTATCCCCCGCAACAACAGTATCCGTACGCGATCGCTTTGCCTTCAACCCCAGTTCTTCGTGCTTTGGTTCCACTGACCTTTTTTTTCTTTGTCGCAGTCCGATGCATCACCCGCAACAGCCCTCCTATGGTGGCGGATACCCCGGCCAGTCCTATCACCAGCAGGCACCTCCCTCCAACCCTTACGGATATAGCCATTCGCCCCAGCCGCCGCAACAGCCCTACGGCTCACCCGCCCCGCAGCATGGATACAATGTACGTTCCCGGTAGCCTCAAGTTGTCGATGAGGACCATCGCGGCAAATAGATATCGATGATGAATATTCCACCTGGGATAAGATCACTGACAAGGGTCTCGCATTTAGCACGGTCCTCCTCCATCCGGATATCAACAACCACCCAATGGCCCACCCATGTACCAGCAAAACCGTCCTCCAGGTTCGCAGATCGTCCCATCGCTCGAAATACCATTACCACCCGATTCGCGCTAACATATATCGCTTTTATAGCAAACTACCAGCAAGGTGGTGGCGGTGGTCGCCCAGCTGCCCCTCCTACAGCTCCGGTAGCGTTCGGACACGGCGCCCCGCAAGGCTATAACTTCCAATATTCGCGTTGTACCGGAAAGAGAAAGGCACTGCTGATTGGAATTAACTACTTCAGCCAGAAGGGTCAATTGCGAGGATGTATCAACGATGTTAAGAACATGTCGACATACCTCAACCAGAACTTCGGATATGCCCGTGAGGACATGGTTCTCCTCACAGATGACCAGCAGAACCCCATGAGCCAGCCGACTAAGGCGAACATTCTGCGCGCCATGCACTGGCTTGTCAAGGATGCGCAGCCAAACGACTCCCTCTTTTTCCATTATTCTGGTGAGTCGTCTACAATTACAAGAGGAACGAGGTTGGAACATTTGATTTGGAACTGACATATTTTTTCAGGCCACGGCGGTCAGACACCAGATCTTGATGGCGATGAAGATGATGGATACGATGAAGTTATTTACCCCGTCGACTTCCGCGTCGCCGGCCATATTGTGGATGATGAGATGCACCGAATTATGGTTCAAACGTTGCGCCCAGGTGTGCGTCTGACAGCCATCTTCGACTCCTGCCACTCTGGCTCTGCTCTGGATCTGCCCTACGTCTACTCCACCTCTGGTGTCCTCAAGGAGCCCAACCTGGCCAAGGAAGCCGGTCAAGGCCTACTGGGTGTTGTTTCTGCTTACGCCCGCGGAGATATGGGTGGCATGATGTCGACCGCCATGGGATTCATCAAGAAGGCTACCAAAGGTGATGATGTGTACGAGCGCAACATCAAGACCAAAACAAGCCCTGCCGATGTCGTTATGTGGTCCGGAAGTAAGGATGACCAGACTAGTCAGGATGCTCAGATCGCCGGTCAAGCTACTGGTGCCATGTCATGGGCCTTCATCGCTGCTCTCCGAAAGAACCCCCAGCAGAGTTATGTCCAGCTGCTGAACAGCATTCGTGACGAGCTCTCTACTAAGTATTCCCAAAAGCCTCAGCTGAGCTGCAGTCACCCTTTGGGTAAGTTCATATTAATCCTCCCCCTTTCCCGGCTAATATGTTGTTTTGACCGAACTTGGACTAACCCCCGAACTGCAGACACAAACCTCCTTTATGTGATGTAGAATCGCAGAACGCGGCGGTTCTGGGGGAAAAATAGCCTCTTTTAAGTTATCGATGATATCTGATTATTTGCGTGTAACGAACTTGAACTCTGTATGTAATTCATTGCTTGGTGTCCGTGTAATGCTTTTTGGTATGGATGATCTGGTTGCACGGTCTGTGATTTATCGATTTGAATTTGTGATTATCAGCATTTTATATTTTTATTGACCGGTGACGACAGTCCTTGGTCTTCCTGACATCATTGTAGATTCCTTTGTCGCGCTCTACCTACCCTAGGACGAGTACTGCGTACTACGTAATATCTGTGAGGATTATTGGACTAGCAGCTTGATTGAAGATTCAGATCGGATCAAAATCTCAAATGGAACCCAGCACAGTGACAATTGAGCGCTGAGCGCTGATTGAGATGATGTTATGTCCATCATGCATAGTATCACCATTGGCGGAAAAAGAGACCGAATGCCGCCGATGAACTCCCCCAAGCCTTGCGCAATATCATAATAAGTCATCTGTAGCGCCACTATGAAATCCCAAGATCAATGATCGGATACCTATCCATGCACCTACTCAACAATCCAACACTCATGAAGAACAATCCCTCCGAACCAGGCATAACAATATGCAGTCCTTTCTCGAACAACGCCGAATCTACAAACAGCTCGAAAAACAAATCGTAATCAGCCACGAAAAGCCCGAAGATGTACGAACCCACGAACGTCGCTACTGGTATCACGGCGAAGGAGGACTCGGCTCAGAAGACCGCGAACCCGATGACGGTGAAGCCGCCGAAAAAAGAAGAGAACACGGCCATCGCACTACAATCGGCGGCCCTACCCTCGAACCCCGTCACGCAACTCGTCAACACCTAGAACGAGAAGGGGACGTCGAACGCGCAGATTATGATCCAAATGTCCAGGCAGACCCCTATACAATTAATACTCGAGATACAATGGGCGGAGATACGGATATGATGGTTACGGGAGTTGAGAGAGAAAGACCTGCTCGTCGTGGACTGTCAAATTTCAGTGGAACGACTGAAGGAGAGGAGCCGGAAATGGAGAAAATTATTCTCGTTACGTATGAGGGGGATACGGATCCTATGGATCCGCATAATTGGTCTTTTCTGTGCCGAGTTGCTTGTACTACTTTGTTGGGGTTTCTTGGGGCTTTGGTGCTTCTTTCGTCGACTATTGATGCCAGTGCACTTACTTCTACGCGAGTACTTTTTAATACTAGTTTTGAGCTGGAGACTGTGCCAACGGGTGAGTATATTCCTTTTACAAGATAGTTCGAGACATGATGAACAGAGCTAATTCTTCATCGTTGACTAGCTGTCTTCTTGATTGGACTGGGCGTGGGGAGTATGGTGACGGCTCCTATTTCCGAGATTATCGGACGCAATCCATTATATATTACTTGTCTCACATGTTTTATGCTTTTCGATATGGGAGCTGGCTTGTCGCAAAATGTTGGACAGCGCATTGTTTGTCGTGGCCTTGCTGGCTTGTTCGGATCTGCACCACTTGTCTGCGCCGCAGCCGCACTTGTCGATTTATGGTCTATCATTGAAAGGGTCTACGCATTTCCCTACTTCATTATTATAACCTTTTGGGGTGCCACTTTTGGTCCTTTGCCGGGTGGTTACATCAATCAGTCTCGAAGTACCAGTTGGCGATGGGTTGACTGGGTCACGATCATCGTCGGTGGATTTCTGCTTTCCCTTGTTATACTCTTCCTACCAGAAACATACAGTCCAATCCGTCTTTCCTGGAAGGCAAAACAGTTACGCAAATTAACGGGAGATGATCGATACCGTGCTCCAATGGAGTTCAACCGGGTTTATTTCCCAAGACGTATCGGCCTGGCACTTTGTCGACCATTCATTCTTTGCACAAGGGAGCCTATTATATTGATCTTTTCTTGCTACCTCGCCGTCATCTTCATTATACTCTACACATTCTCCGCCGGATATGTATCCATCTTTGAAAAGGTTTATCACCTCAGCCAGAAGAAAACCGGCGTCGCTTTCTTGGGAATCCTCGTCGGCTGCACACTGGCCGCTCTCCCCGTTCCTCTGAGCATGAAATTTACGAGAAGGGATATATACCGCGCTCGAGATCGTGGATGTATACGTCCAGAGCCAGAGTCAAATCTATACATGTCTATGATCGGAGCTCCAGCTATACCAATCGGTCTATTTTGGATGGGTTGGTCATCCTACGCAGCTGTTTCAATCTGGTCACCAATAATCTCCTCGGCGGTTTTCGGCTTCGGGGTTGTGTGCGTCTTTGTTTCTGCTTATCAGTACGTTGCAGCTGCCTATGAGTATCATCCTGGTAGTGCGCTGGCGTCTCTTCAAATGTTTCGTCTATGCGCTGCGGGGGTTATGGCTGTTGTTGCGGATATTATGTATGCTAAGCTTGGTCCGCATTGGACATTGACTGTTCTAGGAGGCATTGCGACATTTTTCTTGCCGGTGCCTTATTTACTTTATATATGGGGGTATAAGGTGAGGAGGTGGAGTCGGTATGCTCCTACTGAAGAACTTGAATCCACATGAGGTGGAGAATCAAGCTCTCTATTGCTTTGAAAGTTCCGAATATCTATAAACAGACTCGGTTTATGATAAAAGGTCAGTAACTAAATGAGACGTTTCTTATTCCTAACTGGCTTTTCATAAAAACTTTTTGAAAAACAATCCCTGTTAAGATGAAATCCAAGGAATTCAGTCTTTTTGTGGGAGTCCAAGTAAGCCGAGATCGAATAGCGAAAGCCAAGATATTCTACCATATCTTAGTAAGACTTTAGCCTGTAGGCGATTTCAAATTCCCTTTTGATGCCCAAAATCTATTAATTTCTTGATTGGTTAGAGGGGGCGACCAATAATATGGCTTGGATTGCATCGTTGGCTATGACCTCGACGCTTTGCATTGTTGGCGTGAGGGGAAGGGTGAATTTAGGCGATGTTAAACAAATACACGTTTTTTTCTAAAAAAATACCCAGGAAGAGAACGAAGCCAATAAATTTATTTAACGGCTCATCCCAGTATCTTGTAAAAATCAGCCACTTTCTTCTTTAGGTTGTGCTCAGTGCCATAAGCCATGGCTTTCGTGTCCATGTCCGCAGCCCTTGCAGTGGTTGTTGCATATTTCATCGCACAATACACGTATCGACTTTTCTTTCACCCTCTTGCAAAATTTCCTGGTCCTAAACTTGCTGCCATTTCATATCTACCTGAGTTTTATTATGATGTTATTAAGAAGGGTATGTATATGTGGGAGATCGAACGAATGCACGAGAAATATGGTATGTCTTATCTTGTTACCTACTACATAGTAAAGAAGTAACGACAGAGCAATAACGCTTCCATAGGACCAATTATAAGAATCAACCCACGCGAAATCCATATCAAGGATCCCTCGTTCAACGATGAGATTTACGCTGGTGGAATGCGGGTTCGTCACAAAGACCCGGCCTTCACTATTGCTCTCCTAACACCTGGCGCAATGGCATCAACAAATGACCACGAGGCACACAGACTTCGACGCAGTGTGCTGAGCAACTTCTTCTCGAAACGATCTGTTTTGAACCTCGAAAGTGTCATTCAAGAAAAAGTCGATATGTTAAAAGAGCGATTTGCAAGATCTTTCCAAGAAGAGCATATCTTGAACCTACCGCCCGTATTTGCAGCATTGACAGCAGATGTCATTACGCATTATTGCCACGGTGAGTCGCGTGGTTATCTCATCGCACCGGATTTCAAGAACGATCACATGGAAGCGTTGGACAACCTGTTCACTCTCTTCCATATCAACCGATTCGTTCCTCCACTTGCACGCATACTGGAAAGATTACCGTTAGAGTTGATGCAAAAATGGGGGATACTATCTGGCACGGTGGGAGAACTAGTTGATACCAGACTTCAAACACGACGACAAGCTGCCGAGGCGTTGAAAGGCACAAAAAAGAATACAACCGGGCCGGAAACACTGTTTGATGCATTGACAGCAGAAAGTGTACCCAAAGAGGAGAGAACTGTGAATCGGCTTGAAGACGAGGCATCTGTATTATTTGGAGCTGGGACTGAGACCACTGCCAGAACATTGTCGATCGCAGGATTTTATCTGGCAAAAGACAAGTCTCTGATGGAGAGGCTGCGCAAAGAGTTGATATCAGTTATGCCCTCGCCGAGCAGTCAGCCGAAATGGTCTCAACTGGAAAAGTTGCCATTGTTGGTAAGCAAAAGCCTTTTCTTCTCTTTTCATTTTCAATATCCGAGAGAAATTAGTTAATTATGAATAGGGAGGCATTATCCAAGAAGCACTAAGGCTGTCGTATGGATTGAGCGGTCGCTTAGCCCGAATTGCACCAACAGAGAATCTTTTGTACAAAGACTGGGTAATTCCCTCGGGAGTAAGGCCAGCCATCGTTTGAAGAGTCACTCTTGTGCTGCGTTTAAATTGCTAATCGTATTAGACCCCTGTCAGTCAAGCGATATACTTTGTCCATCATGATCCGACCATTTTCCCAGAGCCCGAGAAATTCGAACCAGAGAGATGGATACGGGCGGCGAATGAGGGTATCAACTTGAAGAAATACATGATGTCTTTCAATAAAGGAAGTAGACAATGTTTGGGAATGAAGTATGCCTCCTTTTAAAGACCTGTTTGATCACTGCTTACAGTTGAATCTAGTCTTGCCTACGCCGAGATGTACCTGACCCTGGCCATGTTTGCTCGGAATTTTGATATTGACCTGGCTGATACGACGGAAGAAAAAATCCGACTGGGAAGAGACATGGCCCTGCCGTATCCATATGAGGGTAGATTTGCTGCCAGAGTAAGAGTCTCGGGGATCATCACGTATTAAAGCCTAGACAATGACTTCGTAGTAACCGATTTATGTTCTACAAAACTATCTAGCAAAGCGTATGAACTTTAAATTTACTAAAGATGCGATCAGATATAGACAAAACATAGTCATATTTATTGAGCGGCCAAATTCGAAAGTACTATCTAGTACTTTTATGTACTAAAATGAAACAACACTTCAAGCAAATCCAGTACTGATCACCCAGCTGACATCCGCATTGAATGAAGTAGCAGAGTCAAATGTGTGAACGCCACCGTTGCTTGCAGCATATAAAACGTTTGTATAATGACGGAAATAACGTGTAGGATAATTCCAGGATCGGATCGAGCTACCAGTACCACTGATACCACTCTGCGGGCAGAATGTTGCGTCTTCGTAGAACTGCTTTGTAGCATCATTGGCGTTAAGCAGGAACTCGAAGTTAGAGTGTCGGATATAGCTTCCAGGAGTGTCGACAGACTCGAATGAGAAGCAAGCACTGTTTCCGAGACCAGTTCTGACCGTCCAACTAGCCTGCTGCTTCAAGGTAGTGCTGCTGGAAGACGAGACAACCTGAGTGTTGACGGTAGAGCCAGTGTGCGCAATATAACGATCCGTATATCCGGAAGTGGTCGCCTTAAGAGAGATAGATTTACCAACAGTGAGAGCTGTACCGCTAGTCAGGGATGTAGTCGCATATTTGGCCGCGACGATGTTAGCTTGCACCGAGTTCTCGGTGGCATCAGTAGGATACCCAGAGGTCATCACTCCTTCGTAAAAGGTACCCTGGGCACTGACACTGTTGTCACCACCAATACCAAGAATGATAGCACCCTCTTTGCTCATTGGGTTGTAACCAGATGCGGAAGGGCGTGCGCCGCTGTAGTATGTTGACAATGAGCCAGAGGCAGCATTGCCGCCACGAAGTGCCCATTTGTTGGCTCCGCCCTTCAGAGCTGTAGTGAAGAATCGGTATGAAATTGATGGGTCTCCAGAGTTCAGGGTAGAGCTAGAGCCAGAAAATAGGCCGTTTTCAAGATCAGCCATGAACCAAGGTCCGCTGCCAGCACCATAGCCCCAAGCAGTATTATCACCGAAGTAGATGGCTTCCATGTGGCCATTGCCTGTATCAAGACTGGATGCTTCAGCATTTCCATAGTCGAAGCAGCAGCCGCCATTGTAATGAGTTCCATCAAGAACGGCGTACATGCCCTCCGCCTCGTCCCCTGTAGCCGTGCCGGTAGCAACGTTGTTGCGGTAACCAGTACCGGGCGAGACAAAGACACCATATGCCTTTTGGCCGTTCAAAGTGACAGGTGCACCAATTGCACCAGCAAGGTTATCGTAGCCATCGGCCTCGGGGCCACTGAAGCCACCGGGGGGTGCCTGGGTGAGGTGATTTCCTTTGCCAGACTGATCGTAAATGATCGTAATAAGGCAGGTTGTGTTGGCACAAAAGGTATCCTGTGCTGCCGCATTTGCAACTCCTCCGGCGGATAAAGGCGAAATATCCTTTGTGGTATTGTCGGAGCCACGCTTTACCTGGTAGAGCGCATTGTTGTAAGAGCTATACAAAGCTCGAGTGGTACTATGTGCGGCAATGCAAGGAGTGCCCCCAGACGAGTAGATATCGCAGGGCCCGGCAGAGGCAAGTGATGCAGTAGCAACAAGCCCTAGCAATGCGAGGCTACTGGCGCGTTCAACGCTTGGTTTTGACAGCATCTTGATTATTTAGTCCCTTCGAGTAAGTGAACAATGGCTGCAGCTGAGCCACTACCAGGGAAGAAGAAATGAAGGTGTGATTTCGGATCCATCGGTGTGATTATAGTATCTCTTTTATAGTCCCCATTTTACCAATCTCTAGGTCCGTCCTCTACAGGTTAGCACTATACAGAGAGGGGCACTTGCGACAAAAGCGGCAAGGATTTCCCTCCAATAACTGGAACTCCGAGTCGTACTATGCGTCCCATAGTATAAGCGAAGTGAAGGTTTCAAAGGTCCGGTTAATATGGAGGTGGAATAGCATGCTAGATTTAAGCGAGGGCACTTGAGCTGATAATTGAGCCATCGGCGGAGTAGGTCTAGTAGTCTTCCTCTTTGTGATTAGGTTCAGGAACAAGTTGAACCTCAAGATCTCACTGGCTACTCAGAGACTAAGAGGAAAGTCTAAATTAGGGTAAATCACCTGAGCTTTGCAGAATACACCATTTTGAATATAAGCACTGCAAAAAATAGCTTGTTCATTTGAGACTATGTTCTAAGGCCCCACGATGTTTCTGTTTCTTTTCAATTCAATCTGATCGCAAAGCTGATCTAGGTTCATGAAGAAACGGGCAGCACCAGGATTAAATTGAAATCACCTTGAACTACTACAGATGATGGTACGGTACCATGCCCAGGCACCAGAGATTTTCACTTTGTCACTTGAATATTGTAAATTGAAGGTCGAGTTAAGCCGATTCTTTTCTGCAGGAGAAACAAGAATAGTTGGCAGGGCTAGCCGGCAGGCACATCGCGCTAGCGAAAGAGGCGGGGTAAATTGTATACAGATTCGTTCTAGTTGCGGGGAAATAAGAATGCACGTCTCGCAGATGAAAGTGATTTAATCCGACGGAATGGTCTATTCCGCTTCTCAGGTTGTGCTGCATTGAGCGTCACGAGATCTTGTCTTTACATCGCTAAAGAGCAATTACCCCAATTACCTGGAACTTTTCGGCCACTCCGGGCGAATATTGCGTAGTCATATACTTTGTAGATGCATGTGATATGAGATTAGGGGTCATCACTTTTTTTTCTTGTGACGAGGAAAAGCTAGTCATCCGATCAATCGGCATGGATGCTTTCTTGTGCCGCCGGGGTTTTGCCGAATGTATGCTCAATATAGAGATAATTAACCGACAGGAGCTACCGCGTTGAAGAAAGCATGATTCCGAATTATTGGCCTGGGAGAAACAACAGGAAAATGGGCGACGTAGGATTGTGGCGCATTGTTATTTAGCTGCAGAGCTTAGCGCTCACGCCAGTCTTAAAAGGGATCCTAGTAGTGCGGGGCCCCGGAAGAGCATTCTTCAGGAAAGAAGCTGGTTATTACCTCGAAGATAAATCGACCCGTGACTTTTCATCCCACTAAATTGTTTGTCATTGCACAAAATTAGAATCTGAGGAGATAGAGACAAGAAAAAAAAATCAAAAACAACCCTTGTTTTTGATTATTGAGTCGTTAGATATCTTAGATAGAATCGATGTACAGGCAGTCGAAACAGGAGGTGCTGCGAACTGATGCTGTTCTCGGATTTTGTTCGTTATGGAAATATCAGCTATGAAAATATCAGAAAAAGTCGCTTAGTAGATCCGCCATATCTCTAGCACCTTTGTCCTTCATGACTCTCTTGGTACGCTCCCTAGGCCCATCTGTTGGAGGCAAGGCGTGCTTTGTGCTCCGCATAGGTGCCCGAGTAAGAATTGCAATTGATTTTGCCGAGTAGCGTGAACGAATCTCAACCATTTGCTCGTCGTCATGATCCATTATCGGCAAGCCAAATTCCATGATAGGGACGTCACTCCCAAGAGAGGGAGGACTGTGAGGAATTTCGAGGCCGTCAGACTTGGGCTGTGTATCTAGTGTGCCACGGTAAACCTCCAGTAATGGACCCAAAGAATCCATGACCCGTTGATCTTGAATTTTGTTATGCCTAGCCCGGTCAAGCGTGAGGAAGTTCCACCCCTCTATTTCAAGTTTTCCTGACGATGACTTTCTTGCATGAGAAAGCTCCTTTGTAAAGCCATCACATTGGTTGATGACAATGAGTTGGAGGCTTGGCAGCTTTATCAAATGTTGGAGCACAGCAGGCTTTATCTCGGACTGATTGTAAAGACGCAAGACACGCAAATGCTGTAAAGATCCTGGTGTTTCCACCCAGGTGCGGATGATCCCATCTTCCAATTGGTCTTTAGACTCAGATGCGAGAGATGAATATTTGTGTGGATGCCATGAAGTGTTAGAAATTTCCAATGCCACCAGATTTTGTACAGTTCTGATTTCTCCGAGGTCTTCTATCGTGGCATAACTTGTAGATAGGGCGAGAACCGCACGCCAATCACACTTCGCGCTGGCCATAATATTGATATAGCCCTTCAGAGGTTGCATTGGGCGTTTTGTCAATAGGCCATAATAAGGGCTAAGTGAGAGAAACTCGCGAGGGTATATGGTAGCCATGATTTTCCACATACGCAGTGTTTGCTTTTTGCTGGGAATAACAATTAGAACCGTGCTAAAGGCCAAGATAATTTTCCAAAATTGAAGTTCGATAACTCACTGATGACCCAAATAGTCCCATAGGCCTAGAGCGATCGGCCAAGGAACATGTTCAAACATTTCCGGCTTCAAGACTGATTGATCTTCGAGGATCTTTCGTATCGCCGTACTCCTCAAGGAAGGCGCTCCGAGTTCATCACGGGATTCGCCGTGAATCGGAAGAAATGGACTCTCATGGTACCAGTGGTAGTCTTTGTTAGGGGTGAAATTTTTCTGAGGGCCAGTGGAATGCAGAATGATAGACATCGTTAGCTAGCTCCAAGCACCCGCGAGACTTTGTTGATTGGCGGGCTCGCGTGGGTCTATTTACGAGATGTGAATGGATCTTAGATGCCGGAGGTTATGGAGGAAGCTTGAATGTTCGCGATTGAAGGATAGGAGTAGATACTCGCATTCTGGCAGGGAGTTAGAAAAAGTAGCGGGCTGCACTGGAGAAGAGAAGTGACTTCTGATGAACAATCTCCTGGTCGATACAATCATTATCACGTGATTGTGTCATTCACTCAAGCAGTCTTGTTTGACATTTTGAAGGCAGCAAACGGTTTTCTTTGTTTCAATTATTTCTAAACTTTAGCTTGAAGCTTCCTAAGTAAAACATCGAAATGATATAAAAAATTATTGTTTGGATATCTGTGACTAGTGGTCACTGAGTGACTGCTACGACCTTGGAAGGTACATTACCTTAGTATAAGCTGGAGCGATAAATGAGTTATCGATTTTATAATACTGCACAATTTCAGTTTATTAAATTACTAGAAAAGCTCTCTGTAATTCAAGTATAGCAATTGTCATCATGATAACTATATTTATTCAATTGATTTCACTCTCATTATTCGCAACTCTTGTTGTTTGCAGTATATGACTAAGCAATGATGTCAGGTAACGCAAGGGCGCTGATTGGTCAAAGCAGGCAACCCCCGCGTCCATCATCCATCACCTGATGCACACTTGCCTCTCCAACTGCTCGTCTGTTCCTTTCGTTACGTCGTTTTCCATTGCCTGGTCTCATTAAGTGTTATGGCTGATCAAGCGATCCCTAGAGAGGGCTCCGATACTTCTCTTAACGCACTCGCAAACCCCGCCAACGGAGCTGACCTTGCCTCGCCCCGATCCAGCACTGACTCCCGTTCCTCATCCCGCAATCATAACCAGCTCCGCGTGTCACATATGCCTCCTTCAAACCATCAACATCGTCAAAGCTTGAGTGAGACGCTACGTGGCCCTCCGGGGTCACCGCGCTCTCGACGGCAACCTTCCTTGAATCAGTCTGCCATCCAGAGCTTGATTGATAACCCTCCACCTCCAAAGAATGTTGACCCCGCATTTATCGGTCGAGATTGGCAGCAGATCTCAATTGGAGAGCTTGTCAGTGCAGAGGACCTGCGCTTTGTGGAGTTAGACACGGGAATTGAGGAAGCAACAAACGTGAGTCACCCTCAAGCAGCATTCATAAAGTGTGGCGAAGCCGAGAAGTGACGCAATTCCTTATTATTATACTTAGATATTGATCGATTCCGGTGCACCTGTCCTGCTTATTCGCGAATCCCCAGAGAAAACCTCCGCCGTTGCCACATTTGACTATTCGGACTTGAATACCTATCTACTCTTAGCCGCCGGGTTAGCTCTTCCACAAGAACACAACCGGGCCTCATACGATGAGCTTGCCAAGAAGGCTCGCGAGGGCGAGAAGATTCCCCTCAAAGATGTCAAGGCCCTGGGTATGGAGAAAGAGCCATTGGTCACATTACCAGCATCAGCAAATGTGCTCACTGCTGTCGAGACGTTTGGTGGTGGGATCCACCGAGTGGTGGTAGTTAAAGAATCCAACGACCAGGAGGTTGTAGGCATCTTTAGCCAGTTTAGACTTGTGAAGTTCCTTTGGGAAAACGGACGCAGCTTTCCTGCAATCGAACAGCTTTATCCTCAGGCCTTGGCCCAGTTGCGGATTGGCTCGCACAGTGTGGTTTCCATCAAGTGAGTGCTATAGAACCAAAATAAACATGAGCCCTACTAACTCTGTTGATTTCAAGTGGTGATAAGCCTCTCAGCGAAGCTCTTCAGCTCATGAATACGGAGGGAATTTCATCACTTGTTGTCGTGGACAACCACACCAATGTGATTGGCAATATCTCTACCACAGATGTCAAGGTATGCAACCTGAATAGCGGAAATGTCACAGAGACTTACAATTGCAACCAGCTTCTGACACGCTCCTCATCTCTCCCACTCCTCCAAAACACTTGCACCCACTTCATCTCCGTTATCCTGTCTACTCGAGGACTTATCGAGGGTCAAGATTCCTACCCTGTCTTCCATGTCAACCCGACATCTACATTGGCCCACACAGTTGCCAAGATTGTTGCAACAAGATCTCATCGGTAGGATCATTCAGACTGAAGGCCAGCTCAAGTTGCTAACTCTCGTAGTCTCTGGGTGACTGATCCATTATCGCCATCCTCCTCAGGGCCCCCAACTCCTTCTCACTCATCCGCCCACATCCCTCTTGCTACCCCATCAAGCACGGCTGTCAACAGCTCTACCTCGGGAATATCTCCTCCAGCCTCACCTCTGCCTCCAGCTTCAACCACAGTCCAACCGCCTACTCCTAGTCATGCCACTCCTCATCTCCCGACACCACCCCATCTCTATGGCAATGCAGGATCATCAGCTGGGGCAACACCGCCTCTTGCACCATCTGTCCCAGCCTCTGCATTACCAGGCGCACGCCTTTCAGGTCGCCTTGTTGGAGTCGTGAGCCTGACGGACATCCTCAATCTTCATGCCCGCGCCAGTGGTTTGAGCCCAGCAGATCCTGCTGAATTTCGGCGCCGACGACGCAGCAGTTCTTCGAGCATGAGTGTTCGTCGGAGCGGCGAGATTGGCCGTGAGATGTTCAGTCGTGGTATCTAAGCATTGAAACATCCATGAAGAATAAATAAACGCCCTTCAGTGCTATTGATGTTTCAGGTATCACGGAAAGCCATGGCCTGTTTGTTGTATTCAACGGTGGCATACAGTTCGACCGATCGATTTACATTTCACCGTTTATGCTTTTCAAACATCAACACATATTATTATTGCACGAAATTTTGCAAACAGCGATTGCCGACTACTGGTCTATCTTTGCCCAATTTTCCTTTGATTTGACAGGATTCCATCTTTCGATCTCAAAAACTGGGCATAGCCCAGACACTGTCAACATGGATATATTCTCCGTTTTGTTCTTGGCTTCGTTTTCCTTGAGAGTCCATAGGTAGTCGGGCACATGTGTACGTGTCATGCCAATAAGGATGGCGTGGTCAATGGCTTATCCATGACCATAGCAATAGCGAACATGATCCTCAAATCTCATCCAGTCAAAATCAGTATTCTCACATCTACACTGTAGATACTAAGGTAGCCAGTCCACTAGTCCCACAATGTGTAGTCCATCTCTAGCGACTCAAACTCAACCGATGAGCAAGAAAAGAGCGGAGAATATCTTTTCTCATCCGCCTAAACGGTTATCCTCGGAGCAGACACCCATTCAAATCGATTGACAAAAGTACTGATCTACGAGGCCCCGATACCTCTTGATTAGTGGCAGGGAGTTTTTATCCCCCCAAAATAAGCCTCAAAATGAGGCGTCGGACGTTTCGGCTTTTGGAGATCACTTGAATCATGAACATGGCACAATCTGGCTCGTCTAGATCAGCCTTCTATCCTAATCGGGTATCCCTCACGATTGGACTGACAATACGGAGTACTCCTCTCTCACATCCCTCTCTGCCTTGGAATCACATCTTTGGGCCCTCGTTACTACAATCTAGATTCGTAATCCTAGGTCCCTACCCAAGGAATTGATCGCACGCGACGCGTTATCTCTACCGAATCCCCTTTTATCTTACCGAGCATCAGCATCAGCATCAGTATCAGCCTTAGAATCAGAATCTAGAGCTATTGGCCCGTCAACATGCAATCCCATCCCAATACCAAGTCCCAGCTCAGCGGCTGGATCCGATAGTATGGTCCCCATGACTCCTGGCCGTCGATCACAGCGGTCATCTGCCCTGTTTTCCCTTACTCCCGACCAATTACGCAAGAGGGTGGCACATGCTGAATGGCAGAGTTTCTGACAGCGGGTCCCCCGGTAGTTCAGCCACTCAGGTTGGCCATGCAGTGCATTTACGAGATGAGCTGAGTGGTTGAATTAGCGGAGGGGAATAAACCTTTTTCCATTTGAATATTTTTCTACTTTCTTTTTCCTATTTTGGTGGGAGGCGTCGCCGGATGAAGTTACTCACTCCGTCTCGTTTATTCGTATTTTATCATTTTATAATTTCATCATTTTTTTTTTCTGTTGGCCTGTTGGACCCGTTAGATGGGATGGGCTGGTTTGTAGTAAATTAACTACGTATGATTTATGTATCAGGTTGCTTTGGCATCAGGTTTCGTGAAACGTGGAGAAATTGACGATGATTCCCTCTTCAGGAAAGTCTGACATACGTATCACCGATCTGACGCCGCCGATCGAAACGACCTTATTCGCAAATCTAGAAGTACATTATATGGTCTTAGCAATGTTTCCCCTCGCCCCCTCTCCCCCGTTTCCCCGAAAAAACCTGATCAGGGGACATTTAATTCCAAATGATTGTGGTGGCCAATGCAAGCTCTAGACCATGAACTACATACCAAGATAAGGAAGTAGGGTTGATGGCTTGAGGGGAAGTTCAGGTAAGGCACAAGGCGTGCCAACGCCACCACCACCACATCAGAGAAAACCTGGGGAAAAAGGACCCGGGACCCAAATGATCCCCCAAATGATCCCTCGCGAAAATCCCGACTCCACTAGCCTAGCCCGGTCTTTCTCGTTGTCTGCGCCGAGTGGATCGGGTCACCGGAGACAGCTGCCCCTGATGAAGGAAGAGATGATTGGATAGTCTGTTTGCTGCAGGGCAACTCCTACAGTATGGAATTTAGCTTTTTGTAAACCCTTCCCTCTTGTACTGAGGTTGAAGAAGTTACCCTACGCCAAGGCGAGTACATACTCACTAGCGAATGCTCCCCTCACGGTTGAGCCTCTTGGCTATGACGAAAAGAGGCATAGCCAAGAGTATACACGAATAATGGGATAATGGTAACGAAAGATGTACGCCATTTTGACAATCGATTTGTCTACCTATTGTACCAGTGGTCCGGGAGTCATGAAATTATTATAATTTACTCAAAGGAAATTTGACACGAGACCAGACGAGGAAAAACAAGCGAAATCAAGGTCACGGTTAGCTGCATATGCATGCGTGGTGGCTGTAACGGCCTCGATTGGAGCCTTTTAGCCTGGGCTAGATGCCCTATCAGGCTTACATTAGCCGGCTTATCTTTCGGATTTTTTTTAAGCTGCCCCCAGCTTCCCAAGGGTTCCTAAGTGTTAGGTATGATGGGTGTCAGAAGTATGGCACTTCCCGTTCACCCATGTGCTGGTAGACATGAAATTGGTCCCCGAGGAACCCCGAGGCACAGATCCTATGTAAGTACATGAGCAGTAGCTTAGGGACCATAGAGTGAATCCGACGGATCGATCCAAACTCCCCAATCCCTTAGGAGAATATACTAGGGAAATGTCAGCAAATCCTAGGGTAGAGAATAGTCCGTACCTATGGTAATCAGGGATCAGGCCACCTCCACTGCTGATCCTCGGATTGTGAGCCAACCAAACCAATGATCCGCCCGGATGCGTGCACGGGGTTCCGATCGCATCAATACCGCTCGGGGAGAGGGAGAGGGAGAGGGAGAGGGAGCCATGGATTGAATGACGGCGCGGTCGTATCTGAGGTCCACATCTTCGACTCCACCGACTCCACTGGAAGAGTTTAAAATTGGCTCTGCAGGAAGTCCCGATGCGGGGTGGTCTGTGCGGAAGCTGCAACCTTAACCCCGCAATTTCAGAGAAGCATAGGGTACTCTAGACATTATAGTGCTCTATAGCTGATATTATGAGCTAGTAGCTGTTAGAGTGGAGTGTATTGTAGTTGATCAGCTGTAGTGTAGGCAGAGTAGCTAACTAAATATCTACTTGGACACCGGGAAAAGCCAGAAGTACAACAGGTTAGAGCATTCAAAGAATCAGAGTAATTAATGATCTACCAAAGGAATAATGGATACAAGGCTCAAGCTACAAGAGACAGCGAGCTTTGCTGCCCTTTTTACTGGAGTTTATATGAGCTAACCATGGTGTCGCTGCACATCTTCTCTTGGAAGTACGATCAAACTACTAGCTTTCACAAATGTGATATGCAACGAGGGAACTTCTCTCTGCCTGAGAACCTTTACTCACATAGTTAGTAGAGTTCTTATCTCGCAATAAACTAAATAATACTCGACCCCATCGATGTTCGGAAGCTATCTATACCTACAGGCATACACTTATCAATTCCCGCATTAAATCTCGATCTAATTATTTCGAACAATGATAGCTATCTATACCGACTCCTTCGAGCAACCATTGGCTACAGCAAGTCTAATTCTAACCACTCACAAGCTGTGTTCTTGTTAGGATAATCACACCGACCCAACCCCCCGGAACCAACGCCTCACAACGCCCCCAGCCGCATCTCCAATCCCAGCTGCAAGGTACTCGCTCTCGCCACTGGTGATTGGCAATTCTATCTCCCGGCTACCCGCATCTGCAAGCAACCAGCTGACCTGAACGAGGGGGGTACTTAGAAACTCAGTTCAGTTCCACCCGATCGAACTATACCTTACCTATGGTTATGGGATAGTTTGAAAGGATGAGCTAGCTAGGAATCCTCCCTGGACTGATTGCCTTACTTTGTACTACTAGTATACATCTTGGGAAGAGAGTATCTTATTGGTAAAACCCCCTCTGATACGAGCAACGGCCCGAGCGCTCTGGTTATTTTTTGGGAAACCATTTGCCGACCGGGCAAATTTGACTTGACTACTGTAGGGTACGCCGTAAAGTAGTCTAGTCTAGCCTGGTCTAGCCAGGTCGGGCGTGTTTAGGGTGTTTAGGGCGTGGATGAGCACACCTTATGCTCTCATCGCATGGGATACTTTGATTCGATTCTGCCTTACCGATCTTACAGATCATCGAGCCAACAGGGAATATCCCCGAAAGAAAGTCGATTATTTCGGATCTCCATTCCAAATAATTATTTCTTTATTTTATTTTCTACTTGTAGATGTACAGTGCATTCAGCCTTGCTGAACCACTGGATTATTGGATATGGGATTATCGGAATGTTGGTGCCGATGTCCACTAACTTTACCGCTGGTCGCTGGCAGCAGGGCGAGGGAGGGAGGCGTTTGCTAGGCAGAGCAAAAAGCAAAAGTACCTGGATCGTGCGGGAAGCGGGGAGGGGGATTTGCCCACAGCCTGATGGTGGTTGGTATGAAATCATATTTCCTAGTTCTAGCTCCAAACTATGTATGAATTAGTTAGTCAGAAGAACTGGTTAAATCATCCTATCAGAAGCGAAGTTTCCTACCCTCCTTCATTGCCCTCAGCAGGGGTTGTTACCTGCACTGCCCATCCTTTGTTGGAGTCTTGGAGTACAGTGTGGTGTGTGTACAAAGTACACCATTCCGTACTCGTTTAGTAGTTAAATTAAGTCCAGACAATTTACGCAAGCCTGAGGGGGGAACTATATTAGTGAATGTACAATGATGTCAAGCGCGGGGGAACCTATAGCCAAATCAATCAAAATCAAATTTACCCTTGTCGATCAAACGACTTTGGATTAGCTCCGGTTGGTCGGAGTATACTTACGACCAACGCTGTTTTCTGAAATTTTAAACTAGTCCACAGTCCGGTCTGTGCTCGACATTAGAACTTCAGGGATACATAGAAACCAGTCTGAGAGACGGGACGACCAAGAAAAAATCAAGTCGCAACCCACAATGGAGTGTGAGTTGCGACGCGAAGCGAGGTGAATTCAAGGAAGAAAGGGTGAAGGTGGAGACGGGAGGGAGGAAGGCTGGCTCCATCACCTCCGCAGACATCCATGCCAACAATTTACAATTCTTAATTTTTTGGATGTGATGTGATGTGGCATTTTAGATTTTAGCCAGTCAGATGGGGTATGGGCGAAAATTCCAAAGTTTGAAGTATACATCAGTGGTGGCTCTGCAAAGAAACGAGAAAGAGAAAGCGACAGCGAAAGAAAGCTTCCAGCTTCCAGCTTCAGCTTCATAGCTGGCACGGCCCGTTGTGCGGTGCGGTGCGGGGCAGACAGACAGACAGAGCCGAGTGAAGTTGGGATGGGATGGGATGGGATGGGATGGGATGGGATGGGATGGATGGGATAGTGGAGAGCGTGGATCCCCCGCCTTCAAGGATTCCAAGGAAGACCGGGCTTGGATGGGGATAGTGTGCTATTTATTCGAAGGTTGAGATGCCGGAAAGAGAAATTTTGTGGAGGATTATGATTGTTTTCGGCGAATGCAACGAAAAAAAAAAAGATAGAAGGTTCTGTCTTTTTTTTTCACTTTCACTTTCGCTACGAACTCCACATAAGGTCCAGTCCCTACGACGGTTCCTATACCAGTGGAGTTGTCTCCTTTACTCAAGGGGATGGGATGGATGGGAGGGTTCGGTTACAAGGATGTGGACCAAGGATGGCGAGGGAAAAGGGTTTATGATTTATGATTTGTGATATTTTAATAAGAAATTGCCTCTACGGAGTATAGTACGGTAGGTAGAATTGGATATGGAAGCGTTCATAGGTTCACAGTATTGTTAGATTGTAAATGATTCATTCGTGTCCTCGTGACGGTGGAAAAAGCAAGCGAGGATCCCCTGTGCAATCAATCTACCTGGAGCGACAGGGAACCAGGAAAGACTTTTTCTAACTGTGCAGTGGGACGCCTTTCTTTGCAATTTCAAAAATCAAATCCCCAGTCCCGACCCGAACAGAAAACGCCTTGGACCGAATACCGCCAGTAAAAACAAAAGGTTCATGAAAGCATCGTGACAGGAAGGTTAGAGATAAGTAGAAGGATAGGAAGCTATAATACAAGAGCAATGTACAAGCCAGCCGCAATCATGTACAATGAGGTGAAGGCGAAGGGGTGTGGAGACAGCCCCTTGGGAATCAAGGAAGGTCAGGTAAAAGAGTAAAAAATAGCACAGAAGAAGAAGTAGAAGAACTTAGGATAGGATGAAGGCAGGAGACAGTCAGCATGTCACAGTGCCAAACTCATCCAGTGCGACGAAGTCATCGAACCCAAAGGGTTCGCGCTCCGACATGGATGAATTACCCAGACCCAGAGCGAATTGGCTGAACTCATTATAGTCCGGATCCAACTCCTCGTGGGAAACCATCACCGGCTCGCCTTCCTTAGTGGGAGCCATGGTAGCGGGCATCATACCAATAGCAGTAGGCGAGAGGGGGGTATTGGGGGTAGGGCAAAAGTCAGGAGTGGATTGGGTCTCTGCGGAAAGGGCCTCGATCTTCGGGGAGCTAGTGTTGGATGGACCCATCTGAGCAAGGTGGGTGCCCTGAGTGAGGAGTTGCAGGTTGTGAAAGTTATTAGTGGGATGGGAGGATCCGCGGGTGTGACCCAGTCCCGAGTGACCCGTGCTGGGACCGGAAATAGAGGCAGCAGGAGTTTGCGAGGCGGTAGAGGGATGGACAGGAAGTTCGGGGGCAGATGCAAGGCGATCTCTGAATTGGCGCATTTGAGTGGTTGAATCGGACATCTGGGCCTGCTGCATCATTTGCTGCTGCCACATGTGGACGGCTTGGCTATCTGTCGGGGTCTGGTTTGGCGTAGGAACTTGCTGAGGCATGGGAGTCCATTGCATATGTGATGGCCAAGCGGTCATTGGTACTTGCGAAGATTGGGCAACGTAAGCTGGGATCTGCGTCGATGAAGCGGCCGTTGTTGCAGCAGATCCAACCATATTGGAATAAGCCGAGCCGTCTGAGCCGTCCAAGCAGCTCATATATGACTGAGCGTTGGTGTCATAGTTGGTGGAGGGCGACATCGCGTAGCCATCGCTAGTAGTCATGGGGCTAGTCAAAGAGCTGGTGTCCAGTCCATTGGGATATGGAGATTGTAGATTTGAGAGATCTAGACTCATCTTGCGTGATGAGCCACCGTCGACCGAGGCACGCGGGGTCATACTAGCCCGTCTGCTAGCGATCGAAGAGACTGAGCCGTTGGGGTTGGCGCGAGCTGCAAAGGCAGCTAGAAGATGACGGTGAAACTGCTCCTCGATTTGCATATTCTGCACCTGGAGCATTCGAATGCGTTTCTCTTGATAGCGTTCATCGATTTCCTCGTACATGGCCTCTTTCTCGACAATCTCCTTGGTGATATGGAAAGCCTTGCCTGTGCGCTTTTTATGCAACAATGATGCACGGTTAGCAGATTCCAGACGCGCATCCAGACTGCGGTCCTTGCGCCGTGAAGCAGCAATAAAGGCTCTATAGAAGAGTTAGTATGGTCCTTTTTCTCCTTTTTCTGCTTGTTTCTTCAAGTCAGCGAGTACATACCTCTCTTGGTTCTCCTCCCGAGAACGGGGGATAGGAGAGATGTCCTGATCTAAATCCAGGGCACCCATGGCGAAAGTGAATTGCTGAAATAAGAATGAAGCAAGTATTTGACAGGCAAGTATACTATACTATACTTCAAGGAGTGGAGTATAAGTATACTTAATGGGGGGGGGGTGTTAAGTTGGATGTGGAAAAGGTGCAGATGGGGCGAGGGGCAATTAAATAGAAAAGAGGAAAAGCTGCTGGAGTTTAAACTTTGTGAATGGGGGGAAGGACGACCTGACAGCTTTTACTTACTACCAACTAGCAACTACTAACTACTAGTAACTCCCCTCTAGTCCCCAGTCCCTGCCTAGCCCTGTAGCACCTCTCGATTTTTTTTTTTTTCTTTTTTTTTTCTCATCCAGCCAGAAGCTTTACTTAGCGGAACCGTGGGACCCACAGCGATCGCAGTGTCCAAGGGAACTCGTTTGGGTCGGCCGCGAAGAAAAAAGTCTCCTCCAGTGCTCGATCCATGGATCTCAATTTTGGCACGGCGAGTCCGTTCGAAAGCGCCACAGGCCGATACGAAGATTGTGGGTGGGTTCCTCTGGTTTGGTTGGGTTTGGTCTGCAATGGTGTAGCCCCTCCCTTCAGTCTCCCCAAGTCGTCAACTACCCCAATAGACCCCAATAGGGCGCTGACGACCACCCATTTGGGACCGGAAAATTCTTCCCGGATAATGCAGACGGGATGTGGTGAGATTCTGCAGCCTTTTTGCCTAGAGACCGAGAAAATTGCAGCAGAATGGCTGTTCTGGCTGCTCTGGCTGCTCTGACTTGCTCTGGCTGCTGCGTTGGGCCTAGACCGGCGAATGTTGCGGGTGGAGAAAGCTGCTGCTCCCCCCGCGATGCGACTGTGCCCAGCGCCCTTCCTTAATGCGGGCAATCTTGAGATGAAAGTCGGGTTTACCACTGGAAAACATTTTGATTCTCGATCATGGTCGATTTTAACGTAGTATACACATACACTCTCACCCACACCCGCAAGGATACACGGTTTGGTTCCTGCAGGCAATTTCTACTCGGTTGGTCCATCAAGCGATCGATCCAAACGCTGGTGGATCGTGGGGATAACGGCGATCGTCGTACTTGTGAGCTCACATTTCCCTGTGCTATGGCAGTACTAGTAGTACTTCGTACTCTGTACCCTACACAACCCACCATGAATATCGTGCTAGTACACTAGCCTCAATTAGCGGGGGCTTGAACAAGGCACCGGCCTATCATGAAAATGGCTTGGACATTCATTACTGTACAACGGAGTACGGAGTACGGAGGAGGACCGTTCGGAGAATTCCCACAGTGTCCACCAAAGATAACAAGGTCAAATGGCCTCATTTATTCGCCAATCCCAGATGAGAAGGTGATACGATGCACTCTTATGGATAATTCTATGGATAGTAGCTTGCCAACTGCCTATTCTGCAGAGACAGCCACTGGTCTGAGAGATCATGGCGCCCACGCGGGATGTCTCATCGCCACCCCCAAGTGGCCTAGGCCTTGCATGATTGACAGCAATTCACTTAGGTACTACGGAGTCCTAGTCCACCGACAGTACTAGTCCATACTATGGAATACTATGGACTAGGTACTCCGTATGAGCCGCCAGTCTACGGCCGAGCCTTTACCCCTTTGAGAATCATCGCGGCCTTGCCACTCGGTTGTACCTTCACATGCTTGAGTTGTTTGTGTATGGTTATGGCTGTTGTGGTGGTGGTTATGACTATGGATTCTATATCCCGAGTCCACAGAATACATTATTCTTTCTTCACATTATGATCATCCCTTTTTAGATGTCGGTAGAGTCAAAATGTTGTAGACTTCACTCCGGTCGGGTCTAAGGTAACACCACCAAGAAGGGCCCGTTTAGACGTTGCACGAACAGTGGAGTAAAGATCTACATCACATCCCCACTGCCTACAATCGATCTGAGATGAAAACTCGCACTAAATTCACTAGGGGACACACTAAGCACAACGTAAATCAAGCCTGCCGAACTGAACTCCGAATTTCAGTCTCGGTCTCTGAAGAGCGTAGTTTCGTCCGGTTATTTGGGATATTTGGGACTCGCAGTGATTACCTCTTAAGGTAAGGAACATCTTCGGTTACTTGCGCTGTGTGATCATTTTCTTGGGTCTTGCGAGAAATCGGGGAATCGTCGGCGGCTATCGCATGCCTCGGCAAATGCTGTGCAATTATATCGTAGCATGCCATACTGAGAATATGCTAACTATCAGGCATACCCTTGTTGGAAATTGATCATTTGAATCAGAATCATGCCATTCCGCTTGATTCCGCTGCTCGTATCTGACTAGATGTGTGATGTGATCTCAAAAATACGGGTCCTGACCAATCTCTGACAAACTGAGGACATGACGCTACTTAGGACCCGACGCTCTGGATGTGATCCCTGTCTGACCAAACAGACACCCTATGTTGCTGTCCGTTGACAGATCCTGATAGGATACCTTTCCGAGGTGATCACTGGCATTAGGGTCCATCCCGAAGAGATCGTATCCTTGTTAGGTAGGGGGAACGCAATGAAGTGCCGGATCGGCGTGATCGACAGTGCGTCTTGCTTGGAACGGCACTGCGTTCCTGGTATGTATGTGCGAAAATATGAGGTGGATCATTGTGAGCGAGGGTCTCCGGGCGATCACGATCAAATCTGGAGAAGTTGAGTTTGATGCTTGAATTCTAAGCTTGTGTTTGATTCAGTTGAGTTCAGTTCTTCGGGTGATCTACAAGTTTGATGGGATGAGTTGGGTAAGAGGGGCGAAGGGAAAGGTTGAGTCTATCTAGTACCATGACTCTTCTTGTCCTCATACTTAAAATGTTATGCCTTATGGTAGAGTTTGTAGATGCCAACCTCGGCAGTTCTGTATACATGGGAATGATACTCGGGAGTTGAGAGGATGGTGACACTTGAACGTGGCAGTCATTGGACTATGATTGGGTTCATGGCCTACTAGTAGTACAGAATACCTTGTAGAACATCTTTTAGCTCATTTATAGCCACATTTATTCCCAAAAGGAACAGGCTGGATTTGTATCACATATGCGCAGGTCTTTATAAACAGCATGAAAAGGGGGACGCTAAGTTTTCAATCAAGAGAACAGACATCAAAGCAGAGGAGCGTAGAGTAGAGCAGGGTAGTGTGGTGTAGTGTAGTTCAGTGTAGCGTGGTTCAGGCCAGGCCAGGGCAGAGAGTGTATCCGCGTGGTGTGGTATGATCTCAACCTCCATGCGGCGACTCCGACCGGTTGGACGGTGTTGCATAGCCTCAACCTTGCATCGCACCACCCCTTAGCGACCTTCAGACCCAACCCGTCGGGAAAGCGCGGACGCGCAAACGGTACTTCACTTGTTCACCGTTTCTCCGCGGGTTTTTTTCTAGTTCACGCCGAGTGCCGGTACCATGCCCTGCTCTTCCCGAGCCTCGCCTCCGACCTTGTACGCAACCTTGAACCGAATTTTCACCGAGTTACCCTTACCCGAGTCAATTCCGTCCAACACCATCTCCTGTGCCACACCCTGTTGCTGCTGGGGAGCAATGTCTCGGCCTGACTGCGGCTTGAGATGGAGAGTGTATGCCTAGTGGATATTTTGTTAGTGACATGTTATGGTCGCAAATATGAAAAACAAAGCGACTTACTTTTTCCACGGCAACTTGGAAATGAAGATCTCCAATCGCTTGGTTGGTTGGGTTGGAGAAGATGGCCTTGATGAAGATTTGACGAGGATAGGCTGGTACACGCTGAACAAGGAAGTCAACGCGAAGTTGTGTGTTCAGCACTTGTACTTGGTTCTTGGTGGGCAAGGTATTGCTGGTCGGCAGCGAAGAAGCAAAGTTCCATTCATCATCTTCAGCGGCAGGTGCTGGCGCCTGGGGAGGGGAGGTTGTGCCACCGGCTAGGTCTAGCAAGGAAGATCCTGTGGACTGTGCTTGGACTGGCGGTTGGAATGCACCACTGGTCGGACGCGGGCTAGCCGACATCAACGAGGCAAACGGATCAGCTGCTTGGGGTGGTGTGGCTGTCTGTCGGACCTGCGGTGACGGTCCTGGTGCTGGGGTAGAAGACTGGGAAGGAGGCCGTGAGGAGTTCAAAGATGCAAGAATATCGTAATTGGGCTTGAATGCGGCGGGTGCCTGCTGAGGAGGCGTTGGAGATGCAGCTGGGGGTGATGGGCCAGTTGACATTGGAGGGAAGCCAACTACTTTCCATTAGTATTTCAGAGCAGTAAACCTGGTTATTAAGGATGGCTGTAGACTTACCAGGTCCTCCCAATGAGATACCTCCACCAGAGGCAGGGCCCTGCTCACCCAGAGACAGTCCAAGCAGGTCGTTCTCCAGCGCATTGCCGCCACTCTGGGGCGCTCCAGCGGCATTCCCATTAGCGGGCTCGGGCTCGGGCTCAGGATCGAAATCAATGAGTGAGAGTTCATTGTTGGCGTTCTTCGAAACGCCGGTTGTAGTACCTAAAGTACCCTTGGGGATCTTGGATGCAGCATCCAGGTCACCCTTCTTGACCAACTTGTATCGCTCAATAGTGCGGTGTATGCTATCATTAATTTCAAGGAGTTTATGAACGGCCTCCGGATCATCTGACTCCTCTTCACACATTTTCTGGATCTTAGGGTGAGCACTTTGGAGCGCATTGGCAAGTTCCTAGTCAAACAATGTCGTCAGTAAACAGACCCACCCCCACACATGTGACAAAATACATACCTCGAATACATCGCCTTCAACCGCACCATCACCGGATTGTTGGCTTTGTAGCATTTCCTCAAGGATTTTAGCCTTCTGCTGCACCTTCGATACCTCTTCAGCTGCTTTCGCTCGGTAATCCGTTTTATGTCGGTTGTCATATCCCGCCATAACCTTCATCAATCGGTTGGCCTCTTGAAGGTCCGCCGGGGTGCCTCTTCGGATAAGCTCCTGAAGCTTGGCAGATTGCGCTTCCTTCTCTTCTTCTTCCATCTCGTCGGCGGATCGAAGGTTCTGCTCAGCTTGTTAGCAACGACCAGAATAGGTGGCATGCAATAAACACATACGTCACTTGGGTTCAAGACCGCCGCATCTTCACGGCGAACCTCTGGGAAGGCATAACCCTTATAGAGAAGCAGCCGGTGCATGTCCCTAATAAAGCCTAGATCCTCCTTGTAACGCGATGTTTGGCATATAGTCTGGCGCCATTCCTCAATCGACTCCAAGATGCGATGTTGGACCCGTGAAGGTCGCATGGGCGGCCGTTCGGGGAATCTCCGGACCAATTCATTGAGGAATTCTTTCGTACTGATCTGGAGGTGGAATGGATATCCGCAGTTCTTCACACAGATGTCTAGAAGCTAATTGGGGCTAATGTCAGCCATGCCCGCGCCAGCTGTCATTTCTTGATTTGCAATCACGTACCGCCAACGCCAGCAGCGCGACATTCTGGTTCCGATTATTGATGAGGTGGACTATATCGACGGCCGACTCGCGAGGACTAAATGGTGAATTTATTAGAATTGCGCGACTTGGTTTGTGTACGGTGTGCCGGTTGGAGGGGCACTCACGCATTGCCTTTCTTCGAGTTGATCAAATCCGCAACTTCCAGGTTCAGGGCAAGGTTGGGCTCATAGTTTTGCGGATCGCAAGCATTTCCTAGAAAGGGCCAGACGTTAGCAAGACCATTTTGACTCATTCGAGTCATCAATGATAACGTGGCCTAACTCACGGATTGCCCGCTGTAGCGGTGATAACCCCGGCTCAGCATAGACACCGAAACGGTCCCTAGCGGCCATACGTGCGGATGCAGCCTCCAGGGTGACGGTGGGGGTGATGAAACAATTAAATGGAGTGAACGGGGTATCTCGGAGAAAAAGAGGGCACTCGGGGGGTTGATGTGCGTGGGGGAGGGACGAAGTGGGAAGAAACGCTGCCCCCAAGCTTGGCGGAGTTGTAGATGGAAGAGGAGAGGCGGAGCAACTTGCACGTGTGCCGCCTGTCCTTGCACTTTGCACTTTGCGCTTGAGCTTTTTTTTCCTTTCCAACTCAACTCTCCAACCTCCAGCAGCAGCAGGCTTTATTATCCTTCTCGATTGGATCAAGGGTATTTACTCAGAGCCCCAAAATGGTCCGCCATAAAAAGGAAAACTTTTCGCGAGGAGGCAAGAAGTTCTCCAACCCCCGCTCCCGACCGGGACCCCGCGGTGATGATGATAATGAAGGTGCCGCCTCGTCGCGACCCCCATATAGAGCCGCATGCTGGGACATGGGACACTGTGATCCAAAGCGATGCTCGGGAAAGCGTCTGATGAAGCTGGGATTGATGCGCGAACTACACATTGGCCAACGCCACCCTGGTGTGATTGTCTCGTATGTCTATCAATACGCGCGACTATTTCTGAATTTTTTTTTCTTTGGAGCCACACTCGCTAACCAAATGGCAATTTAGTCCCAATGCGAAGAAGGTTATCTCTCCGGCAGATCGAGAACTCATGGAACAACATGGCGCCGCGGTGGTGGAGTGCTCTTGGGTACGAGTCAAGGAAGTGCCATGGTCGCGCATTGGTGGTAAATGCGAACGATTGCGTATGTGATCTTGTGGTATTTGTCTGGCAGACTAGGTGACTAACTTGTCGTTGTCTATAGTACCCTACCTGATTGCAGCCAACACAGTCAACTACGGAAAGCCCTGGCGATTGAACTGCGTCGAAGCGCTTGCCGCCTGTTTCTTTATTTGCGGACACGAGGAGTGGGCACAGGATGTTCTCAAAAACTTCCGATATGGTCAAGCTTTTCTGGATATCAACGCAGAACTTCTGAAGCGCTATGCCGCATGCAGCTCGGAAGAAGATGTGAAGAGGACGGAGGAGGAGTGGTTGGCCAAGATTGAACAAGAATACGAAGACAGCCGTATTGAAGGCCCGGATGACATTTGGACTACTGGCAACACCAACCGAATGCCAGCTAGGCACGGTTCGGATGACGACGAAGAAGACAGTGAGGAAGGAAGTGATGAAGACGAAAGCGAAGCGGAACAAGAGGACAAGGACCCATTTGCAATTTCCGACGATTCTGAAGAGGAAGACCAGATGGCCGAAATTCGTCAAAAAATTCTCAACTCCAAGTCTTTCCAGAATCCCTCTGCTTCTGATAAACCACAGCCTGAAAAGATTGCTGCTCCGGAGAAGCCTTTATATGTGGATTCAGACGCAGAGTCTGGATCAGCCGGCAGCGAGGATGAAGACTTCGACAAAATCATCAATGCGACTACGGTGACTGATCGCACTGGCATCAAAGAGATCCAGCGCCGACGAGGAAAAGAGACGGTTAGTGCGTCATTCTCACGCACTGAGATTTCGGCTCCCAAGCGGTGGTGATAGCAAATGTCGCGGACAACCGATTCACCATAAGTGTGTCACTTCTGGCACACCCTCATTTCGGCAATTTGCTAGCTCTTCTATTCGGCTGGGCTCGCAATGATTTCTCTGTACAAAATATCTATTCACAGAACTACCAGCCATCCACGCTGGATGTGAGGAACGACGAAATATGAAAATTGATGCGTTTATGATTATGCTATCAGCAAGGCATTACGATGATACTTTTGATCAATCGTCTAAAAAGAATTCATTTTTGAATAACACCAACATGAAAGATAAGGAACAGGCATTTCCACCGTGCATCCATTCCAGAATGGGTGAATTAGAAAAACTTTTGAGCAATTGCAACATGATTTTATCGTTCCGAAGGAATCTTACAATTGGAGCAGTCCGAAGTCTCAGTGCTCGGTAAAGCATTTCGTGGCTCAGCCTTTCTCTCCACCCAGCCTCTACTTTGATATCTTTGGCATCTTGTACAATCCACTCCTCGATGTCTTGGCCATACGTGTGTCAGGGAATGCGTCGTGGTGTTGCAAATAAATGGGTTTGCGTCGTTGTAACTGGGAAGTGGCAGCGGTCGCCGATATTGTCCCTCGTTGATGAGCGGGTATCTTCTTCGGCGAGTAGGTTGCATTGGAATTGTTGGAATTATCGTCGAAGGCATTTTGAAGCTTGCCTAGATTGATATAGAGAGGGTGGAGTGAGCGAGGGCTTTCGAAAACAATGCAGTTCATAGAAAATTTAAGTAGGACGACTCGACTACTGCTCCAAAAAGTGCAAGAAGAAATATTAAATACTAAGTATAACACCGACTATAAGGGATACATTATCCCTTATAATGTAATTAATATTGCCACGGTGCGTCACTAAAGGGTTGGTGGTTCCTTACGGACTGTCGATGCAAGGGTGGCAACGGTTCAGTCGCCGCAAGGTAAGTCACTGAATGTTTCAGACAACACACCAATCCATTGCCGAATTCTGTTACAGATTATCATAGTAATATTTCAAGGATCATTTTTGCTATCTCGTTCTAGTCAAATATTATTTTAATGAACCGAACTACCTTGCACGATCCTAGTTGAGATGTTCGGTGTTGGCTTATGGCTATTTCCGTGTTTGCATCTGATTAGATCTCTTAGAATCCCATGCATCTACTTGCAAGTTCGGTTCTAGCATGACCTCAGTATTAACTATTTAATCTTGATGTACCAGTTCTCTTCACGTTCTATGGGTGACGAATGCCCAAATTTTAGACCGATAACTTTCGTTGGTATGACATGTGTATTGACATCGCGAGAGTTGAGAAGGGGTTTAACATACAATATTGATATTGTACCAGGTTGCAAAATGACTAAAATCAAGAGGAATTAAACATGGCTGTGTTTGAGATGAAAGGTAGCTAAACATAGTAACTCTTCGCACTCATTAACAGTATCCAACAGTCCCATTTGACCCATTCGGTATGCTAAAGATATTGGAATTGCCCCGGGTTTCGATTATCAGATATTAAGTTAATATCAACCAGCCCATATTCTAAGTCCCATGAAATTTCTCTTGGCTAAGGTGGTTAGCCTAATGATAAGAAATGTGCTAATTGGCATCCTAGTAAGGGGCGCCTGCAACATGTCAAGGTACGGTCCGCATATTTTCCATCAGTTGGTCCAATATTCTTTCGAGATTCATTGGCAATGACAGCATTCCAGTCAATTCTAAGACATTCTCTCAACAATTGGTCTAAATTTATGACGATCTTATTTCCTTCCGCATTTCTGGTGATTGAGGTCATTAAATACTCTACAGATAGCTTGAATAGACAGCATATGTGTCTTTGCTATGATCTCTTCTCCATGCCTCAATTTTCAACGATTTCTAGCTTTTATCCGGATTTACTCTTAAAAGCTTCTGTCATATTCCACGCTTGAACTCCGTGATGAATCTCTCCGCAACTTTCAGCCTGCGCCATGCCTTACGCGCCCGAATCCGGTTGGACCAAAGTAAAAGGATTGCAGTATTCTTTCCAGCTTTAGACACCATAATACCGAGCTTCATTCTTACATATAATCAAGAGAAGTATACAAGTCTTGCCCGTGAGACAGCCAGTATATGCCATCAAGTCCTTTCGCGAAAGGGCATTGCGCATCAAACTGAAAGCAGGGGCAAAGCGCCTGAAAGCCTTCGCAAAAAGCTTGATAAACGCAAAGAAAGAAGAGGCCGTTTTTATAGAACCCATGAAGAGATCAAAGAAGACATTGTTGACCTCGCTGGCGCTCGTATCATTCTTGATAAGTGGAAAGACCGGGAATCGGTCAAAGCTGTTATTTACGACACCTTCGATGTTCACGAAGAGATATTCAAGCAAGTTAAACATGGGTACCATGCGGTGCACTTCCGCGTTTATTTAAAATCGAACGAATTCTTTGATTCTAAAAAATACAGCGAAGGGCCAAGACAGTTGATCGAAATTCAAGTGCAATCTCTGTTGATGGCACAATGGGCGAAGCTAGAACATTCGATCCGGTACAAAAGAGAGGAGAATCCAAGCAAGGAGATAAACCACAGGTTGGACTCTTCGCTCCACTTGGTTGAAATCTATGAGGCTATATCTGAGAAAGTGAATGATGACCAAATTCTTGAATCAGCAAAACGTGTTCTTGGAGATCAGCAGCATAGCTAATTTTGCCTAATCTTGAAGATCATCTTCAAAATTAGGCGAAATTTATTATTATCTTGAGTTATTAGCTCACTGCTAGTACTATAGTATGATAGTAATAGTAAATATGATTTTTTCTAATATGCAGCCTGTTGGTCCACCGGTCATTGCTATCAAAGTGAAATGTATTTGCAGGTGAAGATAGTCGGCTGTCGCAGCTAGGCGAGTGAACATGTTCAATTTAATTTATTTTAAATCTAATTAATACAAAAAATTACTTAGTGGTATTGCGAAAAGAGTCATGTGATATACACTTATTACCTTGTCAGCAAAATGTGGTGGATTTGCAAAAAAAGTGCCTTGCGATTACCGAGAAAAGTGCTCTGTATATAAGAAAATCATTATTTCCAGAGCAAATCTGCTTTCTTCACAATCAAGAATGCGTCATGTGACTCTAACTGAATAGTATTCAAAGCACTACTAAAATACTCGAATCTTGTAAAATCAGATATAATTATGTATTATACTGTGAGAAATGACTTCTTTCTTCTTATTATAGTTTTGATTTATTTTTATAGAATTTATTTGTATTTAAACGGGGTAAAGAAGTGGTGTAATTAGGCTGCGGGACACTTGTTTTGTCTTGCCCTGTACGGGCAAATCTGCCGCCGTGGCTCTAACAACGCCAATGACTAAACTGTTCGCAGACCCGAACACTCGCTCTTTCGCTAAGTGAATTTTGAATTTCATCCACAATGATTGACATGCTGACTCGCACCGTTTCTTTGAAGTTGCGCTCGCTCTAAAGCCTCGAACCTCTTCGCTTTCTCGGGCGTGATTCTCCACAAACCCAGTCTGTACTCTGGACTTACTCTTGGAATTGGTCTAGAATCCCCACACAAGCTTCATATCTCACATTTGTCTTCATCGGCTATACATTTACGATGGATGCCCGTCCTGCTATTCCAGGGAGCGAAGCATTCAAGCTATCCCTCATTGGCAACAAAGGAGTCGGGAAGGTGATTTATACCACATTGTTTACTACCTGGCCACCATACTCAATTCTATCTCGATCCATGAGTGGCCCCTCTTATAATCCTTATACTAACGTGATGCTTCCAATGAAATTAGACTACCTTTGTTAGCCGCCTTATTTTCTCGTCTACGAGACAATTCAACAACTACTGGGATTCGAATATCACTAATGTCTACAGACTCGAGCTGGATACTGTGAGATCCCTTCAGTGTGTTTTTTCGGGCTCTTGTGCTAATTAATCACTTTTTAGAACTTTGGTCAAGTCAAGTTTGATATCTACGATTCTGACCATCCACCCGGTACGGAGCATTGCTTCCTCGCGGATTGTGGAATAATCATGTATGATGTCGGCTCAAGAGAGACTTATTGCCCGGGATATTGGCGCAGTATGTCTCTCGGAAAACACAGATCCCTCAAAGCTCCGCTTCGTCTAATAATGGCTCCAACAGAACAAATCGATTACGGCGACATGCCCATAGTTGCGTGTGGAATCAAGGTTGATATTGAGCATCGAGATATCAAATACGAACAAGCTTCATTCTTCCGGGAGATACCACACTTCGATATCTCTGCGCTTGCCAACTACAATATCGAAGTCGTTTTTACTTGGCTCGCCCGTAAGGTGACGGGTCAGCAAAGCCTAGTAGGTTGATTTCGTGTGATTCTATTGCCACTTTTCTAACGACTTCAAACACAGGTTCTTTCCCGCTCTATTTTGCGAGATCCGATACTCACAGTCGATGTGGCTAGGCTCGACAAGGAGAAAGAGGTGGCCGATGCTACGTGGGACGGTTCCCGCGTACGGGGGTTTAGCGATGCTCAAATATTAGCCGGCCTTGGAGCTGCCGCGGATGCTGCTCAGAGGTTAGCTGACCGGAATCGTTGACAAGATTTAGATGATTCAGATTGCTCGAATTCGTGTGTCTAAAGCATTTCGCAATTTGAAAGACAAGTTTGACCAGATATTGAAGATGATATGGTATCCATACTGTGAGGCTATGCTAGGAAAACCGCGCTAAAAAGTTCCATTAACTCTCTCTGAATCTCGATTGGAGCTTCTATTCACACACTATTCTTCGAAGAAACCTCACACGTCACCCTGAGACATGAAAAAGCTATGCACTCTTTATAAATCGGGATAAGAAAAAGGGACGTGCTTTCTCGGCCCGCGTTAGTATGTACACCGTACTCCGTATTGTTTACTATGCGGAAGGCCAGGCTCGGAGATTGCCCGGGTCGGCTCTGAAGAAGTAAAGAAACCCCGTACTCCATACCTTGGCAGTCCTATTCCGATAACCCCGATGTTGCTTCCGGGGGATTCAATACATTTAGGTTGGTCGAATCAGAAAGGTCATGAAACGAAGCATTGGTGGGTCCGGCGTAGACACCAAATGCCCCAGAATGTGTAGTAAGCGGAATAAGGGCTTGGCACTTGCGTGTCTGCAGTTGAAGCAATCCTTATGGAGACTATTGAGCAATTGAAATCCAGATGATGCAGACGAATAATATCTATCCAATTTGATAGTTGCCTTCGGATTGCAGATCTTCCTCTTTTCGTTGCGTGGAAAGGCTTCCGCTGGGGTACTTTCTTGTTCCTGGTCTAGGCGAGAGCGACGATCAATAACAGTATAAAAGAGCTACAATTCCATATTTTATTGTAAACTGTATCTATTTGAAAAGGCTTTTTAAGCTGTACTATATATCTCTTTTTTCTCTTTTCTATTTCGACATGCATGTCAATCTCCTTTTACTAGCCAGTGCGGCCATCACTGCGCTGGCCCATCCCGGTCCCCATGAGCCGGCCTCTCATGCTACAATTCAACGCCGAAACCACCTTGGTAAACGTTGCAGTGACCATGTTGCTAAATTCAACAAGCGTCGCATGGATAAACGCTCAATGGCGAAGCGCTGGGAGGGATCTGATCACAACACTACCTACGAGATTCACACGGAAGCTCCCTACTACGACAACATTCAAAACGAGACTTGCGTTCTCACCCCGGAGGTCACTCGTGGCCCTTATGTCTGGCCTCGATCTCAAACTCTGCGTCAGGATATGACCGAAGACCAAATTGGAGTTCCTCTGTGGCTGGATGTTGGTGTTTTGGATATGGACACCTGCGAGCCGCTTCCAAATGCATTGATTGATTTCTGGCATTGCAATGCTACTGGTTCATACTCTTCATTCACCGGACTATCACCCAATACTCCCTTTGAAGAGCTCCTCACCAACATGAACATATCCGAGTTTGACCTCGGTGTTACCGATCTGCACACCGATGACACGACCTGGCTGCGTGGAATGTGGCCAACGGATGGACACGGCATGATGGAGATGAAGACAATCTTCCCGGGTAAGTACTCAGACTCTTTTATTGTCTATGAGTTTTTAAAATACTAATATGTATTCCTCATTTAGGTTTCTACGTCGAACGTGCAATCCACATTCATGTTCAAGTCCACACTGATTGGACCACCCGAGAGAACGGTACAATTGTTGCTGGAAACACCGTGAGCACTGGACAGATTTACTTCGATGAGAAGCTTGAGCAGAATATCATGGCAACACAACCCTATGCATCTCATACCGAGATCAACCGCACTACCAATGCCAAGGACTCGATCTACTCTGAAAGTACCGAGGGTGGATACAGCCCTCTTATTTCTGTTGTCCCAGTCGACGGCAAAGATGTCAGGAATGGTATGATCGGTTATATTACCATTGGAGTTGACACATCAGCTATCGAGACTTTCAAAAAGAAATAGATACACTCCATGTGTCTATTCATGCTCAGTAAGCATGTCTCGGTCTTGGTTTGAAAGTCGCGGTGTCCTACTCAAAAGTTCGTCTCGACACATGAGGTGGTCATATACCTACTTTCGTGTATATTTGTTTACATAGAATACTAGAGTCTTAGACTAGATTATGCATATAGATATTGAATTTATAGACAAAATCGAAAAGCTATTGAAAAACTATTGAATGGTCGAAGCTTTGGTAAGTCGCCTACCACGAGATCGCCTGAAGAAACTGTGACGCTAGCCTAGCGACGTACGAATGAAATTTATTCATTCTTAAAACAACTGCCAGAATCAATTTCAGGATAGTATTCAAAGAAAACAGGTCAATTATGATAAAAGGTAAAATATACAATGGACAACTCTGATATCTACAAGTCTTGATCTTCCATCCCGAGTCCATCAACAAAATCATAAAGCTCGTTTGGCTCTTCAAAGACCGTCCAGATATCCCTCGGAATATCCTTGAACGCCTCCTCAAACCGCTCGGGTTTATTCTTTTCCTCCATGCCCGAGACGTCCGTAACCTTGCGGATGATGATCGCATGGACCCACCCAGGATAGCGTTGATAGATTTCCGCGTAAGCCTCTGGATCTTTCTGGGTCGAGTCACCAATGCAAAGAACACGACGGAGTGGGAACCATCGATGAAGCTTCTCCATTCGATCAACCTTATACTCTTGCGTCTTCTCAGTAAAGGACTTGATCAGGCCAGTGACATCCATCCATGAGTAGTCCCGCAAGATGAGTGTACCCAGTGCGTAGTGCTCATGGAGGAAGGAGTGCAAGAATGGATAAAGATTATAAGGTGATGCGGAAAGGTAAAACCAGGCTGGGTTCAGCTCATACTGTACATGTCGATAGAACTCTGGCATGCCAGCGATAGGTACAGGCTCTTCGGCGAAAGTGGTACGCAGTATTCCTGTGGTGTCCATAGTCATGGTGCGCTTGATGGTGTCGTCAATATCCGAGATCACCATCCAGCCCTCCGGCGCAGCAAATCTAGTCTCTGCCTTTGCGGCAGGGAGCTTGAAGTGATGGATGTGAGGAGACACAATCGTACCATCCGGGACGCCAGATGCGCCTAGGTCAATCATTTGGCTGATGATACCATTTCGATCAGAAGGACCGATCGGATGCGTCTGTGTTTTGCCGCTTATCGGGGCTTCTAATGTCAAAGTTTTTGCGGGCGAAACTTGATCGAGGAAAGGCTGCACACGCTGCTTAATACGCTCGTGCGTCTCCTTATCGCTGCCCATCTCACCATCCAGGCCAATGTGGTCGGCGATAGCAGCAACCCACTTGCCAGCATCCTTGCGACCATCTTTCTCGAAGATGCAGGCGACTACCTCGGCTTGCCATGATGAAGACGGGGGGTTACCATCCTCTGGAACGGGCTGGTAGGCCGTGTTGTCAAACAACCAGACGGTGTGTTTATGTGGGTCCGCGGCTTTCGCGAGCGGGTTCTTTGAGCCCAAAAAGGAAGAAAAGAAGTTCAAAAAGGCCGATCCTCGACGTTCCAGTTGAGGCTTGAGTTCGGCTTCATCACTCTTGTGATTGAGGTCGGGGGCCGGAGACTCTTGGTCGTGGGCCATGGTCGCGATATCCAGCCCCGTGTATGTCCAAGATTGAGGGCCTTTGAAGGCTATGTTATTGCGAAGATTGAAATATATTAAATTGCGAGCGAGGCAAGGACTGGAAAACGTGCGAGTGCCGAAAGTACCGAGCGCACATGGGCGAAGAAGAGCATGGGCCATCAGGGGAAACGGCGCGGATCATATAGCGTGGACGATCTGCTCTTAGTGGGCGAAAGGCTCCCCTCATCTGATCGCAACCTTCTGGGGCTGTGAACAGGCGCTCTTGATGCCCCATGCCCCATGCCTGATGTTTGTATGCCCCGGTGACTGGGTGACTGGGTGACTGATTGTCATCATTTGGTAATCGCTCGCGATGATCTAAGCCTCTTGTCAAGGTTGAACCCGTCCTCTGTCAGGGGCCGAACTGAATGGATTCACGGCATTCCACCTGAGGAACCAAGAGCTGTTGGTTCTTCAGCGAGACTGCGAGAATGAATGAACCCCTTTTCTAGAGTGTGAGGCTAGTAGATACCCCATGTGGTCGTCCAAGCCAAGGCGCATCTGCAGGGCTGTGTCATCTTGAGGTTCAAGGTACAAACACATGCAGGGACCCTTTGAAGGTCATTTTGCCTCAGCCACCGATCGATCACCAACCACCAGACACGAGTACCATCTGTTAAGAACTATAATATATGGACTATCCTTTTAAATGCCTTCATCGCCAAGTTCTTGACGTCTTGCCGAGATGTGCCAAGTACAGTCTTCGCCTCGCAGATTTCTTGTCGTTGTACTTCTTGACCGCCAAGGCACATCCAGCAAAGCCACATGACGGTAGTCAGTCGCTCTTCTCTGCTCTTCTGCGAACTCGAGGGTTCGACTATTTGATGGTTACTGGGGTTTCGAGTCTAACAGTTCAACAGTCGATCTCACCTGATTTGCCACACAAACACATCTCGGCGATGTGATCGACTCCGACAGTCTTATCCACCCACACACTTACTCTACATTGCGCACATCAAGACCTGTGATGCACATGGCGCCTCTGATTTCTAATGTAAATGATCAAACATCTGATTTGGTCGATACTTTCGATATATTCTATTGTGCATGCTGTGTCATACTGACCTCAGGGAGCTTCCTACGTCAGCATGAAGAAACGGACCGGCATTAAATTCCTGGCCCATAGTATGGGATGGGGAGAGGAGGACAGGGGGGAGATGGAAACATCTTTCTTTCTTTGGAAAATACTTTCTAATACAACATTGCATTTCCAATATCCCACTATACCTTCTCGATAACCAGCCAGGATGTATGCATTTGAAAGCACAATGAGGCCTACGGAGCCTTTCTCTCCGCTACATGCCCAACGAGCAGCAAGATCTTTCTCCGGACCACTGAATGGCAAAGCAGCCGTTGAGGAGCAGCAACAGCCTAACTTCCAACGCCTATCACCAACTCTAGAAGAAGAAGAGAACAGACCAGGCTACCCCGTGGGAGATGACGATGAAACGCCTATTGATCCTTCCTCTCAAGCAATAGATGAATCCAGAGAACCTTCACCAGCTCCAATGGAACGGCCAGTCTCCTCAAGACCATTCCCAACTAAACTCACCGAGAAAAGTCCGATGCCAATGTCTCCAGTGACAAGCAGTCAACCAACAACAAAGGGTCGGCCAGCATCATCAAGGCCATTTCCCACGATCCTCAATGAGCAAAAGCCATTAGAGCCATTCTCCCCTGGAAGGGGCAATCAGTCGGTATCGGAGCAACGCTCCCCAGAGCCAGGGGAACAAACATGGACAACTATGACTCCGTTTTCTCCCAAGACAGACAGCCCACCGACGTCCAAGCCACTTTCTCCACGAATGGGTCAAGACATGACACGATCAGGTCAAGGTACTCCAGAGCAGTTCTCGCCGGTGGTGGACGATGAAGTGCCTCCTACCGAGCCACTGTCTCCAAGGGCAACAGCAAATCCAACAGCATCACGCTTCTCTCCAGTAGTTGAAGATCTGACCCCGAAAGGCGGACCATTCTCGAAGGCAGTAGATGAACCAAAACCTGCAAGGCCTTACCTCGGATCCATGGAGGAACCAGATCCTCCAAAGCCACTTTCTGCGAACAAAGATGAAGAAAGTTGGGTTCCTACATCCATGCGCGCGCTATATTACTCCGCTGCTCCGGCCGTCAACAATGCAATTGCCAGTGGTCTCCCGCAAGGCGTTGATAGCTCTGAGATTGATGTCAATGAAAAAGCAACTCCACAAACAGGACTAATCCTCGACACTGGATTTCCAACTCCACAGCCCTCGGCAAACCAGTACCTCTTAAAAGTCCAAACAGCAGCATTCTGCCAAGATGAATTACGTCTCGCGTCAGAGCTGAATCCAACAAAAACGACCCCACAAATTCCACTTCATAGTCTCTGTGGAACTGTCATAAGTACCCCAGCACAAGATCATGGTCGACCATTTGGTCCAAGATATAAGATCGGCGATGTGGTCTTCGGCGTTTTGAGTTATACACGAGATGGAGGAGCGGCGGACTATGTCGTTGCAACGGAAGGCGAGTTGACGCTCAAACCTAAGAGTATCAGTGCGTCCGAAGCGGCCGCTTTAGCTTTACCAGCTTTGACAGCATGGCAAGCACTCTTCCGTTACGCAGGGCTCGATCCCGACAATCCTCACAACTATTGGAGGGGTATTTCCAGCGGGTACAGTAGTGGAAGCGGAAGTGGGAGCGGTCTCGGGCTTGGGAATGGACTGGGTAAAAAGAGTGGAACTGGCAGCAGCAAGAGTGGGAGTGGGAGTGGAAGTGGAAGTGGAAAAAGTAGTGGAGTCAGTAGCGGTCGTGGGTATGGATATGGATGGCGAAAGAAAAGCATCGACTTTATCAACACGCATGCATTTAACAAAAACAACAAAACCGAAACTGGGACGGACTCAATTGGGGGTATCAGCAGGAGTTCTACAGAGGCTAGCGGAAGCAGTTCGAACTGGCAAAAGAAGAGTATTGATTTCATCCAAGGCCATACTTTCAACAATGGGACTGGGTTCAAAAAGAAGAAGGATATAACTCTGCGCGTGCTAGTCACCAACGCTCGAGATAGTGAAGTGGGCCGCATTGCCGTACAATTGCTACGGGCAGAGAAACTCTTCTCTTCAGAAATGCGACCATGGATATGTGTGACTTGCACCCCCGCCGAAGAAGACATCATCCGTCAGGGATGGGATGTTGACGAAGTTCTCGTCATACCACATCTACCAACAGCAAGCGAGTGCGACATCGGTGCCATGTTTCGAACACGCCGCTTACAACCGGTCGACTTTGTGCTAGATTGCACGGGCGATGAAGTTTTCCAAGAAGCACATTCACCGGCTGTAGTCAAAGATCATGGCTCTGTTCTAACAGCAGTGGATCCACGGCCTGCGCAGCAGCAGGTTCCGGTGGATGGACAAGATGCTCTTAAACGGAGGAAACGCGGACTCCGAAGCCGATTTGTTCCTGTTAATCCAGATGCTGCAGCATTGGCACGCATGGTGGAGTTAGTTGATGATAACACGCTTCGAGGAAACGAAGAACAAATCATTGATCTTCAGCATGCAAGTAAACTATTGGAAGGGAGGGCATCCGCTTCTGCTGGAAGTCGACGAGGATCTATGATGGTTGTGAGGGTTAATTAATCACGGTCTTGATTAGTTTTCATATTTAGACATCTGATTGGTAGCATCATCTCAGAATAATCAATTTCAGTGAAACCTGCTTCCAACAAACATCCCATCATCACTACAAGATGTGATAGTGAATGATGATGACTGATGAGCGCAAGTAGTATAAAAGCACGGGCCATCACACCGAAATTGTTTGTGCGCAGGCGGTGAAAAGCGAGTGGAGATCTGCCAAGATTTCCTCACCCCCAAATTTTTCGCCGACTTCTGCCTCTGTATCCAAACGGCCAATAACCAGGCAGTATGGATGATATCGAGGTATGTTTCAAGGCGCCATATTGTTGAATATCGTACTGACTTGAACTAGGATCGGCTGCGCAGCCATGCGCAGGCATTCGATGGGCTGCTGTCCTTGATCCCCGCCAAATACTACTACGGTGATGAGAATACCGTACGTGCGCCCTTCTGCTTTTCTGGCACAAATTTCTTGTTTTATGCTAGATTTTTGGTTTCCATATTACCCTCAGCTTGTTAGAGAGCTTTCGGCTAACCGCCGTATCAATTTTCAGGATGAACAATGGCAACGAAAAAAGCAGACGAAAGAACAAGCCCGCGAGGCGAAGCGGGCAAAGCTGGACCCCGAGGCCGCAGACAAGACCGCCAAGGAAATTATGGACGAGAATGCTCGCAAGCGCAAGCGAGAGGATGGCACCCTCGAGTCCGATGAGTCTGACGCAGAGCTGGGCTCTGAAAATCCCAAGGAGGGGCTGAAGCGTGGCGACGTTAATACCAAGAAGCAAAAGCAAACAGAAAAGTCCGCTGCCGCTAAGTCCGAAGAGGCCGAGGCCCGGAAGAAGCAAAAGGAAGAGAAGAAGGAGAAGAAGAAGGCCGCCCAAAAGGAAAAGAAGAAGGCCAAGGAAACTGCCAGGAAAGAAAAGCAAAAGCCGGAGGAGAAGCCAGCAGAGAAAAAGGCTGATTCCTCGGAGAAGAAATCCGCTAAGACCAATGGTACTTCCGACAAGGCTGAGGAGTCTAGCAACGAGGACGCCGACGATCTCGATGACGGTGTCCAAGAGGAAGGCTTCTCGATCGACTTCCATGAGGAGCCCGAAAACCCTTCCTCCGCCTCTTCCGCTCGTAATTCCCCCGACGCCTCCAATCCTCAGTCTGGTAGCTCCTCCATATCCTCTATCGTTCCTCCCTCCGCCGACACAGATGCCAAATCTACCGAACCCAAGGCCCTCAAGCCCACCCCCGAAGATCTCAAGCAGCGCCTGCAAAAGCGTCTGGATGAACTTCGGGCCAAACGCCATGCAGACGGTCTCAATGGCAAGCCTGCACGCAACCGCCAAGAGCTCATCGAAGCCCGTCGTCAAAAAGCCGAACAGCGCAAAGCCCATAAGAAGGAGCTGCGACAAAAGGCTCGTGAAGAGGACCAGCTAAAGAAGGATGAGGCAATGGCCCGTCGTTTCTCCCCCGGTGGCTCCGGTTCTCTTCTGGCTTCCCCTCGCTCCCCCGCAGATTCTGTCGGATCTTCCAGCAACAACTTCTCTTTCGGCCGTGTCATTTTCGCTGATGGTCAACACACCGATGCTTCACTGACAAATGCACGTGAAGAGCACAAGTCCCGTGGCCCTACCGATGCCGCCGCTCAACTCAAGATGGCCGAGGCCAAGAAGGCTCGTATCGACAGCATGACTCCAGAACAGCGTGCCGAGATTGAGGAGAAGGACCGCTGGTTGAATGCCAAGAAGCGCGCTCATGGTGAGCGTGTCCGTGATGATACTTCTCTGCTCAAGAAGGCCCTCAAGCGCAAGGAGACCGCTAAGAAGAAGTCTGAGCGTGAATGGAAGGACCGTCTCGACACCGTCTCTCGCATGAAGGACCAGCGTCAAACTAAGCGTGAAGAGAACCTCCGCAAGCGCAAGGATGAGAAGGGCAACAAGGGCAAGAGCAAGGGCAAGAAGCCTGCCGGTGGCGGCAAGAAGAAGGCCAGACCTGGTTTTGAGGGCAGCTTCAAGACCAAGGTTGGAGGCAAGAAGAAATAAGCTTGACTAGCTAAAGCTAAAGCCCAAGTTTGTTCTTTTTTTTTCTTCTTATCTTCACTTTTACTTGTCTTCTTTCTCTTGTGTCTACTTCTTTTCCGCCATTCCTTTGTGCTTTCCTTTCCATCTTTCATGTGGCCCGATCCCTGCTTATACCCGGGGCCTCTTGGGCTCGGGTTACCCCCCTCCCTCTCCATCACGAGTTGGGGGCGCACGAATTCACCCCAAAAAAGAAAAGTGTTTTGAGATATCGACTGGGAAATATCCATCCGGGGATTACGGAGTTTGGTGTTTGCGCTGTTTCAGCGGCATGAGTTGTCCGTTATGTTTGTATGTATGTCAGCATGGGTAGCGATTTATCTTCATTCTGTGAATACAACACCATTCTGCCTGAAGTTTTCCCTTTTCTACTCCTACTTGGGGACTAGTAGTTCATTTCACTGTAACTCAACAATACATTATTGTTATTATTCTAGTAGTTAGTAGGTACTACTTACGGAACCTAGTAAGGTTCCGTAAGTTCCAACTTGACTGGGAGTCTAATGTAGTAAATATATGTCACGTGATATGTGTCAAATACCGATATTTGAATCTAACTGAATGATAGTATCATTCAGTGCTACTACTAGTAGTCAGTACCAGTGGTCATTAGAATAAAAAGTTCTTATTTAAACAATTTATTTTTGTCTCATTGGTGTTCTAAAGATCAAATTTATCTATATTTTTGATGATCGGATGGTCACTGGTCATGGTCGGAACTTTTTGGGCCGGATATATATCAGGAAGTCCACCTCATCTCCAGATGGAAGACCGGGTACATTCAAGCAAAATTGGAACCTCAAATTGGAATTTGGTGATTAGTAATAGAAGAACGATCACAAGTTGAGATATTGTGGCATTGGTTTAACTCTTAATGAAACAGAAGAATCTGCTATATTCCATAACAAAGGAAATAGGTGAATAAACGAACAAAGGAGCCGGGTTTCCCAACCAAGACTTCCTTTGGGAATCGACGAGTACAAAGTTGAAAAACAAGAGGTCGAAGGATGATTTATGTACAAAGTGTGAGGGGGAGATGATAGAGCTGGCGAAAAGCCTAAGCTCTTTCTGAGTTTTCCTTTTTATGCACGCCCGTAGGCGAATCGGGGAGGGGTCCGTGTCTCCATCACTGAACCCAACAGTTCATTCTAATTTTTGCCGGTAGTGTGCCAGAAAGAGACATCATATATGACGAGATAAGAATGAATTTATCGGTAGGGAGCATCAGCACGGGCAGCGGCAGCAATCTCGGGCTCCCACTTGTCACCGTTAGCGAGCAGCTTCTCCTTGTTGTAGAGGAGCTCTTCGCGGGTCTCAGTGGCGTACTCGGCGTTGGAGGCTAGGGAAAAGGGAGGTCAGTAAGATTGATTTGATAGGCATGATTCGGTTTGATATTGGGTGCTTACTCTCAACGATGGCGTCCACGGGGCAGGACTCTTGGCAGTAACCACAGTAGATGCACTTGGTCATATCAATATCATAACGGGTCGTCCGGCGGCTTCCGTCCACACGCTCTTCCGCCTCAATAGTGATGGCCTGGGCCGGGCAGATGGCCTCGCAGAGCTTGCAGGCAATGCAGCGCTCCTCACCAGTGGGATAACGACGCAGAGCGTGCTCACCACGGAAACGGGGGGAGATGGGACCCTTCTCGAAAGGGTACAGGATAGTGTAACTAGATTGAAGGGAAAGGGGTTGTTAGCCCATCTGAGAGCGATTGAGGTCTGAGATGACCCGATTGGGGTATCAGGACGAATATTGAATATCGAAGGGTGTACTCACGGTGGGCGGAAAAACTGCTCGATGACGACGTACATGCCGCGGAACATCTCCATCAGCAGGAAGTACTCGGTGGCACGGTTGAAGACACCCTTTCCATCATTCTCCCAGGTCTTTTGAGGGGGCAGACGGAAACCAGGCTGAGGAGGGCCAGCGGGAGTAGCTGCGCGAATGGCCGAGGAAGAGAAGTTTGCGGTCGATCCCATAGGCATGAAGGGAGAGCGACGAGAGGCGACCAGCCTGGCGATCTGGCGAGTGGATGCCATGGTGGCAGGAGAGGAGAGGAGAGGAAAGTCGAGGGGGTGGGGAGGGGGGATCAATTGGGTCGATTGGGGAAGTGGAAGGAGAGGTCGCACTGAGGTTCGCAGGCGTTGCAGGTTTGGGCTTAGGTCATTCCTTTCTGCCGGCTGCTGATTGGCGGGCGGCAGGATTTTGCGTCGGTGCAGCACTTCCGCCTGCCCTTCTTCCCTTCTCTTCCCATCTCTTGATCTTGCTCACTCCTCTTCTCCCTCCCCCCACACCACTCATCTTTATTCCTTCTCTCTTCTAGTTCGATTAGCTTCGCGCTGTTGTTCGATTCATAATGTTCCGCTCCGCCATTGTCCGCTCCCTGCGAGCCTCCGCCCCCCGTGTCGCCGTCAAGACCCCGGCTCCCTTCCAGATCCGCAGCTCTCCCATCGCTGCTCGTGTCCCTCAATTCACTCCCTGCTTCGTCTCTCAGTCTATCCGCGCTTACTCCGCGCCCGCCGGTCTGAACAAGAGCGAGGTTGAGGGCCGGATAGTCAACCTGCTGAAGAACTTCGACAAGGTGCGTCAGAATTCGTGTCCCGGGTGAAATCGCGTGCATCCGGGAACCTCATCTGAAGACTCAAATAGCTAACTTCAATCTTTTAAAATAGGTCTCCGATGCCAGCAAGGTTAGTTTTTGGCTCCCTTTGATGACCCGAGGTCCATTCTCGGCCAGAGTCGCGAATCCGCGAAGCTCCAGCAGGGGCCCGCACATCGAAACCAACCACTATACTAACACACATCGATCATCAGATCAGCGGCGTTTCTCACTTCTCCAACGACCTTGGCCTGGACAGCCTGGATACCGTTGAGGTCGTGATGGCTATTGAGGAGGTATGTGCCCGCCATGGTTTCCCTCGGGAAAAGCAGATCGCGAAAAAAAAAATAAAAATTACAAATAGCTAACGACCATATCTACAGGAGTTCAGCATTGAGATCCCCGACAAGGAGGCCGACCAGATCCACAGTGGTAAGTCCGAGACGATTTCGATGCGCGGGAGGGAAAGAAACTTGTGTTGGCTAACATGCGTGATGCGGCAACAGTTGAGAAGGCCGTCGAGTATATCCTGGCTCAGCCCGATGGTATGTTTCCCTTTTCAATTTCAGAATGTACTATTGGTTCATCGTACTAATTGTATTTGCAGCTCACTAAATGTCTAATTGAAAATCCTGGGAATTGGTTTAGTGATCGGATAGAAAAAGAATCGGGATGTCGGCGCGAGTCGGGGTGTTCGCTCGCGGGTGGATTTCCATGACTTCAGGCGCCGCTTTGTATGCTGAATACATGCCAGTGGCTTTTTTATCTTCTCCTTCTATATCGTGTACATCATCTTGAATGCAGTTTTGAAACATTGACGGACTGTGGGCTGCGATCTGCTTCTCCCCTCTACAGATACTACTACTAATTATGCAAGTAACTGATGGAATGATGAAACTTGGGCAATTCTGCTACGAGCATGTCTATACAATAGTACTACTCATAGTGCCAGGATGATATATCTGAAACTATCCATTTGTGGATGTTGGTATAAATGCCAGTTGTCCAGCTCTACCCACCAACCACAAACAAAGCTCAGATGCAAAGTTATTTTTTTTTTTCCAAAAAAAAATATCTTATACAACTGTATAAAATCCCTGGTGTCAGTATTAAACTGATAACTTATAAGACATGGGTAAATGTAGTTGAAGCAGTTGAAGTTCTATAGTAACGTAGTAGTACTAACTATGGGATGTCGTCTTTGTCGCTTCGTGGGCGCAGCACGACGAGCCACTCTGGTCCCAGACTCACCTCGACCCAATCAATCATCCTTCCCTAAACGGGTCTGTCTCTTCCACAAATTTAACCACCCCTCCTCCATTCATTTAACAACCCCTTGTCGGCGCAACAGTTTATAAAAAACACATTGATCACTTGTCTTATCTTGAGGACCCTTCAAAACCCACTCGGTCCTTGGTTTCCCCTGACGCCGAGAGTCCCACTTCCAGAAAGCGGCAGCGGTAGCGGCAGACTTTCGGTCTACGCGGTGGTACCTCTGACATCTCTCTTCAACACGGACAATTAAACGCCCCCCTGCGACCGGCACGCAGTTCGGCTTTCAGCGATTATATCGGCTTGTCTCTGCTCGCCGAGACCCCTCCTTTCACCTTCCTCCCTCACCCCCTCAAACACCACTTTCATCCTCATGTCCGCAGCCGGGGGCTTGACTCGCCGACGAGGTGGCGGTCGAGCCGCTGGCGCAGATGAACAAGATGACAGCCGAGTGTCGTCGCCTGTGTCAAGGAACGGCTCCGCGATGGACCAGCGTGGTCCGGAGACCTCGTTCACCAGTGGAGAGAATGGTCACAAGATCGCATTCGACCCCCGCGACCTCAGCGAAACCGAAGAGCGGAGCAAGCAACCGAAGTTGACCCTAATGGAAGAGGTGCTTTTATTGGGTCTTAAGGATAAGCAGGTGAGTTTGGAAGGATGAAATCTTGGAGGATGTTGACCTGGCTCGGTGCACGTCGTCCGATCGGACTTGCAATTGCTGACCGGCGGTCTTATCATAGGGTTACCTGTCCTTCTGGAACGAGAACATTTCCTACGCCCTACGGGGATGTATTGTCATTGAACTTGCCCTTCGTGGCCGTATAAGCATGCAGAAAGATTCTTCACGGCGACGATTTCCCCTGGCCGACCGCGTGATCGAGGTTATTGACGACACATTAACCGGAGAAGTCTTGCTGGACGAGGCACTAAAGATGATGAAGTCGAGCGAGAAGATGAGCGTCAACTCATGGATTGACCTGATGAGCGGTATGCCCGACCCTACCATTGTGATACCGACCCTTGTGGAAGACCTTGCCCCCAATTGCTGTTGCTGACCCATATATCTTTTCGCCCCTACAGGAGAGACCTGGAACCTGATGAAGATCGGCTACCAATTGAAACAAGTGCGTGAGCGACTGGCCAAGGGTCTTGTGGATAAGGGTATTCTGCGAACCGAGAAACGAAACTTCCTTCTCTTCGATATGGCGACGCATCCCGTTGCTGATGGTGGCGCCAAAGACGATCTGCACCGACGGGTGCGCAACATCTGCACCAACCGTACCGTTATAATTCCTCCAAACACCTGGTTGCCCGAAGATGCTGAATTCCGTTACCTACGAACGGTCGTAATGGTCTGTGCCGCTTATGCGGCCAATGTGTTGGAGAATGCTTTGGTCACAATGAGCCACGAGGCGCGCGAGAGAGCATTCGCTCAGGTCGATGAACTGCTGGCGGAATACTCCCAATATCCATTCGCGCGCCGAGCAGGTGGCTCACAGGCTATTGGAGCCAACTTAGCTCAGGCCATCAATGATGAAGTCAACCGCAAGGATCGGGAGCTCCAAATGGAGGTATGTGTTAAACATTTTTCGCTCACCATTAGTTATCGTCGCCGAAATAATTACTAACATATTCATAGATTGTCGCCGCATGCTTGAGTGTTTTCACCAGACTTGATTCCTTACTCTAAGCGGAAGTACCGCGTTTGATCCTAATACATCGTCCTTTTTATTCTCTGCTTTCTCCATCTCCCCACCCGCCTATACCTTTTTCTCCCATCCCTCTGTGGCACCACAGCCTGTGCCCTGGCTACTTTTAAGGGGATCGGGATTCTCTTCTTTCTTCTGTTCATTCATGTAGTTTGTCATTATGTGGATTGGAAATTGGGCAGAGCGTCTTGATATCTGAACCGGGTCAAAATTCATTCTTGTATGGGATATTATTTGCCCTTCATGGGCCCCTTTTTCCTCGTTAACTTTGATTTATTTGAAATGATTTTTTCTTCTTTCTTATGGTTCTCATTGCTTGCTTTTTTGATTGGTTGGAATGAATCATCATTTCTTGATTCTGTATTGGTGTTGAGGAGGAATGACTGTTCGTTGTCCCTTAAAGTCAAGATTTGACACTACTGCGATGAATGGGAACAGCTGAAGTCTCCGGAGAGCTATAGGGTTTGTCCGAATGACTTTTGACCGCAAATGCTTTGTGATATACTCATAGCGCTTCACTCATGTGACTGCTTTGAATGCTTCTTCTATTTATCAGGATGGACTTAATTCGGTCTATGATTTACTTAATGTCTCCTCTGTTGACATACTATGTCAATAGTATTAGTATTGTAGCAGAAGAGATTGAAGCACCTGTTGGTAATTCGCTTGGTACTCTTAGCAAAATGCAAAATGCTGAAAGCCATCACCTTATATAGCATTTTCGGTGGTGTCCCAGACGCTATGCCCGGTGACCAAATCAAAGTCGACCACCCAAGCTGAGAAGTCCAGGTTATCCAACTCGCAAAATTCAACAATACTAGCTTCCTGGTCTCGATCATCTGGCTCGTGAGGTGTGATTGGCCCAGCATCTTCTCCAGGGCCAGTGACGACATCAGCTCTTGGAGAGAGGGTTGTCGAAGAATCTAATATAGAGTCCAGCTTGCGACCAATTGCCTTTGAGGCTTGTACACAGAATATGTGATTTGTTTCTTCAGGCCTAGAGACATTCTCAAGTTGTGATACTAGGACTGAGATACTTCGAATCACGGTTGAAGAATTGATGCTGGATGGAAGAGGCTGAGTAGGATCTCGGATGCTGGTTTCCAATGCCGTTGTGAGAATTACTGCTGACGGCAGCCCGTGTATTAAAATCTAGAAGTGATATGAATTAGTAAAGAAAATACTCCAGCATAGAGGAGATAAATGGGAAACTATTACGATGCCAGGAAGATCGCGTGGCGAGCAGATGGTGCAATTCAACGAGTTCACCATCAACACGACTGTTTCCAACATGGTTGCTGAAACTTCTAATAAATCTCGAAGTGTAGTAGATGCATCGCATTCATCGAGCATTCGATAAATTTGGAAATGAATATGCAGATACGACAAGTATACTTTACCATGCATATAGCAAACGGCAGAGGGCAAGTCTGATGACCAACAGTTTGGATCATACATCAGATGTGATGGAAGGCTGCACCAGGTCTGACGACATCGCTCGGATAGGTCCCTATAAGGATTTTGAGTTACATTCATCCGATGTAAGTGCATCTGATAGATCAATGACAAGATACCTGAGCTTGACCGCATCTATGGATGGCATTGATCGAATCTGATATTCCGCAGTTTCTTCTCGAAACTCGCCCAGAATATAACGGAGTCGAGCCCATGTCGCCGCGTTGTGGACTCCATCCGTATTCCAACCCTCATGTGTGAGACTTTTCTTGATTATACTTAAGTTTTCCGGCGATGTGGTGAATAATGCATCATCAGAGATATCAAGAGGCAATTTGCAGTCGGCATGTCTGGATGAGATTCTTGGGGGGCGGCTGAAGACCGTCGCAAATATCTTATCTAAATAATATGCTCTGACAAATGTCTTGCGTCGACACTCGGCAAGAAAAAAGGGAATTCTTTCCGGAGAGTATGTTGCTTCTCGGTTCAGACCTAGTGCAAATAGATCGGTTGCAAGATCACCGACTCGTCGCCAAACATTCAGACCTAGTTGAAGGTCAACAATAATTCGAGTTCTGTATGGCTAAGATACTGTAACTCACTCGCATCACCTTCGAGCAAAGACATCAATTGCAAGTTTTCATGGGCCAGCCATATAATAGGATCCGTCGTTTGGGGCGCAAGTTCACGAGCAAGTCGTAAGCTCGAATTACTGCACCAACACATCTCTCGCATGAATTCGTCATCTCGAAGTCCAGTATTTCTTGAACTGTATAGCGAGGCCCGTGCTGCAATGGTGTATAACAGGCCAAGAACTTCGACACGCAGATTATCTTCACAGAAAGAAGAGCAGAAGCCCTTTACATCCATGGTTGGTGAGATGCTTGCTTCTGATGAGGTAGAGTGTAGTATCCTCTCGGCCATTTGAGAAGTGTTGTGGATGCTGAAAGAGAACTCGGATTCCTCCTTGATATTTCCAGACTTGGCCAGGTGGTTGCAAACCATCTCCAGAAGCTGCAAGACGATAGGTTTCGGAACAAGTGCTGTATTTATGCAGATGTAATAGTCATGTAATTTTTTCTCAATAACAGGGAGGAACCTGAGTGCATATATTATCTCAATCAGAGAAGCGAGATGCTCATTGTGGGCCTTTTCATTGTGAGCCTCTGAAAATGAACCTCGGGTTGGCGAGCCAGCTAGATAAGGCCATGCTTGAAAGCTCGGGGCTCTTATAGCAGCACTGGGCCTTGGATGATCGCGTGGACTAGTTGAGCTCGTGGAAAAGCTATCTTCCATGGTATCAGAATAACATATCGCTGACAGAGTCCGAATTCGAGCACCTTGATGTTTTGTGAGTGGCGCTGGATGATACCAGCATAGTGATTCTCGCCCCCGTCGGCGGCAAGAAGCACAAACGGGCTGTTGATGATCACATCGGATTTTGCCCTTTCTGCATGGCTCACATGAAGCCAAAGATCGATTTCGTCGACGACTTTGAGCCGACATTTGTGATCATCCCGGACGGACTGCTATGGAAGGGCAAGTTGATGAAACCGAATGATACAGTGATGTAACTGACCAGTCCGGTCTGCACGTGATTCTAGTATCCGGGAATAGAAAAGCAGCAAATTGGATGAATATGAGGGGTATTTGAGATTTATGAAAGCTGATTCATCAGGTAAGTTAGAATTATTCGAACAAATAGAAATTTCTCAATTGAATTATCGTGAGAAGATGCAAGTCGTTGTCATGTCGGACTATCGGGGTAGTCTTGACTGTATCGGACTTGTATCGGAGTACTGCAGTACAGACAACGTTTGCATCGATCATACTCTGACTGTTGTCTTTAAGTAATTGTGGGCTTTTCCAAAACCCGAATCTATCATGAGATCTGGGAAATTACTCCAGCTTCGAAAGCAGATTATTTGAATAATATGAGGATATGCTTGGCCACGGTGCTTATGATCATTCGATATGACTGGTTTTATCTCTCTACTCAGAGTGGCGTTCTCAAAATATTTTTGAAATTGGAATTGAAATTGAATTGTGGCTCCGCGTAAGATAATAAAACTAAATTTATCGAATATTGTGAGCTGGTTATCCTCGAACTTGATTTTCAACCGCTGTCAAAAGCTCACCAGGCATGCTCAAGTAAGGCGAATGACCAGCCAATAGTGTGTCCGTGGAGATGATCAGGCCATATTTCTCACTCACATCAGCGACCATATCTTTTTGTACCGAGTATGGAAGGGCCCTATCTAGTGCACAATAAATGTAAGAAATCGGATAGCAAGTGTAAGAAGCTTGACTGATTGGCATAATCTGTGTGGACGCAGGAATTCTGCGCAGCTCATTTATCCAATGAACCTGTTCCTCTGCAGGGAGATCGTGATACAGTCTATCTGCAGGCTCACACAATATACACATACCCTGCTCCTTCCCACATATTCAAGTCAGTTAAACTTAATCTGAGTTAATAGACGTCAATCGGGTTCTAAGCCACTCACATCCACATGAATAAATGGAGGCATAACTCCACCCAGCGGTGTTAATAGACTGGCACCAACAGGTACAAGGGGGGCTGCAAGGTATATGATCCGAATCAATCCACCCTCCTTGCCATTTGAATCGCGAGAGGCTTTGCTGAACCGTGCCTCTGCCGCTTGAGTAGCAACAAGTCCGCCATAAGAATGTGCCACAATGGCTACATTCTTGTTCTGAATATCAACTAATCGAACCAGTTCATCTGTAATCCGCCGAGCATCATCTATCATACTAACAGGCGGCAAAGTTCCCACACTAGGCAGTCGAGGACACGATGTCTGGTACCCGGCCTGCTCGAAAACAAGACGGATAGGGCGAAAATGTACCGGCGTGTGCCACGAACCGTGGACGAAAAGAATAGTGGGTTTGTTCTCCATGATGCAAGGGACCGGGCGTATAGGAAAACCGGCGGCTTGCGAGCAGTAGTAACAGCAAATGGGAGAGGGACCGTGATATCCTGGATGCTATGCGAAAAAGGAGGTACGGGCAATTGGTGATGAGATGTGTATTGGTGAAGGTGGTGAAAGTGAGAGATAGAAGTAGTAGAGGCTTGGTGCCGGAATGGCATGCCTCAGGCTACTTGAGAGTATACTGGTATCTAATAACTAGATGCGAGAGAATACTGCTTGCCGAGAGGAAGCGCAATGAGTGCTTCTCACCTGGCCATAAATAGCTTTTGTCAAACTTCCTCGATGTCTCTACACTGTCAGACTGAATCCCCTAGACGGTGATAAACTGTCTTTCCACGGATCCCATGCATGTGTCACTGACATGATTTTGATGGCTACATATTAGAAGAATAGATCGATGAGAATTTGGAATCAAAATAGTAAACTGTTGCCTGTCTTTGAATATCATTCCCTGGAAGAATTTATAGATGATTTCTTCAAGTTGTTTATCTAAGGCTCAATTTTGAATCTGGACCTGGCCTTGTTCTCAATTAAGTAACCCTACCCCCTGCCTGGGCAGTCTACTTAGGGTTCTTTAGTCAAAGATGTTAGTCTTTGAAAATAACTAGACTCCCAAACACGAGTTGATCAGCAATGTACTTACAAAATTCTCCTGGGCATGAAAGCTGTGGGCCCGGGGTTGTCTCGGCATTTTGTGTAGCACAGATTTACGAGCCCTGGAATTGCCGTGTATCCCGAGATGAGAAAGAAGGGCCGAAGCCCATCGAGATTTCCTGATCTAGAGCCTTGGCCCAGTGAGCCAAGACAGAAGGCTCTCACTAAGACTTGCTAGGCATTTTTACCAAAACAGGAAAGATGATGTCGCACACATTAGAAGTCATCATGGAATAGCTATTGACTTTCTAGTAAAGCAAGCGGAGGAGTATTAGATCCTAGTATAGTACTAGAATACGGGGATCTGCATAATTTTAATTATACATTATCTCCCCTGGGTGGTATCGGAAGTGACACGACGATCGAAGGGTGAATAAATGGAGAATCCCTCACAGTGCATGGGTATCTTCCGTAGGTGGCTGCAATAATGTACTCCGAGTCGGACCCCAACAAGCCACCACCAGCAAGCTGAGACAGAGTGGAACCAGGGAATTTTCTGATTTTTAATATACTGTACAAAATTTATTTATTTGTTAAAAATTTCATTACAAAGAATGCTGATAAAGAATATGCATACTGGGTGTATTACGTAGTGCTGTAAGTACCTGGCTGGACCGGACACCACGCTATACTCCTTACTGCGCGTCTACCGAAGCTGTACTTCGTACCTTGTACGAGCACCGAGTTGTGGCTACACCATGCCTGACACCGACTAGTCTAGCTTCTGGATGTAACTTACGGGGTTAACACTACGGAGTAAAGCTGGAGTTAATTTGCGGGGTATTCGGAGCGAGCCTCGTTGAGATGCATTTCATTGGGACGATACGGAATAATCAGGTCAAGATACTGAGCACATATGGTGATCCCGGGTCCTTTCGGAAGAGTCTATCTTGATGGGATTTGACTTTCGAAATAGACTTTACTCCTCTCAATTAAGCATATGTCGTCTCGGGTGAGTTTGTGGTGGATTTCGGTATTGGCCACCGTATATCGGAGTGATATACGAAGTAAGTAGGGCTAGTGTAGAGCATATATCCTCATGACGTGAGAACAGGACGATCAACTTATAACATCATACTGCACGGAGTGAGAAGAACTGCATTGATCAGATCTTACCCTAATACGGCTTGAGGCCATTCATACCACAGACGGATAATGGACTCCGAACAGATCCCAACCTCTCAGCTGAGAATTACGTGATGGCGGAAGGTGGCCGATGTTAAGGTGGATCCCCGCGGGAATGAACTGGACCAATTCTCGACGACTCGCCCTTTTTGCCTCTCAAGAGCACACACACTCAGAGTGCCTCAGTGAGGAGGAAGACAGCGAATAAGCAAGTTCCCACTTTTTCTTGCTTTGCTTCCTCCTCTTCCCTCTTGTTCCACCAACCCACGGGCCAGTCTCAACATTTTACTCCACCCCCCACTAGCCAACCACAAACTCACCCATCCCACGCTTTGTGCATCTCCATTCACCCTTGGCGATCCACAGGGGCCCCAGATTAACCCCCCGGATTGGACTCAGAGATTTTCTCCGGGACTTGGCAGGGCTCGACGAAACCCTTGGCGCACGCGAAAGCTCAAACAAGCCTCCCCGGCTTGCCTTACACAAGTAATACCAAGCCTGCTTATAGGCTGTCCGGACCGAACTGATCGGGTCTCTACGCACCCCAAGCTTCGTAAGGCAAGCTTGCCCGGATGACACCGAGTCTTGGCTGCGTCAAACCTTCCATTGCCGTTACTACATCGTACTTTAATCTGGGGATAGAGATGGAGATGGTTCTTCCAAAATGCAACCCATTTTCCTCCCCCCTTCACACAACCTGGTGACTGGTGATACCTACTCCATCCTGGTACACCGTTTCGGTGAGCCTTCAAGCTCGACACCGACTCACCTAAATGCAGATTAGGGAGTCGGGCCGAGTGGGCTCGCGCGTGATCCCCGCCTGGGTCAGGTCCAACCCGAAATCACGCCCCGCAGATCATACAATTTTACGGTCTTCCTCCGAAGGTCGGCATTCCTTCCAACGGATTTCTGCTTTGTGGTCAGCTCCCGTAACGATGCATCTGTTTCGCCCTTTCGCCCCCCGAGGACCACCTTAGCAGATGTTCCTCCCGAAAGGGGGCCAAAACCTTACCGATACTGTCCTGGGGCATACCAGTCCCCATGGAGTCGGTATTGTGCACCAGTAGAATTCCGTTGAATGTTGCCACATTCGATTATGATTAAACGCTCTCCACCCGGCACGTAATTACAGTAGCCAAATCATTACTGGAATGAGATTTTTTTTTTTCTCTTTCCCTCTGCGGGGTCTCCACGAATATCACTGGGGTTTCTCCAACCGAAACCGGGCCACACTGTAGCATTTAAACAATAACCCACTCCCCGGTGTCTTTTTGTTTTCTTTTTTTTGTTCGCTCCTCTCTCCTCCTCATACATACTATCTGCGGCTCGCCTTTCATGCCGGGACTATTTCACGGCTCGAGCTTGCGCCTCGCGCAGGCGCTGCTTATCGTCGCTCCCGCCTTCATTGTCTTCGGTTACAACCAGTCAGGGCTGGGCCCTCTGGCCACTTTGGAGAGCTGGGTCAATATTTTCCCTGAGATTGATACAATCAATTCCGAGGGTGCTCAGCGCGCGAAGAATTCTACTAGCAAGGGTGCCGTGATTGCATCTTATCAACTTGGTGCCCTCATTGGTGCCCTCTCATGTACAGCATTGGGTGATAGACTAGGTCGTCGAAAGACTATCTTCCTCGGTGCAATTCTCACTATCATTGGTTCAGTTCTTCAAACAGCTGCATATGGCCTCCCGCAATTCGTTGTCGGCCGTGTCATCCTTGGTTTCGGTGTTGGCCAATTCAGTGTCGCCGTGCCAGTTTGGCAGTCTGAGTGCACATCAGCTAAGGACCGAGGAAAGCACGTTGTTGTCGATGGTATCTGTATTTGCTTGGGTTATGTCCTCTGCAATTGGATTGATTTTGGCTTGAGCAAGGTTGCTGGCAACCTTGAATGGCGTATCCCCGTCGCTATCTCCCTCTTCTTTTCCCTTGTCGTCCTCATCTCGGTCTTCCTCCTGCCAGAGTCCCCTCGATGGCTCGTCTCTGTTGGCCGTATTGAAGAAGCTACACAGAGTCTTGCTGCTTACAAGGGTCTCTCCGATGACGACGCAGCTGTCCAGATTGAGATTGCCGGTATTGAGACCTCCCTTGAGGTCACTGTCGACAGTGCCTCGCTTATGGACATTTTCAACCCCAAGAAGCCCGACGAGGAGCGTCTTCTTTACCGTTTCTGCCTTTGTGTTGCCCTGCAGTTCTTCCAGCAAATGTGTGGTGGTAACCTGATCTCAACCTATGTCTCCACCATCTTCGAGGAGAACCTTCACATGACGAGTGATTTGGCCCGTATCCTGTCCTCGTGTGCCATGACATGGAAGTTCCTTTGCAGCTTCATCGCCTTCTTCGCTATCGACCGTCTCGGTCGCCGAAAGATCTTCATGATCAGTGGCGCTGGTATGTCTATTTGCATGATTGTGCTCGCTATCACCAACAGCTTCGGCATGAACGAGAAGGCGTCTATTGTTTCGGCTGTCTTCATCTTCCTTTTCAACTCATTCTACCCTGTCGGTTTCCTGGGTGGTAACTTCCTCTACTGTACCGAGGTTGCCCCCATGCGTCTCCGTGTTGCCATGGCCGCCATCTCCACCGGAAACCACTGGCTGTGGAACTTCGTGGTTGTCATGATCACTCCCGTCGCCCTCGACACCATTGGATACCAGTACTATATCATGTACGCAGTTATCTCCGCTTGCATTCCTTTCTCTGTGTACTTCTTTTACCCAGAGACAATGAACCGCAACCTGGAGGCTCTCAACCACGTCTTCCGCGATGCCCCGACACCATGGCACATTGTCTCCATGGCCCGCGATCTGCCCCAGGGTGAGGCCGTCGAGGTTGAGGTATGGAAGCACGCCGAGGAGAAGGGTGCTGCAATTGAACAGAAAGAAAATGCTTAATGCTATGGTCGTGATCTTAATTACGACGGATGAATATAGATGTTTTTAGATTTCATCACGATGATGACGATATACTTTGATTTATTTAAGATGACCAAGACGGAATCTACATGTCGAATTGACATTTGAAATTCATTCCCATTCAAACACGTAAGATAGATAAAGCGCGGGGTGCTCTTGACTTATCCAAAAGAGGTTGTAAGCTTTTGTTGATGTCTTTCAATGTGCTGTGCCACAATAGACAAGATCTTTCTCTCTACCGAGGGTCTCCCTCACACTTAAATTCTATAGGGTATCCTATGCCTGGCAGCGAAGATGATTTTATTACATGCTATTTTATTTGCAGCTGAGAAGCTAGGAGTTGGCCTTTTTGATGGGTTTCAAGACCTCTCCAGATGGCAGTGGCCCGCACCAACCATATAAATCGCATCGACATTGTTCAAAACGGGGACAGCTGTAATCGAGGTCAGCGAGGTAACTTTCTAGCTAAGCACCTATAGATCCCATAAAATCGAGAATCAACTTACTGAACCGAATCCATGCCAAAAATGATGTGCCACAATTTCTCCATTACCCATCCTACTCCAAAATCATTCGCCAACTCAGTAGTTGCAGCCCAATCCAACACTCGTTGGTAGTCCTCTTTAGGCCGGGCTCTAATACGATCTCGAGTCACGGCGAATTGGCCACAGCATACATTTCCAATTTCACCTGGAACTCTGTCCCTCGTCACGTTGAAAATCTCTTGGTACGCTTGGGCAAAGTATGCTCGAATATCGTGGACTTCGATATCGGACTGCGATGGAGTAAGAGGGAACACACTTGCCGGGCAACCCGGGGTAAGTGAACAACGGAGATTGACAAATCCCTTGATATCAACAGCTTCATATCGAATGTTCCTCAAGGTATTATGTGTCCATGGACCGGATATGTCGTTATGCCATTGTTCTGGGTAGGCGTGGATGAAAAGAGAGTATTCGGGCAAATGGTCGTAGAATTCGATAATGTATGACAAGTAGGCTGGAGTTTCGCGACCGCGACGAGTGGGAGGAACCAGTAATCCAGGTTCGGGGGTCTTTTCAGTTGTGAAAATGAAGGGAATAAAGCCACTGGGTAATTTAGCGAGTGGTTGAGAGTATGAATGGTTCATGTGAAAGGGAGGATCTCACGTTTCTTTACAGTAATCAAGCACCCATGCCAATTCATCACTGCGTTGAGTAGCGAGGACTAATGCGGCAGATGTATTCACGGCGTGTGAGGTGTATTGTTCAGTCAGACTGGCGAGTTCTTGGACGATTGGGTATCGAAGTCCACTGGGCCGATCTATCTGGCGCAAGAACGTTAACGAAGTGCTTTGGCGCAAAAGGTAATCAAGGACAAGGGTCCATGATCCGACCTTGATATTGAGCGTGCCATTCTGGCGCTTGATCTCGGAGAAATGTAAAAGAAATTAAAGCGAGGATGAGGGTTGATGTCGCTAAAATTATCCTTCTTGGAGTCAAGAAGGATAAGGAAAAGGGTCGCCGCATACTTGGCAATCTTTACTCGGTCGCGAATTGGGGGAGGATGACAAGAGGAGCTTCATTTTTGATGAATAAGTCCTAAGATTATTTCTATTTCTATTATTGCGGGGCTATGATTTAACAAATGCAAACGAGCTGGGCAGAGAATCAAACTTGGCCCCATGGCCCCCATCTCTCGCCAACCACTTTTCAAACTTGATTATGCACAACTTGGAAGTTATGTATGTAAATCGAGATGCGCTATTCCGTTTGCAGTTTAGAAATCGAGGTGAAAGTGGAGCATCGGAAGACAGTACAGCCAATCATTGATATTCTGTGATGCCCAGCTCTGTCCAATCCGATTGTCAGGGTCTGTTTACTTCGTACAGATGACTATCTATATGCAAGTGTCCAGTAAAAAGTGCATGATGCGTGAATACTGTACACTTTGACCTAGAATAAATCCCCGATTTCCCTCTTCTTCATCAACAAAGGGAGCTGTTCTGGTCTATCAAGATCAATTTTCAGAATTTTGGGTGAAGTTTGTAAGACAGACCAGTCAACACTCACCCCTGATTTCTCTCTTTCATTCGCTGAAAGTCTAGTAGAATAAGCCATATTCAGGCTGAAATACTCACTATTGCTCATATTCTAGTTATTACTAGCTATTACTAGCTATTACTGGCTGTTACTGGCTGTTACTGGCTGATACTGCAAAAGTACCTCGTCGTGGTTGACTCCGCCTTGCGTTGCGGCTCAAATGGCCCCGCCCCGCTTTGCCAATTGTGAATCATTTGCAGCTCCAAACAAACTTGTTGACTTGACATTTTGTTTATTCTTTCAACTCTCCATTGAATCATCCACCACTCATTCATCCAGCAAAATAAATGGATCATTCAGATTATGAAGAGGACGATCTCGTGCTCGTCGAAGCAGAAGACGTTGAGAACTTCAACTCAGCAAATATCCTTCCCTTGTCGGTCGCAGAACTAGAAGGAATCAGGACTTGGTTACAACCGACCCCCTATGACCTTGAGCGAAGTGAATACTCTCGACATCTTGCATCTCATCTTCCAGGGACAGGCAAATGGCTCACCTCCACGACTGCCTTTCAGCAGTGGCAGGAAGGCAATGATAATGGGCTTCTCTGGATAAAAGGTATCCCAGGCTCAGGCAAGTCTGTGATGGCTGCCTCGATCGTCAATCAATTAAAAAAGCAAGAATTCCCTGTGATGTATTTCTTTTTTCGACAAATTATCGATGCCAATCATCAACCGATCGCAGCTCTTCGTGACTGGTTGTGCCAAGTTCTGAATTACAGCCCACCGCTACAACACACACTAAAGGGGTACATTGATGAGGGACGAAGTCTCGATAGTCTGTCCCCAAACAATTTCTGGAGAGACCTGAGACTGGCTATTGATTCGTTGCCAAGGGCATATTGCGTGACAGATGCCCTAGACGAAATGGATCAAGGCAATAATGATTTTCTGCACTCATTAGCAGAGCTAGGACAATGGCGGCCCTCAAACGTCAAGGTTCTAATTACTTCACGCCCGGTCGCAACCATCGAGAATGGACTCCATCAATTTTCCATGCCAGAGATTCGATTGGAAGAACACTTGTCGACACAGATATCATTGCCTATGTACATTGCAGGCTCCAGCATTCATCGATTCCCGAGAAGCATTGGGATACAATCAAAAAGGCCATCCCAGGCAGAGCAAATGGACTATTTCTTTACGCAAAGTTATCCATGGATGCTTTTGTTGAATCAAGCGCTGATCCGAATGCCGTGCTTGAAGCATTGCCTGCTGACTTGAATGTCATGTATAATGATCTCTTGCATGAGCATGCACGGCGATCCAATATACCCGATGATCTGCAATTGCTTGTTTTGCAATTTGTCACACATGCCACACGACCTCTTCGTCTCCTTGAAATGGCCGAAATGGTGAAAAATCTAAAGGTCCTGGACGGAGATCCCAGCTTGAAAGAGACCAAAGATCTGGTCAGAGCCACCTGCGGGCCACTTCTTGAGATTTTGCCAGATGAGACAATATCAGTTGTTCATCACTCATTCACCGAATTCCTAAAGGGATATACTCGTTCGTTTGTATCCGATGCACAGACATATCCGATCCTCCGTCCTATTCCGACGAATCATCGCCTTGCAAGTGCCTGCTTAAACTACCTCAAGTCCATCAACAAAGATGACTTGGACGATGAATTTAGGCCTTTACATACCCAGCTCCGCGAGCTGAGATTACAATACCCATTTTTAGAGTACGCCGCGACAAATTGGTTCGTACATGTTGCACGCGCAGCACTTACCGATTCAGACATTTCTCTGATTAATGAGAGGCTTGATGATTTCTTTGCAGAAATACCACCGGTGTATTCTTTGACTCCTGGTCGAACTGATTCCAGTTGGCTCAACTGGGGGCTTCGAGATGCAACACTACTCCATATCGCTTGCAGAGCTGGACTGGGCTGCTACGTGAAGCATTTGCTCCAGAGGAATGAAATTGATATCGAAGCGCGTGACTATGATTCGAATACCGCAATATATTATGGCGCAACTTCTGGATCCGCAGAATCGGTACAGGCTCTTCTGGATCACGGTGCAGAGCCTGATGCAGAGCAGTATCAGGGATATAAAGCATTGCATGAAGCGGCCACTAAAAATCATGCCGAGACAGTCAAGATATTACTCACCGCGGGGGTAGATCCTCTGACCCGCAAGACGAAAGAGACACCGGGAAGGAGGTGCGGCAGAGCGCGTAGGACAGCTGGAGCTACACCCTTGATGTATGCCTGCAAGAACGGCCATGCAGAGACAATTGCAGAGTTTTTACCATTCTTGAAGAACGCCGAGGATCTCGAAAAGGCACTTTTCTGGGCGGCAGAAGCAGGGCACGCGAAAGCAGTGAGAGTCCTTCTTCGTCAGCCGACACTGGATGTGAATGCGAAGTACGAAGGATCTACAGCTCTTTTCAAGGCCTGTCGAAAACCGGATCTAGAAACAGTTCGAGAACTTTTACAAGCTGGTGCCAATCCCAATCTCATTTGTGTGACTCGGTCGAGAAATGGGAGCATGATTCATGATCCAGACAATTTCCGTGGCGAAGGCGCTTCAGAACAACCTCCAAGAGGAAAAACTGCCTTGCACGTTTTGTGTGAAAATTCTTCGGGCAGGTCACCAGCTGACTCTGAATGCCTGTCTCTTTTGATAGCTGCGGGTGCCGATATTAATGTAAAGACCGCAGGTGGATCAACGGCTTTGCACATTGCCTGTAAGACGAATGCAAAACTCGCCAAGCTCTTATTAGAGGCTGGTGCGGACCCCAGCGCTGAAGATGACATGGGGAGAACGGTACTTCATACAAATGGGGAAGGCGATGAAGATATTATCCCACTTCTCTTAGACACAGGACTCCTCGATGTGAACAAGCCAAACTCCCTGGATGGGAAGACCCCGCTGCATTTCAGGCTTGCAGACGGTTTCAGAGGCACCGTACTCTCTTTTCTTCAGTATAAACCCGATCTGAATGCTGTGGACTTTGAAGGGAACACTGCACTACACTTAATTGTGAATAGCTATGGCGATGACGAATTAAAATCAGAGCGAATAGATGCTCTACTGGCTGCTGGTGCAAACCCGAATATCAAAAATCGAAAAGGTAACACGCCACTACACGAAACCAGAAATTACAAGGACCAGCATGAGAAACTTATTATGGCGGGTGCTGAAATTGAAGCCCGCAATAACGAAGGCGAAACTCCTCTTTTTATATCTACCTACGCAACTAGTCGGTCAATGAATGATGCTGCTTATCAATATCTTATTGATTCGGGAGCTCGTCTTGATACGCGTGACTTTCGAGGTCAAACCCTGCTCTTCCAGTGCTTGGATAGCAACGACCGCTTTGACTACCTGGTCAATCTTGGTCTGGATCCAAAAGCTACGGATTACCAGAATTGCTCACTTTTGTTCAAGGCTGTTGGTGATCATGAGCCTCTTGGTAGCCATGATCCTGTCAGTGTTACGAAACGTCTAGTGAGCATGGGCCTGAACATTGACCAGCCGGATAATTCAGGCAGAACTGTCTTGCACAAAATTTGCTCCAGAGAGGCTATAGGGAGATACCAACCTAGGAGAAAGCACATTGATTACATCCTCAGCATTTGTGAGGATCTCAATACCCGGGATGTTGATGGTATTCAGCCTCTGCATCTTGCCGCCGCAACGTCGATCAATTATGTTTCTCAGCTTCTCGAAGCAGGTGCCAATCTTTTCGGTCTTACCCACGAGGGCATGTCGATACTTCATATTGCCGCTCGTACACGGCAGTCCGACATCGTCTGTCTAATCCTATCAAAACTGCAGGATATATCAGATACTAGCAGACACAGCTTCATCAATAAGCAAGATAGATCAGGAAAATCTGCTCTCCATTATGCTTCTCGATCTGGGCGTCCTGAAACCGTCAAAATGCTACTGAAAGCCGGTGCAGATCCCAATATAAGAGATGCGAAAAAATTAACGCCATTCCAACATGCAGCACGATTTGAAGCAGAGCAAGAGATGTGGAAGAATGACTTTCCACACTCGTCCCCTTCAGTTCTGAATGCCGCAGGAATTTTGCTTGAGGATGAGAGACGCCCATTCTTTGATAAAGATCCATCTTCATCCAAGAAGAAACCACGAATGCAACTTGAAATAGAGAATCAGACAACTCGCCTGGAAGAAATTCTAGAATTGCTTTTCAAATTTGGTGCGCGCCAGTTGACTGGGGCGAAAGGCTGTCTTCGCAGAGCTTTTGATTATGCCCTATCGAATGAATTCGACTATACTGTTGTCGCACTGATGAAATTCCAAAAGCGTTTTATAGAAGAGGATGCTGTTATCAAGCCGGATGGTGGATACGACTTTCTCGTATGTGAAGGACGATGGGAAGCAACGAAAAAAGGCCTCAGGGATAGTGAGAGCTTTCATAATCCTGAAAGAACAGTTCAACGTACCTCAGTCAGAGCATTGCCTGATTTTTCTGAACAATTGCTCATGATGAGGCATTACGATGTTTTGGGAGAGATGCTGTCGGAATGCCCTGTCTCCGAAGCCACCGCGCCGACGCAAGTCAGTCCAACACGGATCAATAAGCAAGCAAAATCATGCCTGCACCTTCTTGCCCATTGGGGATACAGCGGCCTGTTGGCTCGCGTTTGTACTCCCGAAATGGCGCAGTGTTTCGATGATCCTGAGTGGTGTGCCCAAGCAGGAGAAGCAGCGAAATGTGGCTCTAAACGTGTACAGCCATTACTGAGAGCTGCATGCAGTCGTCTACTCCCAAACATGGAGGTCTTAAAATTCCTGGTTGACGAAGTGAAAGTAAATATCAATGTGAAACAATCATTCAGATCCAAGATCGACGATGGGTCGTTTGAAATCAAGTTCGATGAAGGGGTTCTTCATGATCTTGCGAATGGACGAAGTTGGTGGCATGTTGAGAAAGCGATTCCATACCTCATTGAAAGAGGTGCAAATCTTGAAATCCGTGACACTAACGGAAGAACACCGCTACATCTCGCTTTGGACAAAGGGCCTCTCTCTGGTTCGTTCCATAGACAAGCTGCCCGAACTTTCATCGAGAATGGAGCAAATGTCAATGCCTGTGATTATAATCATGAATCTTGCTTGGGCGTCGCAGGGAGCGATCTGGAGATGACCAAGTTACTCCTTTCCCATGGGGCCGAGGTGAACACGAAAACCTTACAGTCTGTCATACATCTCAGACAAGTTGAAGCCCTGGAAGTTTTACTACCCCACTGCTACAAGCCGGCCGGTAACAGTGCAACCCAACTAGGGCTTGAAGGAATTCATGAAACTAATAAAGCTCTGATTGAGAAAAGAGATTCTGATGTTCTTCTTCTTCTTGAAGTGGCCTTTTTGTCTAAGGATTATGGCGAGAAAGAAGAAGATCTGCTAATTGCCCAGACGCGTATGTTCAAGCTTCTACTTGAACATGGTGTCAATCCATACGCAGCACTCCATGGAGAATCCAAACTCATGGAGAAAAGCCGAGCAGGCGGTTGGGATGTGACAGAATGGGAGTTCGACAATCTCCAGGATCTACAGGATAAACGTGGAAGTCGACCAATTATCCATCATATACTCGAAAGAGGAAAGATGTCAGAGCCATTCTTCCAACTTCCATCTCTAGATCTCGAGTTTTTAGATGATCGTGGATGTACATTACTCCTTGCAGCATCGAAGCAGAAAAAGACTTTGAACAGAACAATCGAAAACTCGCGAGGTCATCCAATCGCATGCAAAACTATCCTCGAGGAGCTCCTTGATCGTGGAGCAAATACTACAGCCCAGGATAATGAAGGGAGAACCGTTCTCCACCGTATGATTAATTTCACAGATGGAGATAAATGTGCCGATGCCATGAGATCTATCATCCTCCGAAACCGAGATATTGTCCATATACAGGACCGGAATGGTGACACGCCTCTTCATTATGCCCTCCGAAACTGGAGCGTCCCCTTTATCAACCTGCTCCTAGAATATAGCGCAGATATGCTTGGTCCCGACTCGGATGGCAACACTGCACTTCATCATCTCGCCGGAAGATTCAATACTGATGCTGGTGACCAAGCGAAAGAGCTATTTCAGAGATTCCTTGATGCGGGGGTTGACATCAATTCACAAAACAAGAAAGGAGAGACAGCTGTGTTCCGATACATCATTGATCTTGTCTTTGACTACAGGTTTACTGATGAAGAGGAGTCGACCTCTGGCTCCGAATTCACTGACCCTTACTTTGATCTCTTCCTGAAGGCTGGTGCAGACTTCTTTATACGAAGCGAAGGAGGCACGTCGCTGCTTCATCTTCTTGCATCATCTAGTACTGATTTCTTCCGAAGCCCAAAGAAGTATGTTCGACGATTTAAGTTGCTGATGGATATGGGATTAGATCCTATGCTTGAGGAATCGCGACAAAGGACTAGCTTGGATATTGCATCTGCGTGTGGGCATGAAGACATCTTGAAATTGTTTGAGCGAAAACCGTTATACTGATTTTTCTTCTTCTTTTGATTTGTTTTGCTTTTCTTACTAAATATCTAAACGTTTTCAGATTGCAGCTCTTTTGAAATTTACCCTATTCGAATATACTTGAAATAAGTAATTAGTAATTAGTATTAAGTCTACCTGTATTAGGCATATTCAATCTAATACTGTGCCACCAGTCCGGGGGTATCTGCGATAGTAGTATCCTTAGTATCTATGCCAGGGCACTCCTCGCTTCTCGCATCTGTGATTGCATTATATGGGTATGGAATAGTCCAAATGATATCAAATCTGTACCTCCATTAGCATACTTTCTCCATTCGAGCTCATAAAATCCCAAGTTCAAGATCGCAGCCGAAGCCCAATCTCGCGAGGAGACAAGAACGTCGATCCATCAAAACAAAACAAACAAGATTCCGAGAAAGGAGGCATTTCTCACCTATCAATAGGATACTCGATTGGTTCTTCAAATCCCAGAAACTCCTGGATATCAGTGATAGTCCCGTGTCGCCAGGAAATCAAGATATTTCCATGGCCACGATAGTGTCGAATAGCGTCGGCTACACATTCCCCCCTCTTGCGAGAACAATGCGTATCGACCTCCAGGCCAAGGTCTTCAGCGAGTGGGCGGACTGTTTCATAGGGTCTTCCGTGTTCGCCGTCTATCAGGAGCAAGTATCATTAGCAAAGATATTGTCACGATAGATGGTGGATATGCGACTTACTTGGCTTCACCCTTGGCGCGATGATATACTCAATATTGTAGTCTGATTCGGCACTAAATACAGTGCGCAAGCACTGTGCTCGCATCACACCCTCATGTGTGAGACGATGGTCATCTTTGTTGGCGGGTTTCTCGCCATGGCGGATGAGATAGACCGTGGGGTGCTTTCTAGCGAGCGCGACGGCCCACAACAAGCTGAAGACGAAGAAGGCTGATGAGAACAACATATCGAAATTTGAAAGGACAGGGAGTCCTTGAAGGCTGAAGGGATGATCAACCCTATCCCTAAGTAGGGAAAGAGTGCAGGAGCTGGATATAAGCTTCTAAGCTAAAAAAGCAGCAAGGAGGTTTCCACCGATCGGCCCAGCTTCAGTATTTATATTATTCCTTAATCAGAGGTAGATAAGACTGACTATCTCGTCTGCGCTGGATTAAGCCAGCCATTGCAATTTTGTGTATTCCGCTATGGCGCCAGGAAAAAGAAAATTGCCAATGAAGTGGATCTGCAGGACCGTGTTTGATCAATGAGTGAGCGAGTGATGGGGCATTTGAGCTGAATCTGCATGGTCGAGTGACGAACCCTTCAGGCAGAGAAGGAATGTGATTGGATCAGAGGAGAGTGAGCTATTAAGACATCCACTTAGATTCCCCATCGTCTTCCTGTCGATCGGGTTTGCTGGTCTTGCAGATCTGTGACTGGCCATGCAGGGCAGTCAACTCCTTATGGTTAAGGTGTGAGGGCCGATGATGTTATTGGAGAGATATAAGAGAGTAAGATTGACTCAGTTGAGTCATTTCCAGGAGGTATCCTTGGACGTAAATGTACATGATGGATTATCATGACGACAGCTACTAGCTTGATCAGCAGCGATAGTTAGTAGCTCAAACATACGAAAAAGTTCTCAGTCACGTATTTGACCGATAGATACTCCGTAGTATCCTGGAGGATCAAAAAAAGAAAAAACGAAAGCGAAAAACAAATTATTGAGTCCCCAAAATAAGAAAAAACGAGAATCATATGGTTTTCGTGTCGTGACTACGGAGTTTTCTTGTGCTGCGTGCCTTTCACCTTGAAAGTGACAACCAACTACTATACAAGTTGAATTTGTCCACTCTAACCTGAAACAGAAAAATCTTCTAGAATGATAGTACGTTCTACTGAAGGATACGAGCACTCCATCCTGTCTCCATACTGCTTGCTCCGTACGCTGATCAGGGACAAGAATCCGGTCCACACTGCGCTGTCACCAGACGAGTCAGCCTGGCAGATGCCAAAGCCCGCCGTGTGACAGGCGGCGGCGGCTGATCCTGAGCACTCGTACACCGCAGGTCGAATGGAGGGACAAGGAAAGACCAGGGCGGGAAGAGAGAGGATACCAGAAAGATCTGGCCAGTTCAGTTCGAGTAGTCAAGCTTTTTCAGTTTTCGTCTGCGACCGCACAAAGTCTCCTGATTTGGCTGCTGAGCGCGACCGGGAGTATCGGCCCCCAAGATTGGATGTTCGTAGACGAGTGAGCAACGAACAGCCCCGGGCATATGACAGTCGCGTCATATGGCACAGTCCATATGGCACAGTCCACATTAGAGCATCCGATACGGAGAAATCAGGAGAATGGAGTCACTGGTTAGGGTAATTTGGTTGTTGCACTTCCTTGGGGGCCATCTTTTGCTTATGTCCAGCCACCAGCCACAATCGACCACGGCAAAGAGTTGTACTTTGTACTCTGTACTGCACTCCGTACTGTACGGAGTACGGAGTACAGTGTAAACAAATCGACTGGAACGGTGGGGGCCAAAAGGGGGGATCTATGCCGGTCGCACCGAGACCGAGATGGAGGGGCTTAGCCCAGGCAACCAGAATAAAATTCTCAACCGCTCCGCACGCCGAGCATCTTGGGAGATAATTAGACTTGGCGCCACAAGAGTTGCGTCAACGCGGAATCAGAGCAGAAGTGCAATGCAGAAGTGCAGGAGTGCAGCCGAGAGAGAGGGCCATGGAACATTCGAAGCATCATGGAAGAAGTGCTATTTTCGGGAGTCCCGGGTACTCCGTACAGATACGTGTACATACGCACAGCCGCAGGACGAATCGAGCGTGCACGATGTAGTTACTTGGTGCATCGAGTCGATGTTCCGTACTTAGTAGCGCGCGATTTAGCGGGATTGGGTGGCTCAGCCCTGTGGCCTTACGTGCATCGCCACGGGCACTTGCAGATTGCATGTACTGGAAGAGGTGGGACGCAGCGCAGGCAGCGTGTAGTTGTGGCGGTGTTAGGCAGTGCTAACAGTAACCAGCACTCTGTAATAGTCTGTAGTTAGTAACTAGTAACTAGTAACTAGTTAGTAAGTAGTTAGCAGCTGGAGAGTGGAAGTGAAGTTGGAAGTTGATGTGGGGTGCTTCCGTCAGCCCTGTGGCTGCCGGTGACTTCCCCGTCGCTCTCTTTATAAAAGAGTTCCCCTCCCCCTCTTCCTCCATCATCTTCATCTCATCTTCATCTCCTCTTTCACATTTCACTCTTCCACTCTTCCTCACACTTCTATCATCCACTTCACTTAAAAATGTCTGGCTACGATCAATACAACCAGGGCTACGGCCAGCAGGGTGGTTATCCCCCTCAGCAGGGCTACGGTCAGCAAGGCTACAACCAGCAGCCATATGGTCAACAGCCCTACGATCAACAGGGTGGCTACCAGCAGGGTGGTCAGTCTGGAAACTACTATGGCCAGCAGCAACAGCACGGTGGCTACAACCAGCAGCCCTATGATCAGCAATACCAGGGCCAAGGCCAAGGCCAGTACGGCCAGCAACACGGCTACGGCGACAACTCCCAGTACGGCCAAGACTACAACCGCCAAGGGTATGTTGCATTTCCGCCCCCACTTCCCCCTCCATCATAACATCATACTGACTTGTCTCCTTCTATTAGTGGCTATGAGCAGCAGCAGCAAGGTGCCCCTGGTGAAGCCCAAGAGGGTGAGCGTGGTCTTGCTGGCGCCCTCGCTGGCGGTGCCGCTGGTGGTTTCGCCGGCCACAAGGCCAACCACGGATTCCTCGGAACTATTGGTGGAGCCATCATGGGTAGCATCGCCGAAGATGCCATCAAGAAGCACCGTAACCGTGATGAGAGCCCCAACGGCCCCCCTCCCCCTGGCTACGGTGGCAGCGGCTACGGTGGTCCTCCCTCCCACAGCGGTAGCAGTGGTATGATGGACCAGCTCGGCGGTTTCTTCAAGAAATAGAGGGCTTTAGCTTCTTGCCTATTTTGCTTCGATCTTTCTCGACCGTGACGACCTTGCAATGCTCATGAATTTCCTTTTCGTGTCTCATTTTTAAACGGGAATGGCTTGCGTGCGCCTCTACCAGATCGCTCTAGTTTTCTGTTTTGTACTTGTCTTATTCTTATTTTTCTTACATATTTGCCTCACCTCGATTTGAGGAATGTATCATGACATGGATTTGCATCAATATCGGAGATTAACTCCTGGTGATTCTAATCGGATTTGAAATTATTCCCCATACTCAAGCATCTACTCCAAAATGTACAAAATGTAGTTCGTAGATTGTCAGGTAGAAGTGGCCCGAGCAAACAAACAGTTGCCACCGCCCGATCGGGTTTAGCGTGCCAAGCCCGACAAAAGTTCGCGCCGACTCTTCCAACACGCTACCATCTGCGCCCCGGCCAATTCCATTCAAGTTCCCATATAGCCCAACATGATTGTCCGGAGATTTGGTGTGCGGCAGAGTAAGTGACGACATATTCCTCCCAATTGATTCCGTCATGCCATTGAGGTCCATCCAGCTAATTTGACACCTCTCCAGGCCGCCAACTACTTGCCCTGAATCGCCGGTCTCCGATCTCAAGTCGCTTCTTATCCACCGAGACTCAAATCCCAGTCGACACAGCACAGAAGGAGGCATCTACCCCATCGCCAAACCCTCTTCATGAAGTGGTCCAGGCCACACAAACCCCCCGGGGCCTCGCCCAGAAGCAATTCAAGAAACAGGAGCAGCAACGTGAGCCCTCCCCATCCCAACTCCGCAAATATTCCCCGAGGAAGAACTCAACCTAACCTCTCACTCCTTATCCAGGCTCCAAATTCAACAAACTCGGCAGTGCCGTCACAGAATCCCACGACCCCGAAGGCCTCCTGAGAAACCCTCCTCGTCCCTCCGACATCACCCTCGAGCTCCTCCTCGCCTCAGGAACACACCTGGGTCACTCGACCTCCCGATGGAACCCCCAAAACTCCCGCTACATCTACGGTATCCGTGAAGGTGTACACATCATCTCCCTCGACGTAACAGCCGCCTACCTCCGCCGTGCCGCAAAGGTCGTCGAAGAAGTCGCCGCCCGCGGTGGCATCATTCTCTTCGCCGGTACCCGCAAGGGTCAAAAGCGATCCATCGTCCGAGCCGCCGAACTAGCAGGCGCCTATCACATCTTCGAGCGATGGATTCCAGGCTCATTGACGAATGGCCAGCAAATTCTCGGCCACTGCGCGACAAAGGTAGTCAATGCTTTGGATGAGGAGTTACCCGAATTCGCGGCTGATTTGGCGGATCGTCCGTCCGTGAAACCTGATTTGGTGGTTTGTTTGAATCCGCTTGAGAATGTTGTTTTATTGCATGAGTGTGGATTACACAATGTTCCTACCATTGGTATCATTGACACTGATGCTGATCCTACTCGTGTCACTTACCCGATTCCCGCTAACGATGATTCTCTTCGCGGTACGAATCTGATTGCTGGTATTTTGGGCCGTGCGGGTGAGGCTGGTCAGAAGAGACGTCTTGAGATGGCGAGGGAGGGTAAGACTCTCTATAAGCCTGTTACGGCTAATGAGTTGCGTTTGGATCCGTTTACGGGTGTCTTGCCTGGTGCTGAGCAGACCAAGGGTCAGTCCAAGGAGTGAAAAAAAAAAAAAATAGCTTTTTAGCGGGCCGATCTTCTCATATCTTTTCTTTGTATTTTCTGGCATACGGCCGACTTGCATGAGCGTCGAGCCTTTTTGTACTGTATAGATGATTCCAGGTTTGTGGGTGTTATCTCATCGTGTATTAACAGTTGTTTCTATTTATTTTGAGTACTGAATCTGCCTCAATGGTATGATTGAATATTTTCATCTCATTATTTCTAAGGTTTTCATTTCAACACTACCTAGTTGTTCATCTAAGTCAGTCCTGTCTACCATGGACTCCCAGAGTTCACAACGCAGAGAATCTCAAAATATAACTTAGAACCATTCTATCTTGACTTTCTATATTATGCAAGCCCAAACCGTAGAGAATGATGCCTCATCAGCGAAGCTTAAGTGCTTGAGTAGTACTCAAGCACTGAGAGTATATACAACACGTCCCCGTGAGTCAGTACCCTTCAAAGCAACCTCCTGTCCAGAGCTCGAAACCACACGTCGAGAATCACCATTGTGCAAAATGATATCCAGCTTCTTCCAAGCTGGAACAAAGCCGGTCTTCTCATCGCGAACAAAGTCGACCAAGACCTTCTCCTCAGTAGAACTGTAGCGCAGGGTATATGTGGAAGTCTTAGGCTCCTGCGAGATGCCATCATCTTCGTACCAAACATTCTCAAATACATGTTCATGTGAAGAACCCTTTGGCGGGAACACTTCGATTCCACGATAATCATCCAATTCCTTGACGCCCTTGGATGCAGCAGTATCATCGCCAGGAATACGAGTGTGCACACTCTTTCCGACAGGAATGGCACCACCAATCCGAGCAATGAGTGGGATGCTATCCTTCCATTCGGATGGGATTGAGGCCCACTGCCCCGAAGCAAGATAGTTGTACGGTGCGTTCATATTGACATAACCGTAATCGAACACATCTCCAGACTTGCGAGGCAAGTAAACATCCGCAGTGTCAACTCCAGCCTTGTAAACACCGCCCACAAGAACGGTATCACCGAACCAGAATTGTTCTTCACCAGCCTTGAGGGTCTTGGTCCATACCTCAGGATCCGACTCGTAGCCCCAGCCAACCCAGCGTTGTGGTGGAGTTGCCTTCATATGACTCTCCAGGCCGAGAGAGTAGATGTATGGCAGCATTTCGTAGCGACGCTTGATAGTATCGCGAACCAGGGGAGTGATCTCAGGATACATGAAAGGCTCAATAACATCGCCAACTTCATTGTTATCGGGTGAAGTTTTGAAGCAATTAATCGCGAAACGAGGAGAGTGGCAACCCAGCTGGATCCAGCGAAGCAAAAGCTCAGGCGAAGGCTGCGGGCCCTCAAATCCTCCAATGTCGTGCCCCTCGCATTGCAACAGGGAAATTCCAGCATTGAGAGAAAGCGCATTTGCACCCTTCATATTCTCCCAGCTAGTGACATTATCTCCACTCCAGGTACTGGCGGAGTAGCGCATAGTGCCGGCAGTAGCACTGCGGGTGAGGACAAAGGGTCGGTATTTGGGTTCCATGTTCAGGAGAGCGTCGTGAGAAGATTTGCCCATTAGCTCAGTGTGCAAGGCTCGACCCCATTCTCCAACGTTATTAGGAACGGCCTTCTTTGCGGCTGCGTCCACCATGGCATCATCCAGGGCTAGGGTCCAATCGTCATTGGGAAGAGTGTATTCGTTGTTGTCGTTCCACATGCCATCGATGCCGACTTTTTTCAAGCTTTGGACTCCATTGTACCAGAACTTGAAAGCCTCTTCAGAAGTAAAGTCAATATGGCACCCATTGCCACCGGTAGCACCACCTGAGCTCCATAGACGCATGTAGCCAGGTTTGTCGGTATCGGGATCTTTGAAGAAGCCACGAGAATCAATCAGGCGTTGGAAGTCAGGGTGAGACTCTAAAAGGAAAGGCTTGATATTGGTTATGAGTCGAATACCATGCTCATGCATTTTGGCAACATATTCCGCAGGGTTGGGGAATCGGCTGTAGTTCCAGTTGAACACGTTGCGGACCTTTGGCTCAACTGCGGCAATAGAGTATCCAGAGCTCATCTGATGAGCAGAGACGGGAATGCCATGCTCCTCCAACTTCTCTGCAAACTCAACAAGGGCCTGGTGAGCTGGTGGTGAATCCAAACTCGAGTATTTATATCCGCCAGAGATATAACCGTAGGCCCAGCGTGGAACGAGAAGAGGGAATCCGACCAGCTCAGCGTATGACCGAACCACTTCTTGAATGTTCTTTCCCACGATCATGTATTGCTCCAGACCACCGTAATCCTGGCGGTAAACCTTGAAGTGGCCCCAAAGACCGTCAATCTCCGATCCAACAGACCACGAGCCCCGACCATGCGTTGTTGAGAATAGAGCCACACATCCCTCGGGAGTAGCTTTGATCAAGAGCGGGATATGCTTGTAAAGGGGATCGGAATTGTAGACATCATAGCCGAAGCAGTCTGTAGCGGAGAGCTGGAAACTGCGACCACTCAGGTCCATTGGGGCACTCTTTTCGCCCAATCCAACGTGTAAGGCATTTCGATCGTGGACTGAGTAGCTTGCAACACCGGTGGAATCGGCAACATATGAACGAAGAGGCAAATCGCGATGAAGAGGCTTGTCGGACCCGGTCCAAGAAAGAGAGACGACGGGAGTGTGTTCCCATTCCACCTTTGCAGTGACACCACCGACATCGATGGTTTTGGAACTACTCTCGGTCTTTGCAAAGACATTGACACCTTGGAGGTTGGTCTCGGGCTTCTTGACGCTAGGGAAAGGCGGGAGGTGGTGATCGGAGGAGGTGAAGGTCACTCGGAAGAGATTCTGACGAACAGATTCGAAGGAAAATTCAAAAGCAGCTTTACTGCTGGTGCTACTTCTCAAATGCACAGAAGCATCTTGTTGAGAAGTTGATGATACCTGCTGGTATCCACGGGGACAGACTTCTTTCTGAGGCATTGTGCTTTAATTTCGCGATTGTGCTTCACGAAAGATGAGCAAGCAAAGTCTCGGCGGTCCGCCATATTTGTAGGATATCGGTAATGTTGCAATTTCGCAAAATCCGCGCAAGAACCCCGCGCATGAGGTGGTCATGTTTGTAGACGTGGGGCAATCTTGCAAGATCGGGGGAGATGAAGAAGCGGAGATCGGGGATCATCACCGAGGAGAAACTGACGGGCTGTCATTGACAACTCCCCCACACTTCAACAAACTCCACAATCCCCAGATTCTCGCCAAAACACTCTGCCGTCTCGGACTTCTCCACCGAACACCGACCCCTAGCCCATTATAGGCATCTCCGTCTTTTCACATCCTCGCTCGACACTCCCGAGCCCCTCACGACTAGGAATTGATTGGTTCTGATGCACCGGAAGTTGTCCGTTGTCAAGCCAAGTCGTCTTCTTAATCGAATGACCGGACTGGCACGAGTGGCATGAGCCGAGATGGTACGGCCCAGAAAGACTATCAGAGACTGTGCTAGACGAGTTTAGTGTAAGTCTGGGGAGATCATAAACTTGCTTTCCCCACGGGGGTGTTCGAATACTCCTGCGAGGCTGGTATCTTTGTCTGTCCCCCTTATATTCTCTATCTTCTTCTCCAAACAAGAAGTCTATTCCACCCTCTATTTCTCTGTTCCTATTCCTATTACAATCCTTTTTTTGTGTGTGGCTTCTACTGTCACTAGCAATGTCGCAGGCGGAGATCTCTCCCCCGAAGAACCAACAAGATGAGCATGTCGAATGCATCGATGCCGAGCAGTCCACTAAGCCTGCGACTGCTACGGCTTCAGGAGATGTCCCAGATGTGAAGAAAGATGATGCCTTGCAACTGATTGAGGATATGGGATACTCAACTATCCTCACTCCCGAAAATAACAAGCAGGTACTACGCAAGATAGATCTACGTCTTCTCCCTATTCTACTAGCAATCTATTTCCTTCAACAACTCGACAAATCTACCCTCTCATATGCCTCTGTTTTCGGTCTCATTGAGAAGGCTAATCTCCATGGTCAAATGTACTCATGGCTAGGCTCGGTGGTTTATCTGGCCCAGTTGATCTTTCAACCTCTGGTGTCCTACCTCCTGGTCAAGGTCCCGCTAGGAAAGTTCTTAGCTGCGTCCTGTCTACTTTGGGGCATTGCTTTGTCTTGCATGACTGCTGCGAATAACTTTGCCAGCCTATTGGTATGCCGACTTTTCTTGGGTATCTTCGAAGCTGGAATTGGTGAGATCGAGCCCCTTGCCCCTAATACAAAATCGTTCTTTCAACTGACAAGTGAGTAATATAGCCCCGGCTTTCATTGCCGTGACCCAAATGTGGTATCGACGTCGTGAACAGCCGATCAGATTAGGCTCATGGTATGCGATGAATGGTGTGGTCAATATGGTGTGTGCTTTCTGCTAGATTACTCTCGACGGTGATTCGGAATTGTTAGCCCTAACATGATACAGTTCGGGAGTCTTATCACCTATGGACTGGGACACATCAGCTCATCCATATTCGAACCATACCAAGTGAGACATTATATCCTCGGGGGTTGAGAAAGTCTCGTTTTGCTGACCAGTTTGTGATTTAGATTATTTTCCTTTTCTTCGGGCTAATCACTGTTGGCATGTCGGCCGCTATCTTGTATGCTTTCATTCCTTTTCCGCGAGTTCCTTACTTCTTTCAGACACTAATCTGTTTTCATTCTCATAGTATCTTCATGCCTGACTCCCCGACGACTGCGAAATTCCTCCCCGAAGAAGATAAATTGGTAGCAATCGAGAGGTACGTCGCCTCTGCCTCTGTCATATAGAGATGGTCTTGACTAATGTGTGAACAGACTTCGCATGAATCAGCAGGGTATGGAAACCCATGAATGGAAATGGGAACATGTCAAGGAAGCCGCTCTTGACATCAAGTCATGGCTCTGGTTCTCATTGATGTTTACTATTTCGTGAGTGAATGCTAGCCACCCGATACTAGAGATTTGCTGACTGGTTTTAGCATTCCGAGTGGTGGAATTACTACTTTCGGCCCTTTGATCGTAGAATCTTTCGGTTTCGATCAACTCAACACTATACTTCTGAATGTACCTTTCGGAGCAGTCCAGCTGATCGCCACAATGGGTGGTGCTTGGCTAGCTACAGCCTGGAAAATGAAGGGACCAGTTTTGGCACTGCTCTGTCTTCCACCTATTGCAGGATGCTGTATGCTTTTGAATATTCCTCACGATGATGCTCACAAGGGGCCTCTGTTAGTTGGATACTATATTGTGAGTGGTCACATTCTCCTCTCTGCTATCAATTACTAACATTCATCCACTATCCAGATCTCTGTATATCCTGGTATTAGTAAGTTGGAAAGCTCTGGAAATAGTAAAGAAACCCAACTAACATTTCCAGCTCCTTTGATTTACTCTTGGTCTGCCGCAAACACAGCTGGCGAAACGAAAAAGAAGGTCACGACTGGCATTCTGATCGTCGGACAATGTGTTGGTAACGTACGTAGCCACTATTACCTCAAAGAATCGCAGATCACCAACTAATGCTGTTTTTAGGTTATCGGGCCGACTCTCTACACTACAGAAGAGGCGCCACTCTACAAGCGAGGTCTTACTTCAAAGTAAGCAAAAAGGATCCTCATATAGATATTTTGCTAATTACTTAATAGTCTTGCCCTATTCTGTGTGCTAATTGTTCTCGTTCTGTAAGAGAAAACCCCTTATCTTCTTCAGTATCAAGCCTAACGAGTTTTCCCTTTACTTAGATTAAATATGGGATACCTCTGGTTGCTCAACAAGAAGCATGAAAAGCAACGTGTGGCTGCCGGCAAAGACGCAAAAGTGGTGGACCACTCGATGCATGCCGTTGGTGCTGTGACCACTGACAAAGAGGGAGCACCTGTCCAGCAAGTTGCCAACGACAACGCTTTTAAGGATCTAACGGACTGGAAGAATGAGGATTTCGTGTATGTATACTAGTTGGATTGATTTCGGGAGGAGTATGACTAGGGTCCCATATTTGTAAACGCGATGTATTTGGTTTTGAACAATCATTTTTTACCGGTAACTTTGAGCTGGAAATTCCAGGAATATTTGAACCCTCCATTCTCTTCAATCGAATAGAGCTAGAATGGGCCCACTTAGTATTTGGTTGTCTCGCTACTCCGGGTCATCGGGGCCCGTTGAGAATAGCCGATCGTCGGTTCAATTGCCGAACCCCGCGTTTTCTCCTTCCCCGGCTTTGAGTCTACAATTTATCCAGTCCACGCAATACAGGGCCTTCTATGCCCTTTTGATACTAATATGCAGGAAGATGACGATTCTTTACACGTGGTCCCTGCTCCGATCGGAAAGAAGCGCATTCCGGCAAGTGTTCTCCCCCTATTCTGTGGGTGTGTATCTACAGAAGTACGGCTAGTTAACAAACAATTTTGTCCCTCTATAGAAAGCATGCAGTGCATGTCGACTGTCCAAGGTATCTACATCTTCTATGATGTTTCTGACATCCTGCTACGGCTTTTGGATCATTGACATTGTATTAATGTGCTAGGTCCGATGTGATGGGAAGAGACCATGTGGAAGGTAAGCCATCAGAACCTGTACTCTTTTGCGAACTCCATACTAACTTGGTCGTAAACAAGATGCCAGAGATTAGAAAAACAATGCGTCTTTTTTGAAATCCCAAAAGACCCAGTATCAGAGTATGAATTGTCACAACTCCAGTTAATTCTCGGAAATACTATATCATGTTCTAACCATACTAGACGGATCGAAGGCATTGAATGCGAGGTTCAATATCTCAGAAGACAACTACATGAGATGCAAAAATTATTACAACAAAATCGATCTCACTCATCGATTCATTCCCAAGAAAATGTCTCGCCCCGGGAGATACTCGAGACGCAGCAACATGAAGTTTGTGGAGATAGCGGCTGTCCTTCATCCTGCTCTCATGTTACACATGCAGAGGATGATAGAATGACCCTGGCAATACCTGATAATACAGCATATATGAACATTCAAAGTCAACATGATTATTCTAGATCCAGAGCACCTCTTTCTTCTCCGCATGAGGCATCGTCCCACTCGCAGTACGAAGTCCCTATCAATGGGATATCTTCCCTCAAGCGCAAACGATCTTGTTTTGAGATCAGCGAGGATTCCGTCGCGGACTTCATTGACAAAGGCCTTATTTCTCCAGAATGTGCTATTTCTTATTTTAATACGTGTGTTTCCCCCTTCCTGACACCCTCCAAAGAACGTGAACTGATTTCATTCATAGCTTTTTCCAGGGCTGTGTAAGTCATCCCATCGGAATACTTTTGGGATACGCTGATAATGAATCCCTACGAATAGGATCGATATATCCCGATTTTTGATCCTCAGAATGATACTTTTGATTCTGTGAGGTCACGGAGTAGCATTCTCCTCAATGCCATATGCACAATCGGAAGCATGGTCGAAGCAGGTTCGTCAGATCACGGCATATCTCTCTCCCCATCTTCAGTACATTATCTCACTCCAACCAGGAACGGAAGGTCAAATGTCCGATATGCTCCACGCAGAATTAAAGAAATGGATTAACGTCATAATCCAAAACAAGGCTCTGAACTGTCTCGAATCAGTCCAGGCCATGTTGGTAGTCGCATGCTATTCAGCGGAGCGGCTTCTAATTTTATCATTTGCTACTCGAATGGCACTGGATTTGGGCTTACAGGAGGCTTTCGAGGAATTGACTGAGCGACTTGCGATGAAGAATGATGAAAATACATATGGCGTTCCAGATCGTGACTTTGAGCGAGAGCAAGGTCTCATGAGAAAGTCTAGAACATGGTTTGGGCTCTTGGTGCTTGAACACATGTGAGTATCTCTCCAAATAAAAATTACCCAGCTGGCCACTAATATGGGTTAGATTTCGTGTCGATGGCGGCAAACCTCCTGGGATTAGGTTGATAGGAAACTCTCGACGATGTCGGATTTTACTCAGTCACTCCTCTTCTACGATACTTGATCTTCGGTTATATTCTCAAGTCGAGGTAAGTTGAGTGGATCTTTAGGTGGAGTGGGCAACTTCGGTCAAGCTGACATCTTTTTAGCTTAACATTTTGCGAGGTAAGATGAATCGATATTTCACTAATCTGATCATAACAGAACATTTTGGACTTATATGCATTTCACAGCAACTATCAACGACACTTTAGGACTGGGAACAACACTGGACCGGTCCGGAATTTCAGACTTTGTCCACGAGATGAAAATCGACCTAGACCTATGGTTTGACGACTGGCTTCGAATAATCGAAGGCTCGATATCCGCGCAAGAAGAAAAGCCGTGTCTTCTCATAGCACTACGGGTACAAAAATGCTGGGCAGAAATGATGCTCAACTGCAAAGCTCTCCGAGCAATGGGCGTCGAAAATGTAGCTGCGATGTCAGCAACCGAGCGAAATATCCTCCTCACAGCCAAATCCAGTGCCCGTCGACATCTTCGCCTCATCATTCTCGAGCCAGACTATTATCTTGCCAAGTTGAAATATGCGATGGACTTTGTCTGGGCAAAGTGTGCGTTTTCTTTTTTGCTCCTGCTAAAGCTCTCGCGATTGCTTCCCGAGCGCGACGAGGAACATCAAGAGTTGCTTGAGCATGGAAATCGTTTGGTTCACGAGTTGAATAAAGCGGGCTCGAATGGAAATCATTCTGGGACTGGGAATATTTACCTCCAGATCTTGAAAGTGAGTATCGAGAAGTATGGACGGGCTTTGCAAGAATGCCAACAGCCCGGTACTGGCGAATCCACGGCTACCTCGCCATTCTGGGAACTTTTTGATGCCCAGGCGGATCTGCAGTGGTTCGTTCCAGAACAGTTTGTTTCGGAATGGGATTTCCCAGGGTTAAACTTATTTTATTTTCCAACTGCTTGGCAAGATTTCTTCGGGGATTTCTCCTTGGCAATGTAACGAATGACAGGAGGGTGTACGTTATTTGATGGAAATGAATATGATTTGAATTGAATTGAGTCATAAACTGGATTCTATATTCCAGATATTCTCAGATGCCATAGATACAGACCAGTGTAGCCTCTAAAAAGCTGTTCTAACTTTTGTGCGGCACCCGCCGATTTCCTGATGAACCGGGTGCTGGATATCATACCTAAACCCCAAACAAGAAAGCACATTAAGTCATCACGAACAAGTCTATGCAAGAGCCTTCATAGCAAGCTCGACACTACATGATTATCAGTAAATGGACGCAAGGGATAAAGGAGCCATTGGGGGAGAAGACATACACAACGAAAGTTCCTGCGGAAACAGGCATGGCCCTGAGCAGGGTCGGCCCGATACCCTTCCAGAAACCACCGAGACCCTCAACAGCATAGGTCTTGGCAAAGCAGTCACGCATGCTGCTGAACTTCTGGCCAGCACCGAATCCATCGGTCTGCATCTTACTCTTGATCACATCGAAGGGGTAGCTGGACAGCCACAGAGCCTCACCAGCCAGACCACCATAGGTAGCGACCTTGACGGCAGAGATGTCCTCACGCTTAATGTTGTTGCGCTTGGCATCCTGGTTCATCATGTACTCGAAGGCCATGAACCAAGAACCGTAGGCTTGAGCCTCACGCAGAATGGTAACGGCCTGACCACGGTAGAGACCGCGCATAGCGCCATTGTGAGAGGAAAGCTTGCGAATGCAGTCAATGGGACCATCATAAAGGCGACCAGCACCGTGAGGTTGAGCCTGCAGACGGATACGGACGTGCTCGATGGGACCGGACAAAACGGAGTTGGTGACACCGGCAAACGAACCGGCCATATAGTACTGAGTGTAAGAGAGGGCGCCATCGGCATATTTCTTCTGGTTCAAGGCCTCAAGGCGACGACGGGCTTCGTGGAAAGCACCGAACTGGACACTGACCTACAGAGTCGGTTAGTCTCGGTGGTTGGTGGGGAAAGAGGGCACGCATTGCAAGTGCAATTGTAACTTACACAAGCACCAATACCAATCAAAGGAGTCAGGGTTCCCTTGTAGAAGGCAGCAGGTCCTTCATTCTTGAAAATCTGCTTGGCGCACTCCGCGGCGCTGGAGTATTGGGTAGTGGTTTGCAGGCGGACCTTGACGATATCTAGGGTGGGTTAGCGGGGCACGGATTGCGACAAAAGGTGCACAATAAAAGGGAAAGGTAATTATCACGAACCGAAGGGTTGACCTAAATGAAATTGGCATTAGCAATTGCTTTCAATGGATTGGAGGAGTATTAGGAACCCCAGTTCTCTCCAACCAGGTCGCACACATACCCAACAAGACCTGAGCCATTCCACCTGCAGCACCGGCGGCCAAATCCTTAATGGTGCGCAGAGCACCACCGCCCTTCTCGATATCCTCAAAAGCCTCGGACTCCATTTTAGTTAAGTGGTGCAGGGTACTAATTGAGATACGGGGAAAGAAGAGGAAGAAGAACCCCGGACTTCAGATATAAAGAGTATCAGGGACCTCCAGGGCTTATCTGAAATGGCGCCATCCGCTCGCTGATTCGCCGGTTGCGCCGAGGGAAACCCCGTTTGCCGTCGGGAAAGCTTACGTAACCCTCGTTGCTGCCAAACAGCCGCAAAAGTGTGGAGCTTGACATGAGCAGCGCAAGTATGCACAGGCGCGCGGTTTTACGGGTACGTGAAGAGCTGTCTTTGTTATTGTTGCTCATCTTGATTATCCTTGATATATTATACTAATCGATATGTTTTGTTCCTCTTTAGCTCCCGCGCCAAGTCGATTTATATTCGACTCCCTCCTCAGGCCTCATCTGTCGGTCTTTTCGATCGTCCGCCATCCGATCGAATTCTGCCGGTTCAGTCGCTGACAATGGAGGAGATGGAGCTTCATCGAGCTCTTCGGCACCAGCTCCCAAGTTTGGCAATCGTTGGGGCCCAAGACAAGTTTCTCGCCCGACAGGACTAAGTGCTGCGGAGCAGGCATTACGCGTTTCCCTCAAAGCCGCAAGTCAACCACCTCCCAAACCAGAAAAACCAAAGCAACCACAATCACGAGAACGTAGACCGTTCCAGCGACACCCGGGGGCTACAGGCAATACAACTCACGATCACTCACTGAGATCCCACGATAAGCCATCCACCCTCCGACGGGATCGTGTTCGAGTGCGGCAAGAGCGTGAGGCACAACGAGAAAGGGGGGATCTTCCAGAAAGAAGACAAAAGGATTGGAATTGCAGTTCATGCCAAAGAGTTGTATTTGCCAAACATAACGCATGTCCATTTTGCAATGAACCTCGCCCAGACGTCGCTCGTCGGCGCGAGCCGCAAACCTTCTGGCAGGACAGAACCGACTCTGCGGATGCAACCGCAATGAAATATCGCGGGCTCAAAAAAGAGCTGGAGGAATCAAAGACAGATGAACCCCCTCTCTCAGAGGCAGAGGCGAAACTGGAAAGACAGAAAAGGAAGGAAGAGAGATGGAAGGCGAAGGAGGACCAATGGAAGTGGGACATGTCTGCCTTAGAAAAATTAGAAGCTAAGGAAGCAGAGGAACAAGCAAGCTCATCTAAAAAGCCTGCACGCCGAAACCAACGTGAATCCCGGTCCGGTGGAGATGATTTCGATCCAGATGAACATGAACGACTTCGCGAGGAACGCAAACGCCTCAAGAAGGCCAAGGCAGACAAGAAGAAGGCAAGAGGGAAGGTGGAGGAAGCACCCCCGACGCCCATTTATCTTCCCGAATTCATCAGTGTTAGCAACCTGGCCGACGTTGTTGGTGTACGACCCAACCAATTTGTGCAGCGCATGGAGGAAATGGGTTTCGAGGATGTTATGTACAACCATGTCCTAGACGCGGAGACTGCCGGTTTAGTCGCGGCAGAGTATAACTTCGAGGCTCTCTTTGACACAGAAAACCCTGACCTCGAGGCTGCACCAATGCCAGAAGATCCATCATCACTTCCCTCGCGTCCCCCCGTTGTCACCATTATGGGTCATGTTGATCATGGAAAGACTACCATTTTGGATTGGCTACGCAAGTCATCAGTTGCGGCCACCGAACATGGTGGTATCACTCAGCATATTGGTGCATTCTCTGTGGCGATGCCTTCAGGCAAGATGATTACCTTCCTAGACACTCCTGGTCATTCTGCCTTCTTGGAAATGCGCCGCCGTGGCGCTGATGTGACTGATATTGTGGTTCTTGTTGTTGCTGCCGATGACAGTGTCAAGCCACAGACCATCGAAGCTATCAAGCACGCAACACAGGCCAATGTTCCGATTATCGTCGCCATGAGTAAGATCGATAAGGAGGGTCGCAATACCGACCGAGTCAAGCAGGATCTTTCCGTTCACGGTGTCCACGTCGAAGACTACGGCGGTGATGTTCAAGCCATTGGTGTCAGCGGCAAGACTGGCGAGGGAATGATTGAGCTGGAAGAAGCTATCGGTGCGCTGTCCGAGATGCTCGACCATCGTGCCGACACTGAGGGTAATGCCGAGGGCTGGGTTCTCGAGGCGACTACCAAGAGCTATGGTCGTGTGGCATCTGCCCTTATCCGCCGTGGTACCTTGCGCACTGGTGATGTTATTGTTGCGGGTGAGACATGGGCTCGTGTCCGCACACTTCGCAATGAGGCCGGCCTTGCTATTGAAGAAGCCACCCCCGGAATGCCGGTCGAAATTGATGGTTGGAGAGATCAGCCAGTTGCTGGCACTGAGATCATCCAAGCTTCCACTGAACAAAAGGCCAAGGAAGTCGTGGAATACCGCCAGGAACGTTCTGACAACAAGAAACTGGGTGAGGATATGGAAGCCATCAACATGGCCCGTCGCGAGGCCCTTGAGAAGCGCAAACTTGAGGCTATGGACTCGGATGAAGCATCTGGCAGGCCCACGGAGCCCACTGGTCCCAAGCCAGTAAACTTCATTATCAAGGCCGATGTCGATGGTTCCGCTGAGGCAGTTTTGAACTCGATTTCTGCCATCGGAAACAATGAAGTCTACGCCAACATCATCCGCTCTGGAGTTGGACCTGTGGGAGAGTTTGATATCGAACACGCAGCCAGTGCTCAAGGCATGGTTATCTCCTTCAACATGGCCATCGATCCGAATATGATGCGGATGGCCGAGATGGAAAATGTTAAAATCATGGACCACAACATCATCTACAAGCTCATCGATGATGTCAAGGCCATTCTCAGTGAACACCTTGCGCCCACGGTAATCAAGCGGGTGGTTGGTGAGGCTGAGATCGGCCAAATCTTCGAGATTACCCTCAAGGGACGCGTGAAGACTTCCATTGCGGGTTGCCGTGTACGCAACGGTATGATGCAGAAATCACGAAAGGTCCGGGTGACCCGTGGCGATGAAATCATTTACGACGGTAAAAATTCTAAAGAAATATATGCTCCCAAAGACAATCCGCTGACATCTATATCTTCCAGGCACCATGAACTCTCTGAAGAACGTCAAGAAGGACGTTACCGAGATGCGCAAAGATACCGAGTGTGGTATTGGGTTCGAAGGCTGGACTGATTTCGCAGTCGGCGACCATATCCAGTGCTACGAGGAGATATATGAAAAGCGCTATCTTTAGACACGACGCGTCTAGATCTTACCGCTGAGTGTTGTAACTTTATCTTTGTACCATATTTTCTTTTCTCGAGTCTGCATCTGGTGGAGTTTTGCAATTATCCATGGATATAAAAGGCACATCTGTTAATAGGAAAATACACTGCTCTAAATTTTATATGCATATTTTTTTTTCTTTTATATTAACAGGCAATGTACTTGCCGAGTCCGATGCTCCTTAGGGCTTCGGAATATCATGATGGCGTTTGCTGGTCCCAGCCCAGAGTAAAAAACACAATACCTGGGTGACTTAGCAGCTTCGACAAGGCGAAGTACATGCGCAGTGGGCAATGTCCAATCTGAGGTATATACTACTTCGCCTTCCACCTTACTCTACCAACCCACCTCGCCCAATCCTGTACATCCTCCCTCTCCAAAATCCTATCAACAGTAAACCACTCCCTCGCCAATTCCTCATTACTAGCCATACGATGAACAAAGCTATGGCAAGCTCTACAAAGCCAAGCAACACTATTCAAAACCCACTCCTCATGCCATCCTCTCTTCATAACCTTCGCATGCACACCACGCGGAATAAGATGATGATATGACAACGGAATCCAATCTCTCTCGCAAATCTCACACGCGTCTGTCCTTGTATTTGACCATGCTGGTGGCCCGGCCGTCACACTTGCGATGTATTCGCTCAAGACTGGAGATATAAATTCTGGTAGATCGTTTGCGTCGGGGATCAGGCCGTAGACGGAGAGGGTGTCCGTTACCTCTACTGGAATTGGGGAGCAGAGGGTTTCGAGGAGGACGCGGTTTATAGGCGTATCGCGGTCTGCTGGGATGTAGCGGGCTTGTAGTGTCGAGTCATTTTGTGTTGCGGAGTATGAGAGTGTTTGAAGGTCTTCGGGGAAAGTGACGAAAGTTTCACTGGCTATGAACTGGGAATGGGGTGTCAGTTTGACCAAGATTGATATATAGTACGTGCGGGTTGATTGTATATATACATCAATGAACTCAGCGAGTTCTTCTGGATCTGCTCGCTCATGTGAAATGACAGTTTCCGAGCTAGTCACATCTTTACGCCCACTGCGTTTTGCTTTACCTCGGCGTTTGGAGGTCTTGGGTTGTCCCTCTGACCGGGAGACGATAGCACTCGAGAGACATTCTCGGAAGATAGTGTAATTTTCATCGGAGGTCATTGGGTGTCCAGGTTTCTCATTTTGGTCGGAAGAAGTTCCCGGAATTATGACTGTGGGTTGGGATTGACCTCGGGGATAATTGCAGGTGTGTTTGAGGAGAGACGAAGTGCTGCCCCGCGCGAGGACGGAAACTTGACATCATCCACGTCGCTCCGCTGGTCAACAGAGAACTTTCGCGGAATTCGATCCAAACAAACCGACATCAACTTTACTTGCACTAATCATGGCAGAGAAAATAGTTGTTGCTTTTGATCTGTACGGCACGCTGCTGTCTACTGAATCTATCTCGGAACAGCTTGAGAAGCATGTCGGGCCCAAGGCGCAAACCATCTCTGCTCTCTGGAGACGATACCAGTTGGAGTACACATGGAGACTCAACAGCATGGGTAGGTAACCGCAGAAGGGATTTGCAAACTGCTATTAACCATGAGCAGAACGCTACGAGGACTTCTCTGTGGTGACAAAGAATGCCTTACTCCATGCTTTAGCCGAGCAGGGGGAGCAATTGAGCGACAGCGACATCGCCTCATTAATGGAGGCCTACGATCATCTATCTACTTTCCCCGACGTCAATCCAGCACTTATTCGACTGGCAGCCGACGCGAGCCTTCAAGCAGTGGTGTTTTCCAACGGATCCAAGACCATGGTCTCCAATTCGGTACTGCGATCGAAAGACCTTGCCCCACACGCGAGTGTTTTCCAGGATCTCATCACGGTCGATGAAATCCAGCGTTACAAGCCCACGCCCGTGAGCTACCAGCATTTAGCCGACAAGATGGGCAAGGATGCGTCAGAGATGAACCAAATCTGGCTCATCAGTGGCAACCCATTTGATATTATTGGGGCGCGGAGTGTTGGGATGCAGGCGATCTGGGTAGATCGAGCAAATCGGGGATGGCAGGATGCAGCGGCACCAGAGCTACGGCCGTCGGCAATTGTACACAGTCTGGAACAGATCGTGAAGGAGATCCAAAGTCGCAGATAGTCGAGTCATTGTAACAAATGTCCGACAGTGAATCCAGAAGAGATGAAATGAAATCCCAAGTCTCTGAAAAAGAGGAAATGTACCGCTGAAAATATTTCCAAATACTCCACGTCACAAAGAAGCATTTGGGGTAAGCCAGCAGAGATCAGTCTATCCTCCTATTTCCCCTCGAAGAACCCATTGTGAGATGTGGTTTCCTGAGTGAATAAAGGAGGAATTCAGTTTTGAAGAAGAAAAGAAAACGGGGCGCGCGTTGCAAAATTTCTCGATTGAAATAGTCCAAATTCACGTGACCTGTTATCGATAAGAAGAGCTTCCGCCTCGGAAGTCGAAAATGGAAGGCGCGGGATTGCGGAGGCTTCAACATTTACAAGCAACTCAGCAGCATTTGTTAATTCAGGAAGGCGCAACACACGATGGCCCGCCTGTTCGATCACACTCGCTCGGCCTGGCTGTACCCAATCAGAGTGAGTGAACTGCTGAACTGCTGAACTACTCAAGCACTCAAGCACTGAAGTACTGACAACCAACTCTCCAGGGCATCTACTACTTCGCTACTCACCGTTTCCTCTGGCCTTTGTTCAAGGCCCGCCTTGTTCCCATCGTCCTTCTTTCCAGCTTCGTCTACTTCCTGCTGTTCTTCTTCACCTACCTTCCTCAAGTCGCATTTCTGGCCATCTTCCAAGGCGCTGGTGCCTGGATTAATGGTGCTTTCCTGGTGCTCGGGGAGGGAGCTGCGATTGTTGCCGCCTTGTTTGAAGCTTTCTTCGTCGACGAGACTTTGGTTGATATATTTGATTCGGTCTTGGTAAATGAGGGTCAAGAAGAGCTTGTGCTAGCCTCGCGTGTCATCTACCCCGAAGGCGATGACCCAACCAGTCGCCTCGGCACTCCGACTACCAGCGCCGTTTATGCTCCGTTCTCCCTGCGTCAGATCCTCGAGTTTGTCATATTGCTTCCGCTCAACTTCATCCCGGTAGCCGGAACTCCCATGTTCCTCGTGTTGACTGGCTACCGAGGAGGACCCTTCCACCACTGGCGCTATTATCAGCTCCTGGACTACTCCAAGCAGCAGAGAAAAGAGAACGTGAGAAAGCGCCAGCTTCAGTATACTACGTAAGTGTCTTTTCAATCAGCTGTCAATTGCTCGTCCTCTGACCATTATAGTTTCGGAACGATCGCTTTGCTTCTTCAGCTCATTCCGCCCTTCTCAATGCTCTTCCTGATGACCACAGCGGCTGGTGCGGCATTGTGGGCCGCAGATCTCGAGACTAAGCGGCAGCTTGCAGCACAGCGACCCAGCCGACTGGGCGACAACTATCATGATGATTTCACGGCATAATGTCTATTTTTTTTATATGTACGCAAGCGAGCATTTTCTATTCTGCTGGTAATGCAGACTCTTTTCGGCATTTCAATATCGCGCCACCCCCTTGAAATTTAGTCGTAGCATAAAAAGTGGGTAATGAAGTTTGAAGTTTGGTAGATCCCTTTCTTCCATCGCTTCCCCGTAGAGAGTAACCTTCCGGATTACGTGCTGCACGTGACTTTCCCCGAGGCGAGACTGGCTGTCACTGCGACTTCGACTCTCCGTTGTTCCGCTCTGCGATTAATCGGGGCTACAAGAGAAAGAAGTCAAAGCTGAACTCTTGCTTGGGTCATTCCAGATTGGTCACAGAAATCGACAGCCCTGTGTCCCTGGCGAATTATTCCATTCACTACTAGGCAACTCTCAGCCGGCTGACCGCTTCTGGCCGAGGTCCATTGTTCCTGGCGAAGTCCAACTCTTTGCAGGAAAAGCTGGAATCTGGCTGCACGAAAGTTTGTGGAGAGAATCGTTTCGTTCAATCCTGGGGATTATCGGCCCGAAATCCCACATAACTTCTGCGAGCGAGTGGGTCAATTCCAGGGTCCCCCGCAACGCGTGGATATACGGGAATTTGACCTAAGCAATATCTTACCACTCTGCAGTCATGACCATGGCCTGAGTGTGCCGAGAATGATCGTTTGGCTTGAGTCTGTAGCTCACGAATGGACCCAAAAACAAGACTTCGCAAGGCCTGCGATGCCTGCAGCATCCGGAAAGTGAAAGTTAGTCATGCTGCTGTCAAACCCTGCCCTGTCCAAATGCTGATCTCCCTTTGAAGTGTGATACCGCTGGTCCGCCGTGTCGGTCATGTGCTACTCTGGATATTCCCTGTACATATGAAAGACCCAGTAGGCGCCGAGGGCCTCCCAATCGTCACGCGGAGGCCCTGAAAAAGCAGAAGCTGGAAACCGTTGCGTCGCCTACGAGTCTTTCAGACTATCCATTAGCAAGTACACCGCAGACACAGCCTGCATCTACGCCAACGCCGGCCCCCGCGCTTCTTCCAGCACCTGTGCTGCCAGCGCCGGGGCCGGGGCCGGGACCTTCGGTACCTACTTCGGCAGAAGCGATCTGCTCTCTGCACACAGTTCAGCTTCTCCTTGATGACTTCTTCACTTATATCCATCCTCTAGTCCCGATACCTCATGAGCCCACATTTCGTGCGGCGTTCGAGCGCCGGGAAGATACCTCTAGCGGTACCTTCCTGGCTCTCCTAGCCTCTATGATTGGGTTTCTAGTCGCCTCTTTCCCCAGGAGGCCAAAGCTACGTCTGAACACCGAAGCGGAACGTTCCGCATTTCCAAATTCGATTGCACTGGTCAAAAGATGCCATGATGTTGCCATTCAAGCTCGCGGGGTTGGATATCTTGATCGGAACGCGACTGTTTATGACGCGGCTATCAGTTATTTCCTAGGTGTTTGTGCTGGTTACATCTATAGCATGCGCCGTTGTCGTGTGTACTTAGCGGAATGTCGCACGATGTTGCAAGTTTACGATCTCTGTCGTGCACCTGCCAGCCCTACGGCTATGACCGCAATGAACATTACCAGCCCAATGTCAACGACGTCTATCCTATCACATGAACATCAACAACAGCATCTCACAGACAACAAGCCGGTAGATTTGATCTCCCAAGAACTTGGACGCCGACTATTTTACGTCTCACTGGTCGGGTACAACAGTCTTCTTCAGCTCGGCTCATCCGATATCAGAATACACGTTGCGCCAGAAACCCCAGCGGACCGTTGGCCCCCATATCCTGTGGAAATAGATGACGAGTTTCTTTTTTCAACTCACATGAGCCCGCAACCCGCTGACCGCGTGTCAATAATGGTCGGATTCAATGCCAATGTTCGCGTCTATGGCTCATACAACTCTCTCTTAGCTTGGGAGACGGCTTTCGGTAGTGGCCAAATATTTGACTGGGAACACCAACGGTCATCTTTATGGGACTGTCTTCAAACTGTCAAATCTGCTCTACTCAATGTCCCAGTTGAGCTATCACTCTTCCATCCAAAGCGAGCATCTGCCACCGGAGGGGCTGGACTCGACGGAATTGGCTCGGTATTCAACTATCCAGTCGATCACATTCACCAAGAACGGCGCGCGATCCAGTACGAAATTCAGAAGGCAAATATTTATGCTAGTCAACTGTGCACAAGATCATGGCTGGTCGAAAAGTACTGGAATCTTTTTGAAACCTACACAAAGTATGGCAATTTAGCAAGACCATCTATTCCAAATCCATCTCTCCCGCACATCAAGGTCGAAGGCGTCTCGGAAACAACACCAACTGAGAGATCTGGAGCTGCGTCGGATTCAGCTACTCAAAGCTCAAAGCAAGCACAGACGGATTACATTGGTCAGCGGATGACCGAAGAACGAAAGCTTGTCATAAAAGATTTATTCGTGCTTTTACGAACTGTCAACGAAGTCAACATGGAACCCAATGGTGCCAGTATCGTACGTTAATCTATATTAAATATGCATTCACCCATAGACAACCAGCTAACATGCAACACAGACGGGAAAAATCCGACAAATAGCATCCACCCTCCTCAACATGCCTCATCACCCAAAACCACCAACTCTAGACCCCAACTCCGCCATTACACCCGATCAACCCTCCGACCAAGCAACACCTAATAACCATAACCACCAAGACCCCTCAAATCAAACCCCATCAGACGTCCCAATCCTAACACCAACCGAAGCCGAATCCTACCTTCACGCATTCATCGACACCCTCATCCGTCTGGAAGGCTACTCATCCGCAGCCACAGACCCAGGAAGCGTGGTCGAAGGCGTGAGCCCACGCGCTAATGGACGAGCCATGAGCTATCTCAGTGATTACGAGCGTGATCAAGAAGAATTAAGCCAGTGGGCTAATCTAAAAGAATATCAGCAGAAATTTGCCGAGGCAGGTGGAGTTTTGTCTGAGTTGTAAATATCTTTTTTTATCATTATTATTATTATTATCATTATCATTATCCTTTATTTTTATTTAGTTCCTTCGGGGATTTTTCTGCGTGTATGAGCTTTCATGTATTATTTATCCCTATATCGTTATACTGTCTGCTAGCGAGTTCAGAATATGGTTGCTACAACCGTATATAAAACAATACAGAATTGCCCAAAGCCAGTGTTTTTCCTTTTATTTCAACAAGATTAAAAGAGCTCCAAATGCCGCATCTGAGTAGACCAAATTGCATAGTATGCAAAAACTTCGAATTAAACGATACATTATTATGACTTTAGAGTAGCGGTTTTCAAACTCTGTATGCCTTAAGAATAGTGCTATTATTATCTATTGGAATGAGATATAGACCAACTGTTCCTATTTACTACCTAGTAAAGAGAATGCTAATCCGAAACAATTGATCTTTGAGTTTCTATTTTCTTTTTCTTTTTCTTTTTATCAATCGATATTTCGCTAGTATCAAGTATATTAAAGCCAATGATATACATCAAAAGAATCATTGAATACAGAAAAGAAGAAATTTCAATCAATTAAAAAAGGATTTCTGCCAAAGCCTCTCTCTCCCTCTAGTGAGCTGTAACAGTCACAGTGTAGGGTGCAGGCATTGGAACAACGGATTTGATTCCAATGTCATAGTCGGTCTCACTATCACTTTTGGCGCTATCATTACTTTTGCTCTTGCTTGCGAATGCATTTGAGGCCCCTTGGACTATTTTCTGAGTTTGGGCTGCGGGTGATCCGACTACCGTGATAGTTGGGGTGATTGTGATTGTTGGAGTTGTCTCGGTAGCAGGGTTTATAGTAACTGTTACCGCGTCGGCTGTCACTGTCACTGTTTCCGGGGGCGTGTAGGTACTTGCAGCGAGAGGGTCACTTGAAGTTGCAGTTGTAGTTGTAGTTGTAGCGGTAGTGGTAGTGGTGGTTTGAGAAGAGACTGAAGAATCGGGAACGGCGGTCGCTGCCTTTGGTGTTGGTGATGCCGATGTACTTTCTTCTGCTGTGACTGTCACTGTTGATCCTGGTACAACGAGGGTTTCTTCGACTGTTTTTGTAGACTTTATAGTAATTGTCTCCTCTTGTTCTGATGCCGGGGTACGGGTTACTGTCGCCGTTGTTCCAGGAACTGTGACTGTGTCTTCTGTGGTTCGGGTAGAATGAACAGTTACTGTTTCTTGTTCTGGGGTTGAGGAACGAGTAACTGTTGCCGTAGTTCCTGGGGCAGTCACGGTTTCGTCGGTTGTACGGGTAGCCTGGACAGTGACGGTGCCTTGGTCCGGAGTCGGAGTTCGAGTTACTGTCGCCGTAGTTCCAGGGACAGTTATGGTGTCCTCGGTTGTACGGGTGGCTTGGACGGTGACTGTATCTTCGTCTGGAGTCGAATCCGGAGTAATTGACGCCGGAGTGCTGGCAGGCGTACTCGATGTTTCCACTGTGCTAGAAATCAAGCCTGTGCCTGTCTGCGCAGCTGCTGATACTTCTGATGTTCCCAGTGGATGGATTGACGCCACGCCTCGGAATGTCGAAGAATGGGGATAGATGGTCAGATGAACAGGTGCAATTGAAACATATGGGGCTTGGTGCTCTGTTGTTGTAGTGGTGATTATTGCGGAGGAGGGCGATGGTGAACTGGACACATCTATCGTCGATGAGGTGGGAGTAGGTAGTGGAGATGATGACTGAGGCTGTTCAGAAGACAAGAATGTAGAAGTAGCCGATGCCGATGCAAGAGGTGAGCTTGAAGAAGACGAGAAAACAGGGGTAGAAGTTGTAGAAGTAAGTGGTGTCCCAGAAGAATCTATACCCGACGATCGTGACGGGCTCAAATCAGAACTAGCCAAAACAGGAGATGATGAGGGCCTCTGAGGAGAGGGAGAGGGAGTAGGGGTCGTCGAGGAAATAACATCAGGAGCAGTGAATGGCGAAGACGAGGGGGTCACAGTTGGTGTGGGCGAAGAAGAGAAATTCGACGATATAAAGGAACTTTTGGAGGATGAAACTCCAGTGGAAGATGGATAAACAATACTTGGGAACGAAGATGAAGTAACTTGGGGCGACACCGCCGCACTGCTTGAGACTAGTCGGCTCGTCGACGAAAGAGGCTGTGAAGACGTAATTGAGGTTGACAAAGAAGATGTTCCAATACTACTCGAAGTTGTGACTGTCTCCGACGAAGACGGTGAAGGGGATTTTGAGACAGCTGTCGAGGATGACTTTTCCAAGCTGCTCAAAGGAGTCGCCTCAGAAGATGGAGGAATTGAAGACGGAGATGACTCCACTGGGGTACTCAGTGCCGTGCTCGAAGTAGCTGGTGAGGACGAGAGAATTGCACTACTTGAGGGTGTAATGCTCTCTGGAGATTCTGGCGTTGGCTGGGGTGATGATGTGGTTGAAACGGTTGCCGACGATGACAGGGCGGCACTGCTCGACACGATGATACTTTCCGAAGTAGTTGTGGCCGGAAGAGAAGAAGTAGCAGGAACAGCTTGCGATGATGTGGTTTCCGATTCCGAAGCCGAAGTTGAGACGGAGGATTCAGTCAAAGAGGTCCCTTCAGTGGCACCAGGATAGCCAGAGGGAGCTGGAACCGGAATGACAGTGATATCTCGTCGAAGAAGATTGAGTTGCTCTGAAGAAATAGATGAGGCGGAGACGGAAAAGTCGTCTTGAGACAAGACTAGACCAAGACTAGAAGCAAAGGAGCGAAGAATCGGACCGGCCGAGCAAGAACAGGACCACGCCAGCGTGGTGAACACAGCCAGGCGAGTGATTCGCATCGCACTGTGTCTGGCTGGAGCAAAAAAGGATGGACCAATATCAATAAAGAACACAATTTCCTAGAAGTATAATATATAGATAGAAAGAGAGAGATTTGACATGATCGAGGAAGGTTAGGAGGGTAGGTAAAGGGAAAATCAGCGAGAGAATTGCATGACCGAGTGAATGAATGGCAGTGAAGAGCGATGAATGAGAGTGAATCACAGCTTAGCAGCCCCAAATAAAGACCACACAGCTACTCAACGATCACGTGGAGTGAAACTAAAAATGAAAGTAAAGGAAATAGAAAAAAAATGACCAAAAAAAGAGCCAGCAAAGGTAAGGCGAGAGAGAAGATCTTTATAAAGTAGTAAGTGCATAATTGAGATTAGGGCCTGGACCCAGTCTCAAGTGTTGGGCTGGGTCCAGAAGACACTCCATTTCCCACATACACAAAGATTCATGGCGCTTTGCGAAACGAGAAGTCTTAGTCTCGCTAGAAATAGAATGCTTTTAAGGGAGCGCGCGCGACAAAGAGGGAGGTTTGCTTGTTGCAGTTGGCGCCCGGTTTGCTGCAGTTGGATTCTGCGTCCTCTGGTTGGTCAAGAAGTGGACCCACCGGCTTTATTCAAACAAACAAAGCTTCTTCTCAGCCAATCAGAGCGAATTGTGGAGAATTAGGCTAATTATAGCTGCAGTCTGCACTCTGCAGCTTTCACTTGCAGCTTTCACTTCCTCTGATGAGCAGAAGCTATCTGCAGAGGAGAATGTGTGGTACTACCACTATATGAATGAGAATTATATTTGGATGCGACCATACTATATTAAATCCTCGTCTATTTCAAAGGATGCTTAAGAACCAACTTCCCAAATCGCCTTCCATACTCTGCTAATTTGGTCAACTCAATGAACGCCTCCTCAGCGCTACCCTCAAAGACCTCAACATTCTCAATTCTAAACTTATCCCCATAATTCTTTACCGCCCATTCTAGTACCCCCCAAGCCCTGACATGATCTTCCGGTCTGGCTGGCATTGTTACAGCACACGGGAAATGAATCGGTTTCATCGCAACATCAATATTCGTAATTCCACAAGCCTTACTGATTTGAGGGTCCCTTTGAAATCTCACTGATACGATCTTGCTATGGTCTGAGTCATTCAGACAGCTAGATGATAGTTCATAACTATCTGCATCGGGTTTTCCGACAGTATCGAAAACTTTTCAATGTAAGCTGTGCCATCTGCTCGGTATTTTCGAATTGAAGATTTGATACCAGAGACCAAAGTCGCGGATTCGTAGTCGAATAAATGTGTTACTCCGAGCCACCAACTTCCTGTCCTGGAGTTGGTGGTTCGATGTCCATCCGGAAGACGTCAAGTTTGAGGTTTTCGTCGACGTATATGGTGGTCATTGTAAAGATAAGGAACGAATAATTATTTGCGAAGTTAATTGAGACGTGTGGTTGAGCTGAATCTTGGATTTCCTTCTTATACTTCCTACTCGGATCCGGGGTGTTCGGGGCCCAAAGCAAACCCGATCGACTAGAGTTTTCCTGGAGGTTCACGGAATATCTTACGCTATACGTGATGATTGATAGAACGCACGGCAAAAATCCAATTAAGCAAAAGTCCACTGATAAATCCTGGTATGAACGCTGAAACCGCTGTCGGGCGACGGCGGTTGGTCCCATACCTTGAATGGTACTAGCATGAGCTGTCACATATTATGTTACTAGTAATGTACTAGTAAGATAAGATGCTAGCAATACATTATTAATGCAGTGACTTGTTGTAAGAGATAGGTTTCTCTGAAAACAATATACTACTAGTATATTGTAGTATAATGTTTTTAGAGATACAGCAATTGAAACAGTTGCGAATAGGTGATTTGCGAGATCCCGCTAGTCTTCTTGCTGGCCTTCTTGGCCTTCGCGATTCCCGTTGGTTTTTTTATCGACGACGGCAATTCCTTTGATTCTTTTTCCGGCCTCCAGAGCGGGTATTACGCAGATGTATTATGTGAAGCTCGTCTTTTCTCCTCAGCCAGACAACTTGTGCAGCGGCGACCCACTCCTCCCTTGTCTTTGGAAGTGGATCTATCTTCCACCATATGTCGCAGAGTATCCAGTCGGGCATTTTGGACCAGAAGCGAGCAGCATGTTCTTTCACAGGATCCCAATCGATGTGTCGTTCCATTTCCTTGAGACGGTAATAAAGCATCACCGGCGACTCATTGATATCATATTGGCCATCATCCATACAGGTCCTTTCAATTTCCAATCGAATGACGAATTGGAATTTTTCGTAGCTGATGGGAAGACGAGATAGAGTCCACCCAACAAAATGATCCCAGCTTGCATCTAGGGATCTTCCTTTTCCCGAAAGTCCTTCTATATGTTCGTCCCATCGTGCAAGGGCCTCTTCATCAAGTCCCCGCAGTGCACCACGCTTTTTCATGGAGTCTTCTCTGAACATCTCGGGGCAAATTAAGAAGATTGATTCCAAATGAACAAGCCAACGTGTTCTCTTGTGACGGTTGTCATTGATCCCGAATCTATGATCAGCCGGTATAATGTGGTCAGGGATCCCGTCTGTGGGCATTTCCTCGGGTAACTGTCCAGTTTCCATTTGATGGAGAGTCCGTTTCCGAGACGGGCGGATGAGGCTTTGACTGTCCATTTGCACTTGAGTCACAATGAATATAAAGATGATGAGGACGGTTTGAAGAGATGGAAGCTGAATCCAATTTTCAAAGTCAGATTCAGGGACGTTATGTCTGTGAAGCTGTTGTTGGTTCCGGTCTGCCACAACCAATCACAGCGAAGTCTGTAGAATCGAGGCACGCATGATCATACTATGACATCTCCAATTGACACTGTTGTCTGATATTAACAAGTATGCAATTATGTCATTTAAGACCGCTTTACTTCCTTCGCATCGCCGCTGCTACTAGCACCCCGTTTTTGTCGCTTGGGCGCTGTGTTTCTCGCTCCTCCTGATCTCAACTTCAAGATCGGGAGAAACGAAGAGCATTGCTGTTAAAAAGCCACCCACGGGAATACTATCACTGATAAAGAGCCCCCGCGTAGGTACACCAGAGCCTCATCGCAAAATATTATACATTATAATCCTCAGAATTTGAAGGAATAAACATATTTAAACGGCGATATAAGGATTTTAAGGCATTCGAACATACTAAGTTGATCTACTAGTAGGCCAGTCACATCAAGCACCATCAAGACAAGTTAAGAGGTCTTTCATAGAATAGTTAGGTACCCTACCTTAACTATATCTTAGCCTTCACCCTCCCACCATCCTCATCCTTCGAAAACCGATAAACAACATCCCCAAAAGACCCCGTCGGAAAAACATAAAACCACCTTAAATCCCCATTTCCCACATTAACAATTCCATGCTCAGCATTCGAAGGAATAAACACCGTACTCCCCTCACTAACCCTTGATGTCATCCCATCAATGGTGACCTCTCCTTCTCCGGAGAGAATGTGGTAGATTTCGGCTTGTTCGTGTCGGTGGGGGCAGAGGTGGCCTGTTGAAGGTGGACAGGTTGCGATTCCGGCGGATAGGTCTGAGGTTTTTGTTTGGGGGGTTGAGATTAGGGTGTGCCAGGTTATGGTGCCGTATGAGGGGGTTAGGAAGGATTCGGGGGGAGTGGTTTTTGTGTAGGTTGGTGGGATTATTGTTGGTTTTGTGTTGGAGGGGGACATTTTGTTGGTGATAACTCTTGGAAGAGTGTTCAAGTTTTGGGTTTGGTCTTGTGCAGTGGATGGTTGGAATTTGGATTGGGTGCTGTTATGATATGTCGGTTTGAATGTGAACTATAAGTATTCCATGATATTAGTAGTAAGTAAAATTCAATTGAGATGGAAGTATTGCTCAGATCTATCGATCATCACGTTTATATGATGTGCTTGCCCCGCGATTCAACCAAACTGGTACACTAGTACTACTAGTAAGAACCCATTTTAGTATCAGATTGATAGATGGACTTTCTTTCTCTTTTTAGAAAATCTTTCCATGATATGCGCCACTTGCATAGATACCTATCCAGTATTATGCTTGAGTGGATGATAGAAGTGGGGGAAAGTAATGGGCCAAGCTTGAACTCTAGCCATTTAGGTACGCCGTTCGATTTAGGTACGCCGTTCGTCCGGTCTACACAGCCGGCTAGTAGCCGACTATCTGGAAACATCCATGTAGATGTTTCGTCTACTAGTACTCTAGGTATCGACGGATATACTCTCTTGAAAAGGAGATGTTAACAAAATATCCATTCGTCCGCAGTAGAGTGGATCGATCTTATGGATAGGATGTATTGTATTGAGATTTATCATCACTGAAAACACAAGAAAATCAGCTCACCCGCCGAAATTACCTGCGCGCCATAGTGCCCGTCTGAACGCCTTAAAATGAGGACATAGTCAGGATTGGAAGGAAGTCAAGACCGGTATCAAGTTAGATGAGCTCGGATAGTGAGAGAAAGAGTCTGCCGGTTTAAATGGATGGATAATGAGAATGATGGCGTTGATTATGACAACGACGATGCTAGTCTAGCATCGTGGTAGGAGGGTGGATTTACCCTGCCTGCCCGTGGAGTAAAGGGAGGTGACGCGACGGCTGTGATTACTGCCGTGCAGAGAGGAGACCAGGAAGGATAAGAGGAAGATAGAGAGAAAAGGGCATTTGCAGTTGCAATTGCACAATGTAATCGTTGTGGGAATCGAAGAAAAAATGACTTTGAAAAAGATGATGGAAAATAGGGCAATAATAAATGAGACGCTGGCACAAAACCCAGGTGCAAACCATTTCAAATCGACATCATTGTGGGGAAAAAAGATAGGGAATTGACGCTGAGGCGGAGACTGGTAGTGTAGGTAGGTATTCTTCGTCCTTCGGGAAATAATTCATCAACCCGGAACTAGATCTACACCTCCTAATCTCTGCCAAAAATGCAGGTCTGCCTGTGCCTGGTATCAAGGCCAAGGGAGACGGGGGTATGTGGCTGGAACGGCTGGACATAATGTGAGTCCTATCATGAACAAGATAAAAAACAATATCCAGACAGGACATGGAACACGTATCATCCGTCCAAACGAAAACAGACAAAAACAAAACTAAACCAGAGGGAAAACGCTACCCGGTAAAAAAAGGAGGGGGAAGAGACACAAAAGAACAAAACCCATATCTGCGAGGGCCCCACGGGATGCATTCGAAGCATGTACAGGCTGAATGATGCCGGATCAAGACTCCATGATCATGCAAAGAGAGACAGACGAAAGAAAAGGGAAAACGTAATCACATATCAAAGTTGTCGTCAACGTTAAAAATCCCAGGCTCAGTGCCATCGGCAGTCTTTTGAATGCCGCTCATGCGCTGATCGGTTGAATTGGTTGGGCGATGGGTGCGTTGCCAGGCCCCATCGTGGATCGAGTCCTCGTCCATTTCATCGGGTTCATTCTTGAGATGATGGTCGATGGAGCTCTCGTTCACAAAGGTGAAGCCCTTGAAGTTGGCTTGCATACCCGGGGAGAGGGGTGTGGAACCCGGCATGAGACCGTTGGCCAAAGCGGCTGCGCGCAAATTCAACGAGTTGTTGTTCTCCAACGCATTAGTGAACTCGGGGTCAAAGTTGGAGGTGTCGGTATCGGACTGCAGCTTGGGCTTGAATGGTGGAATCACTTGCTTGCGGCAGAGCGCATCCCAGTCAATGTCGTGGAAGAATGGATGCTCCATAAGCTGTTTGGCATCGCCCTCGGCACCCAGACGATGCTTGGGGTTGCGGTTGAGTAGACCCTTCACGAAGTTCCTTCCCTCAGTGCTAAGAGCATCGCGAGGGAATCGCACCTTGCCGAAAGCAATGTTCTTGTACATTTGTTGAGTATCTTCGGCATAGAACGGACTCCAGCCACAGCACATTTCGAAAACCAAAACTCCAAGCGACCAGAAATCGACCATTTTGGTGTAGCCTTGCTCATCGAGTAGCACTTCGGGGGCTAGGTATTCGGTAGTACCACAGAATGTGTTGGTAGTGTCGTTTTGGGTGAGATTAGCTTTGGAAAGGCCGAAATCGCAGAGCGCGATGTGTCCGTTGGCATCAAGCAGGATGTTCTCTGGCTTCAGGTCACGGTAGACGATGTCGTGATCGTGGAGATGTTGCAATGCCAAAATCAATTCGGCAATATAGAACTTCGCTCGGGCCTCCTGAAAACGACCCTCACGCTGAAGATGCCAGAACAGCTCACCACCAGACATGTAATCGGTGACTAGATAGAGATCTGTCGGTGTTTGGAAGGAGAACTTGAGGCCGACGATAAATGGAGAGGCCGCCATGGCGGTCCGTACCAGAATGTTACGCTCTCCAAGTGTGTGTGCAATCTCTTTCTTCTGGATGATGACCTTCTTGGACAACACCTTCATGGCGTAGATACGTTCCGTGTCCTTCTTCTTAACCTGGTAGACTTGACCAAAGGTTCCCTTGCCGATAAGCTTAAGAATCTGGAAATCGTTGGGGCCGACATTCTTGCGGTCCGTCATCTCGAATCGCATCTGCAGGTGAATTTCACCTGATACCTGGCTATCTCCAGCTCCGCGTGCGACCAGCGGGAACCACCCTTCCAGTCGGCTGTGGTCTTCTCTTAGGTTAATACTCAGACGAACATGACCTAAGAAGGCCTCTTGGTTGCTGCGATCGTAGACGGTGACATCGACTTCGGATTGGTCGCCCAGAACATCGCTGTTTAAGAAGAGGAGGTTAGCAAGAAGGCAATGGAGATTTGAAATGAAAAATCTGCAACCGGTGATTAAAACTCACAATGTGGCCTCGTGATCCCAATGGGGATCGGTCACGGGGGATCTGCCCTTGTGATTGGCATCGACTGCACTGTTGTGGCTGCTCTGGCGACTTCTCATTGGAATGGCCATGGGCATACCAGCCTCGGCATCGGATTCCATCTGACGTCGCTTCTTTTCCTCTTCCCCATCGCGAGCACCCTTTGAGATATATTCGTTCCACTCGAAAACGCAAACGACGTATGGGTCGAAGCTGGGACGCAATCCTCGTGCCTCAGAAATCTTCACGGATAGTTTCCCCTTCAGAGATCCTACGGGGGGACCATTGGATGGGGATGCTGAGGATTCGCGGGGGAATGCTTCGTCGAGTTTCATCGTGATTTCGTCGGTGGAGGATTCCATCTCATCGGGGGTGGTTTGCTGGGTGGGTTCAGGTTCATCGACTTCGCGAGGAGCCGAAGTGACGGATTTTTTGTCCGCTGATTGATCTTCGTTTGACATTGCACGGGGGGTCAATGGCGGAGTATTCTTGAAACACACCCCATCGGGTGCGCTGAGAGTCAGCTTGGCAAGTTCTTCTGAAAATATATTGACGAGCGACTTCTCGCCGTGCGACGGTAATGGAGATGGATCGGTAAGGGAAGGTAACGGATTGGAGGCAGGAGGAAGAGAAGGGTTGAAGAAATGGGTGGCAAGTACGGGGTCATCCGAGACGCTCGAGACAGGCAGGGAAGTCTGCCGACGAGAGGGAGAAGGACTCTCGGAGCGAGTAGATGGAGCGAGATAATTTTTCAGAGTGTTGTAAATTGACACTCTTGTGTCTGGACTCGAGTCGAGTCCCGTCTCGTCGGATTCCGTTTGCAATAGGGAATGAGGGGGAGTAGGGATAGAATTGTGGTGATGTGGGAGATCATCCATTTGATCAGACACCTCCTCTGATTCTATCATGACGAAGGAATCGGGGGAGGCATGAGAATGGTCATGTTGGGTTTGGTGGTGGGGTTGGTGGGTGTCTGAGTGGGGGTCCGCAGAGAAGGGCTTCGAAAGACATGACCACAGCCGCGGCTGACCATCGGAAGTTGCTTCTTTATCTTTCTGATCACCGGAGGAGGAACCAACCTGAAAGTAGTTATGCATGATTGAAGGCAGACGTTTGTCCGCAGGATCCGGTTGAGGAGTTGCGATGCCTGTCGGAGTTGAGCCGTTGGAGCCGATTTGGTCTTGGTTATCGTCTTCGGGTCCGGAGCTATGAGATCAAAACAGGCTGAGTTAGCCATGGTGGATTTTTTAGGGACGGGAAATTCATGGATGATTAAATAAAAAGAAGGATTTGCAAAATGCAGGAAACAATGATAAAGAAAAAGAGACATTTATGTGGTTTTTTATTGATTTGCGACCGGCATGATCCCACGTCAGAGAAAACCAACGGGAAAACTCCGGAGGGGAAAAGACGAAGAGGGGGCAGAAAATGAGGTCGACCACAGCCCAACCACAAGGGCAAAAAAATAATAATAAAAAAAGGATTATCTGCAGGGTCGCCTCTCCGGGATGCAATGCAGTGTAAGGGGAAAATAGTAAACTGAAACAGCCCAAAATCAGGCTTGTTTCGAGTCCAAATTCAACGACCAGAGGTAGAGGAGAAGAGAGAGGGAGAGAGGCAAAAAGAGAGCCATCAGAGTGGGAGACTTACGTTGGCTTCATGTCGGGCTCGCCATGCAACTCGGTTCCACTCTGAGCAGCAGCCATTGCGTTTCCATCTAACGCAGAGAAGTACCCTCCGCTTGGAAACGAAGATTTGAGAGAACGAGAGAGGAGGAGGGGTGGGGGGAAATAAGAAGAGGCGGGGGTGGATGGAGTGAAGAACGGGAAACGCAGGAAAAAAAAGAAACTTTGTGACGCCGCCCGATGATGAGCTAAGGGTGTTTGCGGAACAATACAGCATAAAGTATAGTGGATATTATATTGTATATCTAGCAGATATAATATAGAATAGAGTGAGAGAATAGTAAGAATAAAATCAGAATAATATAATTCTATTCCTGCTAATACTATTTGTATTCAGGATGACCGGGCTGTGTGAGGCAAATACTGCTTGACAGCTGAGGCTGACCATCAGCTGAGCATGTGAGATTCCAGAAGAGACTGAAAGTTATGTACTTACTTGTAAGTTAGTTAGAGTGAGAGTAAGAGTGAGAGCAAAGTAGTATTAAATCTCTCTTCATCTGTATTTGCTTTTGATCTATTTAAAATACTAGTAATAGCATACTATGCTGTTAGTATTCTCCGTCTACCCTAATTAGTCCCTACTAGGTAGTAGTACATTCCAGTACAGCCCTCACGATAGCAAATACTAACCCAATCAGAGTTAATATACGCCTATCAGATATCCTACTTCTAATTGTCAACATTATTGCTATCCTCAAATATAGCACTATGCTAATCCATGAGGTAATTAGTAGTACTGCTAATACTGAATCCATACTCGGCGAACCCGACCTTCCATACCCAACTCGATCGATCGCCCACATGGCCTGCATTCCAATGGAATTATTCGCCTCCTGCGCTGTTTCTTTTTATTTTGCTCTTTTCTTCCATTCGCCTCTTTTTGATTGAATTCACAGGACATCCTTATCACCCTTGACCGCATATGCCCGCTCCAACAATCTCCGCCATCTCCGCAGTATCAGCGGGGTACATCCTTTCGTCCACACGCTAGTCATTTGGTATCCGAACTACTAAACTACCCTAGTTGACTAACTACTGGAGTAGTTTGACTATCTATGCCATGTGGTTCAGAAGCCTGCCCCATTCTATCTGCTAGTGATGGTGAACTACTACTCCGTACTAACCAGTACTTACTATTTGTATAATACTCCTGTACAACATAGATCGAGTCCGATCGGCAATTCCGCATCGTGATCGTGCAGCTCGCAATATGGCCCGGCCCAGCTTGGGCTCCCCTTGCAGCTGCATACCAGTGAAGCTCCGTGTTCAACTCCTTCTCTCGTGGCCCCTACAGTACACTACCTACATATGTACTTCCACTATGTACAGTATGTACCTATGACTCGCCATCTTGCGGTATGCTAAGCCATCTCCACCCACTGCGTCATAGGGCGCCCGCCATCGGGGCCCTGAGCTGCTATGCCTCGCTCTCTGGTTTGATGGATTTAAGAGCCGGTCGCGCTCCTCGCGGGCAATGGATGTGCCACAAATGTGAGCTTGCGACTCTGAAGAAAATCAAAAGCAACACAACAATCCAAAATGCAGTGCTGTGACCATGCCTATACCTATACCTATGGCTTTGGCTATGGCTATGACTATGACCCTTCGAGCTCGGAGCTCTTGTTTGTACTGTGCAGCGGAGTAGAACTCCGACCAAATCCTTTAATCCCAACCTTTTTTATTGACCAGTAGATCAACTTATGTACTCTGTACTCTGTAACTTGAATTCAACTGCAGTATGGAGTGCCACCCCCTCCCCCCTCTTTAATCCAACCCCAAGGCGGGGGAGGATCTGCAAGATGCCCCTCACAATGGAGATTTGCGACACTTGAGATTCACAAATCACAATGCCATTGGAAATGAAATCCCGATCCTTCGTTCGCATAAGTTGCCAGGGTTGACTTGAATATTGCTAGGGGTGATCTTAATACAGTACTCTTGCTGTTCCAGGAAGCTACAGTAGCATCTTCGACTCAGCAACGCCTCTACGTACCAGCATCTCTGGTCTCGATAGACAGCATTAACCCGCATGCATGCTAGTTTATCCGTAGGGCCACGGGGCGCAAAGGCACCCGACATTCAATTCGTAGGTCATCTGCCTGAGCTGCGGTGAGGTTGTGCCACGATCTGCGACCATGCAGCCGACTTTTGTTCCCGAGGCCACCACATCTCATGCACTGTGATGGAGTACAGTCGCCCGAAGACATCTCTGGAAAGCGTGGAGAAGGAATTCATCGCGCCGAGATTGGCTCTACCTTGCGGGATCAAGGCCCTTGACAGGAAGGTCGCAGGTGCGTGTCGGTTGATCTACGGCCGTACATACAAATGCATACTACGGAGGAGTAAATAGTATACGCAGTACGACTCCTACCTAGATAGGTAGCAGTAGCTCAACGCACTTACTGGCTAATACCTTAAGAGGTCTAAGCAAACATGAGTTTCTGCACTGAAAAAGCAGGTTTCTTAATTATTATTACTATTATTATTATTATGATTTTCCTTGACAGCATGGAGAGAGTTCAAGTCTGTGCTATAAGCGCCTGCAACAAGCAGGAGTCTCTGCATGCATGTGATATTGACAGCTTCGAAATATTGTCTACCTCGCATCGGCAAGTGTATACATACATCGACATTGGAATGTACATAAATATCGCCATAATAAGGAGGATACTTCATACTTAAAAACTGCAGGATAGGCAAGTATACAACGCCATCCCTTCAGCCCTAGTAGTACCAGTACCTACTCCTATAGTCCCACCATCGCATTCCCGAAAGATCGGTGAAGAGAACAGGGTGCACGGAGCCGTAGTTGGCTCTTCTCCCGCTTAGCTTTAATTAGCAGACCCCGAGAACCAAAGCTTTCTCGCCAATGATAAGGAAATCAATCGGGAGAGAACGGCGCATTTCGCTCGTGCTAACCGACCGGTGAGCGTTTTAGTGCGGCTGGTTCTCCAGAAATGAGCTCATCGTGCGGCCGTTAACCTCCGCCCCAAGCGGTTTACCTCTGGGGCAGTGTGCACAGGATGATGTTTGAATCTCAGGAATGGAGTGCGAGTTAATGTGAACGTGCCACAATGAAAGCCATTAAAGGCCTAGAATCGATGTGCTGTCTGCTGATCATTTTAAATCAGTCGCTCGTGCGAAGTGATCCACACGCCTCATAATTGCTGTGACGTCATATCTTAATGTGAATAATTCACGCCTTAGGCACAACGAAAATATGAGGCATCAATTATTGAGTCACGTGCTGGTGAGTCAGCAAGAGGCAGCCTCATCACCTGATATGCCAAGCATTTGGAACACTATATGGAGTCACGTGCGCTACCCAGTATCGGATTATCATCCGCCCGCAAGAGCTGTTTTGCTTGTGGTTGAACATTGAGACTAAATCGTCCATTGTGACCCCAATTTCATCATCTAAAATGCCTCGAAAGGTTAGGGCAGCCGCCCAAGCGGCAGCCAAATCTATGAGTTAGTTTTTTCCGCGCATCCCCACCACTTTCCCCAGAGAAATTGCGCCTGTCGCAACCTCACCCCTTTGGACGCGCTTCGCGACTGACACTTTTTTTCCCCAGAAAATGTGCCTGTAATTCCCGACGGCTCTGATGACGAAATGATTGATCTCCCACCTTCCGATCCTTCATCGCCCGTGGTTGAAGAAGATCCAGAATCTCCCGAAGAAGATCTGGATGTTGAACCCGAGGCGGAGGCTGAGGCTGAAGCCGAACCGGATAATGATGCGCAGGCCGAAACCCCCGGTGAATCAAAGCAAGATGATGATACCAATGCCGCGACGCCGGCTTTAGATGAGAGCACAGTCCTTGAGGGTGATAGCCCGGCGTTAGGTCGTCCATCAATCCCTCGCAAGCGACGTATCGGCCGTCCTCCCAAGAATCCCCGTCCTGAGGATCTAGACTTGGATGCGGCTCAATCGCCACTTCGTGTGACGACTCCCGTCAAGCGACGTCGTGGTCGCCCAGCTGCAAGTGGTGGTCGTTGGGCGCGCAACCGTGGACCTAACCACTTGACTCAAATTCCTATTGACAAGGAAGGAAACATGATGGACGTAATTGGCGATGAAGTGTCTCTTCCCCCGAACCCCACCGGTGATGCCAAAGTTGATGCAGATGGTCATCTGCTTGGAGGACGCGAATATCGTGTGCGCACCTTCACGATTCTCAACCGCGATAACAAACTGTACATGCTTTCGACTGAGCCCGCGCGATGTATTGGCTTTCGTGATTCGTATCTTTTCTTCCAAAAGCATAAGATGCTTTATAAGATCATTATCGATGATGACGCGAAACGAGATTTAATCGAGCGAGATATCATTCCTCATTCTTACAAAGGTCGAGCAATCGGTGTTGTGACTGCACGCTCTGTTTTCCGCGAGTTTGGCGCAAAGATTGTTGTTGGCGGGAAGAAGATTACCGACGACTATGATGAGAAGGCAGCTCGCGAGCGGGGCGACGTTGAGGACGAGCTCGCCGTCCCCGAAGATAAACTGCCCGGCCCGGGTGAACCTTACAACCGCAACCAATACGTCGCATGGCACGGCGCATCTGCAGTCTACCACACCGGAGCACCATCAGTCCCTATGGCAGGAGGTAAACCAATTGATCCCAAGAAGCGACGCGTGCCAATCACCGATGATAATTGGATGGTTGAGCACGCTCGCGCCGCGAGGTTCGTACTTGTTGATGAATCCCATCTTTCACTTGCATCCGAAGCTAACCATATCCGCGCAGTGCCTACAATTCGAAGCTCTCTGAAATGCGTCGATCAACAATGAATGGAATTTACGATATTCACACCAATACCATGCAATATCCCCAGATAATGCAGCCAACGCATTGCCGTATTGAGCGCGTTCCACCACCAGACATCCGCAGCCCGGCCGAACTAATGACGGACATGTCCTCGCTCAGTATCGCGAACCAAAACAACGACACAAACCCACCAACACCCACCGAGCCAAAGGAAAACACAAACGCAGAAGAGAAGCCCGAGGAAGAATCTACATCCAGTTCTATCTTCCCGCCAGTACCTGCTCATATTTCAGACCGTTACCTCGTTCAAGACATTGTTTTCGAATCTCCACCATACTCGAACATGGGCGTTCCAGGTCCAGATGGCGATCTCAAGAATCTCCAGCCAAACGGCCTAGTCAGCATTGCGAACCCTGCCCATCCAGAATTCATGTCTCCTGATATCATTGCACTTCTCCCGGATGAATGCAAGGAAGCTCTTCTCGATGCTGCAGCCCGCGAAGTGGAATGGAAAACCAGATGGTCTACTGAAGCGACAGATGGCCAGCGTGCTGTTCCGGCTAAGAGCTATGCTTGGTACCCTTAGTGGGAGTGCTGACATGGCATGACCACTTGCCAAAGCACATAATGTTTCTTGCTCTGGCGTCTACTCGTGACAAGAATTTTCTTTTCCTTTCTCAATTTCAATTTCAACTTCAGTTCACATGGCGAAATGGTGGTTTGTTTTTTCAAAGCATGGATCAGGATCGGTTTTTCATGATGGGTGAAAATACCATGGGAGTTTTGTTTGTTTTTTTCTCTTTCCTTCTTCTGTTCGTCCACCTTTGCTCGGACTTCTAGCTACTACTATTTTTCTCATGTCGGGTCTTTTGATGTGAGCTTTGCTAGACTCAGTGATCTAGGGAACGAATATGAATATGAAGACATACTTTGAACCAATAAGAGATACCTTGATTAAGATTGTATTCCACTGAAGCCGAAGTCTTAGCCTTGACTTTGAAACTGCGAAGTTACTAGACTTGTTTACTCGGGTTTCATTATAATTGAAGTAAATTGAAATCTGCATTGAGATCACAGCCATGCGATGGCCTGTAACATGCCAAATATCCATCTAGAATCGATTCAGAAGCAAAGTTAAAAGAAGAGAAAGGGAGAACAACCCTAAAACTAATTGCGAAGTCAAAGAGATCCACGACGCAGGATCAGCTTTGCGGGATTAAGTTTGGAAGGTTGAGCAGATCTACTGCTTAAGGATGAAATTAACGTCCAAAGGACAGAAGGGTATGGTAGAGGAATAGAATGAGAGATGAGAAAAGTAGGTGAGAACCATATTGAAGTGTATAGAGAGAGAAAAAGCGCCAGGATACAAAAAGTAACAGAAAAGAACAAAAGGGCTTGCTTGCGACGAAGGCATCCAATGCATAAGTGGTAAGAGACAAGACATCAATCAGCCAAGGGGACGAGGTAGGGAGATTTGCAAATGCGGTAATAATTTAGTGGTGGCTTGTTAGCTAGGTAAAAGAGACGAAAGGAGGCTGGGAGCAAAGAGAAATAGAGACTACATAGCCATTTCGGCACGCAGTTTGGCGAGCTCCGCCTCTTCGTCGTCTTCTTCGGCTGCCTTTGTCTTGTCCTTGGACACTGTGATAGTTAGTATCGGGACGAATAGTACTTGTGCGGAGTGTTGTCAACTTACGCTCCGAAGTGCCCGCAGCCGGTAACCGGTCCAGCTGGGTGCCGACAGGTGTAGGACCGGTATTGAGCATGCGCTCGTCCATGGCCCCCTGTTCCAGTTCTTCCAACTCGGCATCCAACTCTTCTTCGTCGGGCTGTTCGCCCAGAGGAACACTGGTGATCGCCTGTCCGATTTCTTCGCTGAGTTGATGTTGTTCGCGTAGTTTGTCCCTGGTGTCGTGTCAGTAAGTTGGCCCAATGTATTAGGAAAGAGTCCCTGTTTATTAGAAGACCCATATCGAATCACGTACATTGTCTCGTCCACCTGTTCGAGGCTCATTCCACCGTGGATCTGCTTCATGGCGTGGCCAGCCTTCTGCATCGCTAGCAGGGTCTCGTGATTAATGTTGGCGGCTTCGATCGAATATATCTGCTGCTCAAGTTGGACGATTTGGGATGTTGTCTGCTCGAGATTCGTTTGGTGGACCTTTTTCCGTCGGAGTGCGGCTTTGGCAGCTATATATGATGCGCAGGTATAAAATTAGACACTGGAATCCGTACAAGCATTTGCCGTGGCAGAGTCATCTCCAAAAGAAGACAAAAGACAATGGGCCACTCAGGTTCACGCTGAGAGATAAGAGATAGAGACTGTACCGTTCTTATTTGTGTTGACATGCTTCCGTGCAGCGGCTTCCTGCTCCGCGATCTGATTGTCCAAATGATTCTCTCGCTTCTTTAGCATATCCAGCTGCTCACGCAACATCAAGATCGCCTCTTTGGGCGCATCCTTCCGCTTCTGAGCGGCAGCTCCGCCAAACCAGGACCACATCGTGGGGGCGGGAGGTGGTGTAAGGAGTTCGCAAGAAAGACGAAAGTCGGGTATTATAGATGCGAGTCGGTCCTTCTTGCGGATGACCAGGCAGCACTGGCAATGAAGGATATGATTGTAGTGGCGTCCAGCGAGTTGCGGGCAGGTCAGACGGAGGTGGATAGACTAGGATAGGCACCAGGCAGAACGTCAACTGCGCGCAGTATACAAAGCACTGGGTCGACAGTAGCGAGAGAGTCTGTGCGAGAGTCGAGATGTTACTCCGAAGAAGACAATCGATTATCGCGTGCGGCTTTCAAGTCACCCGATGTTCAAATGTCAAAATGGAGGGGAAACTCCCCTCGCTGGGCCTATGACATACACGGGCCGATCGGGTCACGTGGGGCCCTTATTGTCTCCGCCAAATCGTTCGACTTTCCTCCTTTCTTCAACCCAGTGGGCTCGTGGAATGAATGGGCCGCGTGCCTCTAAGCGCGCATTTCTTTGCGAGTTATCGTGTCTCCCTGCGGATACAAAGGTCCGATTTTTGGGATGGTACGTTGAGGAGATTCGTCCAATGAGATGTTGCCGAAATGATCTATACTAATGAGAGTCTTTTGACTCTAGCGTGAGACAATATAATGTCACTGAGGGTCATCTAATTCTCGAACACAATTATGTACGGGGAAATGATGAGGCCAATAGTGTTCCCGTGGATATCAATCCTGTTCTTGAGAATATCACTTCGGAAGAGCTGCGCGTGGGCGCCTGGTTGAATGTGTTGGGTTATGTCAGGGATGCTCACTCGCCTTCTACTTCTTTCTCTTCGAGCCAGCTTGATGCACAATCATCACAGAGCTCCAATGATGGCTCGTCTACTAGATTACAACGGACTGTCGCGTCACGGCCGGTGTATATCGACGCGGTATTGGTCTTCCCCGCGGGTGCCATTGCTTTGGGAGAATATGAGCGTATTCTACGCAATGTCCAGGACGTGGAACGCCGCATGCAATACATGAATTGAAGACTACTACACGACAGAGTTGGCCCTTGCCCTTTTGCTGGTCTCGTTCTACGGGACTAGTACAGAAGATTGATTGAAAATCATGGTTGAATATCAGTGGCATTGAGCCATTAGCTACCATTATCATTAATGTTTTGTTTAAACGAACAACTTTTGCAATATTTCTCGAGCAAGATTGAATTTTCTAAAACCCTCCAATGCAAAACAGATGGGGTATCACGTCTGTATCAGACAAAGCAGACAGAAATCAAACCAAAAGCACAATATGCACCCAAGCTCAGCTTGCCTCATTCTGCTTCTCCTCGTCATTGGGCCGCGCAGCTCCCTGACCAGCAAGTCTTCTCGCCCGTTTACCCTCGAGCTTCTTCTTATCCTCCTGCATACGCACAATGAGATTACTCTTCATGCGAATCTTATAGCCGTATTTGTAGAACACAAATGGGATCGGCACAATGGCAACCTCCAACAGACCCAGCAAGGTTCCCGACCAATTGGGTCCCAGGCTATCGTACATATACGAGCCAACCAGTGGAAGTACACCACCAAGTATACTGCGAATGACAGAGTTACCTGCAAGGGCACTGGCAGCGTACATTCCGTAACTGTAGGTGAGGTAGTTCGACGCGTAGATGAAAACACCCGTGTTTCCAGCACCAAAGGGAATTCCTGCGAGAAGTGGGACGATCCAGTGAATCGAAGCAGGGGCACAAGTCCAGGCGAACCAGAGTTCGCCGATAGGAATGAGGATGGAGCAAATGCAAACGAAGGAAACCATCGCTTCTGGGTGGACCTTGCCGGTCTCAGGATCCAATTCGTGGCTGTTGATGAGTCTGCGAACAAAAGGCTCACAGGCGATGGTGATCAACACGCCGATTCCGATACCAAGGAATGCGAGACCTGACAGACCAAGACCCCAACCGCGGATGTCTCCAAAGACAATTGGGTAAGCAGTGAAGCAGAGATAGAGAATACCATACACAATGGCGACATAGATATTCCAGAAAATGCTATTCGAGGTGTTAGCAGTATTCACAAAAACCAACTGAGAATGAACAGTACTTACCAGATTGGCTCAGTAACAGCCATAACGAAAGGTCGACTCAGATTCAACTTCAAAATCTCATACAGACTCTCCTTCCGGTCATATCGCGACCACCAGCGTTCATCACCAGTTTCCTTGCGCAGACGAGCAGCCTTCTGTTGCAACAAAGTAGGAGCATATGTCTCCGTCAGAATAATCGCAAGACCAAGCGCCACAGCAGACAAAATAAGCGCAATCCAACACATCCATCTCCAACCCAAATACTGTGTGACAAAGCCACCAATCACAGGTCCCAAAACAGGTCCATTCAGCGGCCCAATACTCCAGATCGAGATAGCCAGAGCTCGGTGTTCATCGTCGACTAAATCTGCCACCATTCCGGGTGCTGTAGAGATCATCACACTACCAAAGAAAGCACCAATGAAGCGGACCACAATGAGAGCTGTGACTGATTTTGCTAGTGCACAGGGAATGATAAGTATGGTGAAAACGAACAGGCAGATGACGCAGACGGGCTTTCGGCCGTAGACCTCGCTCAGCGGAGCCATGAACATTGAGCCGATTGCGAGACCAATTAGGTAGAATGTTAAGCCGAGAGTGACAATTGTGGAGTTTTCGTTGAATTCTTCGCCAATTTGACTGACGCCGGAAGTATATGAGGTGGAGTATAGCACGCTGTCATTTGTTAGATATGATCTTACTTCATTTTCTGTCCATTCTTAATGAACGATCAAACTTACACAATGAGTGTGTTCCAAGAGAGAAAGAGTAATCCCATGGCTTTATATCTGAGAGACCAATTCTTGGGATTCGTAGGATCATCTTCACCGTCCCAATCAACTTCATAGTTTGGATCGGCCGTCATATTAGTCGGGATAGTAGTGACACGCTGAGAAAGGGACATATGGTCCGATGCTCGCGATGGGCGTGCGGTGAGAGTCTTGTCCAGTGCCTCATGGTCATCATGGGTATCTACCGAGGAGATAGAATCTCCGATTGAATCTGAGTCGTGAGAATGTTCGGCATTGCGAGGCCATTTCTCTTGCGTATACTCTGCCGAAGCATGCGAGCTTTCTGAAGCCATGCTGGGCAATTCAACTGCGATGAGCGATGGCGGCGGGGAGAATAGTTGGAGTATATCAAAGTTCAAGCGGGGTTAATTTGAGTTTATAAGCCCGGCTATGGCGTTGGGAATGATGGATCTTCCTGTACACTGTTGTAATCAGATGTACTCTGTATAATGGCGATAATGTGTTAAAACTATCCCCGGTCCGAGATGACAAACAGTTGGTGATAAATCTAAGCCTTTACGGAGATATCAAGGCCCGTTGCAATCCCCGTAAAAGTGAGAAAATAGTGGAGATTCCAGGCTGGCTGGGCAAAAACAGCAGAAGAGAAGTATAGCCTAGGCTAATCAATCCAGATGGGCCTGCCGCCGAGGTAATCTTGACTGGGTCCAACCACAGCCAAGACCAAATATCAGAGAGGGAGAAAGATCTAAGAAAAAGGAGAAAAGTGTACTCCGTATTCTTTTAGCGGGAATTATAGCACTTTTGCATGAGCTTTCTGGCTCAGAAATTTTTCGGCCCTGGACAGGTGGGGCTCGGGCAGTGATAAGCCTAATTCTGCGCCGACGAGGGCCAAAAAAAATCCCCCTACTGCCGATTGCTGTGATTTGATTCGGAAATCAGGCCGAGGCCAGTGCGTACCTGTAACTGTATGGAGTGCATACGTGCTTTTCAACGGTGTAGTACTGCGTACTGTGCATGAGCCAAGGTATTATATTCAAGATTTGAGAGTATTCTCAGAGTATTCTCTTCTGGCTCGGGTTCCTGATTTCCTCTCCATACTTCACATCCGCTGCCGTCTGGAGACATTCCCCATGGGAACTCCATGTGTATGTGGCTCCATGTGCACCTATGCTCCATGAGTCGGTGGCTCCATGGTGTGTTCTGGCTCAGGCTCTGGACCTGATTCGGGTACGATCCCCTATTTGATCCGGGAGACATGTGGATCTTGGACTGGTGGATACAGACATCGGGTACAGGTATAGCGTGCCGGTTTGCCGATTACACACGCAATCCCCAGCTGCTGTCACGTTTTAACAAAGAAGCCACAGGTTGGCTGCTGCTGTTCCCCGTCAAGTCTGGGCGGTTTGCCTAAGCTTCTGCGTTTGCGGGGCTCGGAGTTCTTTGCGATCTGTGAAAGCCCTCCTCTGAGTGTGTTCCGGGGCTCAATGGGCTCGATCTCAGGTTGTAAAGTAGATGGTCAGTATCGGAGCTTTAATTCTCGGCAGAAGAAACATCCCGTTTAAAGATACCACGGACTGCCGATGAGGGGCAATGCCGAAGGGCCTGCGATGCCGTTGGAATCTTTGTGCGGTGCGGAATTTTGGCGGAATCATTCCGACAGATTTCCGTGCGATCGAAGGGGACAACAAACGAACAAAAGATCATGCAACTGAATTACTGCATGAAATGAGATATAGGGCAAACTAATTATTGTCCGACATCTATGTCGATCAACAGGGCTCTCCCACATTTGAAACCAGAACGCGAATTGCACAGGATGAAGCGATGACAAAACGAGTCAACATAAAGACAGAAGTTCAATAGTATTTGCAGCACGTTTGGAAAATGGGCGTACTAAGATGGATATTTTGTTTGAAGAAATACAGGGTACAATTGAATAGGTGCGATTGCTTCAGATTCTAGTCAGAGTTTACAAGTACCCTTGATGAATTCGAGAAGATACAGACAAGGAAGACAACGAAACTAGAAGTAGGAGAAGTACCAAGTTGGAAGACAGCAATAGAATTTACATGCTCCGATGCAGACTATCTTCATGGAGATGTACGCAGTATACAATGCGTGGAAAATACAAGCGATGCACTCATGTATGCAAACAAGGCGGAAAAGATATGAATGGGCTCAGCCAAGGTGCTGCAACCTTGAAACTCATGTACCTTAAGTCCATTCTGGTGACAGTCATACCCTAAACGCTCTCTAGGCCAGAAATGGAATGGGTTGAGGGAGGAGGCTAAAGAGTTCATCGGGTCTGTTCCGTATGTACCCCATACTACTAACTGATAGTGGTATAGAATCTAATCTTCAAGACACAAGCTATCTCTCATCCAATAGAAATCAACCTTTGGGATGATATCATGAAAGTATGCTTGCTCCTGGTGTCTTTGATGTATGTCTAAAAACCCGTTACTTTCATTAATCGCGACACTTTCATACACCTGCACTGGGCAGTGCACATAGTAGTTATGTGAATAGTATGCAGAGATCATGCCACCCCTTGGGGGGAGGACACCGTGCTGCTAGTAGAAGTCGGTGTGGATGGAGACAGCTCTGCAACAGTAGGATTAAGAGCACTTATGTTAATGCACTCCTATGAATGTATGCCATTCTGCACGGTCTTCTTTTGGCCGATCGAGTAGAAGTGGGTCCCCCAGTTTCTCAGAGAAGTTCTCATCAACGTGGCACCTGCAATGAAGAACCATCTATAATAGATCAGAATAAGCCACATCACATCGCTTGAGGATGGCGTTAAAATAGAAAGTGCAGTCTAGAATATTAGTGGAGCAGAGAATGACCCCCACCTATTTACAATTTAAGAGGTAACATGAACAAGCTCGCTGTGCCATTCCTGATCGATCAAACCTCGGAGAAACTGCAGTCAACCCGGGGGAGATTGACCAATCACAACGTCGCTTTCATCTCGTTTAGAAATAACCGAGCCGTTTGACTCTAAGCGACCCTACAATTTCACCTTACGCCTTACATTCTGGTGAATCCTGCTGGATCTCGGAGTTGAAAATCTTTTTTTAATGTTCTGTTCTCATAAATTAGTATGTTATTAATTTATTGGATTTAATAAAATGGGTTGGTTGATCCAACTTGTCAAATGTTGTAGTCTTCACTCTTTAAATCTCCGTTGAGGTGTACTACTTACGACCTGTCACTACCCTGCACTTCGGGGAATTTCTTCAATCTATCATCGCCATTTTTTCCGCTCTTGAATATTTATTCTCTATGAGTGAATGAAACTCGATTCTTTCTTCCTCACAGAAGGACATTTTCCAACTGGATTGATCCACCAGAATTTCGCCAAATTTACTGCTGCTGCTACTACAATGATCCCGATTTTCGTTGCACTATTGGGCCTCGGCCTTTACCTCCGCCATGTTAATTCTGTGATGAAAGAAGTGCCACCAGAAGCAAAATCAGCATCTCCGAATCGCTGGACTGTTGATCAAGTCAACGCCGGTTACAAAAAGGCTATTGAAAGCCCGGTTGATGTTAACAAAGCTCTCCCGCCTAAACAAGCACGTCGATATGTGATTGTTGGTGGATCCGGTATGTACTTACTTACTACCTGCATGTAATTTGCATACTGCATGCATAAAAAAAGAAAAAGAAAAACACCCGAAATAAGAGACCGATTCTGACATCTCTTATGCAGGTCTTGTCGGTGGATGGATTGTATCCCATTTACTTGCGCGGGGTGAACACCCTTCTGCGGTCCGTGTACTCGATCTCCTGTCACCATCCAAAGACATCCTCGACCAAGGCGTGAATTTCGTCAAAACCAACATCACAGATGAGTTGGCTGTCACTACAGCCTTCGAAAAACCATGGCCAGAGACCGTCTCCAACTTCCCATTGACAGTCTTCCATACTGCAGCCACCATTCGCCCTCAGGAGCGCCTGGAGATGTTCCTACCGCTATGTAGCAAAGTGAATATCGACGGCACTCGAAATGTTCTGAATGCTGCAAGAAAGGCTAAGGCCTCATGCTTTATCTCGACTTCATCCGGTTCTATCACTCTCCACAAAATGGGTTTCTGGGTAGCTCCTTGGGAGAAATTGCCCAAGCGTGCGTTCCAGGTTCTCAGCGACGATGCAAAGTTACCTGAACGCCATGATGAGTTCTTTGGTAACTATGCCGTGACGAAAGTTGAAGCTGAGCAAATGGTTCGCTCGGCAGATGATCCTGCGTCGAATTTCCGTACTGGATGTATTCGTCCTGCGAATGGGATTTATGGGATTGGAAGCGATGCAAGTATGACAATAACTGGTGTTTATCTGCGGAACCAAGGAAGCCCAACGTGAGTGATCAATACGAGAAGGAGAAATATGAAAGAAGAATATATGCTAAACGAAATCATAGCTGGGTCCGACCTGTAATTCAAAGCTTCGTCAACGCAGAGAATGTCTCCATCGCCCACCTCCTCTATGAACAACGACTTCTCGAACAGAGTCAACCAAACTCCACCCTCCCCAATATCGGCGGTCAATCCTTCGTCGTGACAGATCCGAACCCAGCAATTTCCTTCAGCGACATCTACACGTTACTAGAAACTCTGTCGAAAACTCCAGTTTCATTCCCGACCATTCCACCAGTCCCACTTCTCATCCTCTCGTACCTGATCGAGTTGTACTCAGTCATCCAGTTCAAATATCTACCCTGGCTCTTACCAAGTATCAAGGGTGATTTGAACCAGATTCAACCTTCGCTATTCAGTATCTCAGATGTCTTTTGCATTGCGGATGATAGTCGTGCGAAGAAGGCTCCTGAGTTAGGCGGTTTGGGATATAATCCGCCACTGACTACGTTGGAGGGAATGTGTAAGCAACTTGTTGATTGGAATGCGAAGGCTGGGAAGGCTGTTCCTGTTGATAAACTTGGGCCGGTGACTGTTACGGAGGATGGAGTTGATGTTAATCTTGTTTCGCCGGAGATGAAGATTTGAGATGAGATGAGATTGTATCTACGCTGAGAGACATGGATCTTACGAATTCTCATCTCTTTTTTATTTTTCTAGTTATCATTTTATGGCATAGCTTAGTGGAGTCAGTTCTGGTCAAATTGAAAGTGTTTCAACATTCATATTATTCTTGGTATCATAGTTGGGTTGCCAAACAACTCCAAAGTTTTGAAGAGAAACAGAAATACAAAATGGCTGATGGGTCGGTGGCCACGATGTTGGCAATCGTTTCATGTTGCGAACGTTTCCCATGCCCAGACGCGCTTGTTGAGGCAGTCATGTCGCAATCCAGGTATCGATCCGGCGATACGTGGGAGCTCGCGGAATCTGATCAGCGCCATATGCTCAGTTCGGGTGTGTATCCCTTTCCAATATTTCCTCGCGAGAAGAGGGCGACACGACAACTCAGTCGAGAAAGCCTCGATATTCAAATATAAAGACCAACGCGACGCATATCACAATGCAGGCAACGCGTTACCTCTTCAGCCGTATATTGCAATATAAAGCTCTAAGAGAATCCATTCCAAGCCCTTGGACCAGTATAAAGCCCCAACCTTATTGCTGTTGTTGCTGCGCCGTCACCCGTCTATGTTCCAAAATCTGCATCCTCAAACCTTCAGACGCCAACTCAACATCCAAAACCGCACCAATCCCACGCTTCCAAGTATCCTGTAACCCAACCAATTCACCCTGACTAGATTCCTGCGCAATCTTTCTCTGTCGATTAACCTCTTCCGCAGCTTCTTTCGTATCAGCAAGTTCCTTCTCCACTCCACGAAGAATATCCTCCAGCTGTGAATTTCCTATTAACCAAGCATTCTTGCCACATTCTTCGAGGAGTGTAAGATTCTCATGACGCTTTGACAAATGCGAGCTGGAGACATAGGCCTTTTGTAATGTCTGTCGCCATTCGTCTAAGTCTGGTGCGTCGGTGTCTGAGGCGCGAGTTGGGGCTTCGGGTGCTTCGTAGCGGGATAGATCGATTCCGCCGGTCAAGGGAGCGCCAGAGGCTTTGCGGTCGATTTCTTGTTGGAGGATTGTGCTGATTTTTGATTCTGGGGCGGCGGGGATTGAAGGGTGTAGGGTTGTGCTGTGGTCTGGGGAGAGTTCGGCGTTGATGAGTTGCTGGGCTCTTTGGCGCGCGGCCTCGGTCGGCGGGATGTCGACGTCTGGGGTGGGTTAGTTTTGTTGGGTGTTTGAGTGGTTATTTTGAGTGGTCTTACATGGCAAAGAATCGTGTGCTTCGGTGATGAGAGACATTTTGGAGGTGATTGGAGTTGGAAATGAATCTTTGATCGCGATCAGACTGATTTGGATTGGATTCGACTTTCTGGACCGGTGGGTCTGTCATGTGACCTGGTACTACTAAGTAAGTATAAAGTGGTCGACGCAATCCACCTTCATATTTTCAGTCTTTCACTTTGTTTTTTAGTCTAACGCTAAATGTAAACAAAAGGGGTGTTATTACCTATAATCAGGAGGAAACTAGCACCCGGTTCCCACGATAGTGTAGCAGTCTGGTGGTCGTTATAGGTGTGATGCCGAGTTTGCGTCCCGTCAGGTCTCGCGTACTCTATAGGGAACCATTTTTTGGTCGTGGTCTACGGATCAATCCCGGCCAACGTTGTTTCTTTTTTTTGTCTCGGCGTCTGGGTGTTGGGTTGCTTAGTCGTTGTGTGTAGGATTGTATTGAAGCACCTCGCGGCTGAGCTTGTGGATCCAGTCTTCAATTGGCCCACAATCAACATAGTACTTACATTGGGTAACTGAAGGGAAATCTTAAGACCCTGAATTTGATCATTCAGTTAATATACTAAAACATTGATGGCATACAAGGTGGTGTGTTATATTGAAATATCTGAGTCAAGTTGAATCGCTCTCCATAATTGTGGGGATGTTTCAAGGGTCCGTAAAATTGAAGGGTTGAAGCCAAGCCTATTTCGACATTCTAGTAGAAGTAGTTAACTATACCTTGAGTGATCACAATTGAGACAATTCGCAAGGATATTCTTCAAGATATGTATTTCCTTCTGTTCGGTATTAACTTGTTTGGTCACTCGTTGAAGGATTTAGGTGAGAAGGGCCCGAAACAAATCACGGCCGACCTTCCTATTGCTCACCATCGGGGTTTCACTCTGTAACAAAACAGTCACAATCGGATTTATTTTACGTTTAATCTATTTGATTCTAATCAAGAGCAGTACTTATCATCTGTAAACATCATCTTCTTCTTCCTTTTTTTCTTTTCTCAACGAACTTTTTTTTTTTCGCCCTTCAACCAAGATGCTCAGCCTTGAATTGCTTCTTACCTTCGGTCTAGCTGGTCTAGCCCAAGCTGGTACCAAAATCGGATTTGGTCCTAACTTTGCCGTCGATTCCACTGGTAGCACATGGATTAAGGAAGCTAACTCGACCCTTATCCTACCTGATACACCCAGTCCACAGGTAGACCGACTTGCTTTGTGGCCGGGAATGGAGACTTCGAATGGTAATTTGATTCAAGCTATTGCTGTCTCGTTTGAGGATCCTGCTCTGTAAGTTTGCCATCGTTTCTTTTTTCTTCTAAAAATTCCCAATGTGGGCCATCATATTAACTTTTTCAAGCAACTGTGGTGGTAAATCTGGTCAATGGTGTGTTTTTGCGAGCACTCTTCAGGGTAAGTTTTGACTCCCTTTCTCCCCAGGTTTTCGTTCAATTTTATTAACATAATAATAGACATTCAAGAATCAGGCAAAATGGTGCCAGCAAATCCCGGTGACAGGATCACTATGCACTGTATGTGATCCCCTGGGCATCCAAAGAATACAAACTAATAGTTCATAGATGTCTACAATGACTCTACCGGTGAATATGACCAGTCATCCGCTATCAATGGCGAAATCGTCTCTACCCTTTCAACCAGTAAGAAACCCAGCACACAAATGTTCCAGCTAAGTTATATCTAACATATCTCTACGTAGGCTCTGGTCATGCTACACGATGGGACATGGCTGTTGAATGTCAAGAAGATACCTGCCACCGCCGCTCCCCAGCACACAGTGAGTTCTATTCTGCGTTTTAAGTATCCTGCTAAGGAAAGGATTCGGGTTGATGGAGCTAATATAAGCCCAGAATATGTCGATACAACTATCGTCCTTAACGAGGCGGATGCTTCATGGTCATCTGCTTTGTATGTCAAGTGGCAACAGAACTCAGGCCTGCGCACCGTCGACGAAGGCAAGACTTGGAAAGTGGATACTGTTTCCTTGGATTCTCATCTATACGACGAGAGCGATATTCAGTACAATTAGATCCAGCATAGACGCATTTCAAATCATTTGCTCATTAAGATCATATATGGGCTAACCCTGAAATTAGTGGCTGGAGACCGCAGTCGACAGTATTCATGCCGACACCGTAAACGTCCCTCCAATCCCTTCAAATGATGATATCTCCCCCAAAGCACTCCTCGATTCTCCCCAGTAATGCAAGCGATATGTGCCGCTCTGCACTGGGCTTGGATCATCAACACTATAATAATCATCCTCGATTTCCCATGAAATAGTCACATCACTATACCCAAGCACCAGATTCGTTCGCTCCCAAGAGAAAACCAAATTCCAGTCCCGATCATTGCGGACTACTTTCCAATCTCCGGATTCTGAGTCCTTACGCTCCACGGCTGCATATGTAGATTCCTGGCGTAGATTGTTGCGAGGATTAGCACCGACAAAGGTCGTGCTGACTGTGTCGCCTGGACTGTAGGTTTTGTTGTCTGGGTTCGAGGTCACTTCTCCGAAAGACTTTCCGATCGGATGTTCATCGTATACCACTCCGGTGACGAAGCTTAGCGAATGATTGGTGTTAATGGGAGGACTGGGGCCTGTGGGGATATCGGGGAGACTGGATGAACTGCCTAGGTAGGGTAGGTATGTGAGGGTTAAGTTGATATAGGCTGCTAGCTCATTGGGTCCGAAGAGAGTGGATGCCCCTTCGTATCGTTGTACGTTATATTCTTCTTCCGTCGTGACGTAGTGTGCGTAACTATTTGATGGAGCGCCGAGTACGACGAGGGGATCATCCACGGAGAGCGTATCTTTTGCGCCCTTGGCAATGGCTTCCTTCCATCGTCTACCCGACATCGTGGTGGCTTCACTGGTGGATATTATGATGAATAGTTGGCCAACGCGAAGAACTTGGATGTCAACGATGTCTGGAGCCCATGCATAGGGAACTGTAAGCGTTCCGACATCGAGCAGGATATCTTTGGCACCCTGGCACTCTTGCTGTTCTTGGGTTGGCTGATGAATCGCTGCGCGGGCTACCATCCATAGGGGATTTTTGGTTGCTGGACCGGTTGCATTTTGGGTGAAATCAAAAGCACCTAGAAGAATATGAGTGGCCTGTTTTGATCACATATCTTATGTCGTTAAACACATACCTGGTCCATCTGTTGTTCCTGCGGCGAACGAGTATCCAAGCGCCGCGGGGCATGTCTTCAGGGTACTACCGTTGAACGGGGACTCAAATGTGTACCCATTCATGTCATGGAACACGTGGAAAGACTTCACATCTGAGTTTCCCTTGATCGTGGTCGGGTTTGAATCCAATTGCTCGTAAAGTTTCTTTGCCGCGGAATACTGACGCTTTCCAATCTCGAAGCAGCTTTTTGCGCCATTGTCTTTCTCTCGGAAGTAGGGGCCGCGACCATGACAGTCCTCATTTGTACCACCACAAGTGCTGTCTTCGTAGGTACATTCTTGATTAGAGCCATCTTCACACCAAGCTCCTAGGATATTCGGACTGGTGTCTCCAACGTTTGCCTGGGAGAATCCGATGACAACATCATCAGCGAATCTCGAGTCCTTGTCAACACTTCGCTCAAATAGATACGCTGCGACGCCTTTATTATCGCCAGTCACTATAGTGTTATTGTTGTACATGGAAGTACCGTGAACAGGGAACCATGTCAAGACTGCGGCAGTTTTCTTGTCCGATTCTCGATCAAAACGGAGAAGGGTCAAGGTCTTGTCCACTTTCGCCGAGTATCGAGCTTTTTCTTCTTCGGGGTTGTGGTCGTACGAATATGGACTGCGGTTTATATTAGTGTCTTCAAGGTCAATCGAGCCGAACGAAAGACGCCCGAGAGCTAGATTTTCGTGGGCCCGCTTGATGGACAAAATTGTGCCATCTACAATAGCCTGATAGCTCTGTTTATCGAAGCCCTTGGTTGGAATTTGAGGCAAAAGATAATTCATCCAAGCACCAGGGCCAGAATGAGAGTGTGTTCCGGTGAGTGCGACATTGTGTTGACCGTATCGGTCATATTCACTACCCAGAGCCGCGAGTCCCTGCAGAACTCCTTGTCGCACGGCCGTGTCACCTGCGAGGGTGTCGAGGACCAAGTAGATGAAAGTGTCCTCGGGCTTGTTGGGGTCGGCAAAGATGAATGCGCGGGAATAGATCCTCTGTCGCAGACCAGTACCCAGTTGATCCAGACTAGCATAACCATTGAAATCGACCTCGACGACGGGACTAGATATGGTATTAGTGGGTATGATACTAGATCTTTCAACAGGATGAGATTGGTTCCTACCCAGTCACATCAGCCTTGCCCGCGCCCACCAGGAATAAATCGTCGTCTGTAGCAGCACTGGCTCTGCTCCTCCATTGATTGAAGTTTCGATCGAAGGTGCCGACAGGGACTCGATCATTATAACGAGCCATAGCTACTAGCTGCATAAATACTAGCAGAGCTAGCGTGAGCCCAGCAAAGGCCGTCCCCAGTCGCAAATTCGCCATGGTGAAAGTGATGGCAGTCTGTAATGCAGGAGAGGAGCACGAACGATGACATCAAACCGCCAACAGCTCGGAGGCACGCGACTATTTAAATCCCAGCCCAGGCAGGGAGGGTTATTCCCCGTACTGTAGTTCCAAGGCTGGAGGTAGGCAAGCTGAAGACTTTCTGGGTCTAAGCTTCCGTGAGCGGGTCTCGCAGATGATCATTACCCCAGGATGGAATCAATCATCGGGGGTCGGAGAGATAAGTCGCATAAGCGATGGCCCCGCGTGTGATGAGCAGCGAACCTGCAGGGCTGGGATCGTCGGAGGAGTTGCGGTTTTCTTCACATTCCGCGTGCCCAAGTTGGTTTAGCTGGTGTTGATGGGCGGATTCAATGCAACCATTTTTTTCGGGGCTTGCGAGACTTATGCGTATATTTCCCCGCACGGAGAGGAAGATGTGCCCGAATGTTCCTGAGGAGGGGGGAGATGGATGATCTAAGTGTTCAGGGTCCTCCAGTTTACAAGATGTGGATGTACCAGGAACCGCGGGTGGGCGTAGTTCGCCCCGCTTTTCATTGGAGATCTTCAACTAAATGCCTTGGTATAACTAATGCCTACAACCAAACAAAGTACAAAGTACGGAGTAGTAGTACAAGTCTTATATTTCTTGGTCAACCTCGGCTTGGCACTTTCGCTAGTTTTATTATTGCTTTTGTTGCTTCTGATACTTTGTTATTGGATTATTAATCGGGAGACGATGAGTTGATACTGTTTGCGTCTTAACCATCTGACCTCTACTAAATTAAAACGTCATCTTCATTTATCATTCCCACCTTGCTCTTTACCTACTCAGAAATATGAATAGTTGGCTCTATAATCCGTGACTCATTTACTAACAGACACCAGTACGGGATACTAGCTGTTAGTAGTATTCACATATCTTTAGCAGCAAACCTATGCAGAAAGCACAACATGGAAACTTCAAATTTCTAAGTCATTTTTTACGCGAACACTCACTCGTGATACTCTCTAATTTCGAAAAAAAACCGATTCAGATTCTCAAAACCAAGCATGAGGGGTTTCGACGCGCAGAATCTATTTTCTGGAAAACGAAGGGCACGTTGGCCATAGCCCAGAGCAGACCCAAAAATCATCCTCATCTACTGTAAGGTACTAAACCTTTCTAAATTTACACTGGCGTACGATAGATCGCCTCAAGTCAAATCCCTGCTGATCGTTTCACGTGATAGGGTTCTAGATCTGTGTAAAGCATGGGATGCTAGTACATAATCAAAACGGTATATCAAGCGTTGAAACTGTAGCTTATTCGACTGCGAGGAACATGGGGCTTTTTTATTGCTATAGCAGTTGTCTTGGATAGAAATAGAATACCATCCACAACCCTTTTTTTTCTACAGTCCTACTGTAGAAAAGATAGGAAAGCTCCTCTCTAAACTCGTAAGCGCCCGCCTTGCGTCACGACATTAGTACTGTCGGCGCAGATAGCATTAACTTGCCTTACTACTCGAGTGACCGTTGAACATTCATTTCGCAGTGAAAAGTATTGGCATTGGATTTTTTTAGGGGATGAAAAGACAACTTGTGGCTTGACGCCACCATCGTAGTCTTCATAAGACTTTTCGTCGTCATTGCCCTGGAGTGTGGCCTGAGCCAACGAACCCTTGGAAACGACGTCTCAAACAAGGTTAAGGCGTGCAGGTTAAATGGGGGCGAAATAATTCAACGAATACTATTTGTTGAGTACTAGTAGTACTATGATATATAAATATGATACTGCCAAGCTGGTGTTCCGACTATAATTGTCTTCTGAAAATAGGTAGCAGCTGAATCTGTAGCATAATGAGTCATTAATGTAATCAGATGCTGCAAGTTCAGCTGCAATCTACCTAGATAGAATGATTCAGTTTCAAAATACGTACTACGTTATCGGGGAATTCTTTGGGGTATATAACTAAAATGAATGCATAAGGCCCCCTATCCAAAAGGCGGTCGGATTGAGCTCGCTAAGCTACGGAGTAGACAGTGCCAATACATACCTGAACGCTCATCATTTCCTAAATGGGTGTCAAGATCAGATTTCTTGGAGGCCTGATCTGCAAATATGACCAATTATAGTCAAACAGCGCCTCGTATCCCCTTATTTAGAGACGATTTCGCTGTCAACACGGCGTAGAAATGGGATGAATAACGCCTTCGTGGCTATGGTGAGATACGTTCACTGCTGCATTCCTTGGCACGCCATTATTAAAATCACAGTTCCTCCTCGTTGGCGGAGTAAGCTTATTTCAATTCCAATGATGCAATTTGTGCTCCCATCGAAAAATGCACGGCATACGGATTGGTCTTACCTTGCTTCTCAGCTTGGCAACAACGTCTTTAGCATCCGTCTTTCACCACGATGACTCTTTTCAACCGGATCATATCCTTCGAGTAACAGCAGAGGATTATAACGAAGCATGTCACAACAGATATTCAACCCTAGTCAATGGATCATCTCCGGGTCCGGAGTTACGTCTTAAGGAGGGTCAAGTCAATTGGATCCGTGTTTATAATGACATGAAGGATGAGAACACCACGATAGTGAGTAACAAAAAGAAATGCGTCTCAAACATCTCACTAACCGTAGCCATAGCACTGGCATGGCCTAACTGCGTTTACAGCCCCGTTCTCTGATGGCGCTCCAGCCGCAAGCCAATGGCCTATTCCCGCCGGTCATTTTTTTGACTACGAAGTCAAACCTGAAATTGGTACTGCAGGGACCTACTTCTACCATTCCCATGTTGGATTCCAAGCCGTCACTGCCAAGGGTCCTCTTATCGTGGAGTCATGCGACCCTCCACCATTCTCATACGACGAAGAGCGCACTATCATGCTGTCTGATTTCTTCAATGAGACTGACAAGCACATTATCGAAGGGCTAACATCAACCGACTTCACATGGAGTGGAGAGACTGGTGCCATCCTGGTTAATGGACATAGTCGTCAGGCGACCAATGAAACAGGCTCATGCAAATTGGCTTCTATCTCTATTGAGCCAGGCCTGACGTATCGTTTGAGATTCATCGGAGCCACCGCTCTTTCATTCCTCTCTCTAGCCATTGAGAGTCATGATGTGTCCATTATCGAAGCAGACGGTCACTATACTAAGCCTCTGGACACTAGCTTCTTGCAAATCGGAAGTGGGCAGAGATACAGTGTTCTTTTGAAGGCAAAGTCAGAGGAAGAGTTGAAGAAAGTCAACAAACGACATTTCTATATCCAACTTACAACCCTAGCAAGACCGACAACTTTGACCAATTTCGCTGTCCTGCAATATTCAGGAGGAACTGATGCGAATTTGAAGTCCGTCCCATCACCGCCACCACTCCCTGTAGCGGAGATTGTACAAGGGTGGCTGGATTACGAATTAGAATCTTTGCACCCAGATCATGACTTCCCAAAACTGGAAGAGGTCACACGCAGAATCATCATCGATGTTCATCAAAATGTCAGCGGCCATACTATCTGGTTGCAAAACGGATATGATTGGGTGCAAAACTTCCCGCAATCGCCATACTTGATCGATGTCTACAACAAAAAGCTCGATACCGATGCTACTTATCAGCGCGCAATTTCCCGTGGAAACGGCTTCGATAATATCACTCGAACATTCCCCGCCAAGATAGGGGAAGTCCTCGAAATCGTTTGGCAAAACCAAGGTACTGTCGATAACGGCGGTGTTGATGCCCATCCATTCCACGCTCACGGTAGACATTACTACGATATCGGAGGAGGAGATGGAAAATACAATGCCACCGCAAACGAAATTCGCCTTGAATCACACCGTCCGGTTCAACGTGATAGCTCAGTTCTATACCGATACCGGGAAAAAACGAAGCCTCGCGCCCCGTCTGGATGGCGAGCTTGGCGAATTAGGGTTACGGATGCGGGTGTGTGGATGTATCATTGCCATGCCCTTCAGCATATGGTTATGGGTATGCAGACTGTGTTCATGTTCGGAGATCGAGATGATGTCTTGTCGCAATCGGGACCTGTTGAGCCTGGGTATCTGATTTACGGGGGCTCAGCGTATGGAAATTCGACGCATTCGCCAGTTGTACGACACTTTTACGAATAGACCTACTAGGTCTATTCCTAGGTAGTACCTAGGTCGATTTTGTTATGGGGCCATATTAGAAGTACTAAGTGTGGTGTGGGTACATATGAACTATATAATTTAGCAGTACTAATTGACTCGGGAGGAAATTTTTATTTTTGAATTCCATGTCTCTCTCCTAAACAACACGAATGGTAGGCAAAATTCCACATTCTTTACAGTCAAGGGTTGGTTGAGACAAGAACCGTATTGAAACATGGGCGTTTTCGTTTCAGCCACCGACTGGACCGGCTCAAACTAGGCTACCTATGCCTCGGAGGAGTACTCTGGGGCATTTCAAACATCGGAATGTTTTCAAATTTACTATCTGATGTCAAAATTGCTATGAGTTCATTCAATTTGAGTTTTGAAAGTCCCTTAGATACGATTCCAGTCTGCTACCCTGGTGTTTAAGATCCCCAGATTCTGTAACCAAGCTAGTCAGATTCACTAGTCGTGACACACCCAGAAACACAAACATGGCCAATCTGTTAGAAAATGGAGAAAAAAATCATATATACTATACCTATTAGGTATCAAGACAGATAGATTCTATATGAAAATAGTGTTTTCATTAGGCCCGAAATTTGTTCATTCTGAATGAGTAGAGAAGCGAGACTGATTGAATCAGTTTCCTTTCTTTTGCACCTTCCTTGCAGCTATTGATATTTCAGGATTTACAATGTATTCTGCATGCTCCCACACACCCAGAGGGACATCTTTGCCTCGAAACTCTAAGTCATGGCTCAATAAAATCTTTGAAAACACCATTTGACACAGCCCGGTACCTAATTCTTGTCCTGGACATACCACATTTCCTATTCCGAATGGCAACCATGTGTCAGAAGGAGTCGTTGTTCCACGCGGATCGCATTTCCCCGAAACTTCGTCATAAAATCGATAAGGATCAAATGAGGATCCGTTTGGATAGATGTCGGAGTCTCTTTGAGATATCCGGGAAAGCATGGCAACGCATGTCCCAGAATCGAGAGTTAACCCTAATGATGGAAAATTCACAGGCTTATGAAGATAACGGCCACCCGCAGCTAAAGAAAGAAAGTTAGTAAACAGAGCTCTTCATCTCCGAGATGATACGAATCGTAGCTACTGATGCAAATCCGGCTTAACTTACTCTCGTTTGAAGGGTGGAGTCGAAGAATTTCCCGGGTGAAGCTATCGAGCTTTGGAGTTTGTTTGAAAAGGTTGAAGCTCCATTCACCTTCACAAATTCTGAGGGATGTATTTATCTCCTCTCGAAGGAGTGCAATGCAGTCCGAGTGGTGTATTGCGCGAATAATCATCCAACATACCATGTTCCAGACGGGACTGCCCATTGCAATGTAAAGAAAAAACAAGGCTTCCGAGACCTGATCAACCTCGCTATCATTTAGATCGTACTGGTGGCCACGCGGCCGATTGTTTTTTCTTAAAACCTGTTTGATGCACATGTTCATAAATCGGGACCCAAGCTCCTGGTCCCCGTTTGGTTTTCTTTGTTCAAAATCTTCCAGATAGCCTTGGATTTCAAGACGCAGCCTCCTCTTTAATTCTTCATATTTACGCTTGAAACTTCTGGCGCTGGGTGAGAGATTCCAAACAAGCCAATCCAGAACATTGGGTGATTTCCCCCTCAAAATGATAGCCTCTCCCAGTCCAGACATAACCTCCCCCATGTACTCGCCAAGTTCCCAAGCATTCGGACCGGGGAAGAAGAGAGTGCCGGTTAATCGTGCCACCAGGCGCCACGCTGCCTCTGCAGCTATGCATGTATGCCAATCTGACTCATTTTTATTGTTAGTCGTTTTGATTTCCGCGAAAGAATTTCATCAATGACAATTACCTCGTTCGCTTGCCTCAGAAAAAATAGTAGGCATAATGCAGTCAATTTCACGAGACGCAATCTTTTCCATGTATTCTGAAAGAGAGGGTATTAGTTACTAGATCAAACTGAGAGGAGCTCGAGAACATTCTCATCGCTTCACTCTTTCGACTCATGGCGATTGCCGAAGTAAATATCCTCCAATCTGACTTGAATATGTCGTCCAAATATAGGTCCTGCCCAGTGTATACCAGTGTTGGGTTAGTCAACCGGAATACTATTCCAATATTGGCCTTGCGGGAAAATTACTACTGACATTGATTGCGATTTGCTGGAATCCCGCATGCCTTGGTGGGAGATTATAGTAGTCCTTTCCGGACTGGGGTGGGAGAATAAGAAGTGCACCTGCTGGTCTTGGCCACATGAGAGCAAATGCCTGTCCATTTTTGGTATACTGTCGTGATTAAACGTTAGGTTTATGAAGTGGAATAAAATTTAAGGGACCCTACTTTGTAGTAAGCCTCTTCAAGTAACTCTTCATAGTCCACAGGCTTGCGTCTCCATTTTAGGCAAGGGCTTCGCCAAGATTCTTCTGGTACCACGGGAACCCCTTTGAAGGCTCTTCTTCTCAGTAGATACCAGTAGTAGTCCAAAGTCCAAACAGCCAGAAATGCCAGAAATATGAAGACGGTGAAATATATGATGGTATTTCGAAGCATCTGGGGAGTTTGAACTGGGCTAGTAAAGCCTGAGGCCTTGAAGAATGCTGTCACCATATTAAAACTCACCCTGTAGAGAGTGACCAGGACTAAGGAAAAATCGAAAGGCACGATGCTCTTTTAGCAGGTACACAAAGTGATCACGGAATTGCTCATTTATCCCAGATCTACTTCAAGTTTCGTGGTCCGAAAGCTACGTCCAATACTCTGTACTTCAAAAATTATTGAAATGTCGTGTAACTTATCCCTATAGGTTTTATCAACTCAGTTTGCTTCAGACTCTTGAATAGTCCCCAGATATTAGGACAACTGTACTCAAGCTCCAATATTGGCTTTGTATGACTTTAGCTGTTGCGCAATATAATTATGCCTGCTCAGGTGGCGTAGGGTCCTGGTTCCCACATAGCTATCTGCATAGCTTCAATTGAGAGAGGTCCACGGCTGTGACGGGTAAATCAATACCCTATTTGTACATGACCTGTCCCCTGGCCAAGTGTTACACCACATGGATGGCTACAAATGGCAGAGAAAAAACTTCATTATCATTTGAACTTTGCTTATTGGTCATGATTTTTTCCTTTTGCTTGGGCTAATGATCTATACTAGCATACTTTCTTTTTTTTCTTTTTTTTTTTTTTTCCTTTTTTCTTTCAGCATTGCTAATATGTGTTACGACAGGAACTCACACTCAGCACTCCGTACACCCGTACCTCATAGTAACACATATTAGCTGTCGGTATCAGTGTACTAGTAGCTGTTATTAGATATTTACTAGACAAAAAAAGCTCCTTTTCAGTTTCGCTAGTGAAATTCTAGTGTCACACAACTAGCATATTCCCATAAAAGCAATTCCGGGGTGGGGATGTACCAACCTTTGTGAGTGTTATTAATCGTAGAGGTCAAATGGAAATACTATTTCTAATGCTGCAATTATTGTGTTATAAATCTGAGTCTCTCTGTTAGTAGGCGCTTCAGAAATCTGCCAGTACTACCAGTACTTAGTATTCAACAATGCCAGATATTCAGCAAATCAAAATTACCAGCGATAATGGTGTGACGAAAGGTGAGCTTCACCTGAAGCACCTCAACTTTCGAAAGATAATGCGTCTTGTTTTCGGGTACCTACCCGAAAACAAGAAATATCAACAGAAACTAATTTTCCGAAGAAAGCGAACTTGAAGTACCTACCCAGTTTCCTCATCAGGAGGTAAGATTTCCTACTACTACCTAGTAGTAATACTAGGTAGTATTATAGTATCCCGTGATACTATCATCACTCATCTACTACTACGTAATAGTAGATAAGTACTACTAGTACTAGTAGTAAGGTACAAAGGTTCTAACTTATAAATATATCTAGGGAGATGAGCTTTACAATGGTCTGTGCAAACAAACACGCGTCGGAAGACTAGCCGGAGAATCCACTCAAGGGGTTCTCAGAACATTATCTACATCATGTAGAATGATTCTACAGCCAGAAGAACTTGAAGTAGCTAACAAGAACTGGACTCAGCGCTCGGTCATGAAGTGAATATTTTCACGAACCGTGGGAAGCTTCACCAAGCGCCCCTACTTCCGGATCTAAAGTTTGCCGTGGATCTCGGTTGCGGAGCAGGATTATATTCAATCGAGCTTGGTAATACACTATCCTCTAACTCGAAAATTCATTTCGTCGCATAATTACTAAGCATAGGAATTTATCTTAGCAAAAAAATACCCTTCCTGTGAAGTAAGGCACTAGTTTATTGGAGATGGCCATGATACTGAACAAATCAGGTTTTAGGGATAGACCTGAACCCGGGAAAGAGTCCCAGGTATGCAAAACAGTCGGAAACATTTGAATCGGCACTAATATAGCTAGTGATCTCCCAAACTGCAAGTTTGCCATCGGTGATATTAACGACAACTGGGAATGGTTTCCTGAGCAGGAGGTCGACTTCATAGTCATTCGAGGACTTTTTGGATTCATCGACAGTTGGCATGATCTTTTGCGCAAGGCATTCAGGTAATATGAGCTACTATTGAATAAGTTTTAAGCAAATTCTAACTGAACTTCAAACAGTCGTCTCGCACCCGGCGGCTGGGTCGAAGTGTTTGACATAGGCTATATGACAACGAGCGATGATGGTTCTTTCAGCAAAGCAAAGGGACTAATACGTTTCGATAACTTATTCAGAGAGGTGTTAGAGCAATTGAAACAGGATCTTGAGCTGTTGCCGGTACTTCATCATGTGATGTCAGATGTTGGGTTTCAAAATAGCTCAGTTACGAATCGCAAACTACCGTTTTCTGATTTCTCGGATGAACCTGAAATGAAAGAAATTCTTCATTCTTCCTCGAAGCTACATGAGATGGATACTACTATTATCGCGGAGCGAGCACTTCAGCCGATGCTGCACCTTTCCGCAGAAGAAGTGCAAGCTGTCATCGCTGATGCATTCGTCGATATGCGTGATACAACTATTCATGCCTATAGAAATGGGTATGTATCTTATACCGATACTTTTAACCCAATTCTAGCTAATTAGATGGAAATACAGCTATGTATTCTGTGCTCAGAAGCCCCTGGAATGAAGACTATGACTCATTATGGGAGTACAAAACTCACAGAGGAGCATTCGATATAATAAAGTATATCGAGTATAAATCTCAATCTTTGCCATCTCTAGTATCAAGTATACAAAATTGATACTAGATTGTCTCGGGCCGCGTCAAGTCTTCTAAGACCTGCCAAATTTGATACTTTTCAGTAATTCCTTTTCGGCTGTTGGACCAAATCTCGCTTTGTTCATTAAATTCTTCAAAGTACACATTCGTTCCTCTCCCTTCTTACGAAACGGTGCTATGGATGGGCTTTCTAGACCTTCCGGTGCACTTTACCTACAGTCTCTTTATAATATCAGGGTCGGAATCAAGTATTGAAAACTTACGGTCAGCGATAAGTACTAAGTACTACCATCTCATACAAACGCAAAAGCTTTAGTAAAATGTCTAAGCCCCATAGATTAGTTTTTTATTTAAAATTGGTACATTGCCTCGGATAATTTCCTGAAACTCATGCTTGCACCAACTATCTCTAACAAAAGACCAACAATGCTCAGAGGGATATGTGTGTAGTAAAGTGCCACGCTGCTTCCATTGATATTTTACTCGAGCGAAAAATGGGGTTTAGTCTTCAAAATTGATACTCCAAGTATAATTAATAAGTAATAACTTAAACACAGAATCAACAGGATGATGGCCGTCAAGCCAGGCACAAGAGCTTTCGTAATTGTAGATTCCAGCGCCTCTTCATGGCTTGTCGAAATGCCATGTCGGATAGGTTGAATGTCAATGAAGGAAAAGAGGTGGGAAGGCGTAAAGAAATTGCTAACAAAAAGTCTGATATTGGACAAAATTAGGAGAAAGGGCTTTGATAGTACCGAAAGAGTTATGCCGACTTGTGTCCAGGACGATCCTCGTGTAACTGAAAGAAGAGAAGAATCGGAGAGGGCATTCTATCTTGCACTTGACCTGGCTTCTTGCATTGTTGAGCTAAGAAAAGCTAACCAGCGGAAGACCGATCCAACCTCAATCATTGAACCATCTTCTGGAATATTGACGTGGTGTTACTACTGTGAAACATATGTACTGAGCAGTACATATCTGATTGTGGTATGCAGTGTAACCATGGCCTGAAAGTTTGTGTGCCCATCATTTTCTAGCTGATGCATGCGATTTCTGTCCAATGAGGACGTCCATGTCGACACATTATATGATCAGTCGACTGTCAAGAAATTGAACATTGAAAGTATTCAATGGTCAATGCAAACATGCTGGTTAGTACGTCACTTGGTAGTTAATCCAGAGCTATCACATCGGTGTTCTGATGAATACGGAGTTTCGAGATCCAGTTTAGTGCCCACGCATTGTAGGAAAAATCTTAATACTCTGTTTTTATCTCGAAATGATAAGAATTAACTGGTTCTGACTTCGAAAGTTACAAATTAACAGAGCACGATAGGCAACACCCCTGTCGGAAGATGAGAAAATAGTACATCGATTATTGCATGTAAGGACAAGAAATATATGAAATAGAGTTCTAGAAAAAAGGCAGTAGTACTGCATGAAGTAGAGCCATAGTGACTTGAATGCATAGAACATCGCAATGGTGCAGTTTGCAGAGCTGAGAGGGTTACAAAACTTGTGCCACGTACTCAGACTGCATTCGTGTCTCAAACCCCCGGCTTTGCTCAAGAGCCGGAAAATTACTCCTGCTTTTAATGGTATTGCTAGTACTGGCAAAATCGTAGTTAACCGAGAAAACAGTATTTAATTCCGATATATCTACTACAGTACTACTAATACTATACCTTGGTGTTCTCATGGGCCTTCGGGATACTAGCATTTATCAGATCAAAAGTAATTTACATTTGCAGGGGCGTCAAGGTGGTACAAATACTTTTACCATCATCGATCTACACAGATTGTAATATTACAACGTCTGTGGCACGCAATCCAACAAGTTGCTGGATTGGGTGTTTTGAACCCATGAACAAAAGACGTAGATCGTCGCGTTGGCAGACCCTGATATTATAAATAGACTGTAGATAAAGTGCAATGTGACGACCTTGATTCTTATAAAATTGACTATCAGCTACGTTACTTTCTAGCACACTCTTCAAAAGCTTTCGTTGCGTCTGATGACAATGTCCACCGCCCCACTATTATGGAACCCCGAGGTGAACAACACTCGCAGTTCCCCTGAAGGGTCCCTAAATTTTCTTCAAGGAAACAGTGCCCTATTCTCGTTGGGTATTTCAAGTGCCGTGCTGTTTCTGCTATTAGCTATACTGGGATTTGACTTTTTCGATCATTGGCTTCAAAAACGATTGGTTCGAGGGCTTCCCCTTGTGCAGGATCGAGCCTACTTAAGCCCATGTTTTCGACCGCAGCCGTCCACCCTTGACCCGAATGAGGCGTTGAAGGCATCTTACTACAAGGTTGGGCTTTCTCAGAATTCTGTTATCGATGAAGCTAACGCGCTTCGTTCTCATGAATAAGTACACCAAGAAAGGAAAGGCTTTTGCTATCAAATGGGATCATCCCATCAATACAATAGTCATAGTTCCACCCCAGTGTGGAAAGGAATACTGCATGCTACCCAGGGAACATGCCAACTTGACACTCGTGGCATTCCAGGTATTAAAAGCTCTGATTGATGAAAATATCGAACTCCTTCGACTTACAAACTTCACTGGGCTAGGCGATGAAAATCACAGGAGTAGTCGACACTGATTGGTCCAATAAATTTGCGGCAATCCACGCAAGTCACCAGTCGCTCCAATTTGGCATGTTTTCCAATTTTGATTTTTTTCTATGTTGATCGAGTAAAAATCACTAACATACACCGGCATTTAGAAAACATTGCCAAGCTCATGTCTGCTGAGCTGGATACAGTTTTACCGCTGAGCCTTAATGCCTCTACAGCCGGTAATGCAAATTCTAGCCCCGAATGAGTCAAGTTGGGCCAAACATTAACAGTTTCTTTTTTTTTTGTAAAAAAAACAGATTGGTCCTCACGAAGTGGTCCAGAGGCAATGTATGATATCGTGAACACCCTCTCGGCTAAGCTTTTCCTCCCATTTGGATTCCGAGAACACCCAGAGTTCAAAGAAAAATTTGATGCCTGGGAGAGTGCGCTTGATGATCCCTTACAACAGCTCTTCAAATGCCCAGAGATGATAAGACCTTTGCTTGTGAAGCTTTTGCCTGCATGCCGCACCTATAAATCGGCATTGAAAGATTTGCAAAAGATGATGACGCCTGCACTCGAGAACCAAATTAAGGTTATTAAACAAGACAAGGAGCTACCAGAAATGGGTGGTTTCCCGCCATTTATCAAACTCCTGATTGAGCAAGAACTGAGAAAAAACCCGAACAAGGATGTGAACGCGGAGCATCTGGCGAATCGGTTACTCTTAATGTGGGGACAAACAGTAGTGCCAATTGCTGGAATTACTACTTCTATGGTCTTTGAAATAATGAGACATCAGGAATGTATCGAGCCTTTGCGAAAGGAGCTGGAAGCAGCTTTACAGCTTTCTGGGAACGAATGGAACTTTGATATTTTCAAACATACTCCAAAACTTGAAAGCTATACACTGGAAACGCTCCGCCTCTATCCCGTCAGCAGTAGTAAGTACATACTAAAATTGCTAATTTGACTATTTTGAGGTGTTACTAACTTCACTCACCCCAGTTAGCGGTTCTCGATATGTCATGAAGCCCATCAAGCTTCCTTCGTTAGGCATAACGCTGCGGGCTGGCACATATGTCTCTATGCCAAGCCGTTATATTCAGTCAGACGCCGATAATTATGCCAATCCAATGAAGTTTGATGCCTATCGGTTTTATGACGAGTCTTCGAATACTTGTAAAGTTCTCAAACCATCTGAAACTTTCCTGACCTATGGAATGGGGACTTCAGCATGCCCTGCCCGAGTACTTTCTTTCAGACTATGTCAAATGATATTTTCAAAGATCTTGCTAGGGTATGAACTGGGCCCAATTGACAGCAAGGTTGCTATTCAGGTATATGACCTCGCAGCCGACTCTTTTCCAAACGCGGAAATTCAGATAACCACCCGAAAGCGTGAAACAACAGGACCCAACCGCCAAACGCCCGAGCATGAGATCGTTCAATAGGAGAGAATATCTAACAACCTTTTTTTCTAGCTGTAAATGCTAGCTATGGCCTTCTCCTTCAGGGTGATCCTAATTTCTCTCGGAAATTTCGTTAATTACAATTGATTACTCGGTGACATTTCGGTGTAAGCAACAGGAGTTTCTCACCATTAATCGTATATTTTTTCTTCGTCGGATCTAGGTAATATTAATGCAATCGGGCTGCCTGATTGTGCCGTTTTGCCCAATGGTATGAGAGCTGAAAATAGTCGAACTCCCTCAGTCAGTCCCCACACCCTGTAACTAAGACTTGACATTCCCCAATTGAAACGTAGTTTGCGGCAAGAAAGATACTTGAGGGGCGAATTCGTAAGAATGACGTTTTCCATTATATCCATGCCCCTTCACTCATTTTTAGTCCAGAAAGCTAGCAGACCTCTTCTACTGAAGTTATTCCGCGCGATTGCGCGATTGCGGGTGTGACGAGCGTTTCAAATTGGTGATAGATAGGAGACTAGTCAGGATTGCTAGTCTAATTCCACTTTTGGAACGGAATGGGTCTATTCCCGTAGACTTGAAACATTCAATTCTGGCCTTCATGTTGACCCGTCTCGACTGTTTATGCAATAGACACCAGGATATCACATGCCTCATCAAGCTTTATCTAGTATGATCCTGTGCACTTGAGTGAGCAGTGCTGGTCTAACTCTCTTTGCTCGGAAGCAACAATATAAAACCAACATTAAATCATAATACACTTGTACTGTGACACGACTGGGATGATATATGTGTTGTATTGGAGGAAGATCTAGTGAAAGATAGTATGTGCAGACAACTGACTAAGCATAGAGGTGGTGCACCACCACCTTCCAATAATTTGGCTGTATGGAGAACAGTTACTCCTATTTCTTGGTTGTAAAATAGTACACACTTGAGTCTAGCGCCAATGCTGTTTGCGCTGGCAGCCCGAGTATTCTGAAATAGAAAGAGTTACTAGCACCTGCAGTAGCATGAATACAGTATGTCGAGGTGGAAACCGAGACCTCCGTCTCAGCCATGACAATTATATTTTTCATATTATATTAGAAACGAAATATTTGAACCAAACGGGTATGACTAAATACAAAAGTAGCAAACCACCCCGCAAGTGCGTATGCGTATGAAGCAGCCCGGAAAAAAAATTGTCGATTTCCATCAACAGACATCTTGTCGACTCGCGAAAATGCCTATAGCCATATACCAAGTAGAATCAAATAGAATCAGATGAGTTTGAGGTGGGTCAAAAACTTTCGCAGCATCACACTATCCAAGTGTGGGCAGTGAGCGAGATGAGGCACATCTGCAAGATCTCTGCGCAGGTTTTCGGTTCCATAAACTGGCATCTGCTCGTACATCTCCCACCTAGAATGAGAATCGAATACTTCTTCTTCCAGCATTGGAAGGAGTGGTCGAAGAGGGTCTCGGTCATCCTGGGCTCGAAGACGCTCAATCCATTCTGGATAAGGCAATTCCGTCAAAGGAACAGCGATTGCTTCCTCCAACATCCGGAATGTCTCAGTCATCTCATTCTCCGGTTGCTTCTGTAACGTAGGGCACATATTATACTGTTGTCCGAGACTCTTCTCTCGCTTCGAGAGGTGGAACATCGCGTCAATCAGATAATCAACAGGGATGAAATTCTTGCTTTGGTTGGGCATGGTTGGGAAGCAGCCCAATTGAATAGAGCTTGCCATCAAGCGACTGACGAAGTCACCGGGAGTCCCAACTCCAGTTTGGCTATGGCAGAACACTGCACCGGGCCGATAGATGGTAGCAGGACATCCGTCCTTAATAGCATCATTGACCATCTTATCTGCGACCCACTTACTTTGAGCATATCCATTGTCGTATTGCACGGCATTCATATACTTCATCAGTGAATCGCTTTCACCAACATAGCGGACACCATCAACAAGTCCAGTTGGGCCATAAATGGACAGAGTAGACACATAATGGAGTCTCTTAGGCCTGCCAGCTGCCTGTAGTCGGAGAATGGTTCCTGTTCCAATGACATTCGCATCACGGTGGGTTTTGTAAGGCTGGGCGTAGTTTACCTGAGCTGCAAGATGAAAGATACATGAAGCCCAGTAGGATAGTTGTTGGAACTTGAACTCCCCAAGACCCAGATACCTGTCTTCCAGTTTACCCGCAACAATTATGAGCTTTGCATACTCGGCTTGGGTGTTGGACAACTTATACTGGGCTTGAATTCTCATGACACGGCTCAAAGCAGCTTTGTCGTCTTTTGCCCGGACCAGGCAAATGAGCGTCTTGACCTGCGGTAGGGAAAGTAGCCTCTGGAGAGCAAATGCACCCACGAATCCCGTTGCGCCGGTGAGGAAGATGCGACCCTCAAGATCCCAGTGCCACTGTGGGACAAGAGCCTGACTCTCGGGTTGCTTCAAGTTGAGAGTGCCGTAGTGATTTATATCTTTCCGATACTCAACATTGTGGGCCGCGTCGATAGAATACTTCTCACCACCTTTCTCGATATAACGAGCCATGTCGGCCAAGGGCATATCTTCATAAACCATAACCGCAGTGACTTCCACTTCGAATTCTCGCTTTATCCGAACAGACAACATAGCAGCCTGAAGCGAGCTGCCTCCCAGGCTCAAAAATCCATCAGTATCACTGATTTTCCCGCTGAAACCAACCAGGATCGAGCCCCAAATTCTCCGCAGACGACCAATGATGGTCGTATCCTTTTTAGCCTCTATAGACGCTTCTTCTTGCACTTTGGCTGCCTTGGCGAGGAAGTCAGACACCAGCTTGGGTCGATCGACTTTACCGTGACCGTTCAATGGCATGGAAGGAACAACTTCAAAATTCGGAATCAGATAGTCGGCAACCTCGGTCTTCATTGCCTTGCGAAGTTCATCCAAACTGAGGTTCGGGTCTTTGGGTTGAATGAATGCAACCAAGATTGCACCCATGGGGTTGTCATCTGGCTGGACCTTGCAGGCGGCGGCGACTGAGACCAGACCAGTATCAATAATGGCGGTCTCAACGCCCTCCAACTCAATACGGAAGCCGCGAATCTTCACTTGATTATCCTTACGACCAAGAAGTTGGACAGCACCGGAAACACCACGACTTGCCAGATCACCTGTGGCGTAGAATCTACACGACGGAGGTAGAGCCGGGATCTCATTGCTGGTAACAAATCGCTCGGCTGTTTTCTCTGGGAGGTTGACATATCCTCGCGAGACACCAGGTCCTCCAATAAAAAGCTCACCAACAACCCCATCTGGAACTGTCTGGAACTTATCATCAAGGATGACAATCTGAGTCTCACCAACCAACTCAGTCAGTTCAGCTGTGCGCTTCATTGCGCTTTCCATGGTGACTTCATGCACCAGAGAGAAGATCGAACATTCAGTGGGTCCATAGCAGTTGAACATGTGCTTTGGGGGACCATTCTGATGGACAGATCTCATTGCAGGCAGACTTGGCATTTCACCCCCACTGTAAACCACTGTCATCTTGGCAAATACTGTAGGCATAGCCATGACCATCATAGGAAGCAGAGATGCAGGTACGAGTGATACGGTAATATTTAGCTCTACCCAAGTCTTGGAAAGCTCTAGGGCATCTTTGATCAAGGACCGCGGAAGTGGAACAATAGTTGCGCCACGTAGAAGAGTCACCCAGATCTCGAAGAGTGAGATATCGAAGCTGACCATGCTCATTTGAGCCGTACGATCATTCCTTTCAACCGGAGTGACCTTGTCATCGCTTGCTAAATGGATAATTCCCTTCGCCAAAATTTCTACGGTCTTGGGATTTCCGGTAGAGCCAGAGGTGTGCATCAGATGACTACGATGCTCGGGTCCCAGGGGCCTCGGAGGTGGAGTATCAAGACCTTCCATAGTCTTGGAGAGCAATTCATCGCCACCCGGAACCACCACTAGCCTGACAAGGTCACTGACAGAACCACCTTGTGCAAAAAAGCTGGTCTTATCGGTTAAGCATGTTCGTGCTCCGGAATTGGTGAGACGCCAGCGTAGCTGTGTTTCTGGAAGTGTTGGATCCAGTCCGCAGCAGGAGCCACCAGCATATGCCACAGCAACTTGTGCAATAATCTGCTCATATCCGGAGCCTGTGATTATTCCAATTGCTTCTTCGGGGGCAATGGCATAGTCTTCCAATAGCTTTTGGGAAAGACTAAGTGCATGAAAATGCAGCTCAGAATAGGTCATTGGATTTCCTTTGACCTCGATGGCGACATGGTTGGGGTCCGCTTGAACCCAATTGTAGATTCTTTCTGCTAGACCTAGGTTGGTATCGTTGCTGACAAGTTTCGGTGCCTGTATTTGGGCCTGGCCAAGTGATTGACCGTCGGCTTCGAAGTGGACGCTTGGTGCCATGACTTCGGAAGAGATATGGGTGAGTAGGAATATCTGTTGAAAGAACTGCGAAAAGTTGAAACGATTGAGATTATATTTGATGATTTGAATGAATGATCAGGAGTGAATTATATCTTCATAAATACTGTTCTATCGATCTTGCACTTTGCCTTGACGATCGGAGTATGCATCTAGGTATGTAGTACAACTTCACTTTATCTAAACTCTTTCGCTGGCTACTGGCACTGCAATACCTAAGCACCCATCAATGCATTGAGAAATTGATGGGGATAACAATAAAATTGCGAAAAAAGAACCAAGAAAAAGAAAGATAAAACATATTGATTCCCCGTACCACCTGCTTTTCATTCTGGTTTGGTCTGCTTTTAGCCTGAAATTTCCAATCTTTGCCTACGTTATACAACATGCAATAATTCTTACTGAGTTACGCGACTTGAAGGATGGCTGTCATGATGTGATCAGTAGTTTTAATGAGGAATAACTATTTATTTGAAAGGGGGATCATGGCTTGGGGGTCTAGATATTAGCTGTCACATGAAATGCCAATGATCTTATCATCCTCATGATGTTAGATAGAACCTTCACGTATTTCAGCCAATATAATTCGGCTCGAACTCCTTATTTCCCTAAGTTTAGCTTTAATCCTCGAATATCTGACCTTGCACGAGCACTTTTTCAACGTCTGCGCGGCCGAGTGTCAGTGTACATTACATATACTACATAGTATGTGTCGAGCATCCAGGTAATACGCATGCCGCCATTCACTGACTGGATTCTCCTGGCTTCCTGCATATTCCCCACCGTATTACATATCATTATTTTACAGAGTGTAGTACATGATAGTAGGAGTACGACCAGGGAAATTCCAATTTCCCTGGCCGTACAGCTGGAGCTGAGAAAGGTTTCTCAGCTACAGCTGAGGTTGGTATCCGTCAAGCCATTACCCAAAAGTTCATAGATCGACGAAGCTTTCACTTTGAAGGTGCAAAAACTTCAATAATCCCATAATTATTTGTCTCGTGTATGCACAGAACTTGCTCAAATGTCCTGATTGGTTCTTCTATCTACTTTCGTATATAACATCATTAACTGAATGTCAATTTGAAATACAATCCTCTCCGATATTTACATCTCTTCTGGCAATAGCAAGTTGGAGAATCTCAGATTATCATACTTGCTTCAGACGAAAAGGGAAACTTTCTCATACGCAAAATGATTGTGGTTCATTGGCTTTCCCATGTCTTTTGTTTTTGTTTTTCTTTTTCTTTTTGTTTTTCTTTTTCTGACTATTTGCCAGAAAGGGAGTACAGAAAAAGAAACAAGACATGAACAAGCGTCGTCATCCACACATTACCTAGATAATCCAAACTACCTTAAACATGCTCAAGCCAAAACACGGCCAAGGTAAAGTACCCTTGGCGGCCAGCTTGGCGCAGAATCTACCCATGCATCTACGCTATACGTGCCGGTTACCAACCACAATCACTTACTCTTCCCTCTTGATGATTTGCAAGTTCGTCATATGCAAGGGGCAGCTTACAAGCTCAGCTCATAAAAAGCATGCAAGATCTACACACAGGTACGGGTTACAGGTCTCTCCATGACGTGACTGTACGGGTCGGTATTGAAGCTGCTTAGTAGTAGCATGTTATGACTTATTAAACCAAGGTTCCAATACCCACGATATCTATTTTCCCCATCATTCTTGAATAGAAATTGATACAATTCACCACTTATTTCTACTAAACTTTCTTGACAACAATGGGCTCTATATTCGAAGACGTCAAGCTTGTCACAGTGTACGGGGGCACAGGCGCCCAGGGTCGCTCCGTCGTACGCTCACTGCTGCAGAACAAAAGTTTCAAAGTGAGAGCTATTACTCGTGACCCAAGTTCAAAGAAGGCTCAAGAGGTTGCATCTTGGGGAGCCGAAATTGTGGTCGCGGATGGATGGAAAAAAGACCAGATCACAGCAGCGTTCGTTGGCTCTTGGGCTGCTTTTGTTAACACCAACTCTGACGACCCAGTAAGTACTGCTTATATTCGATAGATTAAGCAAAGTGAGCCAGATTTTTGTTTCTGACTTATTCTAGGTTTTTGTTGAATCCGAAACGCCCACTGAATTTGAACTGGGAAAAATAATCGTTGACGGAATTGTTGATGCTGGCACTGTTGAGCATTTTGTATACAGTGGTGCTGCTTCAACTGCCGATGCTACCAATGGCGAGGTCGTAACAAAAACAACGGACAGTAAGTATTAGTATTGCTTAAGTCTCTTCTCCTCGAGTGTCGGCTCGCTTATGCGAACATAGTGAAAACCCAAATCGAGAAATACGCAGTGGCCACTGGTGCTTTCAAGACTGTCATCCCTGTCTATGCTGGTTGGTATATGGAGAACTTCGCAAATGGCCTTTTTTCGAAAGCGTTTGGTGGATTTCCTATACAGACTGACAGTGAGGGATTCATTACACTTGCTAGTCCACGATGGGGAAGTTCAACTGATATGCCTGTCCCATGGATTTCTGTTGAGGAAGACTTTGGTGACATCGTTCATGGAGTTCTTTGCGCGCCAGAGAAATATAATGAAAAGGTCGTCGCAGCTCTGAGCGACACTTCCACACTTCCAGGTGTTGCCAATGCCCTCGAGACAGGTATGTTATTGTGATAATTTGGAATATTTCAGGATAAATGTTGATTCCCTTGGCCAATCTAGTTACTGATAAGGACGCCCGATTTGTCTGTCTGCCCTCCCCAGATGACCTCGCACCTGAGGTCACCCAGCTTGCCGATGTTCGAGCTTTGTACCGTTGCGGTAAATTGACCGATGGAAAGTATTTTGGACTTGATATTCGAACAACTACTACAACATCCGCTCTACTGAAAGCCAGAGCTGCGGAGGCCTGCGGCAAGGACCCCAAGAAAGTCCATCTGCTGAGCTTCAAGGATTGGCTCTATGATTTCTTTCAGCAAGGACCCGAGGGGAAGGCGCTTGGTAACTTTATTGAAGGCACTGGGCCTTGAAAGGCCTTGATAGCCTTCGAGAAGCATCGTTTCCCTGGTCTTTCTCTATTGCAGTCTATTCTGAAGTAAGATCGGCATTGCATTAGAGGTTCGACAATCGATTTTTTTTTCGGTTTCAAGTCTCGGCCTGTATAAACATCAGTCAATCCTTAATTCGGTACATAGTAGGGATAGAACGTGAAAACATCCTACAAAAACTGTTCATTGGCTCATCACAAGAATACATATAAACCCTAAACCGCGAACTCAATCAACGAGCGTGGTACTATCCCATCCTTAATGGGGCTAAAGGGTGTCCGAATCCATTCGAACAGTATGGATACTGTTTGGGGGTATCTATTTACCATACTAGAGTAGCCCAAAGGAAAGGTACTATTAGTACATTACTAAAAAGGTATCAATGTAATACCTTTCCTTTATCCCCGGATTCTGTAACAAAACCAGTCAGAGAGTGACACACTCAGAAACACAAGCATTCCCATTTAGTTAGAAGATGGAGAAGGAATCCTACTCCAGGGTGTTGTTCCTTGCAATCGGCTTGGGCAAGCCAATTGTTGTTGACTCAATTGGACTGAAACGTAGAATGGGTGTAACCACGGTACACTGAGTTTGAAGCCCAAATGTAGAACATTCAAAACACGGATGGATCTATAAATATCTATGGTGTCAGCCTTCTACATTTACGGAGTAGATTGTGGGACTTAGATCTATCTAGAAGCCGATCACGTATGGGACCCTGCCACTGCTGACTGAAATTTCCTAATTACCCAGCATAGACTGCAAGCTGAGACTGTCTCGGAGTCGATATAGAGAGATGCTCGAAGCTTAGTACGGGCGAGATGGGCCCCCAAACCATGTGCTTTCCTATGGAGTACGTGTGGATCAATTGGATATTGTGGATGTCATCATCTAAACCACAGCCTTGGGTCTCTACACTTGACTGTACTCAGCTTGTGTGGTTGACGCCCCGAGTCTTCTGGAAAGGGTATCAACTCAATAAGATCCACAATGGTGGATTCGGTATCTCCCACATGCACGGCATATTGTGTAGATCAGCTACTATTATTGTGACCAGGTTCAGCCCAATATTGTAGAAAAAGATAAGTAAGTGGAACCCATACCCACAAATGCGATGCAGTGACCTCGTGGGAGACCCTGCTTCCAGGAACAGAAGCGGGAGCTGCCAATCATGTCGTGAAGGCGGAGAAGTGGACTAGCGGAATTCCAAATCTCACATGGCAACACTGATAAAGCGGCATAGTTTCTTGTAGAGAACCACTGCGAGGCTAAAATTGGATAACACGATTGGCTGTAGGGATTAATTATGCAGTCGACGAAGTGGGAACTGTCTCCACCAGATCGGATTTCAGCTGGAAGTTGTCCACATTGCTTGATGCGAGATAGTACATTGCGAGTCATTCCCGAGTTAGTTAGGGCTGCCGAGAGCTCTGTGCCGTGGAATTCGTGTGTCAGAGCCAAGAACATACTGCGTAAGTACTATATACGATTGGAGTTCATCAAGTGTGCGCGGCACTGATGATGATGTGGACGGCCCGCTTCACACGAGAAAATGACTGGAGACTGATGAAGGAGGGGGCTGTTGGTTAATTTGCGCCGATCCACTACGATCGCGATCTCGGGTTCCGTTGCCAATAACCTACGCGAGCACGTTCAATTTTGAGGCCGGGGTGGCGAGATCGGAAGGAAGCGACGCCAATTATAACAAAGTCTATAACAAGATATTGGTTATTCTTGAACCATTGCCTATTTAGATTGGGGGCGCCGAGATGTCTCACGCTTAGACCGCAGGTTGAGTCAGACTGGGCACATAAAAATACATAAATTTCTTTCAATTCTCGTGATTTTTACGGAGAGCCCCGTAGAGAATTGATCCTCTTTGGCCAAGGGTATCGATGTGGCTTTTTGAAACCGCCGGGGGCACAGGGTAAAGTACAATGTGGATGGTTGTCGTATGCGCCGTAGTCCTAACCGGTCGTAGTGCCGTCAATACAATAATATCCGTGCAAGGTGCGAATGCGGTGCAGGGCAGAAAAAGCCGCGAGAAAAGGGGCAGCCGCCCCACTCCATGCAGGTCCAAAGCTCCACTGAACCTGTTCCTATACCAAGATAGGTTTAGTGCTGTAGCTCACGAACCGTCCGCGAGCAACATGGCTGCAGAGCCGTTCGTGTTCCATGCAGTTGCTGTAGGTATGCGTAGTGGTTGTCTCCAACAAGGGGGAGTTCCAATAGACGAATTGACAGGTCGAGTCAACCTTCTAGTAGCTCTAAAAAAAGGACATGCATATTGGGCATGTCTAATGAGAATATGGTTGGAGGATGGGTGATGGATCATCACCAACGCTGTGCAGCGGATCCCTGACGGTTCGGGTCTAGAGGATTGAGTAGTCCAACCCCTGAACCGTCGTCCCCCTGTCAGGTTCTCCGCTCACCACGAGCAAAGTGGATGTGGGGGGGGCGATCGACTGCTTCCCGGACCCCTCGAGAGTGAGAGTGAGTAGGGTGGTGGTGTGAGAAGTGAAGTGCAAGAGGGTAAGTGTGGATGCCGCGCCAACGATGTACCGTGATCCTTCCTGTCCCACTGCGCTTTCTCACCTTTCACTCTCCAACTTCCCCAGTCTCTCTCTCTCTCTCTCTCTCTCTCTCTCTCTTACACACATTCAAGACTTCCACTGTCACAGTCAGAATCACACACACAACACTGACCTCAGTTGGAATTCGACGATCTCTTTCGCTCATTACGACTACTACCAACTACACGCCTAGTGAACCGCGAAGACCCCCCCTGCATTCCTTAACCCCCGCCTACCTTCGCCTTATTTTTCCTCTTTTTTTCCCCTCCACGCGCCACGCCTCCGATGCCAGGCACGTCAATTCACAATGAGTGTTGTTGCCAGTAGACCAGAAAACCCTGCTGTGCCCTACTCAATCCCTCAGGATGCGGCAACTTGCAAAGAGTTCGCCGTTGCGGTGCAGCCGGTCACCTCACGTACATCCTCTGTCTCTTCATATCGCACCAATTATACGACATCAACCGCGCCAACGGGGTATACGCCTTCCTCGCCAGCTTCCTCCTATCGCCAATTCGACTCGGTTGGATCAATCCCAAAGAGCATTGAGCCTGTTCAGCGACGACTTCCCCAAGAGGTATACGATGTCATTTTGAACAACCTCGAAGTGCTACACAAAGCACCACACCAGACAGGTTGCACAACGTGTTTCCATCGTGACCTGCATGCCCTGTCCCTGACTTGCCGTTCCTGGGAAAAGGCTGTTCGAGGACGACTGTAAGTGAAATTCCATCATCCGACATCCCATTTAAGCCCAGTATAACAAAAAACTAATATCAAACCCCAGTTACACCCAAATCCATATCGTCGGAAATGATTCCCCGGCTCAACTCAAACGATACCGACTTAAGAGGGGTAGTCGTTTGAAGTTGTTGAGACGTACCCTCCGCGAACGAAATATGCTGGCCAATCTCGTCCGGGAACTGCGCGTCCCCCAAATGGATTTACTTTTCACCACAACCAAGCAAAGCGCGCAATGGCAAGAATATCGAGACCTAGTCGCGTCCGTGGTTATGGTGTGTCCAAATCTAGAGCGACTTTTGGGTCTTTCCATCCCTTACCACCATGAATTCGATCGTCTTACCCACGCCTTGTCTACACGCAAACGACTCAAGGAGCATACTTGGGTTCTGGGCGAGGCGGCGGAGGTGACCGAGCTCTCTCCTCGAGATGATTCTTGTCCAGGAAGCTTAGGCCCTTCCCAAATGTTCGAATTTCTGGATTATCATGTCTCATGGGGCAACCTGGAAACGTTAATGCTGTATGGCTTGAACGGAAACGGTGCTCTAGAGCCAAGTATTTTCCTACGCATGTTCGATCTCTTGCCTTCTCTCCGCAATCTCTGCATATCATCCTTCAACGAGGATGCCTTTGCTGATAGCACACTGCTTTGTTTACCTCCGTTGGAATCTTTGCGATTGGAGAATTTGCCTGGTGTGACTGATGCGGGTATTGCACAGTATGCCATGCGGTCAGAATCGCAATCGCTAAAGTCATTTGTCCTGGTGGAACAGAATATTGAATCTTTGCTGGTCATTTCTAAGCTACTTGCATCTCTTCGACAGCTTGAGCGATTCAAATTTGTTCAAAGTGACAAGTGCCCTACACTAGAGGATGAAGGCATGGTTTTCCAACCCATTCTTGCATCATCAAGTCTCAAGTATCTCCACTGGGATGTGGCTTGCCCAGATCCTGGTACAGCCCTCACACAACTCGATTCCCTTCCGTTCCAGCAACCTCCCAAACACTCCGACACCCCTAACTCTCATCTTGCCCAAAGCATTCTCGCGGCTGGCTTTCCACGCCTTGAAACTCTTCGGGCGCCCAACGACTGTCAACCTCCTGGTGCTCTCCAGGCAGTTTGTCGACCTATCACAAAGGGCCAAGCGTTGCTTCGACCGGACCGGTATAGTTTGCCTAGAAGCTCGCACGGTTCTGTCAGCATTCGACCCCTTGCTTTACCCGCCGGAAATAACCTGACTTCGTCTCGAATCCGAGCCCAAACTTTTATCGACATGGCCATCAAGGACACGGAGACGGGCATGCCGGTGCTGATCGAGGATTACTCAGATGATTACGTACCGGACAACGCGTTGCTGGGAAATTTCGAGGAGGAGCCCGAGCCCGAGATTGACGATTATGGAATTTGGGCCGCATCCGAACGGTATAAACACGAAAACCCCGTAACGGATGACGACGGGCCCAAGACAGTCTACAAATTCCGAATGCCGGCTTTCATGGGTCGCTCCGGTATCCGAGATCCCCTGACAGGTGCATCAATTCCCCGCTTCCATCTTCGCCCTGATATCCCCGGTCAAGAATCGGAAGGTGGTTTGATTGGATGGAAGCAACTGCTTGCATCCAATCAATCTCTATCATATGCTGCCGGAGTGGGCGTCCATTGCTTTGATAACAACGGCGGCAGCAACAACGTCAACAAGCTACCCATGAACCCGCCGATAGAAGAAGTGGCATCTCCTTCGTCCACGACAACTTCGCGCTTCGGTTGGGGTAGCCTGGGTAGCCGGTCCACTGGAACACCGGCAACACCCACAACACCTATTACCCCAATGAGCACTATGTCATCTGCAGCCCTTCCTTGGGAAAAGGATACCTGTACTGGATCCTGGAACCACAAGATGGGCCGGGATTGGTGGTTCCACATGGAACGCGACCGTCCTGGTAACTCAGAGCTTATCGATGTCAAGCAACTTTTCTAAATCCGCTCTCCTTCCTTCCTCCCGCCACGACAAGCCTCTCCTTACCCTACAGCATCCTCTCTCTAACTCTTTAACCCTCTCCCTCTCTCTTTGACACATTCACTCTTGTTCTCCCTTGTCTCATTATCACGCCTTATACCCCGCATTCTGGTCGAATCTATGCTCTGGTCCTTCTACTTTTCATTTCCTTTCTCTACATATCTTTCTCAGATGTACACATACATGTGCCAGATACCATTGGCATTAGGCGTTTATTGATCTTAATGCACATGCGAGCATGACAGGTGGCTCTAATTACTTCATGTGAAGCCATGACAACCCTTTCCTTTTTGGTTATTTTGCCTATACTTCCTCCCGCGGCTCTTTGGTCTGCTGCCTTCCTTGGATATCTCGCTGGCTCGTATCTTCTCGGAACATCAGCCCGGGGTCTTCGGCAATGGGTGCTACTGATCGTTCAGGTTTGGTTCTTTGGTTCTTGTATTCCATCGTTTCGCCCTTGAGGCTTGTACATTTTGCCATCTACTGTACAGCATCTACCATGTATCGATATTACTCGTTAATCTACAATGTCTATTTTGAGTCATCCACCAAGCCTTGTTTCTTTCCTAAACAAATAAAAGTAGACACTAACATATTATCTCTGTATACTTCGTATTCAACGAACTATACAGGGGCTGTTTAGTTCTGGGGTAACTGCATGACTCATCCGGTGTTTCATCGGGCCGATAAGCGAATGGAGACTGATAAGCATCGCAGCCCCTCGTGAAAAATAACAACCCCACCAATTGCTTCGCATCTGCATAGGACCTCTGGGATCTTTCAATCATGGATCCAGCAAAGCCGGTTGATCTTCCTGAGCGACCTAAGGAGGCCGCTCCGCCCCAGGAGAATGAAGGCCCCTCCAAGAAGGCTTTGAAGAAGGCGCAGAAGGCACTCGAGAAGGCCAAGCAGAAGGCTGCCCCTAAGCCTCCTAAGGAGCCCAAGCCCCCGAAAGCCGCGAAGGAGCCCGCTGCTCCTCGCGATCCCGATGTCATGTTCAAGCTCGGCTTCCTCAACGACGTTTACAAGGAGCGCCCCGTCTCCGAAACCCACCCGAAGGTTCGCACCCGTTTCCCGCCTGAGCCCAACGGATATCTCCACATCGGTCACAGTAAGGCCATCGCCGTCAACTTCGGCTTCGCGAGATATCACGGTGGAGAGTGTATTCTGCGTTTTGATGACACGAATCCCGAGGGCGAGGACGAGGTTTACTACACCGCTATCCGGGATATTGTCAACTGGCTCGGCTTCAAGCCTGTGCGCGAAACCCATGCCAGTGACCACTTCGATCGCCTCTACGAATACTCCGAGGAGCTGATCAAGCGTGATGGTGCCTATGTTTGCCACTGTACCCAGGCCGAGGTCAAGATTCAGCGTGGTCAGACTGAGGATGGTCAGCAGGGTGGTAAGCGTTTCGCTTGCTCTCACCGCAACCGCCCCATTGAGGAATCTCTCACCGAGTTCCGTGCTATGCGTGATGGAAAATACAAGGCTGGCGAGGCAGCTTTGCGTATGAAGCAGGATATTGAGAACCCCAACCCGCAGATGTGGGATCTCTTTGCTTGGAGAATTCCCGAGGGAGGAAAGCAGCACCACCGTGCTCCGACATACAAGATGTTCCCCACATATGACATGGCTCATGGTAAGTTTCAGCCGGTTTGAAGTGTTGTCTTTGTATCTGTTACTAACTTTCATTTAGGTCTCTCCGATAGCTTGGAATCTATCACTTCATCGCTTTGCACGACTGAGTTCGAGAACAGTACGTTTGACACCGGTACATCCACTATGGAATTGCGAACTAATATATCAACCAGGCCGTGAGTCTTACGAGTGGCTCAACGACAAGCTCGATGTCTACCGCCCAATGCAGCGTGAGTACGGCCGTCTCAACATCACAGGCACCGTTCTCTCCAAGCGTAAGATTATCAAGTTGGTCAAGGAGGGCCATGTGTCAGTATCCCCGTCTCGACAATCCCTGGACTTGAAACTAACTTCGAAGTAGCCGCGATTGGGATGATCCCAGATTGTATACACTTATTGCTCTCCGTCGCCGTGGTGTTCCCCCGGCCGCTATTCTCAACTTCGTCAGCGAACTCGGAGTTACCAAGGCCGTGACCAACGTCCAAATGCACCGATTCGACCAGTCGGTCCGCACATTCCTTGAGAACACCGTTCCCAGATTAATGGTTGTGACGGAACCCTTGAAGGTCGTCATCGACGATCTCGCCGACGACCACCTGGAGATGGTCGATGCCCCATTCTCCAAAGAACCCTCCTTCGGCACTCACACCATCCCTTTCACCAAGACCGTATATATCGAACGTTCCGATTTCCGCGAAGTCGATTCCCCCGACTACTTCCGTCTCGCCCCCGGCAAGACCGTCGGTCTTCTCAAGGCCCCTTACCCTATCACCGCCACAACCTTCGAAAAGGACGCTGCCGGCAACGTCACAGTCGTGCACGCGAAATACGAGAAGCCCGCCGAAGGCGAGACCGCGAAGAAGCCCAAGAGTTTCATCCACTGGGTTGCCGAATGCCCTGCGAAGAACAGCCCTATCCGTGCTGAGATCCGCGCTACCAACCCTCTATTCAAATCCGAGAACCCCTCCGCTCACCCCGAGGGCTTCTTGGCTGATATCAACCCCGAGTCCGAGCAGATCTTCCCTGATGCTATGATTGAGACTGGATTCACTGAGATCTCGCAGTCTGCTCCTTGGCCCAAGTCTGCCGCTGAGCAGGATGTTGAGAACAACAAGCACGCTATCCGATTCCAGGGTATGCGTACTGCCTACTATGCTGTTGATCGGGAGACTACCCCCGAGAAGCTTATCCTGAACCGTATCGTTACGCTTAAGGATGATAAGGCCAAGAACTAAATATTCTTTACTCCTTTTATCCTAGTTGAATGTTGAATATGACAAGTGGGATGTGGTTGGTGTCTGGACGGTGAGAACAGGGGTGTTGGTATGGATTTATGACCATTGCATCATGTGTTTTTAGTTTGTTCAACTTTTCCTTTTGGTATTATTCCAAAACAAAAAATATACATTTCCGGAGCGAGGAGCGGATATTTTATTCAAATTTTCTTCAAGAAGTTGTTCAAGTTGACAACTTCCAAGTTATTCTTTCTCCCCAAATTCGGACGAAGTGGTGGTTCTGACCCAAATCTGGGCGAAATATGTTAAGGTCCCCCGGATGGTGTAGTGGTAGTGCTTCCTCAACCGCCAGAGTCAGCTGACACACTGTGTACAGCTGTCTTAACTGGCCGTTGTTGCCCGCTACAGGCAGTCGCGGGGGACAAAAGGGTGCTAAGCAATAACCAAGAGGTGCCCCATCCCCAGGGAGTCGTCCCTAGGGGATGGGGCACCCCCCTTTTGCTATTTTTTCGTACTCTCCGAGGCTGTCGGATCGAATCCCCTTAATGGCAGCTTTGCCTGCGATTCTTTTTTTCAATTCCTTTTTTTTTTGTTTGGGTTGTGGTGCAGCATCGCTCCTTCCTTCTTTGCGTGGTTACCTCAACTCTCACTTTGATATACTAAAAGTGGGTCCTTTGATGCCTCAGGCCGACAATCAACACTGCCTTAGTCGAAGAAGCTACTCACTACGAAGTGCACTGCCCACGCTTCGTAGTCTATTAATTCGATGCTAATAGTTCGGTTACAGTATTCAAGATTACAAGTTTATAGCGGTTCTCAACTTATATCCATCGACTTAACCAGTCTGGATTCATCATCTTATTGGGTTTATAGGCAGTCCCCTGCATATCTAGCGAATTACCGGCCTATTTTGAGCCGTAGATCGTGCATACGTGACATGACGAGGAGAAAGAGAGACAGAAAAAAAAGGTAAAGGAAATGTAGTAATATTTGATAGACCAAGACAAAGGACCAAATTAGACGTAAATGCCCATGTTGGTGTCCTTCTTCTTAGCTTGTACCTCGGCGATGGCATCAACATAGTTCTCGTGACCAATCTTGCTCTGGCCCTTCCGCAGGGCAATCATACCAGCCTCAACGCAAACAGCCTTAAGCTGGGCACCACCAAACTCATCAGTGCTGCGAGCAAGCTCAGCCCAGTTGACGCTATCCTCGACGGACATCTTACGTGAGTGAATCTGCAAGATGTTTGCACGAGCCTCCTCGTTTGGCAAGGGGAACTCGATCTTGCGATCCAAACGACCGGATCGAAGCAGAGCCGGATCCAATACATCAACACGGTTAGTGGCGGCCAGAACCTTGATACGGTCATCGGACGCAAATCCGTCCAGCTGGTTCAGCAACTCCAACATAGTACGCTGAACTTCACGGTCACCAGACTTCTCGGAATCGAAACGCTTGGTACCCACGGCATCAAGCTCGTCAATGAAGATGATTGAGGGGGCCTTTTCCTTGGCCAGGGCGAAGCAGTCACGAACCAGCTTGGCACCATCACCAATGAACATTTGTACGAGGGACGGACCGGCAAGCTTCAGGAAAGTGGCGTTCGTTTCGGCAGCGCAAGCTCGGGCAAGGAGGGTTTTACCAGTTCCGGGAGGACCGTACATAAGGGCACCTGGAGAGGAAGAAAAAAGGTTAGCATTGCAAAACAGGGAGCTCCCACGGAATGACAGCAATCTTACCCTTCGGGGCCTTGATGCCAATCTTCTTGAAACGCTCGGCCTCCTTCATCGGCCATACGATAGCTTCCACGATCTCTTCGATCTGCTTGTCCAGACCACCAATATCCGTGTACTTCTCCGTGGGCTTCTCATCGACCTCCATGGCCTTCACGCGGTTGTCATACTCTGCCGGTAAAGTGTCGAGGATGAGATATGAATCCTTATTCACACCGATGAGGTCACCTGGCTTCAGCTTCTCGTGGTCAACGAGACCAATCAGTGGGAGGAAGATGGTTTGGCGGGTTGAGGTCTTGATAACGGCGGATTTCCCAACGCGAGTGGCGTCCAAATCAATGTTGGCCCCTTCCTCCGCGGCTTCGGCTTCCACGTCGAGGTCCAGGAGCTCGACGACGTTTCCGACAAGGTATGGTAGTTGCCTAGCAAGGGAAATCGATGATGTTAGCAAATAGACCAGATGGAGTCCAATTGTATTAGGGCCTTGCGAGCTCCGCAGGTAGTAATCCGAGGATTGGACGAATCACGGGCATGCCCTCGAGAATAGTTGAGACGATACCTGTTGTTTTCGATCTTTTCTTGATTATCCTTAACCTTCTCTCGCATTGTGCTCTGCTCGTGTGTCAAACGCTGGAACTCGCTCTTCATGATGCGCATTTCGTTCTCCAGCATCCGTCGTCGCTTAACGATGTCTGCCGTGCTGGAATGGAGGATCTCCTCATCTAACAGCTCTTCCTCATCTTCCTTCTTCTCAGCATCTTGCATCTCGGCGTCATCATCGCCATCGGGCTTCTTGCCGTCATCACCCTGGTCTTGCTTCTTGTCTCTGTTCTCGCGCTCAAGGTCGTCCAAGTCCTCGAGTGTCGACATGATGGGCGTTTTATTAAAATGTGATACACGAGCGGATTAGATAAATTCAGGGGATTCCACACGCGGATGGTCGATTTGGGAGGGGATAGGTGAGGGTGAAGGGGACGTAGAAGGTTGGAGAAGAGCTGTCGGTGGCCGAGCTCCAACAACGTCAGCCAGTCACGTGAAGCCATCAACAGTCGCAGTCCTACAGCTCCAGATCACTTTATGTCTACCAGGCTATCGAAAATTTTTTTTCACAATATATTTTTTCACATTCCACGACTCAATACATTTGAATAATCTAAATGAAGTGATAAGGGGTCACATTCCGGTATCTATGACCGTGGTTTCCTAAGCCATTCAGCACCTTCTCCCGGCCAAATGTGAGCAGACGCAGTCGAGAAATGTAATCATCGTTATTGACTAGATATTTTCGATTAGTATTGGCGAGAATTTTCTAGAGATGATCTTATATATGTTGACACTCACCATAGCCACCACACATCCTTCTTTTCCCAGTGAATTGCGTGCGGCCATGCATCATTCGCCAGTTGTCGAAAACTAAATCAGGGTCAGTCGATGGCAATCAAAATATGAGCGTCCATTCGCTACTTACTCAGAGCTCTTCCAGGTTGAAGTTGTGTCTGAATTTTCCTCCGGCTCTCATTCAAAATTTGATCATAACACTGAGCAGCCTCGTACCACCGCGTCTGGGTTTTCAATGACCACTCCGTTTTAGGAGCTCGGTCATAATTGTTCCAACGAATCTGGTAAAGTCTTCCACTGTCTGGATGAAGGGAGAAAACAGGAGTCATATAGGATGGTTGGATACAAACATCTTCGTTTCCGCTAGCATGCCACGGATGTCTGACCTCCACTAAAGTCTGGTAATGTTCAGGGTGTTTTTTCAAGAGAGCGGCAGCAGCTCCAAACCCATCCACCAGTAAGCTCTCGCCTCCTGATCCATCTGTGTGAGATAAAAGGTGGAAAAGTTGAAGTCTTGCAGGATCCGTGAAATAGGTGTTATCGGTATGAACACCAAGAGACTCGTTAGTATATGCGGTATCCTTAAAGGTGAGATCGGCTGTGAAATCCCAAAATCCACCTGTATATTAGATTAGAATAGTTGCCATGTAAATATTTCTTCAAGATGATAGTACCATAGTGCGTGTGTCTCACGAAAGCAATTCGCTCAATCAGAGACTGGGTTGCCTTTGGATCAATGGGAACTCCATTGATGAAACAGAATCCGTAGTTATGCTTCAATGAACGGGAGTGAAACGTCAGAAAAGTCTGCACGCACGAGTCTAAAGAGACATTCGGGGCCATTAACATGGGACTTACAATATTCTCCAACCATTCTCCCACAGAATTATCATCTAACATTACTTTTTCGAAGTGCACCTCGGGATAGGAATCCCCCCTTCTAGGGTTGAAGGTGCGATGTGGTCTATGTTGAATAAAATTAGTCAAACGGATCTAAAGACCCTCTCACATATAATGCATACCTTGGCTTGCAGTTCTCCACCACCTTCAGATTGGAATTCCGGGGGTTTCCGACAACCTTGTGCTGCTTTAGCCAGTCCCACGTATAAACACTCTCATGCCCGTCGTTCCCTTCTCGAAAAATCAGTCGATGTAAGCGAAATTCAAAATATAATCAATCCATACATGTTATTTGAGCGCCTTCTTGGGTGGTCCCGCAATTTATCTTGGTCGGAGTAATGTTCGATGGAATCTATGCTGTGTAAGTTTCAAACTAGCTATTGAAAGCCAATATATATGGACAACATACCGAGCCGATTTCAATAATTCGTTGCTTCGTTTCCGGGTGAACGCATTTAGGGCATTGGCAATTTTCTCTATGATTTCAAGGTGTCTCAGCAATGGTTCTTCGAGATAACGGTGCTCTTGCGCAATCCTTTTTCGTCGCTCACCTCAGGAAAAAAGAACCACTATCCGTTATTGTTAGCATACTTGAAGATTTCACATATTCAAATCTGATATGATGACCCACAATTTGTAGAAATCGTGAGCTCGTTTACCCTTCGGTGCCAGCAAAACGTATCCCTCACCGAAGAATTGCAAAGCGGCCCGAAGACCAGATTGCGGGAGTCCCTTGAGATACTCAGGAAGACTGCTTGCATCGATGGGGCTTGCTGAGGTAGCTGGAGTAGACAACAAACGCTTACTCGCAGCAAATGGTGACGCGGTAGCTTTGTTTCTAGGAAGGAAGCCACCGTTCAATACAATAGGTACCGAATCGCAGCTTTTGGAGCCAAAGGGCCGTGCGGAGGTGCCTCTGGAGGGTATATCAGCGCTTGAACGTCGAGTAATATGGACCAACTCAATTTACCTGGAATTGCTCCATCGGGCAGCTAATCGCATGGCATTTGGTCCTCGGAAGTTCATTTTGTGCCCTGTCCTCCGTATGCACTGATGCTTGAGATTGCAGGTGTAACAGAAGTGAGTGCGGGAACACTCCGAGACTCCGGGGAAACGGCGGCGGCCGAGGCTAGAGTCACGTGGATATGTATGAGCGCTGCCAAGGCAAACAACATACGATCGTTGTTGTCCAAGGGGAGCATAAATTAATTTTAAAAAATGGAAAACTCATTCGGCTTCGGATTACATTAATCTAAAATGTATATTCGATCAATTCCCTGGAAAAGGGGATACTATCCCTATATTGTTGGTTTAAGTTCATATCTACCACTGGTAGATATACTATATATAGTGATATCTATGGCATAGTGATGGCATCACTTGGCCTCAAGTTGAGGCCACCCAAGACTCTTGGGAGAACATACAAAAAACTTTATGAATGTAGAAAATGAGATGAAAAGAAAAAAAATATGTTCATAGTTTATATACTAGTAGTATCCCCAAAGTAATACTATACAGTTTTCTTTCTCTTACAGCTTACTCTTCGGGCTAACAACCTTGAGCAGGCATCGGCCGTTGCTCAAAACAACCTTGCCAGTCTGGTTCTTGGTAGTGAAACGGACCTCCTCAAATCCATCTGGTCCGACATTGCCCATGCGCCAGATCTCAGTAGTGAGCTTATCGTTGGGACGAACGGGCGAGGCAAAGCGGGCCTGGAATTCCTTGATATTCTCGGGGTTGCTGCCACCAAGTTCGCGCAGGATGCCATGGGCGGCAGAGTTCCAGCTGAACAGGCCGTGGATGATGATACCTCCGAAGCCCATCTTCTGGCCAGGCTCAGGAGTAGCATGCAGAGGGTTATAATCTCCGTTCAAACTAGAGATGCGGATTAGTATTCGTCTATGCGGTTTATACTCCAGGGTACTCTAAAGTCATACCGGTACAGGTGAGCAGTCTCGTTGGTGCTCTGGATAACATGGGTAGCATCAGGAGCCTTGCCCTCAGGAGGAGGGAAGTTAACGGTAGAAGGACCTAGATTAACAAGATTAATATCCTTCCTAGACTGAAGAATTTTATGTGAAATACTCACCCTTAGGTCCACCCCAGTTACCCTGGCCGACCAGGAAGCCACTGGTCAGAACCTTATTGTACACCTCACCACTCTCGGCATCAACGATAGACTGCTCGGTCTCAATGACAGTTCCAGGCTTGCCCTTGTCATAAACACCGATGACCTTGTTGCGCAGCTCAAACTTGCGACCAGCGCTAGTAGAAGGCAGCGGCTTCAAGATAGTCAGCTTGCGCTGGCCATCAACTCCGTGACGGTGATCCAATTGGGGAACACCCGGGATATGGACGGCCGACTGGCGCTCATAGAAATTCGTGACCTCTTGGTCTGTGAGCTTGAAGGCTATTTGAGGGGGTCAGTGTTAGTGCCAGCGATGCAGGAAAAAAAAGCCGCGTCCCCCGGAATGCAACGTACGCAAGATCAGAGGGTAGGTCGGGAAGACCGCAAATTTAGGGTACAGCTCCTGTTCAGAGGTCAGATGATTGAAATTGACACCATTGGGTCCCTGAACGTACATAAAGGAACTGCAGCTCGTCGGCCTTGCAGCCGATGCTGTTGGCGAAGAGCAGTACATCGCGCTTTTGCCACGAGACTGGCTTTGCAGGGAATTCGTGACCAGCTCCGGGAGCAGACATACTGAATATATATATAAATGGGGTGTATAGTGGATATAGGAGGAGAGGAAGGAGAAATAGAGTGCGGGAAAAGATGCTGCGGAGAAAGACAGAAGCTAAAGTAGGAGTGAACAATTGCGGGGCGGGTTTGAGCCGAGGATCTGATAATGATTTGTTACCGTCATTGCCGACGACGCGCGCCGTACCCCTTGGCAAAATTTATAGGATGGATCGATTTATTTCTGGGAAATTAAATGGCTAATAAGTTTATTTCTACGGAGAATGGAAAAAATAAATTAGATCAAAAGAATATTTCCCCTTGTATGCATCTACAAACACTCCAAGATTTGGACATCAGATGCGTCGGAGTTGCTAGACTAAGCATCGACTCGGGGGTATCTACTTGATTCGAGGAGCTTCATAATCATCTCTCCGTATCGCGCCATGTAGTAATGCCTTTTACCCTGCCACCCAAGAAAGTAACGCCTGTGAAAGAAAACCGAGACCGGAAACAAATCGAGTCGCACTGTGCAAATCTAGACCTGCCAACTCTAGGCTGACACAGTGTCCACAAAAAACATGCGACAGCATCTAGATGATTATGATTGTTGTATCATGAAAAAACAAGTCGTCAAATTCAGCATTTAGCACCTAAGGGGAAAAGGTAAATTAGTATGTGAGGAGCATGCTGGAGGGTATTGAGTTGAACATACATGCGGTAGAAGCAGCTACCCTCGGCAAAGCGAGTGGGGTCGTCAATCTCAAACTTGTAGGAGAGGTTGATGTCCAGGTCACGCTTGTTCTTGTCGTTAGGGCGGTTCTCCAGCCAGCCGGAGACCTGCTCGCCCTCCTCGATGGTCAGGACATCGCGCAGATAGAAGACAGTCTGCTTCCAGTGGGTGTACTTGGCGTGGGGGCCTGTGGAGAAGTGGATGGGCTTGTGGCAAGCGCTGAAATCGATATCAAACCAAGCAATCATGGCATGGATGAAATCGCTGCGGGTGGCAGCGAGTTTGTAGGGAACCTTGAAGGCGAGATCGGCGGTGGTGACGGTGTTCAAGTCAAAGGTAATGATGGGGCAGGGGTCGGTGACGAGAGCCTTCATCTCCACGGTATCAACGAGCGGCTCGGTGAGCGCGATCTCCTTCATGGGGCTGTAGTCAAAGCCATAAACGTTGTCCCAGACTGTTAATCGTTAGCGCAATTCTCAAGAAATGAAAGAGCCAGAGGGTAGTCTCACATCCAATCTTGTCGTCCTTGTACTCGCCGTCCTCAATGGCAGCGACGTACATGGTGGCCTTGTCGGGGAAGATCTTGCCACCGGGGGAGAGATAGGTGTCACGGGCATACAGGACGGTGTCCAGCATGGACTCGTAGAGAAGGAAGTAGCCCATCCACTCAGAGATGATGATGTCGACCTTGGGGAAGGGAAGTTGGACCTCCTCCATCTTGCCCTGCAGAAGGGTAATCTTGTCAGACAGACCGTTGACGTGAACGATCTGCTTGGCCTTCTCGATAATGGAGGACATATCGACACCGATCACATGCTTAGCACCAGCACGGGCAGCGAACCTACAATTTGTGTTAGCTGCAATTTATGGGGTCCCAGATTATCATCATAACACGCACATGCTGAGAATACCGGTACCGCAGCCGACATCCAAGACAACCTTGTCCTTGAAGATGTGGCGGTTCTGGTAGATCGAGTCACGGTAGGAACGGGTACGGACGTCGTCTTTCTGCATTGATAAAGAATTGCACATTAGAACTATCCATTATAGATGTTTGCTTGTCAAACAAGTGTCTTTTCATCGGATTGTACTCACAAGCATCTCCTCATGGATACCTGCACAAGGTGAAAGATTCTTTGTTAGCGACATCTTCGGAGGCAATCAAATGAGAGTTATGTGAAAGAGTGAAGTCAAGTACCGTGGTGATCGTAGCTATTTTATAATCAGCATGCGAGCAAGACAAAAACGTTTGGCTTTGTGAATACATACCTAGTGAAATAGCGCACTTCAGAGTGCTCCATGCCAACCATGCGATCAGCGCTGCTGGAGTTGACTCCCTGGGGAGTGTCGGTGTCCATCTTGAAGGTAGGAAAGAAACCTAAGTTTAGGACAAAAAGTATAAAGATTGGAAAAAAAGAAAGAGATCCCTCGATAATGGAAACGCCGACTTTTTTTTCCAGTTCGCCGCCAAGCTCCTCCAAAATCCCCGCCCGCACTAGTCCGATTTAGGCTAGCTCACGTGATTGTTCTTGTCCACGTGATTTAGGGCTAATCGCTGCCTAAGTAGAGTACATCCAAGACAATTACTAGTAACCTGCAGTAACAATTAGTTATTGTTCAGTTGAAATGATAATTGGTGATTGTGTGCAAGGAAGGTTTGGTCGAAGAACTGAATCTTAGCTATAGCCACTAAGAATAGGAAGCTGTACAGTCATCGCAGTTGTTTGCAAGGGTGGCTCTTATTTAGTGATCAACCAGGAATAACAAAATAAACCAACTTGGAAGTTACACAGACATAAAATATTTTATGAATGAAATTCAATTTACACATGCATGAATTCGTGGCTATTTAAAATCTTGAGTCCATAGGATTTGCCCTTGATTTACCCCGGAATTGAGCTGTCAACAATGACTGCCAAGACTCACGCGAGGCTCTGATGATGCCGCCCGCAGCTCCGCAAACCGCCATTCCCTCCCTAAAGCTTACGCGTTGCAGGCCTAAACCACCCTTGGATCACAATGAATCTAGGCGGAAGAGTGAACCCCTCCATACTCTTCGCTTTCCTTTTGCTGGCAGTTCTTGTTGGCCAGTCGTCCGCCTCGTTGGGTGACCATCTCCCCGACTTTAGAGAATGTGTCCAGGTACCATGATCTCTCCCCCGATTCCCCGTGAGCTTCGAACTCAAGCTAATAACAACCCAGGTTTGTAAAACCGAGAACTGTCAGGATGGCAATTCGGCTATACGTATGTCTCGTTATCACTTCGGCTTCCCTTCGTTCACCTCCTGACCTTTTCCAGCTTTCTTCCACCGTTTGTTATTATGGACTTGCCCGGCCGAGTGCGACTATACCTGCCAGCATGTCATCACCGATAAACGAGTCTCTCGTGACCCCCCAATGCTGAGTCCCATCGTTCAATTCCATGGAAAATGGCCCTTCCGAAGAATGCTTGGGATGCAGGAACCTTTCTCGGTGCTCTTCTCCTTCCTGAACTTCGCGGCGCATTGGCATGGCATGTCTCGAATCCAAGAATCGATCCCGGCGTGGCACTCCCTTCGGAAATACTACATGGCGTTTGGATATTTTGGACTGGCTAGTTGGACATTCAGTATGATCTTCCATACGCGGGACTTCCCAATTACCGAGAAGTTCGACTACTGGGGTGCTGGCGCCAGCGTCTTATACGGTCTGTATCTGGCCGTTGTTCGAATCTTGCGCCTGGATTTGGAGAGCCCGCCGCATCGTCCGACTCTACGTCGCCTGTGGACGTCCATATGCATTCTCCTCTACTCGATCCATGTGTGTTATCTCACTTTTTGGTCCTGGGATTACACATACAACATGGCCGCCAATGTTGCGGTTGGCATAATCCAGAATCTCATGTGGACGGGGTTCAGTATCGTTCGATACAAGAAGTACCTCAAGTCTTGGACGGCTTGGCCGGGTATGATTGTCGCGTGGATCATCCTGGCCATGAGTTTGGAACTACTTGACTTCCCTCCTTGGCATGGATTGATTGATGCCCACAGCCTTTGGCACCTGGGTACTGTAGTCCCCACCGCCTGGTGGTACTCGTGAGTCTACCCCATCGGAGATGCGTTGTTCCCCCATTTTCTGTGACTAATGAATTGTATCTACCGACAGGTTCCTCATTAAAGATACGCAGGATGATATCGCCAGCCACCGACTGAAGGCTTAGATATTGGGGCGGCGAACCGTGACCGTTTCAAATTTTGGATTTCTCAGTTTCAAATATAGTCTCCAAAAAAGTGATGAGATTCCCTAGTCGGGGTTTCTGCTTTCTCCATCTTTCTCTCTATCTCTCTCTGTCTGTCATTTGTGACAGCCGAACCCAGGTCCCGGTGGCCTGTTGCTAATAATAATTGCAATTCTCAAACTGCTCCCCACCTCTCTCTCTCCTTCCTCGTAGCCGCGCCCCATAAAATGCGCCATAATGTGCACGCACTGACCAACGCGCACGGTCCTATTTCCACGCACCGACCAAGCGGCGTGACGCCTCAATCCCCCACTATTGGCTCACCGCTAGGGCCGTCGCATTAAGCCGCTATTGTCTCACCCAAAGCCCCTCGTTCTTTTTTTGTCTCAAAGTACCTCCCCTCTCACCTCACTCTCTCAATCAACATTTAGCGATTGCTCTACTTCCTTGACTCGCATTCATTTTCGTCTAAATTCATTTTGATCGCAGTCCCTCGCGCCACAATGGCGTCTCCCGCTGTCAAGAAAGCAATCTCAGAGGCTGCTCTGCAGTACCAGAAGCCTGAAGGCAAGGTCTTCGAGTATGGCACCGCAGGTGTAGGTTCACATATCCCCAGACGAGTCTTGCGAGGAACTTCAGCTGATCAGACTTTCGACGTGCGAATATAGTTCCGCATGAAGGCGTAAGTTTTTTTTTCAGCCCCCGATCAGCCCCGCCTCCACAAACACCCCGCGATCGTCCTTTTGTTGACGTCGATGTCGTCCTGACTAAATCGAATATAAATAGTGACCTTCTCAACACTGTTGTTTTTGCTGTTGGTCTGCTTGCTGGTCTGCGCTCCAAGAAGCTGAGTGGACAATGGATTGGTGTTATGGTGACCGCGAGTCACAACCCCGCAGAGGACAACGGCGTCAAGTTGGTTGACCCGATGGTAAGTAAACAATCGTCTGCTGCCCTTGTACTATGACTAGAACCATGTCTAACCATTATGGGAAAATATAGGGTGAGATGCTCGAGGTGAGAAATGCTCAAATTCTCCGATATGTCCACATTTTCCCCGTACTTACCCCCGATACCTAGGCCGAATGGGAAGCGTACGCCACAAAGCTCGCCAATGCTCCTCTGGACAAGATCGCCGATGTCTACGATGAGCTCGTGAAAGAAATCGACGTCAAGATGACCAACCCTGCCCGTGTTGTCTTTGCTAGGGATACCCGTGCCTCTGGCTCTCGGCTCGTCGGTGTGCTCAACGCCGCTTTGACCGCGACTGAAGTTGAATTCATCGACTTCAAGTATATGACCACCCCTCAGCTTCACTATGTCGTCCGCTGCAAGAACACCATTGGAACACAATACGAGTATGGTGAGCCCTCGGAGCAAGGGTACTACCAGAAGCTTGTCGATTCCTTCAAGAAGGTTATGCGAGGTGTCAAGGTCCAGGGATCCCTAACTGTCGATTGTGCCAATGGTGTTGGCGGTCCTAAATTGAGAGAGCTCATGAAGGTCCTTGATACCCCTATCGATATCAAGGTTGTCAACGACGATGTTATCAACCCCGACAGCCTGAACTTCGAGGTAAGACCATGTCTGTCCTAAACATACGGTGCACAATATTGACTTGACATTTCTAGTGCGGTGCCGACTACGTCAAGACCAAGCAACGTGCTCCTCCCTCCTCTAAGGCCGGCACTCTTGATCGCTGTGCTTCTCTGGACGGCGATGCTGATCGTCTGGTATACTACTTCAGCGATGAGAGCAACGTTTTCCGTCTTCTCGACGGTGATCGCATCGCTACCCTGGCCGCTTCTTTCATTGGCGATCTCGCTCGCAGCGCCGGAATTGCCCAGAAGTTGAAGATTGGTGTTGTGCAAACAGCCTACGCCAACGGAGCCAGCACTGATTATATTGAGAAGGTGCTCAAGCTTCCCATCATCTGCACCAACACTGGTGTTAAGCACTTGCACCACGCCGCCCTGCGATTCGACGTCGGTGTCTACTTCGAGGCCAACGGCCACGGTACCGTGACCTTCTCCGAGAATGCTCTGAAGACCATCAAGAACACCGAGCCCCAGTCACCCGCCCAGCAGCGCGCTTTGGAATGCCTGCAGGCTCTGACCGACCTCATCAACCAGGCCGTCGGTGATGCTCTCTCCGACATGCTTCTCGTCGAGGCCATTCTCGCTCACAAGGGCTGGACCCCCAAGGAGTGGCTTGGCACCTATACCGATCTTCCCTCCCGACTTGTCCGTGTCGAGGTTAACGACCGCTCGATCTTCAAGGCTGTCGACGCCGAGCGCAAGCTTGAATCTCCCGCCGGTCTCCAGCCTAAGATCGAGTCCCTGCAGTCCCGCTACAACAAGGGTCGCAGTTTCGCTCGTGCCAGTGGTACCGAGGATGCTGTCCGTGTTTACGCTGAGGCTGCTAGCCGATCTGAGGCCGATGACCTTGCTACTCGCGTTGCTAACGCTGTGCGCGAGGCAGGTACCGCGGACGCTCAACAGGCTTAAATGCTCACCACAGACTACATCACCGCGGATGACTTTGCTTACCTCGATGTACTTGACGCAGTTATCGAGGAACCGCGATAAATCAAAATATGACGATAGCGTTTCTTTTCTGTCTATTCAAGGCAGTACGACTTAGCAATATAGTCAATATCATGTTCATGCAGTAATGAAGTTCTTTGCATGTTTATTCAACTGTTTCCTCCGTCGTAGAGGTTCATATCACGCATAGGCTTATATAACCGGGTTAATTCAAGGGTAGATATCGCAAGGATCCCTAGTAGTACTAACATTTTTGTTCAATTAAAGAGTTGCTAACAGCTTGGACTTTTATTCATATCATATCAGAAGAAATATACTGGGGCCAATGAGATCATGAATTCGATCAACCCTCCTCTTGATCCATATTATCACGCGTGCGCTTTCCTTTGCCAAACTTGTTACCTCTCGTACCCTTCTTCTCGTCAAGAGCCTTCATCTCCATGATAGCATAACGCTGAGCCTCGCTAACTCGCTCAGCCAGGGTCATAACCTCATCCTTCTCTGTTTCGTATTCAGGCAGCTTGCGGTTCAGAGCTTCCTCGATTCTCTCTGATTATTCGTTAGGAAAATTCTGAAAGTTGGGGGCAAAAGGAGCACTCACGGAATAATTCTACATCGTACTGAGTCACGAAGCTAACTGCGACTCCACTCTTACCGGCACGAGCAGTTCGACCGACTCTGTGAATATAGGTCTTGCTGTCGGTGGGGAGATCGAAGCTATCATGGCAATTAGTAAAACGGTCACGCATATAAGGTGGATATTGGCGGGAAAGCTTACTTCAGAACAACGTCGACGGAGGGAATGTCGAGACCACGGGCCGCAACATCGGTACTAATATTTTTGTAAGTTTTGAGAGAAGACATAAAGAGATCTGAATCCGAACATACCAAACAAGAATATCTCGCGACTTGGATCTAAACTTTCCTAGCGCGCCAAGTCGAGAAGATTGGCTAAGTTGTCCGTGTAGAGGGATAGCTCCGAATCCCAAGGATCTCAGGAGGAATCCGATACGTTGCGCCTCGTGAATCGTCCGACAGAACAGAATGACTGATTGGCCGACGAATTCGTTCAGAAGGTAGACGAGGTAGAGATCCTTCCATTTGTGGGGTTTCAAGAGGAAGTAAGATTGAAGTGTTGATACCGTTTGGTATTTGCTCGAGACCGATACTCTTTGAGGGTTGGACAGAGAGGCACGCTGTAAAGATTCGACTTTTGAGGAGAGAGTGGCGCTGAAGAGGAATGTTTTGCGGGCTGGGAGAATTCGTAGAATCTTGTCGAGAAGTGGGCCGAAATCTTGATCCAGCATTCTGTCGGCTTCGTCCATGACGAGGTATTTCAATGCGCGGAGAGAGAATCTGTCGAATTGTATTAGATCAATAATTCACCATAATATGTGATATGATAGCTTACCCTCGCGTGTTTTCAAGATGATCTAACAATCTTCCGGGACTGGCAACCAGAATGTGAGGCTGAGCACAATTAGTATAATGTTCCAGATCAAGGTACAGAGCTTATGACCAACCTTCTTTCCCAGAGCAATACTTTGAGGCACCATATCCATACCACCGACGAGACAGCATGTGCGAACATTGATAGTTGAACCAAGAGCCTCGAAAGCCTGCGAAATTTGGTATGCGAGCTCACGGGTCGGGGCGAGGACTAGGGCAAAGAAGGGTTGCGGGTTTTCCATAAGTTTTTGCAGGATTGGAAGGGCAAAAGCAGCAGTCTTTCCACTACCAGTTTCGGCCAGACCGATAATATCGCGACCTTCCAAAGCTATGGGAATCGACTCGGCTTGCTAAATTCGGGATTGTAAGCCGAGTATACAATTAAGATTCAGATTGAAATACTCACAATCGGAGTTGGTTTCTTATAACCCAAAGTGTCACAAGCTTCAACCAGAGACTCAATCAGGCCCAAATCCTTAAATGTCTTGGGACTAGTTGTGCTTTCGGTGGTTTCGGTGGTGTCAATATCGGTGGTGTCGCTGGGCTTCTCTGCCACGGGGGACTCAGAGCGCGAGGATTGAGCATCGCTATCCTCGACCGGAGTTGCGACCTCCTTCGTGACCTTTCTCTTCTTCATAGTCGGCATTTTTGCGGTGTAGTGTTGGATATCGCAGACCAAAAAAGAAAAAAAAGATGCGCCAACTCCAACTTCTCAAGATAATTTTAAGTGGGTCCGCGAAATTGTTGATCCGACGGCTTCTCCGCTGGATTTTTTGGAGACCAAAAAAACTTCCAGCTCCGAGACCAACCTTTCTTTCTTCAGATTTCTGATTTTACCCTCCCTTTTTCCATTTTTCGGTGTTTTCATATCTCACCGATTATAATGGCGAAGGCACGTGTTAAGAAGCGCACTCACACGCGCCCCCAAAATGCTTCTGCTGCAGCCAAGGGCGGCGCTGCTGCGTTAACCAAGACCCCGAAGTCAATGGTCATTCGAGTCGGCGCTTCTCAAGTTGGAACCAGTGTCTCTCAGCTTGTTAAGGATGTTCGACGTATGATGGAGCCCGATACAGCCGTGCGATTGAAGGTATGTCAATCATTTATTCCCAATGGAGGTTTTTTCAAACAGCATCTAACATTACATTTATAGGAACGCAAATCTAACCGACTCCGCGATTATACCGCAATGGCTGGTCCCCTCGGTGTCACTCATCTGATGCTGTTTTCTAAGTCCAAGACCGGCAACACCAACATGCGACTCGCTGTTACACCTCGTGGTCCTACTATGCATTTCCAAGTCGAGAACTATTCCCTATGCAAAGACGTGGAGCGATCATTGAAGCGCCCTCAGAGCGGTGGTCAAGACCACAAGACTCCTCCTCTCCTGGTTATGAACAACTTCAATACCGCAGACGTCGATGAAAATGCTAAAGTACCGAAACGCCTGGAAGCACTTACGACTACCATCTTCCAATCTCTCTTTCCTCCCATCAACCCCACAGCCACCCCCCTCTCTTCAATCCGTCGTGTCATGCTTTTGAACCGCGAGCCTGCCGAATCCGAAGAAGACGGTTCCTATATTCTGAGTCTACGACACTACGCCATTGCCACAAAGAAGACCGGTGTCTCAAAACGCATCCGTCGCCTAGACCCCAGGGAGATTCGCAACAGAGATAAGAAGAAGGCCGCTGTTCCCAACCTGGGCAAGCTTGAAGATGCCGCCGACTACCTTCTGGACCCATCCGCCGCTGGCTACACATCCGCAAGTGAAACCGAGCTCGATACTGATGCCGAGGTCGAAATTGCAGAGAGCACAACCCGAAAGATTCTCAACAAGCGTGAAGCACAGCGCCAGAAGGCTGGTGACAAGGCCGAGAAGAAACCCGCCACCCCTGGTGTTGAGAAGCGAGCAGTCAAGCTGGTCGAGCTTGGTCCTCGTCTGAAGCTTCGACTTATGAAGGTCGAGGATGGTGTCTGTGATGGCAAGATTATGTGGCACGATTTCATTACCAAGTCTGATGCCGAAGTCAGGAAATTGGATCAGAGCTGGGCTACTCGTCGCAAGGAGAAGGAGAGACGCAAGAAGGAGCAAAAGGAGAACATTGAGCGGAAGAAGAAGGATAAGGCCAAGGCCAAGGCTAATGGCGAGAAGGTTGAGGATGATGATGAAGATGACGAGGACGTCGATATGGATGATGAGGATTGGCTTTCCGACGACTTTGACGAGGAAGGAGGGGAGGAAGGCGCTGATTCTGATGATTCTATGGAGGAGTGAACAATCTGATTATTTTATAATTATCAGTTTCATGGCCTGGGAGGTTAGGTCTCGTCTACCACCCAGCCAGAATACCCAGACCAAAGTTTCTCTTCGAGGCTCGACAAGGTTTATGACTCCAGCTTAGATCTCTCAGATCTATGTCACGGAAACAATTACCATACATTGACGACTGCTATTCCAATCGGAAGCCAAATTGCAGCTTGGTCCGGGTTTGCAGTCAGTTAAACCATCGAGCAGCCACAGTTTCGGCAGCAACCCACCCCATTTTATACCCATTCTTGACGGCCAACTGTACATGTACAAGATTTACGGAATGAAACAAAAAAGTTTTGAGATAGAATAATTCGGACGCTTTTCCTTGAACCAGTAGTTCAGATCCTCGTAAACGGCATCAATGCATGCATATATCTAATGTTCTCGCTTATTATTTCTTGAGCTTCTCATCAACCAGCCGGGACACCATCTTCTCCAGAATAGCGAAGTCGCCTCCGCCTCCAGAGGTGCCAGCAAAGTATCCAGCAACGCTCTTCTCAACATACTTGCCGACAATGTCAATCTCGACATTGACAAACTCACCAGCCTTCTTGCCAGCAGTAACAACCTTCTCCTGTGTGTAGGCAATGAGCATGACCTCCCAGTATCCGTCTTCGCCATCAACAACCTTGGTCACAGTCAAACTGGCACCGTCCAAGGTGACATAACCCTTCTCTACGACGTAGCGAAGCACATCCTTATCACGCGGCTGTAGGCGGAAGACGAGGGAGTTACCGTCAGGCGTAACGGAAAGAATCTGCGCAACGGTGTCGACGTGCCCTTGCACGAAATGTCCGCCCATGCGGGTATCTGCGGAAACAGCACGTTCGAGATTGACATTTGAGCCATTGATCAAGGAGCCGAGATTTGTTCGTCGAAGGGTTTCAGGCGCGACGCCGACCTTGAACCAGGTCTTGTCGAATTCGGTGACGGTGAGGCAGGTTCCTTTTTTGTAGAAAATAGTTCCCCGGTAAGCATTATGACATTCATCGTATGTTATTGACCATCATGGGTAGGTATTCGGTGTTGAGATATGTACCATTGACAGCAATGCTATCGCCTAGATGCGCATCGGAGAGTATCTCCTCGCAGTCGGAGATGGTGAGCGAAGTGCCCCCGCCCCCGCTTTGCGAGGTGTCGAGGGGCTCTAGGGCCGTGACGGCTAGAGGATGTATGTTAGTATGAATGGCATGATGAAGAGGATCAGTAGTACTGAGAAAGGAAAGGAGTCACATACTCCCGATGGTCTCGACCAGGCCAGTAAACATTCTTGATATTGTTTTTGCGGAGTGGATCTGCAAAAGAAGGAGAGGGGAATCAAATTGGGGTTGCTTCGGTCGACCTCGGCTTCGGGGCCCGCTGCCCGGCGGTGTCGGCGTTTTGGCGGACTTTCGATCTATCGCGCCCTTCCTTTTTAGTTGTTGGAAACTCTCGAAGGTGCTTGTTCTTTTGTTTCTTTTTCTTCAGTTTTTGCTGTTTCTGTATAGTTGAATATGGCTGTTGCTCTTCGGTTTCAGGCGATTGCTCGCCGTTCTACGCCCAACTGGTCTTACAATGCCTGGCGTCGCATGTCGCCACGGAGCTACTCCAGTGCAGCTTCACCATTGAGTGATACATTGCCCTTGTCGGGTATCAGAGTACTTGATATGACTCGAGTATTGGCTGGAGTATGTTCAAACATTCAAACCACTTGGCGCATCTCGTTTATATGCTAACATGCTCTGGTCTGATATAGCCATACTGCACACAGATTCTTGGAGATCTGGGGTATGTGGGGGCAGCTAGTCCTCTCCCTCAAATTTTGAATTCCAAAGGTTGGAAATTGAAGGCAAAAAGCTAACATCGATTATCTAGAGCGGATGTTATCAAAGTCGAACATCCTGTCCGTGGTGACGATACTCGAGCCTGGGGCCCACCATATGCCCAATATGAGGACCCCTCCAAGACAGGACCAGGCGAGAGCGCTTACTATTTGGCCGTATGAATCTTTTGCAATTGTTCAAAAACGACTATATGGTATACTTACGTATGAATAGGTAAACCGGAACAAGAAATCCCTTGGTCTGTCTTTCCAACACAAGTCGGGTGTTGAGATTCTTCACAAGCTCGCTAAGGAATGCGACGTCCTTGTGGAAAACTACTTGCCTGGTGGCCTGAAAAAATATGGAATGGACTATGAAACACTGAAGGAGATTAACCCCAAGCTCATCTATGCTAGTATCACCGGTTACGGCCAAACTGGCCCATACAGTAACCGCGCTGGTTACGATGTCATGGTAGAGGCTGAGATGGGCTTGATGCACATTACCGGAGCGCGAGATGGCGCACCGGTCAAGGTTGGCGTGGCAGTAACTGATCTTACCACTGGCCTCTACACATCCAATGCAATCATGGCAGCTCTACTTGCCCGAGCTCGCACAGGCAAGGGTCAACATATTGATGCTTGTCTCAGTGACTGTCAAGTTGCAACATTATCAAACCTGGCTAGCTCTGCCCTGATCAGCGGGAAGAAGGATTCTGGTCGATGGGGTACTGCGCACCGTGAGTGGCCTCCTACCCTAGAGAAATATATTTTTATGACGACATACTAATTCCCACCAGCATCAATTGTGCCATACCGAAGCTACAAGACACTAGATGGTGACATTCTTTTCGGCGGCGGAAACGATCGCCTATTTGGTGTACTGTGTGACCGTCTTGGCTTCCCTGAATGGAAGACCGATGCTCGATTCGTCACAAACAGCGACCGTGTACAGCACCGTGCTGATATCGATGGGATGATTGAGAATACCACTCAGCAAAAGACGACTAAGGAGTGGCTGGACATATTTGAAGGCAGTGGCATGCCTTACGCAGCGGTCAATGATATTCAAGGAACATTGAACCACGAACACGGTATGTAACCCTGGTGCTAATTTCCCGTTCATCGCAATTCTTACTTATTAATTTTATTTATTACAGTGCAAGCTCGAGGCATGGTAACTGAGGTTGATCACCCAGCCTGTGGCCCTATCAAGTTGGTTAACACTCCGATCAAGTACTCGGACGCCACACCTGGGGTTCGCAGTCCTCCTCCTACCCTTGGACAGCATACAGACGAGATTCTGGGAAGTATCTTGGAGTACAGCGAGGCGGACATTGCTCGATTGAAAAAGGAAGGCGTTTTGTCATAGATCATAGATACGTAGAATCCACTACTTCGTGGGGGCCTGCATATTGTGTAGATATGCAAAACCTGCACAATTGTACATAAAGAATCAAATATCACGTCTACACCGATACATCAAAAATCTTTCATTTTGAATAATGCCAATTGACAAATCTCAAACTAATCTCCATATCTCAGCAGTGTCGTTGTCCAAACTGAAGGGCCGTTGGCGATCACGTGAGGCTATACAGACCGTGGGTTGCCGCATGGGGACGACTTCTCCTTCTCGATGTTTGCGCCGTACGTTGCTAAATCGTGCCTACATTGACTTTGGCTTTCAACCATTGAATTTATTGCACCGGCTATTTGAATAATCTGCCTCGTCATCGTCTGGATTTTCCAACTTCTTCTCTTCACTTCACCCGCGATATAGGCTCTGCAGGTTTTTGTACGTCCATCGCAGGGTGAGCACTCGACCCTCATAGAAGAGATACAAACAGCTTCTTAACATCCCGGAAATATGACCAACTTCGCGCGGGAAAATGCGGATGCTTCCGAAGAGTCATCCGACCGTCCGGCGAAACGGCTGAGGATCACCTTCAAGCAGGAGAAATCGCAAGAAGATTATAACATCAAGCGTGAGGGCTCTGTGGATGAGGTTCTCCCATCGCCCAATGCCCGAACAAGTCGATCTGGAAGAGCAATCAAAGCACCCACAGCCTATGTTCCCAGTCCCGTTCCAGTACCTCCTGCCGGGAAGCGTCATAAGGCTGCGCGCAAGAAAATAGCCAACATCATCTGTGCTAAATGCGATCGAGGCACAACTCCCAAATCAAATCCAATTGTTTTCTGCAGTGGGTGTGAGTCAACCTGGCATCAGAAATGTCATGATCCTGAGATCCCGGACGATGCAATTGTGGATGAGGATAAAGAGTGGCATTGTTACCGTTGCACACGTCGTCAGCGCCGATCAACAGGTTCTCGTTTGGCTAGAGGACAAGAGCCAAATACCCCTACTCAACAAAAAGGGCCTTTTGAATCTGGAGGCACTCCCTTGACTGTGGATGAGAAACGTGCCTATTTCTCCAATCTTTCCCACGCCCAGCTGGTTGACCTCTTGGTCGACATTTCTTCCAAGCGTCCGGACGTCAAGATGCCCTACGATTCGGCAATCCAACAGAAACCTTTGAGCCCGAGACCCGCTAGTCCTAGACCGAAGTTTGAAGATGAGGAGGGCTATCGAAAACATCCACGGGCAGGCCATGGCTTCGCCCTTCCTCAAAACCCTGCAGACCTTGACATCTTGAAGGAAGACCCAAGCTCGAAGACATTCAGCCATGCTCTGAATGTATCTACATCGTCTACCCCGAAAAGAGTATGGAGTCAAGTTACAACATTTGGGAGATATTTATTGAGTTGAACATCCAGATGGGCCTCTGGAGAGACCTGGGAGGAAACAGCAGTTTTCCACACTTTATGTAATTCTTACTTACGATCTGATACGCTAATTTCACGACGAACAAAATTCTAAGCCACTGCCAGCGAATTCAACCATGGTGTTCTGTAGAGTCGAGTAATTGAAACTTGCCATTGTATCTCCAGGCGTTGGCCGATCTTAGTCGCCCCACGCATGCCTAGGCCCAAATTCCCGAGCTCAAGCTGTAAACTTCACCTCCAACCCAAAAATTCTCCAAACGGGGAGAATACAAGCAAACCCCTCAATCAATAAAATAATTCGCCATGCGTTGAATCCATTGTACAATCACAATTCGCCAAGCCCGCTCGACAATCCCGCTTAGCGCGAAAAACATCCCACCGCAGCTATCCATCCATCAGCAGAGACCTAACACCTTACCTCCCATCCAACCCATGAGCTGCTCTCAGCGCAACCTCAAGATGACTACACCAACAGCGAAAGTCATTAAAACAAACTCCGTCCTCCCACAATCCTCCCCCCAGAAATCCTGGTCGCACAACCTAACAATCGACACAATCTACCGCGTTCTCCAACGAACCCTCCTCTCCCCCTTCATCGCCTGGATAATCGTCCTCTGTCTCCGAGCCCAAGTCACACCACCCACAGCACCTGCTTTCATAGGCGCAGTAGCCTATGCCCTCTTCATATCAGCGCTTTTCATTGCGCAGACGATAAATCATCGCGTTGCGCATGGTCTTCCGCGAACGGTGGATTCGGAGCGAGAGGTTGTGCTTATTACGGGTGGGGCTAGTGGGCTTGGATTATTGATTGCGCAGATCTATGCGATGAAGGGGGGTGCTGTTGGTGTTTTGGATATTAGGGATTTTGGAAGTGTTGAGGAGCAGGAGGAGGTTTTGGGGGAGGGTGTTTGTTATTATCGATGTGATGTTGGGGTTAGAAGTCAGGTCGAGGATGTTAAGATGAGAGTTGAGAAGGAGGTATGTTTTACATTTATTTTTGGTCTATGGAGGAGATTTTCTTTTTCCTTTTCTTTTATGAAATTGGATCTATTTGATTTAATTCATTTTTGGGACTTTTATTCGCTAATTGGCTATAGCTTGGTACTCCGACTATTATTATCAATTGCGCCGCGGCAAGGATTAACGGTGCTACGCTGCTGGACTTGCCTGTTGATGCGTTCGAGAAGACCGTGCGCACCAATCTTTTGGCCGCTTTCCATCTATATCAAGTCTTTTTACCGGGGATAATAGCCAAGGCCGAGAATGGAGGAACCATTGTTACCGTCAGCTCAGTTCTAGGCCAATTGTCCCCGGCTGGATTGACTGATTACTCGGCAAGCAAGGCTGGTCTCAGTGCGTTGCACCGAACACTGGAAGCAGAGCTCCGCGAACACGACGAGATAAAAATGTTGTTGGTCGAGACTGGGCAGATGGCCACGCCGCTATTTGACTGGGTCCGGACGCCGAGTCACTTTTTCGCTCCAGTGCTTGAGCCCGTCGAAGTGGCTCGCGAAATCGTTGCTGCGATCGATAGCGGTCATGGTGGCGTGCTCAGATTGCCAGCATTTGCAAAACTGGTAAATCTTTATGCCATCTTGCCAGGTGCCATACAACGAATGGCGAGGGGTATGAGTGGAATCGATGGTGCTGTGGCATCGGGGAATCGTAATGAACATAAAGCGGCGAAGAAGAGTCGTGTTGATTGATAAATGATTTTGCACATGTGAAGAATCAATGAGGCCGAGCGGGTCAATCCTGTATATACAAGACGGATTTGGTGTTGCACGTCTGTACAGTTGCATATCTTGGCAGCCATGTGAATATCAACTCAATTCTCAGCCGGTCTGAGATGCAAGTATATTATTTTGCAGGTCGATTTATTGCTCGCGAGAAAGAATCATCTTCTCGCGCTCATTCTGTCTCGACTTCAGGTTTGCCTTGCTGGTGTGCTTGCGCACATTCTCTTCACGTCTCTTGATGGCACTAAGCTCCTCACGCTTAATCTCACCAGCCTTCTTAACAGGCTTGGGCAAGTGACGTTGGCGTTTGATACGACGGATCTCGGGCATGTGGGCGTATCGCTTGATAAGGGCCTGGTCGTATTCCAGTTTAGAACGCTGACGGGCGCTCTTGATTCCGCTGCGGTCAGAAGCCTTCGCGCGCCAGAGACGAACGTTACCGTCGTCCGATCCAGAAAGCACATATTTGCTATCCGGAGTGAACTTGGCAGAGAAGACACTATAAATAAAGTCAGCATTATTCTTTTATTTTTGAGGGATAGAAGTATTGTCCATACCGTTGCATTCGCTTAGTGTGGTAGATATCACGAGAATGTCCGCGAGCTCTGTCCCAGAGACGGATGGTCTTGTCGTAAGATGCAGTGACCAGTTCTTCACCCGTTGGGCTGAACTCGATATCCATAACAGCGGCGACGTGGTCCTTGAGGACGTTCAGAGCACGATCGGTCTTTCTCATATCGAAGATGTAAGCGTTGTGGTCCTCGTTAGCAACGGCGAAGTTGAAGGCCTCCATAGGGTTCCAGGCAATGGCGTTGGAGGCCAATTTGAGAACCAATTTGTGCACCGGAGAAGAGGTGCGCAAATCGTACATAATGACTGATCGATCGATGGCAGTAGACGCAAGAATGGAAGTTTCGGTTTGGTTGAACGCAAGCGAGGTAATGGTATCAACGCTGGTAGGCCAGTGCAGAGTCTGCGAAGGTGAAGAGGAAGGTCGGGAGAGGTCATAGATAGAGATCATGGAGGATGCAGCGGCAAAGGCCGGTTGGTTTCGGTGGTGTGAGACGCTGTTGAAAGCACCGGTACCCAAGTAGCTTGTCATGGGAGGTGCGTCCGGTGAAGAATTATACGGGTCCCAAAGCTTGATGGTCTTGTCACTTGCACAAGAAAGAAGCTTCCTGTCAGGAGTCCAACAGACACCCTTGACCATATTTTCATGCGCTTGAGTCTCCCAAACCTCTCCCCGGGTAGTCAAATCCCACACCTTCACCACACCGTCGCCACTGCCACTGGCGAAACGCTCAAGCGAACCGGGATCCTTTGCCATGCTGTAGACTCCGTCCACATGACCGTCGCCCATTTGGCACAAGAATGGGGCTGCAAACATGCGCTCCATCTTAATAGCATTCAGAGCACGAGTGTACTCACGAGCACGCTCAAATGGATGCTGAGATGGGTCGAGATTCCGCGATTGGCGGACGACGCCAGACCCGGGGGCCTGTTGCGACGCTGTGGATCGAGAAAGGGCTTTGATTTTCTAAACAGTATATTAGTATCGTAGCCACGATCACATCGACAAATTTTCCAGATTGTAACTCACCATTTTGTGGTTGCGTAGCGTATGCAAAGAAAAGGCCGAGCGGAGCAACTTCAACTTTTTTTTTCTGTTGACGGGACGATTTGCTAAGCGGGCGGTGAGGCGGGCGGCAGCTGGCAGCTTCCAAGCTCCCCGACTTGCACGCCCGGCATAACCTTCCTTCCATCATCAACTCTTCACGTCTCTACATTACTTGGATTGCCCTGTTTTCCCTTTTATCTTCACTTCCTTCTTCATAATGTCCGCTGCCACTAAGGTGTCTCCGCGGATACAGGAGGTTCGAGACCTGGCCAAGCAGGACCCCTCGAAAGCCGCTAGCAGTTATCAGAAGATCCTCTCCGAAGGGCCAGGATCCACAGAAGCCTCATCGCGAGACTATGAGCATGCATTGATTGATTTGGGTCAGCTGCATCGGGATGCGAAGAAGCCGCAGGAGATTGCGGACCTCATTAAGACCAGCCGAGACACCTTTTCGTCATTTGCCAAAGCAAAGACAGCGAAGCTGGGTAAGCGTTACTATCGAAGGCTTGAGACGAATAGCGGCTAACTATTCTCTACAGTTCGCCAACTCCTTGATCTCATCAGTGAAATCCCCAATACCCTCGACCTCCAAACCACCGTCATTCAATCATGCATAGAGTGGGCCATCGCCGAACGACGGTCCTTCTTGCGCCAGAACCTCCAAGCCCGACTCGTCGCCATCTATATGCAGAAGCAGACCTATTACGATGCCCTTACTCTCATCAACTCTCTCCTCCGCGAGTTGAAGCGCCTTGACGATAAGTTGATGCTGGTGGAGGTTCAATTGCTGGAGTCCCGTGTTTACCATGCCCTGGGTAATCAAGCTAAGGCTCGGGCTGCTCTCACTGCTGCACGTACATCCGCTGCATCCGTCTACACACCTCCAAACCTGCAGGCCGGCCTTGACATGCAAAGTGGTATGCTGCACGCCGAAGACAAGGACTTCAACACTTCATTCTCGTACTTCATCGAGGCGCTCGAGGGATACAACTCACTTGATGAGGGTGAGCTTGCCACAGCTGCTCTGCAGTATATGTTGTTGTGTAAGATTATGTTGAACCTGGTCGATGATGTGACCCAGCTCCTTGGCTCTAAGCAAGCCCAGAAGTATGCTAGCGCACGTCTTGAGGCCATGAAGGCTGTGGCCCGCGCCCACGCCAACCGGTCGCTCGAGGAATACGAGAAGGCCCTTTCAGACTACCGATATGAACTTGGCAGTGATGCTTTCATCCGGAATCACCTCCGCCGCCTGTATGATGCTATGCTGGAACAGAACTTGATCAAGGTCATCGAGCCTTTCAGCCGGGTGGAGCTGGAGCACATTGCCAAGATGGTTGGTCTGGATGTTCAACAGGTGGAGCGAAAGTTGTCCCAAATGATCCTCGACAAGGTAATCATTGGCGTATTGGATCAAGGTTCTGGATGCTTGATTGTGTATGATGAGACACAGCGTGACCAGGCCTATGATGCGGCGTTGGACACGATTGAGAAGTTGAGCAATGTGGTGGAGGGACTGTATACTAACCAGGCCTCGCTCCTCGAGTAGAGCGTGTTCTGGGAGTAGGATTAAGCAATGATATTAGATCATGGGATTAATGGACTATGCACGACAATTAGTCTTCCTTTTGCCAGCATTGAATATAAGCTACTAGTAGTAAGGGTTACTTGATCTGAGACTAGTACCTAGGGTTAGCTCTCTCGTGACCAAGTCTGTATTCTACCCCGTATTCCACAATCCAGGCAATTCCGTGATCAGCGATTTAAAATATGACAGTATACTTGATATATTCAAGTTTAAAATGCTGCTTTCATTAATTAACTAATTTCTCAATCCTATGCTGAACAAACGAGTACATAGTTCTGTTGTGGTTGTTGCTGCTATTCGCGACCTTCCGAATCGGGTATAGCGCACAAAAGAATCGCGACCTCCCGTCGCCCTCGCTCGACCTCATCATCCTCCACCCAACTCCACTGCCACGTCCAGAGCCCACTGCTTTCTGGATCGGCAATGAACGCTCCCATGCAGCCCAATTTTGCCCGGGGATTCCCCCCGACCGCCCAGCGGTCTCCTGCCGCTGCTCGTCGCGGCCCGGCACCTGGTTAGTTCCCCTTTCCTTTCCATCCAGCCCCATCTAACGACCTATAGGCGCGATGCCGGTGCCGATGGCCCAACACCCTGTCAACCCGCAATATATTCCCGTCCAGCGCGCGATGCCACACCCTAATGATGCTGCTCTGCGCCGCGGCCGTAAGCCTACCGACAAGAACATCCCCGACGGAATCGACGATGTCGTGATTGGTGAAGGTGTCGACCAATACAAGAATCTTCGCGATTTGGAGAAGCGATTGGACGCTGCCATTGTGCGCAAGCGATTAGATATTCAGGATTCCATCAGCAAAACCGTCAAGAAATACCGGACAATGCGCATCTGGATCACCAACACCGTCGAGAATCAGCCTTGGCAGAACGCCGGCAGCACCCCCGGATCGGGTCGGTACAAGGTGCGCATCGAAGGCCGCCTCCTAGACGATGACAACGACCCTACGGCTCCTGATAGCGACGAGGAGAAGCCTGCTGGTGACGACGCGATGGACCAGGATAAGGAAGAAGGAGACAAGGAGAAATCGGGTTCAAAGAAACAATCCCAGCGCTTCTCTCACTTCTTCAAGACCGTTACTGTCGATTTCGACAAGCAGGCTACTGCTGGATCTGAAGAGATGAAGCCTATCACCTGGAGCAAGCCTCAGGTACCGGCCAACGCGCCTTCTCCCCCACCGAACGCCGAGTTCGACAGCATCCAGTTCTCGCGCGGATCGCAAGAAAACTTGAATGTTACTGTTAATCTTGTGCGGGATGAGACCCCAGAGCGCTTCAAGCTCAGCAAGGAGCTGGCTGAGGTGCTCGATGTCGAGGAGGAGACTCGAAGTGGAATCGTGCTCGGAATCTGGGATTACATTCGCGCAATGGAGCTGCAAGAGGATGAGGAGAAGCGCCAGGTGCGCTGTGACCACCGTCTTCGTTCGGTAAGGACTGCTTTTATTTGTGCATTTATCCCGAAAATCTCTCTTCTAACCTTTTCTAGATATTTGGCCGCGAAACGATGTTCTTCCCTCAGATCCCCGAGAGCATTGGACCCCACACCAGCCCTATGGATCCCATCAAGCTTCCCTACACCATCCGCGTCGATGAGGACTTCCACAAGGAGCCTACACCCACAATTTACGATATCCGCGTTGCCGTTGAAGACCCCTTGCGCGCGAAGATGATGGCCCTTACACAGAACCCTAAATACACCGCTGGCATGCGACAAATCGCCTCGCTGGACGACCAGGTTGCTCTCATCGTCCAAGCACTTACCCACTCCCACGCACGCCATTCCTTCTACACAGCACTGAGCAAGGACCCCGTGGCCTTCCTTCGTCGCTGGGTTAACTCTCAACGTCGTGATCTTGAGACGATTCTTGGAGATGCTGCGAATGATGATGGCCCTGAGTTCCGCCGGGGTGGTGCCGACAGCGCTTGGGAGACGTCTGTGGCAAAGGATGCCGTGCGCTACATGTTGGCCAAGCCTGAAATTGCTAGGTAGACTTTGTCTCGTTGTATATCCAGCGAGTTTACATAGTGTTTGTGTTTTGATTCCTTGGGGGCGCTTATGTGGTGTTTGGTTTGGTGTAGCTGGTATGTAAGGTATGGATAATCCATTTCAAAATCTGACGTTCATGACAATTTAATTATTCAATATTGGAAGTAAATGGTTCAACTTGTAACCATCGAGATCCGAGTTTCTCTCAAAATTTTCCATTTAAAGAATTCACTCGGCGAGCTCCGAGCTTGGATTGCCCCAAGACAGGGTGTCTTGATAAGTGATGCTCCACTCTATTCTTAGTAGTTCGTTCAATGATAAATAAGTAGCCCAATCAGGCATGTTTATCCCTTCACTCTCAACGAAGGATTATTGTCGAGAGCAGACACCTCGGTTCAATGGTTCTCATGTTTTTCTCCGTTTGTGGTTAGTTTCTCCCAATCTCCCCGCAGTCGGATGTGAACCCGAGCATGTCTTGATATCTACATCGTACAAAGTACAAAGTATATAAGGAGGCCATTCCCCATATTCTACACATCCTACTTTCGGCTGAATATACAAATCAATCATAATGGCAGCTACTCCTGAATGGACCCATGTTCCTGCGCCAGCAGCCCCAATTGACCTTTCATACAAACCCCAGAAGAGCATAGTCACAGTTCCTGCAACTGCATCAGTGGACTACATTCTCGGCGTAATTGCCCGAGATGGAGGAATAATAATCAGCGATCTAGTCTCAAAAGACAAAATGGCCAAAATCGAAGAAGAATTAAAAGCCTGGAACGAGAAACAGCCCGTTCCGAAAAACGATAAACGAAATGGCGACGCTTTTCATATCATTCCATCTCAAACAACTCTGGTCCCAGGCCTAGTCGGAAAATCCGACACTGTTTCCGAAATCTGCGAACATCCGTTACTCGATAGTCTCCGCGAAAATATTTTGTTGGAAAAATATACCGTTTATCGTGAGGACTGGGTTGAACCCATCAGAATTGACCCTCTGCTTAGTTTGAGTCTTTCGATGAATATTGGTTATGGGGCACCCCGTCAACGTCTTCATAGAGATGATAATATTCATCGGATTCGGCATCCTGGACCTGAGAATTGGAGCTTTGAGAGCGTTAGTCAATTTGGGTGCTTGATTGCAGGATGTGATGTTACAAGGGAGAATGGTGCAACAATGTTTGTTCCTGGAAGTCATAAATGGGATGACCATCGTATGGCTACGGCGGATGAAGTTTGTTTTGCAGGTAAGATCAACCATGTTCCACCTTATCTTCTCAAGCTGCGAATACTAATAATCTCCCTCTTTTTCTTTAATAGAAATGTCAGCCGGGTCCGCTTTAATCTTCCTCGGATCAGCTTTCCACGGAGGAGGTCACAATTCCGTGCCAGATTCAATTCGCACAATGTATAGCTTATTTTTCGTTCGAGGCATTTACAGGACTGAAGAAAATCAGTTTTTGACGGTGCCTCGCAGTAAGTTAGCGAATATGAGCCCAAAGATGTTGCAGCTTCTGGGGTATACGAAGCCTTCAATGGCTATCGGACTTGTTGATAATAGAAGTCCTGAGGAGGATATTGATGGTATTTGGCAAAGGCTTGTACAATAGTCAGTTTTTCGTATCTCATTTATTTAATTTGATTGAATTTTCCTAAATACAGTATACATTTATCGTCCACCACAACCCGTCCTTCGGATATTGTTCAGCGGTTCTGATTGGATAATCAGACGGTATACGACGAACGCTGGGTACTGTTGCCGGTTTCTCCGCCTTCCTTTTCTTCTTGTCCCTCTCCTTCTCATCTTTCAGCAACTTGGATAGCAGTTTCCCCTGAGCAGCTTTCTCTTCCTTGACCTTCTCGAGTTCCATCACCCGGAAGTGTAACAATCTCTGAACCCACCAAGACTGACTGATGATCATCATGCTCAGTTTCCAGCGGTCCTGGGCCCAAGCTGGCCCCGCTCTCTGCAGCCCCTCCCGGGGGTGCATCCTCGAGCGAGGTGCTGGGATCCATGGTGGTAATTGGAACTGGGTTGGTATGACCTCCTGCTGACACCGTAGTGCCACTCTGGCTCCCAAGAGCTTCCCCATCTCCAGTTTCTCTTTCTTGCCGACCCGGCTGGGAGGTTTCCCATGTGCGATTGACCGGGTGCGAGCAGGGGTCCCACTGGCATCAAACTTCCCAGACTTCCGATTATCTGCAACTTCCTTGCAACGTCGTTTCCGAGGTGCCCCGTCCGCACTGTGGGTTTCCTTCAGTTGTTGTGCCACGTACTGCATCAATAATGTTGGTTAACATCAGCAAAGCTAGGCTTTTGATATCCCACTGTGACTGCATGAGCTGCACAGACGTCGACAAATGTACATCCGTCACAAAGCGGACCCAGACTTTTGCGAGAATGGGGATTGTTTCACCGGGCACAAGTTATTCGATCGCAGTGGCATGTTCGATGTGCTCTTCAATGGGCTTGCGGTTCTGCTTTAATGAATGCAGTTTCATCATCATGTCAGACGTATCAAGCTTCACGAGCTTCCATGAGAAGCCGTTCCCAGGGCGTTACGGAACTGCTGGTAGCTGTAAAGCACTGTCGAATCCAGCGATGAAGCGAACAAAGCTGCGGCACTATTTGAAGTGCTGTACAAGGCACTGCCTTGAGTTGTCTAACACAGTTCTCAATCTTCAGCTGATAGAAGGGTGTTTGTGATGTATAATGCAAGGCATTGCTGAACATACATCTCCAAATTTTCATGAGGAAGCCCCAAAAACCAGTTGAACTGGGAGCAGGATCGACACAGCCATCATAATGATGAGCTCTGGTTTAGGCCAGCATTTCATATATCTGGCAATTTATCCTGGTCATAATTAACCATTGAAATTTGCGTAGGCACCTAGCACACATACCTATGTAGTAACAAGGCCCAGCGCACCCATGAAGTGATATCAGTGATTTCGTGATCGGCGCCGATCTCAAGAGCTGCCAGGCAGGTGCCATCGTATGATCAATGTCGTAAAATGGAGTGTAACCTTTCCGAGATCACCACGACAGAACCTTACTAGTTCTATGCACGTATTCTTTGACGACCGAGGAAAATATCCATGTCTGGACAATGGCAAAGGCTTTGGTTTCGAGAGATGTACAATGAAAAAACGAGGCTATCAAGGAAGATCCATCTAGTAGTATTCGGATGTACTTATTCAAGAAGGTGCAGACTGGCTTGAGGAAGGCACGATCTATGCCTCGCATGCTATGAATAGTTACAAATCTAATTGGGAAACAATATATAGTAGTACTGTAATACTCGAGCTTGCTGTCCATGACTAATATATTGGAAGGAATAAGAATGTAGCCATGCTAGTAGCTTTGTATTGCATGATAAGTATACGTCGGCATGGAAGCCGATCTACTCGGCGAACCCGATCTATCAATGTCACCTGGGGTATGCCGAAGCTCTCCAAAGCATCTGACTCCCCGATAAAGCCGAGATGCTTCCAGGTTTCTATTGTGGGTATTGAGGCACATCTTTGTAGTTCAGTAGTACTGAACTTGGTATCCATACCACATGGATGGGCGGGGTCTTCATAGGTGATCTTTACTACATTAGTATTGTACAACATCAGGTGCGGACCTGGCCCATTACCAGTACGATATAGTCCCGAGTATTACAGCACCCTAGATACTGGTTTCCAAGACGATATTATCTTCTAGTAGAGTCTAGACATTTCAATAAGACTGTCATTAAGCATGAGATATGTACGGTTATATAATATAGCAAAAAAATAAAGCCCAAGCATTCCAATATCAACCCCCAAAGCGTATGCAACAAATACAAATTCACACCGAAGTATCCCGATGCAACGCTCGGTTCTGCGAGGACTCTCAGAGCAATCCTCACTTCGGGTAGCCAAATCAATCATCAATGATGAATTATCCAAGAGAGACTGTGCAGAGCAAAGACACTAGGTAGAAAACGAAAAGGCTTTCTCAAGCGTCCATCAACGCTCTTGATTCTAATGATCTATATCTCCTCAAGATCCAGGCAGAGGTACCTTAGCGACCAACTCAGCTCTGCGCCGGCGCAGCTCCTCACCCAATCCTGCATCAATTGCCGTGGAAATTTGTTCCGGGGTAAGTCCCAACTCTCCACGACCACCTTCCTGCTCTTCCAATTTGGCGGCAGCCTCGAGGATGACGTCTTGTGGGATATTCTCCTGCAATTCATGAATCTTGCCGTCCTTAGCCTTGGCTTTCTCGGAAGGAACTGGAGTGCGGAAACGCTTAAGAACCGTCTCAACCATCTTCGAGAACCAGAAGTAATTCAGGAAGTTCAGGATCAGGTTTGATGTAACATAGGTTACGACCAACCAAGTTGGTACGCCAGTTGCAGTGAAGTCCTTGAAACGGGCGATTTCGGCATTGGCGCGTGCGCACGTCTCGTCAATGCACATGGTACCGGAGTCGGGACGAAAGACGTTCGCGTTGACAGTAGCTGGAGTTTGAAGAGGGGACGCTGCGGCGGTCCATGTTTGTTGTAGAGCATACCACATGTCCATATACACCATGATCGATTGCCAGGTGCCCCATACAAGACGGCAGCAAAAGAAGACGGAAAGGAGGAGCATGCCGTTGTACCATTGGGTGCGGCTACCGGTCATTTCGACCTTGTCAAGGAACCAGTGGATATTGAGGAAGGGGCTTGAAAGCTCGTAGAGGATGAATACGGGGGCGTAATAGTTGACGAATGGTCTCTGTTCATCGAATGGATATTAGTACCGAGTCTTCTCTAGATATACTCGAAGTACTCATATAGAACGGGGTATTGAAACTTACAAAACCGAGACTGAATACCCAAAGAGCGCTAACGGCATGGAATAATAGGCCGATACCAAACATGTTCACATGAACAACGCTAACAATGAGGTCGTAGATGAAGTATCCAACGGCCAGAGCTTGAATCAAGCCACAGGCACCAGTGTACCCGAAGACACGCTCACCAGTCGACATTTGACTGCGCTCGGTATCAACGAACATGATCCATAACGCAGCAACGTTAATCAGAACGCTTTGAACAAGCGAGACAACATGGATATCCCAGTTCAGTCTAGTCCGAGCATTCAACTTTGGGTAGTGTTTCGGAAAGAGGATCGGCGACAACCACGGCGAGAGGAACGAGTGAATGAACTGATAAAATGCGAAGGCGAGGAAGACTTCATGGGCATGCTCGGAGAGGGTTGGGCTATTCAAGCTGAGGGCATACGGCTCGACGAAGTCCCGCAGCCATGCTGGAGGGGGACCGAGGGGGTCGAGCATCGTGGGATGCCTACCAGCTTATCACCCAATGTGGGGAGCTCGGGGGAGCAGCCGGGAGGTGAGATGAAGTAGGTGGTGGATAACTTATGCAAGAAAGATTGGGATGAGGCCCGAATCTACCATGAAGCTGACAAGCGCACTGACTGGCCTTCTTTTCACAGTTTCGAAGGCTCCATGGGCGACGAAGAGGCAAAGAAAAGGGTCCAAATGGAGCGAGCTCCGGGGGAAGCGGCCTCGGCTCAGCCTGAGGCACCCACATTTCGTTGGGGCGTCACCTGACTACTTTCCTATTTGGGGCAGGTGACCGACTATTTATGGTCACAAGAGTATACTACGGGCTACACGAGATGAGGAATGGCTAGGAATGACTAGAGAAGCTGACATTGTACAGTAGCATTGAGGAATGTTCATTAATCCACACATAGGGAAATCATACAGGTTCTTAATAACATGAGGCAACAAAAGACAAACAAAACACACAGGTGGTATATGAAAAACAAAAGGAAAACACAAGAAACCCAAACTCCCGAAAATATTCGTGCTGGTCAAGGAAAACAAAGCGAAAATGAAACATAAAGGGAAAAAACTTTAGGTGGAAACCGTCGTCTCTGTACCGAGACCACTGTCAGTGGGTGGCTCCAGTAACTTCAACACCTGAGCTTCCATCTGAGAAGCAGTGTCTGAGATATCTCTGTCCACGAGATCCTGCAAATCGTCATCATTCAGCTCCTCGTTGGCATGATCTTCTTCTTGGTCATCATCACCTCGAGCAGTCTGGGCATCATCGGACTCTGCTCCAGACTCAGATGCCCTGTCGGACTGATCGGGGTCCTCATAGTTGGATTGATCGTCGGCATCATCTTCTCCACCAACTGAGCTTTCAGGAACCTCAGTGTGACCATCAGTCGCTGTACTCATACCACTGGTACGACGATCAGTCGAGGCAACGCTCTCAGTGCCAGTCACCACGCTGTCGGTGACAGTTCCGGCGTAGCTGGACTTGCGATCAGTGCCTGCGTAGCTGGTTCGACGCTCAGTTCCAGCATCGCTTTCGGGCTCGCTACCGGGCTCATCCTCTTCGCGGAAAGCTTCGTTCTCTTTGTTGTCGACAGACATTCTTCCAGCCCAGGATGACTTGCGTAGGGAAAAGTTAGACTTGACTGAGTGGCTGCGCTTGAGGTTCGTGAGACCGCCATTGCCGCTAGCTTGTCGATCCATACCGCGATTGCCTGTGACATGGCTCAAACTGAGAATACGGCGCTCCTTGCCAATGTTAGGCTGGACAGGTGTGGCCCCGGAATTGGTTGACAATCCACGCTTCAGCGCCATGCCGATGCCATTGCCGAGAAGGCTGCGAGGGTCCTTTGGCTCTCGGGCAGTGCTGGCGACACTAGTCATGCTAGGGCTGCGTGCGCCGGTGCGAGAGGTGCGAGAGCTTCGGTTGCGGCGGAGGTTCATAGACTGGCTACCGGTGGAACGGCTGAGCAATACAGTGCGGGCGTGGTCCAGCACACCCTCCAAGATACGCTTCTCGAGGCCATCAGCGCGGTCCTCCATTTGTTGCATCTCCTCATGACGAATCTCAAGAGCGGTTTCCAGACCAGAGACTTCCTTGCTGAGCTTCGTGTTCTGCTTGGTAAGGTCATCCTTCTCCGTTTGCAAGGTCTGGATCATCTTCAGCAGTGAGTCCTTCTCCTCATGGAGGCCGACAATTTCTGCTTCAACTTGCTCTCTTTGGGAAACTCGTCGCTCGAGGGCAATGGCGGCTTCCTCCGCCTCGCGGCGCTTCCGTTCAGTATCCTCGGCGACAAGAGCAGACTGAGCAGCAAACATCTCGTTCATCCTGCGTGTGTTCTCCATGATGTCCTTGTGCATCTCGTCAAGCTTCATCATCTGAGTGACAGAGTGTTCGTCGGCGTGCGATTGAGTTGGCTCCGGTCGACTGAGCAGAGCATCCAATTTCTCATGCAGCGACCCGTTGTCGTTGGAAGCGTGGTCGAGGAGCTGATCCAACTTGGAATAGATCTCGTCCTTGGGACCTGCGCTTTGGTCCAAAGCCCGGTCAAGCTTCTCATGGAGTTGATTATTCTGCGAGTGCTCCAATAGAGTGTTGAGGACGTCATGAACCTTGGTGTTCTTCGCGTGCTCGAGAATGTCGTTGAGTTTGCCGTGCACAGGATCATCCTCGAGGTCGCGGCTGGACTCGGGAGCAGGCAAGGCAGGGAGCATAGACGGAATGTTGCTGGGCAATGCAGACAACTCGGTCCTGAAATCGTCCGCGGATTTCTGAGAGTGATCGTAGTGCTGGCTGACAACTGTCAAGATTTGCTGAACAGTTTCAAGAATCTGAGGGTTGAATTCCAGCAGCTTGCTCTCCACACGTTCGGTGGCAGCAGCAGCTCGCTCGTTCTCGCTGTGGGATTGCTCTTGTTGTGACTTGAGTTCGTTGTGCATCTCTTCCATGCGGTTGTAAGACTCATCAACCTTGCCGAATAGGTTCCTGGTGTCTTCGCCGATACGCTCGCATGTCTGGTTGACATTGTCTCCCATAGCACCAATAACCAGTTTGATGTCTTCAGTAAGAGACTTGGTGCTAGTGACAGCTTCGGCGTGGGCCAGGTCTCGCTCCTCGGTCTCGGAGAATCTGGAGTGTAAAGAGTTATGAGCATCTTCATACTTGGCCATAACCTCACCAATCTTCTCATCGATCTTGGCACCAAGCTCCACAATGATAGCAGCTCGAGTCTCGTCATGCTTGACCATAGCGGCAGCGTCTCGCTCCTCCTGGTCCAGCTTGCCGGCATTTTCCTCGCCGTGGGCGCGCTCAAACTCTCGGTTGATGAGGTCTGTGAGCTCTTTGATGCTTTCGACGGTGCTGAAGTTTTCGGCAGAGAGAGCAAGACCCTCAAGGAGCTGCTTTAGCTCAGTAAGGCCTTCACTGCTTCCATCAAGCTTACTCTTCAACTCGTCACCAAGTTCACCAACGACAAGCTTAGCTTCGTCAATCTTTTCGGCCAGACCAGCGTGCTCAGTCTTGCGGGCATCGAAACCTTGGGCAGTCATGTCGTTGTTTGCTTCCATCTTGTCTCGGAAATCAGTGACGAGAGACTGCAGCTCCTGAACTTCCTCCTTGGTTGGGATAGTCTCAGGGTCGGGGATCTTCAGCTCATCAATCTGAGATTTGACCTCGAACACCATGGCTTCAACAGTCTGCAAGTCGGATTTGAGGAGCTTGTCAGAGTCGGCATTCTCTTCGATTTCTCGTTCGCCTTCCTCTCCTTCCTTGGCCTTGCCCTTGAGCTCATCCAACGCAATCCAAACGTCCTTGATCAGACCCTCCAAAGTTCCCATGTCGGATTTGGTGGGCGCTTCGGCTTCCATGCGAGAGGAGAGCTCTGTAATAGTGTCCTTCGCTTCGCGGATCATGGTCTCAAGAGTACCAATGTGCTCGGGTGTCGCAATTTGATCAGGTGCGGGAATGACCATCTCTTCGATCTGAGTCTTGGTGCTCATGATGAGATTTTCAATCCCATCAATATCCTCCTTGCGGACTTGTCCCTCTTGAGCATCACGGGCAGCGCTCATCTCGGCAATGACAACTTGGACTTCCTGGATGGCGACAAGGACTTCATCGACATGTGCTTTCTTCAAGGCATCTTCGTTGGGCTCAGCCTCGGCTTCTCGGGATGTCGAATCGATGGAGTCAACCTTGTCTTGAAGCTGAGTAAGGAGGGTCTTGAGACCTTCAAATTCAGATCCAATGTTAGGCTGATCAGCGAGCATAAGCTCGCCGCCACGGGCGGTGCTGACATTATCATCGGCTTCCTTCTGAGATTGTCGCAGGGAGTCAATGTCGACTTTCAGGTCTGCAAGGCCATCTTTGATAGTGTCAAGGACTTCGGTGGTGTCGAACTCAGCCGGCTTATCGAGCAGTTTCTTGAGATCGTCTTTAATAGTGTCGATTCCGTCGTTGAATGCATCGAGGAGCTCACTAGTAGCAGACATCATGCTCTCGCCTCCATCCTTCCGGTTGAAAGCTTCCTCGCGAATACCATCAAGGTGCTCACGTACAGCAGCAATGATTTCTTCCTTGTCAGAGGTAGGCTCTGCTCGAACAAGACTCGAGTCCATGCGCTCGCGGATATTGTCGAACTCTTCCCGGATGCTGTTGGCAACTTGATCATTTCCGCTGTGTGCCTTCTGGTGTTCAGAAATCTCACGAATAGCGTCCAAGATTTCGTCTTTATCACCAGCAGTACCATCACGGACGACCATATTCACAATAGTGCCACGAAGATGTTCGAATTCTTTTTCCATGGCATCCAGGAGCTCGGGAGTGTCGGGATTACCACGAGATTCATTGGACAGGGATGTATCGGTGATTGTCTTTTCCATGTCGGCTTGCAGAAGTCGGAAACCCTCTTTGACAGTATCGATAATCTCGTGCTTGCCAGCCTCGTCCTGGGCGACCACGACATGAGTTTCGATCTCCTTTCGAAGAACTTCCAGACCGTCCTTGATGGCGTCCAGGACTTGCTCTGTGTCTCTGCCGTTTGCAGCGGAGTATTGCTTGAACTCCTCCTTCATACCATCAACCACATCCTGCAGTCGGTCCATAACCTGCTCGCCCGCATTCGCATTTGCCGAGCTATTCACTTCATGCAAGCCTGCAGTGATGGCCTCCATTAAATCGTCCTTGTTCAACTCGATTTCACGGGTCATGGTGTTGGCATTCTCCATGCCTTCCACAACAGCTTGGAATACATCCTCGCGGGTTATTTGGGGGCCGACACTAGTGCTGAGGGCGGACTTGTCGGCCTCGCTCGAGTTGTGAAGACCTTCTGCGATCGCTTCCAAAATCTCCTCTCGAGACAAGGAGGGTGAGATATTGGCAACTGCTGATTCATGGTCTTTGCTGGAGTTTTGGAGACCTTCCGAAATGGCTTCCAAGATTTCTTCGCGGGAAACAGAAGGCTGGATGTTTGCGACCGCCGTGTCCTGGTCTTTGCGAGAGAGTTCAATTCCGTCGGCAACAGCACTGATGATGTCTTCCCGAGAGATGCTGGGCTGGACGGCAGTGCTGAGAGCCGCTTGTTGAGAATCGAAGGCGTCGTTAACAGCGGCGATGACGTCTCCCCTAGAGACGCGTGGCTCTTCCATGTCCTTGGCTGCGGTGAAATGCGCCTCCAGACCATCGGAGACTGCACTGACAATCTCATCCCGTCCAAGCCCCGAGTCAAAGGATTCCTTACTGATCATACTTTGAGTGGCCATGGAACCAGTAACGGCATTGAGGATCTCGTCACGGAGGGAGTCGAGATGTTCCATGTGGTCCTCGTTGAGAGATCTGGCGGGCTTCTCTGCAGCATGCTGGGAAAGAGCGTGGAGAATTTCATCCCGGATGTTGTTGAGATGATCTGCATGTTCCTCGTCCAGACCTCGAGAAGCAGGCTTCTCAACGGCTTGCATGGCAACGGCATTGAGGATCTCGTCTTTGATTGAGTGGAAGAGGTTGACATGCTCCTCATCCAGGCCACGCGAATCTGGTCTCTCCGCGGCATGCATTGCAACGGCATGGAGGATTTCGTCCTTGATGGCGTTGAAGTGGTTGAAGTGCTCCTCGTCAAATCCACGAGCAGCAGGCTTTTCAGCAGCATGCATGGCAACGGCACCCAGAATCTCGTCCTTCATAGATGTGAGATGATTGGCGTGATCTTCGTCAAGGCCTCGGGAAGCGGGCTCTGGCTTCTCGAGACATTCGCGAATGGTCAAGATGATTTCATCGCGAGTGATAGATGGAGGCTGTTCAATTGGTGGGGGACTGAAGTTCTGCATCCCGGTTTGAACAGCGTCAAGGACCTGGTCGTAGGTGATAGATTGTTCATGTTGTGGGCGGTAGTCCTTAAGACCCTCTGACAAACAATCCAATATCTCATCTCGCTCCAGGCCGAAATTTTGCAGCTCGATTTCAGGTTTGTAGGTTTCCCAAGCTTCGCGGACAGTTTCAAGGATATCCTCTTTTTCCATTGTAGGACCACGGTCCTCATGCTGAGGCTGAGGGAGCTCCAGTTCATCCAGAGCTTTCTTCACAACGGAGTAAATTGAAGCGAGGCTCATGGTTGACTGGAAATCAGACAGTGCGGAAGAATGTTGACGACTCTCTTCGACCGTAGCAGCCAGCTGCTCTTGAAGGGATTGAAGACTCTCGTGAACAATTTCAGATATTTGCTCCGCGCTGGGAGGCTGAGGCTTCTCTTGGTCGCCGATAGCTCGTGTTGATTCAACTGTCTCGAGCTTTCTAGCAAGGTCACGTCCCATTCCGAGCACCTCACCTCGCAACTCACGTACCAAGCTCTTAACACCGTTGGTCATACCACCACCCTCGATGACGCTGTTCTTGACGCTTCTCAGAATAGCCATCATGTCCTCCTCGCCGGGGGCCGCTGAGTTATCGCCATCCGATTTGGAAAGGTTCAGGGCGCGGACGGTAGCGCTAGGATCAAAAGAACCCGCTGACAGAGACCGGGTACCCTCACCTCCGGCTTCATTTGGTGCGCTGCTATTAATGGCTTGCATGGAGCGTACCAGAGCTCTGCTAGACGGGTCCTCTTTAACAGTATTGAGGATTTCCTCCAGCATATTGATAATCTTTTGGTCGGCATCCTTATCGGAAACTGATGAAGCGGGCCGTGTCTTGATCTCGTCCACAAGTTCCAACAGTCGCTCCTCACCTTCCTTTGTGGCCATCTCGCGCAACACCTTTTCGAGCAAGGCAATGCTGGCGGATCCGTCGGAGATCGGGGCAGGAGAACCGCAGAATTCTCGATCGTAGCCGCTGAAAGGATTTGGACTCGGCATGCGTGGTACAGAGTAGCTTCTTTTAGAATTGGGAGAACTATCCGGTTCACTTGGGTTAATGCCTTCACGAGGCTTGAGGAAAGCTTTGAGATCAGACCTTAAGCCATCATTATCCAACAACTTTGATGTGAGACTTGAAGACAGCTCCTTCAAGCTCTTCCTTATATCTTCGTCTCGGGCATTCGTTGCGGCCTTCAAGCTAACTAAGTCGGTGGCATTGTCTTTGCTTCGTCGGCTCAAATTCGACATCTCGCGCTTCAGGCTACTAGCGATTTCGGTCAAGCTTAGGATTTGAGTTTCAAGGGAGCTCATTGTCGGAGCATCGCGCTGTGTGTCGACTGGTTCGGCAGATGCAGTGATCATCTTGGGAGCTTTAGAGGGGGATGGCGGGTCATTTTCGGCGGGAAGCTGCATATTTTGAAGGGCTAACATGGTGGCGGAGGTAGGTGTGTTTTCTCCCAGAATGGGTTTGGAGAGGTATCGATTAGAGATGTAACTAGGAAGCTCCCGTTCAACGGGACGACTTGTCGGCGAGCCAGCAGAGTCGTTTTTATCCTGTTGCTTGTTGGTGGGGTCCACGATTGTGGCTCGTAGAGGACGCTCTGGTGATCGGTTCTCAAGATAATTCAGAAACTCTGAGCGCGCGTCACCCTTGGTGTCTGGTGGCATGGACTGCATGCGTTTATGATAGTGGCCCTTCACCAGCTGTCGCTCAGGTGAGGAGGATTTGGGCATAGCGTTTGTTGTGTAGGAGCTCGGAGCATTTTCGCTCGGCTTATCGGTAAATTTGGCTGCGACAGCCTGAATATTGGGCGACACATTTGATTTTGTCGCAGGGCTCATTGAGCGTGGGTTCAATGGTAGAGGCGGAGGGCACCGCTCAGGATCGGAACTGTCCCACCTGCGCGAACGGCGCTTTAGCATCTTCTTCCAATCATTCATGATGAAAAGTGCTGGGCATAGCAAATCAGGTAAGATATAGAAACGTACATTGGAACGGAAAGTCGGCCAGATTCAGGAGCAGTCCCTTGATGCCGGACAAGTTCCCGATCTTGGGACGGCATGATGTGTTATTGTCGTGGAGAAGTCGAGATGTCTCAGTGAGGTCTTGACAAGGAAGGAAACGGGAATGTAGATGTTGTAATTTGAAAAATGCGAATGTTCAAAGAAGGGTCGTCAAGGGCATAACAAGTTCAACAGCAGAAGTTCGCTCGAAAACAAAGTGCAAAAGACGGTGTGAAAAAGATCAATCACCGGGAGATCAACTTGATAAGAAGTAAACAGGTGGAGAGTGGAGGATCTGGAAGGAGCCATGGGGACCACTACGCGGCTTCCACATCAGCATCCGCCATAGCAACGGGCACCTGCGACCGTCGTCATGTAAACAATCAAAGCGGTGAGACATAAGTGACGTTGGGCATCAGCAGTGAGGCAGTAAGGCAGTAAGGCAGAAAGGCAGCAAGGCGTCGAGGCACCTATCATCCGAAGTTTCGGGTCATACTTTCTCCGTCTCCCAATGGGGTAACCATCCCGATAAGGACTAGCTCCCTCCAGTCGGTAAGACGGCCAATCACAGAAAGGCACACAAATCGGCCTTGCCCTGAACCCTCTGCCAGACCAAGCGAAAAAACGAACACTTCGATCTTGACTGTTCCGTACTCGACAAACCCACCCGCCAACCTAGCCGCCAACCGGGACATTCACAATGAAGTGTGCGTATTCAAATCCTCCGCTACGTCTCTACGATTCCATACTGACGAGAATGATGCGACAGTCATGAAGGTCGGCCGTGTGGCCATCATCACCCGTGGCCGCTATGCCGGTAAGAAGGTACGACAACTTCGCCCAACTCCCCAAATCCCCTACACGAATTTGCGCACAATATCAGAAAGAGTTTGGAATCACTTCGGAATTTTGATTTGATTTGAAGTGATTGGAATTATTGGTTCTTGAATTTGCTTTTACGAACAACAATTTTTCGATGGGAGGACATTTGAAATTCGAGATGAAAATGAAATTGTGAATGTGAACTATTGGAACATCACAGTGCTGACCAGCGCTTTCTTCCGACATTACAGGTCGTCATTGTCCAGCCTCAGGACTCTGGCTCCAAGGCCCACCCCTTCTCTTACGCCATTGTCGCCGGTATCGAGCGTTACCCCCTCAAGGTCACCCGCCGCATGGGTAAGAAGCTTGTCGACCGCCGCTCCCGCATCAAGCCTTTCATCAAGGTCGTCAACTACAACCACCTGATGCCCACTCGTTACACTCTGGAGCTCGAGGGTCTCAAGGGTGTCGTTTCCCAGGACACCTTCAAGGAGGTCTCCCAGCGCGAGGACGCCAAGAAGACTATCAAGAAGGCTCTGGAGGACCGCTACACTTCCGGCAAGAACCGCTGGTTCTTCACTCCTCTGCGTGCGTTCCCGATTCTATACAATGAACTACCCGATGCAAGAATATGCATCTTTATCTCGAATTTCTTACTGACTCTCACTCTACAGGCTTCTAAACGGTTTATCTCGGGCGTTTGTCGTTTTGAACGCGGTTCTCAGGTGAAGGCGAAGGGGGAAAAAAGCATCGAGCACATTTCGGTCCCTGAATTGGGATAGGAAGGCATATACCATAGCTGGAAACAGAATCGGGAATGTATCGATGAACTCCAGTTTTGAGCGAAGGGGGCGCCCTACAAAAGTGGCACCTGCCTGAATGAAATGGAAAATATGAACAATTCTTCTTTTTTCAACTGTCTTTATTTCTTCCGTTTCTACCTTGTCCTTTTTTTTTCTTGCTTGCTTCTCTTTTTTTTGCCTAACGCATCGCATCCTTGCATGCATCTGCAGCCTTTTTGCCAGCGCATCTCCCCCGACTTTTCCCCATGCGCCAACGACGTCAGAATCGTACCCTCCTCCGTGACCATCCGCATCGTTGTTATCATGTTGTCGATGGGAGTGTCTCGACTGAAATCGAGATGTCACCCTGGTGGATCTGGCAGTCTTTTGATATTCCCAGATCGAGATCACTCTCGCTAGAGAAGCTTCAACGCCTCCGGTCACATGTTTTCTTTTGCGTCGGATCTAGAGTAAAATGCGTAGGCATGAACGGTGGCTTTTCAAAAGCCCATGTGATCGAAATCTTATCTTGACTACACTAACACAGTGGGACTTTCGACTGCATGATGTTACAAGAAAGAAAAAGGTCCCTTCGTCGCATGTGAAATGACTTCAATTCTGCAATGAGAATCCCAATCATGAGCTTCCGCGGTTGATGGCATGTATACTACACTACCTAGTGTACTTTTACTAGTATATCTGCAGCCGAGATCCCATTGCCCAGGGTATGGCCAGGGAGGCCGCAGGATCCGCCACCTCGCAAGTCCGCGCTCCAATAGGGACGCATATCTAAATAATTTGGTGAATAGGATTGACCTCATCTTGATACTGAAGCAGCAGGTCGTATTTTTTTTGTTTCTATTTATCGCTGCCTGGTCAGACTTTTTCACACGCGCATACAGACAAGATTTCGTTCAAAGCAAAGGTGGTGGCGCGACTTGCCACACGCCATATCGAGAAACGATTGTCCTAGACAGGGTTCGCCGTGTCATCGCGAATCGGATTAGCGAGAACCTGGCAGTTTCGAGAACCCGGAGAATATTTACGTACAAGAAAAGAGATTTTTCAAAAGTACGAATATTAGTACCTATGTACATACACTAACTAAATAATGTCCTCTCGGTTCGGCATGCTCATCAAACTATACTCCAAGCGATCCTCCCCGAGTCACAGTCTAACAGTCCAGTCTAACAGTCCACCTCCAACAGCCCACACGGATTGATCTACACGGGCTGAGTAGCTTAAGCCAACAAGATTGCCACCAGATCGGCAAAGATGTTACCATTTTGTTTATTCGAATGCGATAAATCAAATCCACACCGAAAGTGAGAAAAGAGAAAAAGAAAGAGAGAATACCAATTCTCTCGGTACTCCGTACTCTGTACATTCTTACTCGAGCTCAAGCTTGAGCTCAGACTCACTTCTGAGACAGGGCATATTCTCCGACGTAACCGCCAACAAATCCCAGAATTAAAAAAAGCACATGCAGTGCACAATCTGTCTCAAACCCCCGTAGCTCCGATTTATGCTCACGGTGTACAGTACTCCCTACTTCGTGTCCTCCGTATCACAAACCAGTCGTCAATGTTCCACACCATCATCATGACCATGATCACTATCATCAATCATCCCATTGACCAACCGCATGATGCGCGCATGGATAATAGATCCCTTTACGGAGTAGTACTAATGATGTTCAACGGTTTCAAACGCAGCAGTCTCAAGTCTATCCAATCGCCGAAGATCGGATGATTTTACGAACGAATCATCCAATGTACCAGTTGCACGCCGGGACGCGCGCAAAAGTGGGAGAGGGGTGCGAATGAAATTGGGACTAGAGCACTCACTCCCTCCGTAAGGGCCGATCGCAAACCTGGCTAGAACCTTGTGTTCTGGTGGTGCTTTTGCAAAGCCGCATACGTACAGCAAGAATTAGTCCACGCCGACGGTCCCCATTTCCACGAGCTAATCACTGATCTGAGCAGTCTATCCCGCCTTTTTTTTTAATTCAGTCTTGCGCTGGCGAATGGATAATGGGGGCGGGGAAGTTAGGAGCGGGATGAGAATGGGGAGATTGAGGGACTTCATTAGTCCAGACAAAGTAGTTGAGGTTTGCTAGGCGACGCTCAGGCCAAAGGGGAGTGGATACAAGGTGCAGGAGACAGACAGACAGCAGGGGGGGGGGAAGAAGAGTCGAGGCTGGATCCCCTTCTCTGTAAAGACGGGATGATGAGCAAGTCGACTCCGGGCTGCAGATGTCACGGCCAGCCGCCAGTCATGAAACTAAAGCATGTCGGCTCTAGGCATGCCGGATTTATGGCTGATAAGAGGGCCATCGATGATGTTCTCGCCCCAAGCCCGGGTTCGAGGTGGGGGTTTCGTGGTGGAACAAGGTTTATGGCGGGGAGTTGACCGTGGAGAAGCATCAATGTCTTTTCTCTTTCCGGGGACGATAATTCTTGACTGTTGGTGAAAAATCTGTTCTATTTGACGTTGATGAGTTGAAGTGGTCACACCTTTTTTTTCTCGTAGAGACGATCAGTGAGGCTGCTCCAGTTCTCAAGTGGATCCCAATGCGTCGACGTTGGATTCTGGACCCGCAATCACATGTGAAGGGGGGGGAAGAATGTTTTTTTTTCTTATCAACATGGGTTTGATGTTGCAAGCTAATGCAATTCTGCTGAACGCGGTGATTGCGCAACGAATTGGCTTTGTTTGAAGGGGATCCAAAGAATGAATAGTTGGATTGGAACCAAATTCGAAGCCAAAAATTATCAAGGATCAAGTCTTGATAGGAAAATCCAATCGTTCGCTCGTTCCCGGGAAGTCAAAAATGCCATGGCGTCAGGGCAAGCTGCAGTGTCGAGGTCTGATCAACCATCGATTAGGCCATAAATGAGAGAAAATAGGGTGCAAAAATATACCAAGAATATACATAGCAGAAATAATGAATGGATACAGCGTAATAATGAAACAATAGAGCCGGGGAGCGCTGGGAGCGCACAGATGATGCGATTGCGCTGGGGCCTTGTGAGGCCAATGGCAACTGCAGACGGCGCAATCACATGTGAAAATGCCCAGAGAACTACCAAGTATACAATCCTCTCTTCTTCCCTCTGCTTTCTACTCTTCTCTTTTCTCTCTTCTTTTTTTATTCTCTACTTTACTCTCCTCTACACTACTCTCTCCCTCCCTTTAACTTCCTCTTCATGCCCCACGCCGATTCTGACAAAATGGGCGAACCCATCGTCAACGGCGAGAAGGTCCACTCTCAATTCTTCGATGTATGTAGCTCCAGCTCCAACACCATCCACTTCAAAAGTGTACTACCGACTTATACTAACCTAACACTTTGCTTTACAGCATCTCACCTCATACCCCGTTGTCTCAGACTCCATCGCCCTCTTCAAGGGCAATCCTTACGGCGCCAAGTCCATCGATCTCGCCGATCAAGGCTACACCCGTCTAGCCAAGCCCGTCTTGCCATACTTCTCTACGCCCTACAGCTATGTGGCACCTTACCTTGCTCGAGCCGATTCTCTTGGCGACCAGGGTCTAAGCAAGATCGATACTCGCTTCCCCATCGTCCGAGAAGATACCCAGAAGATCCGCGGCACCATCTACAACACTGCGGGTTACCCGGTGCGCGTCGCTGGCGATGTCAAGCACCACCTCTATGACACTTATGGCTCGGAATACAAGAAGTGCGGTGGCGATGGTATTTTTGCCTCTGGAAAGGCTGTCATTACAACGAGCTTGGTTCTCTCGCAGGAGTCACTCGCTTGGGTCAACACTTGGTTGCAGACTGCCAAGGAGGAAGTTAAGGAAGTTGTGAATGAGAAGACCAACAACCACTGATTAGATTTGTGTTGATGTGTGTTGCTTGCTTGAGCGCTTGTTCTCTTTTTTTTATTGTTTTGCTGTTTCCTAGAGAAAAATAATACCTCTTACTCGTACTTTGTAGTATTTTTTTGGTTTTGCAGTTTTTTTCAAGTTCAATGATCCAGTTTGTGATGCTGATTGTGGTGGGGTGATCCTACAGATATATCGTGGACACTCCCAGCTTTGCTCATGTTTTGCTATGCACGATTTATGACTACTCAACGACCAATCCAGACAATTATTTCAGTTTCAAAAATGAATAGTAAGACTAGTAATTAGTAATTAAAACGAATGTAAGCTCCGGACTACTTAATTCAATACTTTTGAGAATATTTTCATATTCTTTACAGCCTGTAGAGTTGGAGCTGCTCTGTCGATCAAAGATAAGATGAGCACGGACCACTTACCCAATGAGGCAACATCGCTGTTTGATCGTCGCGTCGCGTCCGCCCGAACTTCTTCAACTCGAATTCAACTACACGCCACCAGTCGAGAGGCCTTGCTCCCAAAATGCCTCTAGTTAACAAGCGACGAGCGGTTAGTGATCCCATCAATTTGCAAAGGAATTCCCCCTGACCACTTCAAACCAGACCGATGTCGACTCAGACGATGTACGACCCAACCGCCGTCAAAGAACGCGCTCCTCATCAGCTGTAGACCACAGCGAAGATGGCGACAATGCCGCACCATCCAGTCTCGACACAATGATCAAGAAATTGGTCCGTCTCGCCTTGGCAAGCGAATACTCGCGTCTTCCAATCCGCCGTACCGACATAACCGCCAAAGTCTTCGACGAGCAGGGATCGCGCGAGTTCAAAACTGTTTTTCAGCAAGCGCAGAAGGAGTTGAAGAATCGGTTTGGAATGGAGATGGTTGAGTTACCTGCGCGAGAGAAGACGACTATCTCACAGCGACGTGGTAAGTGCTAATAAATCCATTCCTTGTACTTGGTCCATTTCTTTTCATGGCGAGCATAAGCGATGACTTTAGCCCAAATCCAAATCCAGTCCCAAGCCTCAAACCCACCAAGTCCGAGAAAAGAACTGAGAACTAACTATTTTCTCCATCCACAGCCGCCCAGAAAACCGAAAAACCCTCCTCCGGCAACAAATCCTGGATCCTAACCACAACTCTACCACCAATCTACCAAACCCACACAATCCTCCCCCCAACCAAAGCCCCCTCAACCAGCACCGAAAGTACCTATACAGGTCTATACAGTTTCATAATTGCATTAATCTCTCTAAACGGCGGTTCACTCGCCGAGCCAAAACTCGACCGCTACTTAACACGCATGAACGCAGACCAACATACGCCCATCGATCGCACGGATAAATTACTTCAACGAATGACTCGGGAAGGATACATTGTTCGAACACGCGAGTCAGATGGTGGCGAGGAACATATTGAGTATCTTGTTGGGCCCAGGGGGAAGATTGAGGTCGGGACGAAGGGTGTTGCTGGACTTGTGAGGGAGGTGTATGGGCGAGCGGATTCTGGTCGTGCTAATGGCCATGATCATGGTCATGGTCATGGAGATGAGGATGAAGATGGGGAGGTTGGTGAACTTGCGCAATTACAGGCGGAGGAGAGGGAGATTTTTGAGAGTCGGTTGAAGAGAAGTTTGGGGATTCGTGATATTCCTGGTCAAACGCAGTCTGTTGAAGTGAATGGTCATCCAGCTGGTGAAGAAGAGGCAGAGGAGGAGGCGAGTTCACGACGACAGAGTGATCCGAGACGATCGAGACGGTCTATGCCTTCTACGCAGCGAGATGAGGAATCTTCGGAAGAGGAGGAGTCGGAGAGTGATGAGGATTGAGTGGTTGGTTTGGGATGTTGTGTATTCGATTACGATATTCTGATATGGAGATAGTGTTGTGATACCCTGAATTTACTCCTGATTATTAGTGTTATGATTTGTATACCTAATTAAGGTAATTAATGATGGAATATTGAATTTCTACCATGATGAAAGTAAGCTAAAACTGAGAGCAGGCAGGTGCTCCCAAGTAAAACGCGACTGCCATGTGGTTGTTGTATGTGTTGTAGTCGTGGAGCCCCACATAACATTGACCCACCATCTATCTTCCCTCGACATCTTCCTTTGTTTACACTCCATCACCACCTGTAAATAATTTCTTCCTACCTTCATGGACAGGTTTCTCCTTCATTTGTTTATCATTTCTTGAGATGAGTCTCATGAAACGAATCTCATGATCACTCTCTCGTTCGGAAACAGTTCATTCCGACGATGAACTTTATCAAATGACCCATAAGACCTTGGGGTTGATGAAGGATCACGCGTCGAAAGTATGTTTACATCGTCAAAACAATCACATTTCTTTCGAACTTAAGCTCATGCAAAACCAGGCTTGGACAACGCATTACACAAATTTTCTTTTCGGTCAAAAAACACGTGAATGGCCCAAAGTGCCGCGGGATTGTCAAGTGTTTACTTTGTGATCAAGTCCCAGAGAATTAAGTCTTCTAAGTGATGAGACTTCGCCTGTTTGAAAGGACAATCAGGCAATCTTTTGGTACAAGAGGGTTACAAAATGCCGGCATTGAAAGCGAGAGGTTTTCGCAAGCAAAACGCAGGAACCTCGGGACTTGGTGAAGACTTGCCAGTCAAAGAAAACAAGCTGTTTCAACAGCTCCAAGAAAATTGTTGAAAGTGGTTTCGAACAGCAGCAAGGATATTCGGAGGCAGGGTTGATATGTGCCTCTCACAAGAAAAGATCGTTGCAGAAGGACAGAAGTATGAACAGCAAACAGCATGTCCTTTCTGGAAAACTCACATATGCTCCCATATAGTGGATCATCACCACCGGTAAATAACTTCTTCCCGACTTCATGGATAGTTTTCTCCATCATTTGTTTCTCGGTTTTTGAGATGAGTCTCATAAACACTCTCTCGTTCGAGAACAGTTCATCACGACGATGAACTTCATCAAATGACCCACAAAACCTTTGAAGGACCACGCGTCTGAAGTGTGTTTATTTCGTCAAAACAATCTCATTTCTTTCGAATTTAAGCTGATGTAACGCCAGGCTTAGACAGCGCATCAGTCCAACATTTCTTTCGCGTTGCCTCCCACCAAAATATACGGTGGCTACAGTCAACAATCCAAAGCGATACGCGTCCTCCAAATGTTGATTCCGCAATGAAATGCTCGTGAATCAGGTCATATTGAGCGAGAGACAAATGGAGGAGCCCCTCGAATCTTGTCCTCATGAAGATCAAACTCAGCCAATCAGCTGGTGCAAAAAATTTGCAAAATGCTGGAAGTGCAAGAAGGAAATTTCCGAAAACAGATACAGGAACTTCGGGACCGGGGAAAGTGTTACGCGGAAAGAAATCAAGATGCTTCAAATTGCTCAAGAAAATTGCCGACAGCAATTTTGAATGGCATCAGAAAGATGACGAAATGATGGATAGACTCTACCAGCAAGAACCAAACATTCCAGAAGAAAGGAAGTACGAACACCGAGCAATATGTTCTTCCTGGAAGATTCGCCGATGCTCCAGTATGGTGGATCTACACCATCGACGAAAGGCACTGTCTCAATAATCGGCCCATTTGGCATTCAACGCACTTCAATGACTGCCAATAGAGAGCTGAATAAATACCTCAAAAAATGGAACTGCTCTCAAAATTAGACAAAGGCTACGAATCTTCCAAGTTTCGAAACACAGTCAGGACAACAGGGATTCCGCCAACAATGCTACTTGTACCAAAGGCGGAAAGGGTCATCTAACGAATTGTCTCACCCGGCATTGTACGCTCTCCAAGAGCAACATTTTCATCGAGCAGATGCTTGGTTGCCGGAAAGTGACACTTTTCGAGTGACTCGGACAGCAGCTAGAACGCTGCCAAATTCCCATTGCTGTCGGTGCTTCACACGCGGATTCACCAATGCGAGCTTGTTGGAAATCATCCAGAACCGCGTTGTCATTCACTTTTGCAAAAACCCCGATGCTCGTCGAGCATTGGGGTCCATTATCTGCGAGTCGAAGCTCTTAACAGACTGATTATATGGATACAATTCTCTATTATAGAATTGGTGGTTGTTGATGCTGTAGTTTAACCACCAAGCAGAAGCGGATGGACGCTTTGCACGAAATGCATGGCCGAGAGCGGTCTTAGCGAAAATGATCAGTGTACGCACTGCCTGTTCGATGGGCAAGCTGAGTGCATACTTGCATCGGCCATCACGATGCATTAGCTGCGGCGAGCACCTTTCAAGGTAAAAGAATTCTCAAACACATGCCCTAGAGTGGGACTGTCTTGAGCTTTTGAGATGCTGAAGAAGATTCGAGTCTGCGAACGCGAGGCCAAACAGACATTGGAAGCTGAAGAAAGGACAATCGTTGTGTTGCATCTGGCCCTGAGGTTTCAGAAGAGGAGAACAAAGTCTCCGGAAGAATTCACGAGTTCTTCACACCGACTTCTTCCTACACTTACCTGAAATCGAGGAAGCAAAGCAGTTTTGGCTAAAGCACTCGAACTGGATATTGATACACGATTTCGAGTAACACATCGCTCTTCTGAGTGAATGGACCAGGAGGGTTTGCTCCAACCGAACATAGTGGACGCCACTGGAACGGTGGTTGTGGGTGCTGTTCAAACAGGCTATGGCCACTCCAAGACACAATTTCCAACATTGCGATTTGTTATCTCTGAGAAAGATATGGAAAAGATGCCAACTTTGGATATTAGTGGCATGGTACGCAAATCAAAACCCAGCGGATCGAGACCTAGAGGCTTACGAACGCCTTGCACAAAAGGACCTAGAGTCTGGATTGATGGAGCCAGAGACTATCCAGTTCAAGAGTGCAGTTGAGCGGATCATGCGAAATATTCCGCTCAGAAGCTCGACAAGAATTGTGACAACAACTCTCGACGCAAGTGCAACTGATATTCTTCGTTTCGGTTTCTGCCCGGATACCTTGGTTTGCAATGAATCGGGTCAATGCCTTGAAGCTGAGCGCGTCATGGCCATGACTATTGTTACTCCAAGACAGGCATTTCCAAGAGCGCGAATGCTCTCATGACAACGTGCCCGCAAGTCACAGCAGACATGCTGTCTGTGTCTTGTGGTCTCGAAGCTCTACAACCCTTCTTCACTGGAGTAATCGCGCGAAATCCTTCACCCTTGCTCCGGTCGCAGAAAGGTGAAGCACACATCTAAGTGCTTTTGGACAAGAACATTGTGAGAAGTTTCTCAATCCACACCAGATTGCACAGAAGATAGATGCACATGTTCAAGTATGTTTTGGTTCCATACCCAAGAAAGAAGTACTGTTACTAACTAATTATCTAGGAACATGGGCCAATCGAGAGAGTTTCCTACTGGAGTACAGACAGCGAGGACCACAAGTGCCTCCACAAATTTCGAAGTTCTTCATCCTATTAGTTGCCCATGAACAATTCGAAGTCCTTCAGCCCAATCACAATGCGATGTCGCAAGAAAATGAAAGACTGAAGTCAGGAACGCAAGGCACTGTCATTCCGTACCAGGGCAGCTCAGCGTTGAGAACCAGCCTCATATTTCCCACCGAAGCGGCAAACTGAACTTCGAGAATTCGGACCTCGCCTTAAATGGCATTTTGCTGGTGCTGATATTGAGACACTGATTCTCCAAGTTCTGCATTCCCTCGACACCGGAGCAACCATGTGACAAGGTGCTCACCCCGCACCGGATTGCAGCGAGCATAGGAGCACAGATCCAAGTATGCTCTGGTCAGATTTCAAGAAAGAATCACTGCTGTGCCAGGAATGTGGACTAATTGAAAACTTCACACCCTGAGTATACACAGTGGGGACTACAAGTGCCTTCGCAAACTCCTTCAACACACTGGACATCTTCATCTGCTCGAAAAATGCCCAAGATCTTCATCCCCCATACGCCTAATTCTTGGTGGCGCGGCATTGCACTGGAGTTGCAAATCCACTTTCAAAAAGGAGATCTGAGTCTAGGTAATCTCTTCAAAGGGATTGTTTCTGAGAATACTGACTTCGTCGATGGTTGGTATTTTGCTGTCGACATCGAAACATCTATCCTCGAAGTTCTACAATCTTTGCATTCCAGAGCAACCTTGCGGCAAGGCCCTTAAGCTGCACCAGATTGCACAGAAGATAGAAGCACACGTCCAATACATTGGAAGAACAACATGCTTACAGAGCAGATGCTATGATTGCAAACAAATGTTACTTGTTAAGGTATTCTAGCAATGCCTCATGATTATGTTGATGCACAGAGATGGCTTCTTGAAGGTGCTGAAAGGAAGATGGAGAGGAAAACCAGCTGTGTCACTTGGAGGTGGATGACTTTGTTCTATGGCACTGAGAAGTATAAACGGTGGCGGCCTGAGACCCCAAAAAAGGAGGGTAATTTCGACACTGAACAAATCAACCAGCGAATTGGTCGGGGATTTTTAGCCAACATGCTCATATTAGACGCATATCTCTGTGATTTCTGGCAGACTTCTCCGCACGCTTACCGGCCCATTAATGTCAACCAATGCAACATGCCAATGAGCGTTGCCTTTCACTGGTGTCCAATTACCGGAAACTGTGTCACTGACATGACAAGATACCGATCGACGCTCATTTATACCCAGAAGCGCCCGGCAGCTTGCAAGACGGGGAGACGACTTGTCTCCCAAGTTTATTAAGTCATGGCCCCTCGGTGAAAGCGATTTCTCAGGAACAACTTATAATCTTCTCAACGAAAGCCCACTCATGATCCCGATGCATTGGGCCCCGACAATTCCAAGTTTCTGGTCTCTGATGGCAACTCACCAGAAATAGTTCTGCTAAGGAACATGCAGCTATTCGAATTTGTCAACACAATGCGCTCGCTAATTGCTCGAGGCTAAGGCATGGCAAACAGCAAGACAGTTTTGATGAGCCCGTTTCCGCTCTTCATGAGCTCAATGATACTCAAGAATAGGGAAGGAGGAAATGGCGATTTGATATTCATAGCTAGCCTCAGATCAATGTTCCATGGGTTTATTTCAGTCTCTTGCTTTGTGGTCATGTTGATTGATACATTCTGTAAAATTCTCTCATCATTGATGGATAAGAACCGCTCACAATATGGAGTGCCGACAAAAAGAGGCAGTTTGTCGCTCGGAAAACCCCGAGAGCATTTCTTTCAACAATACGGCATTTTCCAGAACTCACTGAGTTCTGACATGGCACGTCCTAGCATGCTGGATTGAATTTTACTTCGATTGTCATGTATCCTTTTAATCTTTCACCCTGGGACTACATTAGTCCAGACATGGTGGCTCAAGTGGGAGTTCCAGATTCCTGAACGACAAAGCTTGCGACCGAGGTTCATCGTAACTTGCCCACACTGCGGTGAACTCTACGCTTCGGCTCCTGCAAGATCACTTGGAAACTGTTCATGATCTCCAGATGATGTTAACAGAAGACATCTTGAGTTGGATGAAGGAACCACAAACAACACAACTACCCGCCATACAAGTCTGTCCAGTGTCTACCCTGCGGGGAAACTCTCAAAAAGCATGGCTATTTGAGTGCCAGACAAATGCAAAATCATCTGCGAAATCATCTGCGAATTTGCCCCGATCCAGGCAATCAGCTCAAAAACATGTGGTTCAAGAAGGTCAGAAAAGGCCGGCATTGCAGGGATTTTGAACCCACCGAATCTGAAGAGCTACTGGAGCACGAGTCCCATTGTCCCAAGAAGTGGATGACCTGCCCCAAATGCGGGAAGAATATTCATCTTGAAGATTTTGATGGGCATCAGAAGAATTGCGGATGGTATCAGCCATGGATTGTCCCGGACAATCCATGGCTGATACTTCTTGCAAAGGATACATCGACCCGTGCGAGAAAGAAAATCACGAAAAAACGTGACATATGTATGAATGCTACAAATGCTCAAAGATGATCGATCTGCATAAAGAAGACAAGAGTTTGCACCTCACCGCTAATTATGAGGTCTGGCATTGCCCTGACATTCAGAGCTACATGCCCAAAACCGAGCAGGCCTCACATCAAGCTGAATGTTCACACCCGTTTTCCGACTGTCACCATTGCCGTGTGAGAATCCTCACAGAATATTTCGCCGTCCATCAGGCTGAGTGCGACAAGGACGGATGCTGGAAATGCCAGAAAGTACTTCACAGAATTCTGCTGGACGACCATGTAGCTGGTTGTCCATACAGGCAATGCGGCGAATGTGGGAAAATCATGTCGCCCCAAAAGTACGAGAATTCCCATGGAGCACGTTGTAAACTCCGAAAATGCTTGGGCTGCAAAACTTTTGATGTTAATCAAGAACATCGATGAGCATTTAGCCAGCTGTAAGTACTACTACTGCGGAAGATGCTGCACGTCCCGTATCCATCGAGACAACCTCTGGGACTATGCTCATGCGTGCTTTATCTGCAGCTTTTGCAAAGACCCTGATGCTCATCGGCCTGGTCACAAACACAACTGCATTGTTCGAAAGTGCCCTACCTGTGGTATGAACTTTCCTAAGGATTTTTTCATTCATACATGTGATTATGGGAAATGTTCCAGATGCAAGAAAAGGTTCAAGTGTGCGGAGTTGGGGACCCACGAGGCCAGCTGTGAGTTTGAAGAGGTAAAAGAGTCTTGAAGGGATGGCGATCGAACCCTTCCATCTGGCCCCTTCAAGAAAGAGAGAGAAATTTTTGACCCGCTACCCAAAGTGCTCAAAGTGTTATAAGCTCGGACTTCATGACTGGAGTTTAAACGCCGGGGACCACGAATGCCTTGAAAAGCTTCTTCGACATACTGGGAATCAGGATCTTCTACTCAAACGTTGCCGACAGCCCCCATCTCCTGATGGACCGATAAATTGGTGGCGCTCCATTGCAGACAAGTTGGGATTCAAAGTTCAACGCGGAGATTTTAAGCTAGGAAACCTCTATAATGGCATGTTCCCCCAGAATAGGAACCTTGCCATTCAGTCTGAAACCAACGACATCCACACAGGCTTTGATGAGGATGAAGAATCGGAGTTCACCGGAGTCAATGAAAATAACTGCAATTATGGCAATGATCGTTGCAGTGAAATCTTTAACGAGCTTCTTCGAGACGAAGATGTCCAGATTTTTCAAGAAAACCCATCATTTATTTCGCTACCAGAATTTGAAGGGCTTTTTGGGTATGAGAATGAGGATTCAGAACTCTCCGAGATGCCAGAAATGCCAGAAGTGCCAGATGATTATTCAGACTTGTCCAAAGTGGGCGAAACGCCAGAAAATTCAGATGACAAGGTGGTCGAGGATTGGGATGCAGACCAGTCCGAGCTGTCAGAAGCGCCAGATATGTCAGATGATGATTATTCCCCCGAAACAACAAGGCGCCCTCGGTCTTACAGAACGAGCCCCTCGGAGCTCCAGCGAAAGCGCCGTCGACAAACCAAGTAAATCGGCCGTCTCCAGCCTGGATCTGGGATCCTCGAGCTGATCTCCAACACCCATCCTCTGGATCACCCTACCTCGCACCGTTCTAATATTCCTACCCTCCAGTGCAGAATTCATCATTGTTGAATTTTCACATACCAACCACTGGAGGCCCCAGTCAGCTGTCCTGCAAATCGCATTGCATTCTACACATACAAGTTGTCGCCTATTGAAATGCGAGGCAATTGGTCCAACAACTGGTCAACACGACTATCACGTGAATAATCTAACCGACATGTGATCTCCTGTGACTGAAAACATTGCCATTTTTGCGGGGGAAGCTTCCCTCCAGAGATTTATGAAGCTCATCATGGACATCCGGATCTCTGCCTGAAACGGGTATGTCTTGGTTGTAACAAAAGATTACTCGCTGAGGTTGCCGATGAACACTTGAAAACCAGCGTGCTAAGGTTTTGCAATCGATGTTCAAAGCGCTTTCACAAAGACATGACCAAGATGCATTGTGACAATTGCTTTATGTGCCAGTCAGTATTGCAAGAACCCTGAAGCTCATCGGTTGCAACACCATGAGTGTGTTGTTACCAGATGCTCTAGGTGTGACAAGACCATACAGGTAGAGAAATTTCCTGCTCATTGGGATATGTGCAAGAAGAACAGGTGTTCTGCCGAAAATTATTTTTCCAGGAATGATCTGTCACCTCACCTTCAAATTTGCATAGGACGGGCCAAAGTGCCACCGAGGTTCAAGAAGGCCCTTAGCGCTGACCCTCGGGTTGGCTTTCGAGTTAAAACGAGACTGTCCTGAAGAAAGGGATTAATATGCAGGACAACCAATTGCCAGCAAAGGAGTTTCTCGATCTTGAAAGCTTTCATTTCCCATCTGAAATCGTTAAGCAAAGAAGAACTGGCAGATCTCCCCACAACAAATATTGATTGGAGATTTTTCAGTATCTCGATCACACCATAATGAAGAATCTCCCCCATCTCTCGATCTTCCACTCCTACTTGTTTGATGCCAGTGGAAAGCCTTTTGCCCAACAACAGCTTCTACAGGTGCAGAAGCTGTCCAAATTGACCATGGGTGGGCAAGTGACGCTTTGCTCAGAGAAGAAATAAAAAGCCTTGGAGGCGACGAAGCTCCGCGGTAAACACTGAGAGACTAGAAAATTGAGATATTGAGACGGATTATAGACGATATCTACAGTCCTGAAATTGTCAAAGCGTTCTCAAACAATGTTCTCACTCCTAAGGACATCGCTAAAAAGATCAGGGCCCATATCAATGTATGTCTTGCTCCTAAGCCAAGGAAAGAGATCATGGTTTTTCTAACAGCAAAGTTAGGAACATGGCCCAATCCAGCATTCTCACGAATGGAGCACAAATGGTGGGGATTACAGATGTCTCGTGAAGATCTTGACCGCAGCGGGAGCAGAGGATCTTCTCCAATTCTTTCCAAAGCTAGCAAGCACCCGATGCCCTTATTATACGGGGTGCGATTAGGAAGAGGCGATTTGTCGCTCGGAAACCTCCACACGACCATTTTCCCGAATGGTGGGGACTTTGTCAAGATGAGGCATTTCGTCCGAGCTGATGTCCTAATGACAATCAACCTGATTGAAGTTTACTTCGATCGGGTCAAGGATGATTCTTGAAGCCATATCAGCAGTACCATATCTGGGTAATGACGTCAAGGGCAAGAACAGCGACAACTTGTCATTGAGTGAGGACGAGAACAATGACGAGGATGAGGGCGTGGATTGTGCCCCAACAGTCGGTCGATTACTCAACGGGCAAAAGAACCCAAATCTCCTGTTTGAGAACTGGGCGGTTGACTCTCCTTCTGATGAGGACGAGCCACGACAGTCCGAAGCCGAGCCCAAGAGAATAAAACGTACCACGAAGGTAAAAAGACAGTTACTGCTTTCCAGGGCATGACATGCTCTAGCTCTGGTGGAACGACCAAAGCGGAAATATTCCACCAGAGCTAGAGCATGTCATGCCCTGGAAAGCAGTAACTCCTCGAGCCTTTCCTTAACTGCCCCTGGTACAAGGGTTGGGCGAAGGAGGGCAAGTGCGGAAAGGTCACCGGCTATCGAGCCCCTCACCCGTCCTGCCAATAAGCCCGGTCTTTACTTTTTTCTCTTTTATTTTTCCATTTCTTTCATTTGATATAACAGTTCTTTGAAATAAAATACCAGCTTACTTACTTACTTTTTTCTCTTTGTAATAACTACCTTCCCCCTTCTGAGGGAAATGCGTAGCAGCCCGAGAGCCCAACTTGTAGAAACTTCTGAAAAGTTTTCTTTTATCCTGAGCATCTCCCCTTTTCATGATCCGAGTTGAGTTGCTTCGTCAAATGTGATCAACAAGTGTTGATCCGATTTTCTTCTACACCACACTTGAGTATCATGTCGCTCTTGAAATCGAGGCATTCTCATAGACTCTAGGATGTACTCCCTTTCAGCAACTTTGTGGGATACATCGATCTCTGCTAAGGTGCAATTCCTCTCCATCTAAGTACTGTATCTAGTCATCTGTGAAAGGATGCCTTCTACAACCTTACTTTTTCGGTTCTGAAATTCAATCTACGATACCCTCACCATTTTTCATATGCTGAAAACTCTCTACTGAGTTTTATTTGACTGATCCTTTACTCGAAAAATGGCGCGTCTCTCGTCCATTAGCTAGCAACTGTGCGTAGCGGAGATGACTTTCCAGGCGGAAAGATTGATTCCATTGTTCTTCATTTCGCAGGGCTCTAGCCTATCAAAATTACCTTTCAGGATACCCAATTTTATCATGGCACAGCCATCTTGATTTTTTTTGGATTTTGCTTTTCTTTCATGCTTCCTCTCTTTCAACTTTTCCACAAAGCCGTGCCCCGTGGCCAACTGCCACGGCAACTTCTTTGAAATGCCCAACGCCGAAACACCAACAAAATACAAGGGCGACGCTGGAAAATGTCGAAATTATTGATCTTGAAGACTTGTCGAGAATAATATCGGATATCTCATCAAAATCAAATGGCTTGTTTGTCGAATGCCAAATTCCCACCCGGGATGCTCATAAATGGGCATCCTATACACACAACCGACGCCATGCTGGCTAGACTCAAACTATGCAACAAAGAAGAAATTTACGAAATCGCAATAAAATGTTACGACAAACTCTCCGACCACAACGACGTTGCTGAAGATGGGCTTTGTCGGCTATATGAATTTGTAGAAGGCGAGAGATTGTGGGAGGGCCGTGAAGGTCGACGAGAATTTCAAATTCGTTGGGAGAAAGCTGCTAAATTACAGCATAACAAGGAGAAAGATCGAATTGCAATCGAGAAAGTGTTTAAGCGTGCTGTCGAGAAATGGGGGACAGATAATGCCCATCGATTTTTCCAGATGGTGAATACAAGGTCTCTTGCTGAGCAGGCGAGTAAACTGATTAATACGGATTTGACATATTATGATGTTCGATTGGCTGTGAATAATCAGGTGGTGGAACGATTGATGAAAAGGAATCGGGGACGGAGAAGGAATCGTCATATGTTGCAGAAGGATCTTTCTGATGCGCATACTGCAAGAAATCTTCGACCTCTTGATCAGGACATTATGCGTGAATTAGGGCTGCAGATTGGCCAAGATGGATTTGTTTGTCCGGAAGGACAGGGAGAGAATCTCAATAATCCGCAGACTTGTGTTCATACCGCCGATGGTGCAGGGAGCCATGGATCAGATGTCGAGGATCAAGAAATGAAAACCGATGAAGATATCGCCGATGAACCTGTACAAGAATTAACAACCACCGAAACAGATATTGCTCCTCCTAATACTGTTACTGAGACGTACCCTGACTGCGGCTGCCTTCTCCCACTCAGCACAATAAACGATATCAATCGAATGAAAAAAGGCGCCAGCCGCCGTGATGGGTTAAGGATGCTCCGCAAGATTGGTCACAGATTGAGAAAGAATGGAGGAATCACCGCTGAGACAATTTGTACCAATCATGCACGAAACATAGTCGGTCTTCTCAATATGCGAAGCGCATCCAAGACCCCTTCATGCCTACTAAACAGAATCCGACAAGCTTATTCAAACATCGGCCACTGGGAGCAATTCGTACATCAGAATGAAAAATGGTTTACTTTCCGCCCAGCAAGAGGTTCAGCTGGAGACTTAGGAGTTTACCAACACAAACCACTCCACTGCCAACCTCTCGTCGCCAACTTCGCTGATATTTCACTATGGTTCTCCGTCGAAACTCTTCTCCGACGAATATACGGCTTTTTGCCAGACATCGACCCCTGGAATGATATGCGAGATCATGGCACAACAGTATTAAAAGGAATGTATTCATGGCTCGGTAATAATTTTGACGGAAATCATCCACATGGACTCTGGCCATACATCCACACTGAATTCCGAATGTATGAGTATCATCAAAACCGCTCTATCAAGCGATTAGGATGGCAGCGAAATATGTGGTTTTCACTTATCCAGCAACTTGTTCGTCAAGATCCTGCGTACTATATGGCTTATGTCTTTTTTCGGCCTACTCATGACTGGCGTCTCATTTCTTATCCGTACTATGCGAAAAATACGATTGTAGGAGAGAAGACGGCCTTTCGACACATCGATATCAATGTGCAGGATTATCTTGACACAGGACGCGGTGGAAGTGTTCTGCAAGGTTCTATTTCGTTAACGAAGGAAAATAGCGAGAATTGTACTGAGTTACTTCGCGGGATGCATAAGCAGGAGCGGATTAAAGCCTGGTGGGATGATCTCAAGCAAAGAGGTCCTTTAACTGATGGATTTGTTCAAGGTGTCGAGAATTGGATGTGGACTCCCTCTGATGCTAAAAGATATGGTACAGATTGGGAAGATGAGATTTGTGATATTGGAGATGCTCGTCTTTCTCTACCTACTATCCCCCATGGATCGAAGGGTCCAGCAACAGCAGTGCGCCGCACAGTGTTGCCATGGTTTGTAGCCGTTCAAGATGATCATGAAACATTAGATTGTGCCGAAGCCAATACTTGGGAAGAACTTTCGAAGGCGCATAGAGATCTGATTAATGCATCTCAAACGCCTTCTGGTTTTCGATCGACTCAGTACGGTCATGTTCCTTTTGCCTTTCCTGCGGCAGTCCGGTTTCGAGGTGCTAGTCCTATCTCTGAATGTTTAGTTGGTCAACTCCGTTGGGATCGACCTGATGTTCGATTAGAATTGGATCGTCTTTTCGGAAAAGATGAGAAGATTGCCCATGATATTATTTGCCAGTGGAGAAGGAATGCTGCTATCGAGTATGTCAACTGCTTCCAACGCATGAGATATCTGGAAAGAACTGAGTTCGGGAAAGAATCGTACTTTCACAGAGTTGATAAAGAGATGTTGCCGACTGATAATGAGGAGTATTTGTATCCCAAATTGAATTAATCAACCCAGCAACATGGAGACGAGGTTATCACCATGTCTTTCACACCCAACGTCTACTTAGGGCAACTTTGAGGCAGCCCCACATGTTACTCTTTTACCTGGCTTGGATATAATCATCTTCAAAGTTGAGTCCTAAGGCACCAATTTTCTTTCTTCACCTGGCCTTGGATGGGATCATCTTGAAAAGTTGCAGCCTCAGGCATCGACTTTCTTCTTCAGGTGGCTTGCTGGGAATCATCTTCAAATTTGAAGCTTGAGGCCTTCACTTATTTTCATTTAGTACAGGGGCTTGGTGGGAATCATCTTCAAATTCCCTCGAAAGTTGAAGGCCCAAGGCTCCAACTTTTTTTTCTTTGAGGTGGCTTGGATGGGATCATCTTAAAAATTTGAAGCCTGAGGCCCCATTCCCCACATTTGGAGGGGGGGCTTGCTTGCTGGGAATCATCTGTAAAATTTGCAGGCCTGAGGCAGCCCGATTTTTCTCAACGTCACCTCATCTTTGCTAGCCCTAAGTCATCTAATGAGCACCACCACAATCATCAATCACCTTGATGAATTCTCTTTCAGTTTCCGGAATTCATTTAATTTTGAACTTGCATTTAACTTTTGAAACTCACAAAGCATGAATTTTGCCGCGGTCTTGAAGATTCATGCATCTTGCGTTTTGCATCTTGAGCCTCATGTCCTTCCCGAACGGGATATGCAACAACCAACCTGTAGATTACCAATTTTCTTGTAGTCTAGGCAGTTTGAATTTAATATTACTTTGACAATCGAATTGTAGTTGTAATTTACAAGTCTACTGAGTGTTTCTACAGTTGCACTTAAGAGGTTGACTTTAGTCAGGGAGCTGTAGTTGAATTTTTGAAACTACACTAGAGAGTCTAGCTCCAGCCATAAGAATAAGCGTTTTGAAAGAAAAATCATCACGGCATCTCTGCATCATGTGAAACCGCTTATTTCTTGCCAGCCTTCTGGGCGGCCTTGGTGACCTTACCGGCACCACCAGCGGACTTGTCGACGGACTTGATGACACCGACAGCGACGGTCCTGTTGCAGAGGTTAATATCGGAATTCGCATTTTTCAAGGGAAGATTTTAAACTTACTGACGCATATCACGGACGGCGAAACGACCGAGGGGAGGGTACTCAGTGAAGGACTATGTGAAGTTAGAAAAAAAATCTGAAAAAAAAAAAAATTCGAAAAAATTCAGAAAAAATCTGGAAAAATCCAAAAATCTCCGAATAGCTTCAAAAAAAGGACTGGGGACTTGAAAAATTACCTCGACACACATGGGCTTGCTGGGGATCATCTTGACGATGGCAGCATCACCGGACTTAATGAACTTAGGAGAGTCCTCAACAGACTTTCCGGTACGGCGATCGATCTTCTCAAGGAGCTCGGCGAACTTGCAGGCAATGTGGGCGGTGTGGCAGTCGAGAACGGGAGCGTAACCGGCACCAACCTGACCGGGGTGGTTCAGGACAATGACCTGGGCGTTGAAGGAAGCACAGCCCTGGGCGGGGTCGTTCTTGGAGTCGGAAGCGACGTTACCACGGCGAACCTCCTTGACGGAGACGTTCTTCACGTTGAAACCAACGTTGTCACCGGGGAGACCCTCCTTGAGCTGCTGGTGGTGCATCTCGACGGACTTGACCTCAGTGGTGACGTTGGCGGGAGCGAAGGTAACGACCATACCGGGGATGATCTTACCGGTCTCAACACGACCGACGGGAACCGTGCCAATACCGGAGATCTTGTAGACATCCTGGAGGGGCAGACGGAGGGGCTTGTTGGCGGGACGGGTGGGGGGCTCGATGGCATCGATGGCCTCCAGCAGGGTCTTACCGGTGACCTTGCCGGACTTACCCTCCTTCTCCCAACCCTTGTACCAGGGGCAGTTGGAGGAAGGCTCAAGCATGTTGTCACCGTTGAAACCGGAGATGGGGACGAAGGGGACAGTCTTGGGGTTGTATCCGACCTTCTTGATGAAGTTGGAGGTCTCCTTGACGATCTCCTGGTAACGGGCCTCAGCCCACTTGGCAGTGTCCATCTTGTTCAGGGCGACGATGAGCTGGCGGACACCGAGGGTGAAAGCAAGCAGAGCGTGCTCACGGGTCTGGCCATCCTTGGAGATACCAGCCTCGAACTCACCAGTACCGGAGGCAATGATGAGGATAGCGCAATCGGCCTGGGAGGTACCAGTGATCATGTTCTTGATGAAGTCACGGTGACCGGGGGCATCAATGACGGTAACCTCGAACTTGGAGGTCTGGAACTTCCACAGGGCAATATCGATGGTGATACCACGCTCACGCTCAGCCTTGAGCTTGTCAAGAACCCAGGCATACTTGAAGGAACCCTTTCCGAGCTCAGCGGCCTCCTTCTCGAACTTCTCGATGGTACGAGAGTCGATACCACCGCACTTGTAGATCTAAAAGGGAAAGAAGTATTAGTATTGATGGAAAACTCAAGCAGGATTCACCCAAGATGATCCATGGTGGGAGGGTTGATATCATACCAGGTGACCGGTGGTGGTGGACTTGCCGGAATCGACGTGGCCGATAACGACGATGTTGATGTGAGTCTTGTCTTCCTTACTGTATCACAGGAGATGAAAAGTCAGTGGGGAATGCAACGAGGAAGCAAGGAGCGATGGTGGACGAGCGACGACTAACCCCATTTTGAAGGTGTTGTTCTTGAAGTTCTTTGAAAGCTACTTGAAGAAAATTGCACAGGAACTACAGCGTGTGTAGAGGTACTGTGCGAGGAAGAGTTAGAGGGATGAAGAAAGAAGAGAAGAGAGAGAAAGAAATGATGAAAGGGGGGGCAAGTTATACGTACTGATGCTGACACAGAAGGAAGGAAAAAAATCTGTGGGAGGGGGAGGAGGGGAAATCCTTATATGGAGGGGCAAGCGAGCAAAAGAGGCGAAGTGGGCTGGGTTAGCCCTTCGCTTAATAGGCAGCTGATTGGTCAATCCCAGCTAGAGTGGGTCATTCACTGCGGGACAATCTGAAAATTCTGCGGTGGGCTGTTAACAGTAGTACCGCTACTTCTACTACATACTTTTTCTTACCTATTTCTATGTACCAGTACAATGACTATTTCGTTCCCTGGTTCCCTCTCAAGCGTCCCCACTCTATGAATTTTTTTTTTCTCTATCGTGGTCCTTCCAGCCCACCACTGGGCAGCAACGCAGTGGTCAGGCTCCTTGAAGTGGAATTGATTGAACATTGTTTTGATTTTGGAAATAAAAAATTCTTTTTCCCTTTTTTTTTTCTGCCGGGCATATATTCACGGGTGAACTACCCCTCCAACGACACTGTGACTGCAGCCCAAATTTGCGCGTTGGCCCTTTCTGTGAATGCGACTGCCCCTCCTGAGGGGCATTCAGTCACCGCCAACTCCAGCCCCACTGCCAGATAGACATGTCATGCAGAGGCATTTTTGCCACAGACGTCAATTAATTATTTTGTACAATAGTATCGTAGTGAAATCTATTCAGACTGTAAGGTGTGGGCTACAATATTGAATCAGTAGTAGAAACTCCGATACAAAGTGAATGATATCGTGAATGATATCGTGAATGATATAGATTTACTGATTGTACCACACTGGCTAGTGCCAAAGTACGAGGCTGGCAAGTTCCGTGGTTACAAGCAACCCCGAACCTTTTTTTTTTCTCTTTCCATGCTGCGCTGATCGTGAATGTTCTGGTCGTTGACGTATAGTCGATCAAATTCGGGTATCTCATCTACAGCCGCCCCTGTAGCTATGTGTACATAGTGTACTCCGTATGTATATGAGTTGACACCAAAACGCCCAAGATATCTCTCATGATTATATGATGCGCCATTTTGCTTCTCGCATGAAACATGTGAAACAACCCCCAAAATAAAAGTTTAAAAGGTCAAAGCAAAAAAAAAAAAAAAAAGAAAGTATTCCGTCATGGAAAAAACAAAAAAAAAAAAATCCCCCTCCACCCCACTATACCACCAGCCTCTGATATCTTCCCGCCGATCAGATCAATTCTCTCTCCACCGTGCACCGCAGTCACAACACTGTACAGATGTAGATGTCAGATAATGCGACGCCCGCGTGTATGTGTAAGGGGGGGACTCATAACCTACCTTCAAGAATGTAGTCATCGGTTCATCTGCACTGCGGATCTGCAGCTGGAAGAAGTATGCACGGTCTCCGTTGCAGTTCTCGGCAGGGCATTGTGCTAGGAAAAGAGTCATTAGTTTTCAGCCCCAACCTCATGATCTAGCCCGAAGAGGAGCCCGCCATATTGACCAGGTAATCGCTTGCAACTTACTGGCCACACTATCTGCATTGGCAAATTCTTCCTTGCCACCGAATACATCCTCCACCTCCTTCTGCTTCATCTGGGTTGTCTCGAAAATGGTCTGTCGCACGATCGGTTGTTCATAGGGACAGGTTCGGCACTCGAATCGGTTGATGCCCATCGGGTGTTGGGTTGTGGAATCGGCTCGGGAAACGGTCAGCGCATTACTGCAGTTCGGACAGACTGGAGATCGCAGTTGTTAGTTTTTTCTTCCTCTTCTTCTCTTCAGATTTGAGGGGATGACCAACAAACGAGTGGCATGGCGAGAGGTTCACAGCTTCAAGACTTCCAGGAAATATATGTCTCTCTGCTCTGGATTATATCGGCAGCTATAGTGTACCGCAAATAGTAGACGTAGCTCTCGCCTGACACTGACAGCTCAAAAAGCTGGATAGCTCAACGGACGACCAAATCTCCAACTGCGGCGAATCTAACCGCGCGGCTAAATTTAGACGGCGGGGATTTCGGAAAATCACATGATCCGGTAATGTGGGATGTCCCTGGGGAAAGAAGCCCAGTCCATCTACACTGCCACCGCTTCGCAGACTTACCCTGACTCCCAACTTTTTTTTTGCTTGTAAATACAATTACAATTTTCCGTTGCACCAGAAATTCAGAAACAAGGGACTCTCAACCTTTTGTTGCTACTACCTCCTGCTCGTTTCACTTCGTGTTTACTCACGTTTCAGCTTTCAAATCGACTAGCTCCGTGTTCCCTATTACTGTTGCCGCGCGACTAGGACCGCTTCCTCCAAACAACCTCCGATTTTCCTAAATAATACTCAAAAATGGCTGATGAAGAAGTAAGATCTGCTCTCATGAACCGGAACCAGACATTTCTCGCATAGCATAGTCACTAACCGGATGTGTCAGGGTGCTTCGCCTCGCGAACTGGTCGTGGAAGCCTGTCGCCGCGACCAACCACACCTATTGGAACAAGTCCTAGCCTCGATGGAGGAGAAATCAAACGAGCAAGTGGCACAATTCTTCAACGGGGTGACAGACGCGCTGGGAAACCACGCATTACACATCTGCGCCATGTACGGAAGCTGTATGTAGATCCGAGACCACTCGCTCCCTCCACGAGCCCCGAATCCCGCGCTAACAAGTTCTCTCGCAAAATAGACGACGTGATGGACTCCCTCTTTGACATTCAGTACTTCGAATGTGACCCTCTGACCCGAAATGACAATGACACACCGCTTCACGTCGCCGTGCGATTCGCCAACGACAAGGATAAAGAACTAGGCACCGAGATGGTGAAGATGATGTGCGAGGCTGGCTGCGACCCTCGTGTACGGAATAAACATAATCAGAAACCTGTTGAATTGGTCTTTGATAACAATGAGATCAAGCAGGCTCTTCAACAGGCGGAGTATATCATGGCCGAGGGTATGCAAAACCAGGCTGAAGACTCGGATCATGGCAGTGCGAGGGATAGCGAATAGATAATCGTTTTTCAAGTCAAGTCAAACCACTAAGGTAGTATCTTATGGTGGATACGCTACCCTAGGGTAATTTTTACTGTGGTATTATCACTGTGAAATAAAGCTTGGCTTTTTCGCTGTTCTGTCGATTGATTCTAGAGGCCCTGGTGGTTTCGTGAGATGTCTTTTTTCAGCGTTGGCGGGTTTTCTTTTGAGCATACGAGTATGAGCTAGACCTGATCTTTTTCGTGTTATGATATTATGAATGAAGCTTTTGCATTTGAATTGCCGTTTATTTGGTGGTTATACAATGTGTATACAGCAGTGCTAGTAGTAATTGTACTGGGGCTATGATATATATTTGATATGCGGATGTCCCGTTCGGACCCGGTCCGGTCAGTGATTCAACCACGACAACAAAAGTATGGTGGTACTACACAGAGACAAGCAGGTGCATCTTTTCTTTTCAAAATATTCTCTTTACCATATTTGCCCCACCTGGGCAGGCATCCAGGATGGCTCCCAAGACAAGAAAAATTTACCAGTTGAAGCCAATGAGGATCTGCGTATTGCGATAAAAGTAGATGCATGGTCTAACCTGATCTATCTAGATCTAAGCCTCATTAATAGTGCCTACATAGGACTATGTACCATGAACTCGTGACGAGTTTGTTCCTCCTCAGATATTTCCAGCATCATACAGTATTGATGCACCCTTGGGCAGTGGAACCTCCCCTACTGCCACCCCGCCTCCAACTGATATCTGTATGCAGCAATCATCTCAGCATTAACATTGCTACCACCACAAACAACAACAACGACCCGACTCTCCGGCGTAAGATCAGGCATAATCTTCTTCAACTCCTGACCGACCGCAACCTCAACATTAACACCACAAGCCAACTCCACCTGCAATCGCGTCTCATCGGCAAGTAACACGACACCACGCGCAGCCTGCGCATCCGATCGAACAACACTCAACACCTCCACCCCGGGAGGTGGCTTCGATGCCAACTCAAATGTCCTAGACGAAACACGCAAAGCTCCGAGAGAAGTTGCCTGAGAAGTGATCGCATCCAGCGAGGATAATGTCCCCTGTTTCAGCGAGTGAGAAAGCGCATGAGCACCCTGCGTTTCAACCGCCACGACCCGAACATTCTTCTTCTCAGCATCAGCAGCACCAGCACCAACACCATTCTGAACCGAGGCAGTCAAACACTTCTCCAACCCCCCAACCAACCCATTAAAAAGACCTCCACCACCAACACTACAAACAACCGCATCAGCAGGAAAAGCCTCACCATCCCTAGGAGGCAATTGACCCTCCATCTCCCGAATCATACTAGAAGCACCCTCCCAAACAAGCGGATGATCAAAAGGTGGAACATAAACATTCTTGCCATCCTCATTACCATTATCGATGTATGATTCGCGTAAGAAGGTATCTGCTTCATACCAGCTTGCTCCATGCTGAATGACTTCTGTAGCACCTGCTTCTTGCAATTTGGCTATCATGTGCGCTTTCGTACTGTGGGGTACCACGACACTACATTCACATCCTAGATCTCGGGAGGCGTGGACAGCGGCTAGTCCGGCATTTCCACCGGATGAGATGTAGAAGTGTGGGGGTTGGCCAGAGGAGCCAGAGTTCTTTGTGTGTGATTTTAGATTTGAGTGGATGAAGTTGCCGACGCCACTGATTCAAGATATTATTAGTTATTTTCTTTTCAGGTTTTTTCAGGTAGCATTTTGGAGGGTAATGGATTGCCATCCAATGAATTTTGTTGAATTGTGTTGGTTTTGCGATCAGATCAGAGTTTCTTTGTTCGCTTTTTCTTGGCTCACCGCGGTACAACTTGGAAGGGGAAGGGAAGGGGGGTGTGGAGATGGGGGAGATGGGGGCAATTAAGACATACCGTGATTTGAATGAGCCAGATGGTTGGAGAAGATCAAGTTTGAGAAAGATTCGACTATATTGACGCGAAAAGAATTGGTCAGTATTCACTGGAATTGGGCTTGCTGAATATTTTTCTTTGTTCGATGGGGTACGTACCATCCTGCCAGCTTGGATAGTCTGGCCGACTCAATTAATGGAGTCTCGATCCAGGGCTTTTTGATATTGGGTGAAGAAGCCATGGTGAATTCCTGGGGATGTGAAAAGAAGGGAAGAGAAAAAAAGGAGGAGGTTGATTTGGAGAGGTTGTTCTATGGGTTGTCCGCGGTTCTTATATCCAAGTGAGAGATGTCGTTCGAAGGGCGGGTGCCCCACGCCTCAATCCCATACAACATTCGATGTTATCGGAGACTCCAATTGGACAACCAACTCCTATCAAGGTTATTTGGTCTCCACTTTGAGTCTGCGGGGAGTAAGGCGACTCCTCCGGTGACAAGTTTTCGAGTCATAGTTCAATTTGATTCATGAAGGTCGCGACGGAGATCCAGAATGCGAAGACCGGTGGTTGAGTCAATGCAACCCTGTGACTTCTATACTCTACTTTGCACTTTGTACTTTGTACGCTACTCAATAACTGCACCGGACTGTTAACATAGAATACAGATCACATTGGATATCATCTAGATCGCAAAAACGAGAAAATAAAATCTAAACTTTGAACTCTCCAGATACAAATTGTCCGCAACAGCATGCTAGTATAATTAGTAGCAGCAGTGTACTCCAACAAACCAAGGACTCGCAACTCCCCGCAGAAAATCGACTTTTTTCTTTCCCTTTCCAAGTGATTGAAAACCGATTTGGGTTGTTAAATACATATCACCACACACACAAACCTATTGCCTTTATTTGGCATTAGCCTTGGCAGCAAGCAGGTTCAGCGCACTACCCGCCAGAATGAAACCACATTGGTCCTTGCTGAGAGTGTGGTTGACGGGGACCATGAAGGTCTCGCCAGTCTTGCGCTTGGTGACGCGGAGCTGGATATCACCCTGGCCACCGGCCTGGAGAGTGTCGTAGAGACCGACAGTGTCGACACTGTCACAGGCCTCGATGCGGTCGTAATCCTCACGGTTGGCGAAGGTCAGGGGAACAACACCCTGCTTCTTGAGGTTGGTCTCGTGGATACGGGCAAAGCTCTTGGTAACAATGACGCGGCCACCCAGGTAGCGAGGCTGCAGGGCAGCGTGCTCACGGGCAGAACCCTCACCATAGTTGTCTTCGGCGACGACGAGCCACTCGAGACCCTTAGCCTTCCATTGCTCAGCAAGCTCGGGGATACCGAACTGGGCACCGTTCTCATCGTAAGCGACATTGGTCTCGCCGGTGGCAGCGTTGACAGCACCGATCAGAGTGTTGGCGGAGATGTTGGGCAGGTGACCCTTGTACTTGAGCCAGGGACCGGCAGCAGAGATGGTGTCAGTGGTGCACTGGCCCTTGACCTTGTACAGAACTTGCAGACCACTCAGGTCACCCTTGGGGAAGGGGGCGAAGGGCTCCAGAAGAGCCAGACGGTCCGAGGTAGGGGAGACAGCCACGGGAACGCTGGCATCGGGAATGGCAGCGGTGGGCTGGAAGTCGGGGTTACCGGCCTCGAATCCGGCGCTGGGCAGGTGGGAGCCCTGGGGAGGCTGGAACTTGAAGCTCTCACCGCTGGGGGTGGTCAGGGAATCAGTCATGGGGTTGAAGGTGGTGCTGCCGGAGTAGGCAAGAGCAGTGACGAGCTCGGGAGAAGCGAGGAAGTTCATAGTGCGGCGGTTGCCATCGTTACGACCGGGGAAGTTACGGTTGTAAGAAGTGAAGATGGCATTGTCCTCACCCTTGGGGGTCTCGTCAGTACGGGTCCACTGGCCAATGCAAGGTCCGCAAGCGTTGGCGAGAACGGTACCGCCGGCCTGGGAGAAAGTGGAGAGAGTTTGATCGCGGTCAAGGGTAGCGCGGATCTGCTCACTTCCAGGAGTAATGAAGAAGTCGGCCTTAGGCTTGAGACCGGCAGCCTCGGCCTGCTTGACCAAGTGCTCAGCACGGGTCATGTCCTCGTAAGACGAGTTGGTGCAGCTACCGATGAGACCGGCGCCGAAGGTCTCGGGCCATTGCTTCTCGCGAACAGTGTCGGCAAACTTGGACAGGGGAACGGAGAGATCGGGAGTGAAAGGGCCGTTAATGTGAGGCTCCAACTCGGAAAGGTTGATGGTGATGACCTGGTCGTACTCGGCCTCGGTATCAGCCCGCAGCAGGTTCTTAGGGCCAGAGCCAGCGATCTCTGCCACGGCCTGGGCAACGTGACCACGGTGAGTGGCCTGGAGGTAGGGCACGTGGTTGGGGGAGAAGGGGAAGAGCGAAGTAGTAGCGCCAACCTCAGCACCCATGTTACAGCAAGTAGCCATACCAGTGCAGCTGAGAGTCTCAACACCAGGTCCGTGATATTCAATAATGAAGCCAGTACCACCACGGACAGTCAGCTTGCCAGCAAGGGACAAGATGATATCCTTAGGCGAAGCCCAGCCGCTAAGCTGACCCTCCAGACGCACACCAAGAATCTTAGGAGCCTTCAACTCCCAGGGAGCATCGACCAGAGCATCAACGGCATCGGCACCACCAACACCAATGGCAATAGCACCCAGACCACCACCGTTGGGGGTGTGGCTGTCAGTTCCCAGCATCATCAGACCAGGAGCAGCGTAGTTCTCCAGGACACTCTGGTGAATAATACCAGCACCAGGGGGCCAGAACTCAATTCCGTAGCGCTTAGCAGCACTCTCCAGGAAATCGAAAACCTCACTGTTGCCCTTAATCGAAGCCGGCAAATCGGTATCGGCACCGCGCTCTCCAACAATCATGTGGTCACAGTGAATACTGGCGGGAACAGCAGTAGAAGGAAGACCACAGGACATGAACTGCAGAAGAGCCATCTGAGCAGAGGCATCCTGCATGGCCACACGATCGGGCTTCAGCTTCAAGTTGGCCTTGCCGCGAATATCACGACCATTGTTGGTACCGGTGAGCAGGGACTCTTCGGGGTTGGCCAAGTGGGAGTAGAGGATCTTCTCGGCGAGGGTAAGGGCACGCTCAGAGCCCAAGACCTTTCGAACCTGTTCAAGGTTGCGAACAATCTTGGGGTAAGGCGGCATGCGCGAGGAGGAGGCCTCGGTGGCCAAGCCCCGGGCGAGATGTTGCGGGGACAAGCGCGCGGCCAGCTAGAGAAGATGAGTCAGTACAGGTCAATTGGAGGTCAATCCCAGACGAAAGAAAGTCGACTCACCCCGCGAGAGGCCGCAGCCCTGTGCCATAATAACTGGCTCACCATTCTCTCGAGTGTGGAGGGTGGAAACTGGGGAATGGAGTCAGGGAAGTCCCGAGGGCTGTTTTTTTTGCGGTCGGCGGTCTCGTTATTTGCGTGGCCTCTGATTGGTTGGCTATTGCGCCGATACCGGGTTTTCCCAAAAAGGGTGAGCAGAGTATAGATTTGCTGTGGCAAATTGGGATTGGTGCCTCATTTTTGAGCAAAATGTACAAAAAGGCTCTTTGCCAGAATTTATCAGAAAATGCTATACAATAGATGTTGGGCTAATTGGCCATGTAAAAAAATCACGTTCATAGAAGAGAGCTCTTGGTAGCAAAGCTCGCTCATAAACCCAAGTATGGGATACTCTCAAGCAATCTATCTATGAAATTTTAATATTTTACGGAATGGGTTAAGAAACAATATTGGTTGACATTCACTCATGTAGTGAATATTTCAAGATATTAACTGCCATTTGAATTAACCATGCCTGCCTCAGGCTACTTGCGAGTATCTACTTATTCCCCAACAATTGCCCCAATTGTTTATTGGAACCCAGGGTGGGTTCCGATAACTATCAATGTTCGACCAGATTTAGTCCAGTCTCTTGCTTTGTCGTCCTGGGTTGTGAGTGAATTTCATTGAGAAGATTTCAAGTTGACGACCAGAAATCGCTTTCACAGATCGAAAGATGAAAAGAACTTTGAAAAGAGTCGAAGGGCCATCCGTGACTCAATGAACTTAGGTGAGCCGAATGCTGTTCGTGCAGTTGCGAAGGTTGCAGCTTCCTTCTCGAACTTCTCGATAGTTTGAGAGTCAATTCCACCATACTTGCAGATCTATAAGATGAAGAAGTATTAATATTTGATGGAATAAGTCAAGCAGGAATCATCCCAAACGACCAAGGCGGAAATAGCCCACTAGGGCATGTCGAGTACAGCAGCCGTAGAGAGTGACGAGGTCATTAATCTCGACTACTCAGCGGACTTCTCTGCCAATGAAGCGGCCCCGTTGCCCCTTCCCTTGACTTCAATCTCGACACAGTCATACATGATGAAGAGATCTTCCAGATCTTCCAGATCTTCTGTGGGTAAGTACTCTCTTATATATTCATGGGCCAGTAACGGAATGGATAGGTCTTTTTCTTTTGCCATCCCGTGGTCATGTTGATGTGAGTCGTATAGCATGGGATGCTATACGACTCACATCAACATCGTCGTTATCGGTCACGTCGATTCCGGCAAGTCAACCACCACCGGTCACCTGGTATGATTACACTGTTCCCATCATGGATCATCTTGGATGATTCCTGTTTGACTTGTTCCATCAAATACTAATACTTCTTCATCTTATAGATCTATAAGTGCGATGGAATTGACTCTCGAACCATCGAAAAGGGCTAATTCAAGCATGCCTAGGCTCTGGACAAGATCAGGCCGAGCGCGAGCGTGGTATCACTATTGATATCGCTCTGTGGAAGTTCAACCTCCAAGTTCGACTTCAGGCTGAAGGGACTTGTCCCTGCGCTTTGGGCAATTTCTGAAAGCCACAAAGCGACAAACTGCCTCTTTTACCAGTACTCGGTATTTGTGAGCGGTTCTCCTCCGCCGATTATATGGAAATCGATTGCTTGAAGGCCTTGGAGAAGTTGAAGGAGACATTTTGCCCTCACTGCGTTCAAGATATTCACCAGGAACTTGTAATCTTTGTAATCTCTATTGGTACTCCATTCAAAATTGCTGGGATTGAACCATGTTCCTAAGCGTGTGATGTTAGCCAAAATATTATCTCTTCCCTAGGATTAGGAGCAAGACATACATTGATTTGGCCCTGATATTTTCGGTAATATCCTTGGGGATGAGAATTTCATCTCAAAATCCCTTGGCAACCCACGGCTGTAGATCTTGTCTACAAGCCGTTGTAATACAGGGATTGTCTGATCCTTTCCTGCATTACGCGGACCAGGGCTTTTATCCCCTTCCTGAGTAAAGTCTCCTTTACCCGACTGTGGTCAATCTGTAGAGCTTCCACATTGGGCTTTCCACCGGCGTTGGAGGTAAGACTCAATTATTGAGATATGGCCAAGATCATTAACAAGAAGATGGCCAATATACCAATCGAAAATGGTACTCAAAGTCCCTCATCAATGTTTGATGATGGGAATTCTGCCAGTCCTTCTTTGATACCTCAGTGCGAGGTGTAGACAGAAAGTTTGGAGATCGACAGATGCCCATGCTGGAAATTGGCTGTCCTTTGCATGCTCCCTTTATTCGGGGTGGTGTTGTTTAGGGCAACTTTGAGGCAGCCCCACATTGACTTTTACCTGGCTTGGATGGGATCATCTTCAAAGTTGAGGCCTAAGGCACTGACTTTTCTTTGAATCTGCCCCCTAACTCGAAAGCCAATTCTAGATGCAGTGCCAATGTCCTTCTTCAGCCTCAGTGGCACCATAGTTCGTCCCAAGCAACTGCGAAGATGAGGTGGCAGATCATCAGACCACCTTTCAGGAACCCTTGTCTGCAAAACAAGCATCTTCTCCAATCATGCCGATCCCGAATGTTCTTGAATGTCATTGAATGGCGAACTTGTTCCTCTTCACATTCATGGAATTCCTTTTTTGGGATGTAAACGGTTCTTCTCGTGCCATGAGCGACGAAATTAAATCCCAGTGGGCTTGAAATTGGTCATTGGTGAGATTTCGAAGCAGTGACTGCTGACTTGTTATCCTGCATCAAGTATCAAGTACCCGCCAGATTGAATCGCCAATGGGAATCTCCTTGGCTTTGTATGTGGAATTGAGTTTCCGGTTACATGCCGCGCAATAAATTTGTGCATGGCTGTAAGTAGACCCAGGTAGGAAGTCTGAAGGGCTCTGTTCAAAGAACTTCCTTAGTTCCCCTTAGTTCCCATTCCTCCGCCTTGACTGGTGTGACTTATGTTGAATACCGGAGTAAGAAAGAAGAAACTGAAGAGGACGAGACTGGAGAGGTTGAAAATAGAGGATATGCTTCCACCTTTGAGTTCAGCCATGCGGCGCAATGAATCCAATCTTGGGTGACCAGATGAAACGCACAAACTCGTGAGCTGGGAGCTAGCTAGCCAGAGTACTTCTGTCTTGAATACACCACGAGAGAATGCTTGGATGTGTCCTATCTTCTGGTCATTCTGGTGCGGGGTGAGAACCTTGTCTTGATATGGCTCCGGTATCGAAGTGTTGTAGAACTTGGAGGTCATCACATTTGACCTCTACACGTCCCAAGGCTGTAGGGAAGATCCTTTGGAGTATTCTTTGGCAATTGGTTGTCCTGCATATGAATCGCTTTGTTCAATGTCCTCCCCGGAGCGATGATGGATTATTTGAATCGCATCTACTACCACCGTTCCACTAGCATCAACAATGTTCATTTGAAAGAAGGCCATTGTGACTTCATTTAGAAGAGTAATGTGGTACTCGAATGCAAATCAATGTTTGGCGGGGACGTTTTGCGTGATTGATTGCGGGTGAATTTGGGAATCCAAGATCTTGTAGATCTCCCTTGAGAAAATACGTCCTCGGCGTCGAGCCTTTGCACCTCTCCCGGGCCAGATGCAAGGGAACGAGTTTCTTCAATCCAAGCTTCGTTTGCCTCCTGGGTCTCGTTCTCATATTCGACCTGGTCAGCCTTCAATTGTGCGACGGGGAACAATTTTCGGTATCCCAAATGTTGAATGAAACAAATTCATGACTGTAAGGCCTTTGGGAAAGTTCTTGCCACAGTTATTGCACTTTCGAATTGTGCATTTGTGTCCTTTGTCAAACTGATGAGGATTGGGGTCCTTGCACCGGCGACATCTGTGGTAATTCCAAGCGTTTTCGCATAGCTCGTTCTCGCGAAGACGTATCTTTAAGCACTGACCGTAGTAGTATACTTAGAGTCTATCAAGTACTCACAAATCCCCTCAACTGGCACCAAATTTCTGCAATTCGAGCATTTCCGCAGAACACAGCTCGGTCCGAGGGAAGCTTCGTGCTTCTTGGGCGACATCATTTCCCACATCAGCCGCACAGCTTGTTTGGCGAGATAGCCACACTCCCGTCGTTGTAGTTTCTTCCAAGGCTTTTCTGAGATTGGCTGGTGAGTTCATGGCTCGCTTGCTCATGATTCTGCGACTACTTCTGTTTGCTTGCAGAAAACTCGCTTTTCAATGCCAGCATATTTGAACCTCCTTGCGCAGGGTCGCAGATGATTCTCCATCTGTCTGTTGGAACATCCGGACCATCTTTCCAGAGCTTTTCCGCAAAACGAACATCTCACAAACTTGTAGCGTATTGGATTTGAAATTCTCGCCGCATTCTTCGTTTCTAAATAGCTTTTTGTTCAACCGAAGTTCGGGTCCATGGGTCTTTGGATTCCTTTCCATGAGATGGTATTCGGACTTGATCCTGTAGCTGCACTCTGCGCACGTCTATGATCTTGCAGTAATGCTTTGTGATGACACTCCAACAGACTGAGGACCACAGAAGTGAAGGCGAGGTATGGAGCTCACACTGAACCAAGGAGACTGAACTGAGAGCTGGTTAGCCAGAGTATTGGGAAATAGTTGCTAATATCTTACTCTCTCGATGCCTTTTTGAAGTGGGGTAGAGTTGGACAGTCTAAACCCAGTCTTGGGCTATCAAATGAGAGGAGCAACCTCGAATTCAAAGGGCTGTCTTCTTTTTGAGAGGAATTTTCACTCGAACAAGAAAAGCGAGCTGAGAGCTGGTTAGCCAGAGTATTGGGAGACAGTTGCTGAGAGCTTACCATCCCGATGCCTTTTTGAATGGGAACAGCCTGCACCCAGTAAACGGTTGTCAGACGAAAGAACAATCTCAATTCCAAAGGCTGTTTTCTCTTTTTCCTTTCTGGGGAAAGATTCCCATGAATAGCCCTCTTCATGTGCACTGGAGTACAAATGAGCTTCCTTTACGCATTGAATAGGTGCCGTATGTTTGGTATCCATTCAAGGCGCACTGACCGACGACGGCGAAGAGGAAGAGTGGAATGTGAGAAGAAAGAGAGAAAGAAAGAAGAAGGTGGCACGGGCGCGGGGAAGGAGTAAATAAACAAAAATGTTTTGTTTACTTTTCAAGTATATCGGCCTAATTGGGAAACTGCCCTGATGACCGATTGCCCCAGGCAGGTACTATGGTGATGCCGGATGGAGAGTGGTGTACCTGCCTTGGTTAGTCTACTACCTTACCTTACTAAGGTAGTAGTTAGTTGGTTAATGAATTTGGAGTATCAGGACTCCCTAAGTCTCCCGCTCCTATTTAACATGAAAGTAATTAGGATGTGTTTACAAGAACATCTATGAAATCCCAATTTGCTGTTGGAATATTATAGCAATGAATTAGAACCTCATTTTCTGGAAAAAGGGATGAGTCCCTTTCTCCATTTTTCAGATAAAAAGAAGTATTACCATCCTGTTGCCCTGATCTCTTGTTAATTCACAATCATTTGCGCATATTCACTTCTGGGCTGTAAGTGGATACTCCTCAAAATGGATGAGTGCGATAAGGTCAAATCGGATCTCTTGAAGCTTCCCGATTCGTCGACATCGCCGATTTCAACCACATGGCAAGGCACGCTTTACTCCACATTCACATCGTACCTTAAATATTCAATTTACCCCCGCAATCAGGACAATTTTTGGTCCTTTTTTTTCTTTTGATAAAAAACACTTTTTTATTTCCCCCAATTTCCCTCAATTGGCAATTAAAGCATGGCTACTGCTACTGAACTAGGCTCAACTTGCGCCTTCACAACCCGCATTTCGCTCCGATGGGTTCCGGAACCTCCGACAGAGACAACCGACACTATCGTCCTTTCTGTGGGAGAGTATTATCTAGATCTCCGAATGGACAAGGAAATCGGAGGAATTGACTGGGCTATGGCCGGTACAAATATTGCGGAGAATCCGAATGAAACTCCACGTACGTAATGACCAATTTACTTGACCTCGCTGAAACCTGAAGGGCAATAAGCTGATACAATGGGGAACCGTTTCAGTTAAAATCTCATTTACTCGACTACTCGACTCATTGAATGAAATTGGAATGGTCGATGTTGCTAGATTCAGTCCTCTTCCTAATGGTGATGATCTCGAAGAAGGTGAAATGCCTCACCCTGAACTTCCCGGTGCACCCATGACAGCCTTTGAGGAGGTTTGGAGAAACCTGCCCTTCAAGGAAGGTCCCGATGGAGCAAAGACGGGTATTTCGTGGATTTTGGAATCCGATGATGTGGATATCACCAAGAGTGAGCAGGAAGGAGAGGTTACTGTCAATAAATTGTTCTTCGGAAGGATTTGGGGAACTTTTGTTGCGTTCCACCAGATTCAGACTCACTCCTGGCAAAAGGGTGCGGATGGTGCCTTTTCTCTCAAGAGGACTGGGCTGGATGTTACTGCTAGAAGGGAAGAGTGGAATGGAGCTGGATGGGAGGAGAAGTATTTGGTGGGTCCTGCTGCAGATGCTGTGCCATCCATGAAATCTGGGTTCGAGGGTGAGGGCAAGGGTCCTTGGAGAGTACCTGGAGAAAAGGTCATTGTTGACGGACGATCGTTCATTGTTCGGGCTTTTGAGGAGATTTTATAAACGACCAGTTGGTAGAATGTGGTTCAAGAGAATCACATTTACAAAAATTAACGAGAAATGTACACCAATTTATGGTCCAGCCGTGATTATCTAGAAGAGAGTCGATTCAATTTTACTTGATGAAGAAGGAATTTGATTTATGCAGATTGAGTCATGCCGAAATTGTTTGTATTACTACAAATCTTAAAAGTCATATCCGAAATGAGGATTAGTATATCAACCTCCTCGCTCTACAGAATGCATATCAATGCAGTCCGAGCACTGACCGTCTAGGTTTATTGTACTTCCCCGAAGAGGACTTCTTTTGTCCCCGCTTTCCTTGCCAGTGAAACTTGGCCGATTCCGAAGGAGAAAGGTTGGGACCATTGAGAGTGGTGTTATAAGTGGCATCGCTAGGAAGAACCTTGAAAACGACGGTACTGTTACCCTCGCGATAGTCACTAGTGGGAGTTCCCTTGGTCTTATAACTGTTTGTGATATGCTTTTTGCCCGTGGCAAGATCTTTCCTTGAAATGGCTCTTTCGAACATCTCCAAGGATGCCAAAGGTTGGTAGAAAGGAACTTCGTGGCCGGCCTCATAAATTCGTACGAAACTGTATAGTCCGCTTTGTCGGACCTGTCCGTGGACTTGACCGTCGGAGGTGGTAATATTAACGAATCCTGCTTTTTCGTATCCCGGGGCATCGATCTCGTCTGCGACAACTTGGCCACCGAGCCAGTTGCAGTTGAAATCCCTAAAATCTCGAGTTAGTCCCATCGATTCGGTCATGGTCCTCGCTCAATGTAAATCTTACGCGTCTCCGAAGTACATAACGACCTGCACCCCGGCCTTGAGCAAGTTTCGCACGTGCTGGATTGTTCCGGACTCGCGGTCATCGTCACCAGTACTTGAGAAACTGTTACCGACTGTCTGCGAAGATTCGGAGAAATTCTGATAAGCTCCGATGGCGGCTTGGACCTTTGGGCTATTAAGGTAATCGACGTAGAATGAATATGGGAAAGGGTCAGGCGTCAATTCACGCATGTCGTATTCATCGCGGCCCGAGTAGATATCGTACATGTTCTCGACTTTGGAAGCGCAAAAGTTGTCGGCAGTTGAGCAAATGTCATTTCGACCAGTGGCGTAGCATTGGCGAGTCTGGTCGACGCAGTTTCCTGCTCCATAGAGGTTGTTGTACCATTCTGCCTTGACGGATGCATTATACGGATCATAATCGTAGGTATTACCGGGGTAGACGGAAAAGTTGTAGTACGCCTGGTACTGAATCAAGGGGTCGAACCAGCCGTTTCCAATAAGCACATTCTCGAGATCGATATGGATTGCTCCGGGAATCTTCTTCTCATTTTGCTTCACGAAGTAGTCTGCATGGATGTTAGTGTCATTTTCGATGATCCCTGCCTCAATTGTAAATACCGTTAAAGATTGGGCCATAATGACCGCCATAGCTTTCAGTAGTGAAACTAAATCCGTTTCTCGAATACTGAGGGAAAGCGCCCATGAACCCTTGCAAGGTCTTCCACATGTTTGGGGCCGCGCCTTGTGTTGTGTTGGGGACTAAGCCAATGTCTGGCTTAGAGTATGTGCCGCATGTTCCGTATTTCTCGGCATAATCAGGACATTCCTCGTCGGGAAGTTGAACAATATTGCCATCATCATCTTGGTACCCAGGAATTGGGATAGTATAAGACAGTCCAACAGTCGCAGGTTGGTCAACAAAGAGCTAGAAAGGGGTTAATTCATGACCAGCAAGGGCTTCAATTGTAGCTTAACTCACCATGTTTGTTACGTTGCTCCATGAATAGGGGTTATTATAAACATCACCATTGTGGTCAACTCCACAAGGTCCCAACTCCTGGAATAAACCGATCATGGAAGATGATCCAGGTCCTCCATTAATCCAGACGGTCAGCGGTGCCTGAGATATGTTAGCATATCGAAATCGATCTTGTCGTCATTGCCATCAATGAACATGAAAGGAGTTGTAAACAAACCTCAGTCGGATCACCATTTCTCGCCTCAAAAAACCACCAGAAGATATGTTCATTTTCACCAACATCGGCATAACCAGAATAACTCTTGACATTGGGATCCTGTTCACAAATTCCAGGGGGCACCTCCTTATATCGCACATCAATACCGGCATACCCCTTCTTTGTTTTCAAATCAGATGGAGCAGGCACGAATTGTGCAGTGGAATATTGTATCAACGCTGCGAGAGCAGCGATTTTCGAATATCCGACCATCTTCATGAAATTCAGAGGAGTTCAGAAGAGATCGAAAGGGCAAACAACCCCGCTTTGTTGAGATGAATGAGGCTATATAGCTCCCCTGCAGACCACACTAGGATCAATTGGGAAGGTAGGATCACAGCCTGACTAAGGCTGTCTTCCTTCTCTGATTGGCCATCGCAGACAACAAGCCTTTATCTTTGAAGCCTGCGAGATTACCAAAGAGATTGCCCCAATTTCTTTGGTTATTGTCTACCCAAGTAGGCAATGTCCGTCGGACATCCGACCGTATCCCGGTCGTCCTTTGACAAAATATGATCTAACCTATGATAGAGCTTCCTTGTGGAGCAGCTATGATCCCCTTGTTTGCTACTCCGAAGTTAAAAATCCTACAATATCTACACTTCATGAGGCTTGCCAACCCGACGAATCTAAAATCCAGCCAATTTTGAGCTTGAAATAAACTCAACCTTTAATGTGTACAACAACGGTATGCGCGACAAGAACTGGCTACTCCAAGGCATATACCCTCGACATAACCGATTTTACACAAGATACAGTAGGATCTACAGTAAATATGAAGCAGCTGAACGATGATGATATTCGATGTCAAATGCCCTCCAAAAAGGGCCCTATTCATCCAATCCAAATCAAACGCCTCTCATGGCAAAAGCCAAGAAAAAAAACTTCAAAACATCATTAGGTAGAGTCCAAATCATACACTCATAGAGCAGGCCAAAAGTATTTCATGGCAAATCCATCCAAAATCTGCAGAAGAAAAAGAAATTTCCAAAAAAAAGAGAAAGAAAAAGAAAGAAAAAGATATCGATAAGAAATTTGAGGAAAAATGTTTCTACTAAATTTCAAACTAGGCTTGCGAATCTTCGTCTGCGACTGCGGCTCGTAATTCCCAAACTAAGTCGTAACATTCGGCAAGCAAAGCATTGACGCTTCCTTGTCCCTCGGGAATATCGGGGCCGACGTAGAACTTGCCGTCAACTCGCATGTTATCGATGGAATTGAGCTATTGAAGTTAGCGGATTGATGACTTTATTTTGAAAGGGTTGGATTTGCCATACCTTCATGCTGTAAGGGTAGAGCTCTCTCGAGTTGGCCACTCCGCCCGACTCTTTAACTTCAATCAGACACCGTCGCAGTGTCTGCAGTTGGTTATAAACGGGCAACAAAGCCTCGGAAACGGGTTCGGATGAAATCAACAAAGCGTAGATGTATGCATAGCTGCGTCTAATGAGGTAAAGCAGTGTCTAGAGCAAACGAGATGTTAGCTTAAAATCGGGTAATGCTTGTATGGGACGACAAGTATGTACCCTTTGAGCATGGAGATCAGCGGTTTGACCCTCGGCATCGACAAAGTTGCCGTTTACTCGCGCCTCATCAATGCGGTCAAGCTTTCGCTGGTATCCAAATAGATCTGTCTCACGCAGAGACCAGGCTTGTGTCACTGATAGCCTATCCAGCTGGTTGCGAATTTCAAGCAGGCGTTCGTACTGCTCTTGGAAACCTTCGTGGATCTTGCCTTGTCGCTCAAGGACAATCTCTGTCCATCGCCAGCATCGTTCCATCAGGGATTTCAGATCTTCTTGGCCGGCCAGTGGGTTGCCATCAGCACCCACAAATTTGCCATCTTTCTGGGTCTCTTCGATCTTCTTGAGTTGTTCGCGGAGGTTGTTCACTTCACTAGATGAGAACTAGAGTCACGAAGTTTACTGTTAGTAAGCGTATGGAAGTCGGATTTCCTTGTGCAGGTGCGTACCTTTGAGCGGGTATTGACTGCGGATGTGGACCGAAGGATAGAGACCAAAGTCTCGTGTGTCTGAACTAGACCGGGGTCGAGAGCTGCAAGTCCCTTTTGAAGCTTTGCGAGCGAGATCTGACATTGTTCCAATCGACTTTCGAGAAGTTCCAGAAGTGCCGGGGAGTATGTGTTGTGGCCGCGTTCTAGGGTTTCGCGTGTGGAGTCGAGGGTCTTGGTAATTGAGTTCAGATCTTTGGAGCTGTAGAAACCAGCTTCTTCAAGATGGTCGAGCAGACGCTAATGAAGATGGTCAGAGGCACGAAAAAAGTCCGGAGTCAGTTGGAGGATCGCATTACCTGAATAGTAGTAGCCAGCGAGTAGCTAGAGTCAAGGATCAGCCGATACGAAGCGTTGCGCCGAGCGATGACGTACTTACACTGCAGGTGCTTCATTATTTCTTCCCACCGTCAAAAAGAGCAATGAGATCAACTGGAAACAGTCATCGAGGACATAATCCACTTTAAGTGACTAGAATTAGCAATCCATCTGGCTGATGATGCCCTTGTCTACCCAGTACTCACGTCGGTTATGGGTCAAGCGGCGGTCTTGCTCTTTGCGGGCGGCATTGAGTTTCTCCACTTCTTGGGTCACTTCTTCGTATAGTGGAAGCACATCGCGGGATTTAATATATGAAGACTTGTCTTGTTTCAGGAGTAGGAGGGCATCTCGGGTTCGGAGAAGGCGTTCGAGGATGGGCTGCTCCCGCGGATCTAGCGGGACCGGTACTGCGGGGGAATCCATGACCGGGCGCGCGCAGCAGAGGGGGATTCAAGGATAATGGGATGGGAAGGGAAGGGGAACAGTCGTAAAGATGATAAATGGGAAAGAGCACGGAAGATGGGGCGCACGCTGTTCTCGAACCCCACACGGATATGGATGTGATGTCAGTTCTGAGATGCCGGGAATGGAATGGATTGATCACCCACTTCTCTCTGGGTTTAGCCGGAGTGCCTCACAGAGAGAATGGTTATCGCAGATAGCTGACTAAGGGTTCGGTGGTTAGTCAGCAACAGCCAAGAGCCGCATCAGGATTAGCGGACAGTCACGGGACCCAGTCCCAGGGTAAACACGCTAAACCCGAACGGGCCAAGCCCTAAGCGAGGGCTTTTTCCCACACACGGCAGCGCGGTTGCCCTGTTCGGATAGGCTTTGATACACTTCCCTTCTCTTCTCCTCTTCCCATCTTCAGTCTTCAACCCAGGTCAACACCCACCCGTCGACATGTCTACCGCTGAGCTCGCCTGCTCCTACGCCGCTCTCATCCTGGCCGATGAGGGCATTGAGGTCACCGTACGTGCTCATCATCTCCCTGACTTTGTGGCTTTTCGACATCGACGAGAATTGGAAATTGAGAACGCGCAATTGTGATTTTCTTTTGTCAAGAGACTCTGGATCGCGAGAAAGGAACACAATCGCACATATCCATTCCAAAAATCTCGAGCCAACAAAAAAGCCAACCACCACAAACTCGACAACCAGCTAATTTCAATATCTTCATATAGGCCGACAAGCTCCAGACCCTCATTGGTGCCGCCAAGGTTCCTGAGATCGAGCCCATCTGGACCTCCATCTTCGCCAAGGTAAATATCTGAACACCTGCTATTCCGTCCGCACCGAACATTCGCATTCCATGCTTTCCGATCCACATCGACACCCGGCATCATTTCGAGACCAAAGTGACTTACAAATTTCCACCTACAGGCTCTTGAGGGCAAGGACATCAAGGAGCTCCTGACCAACGTCGGCTCCGGTGGCCCCGCCGCCCCCGCTGGTGCCGCCGCCGGTGGTGCTGCCGCTCCCGCCGAGGCTGCCGCCGAGGAGAAGGAGGAGGGTAAGTTTTGACACACTACCCGATCTTTGATTACCGAAGCCAAATGACTAACCCCCACTACAGAGAAGGAGGAGTCCGATGAGGACATGGGCTTCGGTCTGTTCGACTAAGCGTTTTCGCCAACCAGAAGAATATGAAGACCTTTCCTTTTTGCTCTTTTTCCAAACTCTTATCCCGCTGCCGCATGTCGGCTCCCTCAACGATTCTCTCTTGTACTCGATACTCCACGACCCCTTCTACGAAGACCTAAATCACGGGTACTCAAAAAAAGAAAATAGCAAAAGATTCAAACGGACTAGGACATTCAATGGAGACTGGGTGCTCGGTGTGCCTCTGACTCACTCAGTGGCAGGGGTGGACTGGATCGGATACCGCTGTGATTCCGAAACTTTTTGTTGCCTCCAGGATTTTAGGGGAATTGAAGAAGACGTTTGGCACACCTTTTTGCTCCGAACTGGCCGTGTCATTGCGGTCAGTTCACCCGGTAGTCTTGTATGATGTCTGTGCTCTGGAAGGGTGATCGGAATTCGTTTTGGTTCTCGTGTTGCATTTTCAATGCAACCTGGAACTAACGTTTGATCTCATCTTACCTGCTATGAAGTACTTTGTAGAAATCTTCGAGAATGGGGTCACGTAGTCGGACACTTGTATCTCGAACTTTTGAGACACGGCCTTGCGGCTACTTTGTAATCCAGCTACATGCCATTTATCTATGGGTATACAAGCTTCGGGCCCATTCATTGTACCCCTACTTCCGCTATAGTAGGGGTATTCTGGTTGCTATTGAATCATAGCCCTGGCACGTCTGCGATGTGTAAGCTACTAGTTTACTTGAAGTAGTACTTCAAGTACTACCCTAGTAGGAAATCCTCTGCGACCAATTTAACAGAACCTAGCAATAATTGGAGCCATAATAACTAAACCTTACAAACACGGTTGAGATATTCAAGATGCTGGTGTATATTTTCATTAATTCAACCAGCTGAGCTGGCTGAAGACAGCCTCTCATGGGTTTCCTGGCCTTTTTCGTCGAAGCGGCACTTCTTCGTGTGCATCAAACCGTTCAACGGAGCAACTTTTTCCATTCATAATGTAGACAAGGATTCGGAGATATTGCGAATCCCTGTCTGTAAATTCCAAGGAGGCCGAAATATATACTGATAGCCCTATCAGTATATATTTAGTATTGCACATTACGAAGTTCGTACCAAATAGCGAAGAAGCCACTGGCTTCTTCGACTGGCAGTGAACTTCACTTAGGCAGTGGACTTTGTTTATATTGTTTATATAAAAAAGAGGTATCTCACCTGAGAGGACTGCCCTAGCCTAATTCAATTAACAAAAGGAAGTCCCCTTCTTGAATTTAAAGTGATAGAAACTTTCTAAATGGATTAAAAAGATTTAAATCGTATTTTATATTTGATGAGTAAACCTTTACAGTATGATTGAAATCAAACACCAGCTCCCCTTTCGCCAATAAAGTCAAGCTCCAATCTATGCAACCAATTCAACGAAAGAAGACAACCATCAAGAGCAACATGGCAATCATATATACAAAAGAGAAAAGCAAAGTTGCTGCCAGCAAAACTGATACTCAGACAATAATCAATCATGCGACGGCGGAAGGACGATCGTCCTGGACAGCATATATGCGGAATTGGATGAAAATGATGACATCCTCCGCCATGGTGCCGAGAGATCCAATCAACCAAGGAAGATTGGTGACAACGTACTCCCGCTCGGTGGAGTGGCACAAGATACCAGCGCCATATGTAAGATTACCCAATAATGAGAGAATGAAGAACAGAAGAGACAATCCTTCGCAGGACTTGTCACTGTAATTCTTATAGATTTGAGGCAATCGCGCACTGTCACACCGTTAGTCAATATCCACGAAGTAGAAAAAAATTCGGAGTCAAGAATACTCACCCCAGATAACAAATGGCACTGAAATAACCCAGAACCTGTCCACTGGTAGCTTCCCCGCTGTCACTGGGAATTTCAAGTGGAGCAGGCGCCCACATCCCAGTTTGCCAGGCCATAGTCCACCCAGCCATACCAACAACGAAGATACCCAGAACACTAATAACATTCTTGACCCACGCCTTGCGCCCATACTCATTCTCCTCGACAATCTTAGCAAGCGGGTCCTCCATCTGACCAGCAGCAGCCTGGTAACCACGTAGCGAGCCAGACGATCGTCGTCGCGACGGTGACCGCGGAATGGAATCGCTGAATCGACGACCCAGGAGTGGGGTAGTTGGGTCGGGAGTTTCAACGGAGGAACGCCGACGGGCGTGGGTCTCAAGACGCGCATTACGCGCTTTGTAGTATAAACATTGAGCGATGAGGACACCGTCTGCGATACAGAAGTAAACGGCAATTGCGATGATGACGGGAACTAGACCAGCTAGAAGTCCGCCGAGAAGATTGGCGACGTCGCCGACGAACCAGACGAAGACGAAGAGGAGGGAGATAGCTTCTGCGTTGCCGTTGCGGTAATTCTCGATGAGTTGAGGGACCTAAATGAGTTTGCGATTAGCTAGGCTCTTGAACTTGAATTGAATGTTTTCTTTTGTGCGATCGCCATTGATTCTGTTTGACGAGCTGAGAGGGTGGTGTGTCATACCAGGAGGAAGATCCAGCAAGTCATTGAGACTGAACCCAGTAGCCCGGAGGCAGCCTCTCGTGGGGTGAGAGGAATAGTGTCTTGAGCAGGCATCTGGCTAAGTATTTGCGACAGAGCCATGATGTGCGATATACACAAGGTGTGTATATGAGATATACCAGAGGTATATTAGGGCTGCGTGGTGCAGGTACTTTGTTGAGGCGGAGCTGAGAAGAGGAAAAAAATTGCGGGAGGACTATGACACAATCGATTCGAATCGGGACGCTCCTCAGTGGGCCGGGGGAACTTCGGCGGAGCAAATGACAACAATGACGCAGGAGGAGAATAAATATTGCAGTTAAGTACTACTGAGTAGCAGTCTAACTGAGAAGTATTAACGTAGAGAGACAAGTTGAAATTGACAGAATATTTGAGAAAGAAAAAAATGAAAGAAAAAGATAGAAAAGCATAGCCTCTCAGCTGAAGATAAGAAAAAAAAAGAGAAAAAACCAGAAAATTATGAAACGCCATGTGGATGAGTCAGCCAGTCAATGCAACGCACAGACGAGATGCAGCGATCCGTGCAGATAACTTGTACTACACACATTATATGCATGTGAGTTTATTCAAATTAATTAATGAGATACATTTAGTATATCTCATTTAGTACTTTAGCTTGGCTGTCGGAGTGGGTGTTTACTATATACATAGATGTATCTAGTTAGGGTCCACCCGGGTGACTGTACTTACCTGAAAAGACTCGGGCAGATCTCTTTGGGGGCCAACGTGAAGGTAAGGTGGTCCTCGACTTCCACCCACTTGATAAGCCGGTCCCATTTCACCCGGATTATCTTCAAAATCCTGTCTCCAAACCCGCTCAAACCAGTAACCATCATAATTACTTTCAGATCCATCATTCTGCACTCGCCAATGCCTGACCACATTCCCAAAATCATCCAAAAACACATGCAATACACCCCCGCCATTAACTGCCACCTCATCCTCCACATAGAGATGAGTAACCACACAAGTAGCAAAGTAAAAAGAATATCTATCAAGCGAATATTCTAACTTCGAAAACTTTTTCATCTTGCGAGGACCTTTCTTTTCGTCTTCGTCTTCATCTTCGTCTTCGTCATCCGAACTCCCGTATAAGCACTCCAAATCCTCTCTGAGTCTATCATCTCTTTCCTGAAGATCGACATGTTCGTTCGCGATACGTTCGGGGAAAATTTCCAGGGCAGAAGCCAAATCCAAACCACCGAAGATACTTTCATCGTCAAGAACTAAGCCATCATGAGTAACCCATTCTGCTTCTTCATTTTCCTCCCAGAGAGCTTTATGACCCTCTTCATGTGTGTAGCAGAGACGAAGCCAACACCCTTGAGTAGATCCAGTTTGATCACCACAGGCACGAAGAATATCAGGGCGTATTGGTCGAAGAATCTCTTCTATCTGGGCTTCAGTAGGCTTGGACTCGTACATGTAAGGCTGATAAGTTTATACCATCAGATTAGTTAAAGGGGTAATTTTTTCTTATTTTTATAGTGTAAAAATGACAAAAATTATCTACCTTTCTGCCTTTGAAGCCTAACGCAAGCCATTGGCGTAAAAGCCTCTTGCGACGATCTGTGGGGGACTCCTCGGATTGTGAGGGGTCTGGATGGGGTTTGTTCCATTCGGAAAGAAAATAGGTTTCCAAATACGGTTCTCCCCAACCAGGCGATTCAATTGGTCTATCGTCGCTGATGATATGGATAGGCATTTTCCTTTGGTTCACTCTATTATTGAGAAGATGTTGAAGGAAAATTAAATACTGAAGAGAGGATACTCGCGTAACATAGTTTACTTGGCATTCTATACGTAGAAGTGGTCCCTGGAGCTAATAGCCTTGAATGGTTTAGCGCCAGATTGGCCCCATATAGTAGAGAGAAAATACAATAATTAGTATACAGAGGCTGTAAACAATATTCATAATCACTTCTTAACTCTTTGAGCTCATTTGCAACCTCCCGGCAATGTTCTTTCATGATCCCTTTGCCTAGGCGGCTATATCGTTCCACTGACTTCGCTGTCTCGTCCTGTACGAACCTGTGACAAGGTCTGTTTCTGCACCGTTGCCTGAGGGGGAGGCAAGATCTGTGTTAAGACAGACCTTTAGCTAGTGATGGAGCAGATGATAGGTCATGTCGGATCACTTGATAACCCATGTACAACTTTGCTGGAACAACAGTTCAAGACCAAGAGAAGAAGCAAGAGGCTCAACAATGGACTTTTGCAACTGCTACTATCCCAAGGACTGCGGAGCTGCTTCTCGATTCGTTCTGTCTCCGCTTGCACTCGAGATCGGTGTCGAGCCTCTGATTGCCGGAGGGAAGCTTCCATCGGAAAAAAGGCACCGTCCGCGCTGCCTATAAGAAGACTGCAAAAATTTCGCCCAATATCGAAAGGTTGGTTGACGTCGCCCAATGTCAAAATCACACCGTCATCCGCGGCCCATTGACGAAGTATCAAGCGCAGGTTCCTCCGTAGTTGCCCCCAGGTCGCGTAGCTGTCCACTGATGATGCGATATGTTGAGTTCCCCTCCATGATTGCTCTCTGGAGATGAACGTATCGCTCGACGAGTCTGCGTGATTCCTCCTGAACGAATCCTTCATCGAATCTTTCTTTGCCCTTGGCAGTGCCCTGTGTTGGCTGTGGGGAACTAGTCAGGTCCACCGGCACTGGCTGCGTTAGTGGGTAGCAGGGCGTCGTCGGGCCCTGAAGGTTGAGGTACAGTCACATTTGGGTGGATTCTCTGCTGTCTCTCTTAGTGTTGCTATCTGAATACAAGTCCGAAGACAAGTCTGGGGCCGAGTCCGATCTTCTTCCATCTTTAAAGCGGCCATATCTTTGGCAATTTCGGCCAACCTGGCGTCCAGGGCGCGTTCTTTCGCATCAAGCTCCGCCCGTTATTTACGCAGGGATTCCTTTTCCTTTTTTGTGCTAGCCTCACGCAACTCTATCTGCTTCCGTTTCTGAGCAAAGTCGTCGTCCCTTTTTTGAGGCAAAGGAGGTCGCTGTGGCGCTGGGGGAGTCCGAAGACTGTAGACTGCTTAGACAGTTCCCGAGGCCCTCTTCTTCGTCGGTGAAAGAACCTAGCGAAACGCGCTCTTTTCGGAGGGCGTCGCAGAAGTGCCAATCGGTGTCCTGAAATGAATGGGAAGCTCCGTCGATGTGGCGAAACCGATCCTTGCCGTTATAACCTTATCCTTGTAGAACACGTCTGTCGATCCCAAAAGCCTGCCGGAAGTATACTTTTAGCTCTTTGGACATGTAAAGTCTGTCGCCCATTTGCTCTTGCCACGCTTTCGATTCTGGGCCAAGATTCGCTTCTGTTTTGCGGCGGATCTCTCCACGTTTTTGGTCTGAATAGCCGCGATTATCCGTCTCTGATGCCGGAAGAATGCTGCCATATGACCCGCTGTGCTCATTCATTGCAGAAGTGATGTCTGAACCTCTTTACAAAACGGGTTTTGATATGAAATGGCCTAAGGCTTGCGGCCCGAGCTGCTGTCGGCTGTGTCTGAAGAGACCAAAACCCACCCGGTAGAACCAAGCAAGGGCAGCGTGGATTCTCGCTTGATAACTGAGATGTGGCGGTGGGTAATGGCACGTTGGCAAGTCCCAGTAGCGTTGTCTTTGCTAGTCCAGTCAAGTACATCCCCCCTTTCCCGAACATCAGACAGTAGCTCGCTAAATCTCTATGCCGAGACAGATCGAAGTTAGGACGTCTGGATTTCCTTGGAAGTATACCCCAGATGCGAATTATCGCTTGATTAGCTGGCGGACTCCGACGCTGATGCAGATTAGATGAGCTGCACAGAGGAATGGTACGGGGGTAGCGAATTTCATGGTCAGCATAGCTAGGACTTAATGGAATCTTAGTCTCTAGACTTTCCACCATGATTGGAGGTCCGCCAAAGGATTCCAGAGCTCATTTTCATCCTCCACTGCACGCTGGATATTCTGTCGTTCTTCTTCCGAGCTGTCAACCCGGAACTAGATCGTGGGGGAATTCATTGTGATCCATGTCTGTGAGGACGATGCTTTGATGTGACCTTTGAGGTTTGTCGATCGTTCTGTCGTCGATCCCGAACCAATTTGCGGATCCGGAGCTATCTCCCGGTGATGATATCTACTACCCATATCATGAACGTGGGCATACTTCTTGGCGAATTCAACGATCCTGCCTGCGGAATCAAGCAAGCACAATATTACCTTTGGAGATCTTCATTCGCTTGGAGTTGCTGATGTCTCAAACTGATAGGCTTCCAATTATGACCAAAACTTCATGCCAACGTTGAGGCTGTGTCGATCGGTGACAAAGCCAAGTTCGCTCGTATTAGACTCCGGTTTGATCAGCAAAAAGAAGAAGACAGCAGCTTCCTGGTATTGTGAAGCGTCAACGGTGAGAGCGTTCCTGGGGTGAGAATGTTCCTGTATCCCACATTGTGGTTCTCCAGTGTCTCTTTGACAAGGTCTCTCATAAGAAATGGGGCTAAGAATAAGAGTGGCCCCATACCTAATGAATGTGCTCAACAGAAAATACAGGCCACTGCTTTCATTTAATGAGAGCCTCATCTTCCCTTTCATTGGCCTGGTTGACAGTCTTCACTTCCTCTTCATTGGCCTGGGTGGTAGTCGGGCCCTATACGGGCTTATGACCAAGACATCGTTGGTATTATCGATGCTTCTCTGGGGTTTGAAACCATATAACCCAGATAAAAACTCCTTGAGAACCTCTACTTGACCCCTATTGCAGAGTGATGTCCCTTCTTGATGGGCAACCGCTGAAACGTCCACAAACAACCGACGCCGTCCATTGACATTCTGGGTACGGAAAGCCGCACGGGTCGCAGTGAACTCATCCCAAACAGAACCAGCACGCTTGACCTCGTCGTTCCTCGGACCGGCAATCAAAGTGCCACTATATATGGTCCTGTTGAAAAACTCGAGGATTGATGTATGGCACCTGTAGTTGACATTGAGCCTTTCCAACGGATAGTCGGCATCGCGGAGACGGGTCATCAGAGGTCGCTGCAAGTACCGAGCATACTCATTTGTTTGGCCAGCAGATATCACGGTTGGAGGCAGTTGGTCAGGGTCGCCGATGAGAATTACAGCTTTAAGACTAGTCATGGTCATAGCTATTACGTGCTCAGCTTTAAGGCATTGACCGGATTCATCGCAAACCAAGGTATCTGGACAGAAGCCGAGGCGAAGAATGCCATTTGCGCTTGCGCCGAGAGTTGTTGCCACAATTCTTGTCTAGCTTCTGAACAGGATCTTTCGCATGATTTTTTCAACGGCATTCTTGAACTGGGTTGTCTCTGCTTCCATCAATCCAGAGGCTAGGTCCTTTCGAGCCAGGCGTTCGTATACCTCTACGTCTCGATCCGTTGGGTTTCGATTTGCGTACCATGCCACTAAAGTCCAAAGTTGGCATCTTTCCAAGTCTTTCTCCAGGGATGAAAGATCTCCCAGTCGACGGATAGGCACTGTGCTGGCACTGTGTTTCCGGACAGCAGACATTAAGAATGAAGGGGTGCGAAATCGCACAAGATCCCCAACCCATTTTCGGACTTCCTGTTGGTCTTTGAAGGCCTTGAATACTGCGTGCGCCAAATTGTCGACGGCCTTATTAGACCCTGCAGCTAGAAGAATCTTTGTCCAAGGCCACGGAAAGTTAGAAGTCATCGGTTCATTGAATTATGTTGTGTAAAGTAATAGCAGCCATAAGAAAAAGCATGAGAAAGAACATAACATGAACAAGCATCCTTGAAACAACCAGTAGGAGAGAAAGCGTAGTATGAACGGGTGAAGTCGAAAATGATGCCGCGAGATCAATCAAGAGCTACGAGCTCTGCTAGTAGCACCGGAGCTTGGACCGTCTCTGCGGATTAGGAGGACTTATTCGTCTCCGAGCTCGATCGTGTATGTGAAACCGTGTCCCTGTTTGGGCCAGGAAGAACCGGACAGAGCTTCATTCCTCCATTAGATTCATCGTCGGTTAGATTGTATTGATCGTCGGATGGAGGTAATTCTGAACTTGGGATCCTGGGCTCGCAGGATTGGGACTCATCTTTCCAGCGGGTCCAGCCGGACCAATTTGTCCTCGTTGCATGGCCTGCATTTGTTTTTGTCGCACCCTGTGCCAACTCAGCCTCCATGGTCTGCGCTTCCTCAATGGCATGTCTGAGGTCCAGAATCGCCTTTTTGAGGTCCTTGATTTCGCCTTCTACGTACTGCTTTGTACACTTTGGGTTATATTGCGCAGGCTGGATAACTGACTTGCCCTCGATTCCATACAAGGGAATGCCAACGTTCCAGGGGTCAATTTCGCCAAGTTTGTCTCTTTCATTTTGGTCGACGACATATCGTTGCGCCATCTTGAGGGTTGCCAGGGAAAAATATGGAGGGAGTGCAGCACTCTGGATCTTCCACATTTCGGCCAGAACTGAAAACTCCCACATTCGGCGTTTCACCCGCCAGGCAATTCTGTCTTTGCGGAACTTCTCCATGGCCGAGTGGAAAATTTTATATCGATCGTGTAGGAGGCCTAATAAGGTGACATTTCTTTGCAGATCGGTAGCGAATTTCCGGTCCCACCGCACGTTCTCATGATGCAAGATGATACTACCACACACCAACCAATAGTAAGGTCGCTGGGATTTTGGTTGGAGGAACACCTCTTCACCGGCAATGTGTATGATGGTTCGATTCTGGTCCCTGCTAATATTTGGTGCCTGATCCGTGCAGGTTCCCACAATGACAGAGTGAACACGAATCTCTGTCCACTGAGGGCAAGCTTGACCAAAGCCTGGACCTGGAATGTCCAGATTACGACTGGGATCGAGTTCGATTTGGCAATTGGCAGGCAGGAAGCGGAAGAACCAACCGGGTTTGAAGTCCTGTCGGCGTGGGGGTTGGTTTTCTAGGGCAGTTTTACTCGGGGTCATGTCTGCCAGCTGATCTGCAAGGTTCAAAATTGGCACTTCGTGATTCTGGATTTCTGGCATCTCGTTGTTGACGCTGACTTTCATTTTCCGCCTGCTCTGCCGGTAAGTGGTGTCTTCAAAGCTTAGTCCGGTGGGATGCGCCATTGAGAGAACAGTAGAGGAGTTGGGCTTCTGATAGCGGAGATCTTGGGAAAATCACAGAATTGGGATAACGGGAGGTTTGGATAACAGGTTGAATGTGGTAGAATGGGGGAGTTGGAAGGGAGGTGAATGGTAAGCTTGTAGGGGGACGGCGAAGTGAGAGAATGCACTATTTATACGTACTATGCTAGTAGCAAGTAAACCTAGTAGGTTCACAAAGACCAATCTTCTGCTGCCAATCTAAGGAGATAACAACTCACATTGACCTTATTTCAAATGAATGATACAGCTTCTCGGACTTCATTCATTCTTTAGTTGTCGTTGGGTTAAACAACAGTTTCTGCACGTTGCCTAGAGATGATTCGAGTAGCATTACAGGCACTACAACTTGATTATGAGACACTTTCAGACCCAAGAATCTGAATCCGCCATCGAGTACTCTTGCAAAAATCCGTAGATTTGTGTTGTGATTCTTTTTTAGAAGGCTACTAAATATCACTGCCCTCCGAATGAGCCTCATCATCCATAATCGACAGCTCATCTTCAAGCATGCTGACCGCAAATTCGCCAATGATTTCTTGGATCGGTCCATGCAGCAGTCTCTCACGAGAAGTTTCGGGTTGGATTTCTTGGAGAGCTTCCAGGTAGTCCGTCAACGGGGCATAGTCCAAAACCTCGCCCCAGTTTCCTCGATCAACACCATACTGATGCAGGAACATCTGTACAGATTCTAATCCGTCTTGTAAGAGCCACTGCTCGAGGACTTGTTGATCACCCTGTAGAGGACGTACTCGGGCATCTGCATGGGCACCGACACCTTCTTCATCGGTCTCCTCGCCGTCTTCCTCTCCGCCTTGGAGACGAGGGAAGTGTATACCGCCCTCGTTCATTTGATTCAATAAATCACGAAGCCACTGAGGCCGATTTGCTTCTGGCATGCGCGACAGGTATGATGGAGTGGGGTCGGATTGCTGGCGATAGGCCTCTGATTCATAAGGAGGTAGAGGATCTGATGAGGAGAGTCGGCCGGCGACAAACCGGTTTGGTAGATGAGTTGTTACAGTAGGAATGTCGGACAAGATTACGTGACGGGCAATGTCCAAGGTAATCTCGGGCGGCTCGATAGGCTCTGGCTCTCCGGAAAGAGTGTCGGCAACTTCGATTATAAGTGAGACGGCCTCGGGAGTGTTCCAAAGGTCTTTGGCTCGTGTGATATAAAGTTCGGTGAGGAGTTCGTGTGATGCGGTGGGAGGCATCTTACCCCAAATCTGCTTGGGAAGATGTTGCATGTCCAGCTGCTGCGCCAGCTTGCTAAATACCCAGGGGTATCGAGACATGGCGTGGGCAAGCTGTCGGCGACATTCTTGGGGCTTGTTCAAACGTAGATAGGCCATAACCAGCGAGCACTGGATATTGGGAAGATCTGCCCAATCACGACTGAATCGTGTTTGAGTGCACAAATCCACAAAGTGTGCATACTCTCTTCCACGCAAGGCAAGGTGGTCGATAATCAACCTCATACAATAAGGGTCAGAGTCGTTGAGACTAAGCAGTAGCTTGGACCATTCGTAGGCAGTCCTCCAAGTTCCCTTCATGCCCAAATTGGCGATGTATCTCCATCCAACAAGCCACAACTCGCGGTTCTCCGTCTCCCAAAAGTCAAGCCTTGCTTGGCCTTCCTTAAGTCGGCTCCCAAAGGAAGAGTGAGCCGAGCGACCAATATTGAAGAGCGCTCTCTCGAGCAAATCGGCTGAAACAGCATGGTCTCCTTGGTGCTTGGCAACCTCTGAGACTTGAAGAAGGGTAGAAATATGGTATGGGTTGTATTGAAGGTGTTGAATTAATCTTTGGGGGTCCATTGATTCAACACAAAGGTCGAACTGCCGTTGCACATCCTCGTAGCCCGAATTGTGTACGATGCGATAAAGATAATCTCCCGAAGGAAGTTTCTCGGCATTGACCATACCCAAGCCTCCACTGGGAGCTCGTGGCCACTCATCTTTGCCTTGCATAAGGACGTTCCGTCGCAGTGTAACACCAGCCAAGCTTTGTCCACGACTCGCTGGTGAGTACCTTCCTGACAAGGCTTGGCCGAGATCGATGGTCTCTCGATTGCGATCGCGGCGACGACCAGTTTCAGCGGGCTGATCAAAATTCTCCAGTACCACATTTCCAAAGAGGCGTCGCATTTCATTTGTAGCGTTCAAGAACTTGGGCTCAACTCCGAGTAGTTCATCCGTAGTCTTCGGGAACAGATCGTTCCGCCCTCCCTTTGTTGAGGTCGAGGTAGTTGCATTCGATGGATGACCATCAGTAGATAGATCTTTCAGTGCACGATCGATATCATCCAAGTCGGCCTTCTTCTTATTTTCGGGTTTCGGTTCGGCCGGCGCCTTGGCCTTCTTTGCCTTCTTTTTCTTCTTCTTGCTGGCACTCTTAGGCTTTGTCGGTGCGGGCTCCGGTTCGGACTGGGATTCTGGTGCACCTTTCACCTCCTCCTGAGTCTCCTCCTCAGGCTCGTTGTCGCCGTTATCATCATTGTCGTCTTCGTCGTCATCATCGTCACCGGAGTTTAAAAGATCGAAGGCATTGAATTTGGGCTTCGCGGGGCGTTGAGGCTCGTCGTCGCTTGACTCATCTTGCTCAGCTTCCAGCTGTTCCTGCTCGCGCAGTTTCTGCAATTTTCGGATCGCACGAGAGGACATCTGGAAAAAAGGGCGCAGTCCCGGCGCAGCAAAAAGACAAGGAGTAAATAACAAAAAACAAAGACTGTTGGTGTTTGCGCAAAAAACAAAAAAAAAGAAACCGCGGGGAATGACGACACTCTCCGAGACCAATCGGGTTAGCCCCGTGATGGCTCCCCCCACACGTGACCCCCTCTTATCAGTCCAGGCACGCTTCGCTTTCCCCGTTGAAGTTCCCTTTGTGTTTGTATTTTAGATATTTTGGGATATCTGCCTTGCAAAAAAGGTATTTCGATTTGAGTCCAGCACCCGCGCTGGCATATTATTAGGTTCCTCATTAACTCGATCCAATGCGTCGGGTGGCTGTTCACGCGTCCCGTACTGTTCGGCGTTCTCCAGTATGGAAAGTGACCGGTAAACGGCCAAGTGCACTATCCATCTGCAACAACTCCGTGCAAGGCCTGAGACACTATTCCAGCGGTCGACGACCTTCTTTTCTTCCAGCGAACCTCCATACCTCGATGCATCTCCGTAACTTCTCTGTCGCCGTTATTTCGACAGCCGTCGCTTCGGGAGCGTGGTACGCTTACAACGGTGACGCCAAAGTTCAGTCTCTCGCAACCCATATCCGGGGATTCGCTTCAAGTGCAATCAACTCCGCTCACGCCGAGGACCCATCGGACGCCACGCGCCGAGCTTTATTGGTGAGCAACGACCAGTTTTACACGGCTACGCTTTCGGGAGACCAGCCTCTAGCGAAAACGACCGACGACTCGGATCGACGTGTCCTAAACATGTTGACCCCGGAGCAGGCTACCGAGAAATTGCGAAAGAACGAGGAATCATATTTGGTCAACAGAGGGAAGGGTGTCGTCCGATATGACATCGTTCAAGTTCCCAGTAACTCCCCAATCGAAGACGACCACGCGGAGTTGATTGTCGAGGTACCATCGAACGTGGCCGGAAACACAAATGGGGACCCCAACAGCGATTGGAACTTCTGGGCAGTTTTTGATGGTCATTCGTGAGTATTTTAATCTTGAGCAGCTCAAGTTGAGCGCTGATTGGAAAACAGGGGCTGGACAACATCCGCGAAACTACGAAACGTTCTCATCTCATATGTCGCACGCGAACTCAATGCTACTTACAAGGCCGCCGCCGCCGACCCATCGGTATTGATCCCTACATCCGAGGCTATCGATACCGCTATCAAGCAGGGCTTTGTTCGTCTGGACAACGATATTGTCAACGAAAGCGTTGACAAAGTCCTCAAGGCTAAGTCCCGACGTGTGGCTGCCGAACTTCTCGCTCCCGCTCTCTCAGGGTCATGCGCTCTCCTGAGCTTTTACGATTCGCAATCAAAGGACTTGAAGGTTGCAGTCGCCGGTGATTCGCGAGTCGTTCTTGGTCGTCGTGGCCCTAGTGGAAAATGGACCGCTACGGCTCTCTCCGAGGATCAAACTGGTGGCACACCCTCGGAGATAAAGCGTCTACGTGAAGAGCACCCCAACGAGCCTTACGTCACTCGCAATGGCCGTATCCTGGGTCAACTCGAGCCTAGTCGGTCATTTGGTGATGCTACCTATAAGTGGACTAAGGATATCCAAGATAAGATTAAGCAGCAATTTTTCGGCCGCACTCCCTCTCCCCACCTGAAGACTCCTCCCTACGTTACTGCTGAACCTGTTATCACCACTACCAAGATCGATCCTTCCCAGGGCGATTTCATCGTCATGGCCACCGACGGTCTTTGGGAGATGCTAAGCAACGAGGAGGTTGTTGGTCTGGTTGGCTCATGGTTGGAACAACAACAGTCCGGCAACGGTGGTAGCAAGGCTTGGCTTCAGAGCTGGTTCGGATTTGAGCAAAAGAAGCTCCCCGTGGAGGCAACCAACGATGCTTCCGCTGAGGGTCAACGCCGTCCGATCCGCCAGCAACAATATGATATCTCCGGAGCGGAGAGCCGCTTTGTTGTCGAGGACAAGAACGCAGCCACCCATCTCGTCCGCAATGCTATGGGAGGCAAGGACAAGGATATGGTCTCTGCACTGCTAACCCTACCCAGCCCTTACTCTCGTCGCTATCGGTATGTTCATCATTCCACCACCTCCTCTTCATTTAGATATCATGACTGACATGCTTGCGTAGTGACGATGTTACTGTCGAAGTCATTTTCTTCGGCCAAGGACCCGACTCTCGCACTGTTGAGGTCAACAAGGAGGCCAGTGCCGCGGAGGAGACTCCCAAGTCAAAGCTATAAAATGGCGACGACATGTCGGCTTAGAGGCTGACCCCGTTCCTTTTATAATTGACTCTACCTAATCCTCTCCGAGGCACATCGGTGCTTTTCGGGAAGCCCGTGCCATTCCACTTTTCGATGTTCGCATTGTATATACCAGCGCCATCTTCTATATTTGCATGAAAATTTTGGGTTATCTGTTAAACGGATTTAATTTCCAGTAGACGGCATATTGTCTAGATCCATAAAGATAGTATCCCATACATGCCCAGGGCGGGATGTAAATAGCCAAGATAATTGATATGTGGATTATTTTTCTCTGTCTAGAAAGCTTATCATATGAAGAAATGCCACAAAACCCAAGGCTACGTGTAAATAGACTGAAAATTGAGCGATTTCATAGACTAACTAGCCAAAAATCGGTTGAGAAGCTCAAATATTGTGCATTGTTGGCCCTAGCTACGATGTCGGCCCATAAATCCAGGCAGCGATAGGCAACATCACCGAGAATCAAGCCTCGTCCGATTTTCCACTGCCGACGCCCCACAGCATGGTTCATCTTGATTGATTGCTCCGTTGGGGGCGGCCCCCAATCTCTCTCTATAGTGGATCATTTCGGAAAGGGGAAAAAGGAAAAACTTCACATCTCAAATTTTATAAGAAGGGAAGAGACCCGGCGCATCGAACGTCCATCATCGAAAGTTCATTCCATTCATTCATTCACGGTCTGAATTTCGATTTCAAAATGTCTCAAATTCCATACTGGACGCTTCCGCAATTTTGTTGGCCGAATAGAATTGAGTATCCGCCGACGTGGAGGGTGGTGTTTTTGCTTCCATTGGAAGATACGGAATTGGATCAGTTCATGAAGAGACTTGTTGTTGTTGATAATGACTGGCCTGATCGACCTGATGCTGAACCACGTCGTCTACTGGAAATGCCTTGGTTATATGATATCATACCTGATACATCGATTATCGCACCTATTTTTACTCGAAGTCGCAAGGAGCCGCTTATTTTCATCGACACACAATCAAAGGAAGATGATACTGCAATCATAGCCTATCAAGTCGAGGGCCAGGGGAATCCCCAGAGTCTGCGTGTACCCATCAACAGAGCAAATCTCTTACTCAGTGCCGCGGTGGAAGGGAAGGTTGTTTTGGATGGACAGGAATTTCAGCCTCTTGAATATGAGTCCTCGGCTATCATGGTAAGTCTTCAGGATATCGAATCTCGAGTTGAGACCTAACTTGGAAATAGAAACAAGGAGAACGCCATACGCAAGGAGGAGATTGGACTATCTTCGTCATAGAATCTATGACACCCGAAGAGTTCGAAAGGCTTGAGAAATACGCCGAAGAAAGAATGGATGATCAATTTGAATATTGCGAAGTCATCCATGTAGCAGATCAGCTTAAGTCACCGGATATCAAAGGCCTGGTAGAATGGTTCGAGTCACCTGAGTGTTTTCTTTCTGAGCCTCCAAGTTTTTTCATCGCTTTAGACCGTTGGAGTCTACAAGTTGCGGATGATGCGAACTCGGATGATGACGCTGTTGATTTCTGGGCTGAATGCATAATTGGATACGACAGAGCTGGCGAGTATGTCTTGCGAGATGAGAACGAATACTGCTACGCCACCTGGACCGCTGGTATTAAACATGATCGTTTCAGTTTTGAAGATGGCCTTGGCGTTTGCATGAGAATTGATCAAGATAAATGCGAAATTCTCGGATTTCATGGATCGGAGGTTTTGTACTGGAAGTGGATGCGGTCCTTTGCAGAAAAAACTCCTCGCGGTATCGGGGATGAGGCGTTTGAAAGTCCGTCGGGGAGGGCCTATTGGCCCAGTGTTGAATGGGACAAATAGATCTTACTTCTTGGTCCCCTTTCGCAAATGGATATTCTCCGGAGTTATCTAGGCTGTGAATACTAGTTGGAGGAACAGTTACGATCCGAAATCCGATGTCGATTATATTCTAATTCCATAATTCTTGATGAATGAACAAAGGCTTTTGAAATATTCTTGTGATATCTTCCTATAACCATCTCCTGGACCTGTGACTTGGTCTTCAAGACCGAGTCACTCTACGGGCGTCTTTCAACAAGCTGCGCGGCGAATGAAAGCTCACGACATTCTTTCATACTTGAAATCAAAATACTCCCCCGGGTATAGTATCTAAGGCTTTAAGGGAGATTCGGGTGATAAAGATCAATCAATTTAAAGAAAGTGCGTGAAGTGATCTAGATGACATGAATAAAACCATTCCTCAATACAAAGGTCATTGCCAAACACTCAAGCAACAGCCCCAATGAATCCAACTCTAGTTCTCCAATTCACATGGCTGCGAGGAGCGGAAAAGGCAAAAGAAAAGGGCATTTCTTAAGTGCACTGGTCATCAGGGCAACCGTCCTCGTCTCTAACCCATCGCCAAGATTTCATTCCAGAAGGAAGCTTATGGCAACCAGTAGTCCAACCACCTTGAGAATCGCTGGATTCAACACAATCGGTCTGGCAGGGACAATCATCATCCTTTGAAGCAATAAGCATGAACCCGGCATTGGAGCCATCTTTAAGGTAGAAAGATCCGGCGTCCCCATAGGCGAAACAACCTGGGTTGCTCATATCGAAGTATTCACTGCAGTCTTCACTGCAGTCGGAATCCGCACAGAACTTGGTCCATTGGGAGTCGATTCCTTTGTTACTAGTGCCGTTTATTGGGGGAGCTGCACGGGTGAAACTGGCAAGAGCTGCTAGAAGAAAGGTTCCGGATAGGATGAAGTGATGCATGGTGAATACTGAAATCATGGTATGACTATTAGCCTCATCTTTTGTATTCGTTATCGAGACAGGGGGAGGAGAGAACTCACATCAAAAGTGATTAAGATATGATAGAATGCTGGATTCGTTGTCTGAATGAAGAGTTATCGTGATTGTATAACTGTTTGTTTCTGTTGGAGATTAGCGGGAATTTCATGGCCTTTATATAAATTGCGGATCAATTGATCAGATGATGATCATGTCCAGGTCGAGTAATTCTGGCAAGAATTTGTATGAGGCATATTAATCAGTCTAAAAAAAGCGATGATGCAGCTGTGAAGCGCTCGACAAGGCATTCATATTGTCATTTGATGGGGCTAAGACTTGAGGACGACTGATGGTTGTTCTTGGCTACATGATACTGCCATGTAGCCAAGAATTTATCGCACTCATCGCTATGAAGGGCATATATCATGCTCATCGGAATGAGATCCTGCGCGAAAGTTCGATGACTGACGTAGCTCTTGGGGCGATGAGCTTGTACAGGATACGACTCTGAGTACTTTGCATGAACTTTTTTGATTCGAAAATTTCCTGCCATAACACAAGGTCCCTTGCTGTACAGTGTATATATTAATGCTGGGGCTTACAAGATCCGTCGCATGAATTATGCTTCGAAATTGCATAAACACGCAGGCAAAGTATATGCATGTTCGTTCTTGGGACGTAGTTCAGGAACAGCCATTTACTACTACCTAGTATATTAGTAATAATCTGCGAGAACCTGAGGCAACTTGTCTTGGAAATGGACATAAAAATTGCAAGCGTTGATTGGCATACATCTAAATTACCTAGATAGAACTAGATCTTCACATTTCTCGCCCCTGCGGTAGTTCATATCAAGCAATCTGATTTGCAGCATTCTTTGACCCCACGCTGATCTTGATCCACACACAAGGCGGGCATCTTCCAAATCCTGGGGTCAAGGCCGGTCTTTTTTCCAGAACTTCGTGGGGGATTGTTACATTGATGATGGCATCGTTTCTCAGTCGGTAGACTTGCCTTGAAAGTTGGTGTTGAGTCGGCTTGAAAAGGGTCCGAATCGATATACTCAAAAGATGATGATTCTTTTTGCTGTCTATTGACCCCAACAGCCATTTAGACCCCAAAGTCTTCAAATTGATATTATTAATGGTATACAAACTACATGAGTTATCATAAGTTATGCATACTTGAAGTATGCCTGGTGACGATGGAGCTAAGACCCTAAAACTTTTTATTATGTCAAGTAATAGGACTGCGTCGTAAAGCGCGACCTTTCAAGTTGACGTATGGTTTGATTTTATGAAATTTACCACATTCGTTTTTCATCTCAAAGGTACCGAGCGGTTGTATCTAAAAGGGGTCCCAGAACAAACCTGGGTAGTCCGGAACAAACTGACGCATTCTGGCTTTTATACGCCTAGACTTGCCCTGATCCCTCTCCTTCCGCCGCTACTGGATGAACCCCCTGAGCCGTCAAAATCTGGTCAACAAGACGACGGAATTCCGGGCCAAACTGCAGCATATCCTTCCACCCATCAAGCACAGCCTCCTCGCCGTCCCTCGCCCCGAGTAGACCACCCGCAATAGCAGCATTTGTATCTGTATCCATACCGACTCGGACAACATCAACGAGAACCTGATCGAGTCTTCGTTTGTCTAAAACCGCAGCAATTGCCAAGGACAGCGAATCAAGCACAAAGCCGCTACACGGTCCAGGTACCCCAAGCTTCCTAGGTCCTTTATCGGCCAACTCCACGAGTGATATTGTGCGTCCAATTTTGATAGCGTTGTAAACGGGCCCATTTGTCTGACCATCTTCGAGTGAACTCGCCACACGCTCACCTGCAGAAACTGCATCCTCGACAGGTAGACCGTGCACGACCAAGGCAGAAACAATGACATTGTAAGCGGCGCAGGCAATAGTACATCGAGTATCATCATGCGTAATCGCGCTAATCCGTTGGCTCTCCTTCACAAGAAGCTCCGGATCAGTCTGGAAAAGTCCCGTAGGAATACAACGCATCAGGCTACCATTGCCCGCACTACCTTGACCAGCACCGGTCGAAGAGGGATCGCGACTGGAAGCAAACGAGGATAGCGATTTTCTTGTAGCGTTCCCGATATCACGAGGTAAACTACCTGGTCGACGACCCGGCCATTTGGTCCCTCGATACCATGCGAGAGCGTGCTCGGCAGCTTTGTTTACGACGTCGTCGCCGTTGCAGATGGCATCGCGATAGGCGAGTAGGACAGCGCGAGTGAGGTCGGTGTCGTCAGTTGCGGCGCCGGGAGCCCAGGAGTGAAAACCTCCTCCGGTGAGTGCTCGAGGGAATTTTGCGTTGGCATTGGGGCCTGGGTGGAGGTTGCGAATGACAGTGTGGGGTTTGAACTCGAGGGGTGCGCCGAGGGCATCCCCGGCGTGGAGGGCGAGGAGAGCACCGGTGGTACGCGAGGAGCGTGATGGTGCCATCCTGTTGTTTACTTCTATGAAATGCCAGTGAATTATGAAATGTGTCTTCCTATTAAATGATGTAGTCAGTTATCTAGATCCGCGATGCGCAAATTATCTTGGCGGTGGCGGTGCTGTCAGCCTTGTTTGTTGAAGCTCTTGATGCGTGGTGAAGATAGTAAATGACTCTTTCTTCATTCCAACAATGGACTGAGTGTTGGGGAATATAAAAATGACGAGTCGCATACTATAGTATAGATTGGGTTCCTTAGATGTGAAGGGAGCATGGACTATTCGAATTGAAAGACCGAAGTTGTAGAGGATTCAAGTTTTGTGGCATATGTGGCTTTGAAGCAGCTAGTACTTTATCTGATCTGGAGCTCTTTCAACTCAAACGTGAGACTGAAGTAATTGACATAAAGCGGGGCATTGTTATGATCTTTGCATGAAATATTCTCGAGCGGATTTGATATTTCGAAATAAAATCGGTCAACTTGGCGAATTTGCCTTGTATTGCAAATCGAGACTACTCGTTACTCGTCACTATGAACCCCTAGTTAATAGCAGTAGGCGATAGATATACCTATAATTTCTAGGAGGTGTAACTATAGTAGGTTAACATACCTTTCATGTTAATTATCTTTTCTATAGAGATAGTGCCCAAGCGTAGGCATTGTACGCTTTTCCGTCAATGTGTATCTATACCTGCCTAGAGAGTGCTTGACATCCCATCTTAGCACCACATAATCCGCAAAGACAGCAGTGCAATACTCACTACTGTAGCTTGTAGTACAATCTAGTAGCTCTGAGATTTCTTGCCATCAAGTCCGCAGAGTCTTCCCGTATCCATCCATCTGTCCCATCACCTTGTCCCAGTTCCGTTTCGTATTAAACGACCCATCAACCAGAGACCCTGTCAGTATACACCCAACATCACTCAATGATGCAACCATTCGAATCGTGAGCAAATTCACTCAACACAGCCCCGACCCAAATCCCCAAAGAAATAGTGAAACGTGATGAAGTGCTCCTCAGCCACTCGGCTCAGTTTCCTCAACATCGTATCGCCCCGGATTTTCTCAACTTCCCCAGCTTCGAATCCTCGGTTCACCTGACCCAGAATCCAATCTCTTAAGTATTTGGACTTGGCCAAGGTTCAGAGGTTCGTACGGTTCGTACTCTGGGAGTGAGGGCATTAGTCTTTCGGATGGGCCCACCTTCCCGATGAACCATGGGTCTGAGGTTGTGGAGTGATAGGTTGGCTTGTCAATCCGGTTGTGAAGGGTAGATTAGGTGAGGTGGGCTGGACCGTTCGAGCGGGGAAGTGTCAAGTGTCAAGTGTCATATTATGATTTTCTTTGTTGGGTTCAATCAACCCAACAGGGCTCAGGCTCAGGCTTGGGCGTGTGTTTCTGCTTCGTTTTGTGTTGCCGGTTCGAGGTGGTGTGGATGGGATTTCAATCGGTTAGTCTGTTCGATTTTGATTCTGGCCGGAGTCTGAATGGGCCCATTGGACTGCTTTTTTCTTTTTTACTTTTACCATCCCCCCCTTTTTACTGGTCTACTGATCTACTGGGCTGGAATAGACTCCGAGTGGTTGAATAGGAAAGGCCATAGACTAATCTGGCTCCTAGTCCTTTATCTACTAGGTGTTAAACTAGGCAGGCTCGGAAAGAAGCAAAGCACAAGTGTATTTGTGTATGTGAGAGAGAGGGGAAATCTATACGAGCAGTTTAGGCATCCCCATATCATACCGACTCTACTGAAAAGGACCTGCCAAAAGATGCCATAGTTGATGTCGCCAATCAAGGCAGACCAATCGCTTTCACGGGCTAGAAATTAGCGTGTAGAGAGTCTGGAGCACATGCCCAGCGTCACATTATTGGAGGTGTCAGTGTGTCTCTCTTGAACGCAAGGGCTCCTGCAAGCCAAACCCGCGACTTAGCCTTATCCGTGCTGGCGCTGTACTCTGCGGCTGGGCCGGAGCGGGCAGAGACATAATCGGATGCCATCCGATCATACTATCATACTAGTCAGGGGCTTGCAGGAGTATGTTTCCGGTCCCTCTGGACGAATATGAATCCACTTTACGGATTTCGATCCCATGCCCTTTGATACGAGAGCTGAAGGGGGAGTTCGTCGTACTCCGTACGCTAAGGGGGAATAGGGAAAGAGGAAAAAGCAAAGAAAAGGTTGTTGTTGTGTCAGCTCGGTAGTTTAGCCGGCCGCTTCTCCTCCCTCTCTGTCCCCACTGCTCTCACTGCTTTCGTCTCACTCGTTTAGTTTAGACTCGTCTGGCAGCCACAGCCGAGCCATCTTTCATAAACAATAAGGGGGATGTGCTATAGATTCGGCAACTATTGATCCGCTTGACAGGGCTTGTATGCAACTAGACGGAACTGTCTCACCTCTGATTTGAAACTGCCACCATGCAGGTGCTTAGACCATGCTGTAGGTCAAACAAATGAGATGCTCTGATAGGATGTAGCTCATAACATCCTGGCTAAATAGTTTGTTGAGCTATACTACCTAGTATTATTGTATTGGGCTCACCCATACCTTACCGAGGTTGAGGCGCTAGCGAAAGTCGAATGACAGTTCCACCATGCCAGTGAGCATTTTGGCTGAGATGCTATCAGATGGACAGGTGGGAGGACCCGCGCTATACTCAATGTTATTCATGGCGCTTTGGTGAATTGACCAGGCACGGAGCAGAGACAACGGGTGCGCGAGTTTTAAGTGGTGGAAAGACTTTGAAAATAGAAGCTGCATATTTGAAATAACTGGAAAGAAATACAAATGTTCATCTATGAAGTTTTATGTTCAATTGAAATGCAGTACAGCGATAGTATACATCGAGGGCACACCATAGGCGAAGATAACCGATCTTGTTCCGACAAGGCTCGTAACCTCGTAACTACTATTTACAAGCACATGGAAGACTCCCTTCAGAAGCAAAGCCCCACTAAAGAAGGGCTGACTACCCTGATGGATTCATCAAGTTGCCTCTTCGAAGTCAGGTAATACGAGGAAATAGTTTGCCCGCCACAGACCCAGCAAGAAAGACAGAGGCTTCTACGGAGAACTACTATTTTTGCCACAAAGCCCATTGAAGGGCAACAAAATCGTCGCCCCATTAAAGGCTCAGCGAAGCGATCACCGGCTGAGGATTGGCGATCTTTACCTGTAAAGTATGAACTATTCTCTATTCTCTACTCCTGTGTAGAGCCCTCTAATCATTGAGGTTCCTCAGCTACATACATTAGTTACAGGGTGCCGAGAACATCCAATGAACCGCCCAAGCCACGCCGCGGTAAACGGGCCGGGCGCAAATGTCGCCCTGCGAGATTGATGTATCTCTCCGATAAATAGGTCTTCATTCATCGTCTACGGAGTATACTAGTAGTGTATACTAACTAATAAAAGGCAATGTACTAAAGAAATCCTCTGGAAAATATTTTTGAATTAAGTTTCACGTCGCACAAGATAAAATGAATACCCACCGATCAAATCTGATAGCAAACAAATCGGCACGGTCGAGGTAGGAGATTAGGTATGTATGTCGGGGGGCGATCCAAGCGATTGATTGATCCACATAGCCACAGAGCAGCGATCTCCTAAACGGGCTGATCAGCGGAATTTTTTTCTTTTTTCGCGCGGAGTTTGATGGATGTACGACATTGTCGGGGGCCAAGATCGCAAGGCGACCATTGCCACGGCAATACGGTATGTACTTGGCAGTTAGTTAATAGAGACTACTGCGTGCTGTGGATAGAAATGTGTACATATGTACATTATTTACTGGTGTATGTAAAGTAAAATAAAATGCATATGCATATGAAGATATGAAAAAGAAATACAAATACACAATAAGTACTCTGTAGCGAAGCGAATACTAACATACGAACGATACTAACGCAACATCACTTCGCCACAAATTCTACGCCTTCTTCAGGTATACAAGGTTATCTACCCCCTTTCACATTCACATTCACCTCAAGACAGCACGGTGCCTGAAGTGGTGGCGAGATTGCAAATCGGTCTCACGACGTTAACACAGAGTATTAAGACGGCAGGATGTGGCACGCCCGGTAAACTGGATTGAGGCAAGGGCGGTCGCCGCTTGTGTCACAGCAGTCATTAGAGAGACCGGTGATGCAGATCGGGACTGCGCTGGTTAGGTAGGCACTAATATGGACCATTCAAGTTGTGGATGCGGATCCGTGCGATCAAAGCGCACGCAGCTGGAGAGCGAGCCAGAGCCCAAGTTGGGCGCTCGGGCTCGGGCTCGGATGGATGAGATGAGATGGGCGTTTGCTTTTGTTGAGAGTGAGAGAGTGAGAGAACTTGTGATTATTTGATAGGAGGGGTTGTACAATACATAAATATTGAACAAGTTGGTATGGTATACCAATGGAGTTCATTGGTGAGATTGGAGAGGACGGTCTCGGGGATGGAGAAGGTGCCTGTGCATTCATTAATCGGTACATTCGCCTGGGTATAGTAGCATCATTCTTGGAAATACGGGGTAATTTGCAAACCCGGACGATCATAGTTATGCTCACACCGAGAAAGTACACCCACGAGTAAGTACGGAGTACCTACAGTATGTATCTTTAATTGCCCTCGATGGCCCCAATACACCATCCGTATTGCACCTAGGTATATGGCTCGTAGCCAATCAGTGTCGTATCTGGGTACCCCAGCCTGCAATCCTTCCCCAGGGCTACTGGGTACATACAGGACTAGTAGCGATCTAGCGCGAGCTGTCCAAGACCATAGGTACTCCGTACGGAGTAGGTAGATGTCAACAGTGTAGGTAGTCGGATGGAGGCCCGAACTTCCATTGCGGGGTTGAGGGAAATGAGACCAAGACCGCGACTCAAACTAGCCGGGGTTGGATTGCGCTAAAGATGCTGGGGTGCGGTGCGGTGCTGCGCTAAGGGGCGACTTGCGACCTGCGACCTGCGACCTCGGATTGGAATAGAGAGGAAACCATACACTGTGCTCCGTACTCCGTACACCGCAGTCCGTACTCCGTAAGAGCTATCCAGGGATGTCCAATGCTTTGCGACTCTGCTAGTCTGTCTCAGCCTGAATCGGGCTTGAGCTCGAGTTGATATTGACTCTGGTCCCCTCCCGTCTGGCAACACGGGATGTTAGTGTTGTTAGTTTCATGCTGGCGGCTGTTTTGAGTCGTCGGGGTGGTCGGAAGAGAAGAGATTGGATATTGGGTATAGGATGATGGGCTGATGGTTTGGAGGTGAGCGTTTTTGTGGTTGTTGCAGAGTATGCAATTGTCCGGAGAAGGATGTCAGAGATGTCAGACCAACGGTATTAGAGTACTTCTACTAAGATAATTAATTACAGTACGCAAGTTGTATTCAATATGTAGATATACCATTGATCTAGATATATTGTACTAAGAAGGTATTATTTGATCGACTCAATCATCAATTCTGTTCTGTTCTATTCTATTCTATTCTATTCTACCTATCTACTATGCTATTCTATCTCTTCTCAGTCTCTTTTCTCTGCTGTGGCTCTCTCAGTAAATCTTCCAACTTAATCCAAATGCGCTAACCCAAAGTGGTTAGTTAGGGGCCCAGACCCTTGCATGACGTAACGCTCAGACGCACGGACTCGCGCTCGGGCGAGGCGTTGCTTTAAGAAGAATATCCAGAGTACATTATAATATCAGAAATAAATATCATTATATATCATTATAGTATATTATAATAGTAGGTATATTATATCATTCTAGTATATCTACATACCAGTAATGTATAAGTGAGTGTTTAGTGTAGTGGTATCACTGTTAGTATTGAGACTGTCCGCCGCAGGGGAATATTTCTACAAGACCCCAAGCAACCCCCTGCACGACCCCTGGCTCGCCATCAAGTCCGACTGGAAGTTTAGTGTAGCCTGCAGCCCATCAGAAGGCAAATGGGTTGGGTCAGATACTCAGCATAGTACAGCCAGCATCAGCATCAGCCAGCATCAGCCAGATTAGACCAGACCAGACTAGGCTGATAGGATTAGACCAGAAAGGCTGTACCAATAAGACAAACCTGTTTTAGTTTACCATTCATCATTTTGACCGCCCAGCTGGGACAAAATGAAGTTAGTTTGCTCGGTTCTTGCTGAGCTGAGCCGCGTCACGTTTGGTCGTGGATGGTGATTGGCGGGTTCTGGCAGAGTCTGAGTCTGGCAGGCTCGTTCGCTACTGGTAGTGAAAGGTATTTGGGTTGGAGAGTACGGGGTAGACATTGGCACGCACAGATGGACTGACAGTCGAACCGAAAGGGTGATCTGAGCGGGTCATCATAGTGAGGAATGCCAATTGCCCAAGGGCCAAGAGTACCAGGAATGCTCATCCGGCGATGTATGGGCCGAAATCGGGAGCCCGTGGTACAGCGATGATGGCTACATATGGCATGATCGAGTATATACTGACTACATTTCATTCAAGTAAATATGATATAGTATATACTAATTACCCTCACTGCCTGACTGAGGTACATAACTCTAGAGTAGAGATAGTTTGGATGTGGCTTAGAGAGAGTCGCAGTGATTGCAAAAGGACCAACTGGGAACGGCCGGAGTTAAAGTCCTCGACGTAATCTCGCCACAGGACACTCGCTCATCCAGCCACATCTACCATATACTCTAAAGAGTAGGTAGAATGTTAAAATATAGTGGATAATGGTAGTATACTATTATACTAGAGGATATTATCCTGTAAATTATAAACTATATTCTCTGTAGACTCTAGTATATAATCGACAGTGCTCACGGGCCATCGGAGTATCGGCCGAAGCCAAATGTCAGCCCCACCAAGTAAGTTTCTACCAGAGCATTTTGACTGGGAAGAGTACGGGTTAGATGATACATACTATACATCGTATAGCATATACTAAATTACTGATCGTGTCTATTTACAGGTATATTACAGAGTCCAAAATACTGTATTATCGACACTGACTACACTACTCCATATTCTATGGGCTCTGCTAGTCTTCAGTGATCTTGGCATCCGATCTTCGCTCTGCCCTACTCTTCCCCATTTTTACCCACCCAACCTCCCTTTCTTCCCCCTCCTCTGATCAACTTCAATCTTCTTCTCTTCTCATTTCCTTCCCGTCTTCTTCTTCTGGACATTCCTTGAATTCGTTCGTCCCTTGGATTTTATTTTCATCCCCCTCCCTCCTACCTCCGTACACACTCCCCCGCGAGGTACGGCCACTCTCTCCACCAATCTCCCTCCTCCCACCGACCGGCCGAACGCCCTTATTTATAGCATCTCCCTCGTCCCTCCCTTTCCACGTGGACACCGTCGAGTCCCTCGTGCAGTAGCAGGTCTACATCGACTTCATTCTCGATCCGCTCTTCATCTTCTCCCTCATCTTCTCCCTATAAACTATTTTTTTTTTATCACAAACTCTCCCTGCGGCCCCGGTGTCCGGTACACGGTGCTCCCTCCCGACCCTATTTCATCTTCCTGTTCAGCCACCACGCCACAAGTAATGCTGGTCTCTTGGTGCATCAACCCTGAGCTTATTGTCAGCTCTCGTTGAATCCATTCTGAATTTTTTGAGAAAGAATCACCATTTGAAAAAAGAGGATGCTCAACTGCAAACCCGGAACTCTTGGTTCGCACACCTAAATCATAAAAAAGGGACACCCGCCCGCACCGAGAATACAGGAGGTTATAATAAAATAAGAAGAGAAAGGGAGAATGAAAATGACTGAACATCGATCCGCCGTTGCCGGCTTGGAAGAAGCGGATCAACCCATGACTCGGAATAGTCATGTCTCCCTCGACACCAAAAATGATCCCACCCGTGGCCAACTCGAAGAGTCATTGCAACAACCCACATCGAGCGACAAGACAGACGCTCGGGCGAAACAATCCCAATCTCAGTCCACCAAGTCTTCGGTCCATCCTGATATCGCTGAGGCCCAGGCCACCCTCCGCCAGGCCTTCCCCCATGTCTACGCAACTGGCCGGGCCCCCTCCACCCGCTCTTCGACAAGTTCTCTCCAGGCCTTGAACGAAGATACTGTGGTGGATGCCCGGTCGGATCAGGGAAGTGTCGGTCGCAGTCCTCGGCGAGAGTCGCGACACTCCGACACAAGACCCGAATACCCCGTATACCCCGATCAATCCTATGCCTCACTCCAATCTCAAATACACCCGACCTACCACCTCCGATCCCGGAGCTCCTACCCAACGCAGGCCGAGACGGCCGCCCGATTCGCCCATGTTCGCGCCGCTCGCACGGCGGGCAACACCCCTGTTTCGAGCCCCGGGCTCTTCTCAATGAGAAGTCCTCGCAACACACCGCCATTGGGTTCCGACGAGGAAGGTTGGATAGGCAGCCCTTACCTCCACCCAACACATCTCCAACCCCCTAAGGAGACCCACACCGCCGAAGTCGACCGAGATCTAGTCACAGGAAATAAGGTTATCAATCAATACGAGATTCTTGAGGAGCTCGGCCGAGGTGAACATGGCAAGGTGAAGCTTGGCCAGCATGTTGCCACCAAGCAGAAGGTCGCTATCAAAATTGTTCAACGATACTCGAATCGCCGTCGATTAGGCAAGTTGGGCAACCCGGAAGATAAAGTGAAGAAGGAAGTGGCCATTTTGAAAAAGGCCCGCCATCCGAATGTGGTCAGTTTACTCGAGGTCATTGACGACCCCAATCGACAAAAAGTATATATTGTCTTGGAATATGTTGAAAATGGCGAGATCATCTGGCGCAAGAAAGGAGTCCGAGAGATCGTCCATGTTGATAAGCTGCGGCTGGAACGCGAAAAGGCTGGTATCCCCGACACCCCGGCATTCCTAGAGGAAAGTCATCAATTCATTCGAACTGCACAATATCTCCGCCGACAACGAGATAGGGCACGAAAGCGAGTCGAAGCGCAGGCCGCGGACGCGCAACAAGGACCGATTCCTGCCTGGAGTTTGGAACACGGTGTTGAATCCGATGAGGAGGAAGACGAAGGGGAGGGTCTGGGACTTTCCATGCGGCGGGCCTCCACCCGCTCAACCGTCGTTATTGATGACAACTCCCCTAGTCAGTCTTCAGGCAATGACTCCCTGGCTGCCGTCGAGGGAAGCATGTATGGCGCCTACACTGATTTCCCCTTCGAACGTCGTTTCAGCACAGCTTCCAGCAGTTTTGGCTATGCCCCTTCAGAGCCCGAGTGGTCTGCGGACACTGATGACATGTCATATGTCCCTTGCCTTACTGTCGCCGAAGCCCGCAGTGCATTCCGAGACTCTGTCCTTGGTCTAGAGTACCTGCACTTCCAGGGAATCATCCACCGTGATATCAAGCCCGCCAACCTTCTTGTCACCAGCGGACATCGAGTCAAAATTTCCGACTTCGGCGTTTCTTACTTAGGCAGGCCCATGCGAGACGAAGAGGAAGAGCAACTTGGCGAAACCGACGCAACCGAGCTAGATGACGCCCGCGAATTGTCAAAGACGGTCGGCACCCCGGCCTTCTACGCTCCCGAGCTTTGCTATACAGGTGATGACTTCGAGGATACCATTGGTTCAATCCCCAAGGTCACTGGCGCTATTGACGTTTGGTCTTTGGGTGTCACATTATACGGAATGATCTTTGGACGTCTTCCTTTCGTCTCAGATGACGAATACAGCATGTTCCAGACTATTGTGAAGAAGGAGGTCTTCATTCCCCGCAAACGCCTCGTCCCGGTAATGGACGAGTCCCTTGGTCATCTCCACCTGCCCAGAGATTTTCGTGAGGACAATGCGCTTGAGTATGAGGATGTGGATGACGAATTATACGACTTGCTTCGCCGACTATTGACCAAGGATCCAGTAAGGCGAATCACCCTAAAGGAAATTAAGCACCATCCTTGGACCTTGTACGGTCTACCAAACCCACAAATGTGGGTTGAAGAGACCGACCCCGGCTATCAAAGCAAGGGCAAGAGGATCGAAGTTTCCAACGAGGAGGTTACCAGCGCCGTCAGCAAGGTTCCCTTCATTCAACGAGTACGATCCAATGTGGCCAAGTGGTTTGGTGGTCGGTCATCCAAGGATAAGGAACCTCGCAAGCGCAATTCGAACAATTCGTCCGATACGCTCTCTTCCGCTGCGAGCGCGAGTACTTTTGGAAAGACATCGCGACCCGACAGTCGCCGCTCAAGCTTGCGAGGTGATGAGGATATTTTCCGCTCGTCTAAATTTGGAGGCCAGGGTGGTGAACACCCGCTTGCTCAAAGTGTGACAGCAAGTCCAGTGGAAGAAGAGTCATGGGCATCTTACTTTGAATCACTTCCTGTGCTGTCTGAGGATAAATCGTCTGCCGCCCCTCCAACAGTCACGCCGCGACCAGGTCCTCCCCGACGTGCTAAGTCTTCCATGTCCACGGCAGAGTCAACCAAGACTGTCAAGCAATCCAAAATGGATGCTGCTCCGAATAGCCGACCGCAATCCATCATTGAAGTCTTGGGTACGACGAGCATCGGCAGTATTTTCAGCGGTGCGACTCGACGGGCTTCAGGAGCATTTGGTAGCCGCAGCCGTCGCTCATCGCCGACCGGTGAGACAGCCTCACTAGATGGAGACCGTCGCTCCGAGCCTAGTCTTGCAGTGAGCAATGCCTCTGCTGTCGGCCACGTGCGGGCATCCGGTTTATGGCACGCTGAGGTCGCTTCGCCTAGCACCGGGCTGCCGATGGGTCATCGACGCAATCGGTCTCAACAACTTGCAGGAAAGTCATCAGCCGAGTCTTTCAATCTCACGAAGGAGGCCCTACTCCGCCGTCGCAGAAGCGATGTCGAGCCCAGCGCAGAGAACGCACTAGCTCCCAAGGTTGAAAGCGCCATGTACTCGACCGATTCGCTGCAGCTACCAGCATTGGCTCCTCCCATGGATCATGGATATACTCATGAACCCCCAGTCGCCGATGCCCCACCAAACGGACTCAATGCTTCAACCCCGTCAGCTGCCACAATCTCCTCATCCTCAGCCGACGACTTCACCAGCGGCATGTCACAAAGCGCTTCTCATCCCAGTATACCATCTGTTGTTTCCGGAGCTTCATCCCTCTCCGGCGATGGACTCTACTTCGGATCCAAGGACAGAGACTCAGATGATGCATCCCAAGTACCTTCTATACTTCGCACCGGCGAAACTGTCAAGGCCCGTCTACCCGGATCACCCCGTCCTTCCGAAGAAGACGAATCTCGATACTATTGCGATGATGAAGATGAAGATGAGTCTGAAGACGAAGGTCTGATGATCGGCAAGAAGAAACCTCCTCCAAAGTCCGAGAATAAACCTACCCTCAAGTCAAATTGATCTGACCTGCGCTGTGGTCGCTTACTTATTATATTGATCAATGTCTTCCCACCAACATTATATGATCTCCCTACCCTCCCACCGTGGCTATTACCACGCAACACCATCACCATCATCCCCACTTCGATTTTCCTTGTCTTCTGTGAGGTCGTTGTATATCATGTTGCTGTCTTTCCTGTTCCTTCACAGGGTTTTGGAGCTTGATCGTGGCATCCTAGAGTTGAGTTTGTTTCATACATTCTACATGTCTTGTACATATACTTTTGTGACGACATGGGGTGATTTTCTACCATGTCGTGGGATTCTTATTTTTGTTTTCCCTTTTGCTCTGCTCTGTTCAAGAACGATATGGGGGATGAAATCGGTTTGCGATCACAAGAGCTGGGTTTCATCATCATCATCATCACTCATCTGCTCACCTTCACCACACCCTCACCACCTCACCCACTTCAACACTTTCTCTTCTTTACGGTCTTCGATTGCCACACCACGCTCGGATCTGACCTTGGTTTTTTTCCCGTCTACTTGTATGTAATCTTGAGGGTGATGATCAAATCATTGATCATTGATCATTTGTTTGATCTTTGGAGAGGTGATATGATACTATCAGTTGGCACTTATAAACAACACTTTACCCTTGTTATGTTGGGAGGCGTGGGGACGCCTGTTGCAATGATATGTTACGAAATGAATAATGGGGCTTGGCCCTGATATAACTTACTTCTTCAAAGATCTCACTTATACCAGTAGTACTACTTATATGTAATAATTGTAAGATGTATTCGTACTACGAGAGCAACTTGGTCTGAATAGAATTGGCTACATCCCGGTGGGGTTCTTCACACTTCAACTACTTAAGTTAGTTCGATCTTGGCTTCGCTTCCATCGAACGATCAGCGTCAGCATCATCGACATTCCACCAATAAGATCACTGATCTTTGCAGGTACACAGAACTAACACGGGGCTTAAGTATGACGAATGATCAATATAAGATTTTAATCAATCAAAATATCCCCGTCACCCCCTCACGGAAAGACTAACTCAACACACTGTGCGGAGTATCCAAGCCAACCCCAGCCAAGCTACCAATTCTCCACCAAAACAAGACACGGCATTATGCATACTCCACCCAAACCTGACACCGTCACACCGTCGTTTCAAGAAGCAACTAAACCAAGATTGGTCTTTCTCCGGACAAATAATTCACCTGTCACCGGATTATTAAATGGAGCTTAATCAATAAGGACAATCCTCCTGATCCGGATGGGGAGAGGGCCGATGTGCTAGGGTTAGAGGTATAGAATTGCCGGTTTGGGTTTGTACTTAGCTAGTAGGTACTGGGCAATAAATAGGGGAGATCTGCATCCTAGTATTCCCAGGAAGCTTAGGTTTGATTTTCAGGAATTACTTCGGTTGACTCGAAGTCGGGACAACCTCACCAATACTTGGTAATATTGGAATACGTACGCCGGACCTGCGCATCCAACCACCAAAATGCTCCCAAAATTCCTCCTAGCCGCAGTGCATCTCATCGCACCCGCAACAGCAGCCCTAACCTACCGCGGCGCCGACATATCCTCACTAATCGTTGAAGAAAATAAAGGAATCGCTTACAAAAATTCCGCCGGCAATACACAAGTCTTGGAAGGAATTGTTTCTGATGCGGGTGTCAATTCGATTCGTCAGCGTGTTTGGGTGAATCCTAGTGATGGGAATTATAATCTTGATTATAATGTGAAATTGGCGAAGAGAGTGCAGAATGAGGGGATGTCGACTTATTTGGATTTGCATTTTAGTGATACTTGGGCGGATCCGAGTTCGCAGGTATGTGTATCCGTTATTGATTATTTTCCTTCCGTTTTCTTTGTCAACGTGAATGCGGACTAGAAGGGAGTCATGGGTGCATTGCGAATGCCAATACTAATGCTAATGCTGTTACAGACAACTCCATCATCATGGTCAACAACCGATATCAACACCCTGACCTGGCAAGTCTACAACTACACCCTAGAAGTATGCAACACCTTCGCATCAAACAATCTAGACGTAAGCATCGTCTCAATCGGCAACGAAATCCGCAATGGGCTTCTCTGGCCACTCGGCAAAACAAGCAGTTACACCAACATCGCCAAAATCCTACACTCAGCAGCCTGGGGCGTGAAGGATTCCGATCTATCAACGACCCCTAAAATCATGATCCACCTCGACAACGGCTGGTCCTGGGATCAACAAAAATACTTCTATGACACGGTCCTTGCGTCCGGATCTGCACTTGTCTCTAGTGATTTCGATTATATCGGCGTATCTTATTACCCGTTTTATAACAGTGCAGCGACACTGGCATCTTTGAAGACTAGTTTGACTAATCTCAAGTCTAATTATGGGAAAGGGGTTGTTGTTGTTGAGACGAATTGGCCATATTCTTGTCCGAGCCCTGCTTATTCTTTTCCGAGTGATTTGAAGGATATTCCGTTTTCGGTCGCCGGGCAGGAGACGTTTTTGCAGAGGTTGGGAGATGTTGTGGAGGCTGTTGGTGGATTGGGGATTTATTATTGGGAACCGGCTTGGGTGGATAATGCGGGATTGGGTAGTAGTTGTGATGATAATTTGTTTTTTAGTTGGCAGAATGATCAGGTTAGGGATAGTTTGAGTACGCTTGGTTCGTTGTGAGTGCAGCGAGGTGTGCTCATTCACTGAAACCAGTGGTTTGGTAGGACCTAGTACATTCTGTCTTCAATTGGACTTATTATCTCTTGAATCGAGTCAGCATCAACGTACTATTCAATGTCTATTTGTAAAATGAGAAGCAATGGAACTGATTACTAGTTATTTTATTCTACTCTAATTGCAGTAGCACTGCAGTTTGCAGTCTCAGAGATCTATTACTGGAACTTGGCGCATCATCGTGCCTAATTGACACACTCCTGTGCTCTCTCTACCACAATCTATTCCTGACATCACTGATCGAATTTCTTAATTATTGATATTAACTTTTATTCTCATTTCCAATTGAATGGACGTCTAATTTAAGCTTGTTGAGGCAGAAGAATTCTTCAGATATCCATTTTTAGCTATAGGCAACCATGCAATAGAATACTCCATACTCCATATTCTTCTAGATCAACAACTCAATAACTTAATTGATACACGTCAGACAAGGCACACAGGAATCTGCCTTGCCCTAAAAGCAAAAGCAAGCAAAAAGACCCCTCGTGGCCCGAGCCCACGCTTATACCCGAACCGGTATAGATCCGACTGGAGACCGTGGATGAAACTCAGCTGCGTGGCTGTGCAAAGAGCTAAACTCCATAGTCCGAGTAGTCTCCACCGATGTGTGTACTCCGTGGGTGTATGTTCTATGGAATATTGTGTGATAATTGAGTCTGGATATTCGACTGCCACAGGCACCAGTGGCTCGTGGCTTAAAAATAGTTAGGGCTCTTGTATACTTCACCTTAGTACATGCTGTGTACTAGTAGTAGGGAGTGTATGATATCTTATCGAGTGGGACATGTGGGGAGACCCCATCATCACCAGTTCTTCATTGTTTAAGACGGTGAGACCGGCCCAACTCGAACAAGTGGGCCTTTGACGTCTTCTTGTCCAGTCTGCATTGTTCAAATTCCAGTTTCATTCTGTCCTTACAGAATACACACAGCCTGACAGCCCTAATTACTACTATTGCTGTGAGTACCTCCTCTCCTCTCCTACTTACTGTACTCTGCCCACCGCCTTGTGCACGTGAATGCTCTCTATCGTATTCCATCATCTCTCCCTCTCCTCTCTTTCTTCCTTGTGATGATGCTTTCCCTCCTTCTATGCTGACATCTCTTTGTGCGCGAGTGTTGAGAGTTCTGCGAATGACCTTTCTCACCCGTTCTCTACCCTCTGCGTTCTTCGCTGGGCCCTCACCCCGCTTCTTGATCTGATCTGATCTGATCTCGTTCCCCGATTCGTTTCCACTACGGCCGCGCGCCTATTATTGGTCTTCTCTTGGCTATATTATCACCTGATCGATTATTCCTCCCACTGATCTTGTTGTTGCGACAATTTCTCCTCCGTCTAGACTAAGTCGTCATGGCGTCCCACGACCAGACCCAGGGATCGGGCGCCTCTCCCGGCAATCCACACCATCGCAGCGTGAGCCCATCACCCCACAATCAACAGTATCACGACCCAACGTCCGGGTTGGGTCTGGATCCCTCCATGTCCGCCTTTGCGACAAATCAACCTTTCAATAACCAGGATCCCGGAATGGGCGCCGACTCCTACGGATACTCGACTGGTTATCTGTCGGCTGCCCCGCCAGCGCAGAGCCTCGCTCCACCTACCGACCAGCAGTTCCCCCCGGCGATAAACACCACCAATATGTCCATGTCGCAATCCTTTGACCCGAACCTCGTCAATCAAATGGATCAAAGCCAATCTGGTCTACGTCCTCCACATGCCGATGAGAATTTCTCCAATATGCTCAATAATTCCACCGATTTGGACTTCTCCAACTATCACAATCATAGCCCCCACAGTACTACCGCGTCCGAGTACGATTCGTCGCTTCTCCTGGATCCCCAAATGCATCAACGACCATCCTCTATGCACCAAGCCATCAACCCGGCTGATCTCGTCAGCCCGATCTCCAACCCTTCTGCCTCCTCTCACCCGTCCTCCCAAGAGCAGCAACAGTCGTCCCCGGGTCCCATGTCGCCTCCCGGATCGACCCCGGGCACCTACTACACACCACAGCATTCACGCCATACATCGCTGGATCCTTCTACTGTCAATTACTTGAGTGCGCAACCAAATGCGGATTGGGGCTCAGTTATGAACAATGTCGCATTCCAGGGTCACCGGAGAGCACCCTCTGAGGTCTCCGAGGTGTCATCGGCCAATCACTCTCCATACCTTTCTCAGCATGATTATGATGGGATTGAGAACAATACATCGCCTTCACTGGCCCCCCAAAATGATCCCGCCCTCTACGATAATCAACTGGGTATAGAGCAATTCACACTTTCGGAGCAACAAGGGTTCAGCCCATCTCCTAGTCCATATATTTCACCTCGCCTGATGCCCCAACAAGGTGGCGAGATGATTCCAAACAATGGCGCCTATCTTAATGCCAATGCTACATCCCAGTTTCCGCCAGCACCAACTGACATGTACGGCATGTCGGGGGATGCTCTCCTGAACCAGGGTCTCGACAATGGCATGACAGACATCGGCCAAGCATCTTCGATGGCTCCACCCTCTATCAACGTGGAGTTTGCGCCGCCATCGAGAAACCCCAGCTTCGGCCCATCCAAACCGGCTACTGACCTGGATTCTTTGAGTCCTCCAGCAATGCGTGCGTTTCGAATCCCCACATCAAAATATTGACCAATGCCCAAAAATGCTAACAATATATTAGGCTCTCGCGTACGCAGCAAGTCTGATCCGTACACGCACCCTGCATCTCGCTCTATGTCTCCTGCAAATTCAGCAACGAGCCTCGAGCCTAATGCCCCCACCACTCCGCGTTCACTATCACCTCACTCACGCAGTAACCCTGGGTCGCGTGATGCATCACCGTCACGATCAAACCGACGTCTCTCAACCTCGTCAATTGAAAGCCGAAATTACATCCTGGACTTGGCCGATCCCCAGCGTCCTGGCGCGGCACCGGGAGATTCCAAGCGTGTTCAAAAGCACCCCGCCAACTTCCAGTGTACACTTTGCCCGAAGAAATTCACCCGAGCGTACAACTTGCGTTCTCACCTTCGAACCCACACGGACGAGCGACCCTTCGTGTGTACCGTTTGTGGTAAAGCATTCGCACGTCAACACGACCGCAAGCGACACGAAGGGCTGCATTCCGGCGAGAAGAAGTTCGTATGCCGAGGCGATCTCTCACGAGGTGGAAACTGGGGTTGTGGTCGCCGATTCGCGCGTGCCGATGCCCTTGGTCGTCACTTCAGATCTGAAGCCGGACGAGTCTGCATCAAACCCCTACTCGATGAAGAATCCCAAGAGCGAGACCGTGTTCTCATGGAGCAGCAGCAACAACCACAACAAGCTTCCGGCCATCTGCAACCAGTCCCACAACCAATGGTTATGCCTGGTGTGCCGGGGATGGACGGCCAGTCTGGCAGCAATTTCGTTCTCCCTGCTGCACTTCTTGCGCAGTACCCCGCACTACAAACTTTGCAGTGGGATCAGATCCCTGCAGCAGGTGAAGATCCCAGCGACATCGGCGGTCGAAGTAGTTTCGATGCCAGTTCTGGTGGCGAATTCGGTTATGATGAGGAAGATTCCGGCATGAGTGGTGGTTATGCAAATAACCAAGGTGGCATGTACGGTAATCAGATGTTGGGCGTTAATCCTGGTGAACCTGGATACCAGGATCAAAAGTGGACTGGATGACGAAGGTGATGAAAATGATGAAACAAGATCATTAAATGCCTGGCCTTACCTTACCTTCGTTGATACCCTCATCTTTACATACCCACGAGCTTTTTTCCAGGGCGTTTCCTCCTTTTTATATTTGCACTTGCACTTGCACTTTGGAAAGAAAAAGCCTCGACTTCACTTTCTTCTCCTCCCCGCCTTGAGTATTCAAACTCAAGACTTTGGGCCATTACTTTCTTTTTCATTTCATTTTTCTTTTCCTTTGGCCTATACCTTCATAGAAGCCGTTGGCGTTCAGATACATTGGATATTATGGGGAGCTTTTCGTTACCGCGGTGCGCATTGGGGTTATGATGATTTTTCCTTTCTTGGTGGAACACTTTATACCAGCATTCGAGTGTTCATCACCTTTGATTTTTTCTTCTTTTTTTTGGTTTTCTTTTCTTCTTTCAACCCTGCGCTCGGGATTGATTCACCCCCCTTCTTTTCTATTCTCTTTCGCTTTCTTTTTTCTCGATCATCCCAATGCCGCGAAAAGGATTTGGCCATCGTGATGCATTTGATGATTCTATCTATTCTCTCATACCCGTCTTTGATTTGACTCGCGATTTTTTCTTTTGGATATACCTCTAAACATGGAGTACTATATATCACCTTTTTTACAATTGCATTTTTTGCATTGGGATTTTTCAATATGGATTTTAGCTTTTGGTTGCTACTAGTACTTCTTCCAAGATCATGCTATGATCTTGTATATCATGCTGCGTAGCATCATTAACGAAATGGATTGAACGGCTATTGTGCATCTCAGATTTATACCAACTACTACTAGTAGGTAATAATACTAGCACTATTGACTAGTAGATACTGGTAGCTTTGATGCAGTCTGGAATACAATGGAGGACTTCCTTATCATGGATAGATTCATAACTGCCAGTGATAGGGGTATTGATATGACTATGATCATGATGCGCAGCAATAAGCAGATCGCAATAGCAATAGCAGACTCGTTTATTTACAAAATAAGGCACATAAGTATAAAATTTAAAATCAGCGACCAGGTCAGTGGAAACCACTTGCTCAGTTAAGAATTTCTTATTGATGATGATGCAGAATGCTGAATTCAAAAATCCCCAATCAATCAATCATGAACTAGCACGAGTACCCTGAACAAGTTTAGTAATTTGAGCAAGCCATTTCAAAGCAAATTCCTCCTCTGTAAACCTCAATGCAGAACGTCGAGCCCGTTGTCTCATTGCAATTTTTTCAGCTTCGGGAAGTGCCAGCGCTGCTTCAAACGCAGCTGCGAATTGCTCTTCCGTCTCGGCGCGGAAACCAGTTGCCCCATCGCCGAGATCAATTACGATATCCTCGCGTGGACCGCCTGAGTCATGAGTGACGCAGATCAGACCTGCGGCTTGATATTCGACGACGCAGATACCGAAGTGCTCGTTCCACATCCCGTTTACGCCGACGGAGGCGGTGCTTAGATGCGAGAGAACTGCGGGCCAGCTTGCGTCACAGAGGAAAGTAGTTTGATCACGGATGCGGAGCTCGTGGGCTAGAAGGCGAAGGTTGTAGATGTGAGTTTCATCGGGACTTGCGTGGCGGACTGAGCCGATTAGGACGAGACGGGGTGGAGGGACGTTGGCGTATGCTGGATTGTTGTTGCGTTCTTGGAGGAAGCGCGCGAATGAGCGTAGGACTAGTGGGTGGTTCTTTTCTGGTCGGAACTGCGCGATATAGAGAAGGACTGGTTGGCGGGTCTTCTCACTTTCATCGTCGACTGTGATCGTTGATTCCAATTCTGTGACGGCTGTTGGGGGGAAGACAACTGCTGGAGATGAGGGAGTACCAGTGCCTTCGTCTGTTGCAGGTGCCTTTTCCTTGCCCCAGATTGTACGGATATGCGCTGCAGTCCAGGAAGAGTTACACATCACGACGTCGATGTGTCGGCCAACCCAACCATACAGCTGAGCGAAGAGCTGCCAGTATCGGCGCTTGACGGTTCCTTTGAGACCCTTACCGGCTCCGGAGTTGATGCCTTGTACACCGGTCTTGTCGTCGAGCGAAGCAAGCATATCTGTTGAAATGGTAGGGTAGTGGACGTAAGCGCCAGTGGGAACGTCGGGGAAGAGCCACTTGCACATCGCAAGGGTAAAAGCGTAGCCCATGGTATCGACGAAAACATCAGGAACAAGCAGGGTGAAGGCATCGTAAGCGACGACCAGCGAACCCAGAGATTGGCCCAGCAATGTCATGTATGGGTATGAGCTGGCGACAACATACTTGCGTGTTGTTAAGTAGAGTAGGACGACGGCAGGGGCGTTCAAATGAATGTTGAATCGATTCTCAACTCGCTCGAGCATAGCTGCTTTATTGACTTCATGATCTCCGGTGTAGATCGCGCAGATCGCCTTGGGCCAGCGCTTTTGAGTTGCCCGCACTGCTTCCCAGAGTACTCGTTCGCCGCCTCCACCAGCATTACTATGAGAATGGTAAGCAAGGAGGTCAAGAAAGAGGAGAGATTCAGACAAAATGAAGGCTGTTCATACCAGAATGGATGAAAGAAACCAATAATACCATCCCACTCGTCCTCCCCACTTGTTCCACTGTCGCTGCTGCTTGTAGTATTCACCCCGCCAGGACCGGAGCTATCCACCTTCTCCCAGTCCTCATCTTCAGCCTGGCTCTTAGCCAAAGAGTTAGAAGATGCCTTTGGTCGTGGTGCCCGAGATTCTTCCGCCTCAGATCGCGCCCGCGCGATCACATATTCGCGACGAGAACGGGTTCGTCGGCGGATCAAACAGCCCACACCGCGGAAGATGAGGCCAAGCACACTTCCCGAAAGCTGCGGGAGGAAGATCGCGGTGACGACTAGAACGAAAATAACGAGAATAACATTTGACAGGAAAGCCATGATCTCAGATGTCACCAAGGAGTGCGCATAGTATCAGAGGAGAGAAAACGAGAGAGATCAAAGATCGGAGAGAGAGAGATAATCAGAGAGGTTGCAGGAGTCAACAAAGTGCCGCATCAGTTGACGTGTTGCTTCGTAACTTACATACGCGTCATGTGATCGCGGTGGTCTTCCGCGGAGCTTTTGATGCTTCACTCACTTCAATCCACTTGGTTTCTACTTCATCCTCTCCTTTCTACTCTGCTTTGTCTTCTGTTTGTTGCAATTCGCCCCGGCGATGAATTCTCTCCGCTCACACGCCTTTCGGGCCTCAATACCAAGGCATCGACCATCACTACGACCTTCGCAAATTCGGCATTTCCACCCGTCTAAGCCCACTCACAGTATCAACGATATCCTCGATGTCTCCGCAAGCTTTATCCACGGAGTCCACTCTATCTCCCATCTTCCTTGGGTCGCCTCGATCCCTTTAACGGCTTTAATTGTCCGCACATGCATTGGCCTACCTCTCCATGTCTATACGAAAATCAATGCGCGCCGAGAAAGAGAAATCGCGCCGCTAGTTTCTAGCTGGGCTCATTTATTCACGAAACAAGGAAAAGAGAGGGGGCTCAAGAAATCCGAGGTTGCTAAGTCTATCAAGGAGAGGCAGACTTCATTGCGGCGAGCGTGGAAGGTATCGTCAATGTACCGCTATGCCAGTCTCATTCAGATTCCGGTTTGGATCAGCTTGATGGAGAGTGTTCGGGGTATGTGTGGGAATAAGAACGGATTAGTTCCGTGGTTACTATCAATGCTGTCCGATGAAAATGGTAGTGCAGAGCACTTACATCTGGCTGTTGAACCAACACTCGCGACCGAAGGCGCACTGTGGTTTCCAGATCTATTGGCAGGTGACCCCACCGGCGCACTGCCAGTACTCCTTTCGGCTTCAATAATTCTGAATATCCGCAATGGATGGCGCACAACTTCGCGCAAGGAACTGGCAGATATGCCGAAATTACAAATGCTGCAGAATGGTTTCTGGAGCGGACTGCGTGTTTTCATGCAAGTCCTTGCGCTGAATGTCGGAGCTTCAACTTACTTTTATGAAATGCCGACTGCGCTTATGATTTACTGGATTACCAGTACGAATGTTGCAACATTTCAGACTTGGTTTATGGACAAGTATATGTTCGCCAAACCGCCGTTGCCAACTTGGTCCCGCAGATACACGGACTACAAATCTCCACATTCCTCTGATCCTTACATGCAGAAATTGCTATGATTTGTTCAAATGGACAGTGTTAGACAAAAAGATTCAGATACATGTATCGAAAATGGCCAGAAATTATCACCAAACTGGTCCCCCAACCCCACAGACAAAGCAGTGGGATCTGCTCCTTGAGAGATGTCTCCAACGCCAAGGGAAGTCTGGCTGAGTAATTCCGCACTCTCGGCCAAGGCAGCTTGTAGCAATCTCAAGCAGTTGGAAAATGGAGGAATACCGACCAGAGCATTGGGCGAGGCTATGTATTACCTCCGTCCCGAGCACAAACGCAGCGTATAAAGCACGCCGGTTATGGACTACCTTGTAAATAAGTATCATCAAAACTGTATAATAATTGAAGAACGGAAATTTTGTTGAAATTGAGTCTTGCTAAAGAGAAGCCAACACGATGAATGGAAGTTATTGCATTGATTGTCAATAGCCCATCATGCCCGCCAAAAATGAACAATCCTCAAAGGGTTTGAACCCTTCGAAGTTGCAGGATGCTCTCCACATGCATAATATTACATCCGAGCTTTATCCAAATGCTCGCTTTCAATTTCTCGAAAACGTTTGAATTCCTCGAGGGCACCAGGGTTTGTTACTGTTGCACTTGCCTTGACATCTTTGCCACTGATAATCTGCTTGACAGCGATCTCAACTCGTTTACCGTTGATCGTCATGGGTATATCAGACACATCCAGTACAAATTTCGGTACATGCCTTGGCGACAACCCATTCCGAATAGCAGCTTTGATTTGATCGCGAAAGGCCTGAGTCAAGAAGCATCCTTTTTTCATGAGGAGAAAGAGGAATACTTGTTCGTCGGTATCATTTGGCCTGCGACGACCGACACAAAGACAGTTACTGAAGTAATCAGTGAATGGCGGCGCTTCATTAATGGCGTATATTTCACCACTGCCGAATCGAATGCCAGAAGGATCTGTACTAATTAGCCTCCTCGATATTGTTGATCAAAGTATGCCCGACTTACTTAGAACAGCATCACTACGTCCATGCATGATATACCCTCCAGTTTTTGGATTCTTTCTCAGCCAATCATGCTGCGCCCATACATCGATATTCGCAAAACGTTCAAAATATGCCGCTTTGTATATCTTTCCTCCAGTATCGCCCCAAAAGAAACAAGGCATGCTCGGGAAAGGCTGTCTCATGATCATCTCACCGGCTTCACCCGTGTGCGCGATTAACTCCCCAGTTTCCGGATCAACGATGTCAACATCTGTTCCCAGACCCAGGACTTGCATTTCACCTGCATGAAGTGGCCCAGAAGGATCCATTGCGATGACATGGGTACCTGTCTCAGTCCCACCGGCAATATTGCATATCTGCACGGATTAGGGTTTAGGATACTAAGGTAATAGTGGTCTCGATATCTTATATATATTTACTTATAATACTAATAGTATTAGTAATAGTAGTAATCTAATCGTTAGTGTACTATATCTTTATTACTATAATGTATAGTAGAAAGGTCGTTATAGTCAGTGTTTTTTGTATAGATACCTATATTCTAGATAAATATAATAACGTTGCGATTAGGCGGCTGATTATATTTAGTACTGTTAATATGGTTAAGTGTTGCTTAGGTAGCCTTTATAAGCTGCTCTATACTGGCGATGCTAGGGTTTGCGGCGTTAGCGAGGTTTGTGCGGTTTTCGACCTACTGATTTAGCGGTGCGAATTTTAATATTGCTCCCCCTTTTCTATATACAGAAAGAGGGATCGCGTTCGCGTTCGTCCCAACAGCCATTTTGCACCTTAAACTGGGTATCAAAATGATGCTGGCGACGTAACAGATCTGATAAATGTATCGCGAGGTCGGTAGGACCTCTGGTTGTCGAGATAGAGCAAGAAGTCGATTTTGCCAAGAGATAGTTGTTTTTCTATTTTCTAAGCTATTACAGTTATTTTAAATTTACTCTAGGCTGATTTAGAGCTGATTTGGCTTTTTAGGACTCGATTGAAATTCTGGTTGACCTAATCTAATAATAGCATGGTTGGCCGAGCGGTTAAGGCGCTGCATTCAAGATAACTTGATATCTTACTCGTACTGAGTCTCGCAGTCCAGGAATGGACCAGGGTTCGAATCCCTGACCATGCATTTTTTTTTCTGAATTTTTTGGCCAGGACATTATTTTCCAAGCCATTGCGGTTAATTTGAATTTACTCTGAGCTCTGTCATTTACACTAAGGCAGTTGTGCAGAATTGAGATCTTAGATTGAAGAACAATCCCATGTTGATGAACAATGCATTTCGGTGCCCCTGTCGTGCCGGAAGAATAACATATCATCAAAGGGTAGTTGAAAGGCAACCTAGTAAATAATAGCTCATCTAAAGATCTTGAATTTTTCAGAAATTCATTTATAGTCGCAAAGTCCCCTCCGCAATTGCCAGTCGTAATCGGCACAACGTAAGCTTAAGGTAAAAGGTCGAAGCTCAGGAAGAATCCTAAACCTTTTCCGTAATTAAGACAGCCTTACCTCGATAGATAGAATAACTATCGAAAAACAGTATACTAAGCGTGATTTGTTTCAATCTCGCAATACACCCTTCAGCCCCAAGCTCAGGACTAATAGAAGTAAAGATAGCCCCCACCGACGCAGCCGCATGAAACAAAACAATAGCCCAAGGCGATGTCGCAACCAAAGCCGCAACTCGATCTCCCTGCTTAATACCACTTGGTTTCAAAGCACTGGCAGTCCGTCTAATTTTCTTGCGAAAGTCTCGCCAGGTCAGAAGTTCAGGTTCATCTCGGTAAATATCACGACCTTCGCGAATTCCGATTAGTGCAGGTGCATCTGGATTGGGATTCGAGAATACGGCATTCTCTGCATAATTAATTTTATGACCTGCGAAAAATTGGGGAATAGAACTCAAGAGGAGAGATTCGTCGTAGGCCTTGGTAATGGTTGGTGGGAGAGGTGGTGTCAGATTCAAGTAGGAATACAAATCGATCCAGAAATCATGCGGTTTCTCGATGGACCATCGATGGAGTTCCTTTGTATCGGTCAAATTCTTGCCGAATTTTTAATTGATATGATTTCGGTAATCGTTCATGGCTATTTTGCCTTGGCGCTGTGATGGTCGCCATAGTATTTCGGGCTCGCTTAATTCGCTTATCATAGTTGAAGTTTGGTCGGGAGATTGTGAAATAGGGATTTTTAGGCGATACGATAGCTCTAGGGAAAAAAAAAACCAGAGATGATTTATATTTCTACCGAATCTACTAGTTTTTCAGCGCTCGTTGGTTGGGATCAACTTCTCGAAGTCGGAGCTGGCCATGTTGCGGAGGTTTCGGTAGACTCGGTATTCTCGGTATCCTCGGTATGACTATAGTTGCGTGGTTTTTTGAGTCCAAACATGACGAATGTCGCAATCCTAGTAGGCGATTTGGTGGAACATTGATGCATTCCGGAAGTGAGAGATATGTTTGAATTTCAAGATTTCTTACGCCTATGATATCGGAAATCTACAGTTTCTATTCATCAAGTTAGTAATGTTTCCCTCGGAAAGGTGCATCTGAATACTCAGTACCTTTTCCGGTCAGTAAATTCTTAAAAACATAGAAATCATAAATAAATTGCAGATTCTTCCATTACTGTTACGTCTAGATTACCTTTGAGATATAGATACTTTTTTAATCAAACTGTGCTATAATATCGACAATGGTCTAAGAGTACGATTTTACGAAAAGCGGAAATGATATTGGTCACAAGTTCATTGATAGGATTATGGGCTATTGAGTATCCATTCAAGCACCTATAGGGTATATCGGAAGCCTGATACTCCCTCCAAAATATCCCCTTGCGAAGCCCTTTTGTTAAGCCGGGTGAGCTTGAACGACAGACAAATCACTAATATGATAGTGACAGCACAGCATCTAAGAGTGGTTTAGTTAGTACTAGTTTCTCTTAGTATGTACCAATCATTCAACTCACGTCAGACAAGCATATATCCCAGGGAGGTATTTAGGAGCATCCTGAGAGCGAAACACCAATGCACCAGCAATACCTCCCGTCCCGCCCATAATCACCATACTGGCACTGCAAAATGATCGTTTCCACTGTCCGCAGATATTGTTTGCCTGCCATGCCATTACACAGGGTAATGAGCTTTGTGAAGCCGAAGTGACTAAGAAAATGCCAAAATATTGAATCCCTGACGAGTTAACCCAGGCCATAAGGCACAGGCCACAAATGCTCTGTAAGCAGTTCCAGATAATCAATGGGCCCCGAGATCGATATTTGTCACCTATCCAGCCCTCGAGAAACATGAATGCAGCAGCGAAAAGGTAAGGCGGGGTACTCAGTACTTGCGATATACCGACGTCGAAACCCATTTCGTGGTTCAGAATGATTGGTAGGAAAAATGCTATCGCATATGCGATTACAGTATTGGCACTAGATCCAGTTAGTATACCTACAAATGCATCAAGTGACAATGCAACACCAACAAGAATATAAAGCAGTATGCCCAGATTTTCAAATCAAGGGCCGGTGTCAAAAAGAGGCGCCAGCTGAACGGCTCCTCTTGAACATCCGTTCGATCTCTTTCGAGAAGCCGAATGATGTGATCAATTTCTTGTGAAGTGAGAAACTTCCAGCTATTTTGCGCCTTTTGAGGAAAGTCAACAATTAGTAGCGCACCTATGACACCAATTATACAAGTTAGTACACCTTCCCAGATAAAAATGTACCTCCACCCTGAAAGACCGCCGACACCATTCATTTGCATGAATCCGTAGGCAAGAACGCCAGAAAATGATGATCCTGCAAGACTGATCAGGTAGAAGGATGCATATCGCTTATGTACATCATCTGCAAAAGATTAGCGTCTATAAGATACTTTGAAGGTGATGTGACTCACAGCGACGATACCACATTTGCAAGAGAAGAATCGTCCCGGGGAGTAATCCAGCCTCGAAGATTCCAACAAGAATTCTCAATGCAACAAGTTGGCCCCAGTTTTGGACGAACCCAAAACAGAGCATGATGATCCCCCATAATAGAACAGCGGCTGGCAGGAAAATTCGTGGGCCGACCTTCTGCACTAGAATAGCACTGGGCCATTGACAAATGACATGCGGAACGAAGAACATGATAATGCATAATGACTTTTAACTCTCAGCATTCGTTCATCTGATGTCTTTAGGTGATGGGACGACCTACATAGCGAAATCCTTGATCAAGTCCCAACTCCTTAGACATCCCCGCAATATTTGCAGAAGCAAGGTTCGTCCTATCCATCAAAGACACGGCGAACATAAGACCAAGCGCCGTAATCAAACGACGATCAATTTTATGAACAATCTTCCTCTCTTCGTGAGGGAGAAGTTCATCTTCGCTAGACTCCTGCTGCGTCAGGTCCGTCTTCTCGAGATGCTCCGTCATTGCTTTTTCGGTATCGTGATTATTTGATGACATTTCTCCGCCCCAATGATTGCTTCAATGAAGATGGATCGGATAATCGGATGTAAGTTAAACAAATGTTGTTTCAAGTGGAGCAAGAGAAAGATCTCATCCCCGGACTTTTCATGTCACGTCTCGGTAAACTCGGTAGAAGTTGTACAGGAGTGTTCCCCACTTGAGCCAACCTTGGAAAGCTTGAGCGACCCTCCCACGCTTCATATTCCCCGGATTTGAACTCAAAATAAATGAAAAATAGCTCGGTAGAGATGTGTCTGCCGAAGGTCTCGGTTATGAGGGTGGAGAGTTGGATATGCACTTCGTGACTAGATAGATGAGGTAAACAAAGTACCACGGCTTACGAGTATTTATTGCGCAATCCCAAATGACTTCAAATTTATTTGCATAATAACAAAGATTGAATCTTACTGATAATTATCACTACCAAATTGCAAAACCTTCAAAGTTGATCAAGTCAAAATACAATGTCTAGCTCCACAGTCTACAGTCCTAAGGACAAGCAGCTCGCTTTGGACTTCGCGTACATGGTAGAGTCATCCCACACTCAGATTTCAATCCAAATATTGATCCATAACTGACGATATGAAAAGTATGGCTACCCTCTCATTGAGTATGGCAAATTTGTAGCTCGTATGCCAAGACCAGCCACAAACAAGCTCAATCATGGCCGACGCCTTTCAACATCAAAGGATCTGCAAGTAATCCGACCTAACTCCGATACACTATACACAACTTTCTTCATGGATCTATCATCCAACGATCTCCAGATCGAGATACCAAAAATCGAAGAGCGCTACTGGTGCTATTCATTCTATGACATGTACGTATTTCCACAATTTTGTATAAATTGTAGTGGATTCCTAGCTCACAGACCCATCACACCAGGTATGGAAATGATATTGCCAATATTAGTAGCCTTCAAGGTCATCGCCCTGGAAAGTACTTGCTTCGATTTTCTCATGGGGATTACGGTCTTCATACAGACTCTCCGTCGAAAGAGGGCTATCAAGGATACGCCAATATGCCTACTCCATATGGTATATCCATTGCACGATTTGCGACGGATCAATCAATTTCGGACCAGACTTTGGTCAACAAATACCAAGATCAGATGAGACTTGTCTGCATTCCGCGAGATGAGAAAGTTGCTCCTCCATTGCAATTATCATTGTTCACAGCTCCAGAGCATAATCCATCTGACAAAGTTTCCATCGCTGAGGCCGTTATGCGTCTAACTGCAAAACTTGCCCCGGATAACCTTTCGCCTGTACCAGAAGACAGAAAATGGATTTCCCTCGCTCTGAAGCAGAGTGGAATTCAGAATGGTGAATTTACCTGTCTCAGTGGAGCCGACCTTTCACTTGTATATGATGCTGCGGAAAAAAAGGCCCAAGCCCTCCTCGATGCGCCTGGTGGTAGTCTCGATCATGGAAATGGCTGGAGCTCTGCTTATCCAGCATACCTTGGAAACTTCGGTTCGCACTACGCAGCCAGATATTCGATTGCCAAACGGGGTTATCTAGCTTTGACCAGTGAACAAGCAGTCTACCCATCTCTTTCTCGCGCTCTTCGACTAGAGTCCGACGGAGCCGTTTTGCTACGCTTTTCTCGCCGACCGGTTTTAGTCAAGACTGGATTTTGGAGCTTGACGGCATATAACGCTGAACAATATCTTGTTCCTAACAACATGAATCGGTATTGTCTTGGAGATCGGGATAATATGGTATTCCCAGATGGAACTCCGCTCAGTGATCAGAGTAAAGATGGGGAGTTTTGTATTTTGCTGCAGGGTGCTGATATTGTGCCGCCGAAGGAGTGGAGGGAGAATTGGTTACCTTCTCCGGCTGGAGGAGGGAAGATGTCGATTACGTTGAGATGGTATGGTGCTAAGGAGGAGATGATGGATGGATCTTATGAGTATCCTCGGTTGGAGTTTATTAAGGCAATTGCCGAGCCTAAGAAGTCGATGTTGTGAATGGTTTTCAGACTTTGTGCTCTTCAGTATGTTTGATTTCAATATGATTTGATTCAATCGTAATACTATGTCCATGGCGCTAGATTCTATTCAACGGAGCGAATCGAGGATATCCATGATCTCGTACATCCATATTTCATCAGTGTATGCTCTGCAATGCTTAATTACAAGGATTAAAATCCTCCAAATTAAAAAAATTCTCAATCGACCAATCCGTAAAATTCTCAAAAAGCCCACTCGGAAACTCCTCCGCCTCCATAGTAAAAAGTAAATCCATCCTCGGACTTATTTCCTTCGAAAACGGAAATAATTCATGAACACCCGATACCGAAGTATAAGTTCTCTCACTCTCATTGAAAGCCCAAGCATCCTTGTTAGAACCAGGTATGCCAAGGAGCATATTAGGCGAGACACCACGCGATAAAATATCGATCTTGAATCTTTTTATTTTTTCTAAAACTGCGCCTGCGCCGGGAAACTTCACTGTCCTTTCGTTCATTATTTCGATGAGGATGTTTAGTTCTTCGAGAGACAAGGGATCGGGATTTGGTGCTGTTTCTGAGCTGGTGGTGGCGTTGCTTTCGTAGCAGAGACTGCTTAGTTGTGGGAGAGATGCTACCATCATTGACCAATTGTTTATGGGCATGAGGTAGTTGATATCATCTCGGTAATCCATCTCTCGGTATAAACGGATGATGCAAGATGATGCGACCAGGGTTATGGTAGATATGACTGATGGGTGAAAGAATCTGCCATGGACGTGAAAGAATGTTATGACGCAGGTGAAATACCAAGTATACATCTCGTAAAGAGCTCGGTCATATATTCCTTTCTCTGAATCATCGAATATACGAAGATGTAATGGGATATTTGCAATCCAGTTTTTAAGATCTTCAAGTATAGTTAAAGCTTGCTCTGGGGATGCTGCGGGATCCCGAGGCTGGAGAGGCAGCATCTTTGCGAGGATTGTCATTAGGTCTGTGTAAAGCACGAAAAGTAGAGCCTGGCTATCATTGGGGTCTTCGAAGTCAGTTATCAAAGGTAGACGTAGATCAAAGTCTTGTGGTTGGATCATTTGAGGCCGCCCGAAGCAGATTGTATGTAACTTGTCTTGGGCATATAGAAACCAGGCTATTCGTCGAGCACATCCAGGGGTTGATCTTTGAGAGTATGTTGATTCTCTGTGAAGTCCAATCTGAAACGCGAAACGAATAGCGAGTCCAAGCCAGCTCCAACCAGAGTCAATGGTCACGACGGCCGGAGGTGTGACCGTCCATAGAGTTAGTAGACATACAGATTTGAGTATAGTAAGTGGATCATGTTCGTGATTTGAGTAGAAAAGAACTTTAGCTCGAGCGTAGAATCTTTCACTTTCAACGAGACTTTTCGTTGATTTGGGATGGCGGAGGACAGAACCTGCCAAACAGAGAGATTGTTGAAGAAGGGTTGATGAACATGCAGAGGAGACATCTTGATGGTCGACCACTGGGATTCGATGATACAAATATTTAAAATATAAAGAGCTGAGTGCTTCGGTCATTGATTTTGGTTGTAATTGGTCGGCCCCCGTGGAAGTTTGAATTTGTGCCTCTATCGATTTAGATAGAACTCCGACCGCTGCTGGAGTCTCGCATGAAAGCGGGCCTTGAGTAGACAACACTGAGAATTCTCCTATATACCCTTGATTGTCTGAAGTAGCTGGAGATGAGTGTACTGCGAAGGTCCGGCCCTCATTTTGGTCGGGAAGCCGGGAAACTTCTCCGGGATGTATTGAAGAAGACGAGGGCGAAGTTGCCCCCACGCTGCTGTGCGATGAAAGGTCCGACACCCCGGGGACTTGAGATTGTTGATGAACCTGAGGTTTTGATAGTCTTGGTTGTTCTCTTTTGCGACATATTTCAGCACGTTTCTCACAATTTGTGCAGTTGCCACCATTTCGGAGATGTAGAATTAAATCGCATTTGACCTTGCGTGTACGACATCGTTGGCAGACAACTCGTGAGCGACTCCGGGGTATTCGTCGGGTTTCAGGTGATGACATCGCGGCAATTGTACTCCATACGGGGGAAAATAAGGACTGTTTCAAGAGTGCAGATCGAGTGCATGTCAGACTGGCATTCTTGCATTCTCCAGAATGTTTCGGCCGAGGTTCAGAGTTGTTCCCCTCTTGCGGAGGTTTCCTTTGCTGGTTGAACCATCGCACATACCCCTCCGGACCCACAGGGCTTATTCTCGACCAAGTTGGGATTGAATTGATGACATTTACATCCTAGATAGATTGATTGTACGGAGTATGGTAAATGGGGCTGCCAGCCCCATTTATGGAGATACCTGCAAACCTGGCTGCCATTGGGTATCAGAAGTAGTACGGGAGTAACTAGCACTACGTGATGTATTCACCAAATATTCTGCATAGGCAACGAGAACATCTCATTTGAAAGGAAGATGAAAAACAAGAGCTGATAAGAGAGTATACCACGGAGTATAATAGTCAAAACATCGGAAGATATTGACCAGAGCGAAGGAACCTTCTTGGAAGTGGGTAGCATTCGGCTCGAAAGGCCAAAAATCATGCGTACGAGCATACTACAGAGGAATATGGGGGCTGGTAATATACGGAAGTAGTACTTCCTAGTATATTATTATGGGCCTCAGTCTCCGTAGCACCGTCATGCAATCTATTCGAGAATCTTGGAAGTATTTCTTGGTTAGTGTAACTATACCAAGAGGAACAAACTTGGTTGAACACCGTTACCAACACAACACCAGCCTCCATTTAATTTAAATGGGCAGATACTGACTAGCTAGGTGACTAGTAGTCAACGTCAGCGCAGCAGAGTGCTCCATCGCAGTACTCTGTATAGTAGGGGCTAACCATAAGAGACGTAGATGGACTGTCGGAGGGTGGCCAGACCCACCGGATTCAAGATCCAAATTAACTATGGCTGAGTCTGAGGTCATCCAGCCCCTCGCAGATGCCCATGGACTATCATTCTAGTCTGAATCTGTACTCTAGTTAGTTAGTTAGTTAGTTACTCTGGTCAGTTGAGTTGTTGACGGATTGCGTGGCAGCGCCACTGTTGACTGGGTTGCCATGACAACCGGGTGATCTCACCAACCATTTGGCTGGTCCAATGCAGATCGACCACTCGGCAATCTATTTTTTAGGGTGGATTTGGGGGATGAAAATGGGAAAATACAGTAATGAACCAATCATAAAGCAATCCATTAAAATTGAGTGCGAAGTAGCCCGCCCAGACGGGTGATTGGGTGATATCAAGTGGAGTGTTTACTTTTGCTTCGATCAACCCAGCCAGGCCGATCATCACTCTGGCCCTTCTGCTTCTTGGCCTTTGCTTCTGCCTTTTGCTCTCTTCTTCTGTCCTCATCCCCCTCTACTCACACTGCTTTCCTCTTGAATGCAAAAAAAGTGAAAAGAAAGACCAAATTCCTCTCATCTACTCTCCACTGCTACATCTGTCAACCGCGTGGCACCATGATCGCCGATCCTGGAATGCAGCCCTGCCCTTGATCGATTTTGTCTCAGATTCGAATCATTAGTTTTTTAGCATCTCCGATGGTGCGTCGACGTGTCAAGCGCAGCCCACTGGCCGTGCTTCTATTAGCTCTACTGGACTCTTCAACTGTTGCTGCTATCAGCAGCTCCATTTACACTCCATCTTCCATCTTTCTCTCTCCACAACACAACAACTCGCTGGCCTACCTTTTACGCCCCAGCACCGATGATGCAGATAAGACCCAGTTTCTCTCTCTGAATATCTCCGATCTCGATGCGAACAGCCCCGCTTTCACCACCTTACTTCACGAAACTCCCTTCCAAAACACCGAGCAAACATCGGCCTTTGTTCCGGCCATCGATGACCGAGGTATCATCACCGTCTACACTGGTGACTGTCACAGTTCGACAGCCCAAAGCCCGTCGTCGCTATGGCGGTTTACTCCCAACAACAGCAGCTCAACCGGCAATGGAACCTGGGATAAACTATCTGTAAGCTCGGAGGACAACAAAGCTCATACCCCGCCGAACTACCTGGCCGCTGGATTTACATACACGTCGAGCAATGACAGCGACGCTTCGATCTACTCGTTTGGTGGGATGTGTCCCTTCTCCAACAGCACGGACGAAACATGGGTGTCTGCGGCCAACTACTCCCAAACGATGGTCGCTCTGACCCCAAAGTCGAAAGTGAACACCGAATTCGAGGCTACAATCACTGGAGAGCGAGCTCCTCCTGTGCCGGAGGCGGGGGTGGCGGTCGTTCCACTGGCACCCTCATTCTCACTGACTGGAATCCAACGAGACTTCCTTTTCATCGGTGGTCATACACGACAAGCCTTCCTCAATATGTCCCAACTCGCCATCTTCTCTCTCCCACAAGAAAGCTGGAGTTTCGTGGACGTGAGCATGGAAAGTAAGCTCAGAACGGAGCTTGCTGTACGCGACGAGGCTTCCGTAGAGCCACGATCTGGTCATGCAGCTGTCCTATCTGAAGACGGCAAGAAGGTCTATGTGATTGGAGGCTGGGTGGGAGATACGTCTACCCCAGCTAACCCGCAGTTCGCAGTTCTCGAACTTGGAGAGGGATTTGGGGGGTCCACTGAATGGACGTGGAAGGTTCCGTCTTCCTCGGTGTCCGAAGAAGTTGGCATTGCTGAGGGTACGGGTCTTTATGGACACTCGGCGGCCATGCTTCCTGGAGATGTTTTGATGATCGCAGGAGGATACAACATTCCCAAACAATCGTCCAAGCGAGCAACCTCAACACAGCATAACTCTCAAATCTACCTTTACAACGTGACCTCGAGCAGCTGGGTGAAATCATATTCGAATCCTTCAGTCTCCAAATCTGCTTCTTCGGCCAGTGTTACGAAGTCTCACAGTGGTGGCCTTTCCTCTGGCCAGAAAGCTGGATTGGGCGTTGGTCTGGGTATAGGTATTCCCATCGCTATTCTGATAGCGGTATGCCTTTGGAAATATGATCGCAAGCGACGAGTGAAGGGCCAACGAGACTCGCAACTCCGCGAACTGGCTTTGGGGGCAGAGCGAGCTCATTTCTGGGGCCGTGATGACCCTCACCAAGCAAGCAGCGTTCGCAGCTCTCAAATGAGCGAGAACAACGCTGCCTACTCATGGACAGGGAATGAGAGCCTCCGATCGAAACCATCTTGGAAAATGCGAGACCAAACCGAAGGCGCTGCAGAACAGACGACCGGTCTTCTCATGGATTCCAGTCCTACGAAGAATAGTCGGCCTGTCGCTCAATATCAACAAAAGCCTTACAACCGACTTTCCGGATGGGAACGCCGTCGAAGCGAAGCTGCGAGCGAAATTCATCCCATCGATGAACGAGAAGAAGACGAGGCTATTTTCCGGGAACGCCTGATGGCAACGATTCCCTCCGAAGAGAGACCCAAAATACACGACCCCGATGATCCTTTCTCCGATACCCCCTTCTCTACACCGCGAAGCACGATATTCGGTGTTGGCCTGGGCCCATTCTACACTCGACGCAAGGATGGCGGAGCCGCATCCATCGACGGCGATGCATCAAAGAGTGAACGAACATCCACGAATCTATCCGACGCATCAAACTTCTCCTTCTCATCCACCAAAACTAAACCAACTGGCCAAGTAAACCAAGCCAAAGGAGTCGTCGTGGACCGCCCATTAAGCTGGGCCAGCAGTGGTGGCCACTCAATAACCGCAGCATCAACGCACAGCAAAGAAACCACACAAAGCGACGCCGACGGAATGACCGCACCATCAGAAAAGTCCTACTCAGCAGACTCATACTCAACAGCTCAAAGCACATTCTCCCACCGTCAAGCAGAGAATGAATCTCTCCTAAACGATACCATCGAAACACCAATCACCCCAACCGATTCATCTTCCCCATCTAAACTCGCCCCGGCATTCAAACCACGTACATCGGATTGGATGCTCCAAACCGTTCGTCGAGCATTAACCCTCACCCGTCGCGGTACAAGTACCCTAGACGAAGACGAATCCGCACCACTAGCCTCAGGCGTCGATCGTCGAAGCACAATCCTAATTCCCAATTCAACCTCGATCGCAAACCCAGCATCCACCAGCGGAACAAGTACACCACGCCGCGCAGTCAGCGCATCAGCAGAACTATTCCGCCGCAAACAAGGCGCTAAAGACTGGAATGCGAAAAAGAATCGAATGTCGGATACCGGGCTTCGTGGTTCTCGATCTACACGTGACGACTTGTTTATTGGTGCACCGGGGTATCTTGGTAATGATGATACTTGTGATGAAGATGAAGATTGGGATGTTGAGGAAGCGGCTGAAGGAAGGAATGTTCAAATGACGTATACGGTTCCACGAGAGAAACTTCGGGTTGTGAATGGGAGTGCGAATGATAATATTTCCGAACGATCTGTTAGTCGGAGTGTGAGTGCTGGTACGAGAATTGTGAGTCGATGAGTCGATGAGTTACCTACCCTTTCTATCTACTCGAGGGTAGACTAGGTCTACTGCTGTTTTTTGAGGATTGCTGTTTCTTTTTGGTTTGTTTTCACTTCTTCTTGTACGTTTGATTATGTTTTTCCAGCGTGCGATGATTCCCTGATGATTGTTACTATTTTCCTTCTTCTCTTTGGAAAGATTGTACAAGATGCTATTATGGTTATGCCCCAGTGATTATGGATGATGGATCGTTTTGTGTGTGTTCGTGTACAAATGGGCTGGATCCTTATAGTATGCAGATTAGTGCATACATACTCTTCTGTGGGAGTTGATTTCGACTTTGAACTCAAACTACACTTTGGACAGTCTGGTTGGTTGGTTGGTTGTTTGTTTGTGGAGTGATGGGATAGGATGGGATGGCGCTATGAGTCAATGAGTTTAGATACGATTCGGGTACAAACAAAATCGATTTATCTTTTAACATTCGCATTCAAGTTCATAACTACGAAAATATTTTGTGACTAGTAATGTAGATGGAAGACGATGGTCCTCGTAATTCATTGCTCATGCATTCCATTTAAAGGTTTTGTTTTCAGCCCAATTGGCTGTACAAGATATATCAAACTCCGAAATGAGATACTTCAGGAACCGAAAGTGGAAGTATGAAGTACTGTATAAATGACAAAAAAGTGTAGAACAGAAATAAGGAAAAGGGGGAAACAAATCAACGAAAATGATATCTATATAAATCTCATAGCCCGTGAACACTTCTGCTTTTGTAAAAGACTTTTAAATATAGTCCCATAGACCAAACCTACCTAGTCTAAGCACCATTGGGAGCAGTAGCTGGCTTAGTAGGAATGGTGCTGGGAAGAGGGGGGAGAAGGTTCTTTGCGCTCTCACGAGCATACTGGGCCATGAGAGCATCCATAATGACGAGAGAGGACATGGCCTCGACGATGGGGACAGCGCGAGGAACGACGCAGGGATCGTGACGACCCTTAGCCTCGAGGGTACCCTCCTCAAAGCCGTAGGTAGCGGTAGTCTGGGCCTGGCCGATGGTGGCAGGGGGCTTGAAAGCGACGCGGAAGTAAATAGAGGCACCGTTGGAAATACCACCTTGGATACCACCAGAGTTGTTAGTCTTAGTGGTAAGGCGTTGAGTGCCGTCGGCGGAGGCAACGGAAGTGAAGGGGTCGTTGTGAATGGATCCCGGGACTTCACAGCCGCCGAAGCCGGAGCCGATTTCGAAACCCTTTGTGGCGGGGATACTGAGCATGGCGTGGCCGAGCTTGGCCTCGAGCTTGTCGAAGCAAGGCTCGCCGAGACCGACGGGGACGTTGCGAATTACGCAGGTGACTGTTCCACCGATGCTGTCGTGGTTGTCACGGAATTTCTCGATCACCTTGGTCATGCGCTCGGAGGCGGCGGCGTCGGGGCATCGGACGGGTGCGAATTCGTCGACGGTTTCGCGGGTGATGGTCTCGAGGAGCTTGAGGTATTCGGGGTTGGTGGAGGCGGTTGGGTGTTCGGGGGTTGGGGGGTAGAGGTATTCGTTGCCGACGGAGGAGACGAAGCAGACAATCTCAACGCCATGCGACAACTTCAGGTACTTTTCGGCGATGGCGCCAGCGGCAACACGTCCTAGTCGAGAATGTTAGTACCGGTAGAGGCGATATGACCCATATGTATATGCATTGGTCATATAGTGATATGTTGGTACGTTGATCGGTGACTCACCAATGGTCTCACGGGCACTGCTACGGCCACCACCACTGCTAGCCTTGACGCCATACTTCTCGAGGTAAGTGAAGTCGGCATGGCTGGGACGAGGGTACAGATCCATTGTGCTGTTACCGTAGTCCTTAGGGCGTTGATCCTCATTGCGGACCAGCATACCAATGGGTGTACCCAGCGTCACTCCAAACTCGGTTCCGGATTGAATCTCGACTCGGTCCTTCTCGTTGCGCGGGGTTGTCAGGGCACTCTGACCAGGACGACGACGGGTCATTTGAGGCTGGATGTCGTCCTCAGTGAGTTGCATGCCGGGAGGCACACCATCGACGATGCAGCCGACGGATCGGCAGTGAGATTCACCATAGCTGGGGGAAAATGTTAGTGAGAGCGCAAGTAGTCAATTATGTTGGAGGGGCAATCATACGTGGTGACTCGGAAGTGTTCACCCCACGTCGACATGATGGAAAGATTGGATATGAGTTGATGTGAGGGAGGAAGTAGTAGGAGTGGAAAAGAGAGAAAGAAGAGAAAATGCTCGCAACTGACTCAGAGCTGAGAGATGCAAGTCCAACGAGTCAAACGAGTCGAGAAGGCAGGGAATCATCTTTCTTTCTTGTGCAACGCGGGCAAAAAGAAAAGTCACGCTTTCCCCCATTGGGACTAGCTCCCCCGACTATCGGCTCCACCAAATTCGATCATTTCATCAATCAGCCACTTCCAGCTCTACTTTCTTGTTGTCACATCTCTCTCTATACTGCTATGCCCCCACGGATTCACGGTGTCACTAGACTCCGTCCTTTCCAATGGGTCCGATATAATTCCTCCTACCCCGTCCATCGCTTCGCCGAACTCGCAAGTCGTCCGCAGTCGCGTCATCAGATCTACCAGTCACTATCGACAGACCCTTACGTCAATCTATCGATCGAACACTTCCTCCTAGAAAATGCCCCTTCCGATTCAAGTATCCTCTTCCTTTATATAAATCGCCCATGTGTTGTGATAGGTCGCAATCAGAATCCCTGGTTAGAAACCGATCTCCGCGCTTTACACAATGATCGCCGATCCAACTCCAACACACCCAGTATACCCCAAGACGATGACGAGACGGCGGTATTTGTCCGACGACGATCCGGTGGTGGTGCAGTCTTCCATGATGAAGGAAATCTTAATTATAGCGTGATTTCACCTCGTACATCGTTCACCCGCGATAAACATGCAGAGATGGTGGTTCGCGCGTTACATCGCGTCGGTGCGACGAACACTAGTGTTAATGAAAGGCACGATATCGTCATGACACCCGGAGAAGAGCTGAAAAATGATCCCGAAGAACCTCCCGCGCGCAAGGTCTCCGGCTCAGCTTTCAAGCTCACCCGTCATCGAGCTTTGCATCATGGGACCTGCTTGTTGGATTCGCCCAATATCCATGACCTGGGTCGATTCCTGCGCTCTCCGGCTCGCGGGCTTATTCAGGCGAAGGGGGTGGAAAGTGTTCGGTCGCCCGTTGGAAATGTCTCGCGCGCGATGGCCGATTCATTTTTCTCCATGCAGGGCGTGATGGATAATGTTATTGAGGAATTCGTGCGTCTTTATGGTGTCAACCCGGATGCGCTCTTGCGAGCCCGACGCGCCCGTGCTTTGGAGCCGGAGATTTTCGCGGGTGATAGCTGGGTGTCGGGTACAGTGGGTGAAATCCAAGGAGAACAAGAGCCGCAGATTGGAAAGGGAATTGCCGAGTTACGGGTAAGTTTTAGCTCTGGCAATTGTTAGCGACCGCGACCGCGACCAGCAAAGATCCTGACTGACATTGGGAATAGTCTCTTGAGTGGAAATATACGCAGACTCCACAGTTTACATTCTCGACATATCCCATTGAGGACGATCCTCGCGAGCGTCCCCCTCTTCCGACCTCTCTCCCTTCCTCGGTAAGTCTTGTCGGAAGAATACACTCGATTATTTCTTGTTGCTGATTTCGTTCCAGACTCGAGCTTTCCTACGGTTGAAGCATGGCGCTGTCATTGAGAGCAACATTTCTATATCCTCAGACGAAACTGTCGCATCTGAACAAGCTGCTCGCGTACACCAAGTTTTGAATGGTCAGAAGCTGCATGAGATCACCTTCGAACGCTGGGTCGATCTTTTGCAGCAAGGCCTTGTTGGCACCGACGGAGCAACCGAATCGGTTATGCAAGAGCTTTCTCGGTATCTTTCAGATATGCTTGGAGGCCATTGATTGATTGATACCCCAACATCATATCATGTATATATTGCATCTGTATAATAACTGTATCATATTTGAAGTGATCATCTACTAATAATGCAGCTAGACAGTACTACTGTTTTAGTACTGCAGGCTGCAGGCTGTCTCAAATCTGCGGGAAAATGTCTTTGTGAGGCAAAGATCGACTTGGCATTCTGGCTAAATGAGACTCGCATGATCTATTTAGCCACTGACTGAGACTGACACTATCGGTGTATCAGTGTAAATCAAACTCATCAAAACTCAACCAGTTTGGAAATTGATAAATTGCCAATGTCATGGCAAAAGAAATGAATACTAAAATTAGAGTTGAGGCATGCAGATAATCAGCCCATTCCATCTTTTTTCCATCAACAATGTCCTCGCATGAACGTAGTCAGTTCCGCCATTCGTTGACTCGGTGCTCGATCCATCAACAAGTAAGCACGAATAGGAGTGTCCAATAAGTCCAATCACCGCTCTATCCATGAATACTACTAGTATAGCAGACAGTACTTGCCACTGAACAACAGTTCACAGGCAGTTGAGTGGTACAATCTCACCCGCCAAGCCAAGCCCTAATTCCAACCCCCGCAACCGTAGACAAAGGAGGGATCGCCTCTCCGGCTAATGATAATGACAATGCTAGTCCTAAAGTACTACAAACTAGACTGAATCTAGACCAGTCGTATCATTTACAGCCTTTTCAACAGCCGTCCATCGACTGTTAATACCTAACAGTGTAATGTCAATGCTCTAATGTCACATTGAACTCCACACTTTACAACCTTAACTACTTAGTTGGTTACCCCACCCCCACACCCCCGCTCAATCAATTCAACAAAGCTGGGGAAACCAAAGACCCCTTGGCATGTAGGTATTTTATTTTATTTAATTTTCTTGTTCGACCCGCGCTCTGGGCATGCGCTCACTTGTGGCTTCGACCTCGGATTCGTGGACTCATTTCCCCCGTCTTTGCTCGTCTATCTTCGTATTGTTTTCCGCCTCTTACATGTCTTCCTTGCTCGAGGCCAAGCTGCTTAGCTTTCCACATTGTGAATTTGTGAAGCTCGGCTGACACCTTCTTATATCGTGCACTCACTCGCTTGCTCTGTTTTTCTATCTATTTTCTCTTTCTAGCTTTGCCTTTTGTCCTTTGCGCCTCCCTTGCCAAACCTGACCTGGCTTGACGCTCAGTACCCGTCGGCTATCGCTGGTCATTGCTCTTCCCTCACGCTGGGTTCGATCTATTGCCGTCTTGGAGTTCAAATAGAAGCACAACCCCAGTCGAATCTCAGGTGAAGAGACTTCCTGCTTTACAGTGATAGTGACAACTCTTCTTTTCTCCCTACTTGTGTTTGTTCAAGGGTTACCCTTGTTCCTTCGCCATGTCGTGGATTCTCAAGAAGATCGTCCACAATGAGGCGATGAGGACTGATCCTAAGGAGATTTATGGATGGAGAGTATATGCGCTGGCGTGTTCTGTGAGTCCCTACCACCCTGAGATGTGAGCGATGCCGTTCTGCTCTTAGCTGTGATCACTAATGCGCCACTAGGCCTGCTGCGGTGGAATGCTTTTCGGAATGGACTCTGGCATCATTGGTGGTGTCTTGACAATGGATCCCTTCAAGGCGTAAGTATTAACATGAGCTTTCCAATGATGAAGCTAATCTTCTTTCTTAGGACTTATGGGTTGGAGGGTCTCGATAAAGTCGCCCAAGCAAATCTCTCCGCCAACATCGTCTCTACCCTCCAGGCGGGGTGCTTCTTCGGCGCTCTATTAGCCTCCCCATGCGCTGATCGATGGGGTCGGAAATTGTCTCTGATCGGCGCTGCCATCATTGGTATCATTGGAGTTGTCATGCAAACTGCAGCAAGTGGCCATCTAGAGGCTATGTATATCGGACGGTAAATAACTACAGAAATTAATTTCTCGCGATCCGGACTGCTAACTTTTTCAAGACTCATCACAGGCTTTGGAGTCGGCGGCGCATCCATGATCAACCCACTCTACGTCTCTGAAAACGCACCCCGAGCAATCCGAGGTGGTCTAACCGGTCTATATCAACTCTTCATAACAATGGGAATCATGCTCGCATTCTGGATAAACTACGGAGCCGTCCAACACATTTCCGGAAACGCAACTTACCTCGTCCCACTAGCCATGCAAGGTCTACCGGCCGTTCTCCTCTTCATCGGAATGCTTCTTTGCGACGAGTCGCCTCGTTGGCTCGCTAAGCAAGATCGATGGGAAGAGGCTCGCGCTACGCTTTGCAAGGTTCGCAATTTACCACCTGACCATCCTTATTTGGAGGATGAGTTTCAGGCTATTGCTCTCCAACTTGAGCAGGAAAGAGCTCTTGTTGGTGGATCTGGTTTCTGGGATCTCATGAAGGAGATGTGGCTTATTCCGGGGAATCGGAAGAGAGCTATTATTTCGATCTTTTTGATGATTTGTCAACAGATGACTGGTACTAATGCGATTAATTATTACAGTCCTCAGATCTGTAAGTTTCATTTCCTTCCTCATTTGAAGATTCTCTGGCATTTCTTGGTTGAATATTAAAGCTAACCATCCCCACAGTCAAGAACGTAAGCTTCATCGCCGGGTCCCGTTAACAAGAACAACAGAACAACTGCTAACAAAGTGATACAGCTCGGTGTAAACGGAACAGCAACCAACCTCTTCGCAACAGGAGTCTACGGCATCGTAAAAATGGTCAGCTGCGGCGTCTTCCTAATCTTCGTCGCCGACTCCCTCGGTCGTCGCCGTTCCCTCCTCTGGACATCCATCGCACAAGGTCTAGCAATGCTATACATCGGTCTATACATCCGCATCGCACCACCCGTCGAAGGCGCACCCGTCATTCCAGCCGGTTATGTCGCGCTCGTTTGCATTTTCCTATTCGCTGCATTCTTCCAATTTGGTTGGGGGCCTGTTTGCTGGATTTATGTTTCTGAGATTCCTACTGCGAGACTTCGGTCTTTGAATGTTGCTTTTGGTGCGGCGACGCAGTGGCTTTTTAATTTTGTTGTTGCGAGGGCTGTGCCGAATATGCTTGCTACTGTTGGCTCTAATGGATATGGGTGAGTGATCTTCCTGCGAAGATTAAAGGGCTTTACCTCCAGTGAAGGTAGTATCTTGCTAACATGAGGCAGAACATACATTATCTTCTCTTGCTTCTGTCTCTCGATGTTTGTCTTTGTTTGGTTCTTCATTCCAGAGACCAAGGGTAAGTCGATGTTGGTTCTCGACAATGATGTGAAGAAATTGCTAATCACTATCTGTAGGAATGTCGCTCGAGAAAATGGATGAGTTGTTCGGAGTTACTCAACTCGTTCAGCAGAAGACTGCTGATCCAGAACTTGGATCGACTGGAGGTGATGCGGACAGGACCGTCAGCATTGATGCTGGGGATAGCAAGGCTATTGAGGGCGGCGTATCACATCGGGAGAATGTGGCACATTTCAAGTAGTATGATATGAGTTGGTAATCTAGTTTGCAGCTGAGAATGAAATGAATACTAGTCATACAATACTGCCTATCTCCGCCCTCACCAAGGCCGATGCTTCTCATTCATCTTGGCCACCTATCATAAGATACGAATACGACAACCCAACTGCACTATCTGCTATATGAAAATATCCAAGGTAAAGAGAGTGTTTCTATCCGAATCTAACTAACAGTCTATGCTAAACTATCTAATGCGCGGCAGCCATGCAGAAGAAGAAAGAAAAGTTCCTTACCTATCTATGATCTATTGAGTAGCAACGAGTGTCGGGGCTCGGCTCTCTGTATTCATTCGGCGAAATTCAGAAAAACCTAGAAAGTAAATACTTTCGTCAGCCGATGGACTGAGTAAGGAGAGATTATATCCCGTGAGCCACCAAAGCGATGCGCGTGAAACAATGATAACACATGGCTAGCAGTATCATCGAACACTTGGACTCCACGCAACACTGGAATTTGAAATGCCCACTGGAAGTGATGCGCGTGAACGATAATAACACATGGCTAGCAGTATCATCGAACACTTGGACTCCACGCATACTTCATTGCAAATGCTCCACCCGAAGGTCATGCGAAATGCGAAAGAAAACTTACCGAAGTGAAACCAGTATATTCGAGACGAATTCGGCCAGGTATGGAGGGAAGTGTCGGAAAACCTAGAAAGATGAACTTTCGTCAGCCATGAGACTGAGTAAGGAGAAATTACATCTGAAATCCACCCAAGTGATGCGCGTGCTCGATGATAGCTCATCGGCACCTGGACTCCACGCACACTTTTTTCCAGTTGTAAAGGCTCCACCCAAGTTGATGTTGTCGAGAGGGTCATGCAAAATCCAAAAGAAAACTTACCTCAAGAATGTTGGGGTAAAAGGGTTAATGGAAAGTTTCCGAAGGAAACTATTCTGAAGCCGAGATTGCTGGTAGAAAGGAACTTCCGTGGGGAGGTTCCAAGGGTTGAATGATGATAAAGAGTGCGTTATGCACCCCTGAAGGCGTATTAGAACAGGCAGCTCGTCCTAAAGAAGTCAGATCTATCTGAAAAAGAAAATGATACCTAGAAGGAACGAAGGTCAGCTTGGCCATCATAAGAACGCATGACTGCCGCGCAAGATCAAGTTCCAATCAATCCAATGAAGCTCCAACAACCATCCTCCACCCCGAATCCAACCCGAAATCCCTCATCAAGACAATAACTCAAGATCAGTTGAATGAAGAGATTGAACATAAAGTATGATCAGGCATCAGAGCGGACTGGCAAAGGAACCTAGAAGAAGAGAAGCCGTCAGCTTGGTGCTAAAGCTGGTGAGGACTTAGATATATCAGTGGTGTTTGAGCAGTCATAGTTGTACCCCTAGATACACTTCAGCCAAATCTGAAGTGAGTCGGGTCTCAACCATTGCTGGCCTTTTCGGAACTATGACAGATGATGGTGGGATCGGGAAGTCGATAAGTCATGGTTGTACCCCTAGATACACCCAGATCGAGCTGGGTGAGTCGGGTCTCAACTATTGCTAGCCTTTGCGGAACCATGATGAGTCGGGGAGTCGAAGTCGGGAAGTCGAAGTCAAAGTCAAAGTCGAAGTCAGGGGATGCCTCACCTAGAGTAGATTTGCTTGGAAAATCCATGAGAGACGTTAAAGGCCTCATGTCGAATGCGATAATCAAGTATCAGAGCAGACTGGCAAAGGAACCTAGAAGAAGAGAAGCCGTCAGCTTGGTGCCAAAGCTGGTGAGGACTTAAGTATCGATAGTATCGGTGGTGTTTGAGCATTCATGGTTGTACCCCTAGATACACTCAGCCAAATCTGCAGTGAGTCGGGTCTCAACCATTTCTGGCCTTTGCGGAACCGTGATAGATGATGATGATGGTCGTGGAGTCGAGGTTGGGGGAGTTGAAGTCGGGGGTGCCTCACCTAGAGTATAGTTGTTTGGAAGCAATGAGAGACATTAAGGGTCTCATGCAGAATGCGATGATCAGCGAACTCGGAGCCTGCAGAGAAGAAGACACACTATCAGCACAAAGCTGGTAAGGACTTGCACCCACAAGACTCCAACTTAGATCCAACCCAAATTGAATTTAGATAAAGGTAAATCCAGAAGAGATCAGATCAAAGTTGAAGTTTGCCAGGGTTCCCAAGCAAAGATCAAACAGTATGGAGTCCGGGGTTGCCTTACCAGGAGTATCAAGATGTCTGAAATTCCACATGCCGGGGTGGATGGATCGTCGAACTCGGAGCCTGCAGAGAAGAAGACAGCCTATCAGCACGGGGCTGGTAAGGACTTAGACCCACGAAAGTCTCCAACTTAGATCCAACCCAAATTGAATTTAGATAAAAGTAAATCCAGATGAGATCAGATCAAAGCGGAGGCTCGCCTGGGTTCCCAAGCAAATATCAAACACTACGGTGGCTGGGGATGCCTTACCAGGAGGATCAAGGTGTTGGCCGCAGCCAAAGATATGATGGTGTCTCAAATTTGAGAATCCCCATGTCGCAGTCTGGCACCAATGACAAATCGTTAGAATACTCTTCGTCGACGCTCGGGGGTTTACCCGCCGGAGCAAAGTGCGAGGTAAGGACTCCGAACAAGTTCGGCTTACCTGGAGCTTGGGTGTTTGTTGCAGCCGGAAGATATAAGACTGATTGTAGAAGGCTTTCACCACAGTAGAGTCAGTGAATGATTCGCTGGTGCTTTTGTGATGAGAGGTAAGAGCTCCGAATAAGTTCGGCTTACCTTGTATTCCAGTCGAAGTGGTTGATGGCCGAATGGAAGTTCCATGGAGTTGATCTTTCCCCATCCAAGCCGTCAGCAAAGTGTGGATCGCTATCAAACTTGGATGGAGAGAGGTAAGGATCCGGACAGGTCCGGCTTACCTGGAGTTCAAATGTCCGTTGCAGACGGAAGATATGAGACCGATTGTAGAAGGCTTTCACCATAGAAGCATCAGCAAATATGAAGCTTTCATGGTGAGAGGTAAGAGCTCCGAACGAGTTCGGCTTACCTGGAATGTCGATGCTGACTACAGTCAAGCAATAGAAAGATGAGTGCCTATAGAGGAAGTCCCCTGTCAGCAAAGGGCTGGCAAGGACTTATCCCTTGGCGGAATTGAAGAGTCGAGATGAAAGGCTTGGGCCTTCAAGCTAGCACGCTGAGGGGGCCTTGCCTTGAGGATGGCTTGAGCCCAGCATCAGAGGAAAGAAGAGAACCTGCAGGCGTCAGTTGATATCCAAACTGGTAAGGACTTGTACACTCGGCGCGCCTGCTCGCCGGTTGATCAAAAATGGCGAGGATGACAAGGGCGAAGAGCAAAGGAAAATGGGGAAAGGAGGCCTGACGTGCAGGACCGTCCATGAACTCGGGGTATGAAAACCCGAGGAAACCCGGAGGCATCAGTTGATATTCAACTGGCAAGGAATTACATCCTTGACACACCTCACCGATGATCATGAGAAGGGAAAAACAAAGAAAAATGGGTAGAACTGCAGGACCAGTCCATGAACTCGAGGCATGAGAGCCAGGAGGCATCAGTTGATATTCAACTGGCAAGAGCCTATATATACCCTTGGCATGCCTGCTCGCCGATGATCAAGGGGAAGAATCAAAAGAAAAGGGAATGGGAAAAGTGGGGGGACACCTTACCTGCAGCACCAGATCCTGAAACTTGAAGCATGAAAACCTGCGGAGATCTGGAGGCGTCAGTTGATATCCAAACTGGTAAGGACTTATACACTCGGCGCGCCTGGTCGCCGGTTAGGGCGAGGATGGGAAGGGCAAAGAACAAGGGAAAATGGGTAAAGTAGGCCTCCTCGCAGTTGAATGTCAACTGACAAGGACTTATGCCTTGCAACACCTCCTCGTCGTCGATGATCATGAGAAGGGAAGAACAAAAGAAAATGGGTAGAGGAGGCCTCCTCGCAGATGATCATGAGGAGGGTGCGGGACAAAGGAAAACGGGTAAAGAAGGCCAGACGTGCAGGACCAATCCATGAAATCGGGTATGAGAGCCCCGAGGCATCAGTTGATATTCAACTGGCAAGGGCTTAGACCCTTGACATGCCTGCTCGCCGATGATAAAGAGGGGATATTTGGAAGAACCAAAAGCAAAGGGAATGGGCAAACTGGGGGGACGCCTTACCTGCAGCACCAGGTCATGAAACTTGAAGTGTGAAAACCTGCGGAGATCTGGAGGCGTCAGTTGATATCCAACTGGTAAGGTCTTATACACTTGGCGCGCCTGCTCGCCGATGCTCTGGTGGCGGGGTTGAGAGGGATGAAAACAAAAAGAACATGGGCAAAGTGGGGAGGAAGCCTTACTTGGAGAACTCGATTTCGAAGGTTGAAAGAAGAGCCATGGAAATCATGAGTCTGCAGGCGTCAGTTGATATCAAACTGGTAAGGACTGACACACTTGGCGCGCCTGCTCGCCGGGAATCAAAAGGGGGAGGATGCGTTACCTGCAAGCAGAGGAAGCCCGATCCCGAGATTCGAAATTGAGAGACAGGAAGAGCTAGAGGAAACCTGGAGGCGTCAGCCATTGCACAGCTGGTAAGGACTTAGTCCCTCGGCGCGCCTTCGCCAGTAAGTTCTCGGTGGCTTTCACAGGAAACTTCCTTTCCATCCAGCCCCAATCTCAGGAAGTCGATGGTGGTAAAAAGACAAAACCGGGGAATGGGCAGGGACGGGGTCAGGGGGAAGGTGGGGAAATGAGGGATGCCTTACCTGAGGCAGACAAAGTTGGAGAGTTGAAACTTTGAGATGAAGATTGTTGAGGTAGCCTGCAGAGGGGAGGAAGAGAGACATCTTCCGTCAGCAAATGCTGGCAACACTTGGTCTAAAACCAACCTCGACCCCAAGGACAGTGCCTTTTGAAGTGAGGGAGGGGCCTGGGGGTGACTTGTCTGAAGCATGAAAGGTTCAAGTGAAAGTGGGATTCTGATGAAGTCCGCAGAGGAGGAGCAGAGGCATCTGCCGTCAGCGATTGCTGGCAAGGAACCGGTCTAAACTAGATACTGGGGGTGGGGGGAGAAGAGATTGAGGTGCCTTGCCTGCAACATGAAGAGATCAGATTGAAGAGGAATCTTGATCAAATCTGCAGGAGCGAAGAAGAGGCATCTTCGGTCAGCAAATGCCGGCAAGGACTTTCTACATGACACCAACGGCAGGGCCTTTCGGGGTCGGGGGGGAGGGGGAAGGGGAGGGGGGAATGCCTTGCCTGAATGATGATGATGAAAAGTTCAACGTTGAAGAGTTGAAGCCTGAGATCAAGATTTCTTGATTTCAGTGAGCCTGCGGAGAGAAAAAAGAAGCGGCTGTCAGCAATTGCCGGCAAGGACTTGGTGGAATTGAGTTTTGTCCCAAGAAGTTTTTGGGGGGAGTGTGGGGTGCCTTGCCTTTGGAATTTGGAACTCTCTGTTGAAACAGAGATGAGAATGAGATGAGATGGATGAAAAAAAGGATGGAAATGGGATGGAAAGAAGAAGGGAGGGAGGTGCAGTGATGGGAAGAGAAGAGGGGAAGAGGAGGAGGAAGAGAAGGTGAAGGGAAGGTAGTGAATGAAATTGATTGGGGGTGAGTGAAGTGAGAGATGATGGACTATGGAAGCTTAGGTAAGGCAGAGGATGGGTGAGGTAAGTTGGATGAGGTAAGGTAGGATCATGTGAAGTGGGATGAGGTAAGGCATGATGATGTTAAGGCATGATGGGGTCAGGTGAGGATGACAACAAGAAGGGAAGGCATGAGGTGGAAGGGTGAAGGTGGAAGGTGGAAGCCATGAAGGTGGATGGGGTGAAGGATGGGAAGAGGATGATGAGGTAAGGCAGGTGATGCAAGAGAAGGATGACAAAGCAAAAGGAGATGGTGAATGGTAGGAGGTGGAGGGAAGAAGGGAAGAGAGAAGGCACAAGGGAAGTTGAGGAGTGAAGAGTGAACAGTGAAGAGCGAAGAGGGAAGAGCGAACAGGATGTGATGAGGTAAGGTGGATGGGTCAGGGTCAGGGTCAGGGTCAGGGTCAGGTGGATGGGGATGACAAAGATGTGAAGTGGAGAGGGAGGGAGGGGGCAGGTGGAAGGAAGAAAGAAAAAAGACAAGTGGGAAGGCACAAGGGAAGAGTGAAGAGTGAAGAGAGAAGAGGATGTGATGAGGTAAGGTGGATGAGGTCAGGGTCAGGTGGATGGGGATGACAAAGATGGGAAGATGGGAAGGAGGGAGAGGGGAGGAGGCAGGAGAGAGGAGAGAGAGGGCAGGCTGAGCTGAAGAGCAGAGATGTGAAGGAAGGAAGAAAAAAAGAAGAAGAAGAAGGCGCAGAGGGGGGATTATATCGGCAGGGGTACCTGGCAGAAAGTATACCTCCGCAACAGTTACGACATGCAAGACAGAGTTAAGGTTCGGGAGTACCCGGTCCACCCGTCGATCGCCCCGCTTTTCCTGCCAGGAACAGGCTTAGCGCCATTTCATTTGTATGCACTCCCATACTAAAAAATTTTCAGTCGATCCAGAGTCAATCCAGGGCACGACCGGTGACTCACTGCGAAAAATCTTCCACCGCCTCTGCGCCGGCCATCGGATGCTGCCAGTCATGGGACTCTGCGAGGTCGGAGGAGGAGGGGAGGAGGGATGACGAGCACGCAGGATGGGAGAGCAGGATGCCCAGATGGAGCTGATTTGTGTGCATTTATGGGCTGTATCACTTTGAAAGTCGATAATTGTCTGTAAACAACAGTAAGAACCGTAATCTCGAACAGTAACCGGAAAAATCCGCGTTGTGAGTAGATAACGAGCGGGCTGTTGAGTGAATTGGCTGGCAGACGTCGTGGCGGAGGCATTGGAGCGATTGAAGTTGGAAGAAAGCTCTTGTAGATACTTATAATTCACTTGTCCCATGATATTGACCGAGTAATTCGTCGATATAGTCAATATTCAGTGATTGCGCGGCTGGGGAGCTCGGGTGGCGAATATCATGCCGGTAGACGCATGGACCTCACAAGATGAAATAAGACCAAAAAAACAGAATTTTACTTGTTAATCTATCATTCTAAACTGGTCTTGGCTGTAGCCAACAGGAGAAACTATGCAGAAGTCTAGGCGAGTCGAGTAGATCGAGGAATGCGTGCGATTCGGGCAAACGCCACAATGCCCGGCATGAAGCACCACAAATAGCATCCGCGGGGTCCTTAAGCTACTCTCATTGTGAATATCTCACTTATTTTACCTAGAATGTCGTCCGGATTGTCAATTGAACTACCTTCACTCGTTGCAAGCTGCTGGCGCAGCGCTGGAGATGCCACAGCATATGGCAGCACAACGCGTGAACTGAGTGGTTTTGCGCATTTTTCACATCGGTATCTACGTTTAAATGGCATTTTTAACCTATCATACAGTTCATTATTTTCAACCTACTCAATTTGCTGTGGTCATCCAGCTGTGAGGGCCCATACTATACGATCCGGAGGTCTTGATGCCTGAGGCACCAATACTTCCGCCCCAGGCAGAATGATCGCAGTACAGTGAGTAGGGGACAATGAGCAGCGATGGAGAGGTATTATTATAGGGTTTTGGCTTGAAATATCTCGTATATTTGATTAATAGACTCCACTACTTTCTTTTTCATGCCCATTTTGCTTAATACTAGTTAGTGAACGATGGTCGGTAGTGCACATGCGGCCGCAACGCCACCGCATGCAATGAAGGAATTTGGTGAAAGTTACTGGTAAAAGTACATTTAAATGGCATCCTGTATGCGAGCTTTAGATCTTTCAATAATAATATCACTAATTACAAGAGGGGGAGAGGTCCTGCAGGCATTTGCCACCGTAGTATGCTACCACAGCGACCCGCGAGAGCTGCAGCTCTCGCTTCGATTTTCGATCATGCGGAGCTTTTCAGACATGATTACTACCTGGATTACTTCAAGAAATACCAGGTACCTCTGGTTTCTACTGTTTCAAGCGTGAAATTGCCAGTCAGGATGCCACTGGGCTCGCAGCGAGCGCAGTGCAGGGCCACAAGGCCGCATCAAGCATATCATGAGTCTTATTATCAGTTACAAATTCGCTACAGTGTCCGAAATAACTTGAATCCTCTTCAAAAAGGCCATATTTCATGTTTTACTGTCCGCTCAACGCCTTGCGCTACCACAAATCCTGACAAGGCGATTCTACCAGCTGACCCATGCCTGTTTAACATCTAGGGCTTCATACAAAAGCTACGCTTTATTTCTTCATTTTCTACTTGAATAAATCGCTTTTTACAATACAAATCACTTTTCTTGTTTCCCCCTACCTCCCACTGCCTCCCCCTTTTCCTCCCATTTTACCACTTTCTTTTCCATTTTTTCGGGGGGCCTGGCGCTTCAGTATGACCCCGGCACCCAATTTAGTAGTTTCATGACGACACTATTGGGAAATTCCGCGGACTCAACGACTTTGAGTCAGACTCCTGAAAATGCCCAACAATGCAAGCAATATACGCCCATTTTCATCTCAGAAAGTAGTAATAATAATGATGTACTGCATTTCTTCCACCCTCATCTCTTGTGATTTTCACCACCCACCCACCCACCCTCCCTCCATCACCTAACCAACTCAGAATTAGTGATTCGTATACCACCCACCCCCAAACTCAACATCAAAATGGAAGAAGGCGAAGAAATAAAACCTCCCAATAATATCTGTTTCCGCAAGCAATTTCTTCAAATTAACAAAGTCCTCTGTTCCATCCTTTTTCAAAGTCGTCAAGGAAATGTTCATTGTTCAGAAAAGCAGCTTGAAGATTTGAGAATTGAAATCGGAAGATTCGATCTTCAAACTGGCGAAATACTATCAACGCCCGCAACAACTTACTTTTTACCACATCCTGATTTACCTAGTCTAGGAGAAATGACAGATTCTCAGATTGCAAGTGTGCTCTTACCAGATGACAAAGATAAGAAAGTTCCATCAGCTAGCTCTGAATCTATTGGCAAGCTTTTGAAATTTGAAAATTTTGATTTGGAAATGAAAGGTCCTTTGGCGGAGAAAATCAAGTCCAGCGACTCGGAGTCAGAACCTGAACTATTTCCAGATCCCAAGGACGAGCCCGAGAAATATCCAGAGTTCGACTTTTGTTCCATTTTCACAAAATCGATAGATATGTACTTAGAGGAAATTGGAATGAGCAATGGTCGTTTAGGAGGGCATATTCGATGGTAAGAAATGTCGAATTTACCTTGGCAAGTTCCAAGTGTGTACTAATAAATTTCCCTTCTCTTCTGAATAAAGGATGTGGCTCGGATGGTCAAAAAAGTAAGTTCTTCAACCAGTCTTACTCGGACAACAACTTTTGATTCGAAGTAACTAGTACTAACTACAATAAACAGCGAAGATACAACCCTCAAACAAAACACAAAACTAAACTACAAAAACACCAGTTCCCGACACACATACATTCGATACCTAGACCTCCCCTTCAAACTAACATCACCAGAATGCATCAAAAAGATCTCATTAAACGAATCAGACTTCCCATTTTCGTCACTACGATTGCCAAGACAACGCAATCGTCTCAGTCACAGAATGTGTAGAGTTCAACTACTCACGGAATGCGGAACAGATGAGAAACCCTCTATTGGTGAATTATCGGTTGTTGTTTGGCTGATTTATCGGGCTATGCTTGCGGAAAAGGATATTCAGTATAAAGTATCTAGGGCTGAGAGTAATTGGCTTTTGAGTAGAAATTATCCGGTATGATTAAGTCCAGTTCTATCACCCGGTATTACCAGTATTTGGCTAACTTCTTCCACAGACCCTCGCAATAATCCACGATGCCACAGGAAAACTCCGCGTAATCTACGCATTCTACTCCAACACCAACAATAAAATTCACATTCAAATTTCACCACTTTTAAACTTTGGATGGATTGCGAATTTACAATACCGATTACGAAAGGGTGAGATTGAAGCACCTGGTGAAAGTGAGACTAAGAGAATTTTGGATATGATGAATGGGTTTGTTAAGTGGATTTTGCCTATGACTGTTGAGGATGAGGATAATGTATCCTTAACAGTCATAGACCAAATCAGAATTTCTGGATATGTTAGAGACTGAGGAATGTGAAACTTGAAGGGGGAAGCCTGCTTGGGTGTTGGAATACAAGTTGGATGAGATGAAGGCTTGGCCTACGTATTGATGAAGATACTGACCCAGTAGTACTATTTCATGATTTTGCGAATTTTCTTTTTTCCCCTTGTGTTTTAAATAGCGGGCGTTGGATTATTTTCATTTTTTCATTATTCATTATCATAGTTCATCCCCCAGCGAGAGAACCATCTGGTAGGAATTCGTATATCGCCATGTTCGCCTTCTTATCCAATCGTAGATATGAGCAAATGGAAGGACATTCCACTCGAGCCCTAAGTTCAATCCACCATATACTGCGACCTGCCTTGCGATACCAAAGATATAGTAAAAGAAGTGCGACCGGGTCCTTTTCTCGCAACAGGCTTTCAAAAGTATCATGTATACTCATCGTGAATATTTGAGTATCGCCCATGGATACTTCATCATCTGGCAAGTCCAGAATGCGAGACACTGCATGAGCGGCGTAGAAATAAGGATTATCTTTCGCCGTAGACGATTCGTCAAGCCCACATATCGCAGCTAGTTCCCTCGATATACCATCAATACCACTCTGAGGCAGAGGTGAAAACATCCGCCCAAAGGTCGCCGCCATGACATGAAAAATACTATCCGGTCGCAAAGGGTTAACAATATTCCAAAGTGAATTTTTCCCCTTACTCATGTGTAACCAGTTCAATTCGGATATTTGGGACGATTTTAATGGCCATGATTCTTCTGGTGTGCATGCGTCGGGGGATGCGAAGGACAGGATAGCTAGTGCGGCTGCGGTTCCCCAGATTGAATCTCTTTCTTTTGCACCGATCGGGTCTTTTAGTCGATGGTTTAGGAGGGTTGTGCTTTGCGACCAGTGATAGCATTCTTCGAGACTGCGGTGGTAGTCTTTTGGCTTGTTGATGTATCGGTCGTAGGTAAATGCCACGGCTAGGGAGGCGTGCATTAGAAAGGGGTACTAGGACGCATTAGCTGAGACAGAATGGCTTGTAGTATTTTCTGAAGGTTAACAAGCGCAATACTCACATCGAAGGATAGCTCGAGGAGCTTGCGATTGAGGTACTTTGTATTCGGATCATCCGGGGTAATGAGACACGATCCGAAATATCGAGTGATGAAATCCTGCGACCTGGCGTTCAATTCAAATGTTGAATATTTGTCCGCTGACCAGACAGCACTGTTTATAGGAGGTTGCAGGGCTATTTTCCTTTTGGCCCCGAATATCGCCTCGGTGTTGAGGACGATGGGTTGTAGGTCGGGGACAACGGACATAGAGTTGCACATAACTCCGAATGAAAGACATCGTTTGCAATGCGGCTTTGCTTCATCACACTACAGTAGACAGCGTATTTAATTATGCAATCATAGTACAGGAAAAGTGTGGGTACTTACCTTGAGCTTTCGGAGTTTGCAGTTTCGACAACCATATCTTGATCTTTGGGGAGCTCTGCGACCGTGAACTTCTAACTCCGTTTGTACGGCTGGAGCCATTCTCTGAAAGTGGACAATGCAGGGGCCAAGATACGTTTGTGGTGAGGGATTTTCGTGTCGGAGAGGACTCCATCGATGCGATTCGAAGCTGAATAAGTCAAGAGTAAAAAGAGTAAAGAGGAAGTCGGAAGTAAAGAGAGAGCCAACAGCCCCCACACGCTAATCTCCTTTGGAAAACAAGAACTAACGCTTTGTCGGAAGTAGCGACCGATGATTGGTTATCTTACTCGCAGGTGGGCCACTTGCATATGTCCCACATATATGTAGTATAGAAAGAGTAGATCAGATCAACTCAGATATTTAAGTCTCCCTCTTTCTCTTCTTCTCTCCCATTTCACTTCATTTCAATCCAACCATCCATTCCATCCAACTCATTTCATCCAAGTCAAAACCACAAAATGACCCACCTCGCCACCCTCCTCCCCTCAAAATCCCAACCTCTAACCCTCCACCCCCGTCCAACCCCCAAACCAGGCCCCAACGACCTCCTCCTCGAAATAAAATCCATAGCCCTCAACCCAGCCGACGTTCTAAACCTCGATACAGGTCTATTAATTCAAGCATACCCTGCAATTCTAGGATTCGATATATCAGGTCTAGTTCTGGAAACAGGATGCAATGTTCCGGATTCTTTTAAACCTAACCTCACACGGGTTGCGGCTTATGCGACTTCGTTTTGGAAATCGGGTTCTGGTGAGGGTGGGCAGGGACTTGATTATGGAGCGTTCCAGGAGAAGTGTCTTGTTCCTTGGCAACATGCTGCACCTTTGAATGGGGCTGATGGGTTGTCATGGAATCAGGCGGCTTGTTTACCTGTTTCGGTTCAAGTTCCACTTTGTGCTTGGGATATGATGGGTATTCCCAGGATCGGAGCTGGTAATGGTGGAGCTCATGGTCCAAGGGGCCCTGAGAAGAAAGAAATTCTTCTCATCTGGGGCGCATCATCTAGTGTCGGAAGTATGGGCGTTCAAACCGCGAGAGTACTACGCGATGATCCGACTTCTTCTTTCGCGGCTGTATACGCTACAGCTGGTGCATCGAATAAGTCATACGTGGAATCTCTAGGTGCAGATCGTGTATTCGATCATCGGGATTCCGGGGTTGTGAATCGGATTATTTCAGCGGCAAGGAACGACGGTCTGAGTATTCGGTATTGCTTTCTTGCGATCGGGGAACTGGGATTGTGTCAGGATGTACTGAAGGCGTTTGTTCGGGACAGCCCCGTGGGTATTCAGGGTATGGAGGCAAAAATTGCATCGGCGCCTCCGATTCCTGGGAATGCTGCTGTTATTGATGGGGTAGAAACTATCTTTTTGATGCCGTCGGCGGTGGAGAGGGAGAGGTTGAAGCAATTCGAATATTGGATGGGGACGTGGTTGAGTGAGAATTTGGAAAAGGGTACTATTAAACCTAGTCCAGAGTTAACAGTCGTGGGCAAAGGGCTAGAATCTATTAATGCTGGCTTGGACAGACTACGGCAGGGAGTGAGTTGTACAAAGTTAGTTATTGAGGTAGCAGAGTGAATGAGGAGAGAACTTCTCTTGAAGTTCTGGGGAAATGACTGTTATGCACATTGTTGTCGTTGTTTCATTCATGTACGTCGTGAGGATAGATAGCCCAGGCTATGTACAAATATTCAAAAAACCAGAACCCAAACCTTGATCCAAATAACCATAAAACAAAAACAAAATAAATCGCCGACGCTATGTAATTGTAATGTGATGCTCGCTCAATCCAACAACAACACCTTCATGAACGATTTGGGGAATAATAGCCTGCCAGTGTATCTTCCAAAGGTCGAAGGGTTCAAAGGGTAACAAAAACGAAAAAGACAGCAAATATGGAACCGGAAGTCTGAACAATAAAGATAGACATGCAAAGTGCAGAAACCAAAAATAGAGAATAAAAGATAAAACGAAATTTAACGAAAAAAAGTCAGGAGACACCGTGATCAAAAGACAACACGGCTGGGGAATCGCCGTGAAGGAGTCAGCGTCTGCTGAGTCTGACTGCGTGTGATGCGACGAGGAGTCGGACGATCTTCCAGACTCAGACCGCCGAGTCCAGGACCAAGTTCATTTCGCCGAGGCGAAAATGGGGCTTCGTATTCAGAATTTGGATTGCGACCGTATCGAATGTTGCGGTTTGTAGCATTTGTGCGTGTGGTCATCTCGGTAGCTACAGTTTCGGAATCGGAGTCCTGCTCGTAGTCAGAAGGCGGTTCGTTCGCCTTCAGCGAGTCCATGGTGAAGCTGTGAGGGTTGTGGTTGATGTGATTATTGTTGTTGTTGAAGCCCGATGAGAAAGAGCCAAAGGTCTGTGAAGACGCAAGACCATATCTGGGTACACTTGGTAGAGCTGACGTGGTACCGCCAGCCATGGATGAGAACGAGGGAGGAGGGGCTGCTTGCTGCGGAGAGAAAATTTGCTGCTGCTGCAATTGCGGGGAGAAGGACTGCGATTGCGGAATGGTAGGGCTGCTGACTGGGGATCCAACAGGGGAGGACCATGCGATAGCTCCTTGAGGCGACATTTCTTGACGTGACATTTCTTGGCGAGGAGAAATTGCGTTTGACATTTTCTCATCTTCGGGGTTTGGAGCGGCAGGGGTCGATCGATAGAACGCAAGCAAGTTCAGCACTTCCTGTACAGCCATGAATCCAAGAAGGATCTTCCCGTATCGATCGAAATACTCCCGCTCAAAGGACTCTTGGGGTAAATGAGCACCCAAATGAACGGCAGCTCCAAGCTCCGTGATGTAGACCAGGATTTCCATCCCATTCCATTGGGCCAGCGGCCTCTTGACTGCTTCCAAAAGGGCAAATCCAGAAATCAGACTCGCGCTTCCCAGGGCACAGGTCTCAATGTAATTTCCTGGTATGGAAGTTTGATGATTTTGCGAATATGTCCAAACGGCCACGGAACCTAGCAGCAAAACCAACCGAAGATACTGGAAAATAAGTTGGCGCGGAGTGTTCATAGCATATGAGATAGTACGACGCCTTGGCCGATTCCACTCTGCTCTGGGAGCTTCTTCGGCTCCAAGATCAAAGGCTCGGTTGAAAAGCGTCTCAAGTCCGGTGGAGGCATCGTGGTCGCTTGCCGGGAAGAACTTTGGAGGTTGAAAAACGGTTTCCGGGCTTGACGGTTTCGGTTGCCAGTGCTTAGGTGATTGCGATAGGTTTCGGTGGAAAGGGTTGGGCTCGATCACTCGTTCGATCGATTTCATAGGGGTCTTATTGCGAAGGCTCCATGACGGTGGTTGGGGAGCCGCTGGGAGACTGCCATGAAATGGAGATGGGCCATCAAAAGCAGATGGCCGGTTGCGCTGGTACACGCTCACGGTCGGCTGAATATTTTGAGGGGCCGATGGTGTCCAATCCATGTCTTCCGTCTCGGGAGGTGGTGTCGGGGGGATAGCCGGCGGGCTTTCCACGGCCTGTCGGGCAGAACCGAGTTTCTCAAATGGGAATCGCTGGCGAACCTGGCTTCCGGTCGCATTCGGTGTGGAGTTTATAGGTCTAGTTCGAGATTCGGGCACAGGTGATGTTTCGGTACTCCGCATAGGCGCATTCTCCCAAGAGTTGTCTGACCAATTAACTAGAGGTCGGGTATCGTAGTGAATAACGCGGCGAGAAATAAGGACAGACTGCAAAGAATTAGCATAGGCAAGCTTGAAAGCACAAGTAAAACTTACCAAAATGGTGAAGAGTATCATGAACATATGCAGGGCAGCAGGCAAACCTGCTTGGAGACCACTTGCAGATGGATCCTTCAGCAGAGACCAAAACACGCATCGGACTACCATGACAATGAGCTGGACCTGGTAATACTCGGCAAGGCCCTTGAATCGACCAGAGCGCCCTTCGATCTTGTTGCGCAGTCGTGGATTCCACCAGAGCGAGAGACTTCCCGCAATCAGCGCCAGACCGGCCAACGGCGCCAAGTCATATGCGCATTCGGAAGGAATCCAGCCAGCGTCCAAAGTCTGGCCCATGCAAGCCATGAACTGAGCCGAAGGGTCCATTGAAATATCGATATCCGCAGTTGGTGACAAAGGGGCCGTCAACGCGCCCAACGCGTTCCAGGCAAGTTGACCGCCGATACTCCCCCAGTAACCCAGAGCACCAGTGTAGACTAGTAAGCTCTGCCAGCTGCGATTTCTCGCCTGTCGCGCGGTCTTACTAGCTCGAGTCCGGTCCATCATGCGCCTCAGATGATCTGCCTTGGCCTCATACCCGGCCTGCTTGATTCGTTGTCTCACGCGCGGCTCGCAATTGTCGCATACTGACGGGTATCGATCTTCTTGACTGCGACGATATCGCTCGTAGTGGAATTCATGATCGGAAGATGGGTCATCGGAGGGCGGTTGGTATGCTGCCAAGGAGGTCGTAAACAAATGTTGGTTGCGAAGACATTGGGAACAAAACAGGTCCGATTCTCCGAAGCCAATGGACTCGAAACGAGGGCTTTGCGCGTCGGGTCCGTAAGCTTGAGGGTTTGTTTCTGCTGTTGGAGGGTCTGCAATTTCTCCATTCTGTAGATAAGAGTGAGGTTAGCTGTGGATACCCGGTGGGCTTCATCCTCGAGTCGAGGGTAACGTACCTGATCGAGGTAGTTATCCGCCTCACAATGCTCGCAGTGGAATTTACGGACGGCGGTAGAAACCGACTGGATGGGCTGATTGGAGCGCCGCCCGCAGTAGAAGCAGTTCAGACGTTTTGAAAATATCGCCATGACGAGAACATGGCAAGTTGTGGGGGGAATTGTGGTTGTTGTTGATGTTGTTGATGATCGCAGTTTGGTTTATTTTTTGGAGGAAGGCAAAGGCGGAGCAAGCGGACAACGCAGAACAGTTGGCGGTGAACTGCTTACTTGCTGTACGATGCGACTTGCCGGGGAATACCCGCGGGCAGAATAACATCACGTGTTCACAGCAACTATTTACATCTTGGGCTACTTCCCTTTTCTCCATTGACACATTTTACGCTCACTTTCACTTTGAGATCAACAATGAGGGTCCCTGCTGTTGATTCGCCGACTCGCTGACTTGCGGAGAAGCTTTTCAATCTGCGCTTTTCTGTCGTGGGCAAACCCTAAGCTCACAATCGCCTGAAGCTCAAGCGAAACGCCGTGACATCATGGCATCTTTAACGGAGATATCCTGGGCACTTTGGTGGAAGATCCTAGTCCCAATTACAATATTAGGGGTCGCAGTGGTCTCAGTATGTTGTTTTCAATCCCCAAAATCTTGTGCTGCCTCCTTTTGTTGTTGCTGGGTTATTAACAGACGCTGCTCTAGGTTATAATTGCCTCGTTGTTCATTTCCCAAAATGCGAAACTTCCCAAAGTCCACCGTCGGGGCGCGCCGGTTCACATCTTGATAGTTCTGGGTAGTGGAGGTCATACAGCTGAGATGCTCTATATGCTGAAAAAAGCAGCCTTCGATCCCAGCGTCTGGAGCTACCGAACTTATGTCACCACTTCTGGCGATAACTTCAGTACTAATAAAGCGGCGGAATTTGAGGCTGGCCTTGGGGGCAACCTAGACGATTCTGCCAGTGAAGGAAATCTTCCAAATGACACTGACACTCTCTTTCAGAGGGGTCTTGGGGAGGAGAAGGGCGGGGAATCTCCCGCGGCAAAGAAATCATCTAATAAGGACAGCAGCAGCTATCCGACTTCCGGCAAATCCTTCAGAATCATCGAAGTACCCCGAGCTCGACGGGTTCATCAATCATATCTAACGGCGCCCTTCTCAACCCTCCACTGCCTTTGGGCCTGCCTGCTCGTTCTTATCGGGCAATATCCTGGTCAACAGCCACTCCCTTCAAATTATGAGACTCCTCACCCTGATATTATCATCACAAACGGGCCAGCTGTTGCAGTATGCATGATGCTCGCAGCTAAAATTATCCGATTTTTCCTCTTTGTCTCTCGCTGGCTTACTGGCCGTGGTTCTGCAGCGGAGATTTCGCGGCTCCGAACAATCTACGTGGAGTCGTGGGCGCGGGTTCGCAGCCTCAGTGTCTCGGGCAAGCTATTGCTCCCAATTGCAGACTCGTTCATAGTGCAGTGGCGCCCGCTTGAAGGTATTCAAGCATGGCCGGGCATGAAGAAGACGGAATACAAGGACTGGTTGGTCATTTGAGACTTGTCATCTCCTAGCCTCAAGTCTAAAAAGCTATTTAAATATCAGGTAGAAGATACTCAAAAATATACACATCAATTACAAAAAAAAACTTCCTCATTCTTCTAGTAATAATTAAAGCATCACTTCTACATAAAAGTTCATATTCTACTATTTTACAGAGTGCCGGCCACAAAGTGGTTCGGCTGTCCCTCCACATGCCGACGAAGTAGAATGGCCGCGCTAACATTCTCCCTGGACCCATCAATTTTGTTCTCCAATAGTCAGAATAGTCCCGGGGTGGAGGAAATCTTTGCTGGTGATCGGATTCAAGTCCGATATTCTGATATCTAAGTAAATAGTCTCTAATGCCAGCTAATATGTACTGCCCTAGTATACCTTGCTAGTAACGAGTCATACTGATAGGCCCCGCATCCCCTCATCCCCGCTCAGTCGGGCCTCGGCGACTTCAAGTCGATTGGAATCTTTCCTTCGCATCTCCCTTTCATTTCTCAATTTCGTTCGATTCAATTGCCTCTACTGTGTGAGATAATTAATTATAAGTCCACCATCGTCAAGATGCCATACTCTCTATCTGGACGTAATGTCCTCATCACTGGTGGTTCAAGGTATGATAAGATAGATGCATTGCAGAGAGGAGTTTCTACGTTTGATTGATGAGATGCTGATCAATGACGAATGAATAGAGGACTTGGAGCTCTTGTTGCACACAAGTTCGCCGCTGAGGGAAGTCATATCGCCATTAACTACATGTCGAACAAAGCTGCTGCCGACAAGGTTGCTTCGGAGGTTGCGAGCACGTATAATGTGAAGACTATCGTGATTCAGGGTGTTCGTTTTATCGTCTTGAAGTATCTAGTACGACTATGTATCTGATTGCTGATCTCTTTCGTGAATATAGGATGCTGGGAGCCAGACTGATTGCGCCAATGCTGTCAAGACTACAATTGAGCAACTCGGAGGCTTGGATATCATCGTGTCCAATGCTGTATGATTTTCCGACCCCCGAATACTGAAAGCTCTGCTAATTGATATCTCTTCAAGGGCTGGACAAAGATGACCAACTTCGCTGATCTCGATGCTATGGATGATGCGGACTGGGATAAGGTAAAACACTGCTTTATTCCCGGCTATAAGCGTCTTGAACTAACCATATACTAGTGCTGGAACATGAATGTTAAGAGCAGCTTCTACCTTTTCAAGGCAGCTCTTCCTACCTTCAATGCGAACCCTGATGGTGGTGCTTTCATAATCACCTCGTCGATTGCGGTAAGACGCGCTTCAAGTTGCACAACCCAGATACAACGATTTAGTGTACTTAATTTTGATATAGGGAATTTCTGCAACTGGAAGCAGTCTTCCATACGCTGTGTCTAAGGCGGCCCGTGCGTTAAACACCCGATTCTTTGCGAGTTCATTGCTAATAGGCCCAGTCATCCATCTCATGAAATGTCTTGCACAAACACAGGGCTCAAAGGTCCGCGTTAATGCAGTGCTGCCAGGCCTTCTTCTCACAGAATGGGTGAGTTGACGAAGATTTCCATCTCCATGCATGAAACACAGCTAACTCCTTTATAGGGCCAGCAATTTCCCGCTGAGAAAATTGAGGCTTGGACCAATAGGACGGTCCTCCAGCGTGTGGTAAGTGCATACTTCACATACGGATTTCTTGAAGTCATCTAAGTATAATCGTGCAGCCCGAGGTCGAGGATACCGCGGATATGTATGTGACGATAGCAAAGAATTCGTCTATGACCGGACAATCCATCACAATCGGTACGAAACATGACCCTTGAACACCCACGAATGCATTATGCTAACATCCACTTAGATTCTGGATTCTCAAAGTGAACACTAGCACATTGGTAATTACTAGAGTACAGAACTTGGTTCCGATCCATACTATGGATAGACATTGGCTTTTGATTTAAATTAGACCCTTCGCGGCCGAGGATATCAAATTGACACAAACTAAGCAAAATTCGCTTCGAACAAACAACTGTATCGTATCTTACAAGACGAATTTATAAATCCATCTACCTCTTTACACAAGGGGATTTCGGAAAGGAGTAAACTCAGCACCATCAGAAGTGAAAGACTGATCACCAAACATACGAGCTTTAATCGCAGCCCGAAGACCATCAGCAACGGCCTCACCTTCCACTTTCATTTCATCGATTCGTAGAACCTTGCCATCAGAAGTAAACACATGCAGCGCCCTTCCCTTTTTCGGACTGACAGGGTGCGAAGCATTCACGAACGGCAATCCGGGAACAAGAGCCAAAGAATCACAGCCTTTCGGAGGCTCAACTTCTTCAACCTGTGTCAGAATCACGCGCTTCTGGTAGAAGGATGGATTTGCTTCATCGCTGTCGGTCAATGGGATGAGTGCTCTACTCCACAATGGACCGATGACTCGGTTTCGGCGTGTGATATCTTGCAAGGTCCAATTGGCCCAATCAATGTGTTCATCATCGGGTTGGATTTTGGCGGCGTGGATGAGAGGTTCGTTTTTGGTTCCCTCCATTGGAAACCATCCTGCTGCTTCCACGGGTGGGACGAATAGACTGTCTTTGATTCCATCGACGAGCATTTGTGCACCTTTTGGTGCGACGAGGTTGAGTAACTCGGGGACAGTGCAGGTTTCATGGTTTGGGATTTCAATCCCGGGTTGAGGTGATTGGGAAAGAATGGTCCCGTGGTCGAAGTTCGTGTCGTGCAATGTTTGCAGAGTAACTCCTGTGAGGCGGCGTCCAGCTAGAAGGGTGTGGTGAAGCGGTGCTGGGCCACGGAAACTAGTTTAAGTATGTTAGTTAGATGCCGGCTAGCAACGGGACTAGATCATTCATACTCAGGGAGTAGAGATGGATGCACGTTCAAGCCTCCATAATGGGCTCCATTTAGGATACGCGGAGGAACAAAGAGTCCGAAAGACACAGCGACGATCAAATTGATGGGACCTTTCTGGGTTTCCGGGGGCTGCTTTGGTGAGTATATGCATGAATATGGATAAGACATCTTGATACACTTACTGTCCATCCTGTAAATGTATCGATTTCATGGATTGGCAGTGAAAGTGCCGATGCAGCTTCCTTAATGGGTACTAGTCAAGAAGTATCAGTATGAAAACCAGAACAAAATGTTGGACACATTGCAGATTGTTTGAATGTACCGACCTTCTCGGATATTCTTCAATCCTCTTCCCCATTTCTTTCCCGGTCGACAGACAACATCAATTGATGCAATGCGATCCGGTTGCTTCAGATGATAGGCATGGAGCGCCTTCAGGGAGGCAATACTAAATTCGTCCGAGCCACAAAAGAGGATTCGAAGTGGATCATGAGTCTTGGTAGTGTACCAACGAAATGCCGGTCTCTGGACTGCAGATGAATACCTGCAGAGCCCAAAGGCTCCAGCCCCTCGCACAACAAACATTTTTTCCGTCAGCACCCTATTGAAGTAAAAAGGAAAAGGGAATGGAGTATTGATGGAGCTCCCCGGGCTGTCGGACGATCCCAGCTATCGATAAGGCACGTGATGTCAACATCCCATGAGATCGGATGGACCTCTTCACTTCCATCCACTCGACAACTTACAACTTGCAACCTGAGAACGACTTTCGCATTCGCTGTCGTTCATGTTACGGGCTGCTAACTATGCCATGCCTGAAAGCCATGCCGATCCGGTGATCCCTGCACAGCTATCCTACCTCGCTATCTACAATCCAACGCTCGGCCCCACCGACGAGACACTCGAGGACCAGATCGTCTTCTATACTTCTAGAGCTGATCTTCATAGAGAGGACGATGGCACGACTGCGGAGGGTGAAGGAAATTCACCAGGAAATGACACAAACCAGCGGTTGCGCCAGATAGGTCTGGCGCAGGGAATGGTCAACTTTGCCAGGTGGGGACTATCTCGTTCTCCCCGCAGATGCGCAATACTGACATGCTTTGCGACGCAGTACTTTCTCGCCCGGGAAACCTCTAGAATATGTCGAGACTGACAAGGCGCGCTTCATTCTGGCTCAGTTGGAGCAAGACTGGTGGGTTGTCGCAGTAAGTTTGTTCCAGACCCTCGCAACATGTCATGACGTGAATATCCCGGCTCATTGATTTCTGTTAGTCTATCGATTTGACTCGTCTCCCCGCCGATCCAAACCAACCCTCCTCAAATGATAGCAATGGAGCTTCAGCATATCAATACTCAGCACGGGAAATGGGTCCTCCGCAACTATTCCTCCAACAAATACGCCGCGCCCACTCGCTCTTTCTCCTCCACCATGACATCTCTTTAGACGCGCTGAATGAACGTGTTGGCCGGCCTACATTGTGTCTATTCCTTGAACGCTTTTGGGAGAGATTTGCTTGGGATTGGGACCTTCTGCTTTCTGGAAACCCCATCACCGAGATCTACAATGGCATCAAGCTCGCCGCTGGCGGTGAGTTGGGTGTAGGTGTCGGAGAGGAAGAGTGGGGTAGTGGTGAAAGGGAAGTGCTTGAGGATTTCGTCGCAAGAACAGATGGCTTGCTAGATCTAGTCGTCTCTAGATTTGGTGATTCTCCTTCACAGTTGGAGGACTCCCCGTCCCCATCAAACCGAAGTGAGCAAAGTACCTGGCTAGGCTCAGACACAGCGCCTCGGCCAGCAGATGGTGTCGTCTTTTCAGGGCTTGGAGCCATCTCTCGTCACTCCTTGGCTCATGTTTCTCACTGGATGGAATGGATATATAGATACGGCGACACGGCATACGGAGTTGGGCGGGACCCGACCTCGAAACGCCGACGAAAACCACGAAGGCGTGAGAGGCAGACATCTAGAAATGGGACTAACGGCTGCGAAGGTGGCGGACAACCCTCCACCCCCGAAATAGATCGCTGTCATACACCAAGGATACCACCTCCCTTGGTCATAGCAGCGCCACCGCCGACTTCAGACAGCCCAAAGGACACTGATGTTGCAGATGGGAAAGTGAACAGCGCGGATTCCGCAGCTGACCAAGGATTTGGGACTGAGACTGTCATGAAATATCTGACTCTTGGATACGGCTCTGCATGGAGTTTCTCCAAGCCAAGCTCCCCAGCTCCTGACGATTCGGCCACTCGCCAGGAAAGCAGCAGTCCAGCAGGTGCCACACAATCTCCGCCGCCTAACGAGCATCGAAATGAGACAAGAAGTCAAACTCTGGGCCGCTTCATTCTGGGCCCGCGTGATGACTTGGACATTCTAGACGACCTAGAGGAAGAGAGCCCAGCGCCTGAGTTGGAAACTGGCAAGCCAAAGAGCCGGATAGTCCGCAGGTTCATACATACGCATGACTCGGATGGAAACTTGAAAAGGCTCCAGGCCGTCATCTATGTGGTAAGTAGTCCAATGACTAGGTGTATGAACAGCTTCAGCTAATCACTCTCTCACCAGAACCAACCATTCATGTTCACCTTCCTCTTCGACCCAGAAACGCCCTCACTCTCTTCACCAAGCCTATACTCAAGCATTCACCACCAACTAGGCCCTCTCCTAAAACCACTCTTAACATCAACTTCACCAACAACAGCGGCAGCCCGCATCTCCCAACCAGAAAACGCAGAACCCAGCACAGGCACTGGTCCCACCAAATCATCCTCACTCTACGATTTCGTCTACGACCCATCAAACCTCACAATCCGCTCCTCAATCCCCAACATCCCAACTCCCGGCCCCTCACCAACAAATCCAAAGGATACAAACCCACGCACACCATCCCCAAAACCAAATAACCCATTATCTCGCCTCGAAACCCTAGCCATCCACCACCGTCTTCTCACAACCTACACCGACACTCGCTCCAGACCCCTCGAACTAGAACGTACCTGTAAAACCAATCGCGGGTGGTGGATCGTCTGGGTACGCATCCCACGCTCACAATCACAATCACAATCTACACCCCCACTCTCAACAACATCTTCATCCGCAGCCCTATCATCCCTAACCGAAGGTCAAGCATCAACTTCAACTACAGAAATACCGCCACCGGCTCAACCTCAACCGCAAGAAGCATTTATCGTTCGTAAAGCGAGTGACTATGTTTCACCGGGTCATGGTCGTGTGAGTAGTGGAGCGCGGTTTTTCAGAGATTTGGGTGGTGCGTCGTCGAAGATTGGAGGTGGGAGGGCAGATACGACGCCGGCGAAATTGGTTGAGGGGATTGGGATGGATGCAAGGAGGTATATTGAGGGGTTGTTGAGGTTTAATCGGTGATTTGGGAATGTAATTTGGTGTGTACCTATACTATGGTACTAGGTAGTATATTTTGTTATTTAGGATTGAATATTATCTTGAATAGTTGAGATGACGCATTTCTGTCTGGATGGCACTGGCTACGACTATTGTTTGCTAGTGGTTACTTATAAGCACTACCAATATCACAACTTGTGATAGATCTTGAAGATCGGTAATACCAAATGTCTTGCACAGTACTACTATTCTTAAAATTTCATATAAAAACTTTTCATTCTTCTAGTCCATGACCTGCCTATCATCGATCTACACTACCCAGTACTACTGCATAGTATGCATACTCGACTCTACTAACAAATTTCAGAATCCATACTTTGTAGTACCTACACCAGAGTCAGAGGTAATAGATCAACTTAAACCACAGTTCCATGCATTTGCATTAATTGTATCGAATCGAATCAATAAGAACAATAAAAAAAATCCGAGTCGAGTTCTTCGCGGGGTTGGGAATCATCTATCATCACAGGTTGTCGAGAATTTGAAAATGGACCGGTCCATACATCATACATCCCATGGCTGGGAGTGCATGTATGATATGGTACAATTTCCAAATTGCTCGACTGACTTTGTTTGTCCATTATAACCAACGAGGAGGGGGCCGAATCAATCACTTTTTCCCACTTTACTTCCATCCATTCCTTCTCCCACGGGGTATACGACTCAACCTGTCGGATACTTGATACATCCGAGAGTATAATTTTATGGGGGAAATATAAAAAAAGAAAAACGAAGAAATTTATACTGCCACTGGAGGCAATTTGTCATTGAGATCCACGGGAGTCGGATTTGTGGGAAGAGGGGGAGAGGAAGATGGGAGAGAAAAAAAGAATATTGGGGGGAAGTTAGGGGGGTAGAGCGGATAGAAGAAGAAAGAAAAGGCCCACAGGGTTATGATGAAGACAACGCCTCCCTAGACAAATTCTGCAAAATAAAGGCAAAAAAGGAGAAACACAAGGTCGACCAACTGCAGGGAAGGGGGAAGTGGTGGTGGTTGTTAAAAAAAAAAGGAGAGGGTGTGGGCAAAAAAACAAAAATGGCGTGTGTTAAAAAAAAATGGGTAGTTCAGAGGCAAGGCAGGGGGGACGGGGAAGGGGAATATCCACGACTCAAGCGCCCGACTTCGAAAGTATTATCCACGGATCCTCGTATGCAAGCCCAGCAGCTGTCCCCTGTATTTGGGAATAGAAACATTCAAATTTGCCCGAGTCTCGACCACCGGATCTTTTCGCTCGAGTCGCACCATCGTTGGTGTAGTTTACAGAATGAGGCACTTCTTCTTGCCGCTGCGACCCTTACCACCGTTGGGGCCGGCCTTGAGCAGAGCCGCGCGGGTGGCGGACTCGAAGACCTCACGGACACCCTCGTTGGTACGGGCAGAGCACTCGAGGTACTTGTAGGCACCGATCTTCTTGCGGATCTCCTCACCCTGTTCAGAAATAAATTAGCGATATGTTGACTAGCGCACGCGCGGTACGATCAGAATCGGGGTCATGTTGTTGCGTACCTGCTCAGGGCTGACGGGCTTTTGGGAGGTCTTGTGGAGCTCCTCAATGGTCTTGGGGTCGTGGCGCAGATCCTTCTTACAGCCAACCAGGATGATGGGGAGACCCTGGCAGAAGTGAAGAACCTCGGAAATCCACTGCAAATAAGTTAGCGCATTGCTCGTGGTGGTTGGTTTCGTTGAATCCCTTCCGTGGGACAATTTTTTTTTTCGTCTTCGGTATTCTTTGTTCCCGACGGAAGATGGATTCATGTGACACGCACCTTCTCCTGAACGTTATCGAGAGAGTCGGGGGAGTCGACGGCGAAACAGATCAGAATGACGTGGGAGTCGGGGTATGAGAGAGGACGGAGACGGTCGTAATCTTCTTGACCAGCAGTATCCCAAAGAGCAAGCTCGACGTGCTTGCCATCAACCTCAACGTCGGCGACGTAGTTCTCGAAGACGGTGGGGACGTAGACCTATCAGATTAAAGAGTCAGCACGAGCTTCCGGGTGTCTGTGTTTGCTCGCTATCTCGCTGGAGCGAAGGGTTGGATTTGGATGCGTTGTATGCAAATGGGGGGATTCGGGAGATCCGGGGGTTCGGGGCCGATCAAGGGCCCCGTAGGCAGTCTTACCTCAGGGAAAGTGCCCTTGGAGAAAACACTGCAAGCAAAGGCGGGTCAGCGGGTTGAATGATGGGATGAAGAGCAAGGGAGAGAAGGAGGAGGGGGTAAATTTGATGACTTTGATGTCCAATAACTTACATGAGCAGACAGGTCTTACCGCAGGCACCATCGCCAACGATAACGAGCTTGCGTCGGATCTCGGCCATCTTGATGAAGCGGGAGGTCAGTTTTGAGTAACAGAAACAAGTGAGAGAGCACAGTCCACGAAGCGAGACAAATTCAGAGATGGAGAAGGCGGTGGGGAGGAGTCGTTAGGAGGAGGGGGGGAAGAAGGGGAAGAAGAGGGAGAAAGGGACAGATGCAGGTTGCAGGGCGGGAATGAATCGGGGCGGGAAAAAGGGGCAGGGGGGTGATATCGTACTGTGAAGAGAGGAATCAGGAGGAGAGAATAGTTGAACGGGAGAAGACAGGAACCAGCTAGTGCTCGCCGCAAAAGCCAGAGATGTGGATGAAAGTTGAGGATGGAGGAGGATGGGAAGAATGATGGATGAGAGAAAGATAGAGGCCAGACTGCTGGGCGGTGGGTTTGTTGTGCTGGTACGGAGTTGACAATACTGTAACAACAGCAGTAACAACAGCAGTAGGAACAGCAATCAACAGTAGATTTATAGTAAGTGAGCTGTGACTGTTATTATATTTAAATTATTATATTATATCTTCTAGATTACTGCATTAATATATTATCATATTATTATATTGTTTGTTATTCTCTTTTGTTATTGTTAAGGCTACACTCTAAGTATCCTCTGCTGACTGTAATACAAATACACCAGCCCTAGCAGGATATGTGTGGCTGAGCGCGTATCCGCGTCACAGCCAACCAACTCCACTCTGCTTCGTCCGCCATTCACGATGCTTCGGATGGACTCGCGGTGGACTTGGTGAACACAGCCACCGTGGCTGTGACGTTATGCAATCTCGGGACATCTGATATCATCAAGGTAGAAAGGAGCATCATATCATACGGAGTAGGGAGTAGTCCCCTTCCTAAGGGCTGTCATCTATGTACGGAGTATACAGGTAAGCCATGTTTGTGGCTGAAACTCTGTGGCTAGCAGCTTCGGAGTATATCAACAAGTACCAACGAGAGTGGAATGTCTCGAGTCTCACTGTAGACAGTGCTCTCGATGGATTTGTCTGGGTATTTTCTTCTTTCCTTTTTTTATATAAGGAACGGATCAGGCTTTCAGGCTGCTTCGTATGTAGTTGGTTCTAAGTAATACTAGCCACCAGATACTACAAAGTAGGGCACAAGTTGACCGTTTAACCCATCATGTGTTCAAATGCCCATAGTCATTCCTAGTAGCAACAAACCTGTTCTCGACCAGAGCCTTGTAATAATGTTACCTCTAATATTTAATACTCTACCCCTTCCCCAAGCCAAACCCATGTTGAGAAAGTTCTCAATCCGATATCAGAAAGTATCCAATCCAGAACCCTGAGCTAAGTCACTTTAGTACCAAGGCTCACCTTCGCCCGGGTTGCAGCCATTGGCAGTTGCCTACACTAGAGGGCTCTGACTGTAGAATGCCTGACGTCGTCAGCGACGATCGCCGATCTCCCCTATTCTTACCTACTCAGCTCTACGACAGGGACAGGACTCAGGACTGCAATCTAACCTTGTTAGCACAACCCTTGTGCAGTACCAAATAGGAAAATTTACCCATAACTGTCATTCTTAATCTACCGAGTAAAGTCAAGTACCTACCAAGTACAATTCCAGGGGCCCGGCTCCATCTGTGCACAGTCGCACATCTGCCGATAGCCCCCCTTCATCTAAACCAATCATCTCCGAACCTCGTATTGCATCCGAGTCTCCACTCTCAAAACGTGCCTGAGAAAAAACAGCTGTGGAAAGCTAGAAATCCGTGAGTGGAGATGAGAGATGCCATCCCAGTGGGAGATGGGCTGTAAGTAGCCGCGTCTCCACGACTTGACTAAAAATAGGCTGTGAAATTTGTATTTCTTAAACTAAAAGTGAAATGTGCTCGGCACGAAATATTCCTTTGACCTGGGAGGTACCACCTATTTAGGTGGTAGGTGTGTGTGTGTGGAAAAGGAAAAGGGGCAGTAAGACATGCGACCTCGCTAGCTAAGCGTATTTCTTCCAAGTTGTTGGGGGCGTTTTAGTTTGACTTTGGTTTTTTCTTCCTTCTTCCTTTCTTTTGCTTTTTCTACTCCGTAGTGCTCCGTAGTATTTCTTTTTCCCCTTCCCCTTTGACCGAACCACTTTTTTTTTCTCGGTGGAGAGTGTGCAAGCTTACCCGTTAGTTAGCTCCCTGGGGATTCCCGCTATTCAAGTCCGACTCTATGCATTTCTGATTCCGATTTGGCCAAGCTGACCGCGTAGGTACTTACAAAAGTACCTTCGGCCCCGAGTACTCCGTACTCCGTACTCACCCTCAAGAAACTCCTAATCGGTTCTCTTCTCTCATTGCGACCGCTCCCGATGGCATGGGGGTCTCCTCCCACTAGTGAAAGCCACCGAGCCTGGATCGACGAGCGTAGCTAGGTACCTACTTAGGTACCTATGAAATACGGAGTAGTATATCCGTGCTTCGGGATCCATCATAAGCGGCTCATCTGGATTTGTCAGGAGATGTGCACTACGTGCTTTGTGCATATGTAATGTAGAACGGAAGCAATATTCAGTATTCTGCATACACATACACACACCTATGAGCATGTACTCCGTAGGTAGGTACTCATCCAGGCCTATTCGTATGAATTCTCGACAACACAACAATGCCACCCCCACTGCTGTGCTGGATCCAGCGCGGAGAACCTCGCCTCGCCGAACAAGCCTATAGCGATCAACGTGCGTGTCGTCGACATCGATCGTCCGGGACTCGGGTTGTCTCCACATTGGTAAGCTTCTCGACGGGCCCGCTGACGCGTGAAGTGGTGGAGAGACTTGTTCGTATGAGGTGGAGGTGGAGTGTCTGTGATGGATCTGTTTGATGTCGACTCATGCCAATGCCAACATAGTATGTTATGTACTCCTATTCTAAGCCATGAACTGTATGCTCTTACTAGTCTTGCGCCTATGTATGTACGTATATGTACATGTACAAATCATAGGCTAGCGGATCAGTGACTTAGAGGTCTCCGCTCGCTGTTGGGTATTGTATGTATGGCTGTTGCGCTGAGCTCCGGATTAGTCGCTGGTTGGCTCGTTATATGCCGGTCGCGATGCGGGCTAATATCCTACATTAGTCCGATCCAACCACTTCACGCAGGGACAAGGGTTGAAATTGGTCCAGACTTGGATGAATTGTTGGTTTCGTGATTCAGGAGGACGGAGTGATGTATGCCGGGACCTGTGTAGGTAGACATGGCAGACTGTGAGAATCCTGCGGGATTGTTTTTACTATGTACTTAGTATAGCTGGGGATGGAGGACTGAATCGGTCCCTTTTCCGAGTGTGAGTAATATGTCAATATCTCGACAATCTGCTAGTGAGGATTTTTTTTGAGGTTTTGCTTTTTCCAGTCAACCGGCGCGATGGTAGAGAAATGGTGCGGGATTTCGATGCACACATCTATGCCATAGTAGTAGTACCAGTCTAGATATCTTACGGCTTTCATAATCCTAACACAAGATGCGTTCTACTGCTCGATGAAAAACTCACTAGTTCCTTTTGATAAGTCTAGTCAGGAAAGTAATAAGGCCAGCCGTGCTTATGCCATTAACATTGAGGCTTTTGTTCCTTCTGCGATTCTTTGCAGGAAACAAGCCCACATTGAATTATTAAGCCTGTCAACAACAGAAGTGAGAATGCCTTGTTAGTGGAAACATACGATGCAACTATCCTGGTGAATAAATCTCTTTGATTAAACCAACAGTAAGTCTAAAAAAGAACGTCGTGGTGTGACAACGATCTATAATATGGTGATAATAGATGACACGATCATAAGCTACAATACGACGACTTCTGTAATACGACAGCAACTATAATACGACAACATCTGTCAATCCAACTCACATCAAGATGAATTAGTAGTCTTGATATGGCAATTTTGATTTGCCAATGCTAGATTTCGCTCAATCACTCTACACCAATTTCTAGAAGCATCCTCTAACATATCTCACTGCATTATTGCATACGCATCTTCTAGCTTGATAGTAATACGCACGCTATCTACTCACAATGGGTCCATCTAGCTGAACGAAAACCCTCTCAAGGAGAATTTTTATCAATCCAAAATGTCTCAGAAACTTGGCAAAGACTCACTCAGGCTCTATAAATGTGCACCTTTGGCCCTTCAAATCTACTCATCCAAACCAGAACAAGACAGTTTCATCCTCAATCAATCCAATCTCCACTTCCATCAACAATGCATCTCGCAAAAGCCCTCACATTCCTCTCCCTCGGCTCGGGAGCCCTATCATTCAAGATAAACGCTTTCACCGGTCCCAATTGCACCGGAGATTCCAAAGAAATCAATGTCTACGACAATACCTGCAGAGATCAAAATGTGATCAAGACCAAATCTTTCCGAGTACTCGCCTACGGAGCAGGTCGTCAGCGAGCCGTGTTCTGGGCTTCCAATCATTGCTTCCTCAGTGCGACGAGCCAGAGTTACTGGGCTGATGGTGGTAGCGATAAGTTCAAGAAGGATGCTTGTATTACTTTGGACTTTACTTCTGAGGCCTACAATTCTTACTCGGCTTAGTCGTGAGATTCGTGGTTCTGTGAGTCTAAATACTATATTTTGATAACTGAACATTTCACTCATAAGTCGGCTCTAGGGACTCATTTGCCATATGGTAAACCAGAATGATAACTGTCGCAAGGCAAAGTCTTAGATCGGAAGTACATCTTGGGCTGGGTATTTAGTGGATTCTTTGTCTCTCTTTCAGCTCCAAGAATAGGTATATTTATGAATGAATATTTGGGTCTTTGTCTCTCTTTGATATATTAGATCAATATGATTCATTTGAGCCATCATTACAATCCTTCTTTGTTAGATTCCCGTCCAACCAACAGATGCTTAAATAGCAGCTTGTTCCCTTTCAATTACCAAGTTGGTACTCTGTACCCAAGATTCCTCTGATAACCATGAATCTTATACCGAACTCACAGAAGCATATGATCCCCTACTAACCACCCACTCACTAACTAGTAACTAAATGTAAAAACAGGTTCATACAAACCCTTGGCGCGCCCCGCCCAGTCCCTTACGCGGTTTCCGACCGATCATAGCGGTACTTGATTACCCTCTATTTTGAGAACAGAACTGGCAGAGATGCTATACATAACTAATCTTTAGGCAGAACTGACAGTCCAAATTTAGGTGATACCCCATACCCGCCACATATGCATACATGACAAGACTCGAACTCGAGAAATGGTGATGCCTTTTGACAAAACACACACCTCTACAAGGCTTTCGGCCCCCAATTCAGTCAGGCCGGCTATGCCTCATGCACACCCAAAAGCCGGGATAGAGGCTATGTAAACCGCTAATCAAATTGCTAGGTAAACCGCTAGAAGTGCCGCTAAGTGGAGAAAAACTCGCCGTTTCTAAATCGGATTATAGCCAACCAAACACTACTCAAATGTTTTCCACCAGACAAATCTTCATACTATGCCGATCAGGGCCGCCCCTTTGATCCTTCAGCCCCCATTTCAAGGCTGATGATAATCATGAACTCGGTTCTCGTCAGAATGATTAATTAACCTTCTTTTCCCGGGGATTGAAGAATTCCACCCAGCATAATATTTCTTTTTTGCAGTTCAAGTTGTCTTTGCAGTTGTTCACGATGTACTCTGCAGACGAATATACTAACAACGAATCTCAACATCTTAGACCCTTACGACAAGATGAATCAGATAATGATTCCGAGTCTTCGCACTCTAGCCACGGCCAAGAACGATCAGGTCCCCGATTTTATTCAACACAATTTACTGAAGCACCCGACATCCCAGTAACCGCGACCGCAGCCTCGTCAAAGACATCATTTTTCGCAGAAGTGCGAAAATATCCAAAACTCACGCTTTACACCGTTGGTCTCGCGATAGCATTCTTACTAGGCGGTTACGATTCCGTCATCGTCACTACAGTTCCATCAGTTTCACAATTCAAGAAAGACTTCGGTGTACAGTTCGGATCCGACAAGAATGAATACATCATTCCATCAATGTGGTTGTCTCTTTGGGGCGCACTTGGATCTGTCGGTCAGATTGTGGGTGCACTTTTTTGTCCATCCTGGCAAGATCGTTCAGGACGTCGAATCCCAATGATTTTGTCGACAGTACTTTCTGCTGTAGCAGTTGCTGTCGTTTATGTCTCGTATCTCCCTGCCGATATCAATGCCAGAAGAGCTGTGTTCCTTATTGGTGAAATCGTTCAAGGTCTTGCTACAGGTGTTTTAACGACGACTGCGCAAACTTACATTTCTGAAACGGTTCCTACGAGTTTACGAGGCTCTGCGATGGCGTTGTGTCCTACGTTTGTTTTGCTAGGTCAATTGATTGGTGCTGTGGTGGTTTTTGTATCTTCTGGCGGAGACTCGAAGAGCTCGTACCTTAATACTTTTATTTCAATGTGGCCGTTTTCCGCAGTCACTCTCCTTATTGTCATGCTTGTTCCAGAGAGTCCTGCATTTCTTGTTCGCAATGGTAGATTGGTCGATGCCCATCGCGCACTTCAGAAACTCCATTCGAATAATCAGGATTGCGGACAACTTGTGAAAGATTTGCAGAGAACAGATGCACAAGAAAAGGAAGAGAGTGAGAATATTCCGTGGATAGATTGTTTCCGACGAACTGATCTACGACGAACCCTGATCGTTTCGTTTGCATCAATGTTGCCTTGTTTCTTTGGCTTTTCACTGCTATCGGATGCGAGCTATTTCCTGCAGATCGTTGGAATGGATGATCAGAATAGTTTGATGATGTTCGTTTTAGGTGTTAGTCTGGGATTGGTGGCTAATGCTGTCGGTATATGGGTTTCTACCATTGTTGGACGACGAAAGCTCATCCTAAGCTCGTTGTCGGTGACTTCGCTTTTGTGGCTCGGCATGGGTATTGCTGGCTGTTGGTCAGGAACTGTGTCTATATGGTAAGCCTCGCGTCTCCTTGGTCTTGGTATTATTTCCCAGTCACTTATATGTTTGATAGGTATACTGCTGTCACGATGATGTTTATTGTTACGATTTGTGGTGTTGGTGCATGGCCTGCTTCGTTCGCAGTTGTCGGAGAGACATCGTCCCTTCGCTTGCGAGCAAAGTCGCAGGGAATCAGTACCATTGCTTCTGATAGCGCCGGTATTATTTTCAGTTTTGTTTTACCTTATGCCTATAATAAAGATGCTGGAAACTTGGGAGCTAAGACAGGCTTCTTGTTCTTTGCGATCTGCATAATTACGGTGGCAGTCACCTGGTTAGCAGTTCCAGAGCTCAAGGGTAGAACTAGTGCTGAGATTGATCATATGTTCAAAATTGGACTACCGACGAGAAAATTTGAAGATTGGTCCGGATTGGACAGGACAGATGACTCGGAGGGACTTATCTGGAAATGATTCATGTGCATTATATTCGGGTCTACGTTGCTGGCAACGTCATGATTCTCATTATTGACAAATTAAAAAGCAACAATATTCCACAAAAACTTCATAATCCTTTTTAAACCCTTTTCTAATACTCCTCTTCCCGTTAGATTAAGCTCGGAGCTTAATTCTTCAACAAGTTGTTTCAAATTACTAAAAGTAGACTTAAGGTATGTTCCAACATACTACCTAGTTATCCTGGTTAAGACTTAGGTTTTTTATGCCAATCTATTTTAATCTCCAATTTCTCAACTCTCAAGCTTTTTCATGATAGCTTCAGGATTCTAATTTGCCACAAATGAGTTTGAAATACTATTTTAGTAAAATTAAAGAGTTTTCAAAATAAATAGTATCTATTTGTCCAGTAAGTTATACGATGAACGATATATATTTGCACCAAAAACCACTCCCATTATCCCATACACACTCGAAACCTCCGAATCATGGCATTTAACCTCCAACTGGGAAGTTTATCCTAGTAAAACAGTATTTAAAAATCCAATAATTTAATTAAACTATCTAAACAACCGCGATTAGAATATCAATGCTGTTAAAATGGTATAGAATATTGTTCATGCTGGTCTAGTATGGCTGAGTAAGCACGGAGACTATGTCACGTGCCTTGATGCGGCCGCAATTTTCCGCGATGGAGCAACGATTGAATGTTGACGAGCAGCATCAGTCGAGCCATTGCTGGGCCACCACCACTACAATGCAGAAGGTCATCCAGCGGACGGCCACGGCCCGAAAGCAGGCACAGAAGAAAATCTTCAGAGCCCAGAGGAAGGATGAATTGGTGACCCGCAAAGACAACATTCGCCAACGAAGGGACTACAACAAAGCGATTATCGATGGACTCAAGGAGGCACGCATCGCTCGCTGGGAGGATTACAGAAAGGGAGATCTTGCTCCCAAGCGAGACTCTGGACCGGAAGCCACGACTTTTGGTGCCGTCGATGCTGCGTTGCTTCACCCCCCGGCCATCCCCAAAAGCCAACGCCGCAAGCACATTCTTTTCGCAGCGGGAGATCGAGTCTGCGTGATTCGGGGTCGCGACCAAGGAAAGATTAATGAGATCACGCAAGTCAACCCGGAGAGTGAGACTGTTACGATCAAGGACATCAACACGGTAAGTTTGCAGACAAATTCGAGCTTGAGCTCAAGGCCGAGATCAAGCCTGAATCTTCTCCCCTCTACGTCTGACCTCGAGCACCACCACTAACTCAGGTCTCTTATTCAGGTCGATCTCAAAGTTCCCGACTGGGCCAAGGTCTCCATGGGAATCAAGTCCGATGTTCTGGCACAGTCATTGCCCGTGCCGATGGATGATATTCGACACGTTATCGCACTCGAAACAGGAAGCGAGGGCAACTCGGTAACACGCGATCACATTGTTAAACACGCCTACGCTGGATCACCTTACCTCGAGCGTGCCGCACACAGCAAACTCCCTCGCCATACCCGATACATCTCCGGTCTCGACATTGAGATCCCCTGGCCCACCGAAGAAGAGCCACACCACAAGGATGGCGAATACGATACATTGCGATTCGAAGTCGACCAAGAGACCTGGGTCCCATCTTTGGATAACCCGCCTTTCCCCTCCAGTGTTCTCGACGAATTGCGAAACAAATACTCTCGATTCCGTAAGCGCCACGATCCCGAGTACGTGAGAGAGAAGGTTATGGAGGAATACCGGAAGGAATACCTGGCCAGCCAATCTTTGCTTACTCCTATTATGGAGCTTAAGGAGGCATCGATTTCAAAGGCCAAGGCTGCCAGACAGGCGAAGACGGATGAAGATGGTAACATGCTTCTGGACACTGAGACCAGCGATTTCATTGCGCGGTTTATGCAAACAAGTCTCAATGAGCAGCCGAAGAAGTCTGGAAAGGGTAAGAAGGCCCAAGCCCAGACTCAGACTGCTTGAGATTAAAGGGTGATTGAAAGAAGCACTGTTTTTTTAAGATAGCGATGTGTATAAACTTCCCAACTGTATTCTACTTTGCAATTTAAGCTCCAATTTCCCAGAATAACCAACAACTAGATCTAAAAATGATTTATCTATGTATGCATGTAAATGTAAATATATTTCTAATATGATTGAATGCAGAATCGAACGTACCTACGTTGTACGTTCTCACAAAATTGCAGGTCGGTCCGCCAGGGGAAGAAGTGGAAGTTCCGCAAGTTCGTCACGCTCCTCCGTTGATTTGCAGTTTTCAACTTTCTCCCCTTCAGCTTTGCTTTTACCCTCCCTCCCCCCAATTCCCCCCAAAAATTCCAAACGGGCAGTCGCATCAAAATATGGCATTTGCTGCGATAAACAACGCCCCTTCGGCCCGAGCTCCGATCGCCGTCATTGAAGAGGCGTTTGCGACGGACCCATCGCTCAAGAAACGAGTTTACGATGCGATCGGTGCGTAGTCAGTCCAACGGCGCATCTACCTACGTCTTCCCCCCAAACATCGACGCCAAAACAATCCATATCTATCATCATCAAATCCGGACCAACCACTGACTATCGACCAATTCGATTCGTTTAGGAACCACACCTCAGCATACTCCTCTCTTTGAAGATCTTGCTCGTCATACCTCCAGCCTGCTGGCCAGGTCTAGGACTGCGACTGCAACTGCGACGACTACAACCCTTCCCCTCGTACCGCCGCCCAGCGACGGCCCTGCTGCGAAGAAACGCAAGATACAAAATGGGGACTCGAATGCCGCTGTGCAAGCGCCTGTGGATGTGAAGAGCAATGATGCTACGGTGCAATTCTACATTCAGGATGTGTCCTTTGCTATTCCGCAGCGCAAAAAGTTCACGCTGGAAGTAACAGCTGGACAAAGTGTTCTCCGTGCCAGGAATCAAGCTACAAAGGAGATTGATTTTGGCGTGCCAATGGACCGGATCCGTGAGTAATTTCTGTTTCGACAAGAAAGAAGGGAGAAACTAATCAATTCGATCGCGTTAACTAGGTCACGCCCTCTGTCTCCCTGTGCCGGAAAAGAATCAAAAACAATTCAACTTTTGTATCATTCCTGAGTTCGCCGATGGCATTACGCCGCCACCCGAGGGGACAACCAGTTTTGAAGCAATGGTTTTCACGATAGCCGATGGACCGGCTAAGGCTGCTTTTACAGGTACCGGCCAACAAGTTGGTAATGGTGCCGAGGAGACTGCAGAGAGTTTCCTGCGAAAGATCTTAAATGATAATATGCCTAATACGAATGTTATCCGACCCGACGAGCGACAATTCGTGAGTGCGATGCCCGAGGCGCACCGCAAGGGCGAGAAAGCATACCATGTTAAGGCCTTCCGTGGCAGCAAAGAAGGTACGACAAACATGCCATATGGCAGTCCAATCTAGGGATGAGAGAAATGAGAGAAAATGAGAGAAAATGAGATCATCCCTTCTCATGCCTTTTCCTTGTCCCCGGTGGAATTATGTGACTGACCATTTCTTGCTATTAGGATATTTGTTTCTTTTGTCCACTGGAATCTTGTTTGCATTCAAGAAACCTCTTCTCTTCTTCTCATTTGATACCATTGATTCCGTTTCGTATACCTCCGTTCTTCAACGGACGTTCAATCTTAATGTTCTTGCACGTCCCCGCGGTGGTACAGAGGAGGATCAGATGGAATTGGAATTTTCCATGATTGATCAAGCAGATTACGATGGTATTGACGAATATATCAAGAGACACGGTCTGCAAGATGCCAGTTTGGCTGATGCTCGTCGTGCCAAGGTGTACAATGTGAATGGAGGCAAGAAGGATCCCGATGCTGCTCCTGAAGCCGGTGCCGAAGATGAGGAGAGTGAACTTCAAAAGGCTCAGCGCGAGTTGGAAGATCAAGAAGAGGAAGATGAAGAAGACTACGATCCCGGTACTGATGGTGATAGCGAGGGCAGTGGATCAAGTGATGAGGATGATAGTGACGACGATGACGATGATGAAGATGAGGACGATGAAGACGAGGACGACGATGTCGGCATTGAGAACCTTATCAAGGGTGACCCTGGCGACGATGAGGATCTACCCGATGCCGAATAGATTGGTACTTGGGACCTGCTTCAGATTGGAATATTTATGTATGATGGATGCCCCGGGTTGGGCTGTAGAATAATAGTGACATTGAGTTGAGATGAGATGGGAATGGGCCATGAGTCAACCAGGTCAACGGTCAACCGATCAAACGATCGACCAAGTCAATTGAAACGAACTTCCTCCACCGCTGAGTGCCTCTCCATAGGCATGTACGGAGTACGGAGAGCTGTACGCAGTACAGTCCCTGCTTCTGTTCTTGCTTCTACACCGTATCTCTGGCCATTGAGTTAAACGATCGCCCGGTGGGTCGCAGACGTGTCAAATGCGCGGTAGGGGCATCCTCGGTCACAGCAATATTAAGCACCTGTCAGGCCAGGGCGGACTGCATGCACGCCACCGATTACTTGTTGCCGGGGAGTACGGAGTACGGACTACTCGATACTCAGTATCTAGTAGGGATATGCACAATTTACAGAGTACAATATTAATTGTTGAATTAGGACTGAAGCTGTATCGACTCCATCTTAACACAAATAAGAATTGACTTAGGGCTAAGGCAGTGCCAAGACCAGTAACGTTGTACGAGTAGCTGGTTAGTACTAACCCTTAGTAGGGAACTAAGTATGAAGGTACTAAACAAGTAACTAACTAACTACAAATGTACACAGTCTATGGGTACTTTACTCCGTACCTACTCCATCCAGGTGGTATCTGTATGGAGACACTGGAAACTTAGGAGAGGACTAGGGTATGGAGTACCGCTGAATTAAGCGCATTCCAGCCCGAGTCCAGCCAACAACCCCTGAGGCGGTAAAGAAAAAATGGAGCAGGGGAAATTTCGGTAGTCCACTAAGTACAGCAGAGTACTTGCTAGCAGGAGTACGGAGTACAGTACTACTGGTAGCAGAGTGCTAGTGAGAAGTGCAGACGTTGGGTCTCTCGCCTATCCCTTTATGGGGAGATTGGCATTTACTCGGACAATGCCATTGGATTGTGCATTGCTTGACTCCGTAATCTCAACTGTTTATCTTGGGTGGGAGTAGGAGCAGATCGGTGTGTTCTTTACACAGAGCATACTCCGTAAACTAAATCTATTTTCTCTACTCTGTACTCCATACAGAGCACAGAGTACTCCGTACACTGGCCATCGCCCTGGTGCCTGCAGACGGATTGATCGGACCCGAAGGGCCTGGGCACACTAGCTCTCTAGGTGCAGGTACCCAGTCGGAGGTGGTTTCACGGTTCTTTGACTGGAAAGTGAGCTGAATGAATTGGTCCAAGTTGCCAGTACTAGATTTAGTCTTGGTCAACTGAGATAGAGTAGTCTCTACTCCATATTCCGAATATTTGTAGTAGTCAACTGTTAGTCCACTGTTAGTAGTTGACTGTAGTTGACTAGTCGGCGGCCGCCTCTGGTATTATGTATTTTAGATACCAGCCGTGACGGGCGCTTCCCCGCCAGATGCACGGCTATCCCGTAACAAATACACCACTCATACCGGATCTCCCTGTATTCTATTCTCGCAACTTCGCCCTGGGGAACTCTTCCTCTTCTCCATCCCCTTCTCTCTCTCCTCCCCCAACCCTGTTGTATCTCACTGCCCAGTGCGGCTTGTACTCCTCGAGTACTCCGCTCTCTTTTCCTCCACCCTCCCCTTTTCCTTTTCTGCCTTTTTGCTCTCCTCGGGCTCGCCTTTTCCCGTTCGGCTTCTCCCCCCGTTCACAGCTCTCTGCCTGAGTCCCGACCGGTCTGAGATCAACCACCCCAAAGACCCTGTGGCCCATTCGACCGCTTCTCACCCCATCAATTCCTCTCCGAATCGCTCAATTCCTTTCAGAGATTCGATAAATCTGTCACCGCTACCAATCCCGCCCGTCGTCTCGTTACACCCTCTCGCGTTACTCTCGATCGCTTTCTCCGATTCCTCCCCCGGTACCGGTACTTCGTGATCGTGCATTCATTGTCCCCCTTCCTTCGGGATTGCTGTGGTTAAACATCGGGTGTCCCTGTGGTGTATGTTGGCCTTCTTCTTCCACCTGTCGTATGTCGCTCGTGTGCCATCGTCGTCCTGTTGCTGACTCCGCTTCGCCTCAGACAGTGTCTCAATCACGTGCCCTGTGTCCCTGAGGCCATTGCCCCGTGATCGAAACTTTTGTTCCTGACCACCCACACCCTGTCGCTATGGCTTCATCTTCGTCAAACGTGGTGGGAGTCCACTACCGAGTCGGCAAGAAGATCGGTGAGGGATCTTTCGGTGTCATTTTTGAGGGCACCAATCTCCTCAATAACCAGCAGGTGGCGATCAAATTCGTATGTTCTGCCTAACCTTTGTTTCCCGTGTGGAAAAGGGACCTCCTTGCTAACGACCACAGGAACCCCGCAAGAGCGATGCTCCCCAGCTTCGTGATGAGTACCGGACATACAAGATTCTGGTTGGATGCCGTGAGTAGCAATACCACCTGGGATTCGATTTCTGTTTGTTTTACTGACCCTTTGTCTCTCCTATTTAGCTGGCATTCCCAATGTGTATTACTTTGGACAGGAAGGTCTGCACAACATCCTGGTGATCGATCTACTCGGACCCAGTCTGGAGGATTTGTTTGATCACTGCAACCGCCGGTTCTCCACAAAGACCGTTGTGATGGTCGCTAAGCAGATGGTGAGTTACTGCGAGGCAGGTTTCCCCAGCAAACGGTCCCGGCTAATCAATTTTACAGCTTTCGCGCGTCCAAACGATTCACGAGAAGAACCTCATTTACCGTGATATCAAGCCCGATAACTTCCTCATTGGTCGCCCATCTACCAAGGCCGCCAACGTCATCCATGTTGTTGATTTCGGTATGGCCAAGCAATACCGAGATCCCAAGACGAAGCAGCACATTCCCTATCGCGAGCGCAAATCTCTTTCCGGTACCGCTCGTTACATGAGTATCAACACACATCTTGGCCGTGAGCAATCACGAAGAGATGATCTGGAAGCCCTGGGTCACGTCTTCATGTACTTCCTGCGCGGTGGTCTCCCCTGGCAGGGACTGAAGGCTGCTACCAACAAGCAAAAGTACGAGAAGATTGGCGAGAAGAAGCAGACCACTGCGATTAAGGATCTTTGCGATGGCTATCCAGGTACGCATAACCACATTACTCTCTGTCCCCCGCTTTGAAATACATCTCTCTAACAAGAATGTCACAGAAGAATTCAACAAATATCTGAGCTACGTGCGCAACCTTGGTTTCGAGGATACCCCTGACTACGATTACCTACGTGATCTCTTGACACAAGCTCTCAAGAACGCCGGCGAGGTTGAAGACGGCGAGTACGATTGGATGAAGCTTAACAATGGCCGAGGCTGGGACTACAAGTCGTATACTTCACAAGCTCACCTCCACAACCACCATCAGAGTTCTTCCGGGCGTGATGTGACCCACGGCCACCAGATCCGCAACAGCAGCCAGAGACCCGGTGTGACGGCTGACCGTTTAAACGCCGCGCAGCCCCCGCCCCCATCTCCAGCCAAAGCCGGAGCTGGGAAGACGCGCGAGCGCCCAAGCGGCTCCGCAGGGATGCCACCGAAGCGCCAGAGCGGGGGCCTGGAAGCCAACACTCCACCGACGTCTACCCAGGCACAGTTCCAGAACTCCAACGCACACCTTCCCGGTCGGATTGGTAGCCCTAGTAACCCTGGGATGAGCAGCCAACAATTGGGTGGAGCTGCCAACAATGATTCTCAGCCTACTTTTGCTCAGAAAATCATGAAGGCCCTATGCTGCGGTAGGTGATCCGACCGTGCATCTTTCCAGACTACACGGCAGCCCGCTCATCCCGAGATCCAGGTTGAACTCGAATTAATATGACGCGGCGGTATGTTGCATGTTGCATGTTCTGGATTGAACACGGCCTGATTTCCCTTGCTTTGTCTGCCCGCAACGTTCGAATCACGGCCGAAGAACAGAAAATAAAAAGAAAAGTCGGCATGGGATTGCCTTTTTTTTATACATTTCATCTGGGTCATGCGTTTTCTTTTGGAAAGGGGTATATCTAATTGTCGCTGTGCCTGCTCTCTCGCACAGGGACTGATTTGAATACCTCTATTTCTGGCCCTTGTCATCTTTTTCATCCTCTCTTCTCTTTTTTCCTCTTTCCCATTCGACATTTCAAGCCTATATTCGACAGTGGGTAGAATGACCTTCCTCTCATTGATGTTACGTCTTCATCACTCTTTCATGGTGCCACGGCTCTCGGAACGGCGAACTTGAGAGACTTTTTTGTCTTGTGTTTTCTCGATTTTGTTTTTCTTCCTCATCGTCATTATACTCGACATGCCTCGTCTAATACCAAACTCTCGCATTTTCTCAACGAGTGGAACCTCGGGGTCGCTGTTTCATCAACTGCTATCTTACGCATGCGCGACCTACCACGAGGACTGGACCTCATTGGCTGTGCCAGTGAGAAAACGGTGGCTGCACGATAGTTGGGACTGCGCCGCAGGAGCAATGCTAGAATATTGACAGCCGGGGTTTGGTTTGAACCCCCCCCCCCCCCCCCCCTTCCAATTCCACGCTGCCTTGGATGGCAGTTTGTTGTCTTATTCGAAATCGCACCTCCGCCGGCTGAGCGCTCTAATTTCTTGAATTCTATCCGACCCCGAGAACCCATCCTGTTCGGCCATCTTTCACTTACGACTTCCTCATATGCGTTTACTTCAGCTTCAGCCTTCTTTTGCACCAAGTTCCAAAGAGTCTTCTCCCTCCAACATTGCACAACTGCATGGTCATGATCTTTTGTTAGAGCCGTCAACAGCGCAGCGCAACCTCTCCCATGTTGCATATGCATATATTTCTCTGTTGGTTCTTCGATTTTTTCCCACTCTTCGCCTCCCCCCCACTACCTACCTCTTGTCCGTGTCCGTGTCCGTTGTCTTTTGGTTGTTTTACCCTCCCCTTTTTCGAATCGAATCTACTGCCCGTGTCTATAATTGTCTCTCTCCATTGTTTTGTCCTTGCTCCGTTTCAGAAGCGAGTTTTTTTTCCCCTTTTCTCTTTTTTCTTGTTGTGTTTCCGGTAGTGTTTGGCATAAGATAGCATTGTTCTTTTTTTTGATCCTCTTTCCCTTAGTCTTTGTTCTGGACATGTCTGCTTTTCCGTATAGTGCGTACATAGTGTGCCTCTCGGAGGGCATGATAATACATTTGTGTGTCAATCGTTCCATGCACTTTGTAGACTTAGACCTTGAGCATTTCCTGTAAGTATCTATACCTCCCAGACAGAGGGGCTCTGTCTCTCCCCTTCCTGATACAAACTCTTGTCACCTATCTGTGATTGTGATAGTATTGTAAGTTTCACAATATCTATGCATCAAATTTTCCATCCGAAGATCATGATATCACAAACCGCATCTACTTGTAACGTAACTCATTCATCACCACGCCATGCCATCCCATACCTGCAGAATGACACATCTAGATCCACGCCGTATACTCCGCACACACAAAGTACAAGACTATATACCTAGATACTAAACTAACTACCCTAAGTAGGTCAGTACTAACTAATTACTGACTAGTAGTAATAACTAGTAACCAAATTAGCCCATCATCACCCCATATCCCGCGTGGCAACTTCTTCACACTCACCTTAACCCTCTCCACCATCTCCACCTCCACAATCACAATCACAATCACAGCCAGTACCGGAGTCCACACTGCGGTGGCATAGTACTAAGTTTGATATTTTCATCATCTCTGCAGGTACCTACTATATCAAGTCCGCCACTTTCGAAATAGCGTCCGCATTGCCTGATTCCATTGGTCAATCATACCACACCACCACAGACCCCCTCCCTACCTCCCTTTACTACACACGATGTGGCACATACTACAACCGCCCTAATAATTTTCAATCTTTAGGACACTACTAGTCTTGTCTTCCCCATACTCCGTATAGTAAAATGGTGATATGATACGACCCGGTAAATCCGCTCTTGAAGATCTTACTGGTAGGGTAGGGTAGATCTAGTCTAGCCCAGCCCGTCTTGTGTTGTCTTCCCCTCTCTTTCCTTTCTCTGCATTTGTCAAGTACACACGCGCGATGCTTTCTGCTAACCCTTAGGGAAGAGGTGGGGGAGGACTTCCTCCCTTGCCTGACGTAGTGCACTGTTTCTACACTAACATGACCTAACCTAACCTGACCTATTTCAAGCATGCACTATGCCTGCAGCTAGCTGCACATGTAATGCGTAACGCCCGAGCTCGGTTTCTTCGATATCGCTAGTCACACTTAGGGTAGTCGTTTGGTATCTACAGCTAACTAGCTTCATAACCTCCTAAGGTTAAGTGTGATGTGACGTGATGTGATACTCTGATGATCTGCGGTTTTAACTTCATTTCAACATTCAAGTTGTTTAGTTAGTTAGTAACTATGTATGTATTAACGTAAGCAGTACTTACACTCTGTATACTTGCCTATTAACCTACAGTACATTACTAAACGATTATGTAGAAAGAGCACATACTCGATACATCGAAAACCCGAACTACTCACATCCAACTGGACATGAAAACCCTCGAAACTAAGGCAAAGCAAAGCAAGGCAAGGCAAGGCAAGGCAGAACCAAAGCAGACCAAAAGATGAACATGCATCAAATGCACCCCGTGTCAACCTGCAAAGCCCACACTAGCTATCTCCTCCCCCAATCAACCACTAAAAACCCACAATCCAAACCCATCCCAGCATAAACGGCTAAACTGGACTGTTTTACTTACTCCGTACATACATACGGAGTCCTCCCGATAACAGAGAAACCCGATGAGACGCTAGACGGACCAGGCGGGCTCTTACTTGGGCTAGTTAGCTAGTTACTGTAAGCCGGACAGGGCTAATCTGCTTCTTCTGATCTGTTCACCCCCGCTTTTTGGGGGTGTCCCGCATGGCTGATTCTTGGCGTGTGAAGTGTTTTGGCTTTCGCTTTGGTATTTTTCTATTTGACGTATGGGGGATAGGCTGGCTGGTTGGCTGGTTGGCACTCTTTGCTGCGATTTCGTTACTGTATGTGTATGTGTATGTGTATGGGGTCTGTGGGTGTGGGCTGATTGATTTGTATGATCGGCGTGGCTGTGTTTTTGGTGATGATGGTGGTGGTGTGGGTGCAAGTGTGGCGGGGGTTTCATTAGATCCTGGAAATATTCTGTTATATTCTATTCTATTTTTTATTTGTTCGATTTTTTGCCCGGGTTGGTGGAGTAGTACAGGTTGTAGATAAGCTGGATGTTTGGGGCGTTGTTGCCTGCGTATTCCCGAGGTTTCATGCTGGTTGTTTGATATCTTTCACAGGGGTGTGTTCGAGTCGGGGTATTTGGAGACCGAGGTGCTCTCACTAGTAGATCGTTTCTATTGGGCTTAGTGGAATTTAGCAAAGACTACTATACTTGACTTTCTGGTTTCCAGTGCCATAATAAGGTTATTGAAGTATTCGCTGGACAAATGGGATTACCATGGTCGTTGTATACTACACAATGGTATCTGAATATTGAATATTAGAAGCAGTGATTCTTCAGAAGTCACCAGTCAAAAATTCCAAGTCTCCCTAACATAAATTTGAAATAAATAAACAATGTGTACATGTCTATTAGTTAGGATATTTACTGCTACTATAGTAGAGCCCGGAGGACTCGATCAGCAACCGAATTAAGAGTTGCACATCAACAGGGCCCTTTAATCTCTGCCACATATGGTTTAAAATACAAAACTGCGGGGTTTTATGCCTCCGTATTCTTTGAGACTGCTTAAACTTGTGAGGTTTTCACAGTATCAAGACTATGCCATCCACTCCGCATCCTACGCACTTCACATTGAAGACAAGAGTATACAAGCTAGAACATCCCGCCTACCCAAGAACCAAGAAAAAGCAATATCATTTACCGCACAGGCCGCAGATTGAGTAATGTGACCATTCTGCAGGATGGAATGGTCGAGCAGACCAGACCAGACTAGTCCAGTAAACCGGCAGACCGGCAGACCATAACAATTACATCCGACAGCTGACGCTTGGCTCTGCAGCCTCATTTACAACTCATGCAATTAAGCCTTAAGAGGGAGTACAAGATACGCCATACAGGATGCATTTACAACATATGCATTCGAGAAGGCATTAGAACTTCGTCGACGATAATTCCGAAGCATTCAAGCTCCACTAGTTGGAAAAAGCACTTTTTACTCGTGACACAGCGTTATTCCGTGATTCAATCAATCAGGTTAGTTATTCGCGGAGTAATTACTGGTAACTACTCATAACTCATAGCTATGTCGGAACTACCAAACTAGATATTTATTCCATGTGTACACAGTAGATATTAATTGAATATTGCTTCGCCATTTCCATCCACCGACGTTATTATCCCCCAGAATCAGAACTTGATTCGTACACATGGATATGACATGTAGATCGATGCCGTGTTGGTTGCACCGAATCGAATACATGCACATATTCCATATGCCACTAGTACGTAAGCGAGCAGGGGTCCATGCCCTGCAACCTGGTCGGATTCGATATCCCGACCGGTTCAGACTTCGTGGTCTGTACGTAGCAGCATGTCTCGAAATTCGGGCGCGTGAATGTATGACACATGGGTTTGAGTGTGGATGGATTAGTGGCTTAGGGCATTGCATCTAACCATGTAGGTGATCGACAGTGGCGATATATCAAAGTTAATTTACTTAGAGGGAAGGAGAATCGCGTTGTTGCAGAGGTAAGTACAGAGATACTATTTCGGACTCGGACTGAAAGTGTACAGTAAGGAGTAAAGATTTTGTGTTTCCTCTGGTTAGTTCGTTGGGTTGGGCTTCAAGCCTCGTGTTACGGGGGTGGCGATGGATTGGTTTTGTGATACTGATTATATTTTGAAAGGTATTGTTCGAAATTTGCAGACAGCCTTGAATCTGTGAAATAAAACAGAGGACTTTCTGCTTGTATAATTTATTCATGACTTGTTGTAGAGGAGTACAGAGTAATTTTGCATATGCATGGTTTGTTATACTGCTTTGCCTTCCTATTGTGGCTGTTGCTGATCTATGAGCCTCCGTCACTTAGCCACTTATTCAAGTTTGATATAATATTGTCTTTGTTAATTTTTTCCAATTAAATGGTATTGTTTTAATATTGTGATAGTTTCTTTTGTTCTCTTGAAGCTGCAAGTCAAAGGAAGAGCTCATTTTGATACTTCTTTCATTATCTCAAAGAAAATTTGATTTCCACCTCATGGCAGAATTTATTAAACCATAAAACGAAAGGATTCTTGATACATTAGTAATGACAGTTGCTATAATATGTTATAATGTTGTAAAACAATTCTATAATTCCAGGAACAGATATGTGCGGCTGAGCACATCGCTTATGGACAATATGGAGATGCTTATGGCATATAAATTTCGACTCAAGGCGTCAATACCATTGTCATTTTGCTGTTTTTTTCTATTACAGATACACTAGAACCTCAACTAAAGATATTGAAGATAATCCGACAGCATCCGGACCCTGTATTTTAAGGAACCAAAAGGGCGCCTGGCCAGATGCCTATCGGCCATGATGACACCCATGGCATGAAGCCCGCCACCCATCCCGAGACAACCGTCCATAGTAACGAACTTACTAAAGCATTACTACAATATAGGCTATATCTGATATCTGGTTGTCATGATCACCAAAAGCAGAAGCTGATCAATTCATCCGAAATAGTTTACTCATCTTGTCATAAGACACTATTGATTACGTTTGAAAGTCTATTCCATAGTCATCTCACCCAGACTGAGTAGTGGAGATTGATCCAAGGCAACAATTCAAGAAGTAAAGTACACCCGATTGGGTAAAAGAGGAGCTGATAGCTACTAGTTCGTACCGACCCTATTTGCTGTAAAGTGTGTTACTGTAGATATGACTTAGGTCCTTTTTTTCAGACAGCCATAATAAACCCAAGACTTCGATTCGGTTCCCCGCAGCAAAGTTTACGGAGTAGATCATTACAAATCGACAAGCCCGTTGCAAGTAACGACATTCCTCGGCCGTAAGAATCAAACCAATCACAGAAGAGTGTGGCTTGAATTCAGCCTTCAACCATGTGATGATCGGGGTTGCGCACCTGCACAAGAAAGTTGGAAAATGTAGCCCTGCGTCAGATATCCAATCATATTTATTCAATGGCGCCCTGCCGCATTCCAATTGCCTACCTAGGCAGACGCTAGCATATCCCACCACTGATTGCTCAGTTTGTTCCAAATTTTGAATATATCGCATTCTCTGGAATTTTGTCCTTGCTCTTTGAAATTGTTCGGTCCAATCTGATCCAGCCCTGCCTTGTCTTGCTCTGAGTTGTTCTTTTTACTTACGGCTCTGTTCCAATCATGGCTGCCTCCAGTCGCACTGATGTGCCCCAGCCATGGCATGCAGCGTACCCCACTCCAACGTCTCAGGCAGCTGCCTTACCCCGCCGAGAACTTCTGAATTGGCTGGAGGGTGCGAAGGTCAATGGGAAAGACTATGTGTTGGTAGATTTGCGTCGCGATGATTTTGCTGTGAGTGCTGGTTGCTGGTCGTATGTAAGGGATGCCAGAGCTTTGGTTAATGTCTGTACTGTAGGGTGGTACAATTCGTGGGTCTCTGAATCTCCCAGCGCAGAGCTTCTTTCCGACATTATCGGCATTCTATGCCTTGATATCGAATAGTGGTGTGAAGGATGTTATCTTCTATTGTGGTGAGCTCTCACTCTGATCACCTCATCTCACTTCAAATAGACTGCCCAAGAAAAAGAAGTTAACCTCACATTTGATAGGTTCTTGCGGAGGTCGGGGCACGCGAGCTGCTGGGTGGTTCGCCGATTACCTGGAGAAAGTAAACGACACGTCTATCAAGAGCATGATTCTCGAAGGGGGAATTAAAGGTTGGGTCGCAGCTGGCCCTGAATATACTAACTTGATAGATGGTTTTGACGCAAGTATATGGCCATAGGTATAGGTATAGTCATAATTGCTAATTCTCCGCTGTGAGAAGCATTGTACATACCTATCATGTAGTACATACTATGATCATAGTTGAATTTTTCCCAATTGCTTTGGTATCTTCGTAGTCCAATTTTACATATTACCTCACTACAACCCCTCTACTCACCTCTATACTTTCACATCTACCTCATACTTCATCCAAGTGGTCACTCTGTAACGTACACACTAAGAGTATCTGCAGTACTAATTAGCGCCTCCACCTAATAAAGCCCACACTGACACCGTCATACGACGATCAAAACAGAGCCTAGGCGTCTCAACATGAAACCGGGCCAGCGCTTAGCAGATGGGGGCCAAGCCCGAGCGCATGGTAAACAGTGGATATCAAGCCATGTATCTATCCCAGGAGATCAACGGAGTCCGTCTTTGCGTAGTAACGCAGTCTACAGTACAGGGTCTACAGGACCAATGGTGTTCAGTAAGCACAAGCACAAGCACAGTGCCAATTCGCACCAGTGAACGAAAACGAGGAGTGTCTTTGCAATCCTCAGATACCAACCATACCTTATGAGGCTACGTTTTCCAAGTCCACACGGTCCCCATCGGCTCCTCGCTGAATCAACCAAGTCCACGCCCTAAGGTCCTTGGCAAAATCGACATCAACATCGAGCAATGACCAAAACAAGGACCTAGTCCGGAGTAGGTACAGTAAGTAGTACTAGTAATGACCTTCATTCTCCGTAAGTAAACTGAGACTAAACTAGACTGTATTAATCTGCAGATCTTCCATCCATACCCATGGTTAATGCTACTCCGTAAGTACATCATCCCCCCCCCCCGACGACTGGTGTTACATACATACGTTGGGATACAGTCCCCGCGTGTGGGAGTAGACGGTCGGCTCGTCGCGCCCGGATACTTTGGCGAGAGTTTTAGTGGGGGGATGCTTTGCAGGGATTGTTGATCAGTTCTAACTAGGAATGGAAATTGAGAAGAGAGGTTCAAGGTTTAGTTTTTGCAAGTGACTGAAAATGAACTTTGAAAGTTTAACAAGTTGTTGATTCATTGGATTGGATGCGCGGTTGTGTTGTACTACAGTACAACTAGAGTAGAGTGTGTATGTAGCATATTGACATACTTCATATCCCTTGATAAGGCGGCTGGATACTGGCACATACTTCGTTGTAGAATTGAAATTACCATCAACATTGACAGACACATCTGTGATCGGCCATTCAGTAGAATAGTAAATATTCTAGACCATTTGAATTGGAATTACAGTATGGAATGACCCTAGTGCTGTGTCTGCCCAAGTGTTTCAAGTAGCCGCCCACTCGACTTGAACGGGCTATCTCCCGTGCTCCACAACTTTTTCCCACGGAATACTCCATGTCTTGCTTCCTCCCCGAGTCTCTACGCAGTACGGAGTAGATACCAATTCATACCATTGCCGTTTACTAGTAGTAGTGGTAAACGGTGGGGAAGATCTCGTGTCGGCCCATGTCTTGGCTACGATATCGGCAAGGGAATGAATAGAAGGGGGAAAGAAGGATAGGATGGAGGATGGAGGAAGGGGAATACTGTAAAATTTGGAAATTCTGATAATGTATGCTTGATTTGATCTTCATCTTCAACGAGATCCATCCAAAATCAAGATTTTGTTCGATGGTGGTGGGGCGAATGACCTCATTTGCGGCTTCTGCCGTGCGCTCCGTTTGATCGACTGGCGCGTTTGGGCGGGAGAGGGGAGATTAGGCTGAGGTGAGGATAGAAGAGTGGTCTGTTTCGTTTCTTTGAGTGGGGTTTGACTTGGTCTGGGAAATTGCTACTGTTCTGTTTTTCTTTCACTGTATGATCAGTTTGTGTCTAGACTTTAGTGGGGGGTTTCCTTCTGTATTGCACTTTACGAGGACGTGCTGATCATTGATTCCGCGATTCGCTTTGAAAACCACGCAAGCATGGACTGTATGGGAATACACGAGATACTGTAGTTTACCTGAATTATCTGTACACGTTTGACAGTGATAACAGGGAGGAATTGACCAGTCTAAGGATCGCGGGAATGAATTATTCCCGCTGCACGTCATGGATGTCGTTCACGACTGGTTTCCTTCTTTCCTTTCTTTTTTCCAGGGGTTGATCGACCCAGGTTGTGGAACATGCTTCTGCCCGGGTTCGAGAACTCTTGCATACGCGTGCATACTATGCAACTGCGTAAGTACACACAGACGTTAACTAGGTAGTTATAGCATCTGCTGTATGCACAGCAGGTGCTGTGTCCGCTGTGTTCTGTATATGTATTTCCCGCAGAAGCAAAAAAGAAGCCGGGGAGGAGGTCGAAGGACTTGGTCTTCGAGTGCACATTGCATCCATGCGTCTAGAAGACTCGAATCGGAATTGGTGTAACACCCATCAATCAATAATTGCAATTACACTCCGCACTCCGCACGTCCCTATCCTGATCGAGGGCTCGAATCCCCCAATCCAATCCAATCCAATCCAATCTGCAGACGGCATCGGCATCGTCTGGAGTGCAGTAGTCTCCCCTCTACATAGGTACTACCCCTACTAGTGACCCCTCCCATCAGGCCAGTGGACACGAGACACGAGCTACAAAGTTTACATACTGCTTAGGGTGGCAGGGGGGTAGGGGAGATTAGGCCGCACTGGCATGAACCTTGAACCTTGAACCTTGAACCCTGTATGGAGTACGGAGTTCTGCTTGTACTTTGTACTTTAGTCGCACTTCTCCCCGCTGGCGCTGTGGCTTGTGGTCGGAGGGTATACCGTATGCACCCCAGGACAAGCGAAAGAGGGGGGGGGAAGAGCTGGGCTAGGATGAGCTAGGATGGGATGGGTGGATGAGTGGATGAGTGGATGGAGGAAAGACAACGCCGAGGACTCCGTTTTTACTCCAGAGCCGTTCTAGATGCGCAGGCCGTGGGGAGTGAACGAGTGAGCGACCAAAGGCAAGCGAGGAGACAGGAGGGCATGGGACAATGCGCGAGACGATGTGGGGAATCCTTGCTGGGATGTGCATTGCATTTGCTCGGGGGAATGAGTGGTGGAATTGTGGATCTGGGGTGAGTGAGTGGTGAGTGGTGAGTGGAGGGATGGGATAGGCTGGTGCTGGTGCTAGTGTGGTTTTATCGTACATACTCTGGCGCTAGCAGGACTTTGCTGTTCAGGTGCTCTGAGCTTTTGAGACTAGCGGCGCTATCTTGTACTAATTCGTGTAGGTGCATTGGTGTGGGGGTTGGATTGGCTGGGGATAGGCTGTCGCTGCGGGCTGTCGCTGCGTGTTGAAGTCAGTCAGTCAGTCGGTTTAGGTAGTGAGGTGAGTGAGGTGCTTCTGCAAGAGAAAGCTGCAGCTTGAGCTGGGTGATTGAGCTACTAGCTCACTACTGTAGGCTCACTAGTAGTGAACATGATAAACGACAGGTATCATTTAGGGTTACCGGGTGCATGTATCGAGTTTCCATGGGGTAATCAGTTCACCACTAGTGATAGTATGGACTGAAGTTGATGAGGGCATGATAGATTCTACATTTAGATATTTTGCATGTCTGTGCATACTCTAGGTAGACTCTGTACTCTGTACTTACTCGTACCTCCTGCTGAGCTTGATTATAGTTCCGCACCAGACGGTTCATGCTGTTGCTTAAGCTTATCATCCAAGCCCAAACGCGGGAGTGCAGATCTGCTACTGCTAGCCTGATGAACAGGATCTGAGTCTGTAAATTATTGACTAGTCTTCTAGCTGCGTCTCTGGTAGGCTGTGATAACTCATAACTCAGATAGGAGGACAGAGGACAGCAGAGTAACACATGTACTGGACCTAATATTGCGACCGAGCACACCATCCACCACGATATGTACGGAGTACGGAGTAAGTACCTACAGTAGCGATAGCGATAGCCACTGGCATATAGAGGCCTCCGCTCTCGGAGTGGAGATCGTCTTGGCTCTCGGCTTCCTTCGGCGAGCGCTCACCGAGTACTTACGGAGTCAACGGAGTCAATAAGGTGGAATGGAATGGAGTACGGAGTCGGAGTCCAAACGGAATAGTCTCGTCTATTCCGTACGGGACCTCCACACGTATATCGTACTCCGTACACTTTAGTTAGTTGCTGTGGTAGATAGGGATGGCTCGGGATAACTAGGAATCGTAACAACGATATCCCTGCGACCAGCCTGCTTGGCTGCATTGCGAACGTGCGCGTCTAGCGGACGCTGTGTGGCGGAACCCTCAAGCAAGGTGGCGAGATGGCGGAATGGGGGCAGAATGGGGGGAACGGGGGGGAAAGGGAATGATTCTCGAAGGGCCAAAGAAAGAAACGGAAAACTCTGACGTGGTGGTGTTCAGACCGGTGTGTGTGTGTTCAGGCACCAAAGGATCCGGGTACCTGTCATGAAAATTTGTTTCTTTCACCTTTTACGAATTTTTTTTATGATTTCCTTTTTTCTTTCGGGGGGCCCGGCGGGTGTGGCGATCCTTTTGGGAGATCGAGTGGAACTCGGTCACTGAAATCTTACATCCGTACAATCTCTGGGGTCGCGGATATCTTCGGGGAGTCGACAGAATGCTTGTAGACAAAGTAACCGTAGGGTGAATATTTACTCTGAACTGATGAACAGACCACCTACCCCTGGCTAGCATGTAGTATCATCTAGTGGCATGCAGGAAAATTGGGTCGAGCAAACAAGCGCTATAGGAGTCCAGGGGCTAGAATCTGCAGAGTTGACTTAGTAAATCTACGGAGTATCTAGTGCAGAAATGCAAAGCGATGTCATGAATATTCGTCAGACCATCAAAGGATTCAGTAACTTGGTACTCCATAATGAGGCTTCAAGTCCACTCTTTCATGAGTCACGATGGGGGAGTCCAGCCCACTGGCGAAGGAGTGTAAGTGGTTGATAGGCAGAATTCATTTCAAGATAAGCCCGTATTGAACCATGGTTAGGCCAATTTTTCCATCATTTTTTCATTTCCCTTTTCGAGAATCGAGTGGGGCGAGGTTCTAGCGTCATTCTAGAATTCTAGAATGATGTCCGCGACCGGCCAAGTCGTATTGGCGCGCGAGGAGTGGTGGTGGCTTCCTGGCGGCTTATGGCTGGGTCTGAGTCTGAGTCTTTGCTCAGGTCGGCTATCAGCAGTAGTATATTTTGGACAGCGTGGTAGTATTTGAATAAAAGTCTTAGGAGTTCGTATCCGTTGCCACTGGTGGTACTGTCTATATGGTACGAATTAGGGCTAGGATACTGTGAATACTCCGTAGTAGGAAGTGAATAAAATACTACACAATGAAACAATGTCTACTCGATCAGATGTAGACTTCAAATCGAGACTCTAATGACTGCTCAAGTCACTCTGATTGTGTATGTTTACTTATTTATACTCTGAGTCGTAGGACAGTAAAAGCTTGACTGGATGCCAGGATCGACAAGGTGAATCCATGACGCGAGCGCTACGCAAGGGGTCTCACAGTGGGTCTGTGTATCATTGGGAGAGGACGGGCAAGAATTGTACGGAGTACTCTAGGAATACTCTGGAGAGTATTAACTCAATGCTAGTTACTACTTGACAGTAATTGCCTACTACTATTTCCTAGTAATTACCATTAAACAGTGGTATATAGTATATGGTCTATAGTTATTTATGGGATGTAGTTATTTTGCTGTACTGCAAATATTCGTAAGATATACAGGATTAATAAATTACAGACTAGTACCCAGCTGTGTACCGTACTGTATTGCCCCACTCGCCACATTCTGCGATCACCCCATCTTATCGCTCCACTTGGGCGCAGATAAATTACACAAATGACACCACGGTAAAGCGTAACGACTAGTACGAACGTCCAGAACGATTCCAGAGTCCTTCTTTACTTCCCAAGTAGTTCCCTTACTTTACTTTACTTTACTGTCTGTCTACCCTTAATACTCGACTGCCTCCTACTTCACTTCTCCATTCCACCTCACTTCAACTCAACTTCACCACTCACCACCTCACCACCTGCTCACCCTCACTCTCACTCTCTCTCGCTCTCCCATTCCATGATCCCTTTCCAATAACACCACCAATCTGGACCACCGTCCACCCAGGGGAGGCCCGGTGAGAAAACGCCCCCGTCAGGCACCCCGCCGCTCCCTCTACGCCATGCTCAAGAAGAAGTCTTTGGCGCCCTCTTTCTTCTGGAACTTCACCCCCAGTACCACTCCAGAACTGTCGCCCACTTCCTCTGATAGCGACTCCGACGAGGACATGGAATCCTCTGGCTCCCGACCGGTCAGCCTGGCCGTCTCGGCGGGAGCCTTTTGCCCCATGCGCCCGACTCTGAACGACGTGCTGGCCAATACCGCCCCACCACCCTACACTCTGAGTGCATTCATGGCCTATCTATCTCAGAATCACTGTCTCGAGACTCTGGAATTCACTCTCGAAGCCCAGCGCTACCGTGATACATACCACTCCCTCGCCGAACGTCTCGGCCAATCTGCTTTCCTCACCGAGACTCCCGAAAGTCAACACCTGCGCATGCTTTGGCAACGTCTTCTCACGGCATACATCTTCCCCGGTGCACCCCGCGAGATCAATTTGTCCAGTGAAGTCCGTGATGGTCTTCTCCGCCACCGTGACGTCGCTTTACCGCCTGTGCCAGAAACTCTCGATTCAGCAGTTAAACGTATCCACGACCTCATGGAGGAATCAATCTTCCTCCCTTTTCTTAACGCACATACCACTTCACCAACTATGCCCGCACAATCAGAACCACCCTTCAGTCCCGAGGATACAATCAGTCTACCGACCACAAGTCTAGACGAGAATCCCATGAAACGAATTCGATCTCGCGCCAAGCGTACATCCCCACAATCCTCGACAAAGGATCTTCCAGCCACAGGCGGTCGTTCAAACCTATCCCTTGGCGCTGTTCACGCCCTTGGCAAGCGGGCTTCGGGCGCTTTACTCAGTACAAGCGGTGAATCTGTCTCTGTTGCCTTGACAGATGATTCGAGTCCTCAGTCTAGTCCTACGGCTGAAGAACCAATGACGCCCCCAACTACACCGCCGGCTAGTGAGCCCCATCTCCCAATGCACAGCCCCCGTCTACGTACGGAGAACCCTTGGAAGAAAATGGGTATGAAGTTGGGCTTTAAGAAACGATCCGGCGGTGCGAGTGGTTCCCGTCCTGATCCGAAAATCCTCGGTCTGGACGATTAAGTTCTGGCAATACTCCCTCTCTCTCACTACCTACCTTTATTCCCTCACATCATCTCCATCTCCCTATACATCTCTCTTATGACCACCTCATCTCACCTCACCTCACCTCATTTATCCTCCCCCACGACCTCAACCTCAACCTGCATGAAAAGCATCCAAACGACCCGCTTGATTTTTAGCGTTTATTGGCGGTGTATGAGAAACATGATGCGCATCTGCATATGAACACGGCGTTTATACCTTTTCTTTCTTTCTTCTTTTCTTCATGTCTACATGTTTACTTTTTTTATACTCTTCTTCCCTGGCAAATTTTTGGGAAAAAGATTTTCTTGTCAGCGACACCACTTTTTTGTTCATGTTCATTATTTATCACCACTACCGGTGCCCCGCCACTGGTCGGTGGAAAAGATCATATCATATCAATACCATATAGACTGGATTGTGGGACTGATTCAAACACTGTTGCGAAACGGTGGACTTGACTTGATGTTGAGTGGATCAGTTCAGGCGTTACTCTTGTCTCTTTTTATCATACTCATACTCTCTTCTCTCTTGATTTCCTTAGTTTAGTTTAGCTATGTTGTGTTGTGTTGATAGTGGATGTCTTGATGAAATCAATAGATTTGATACCCCTTTACTTTGATCTTATAATTCCCATAGTTCCTAGTAAGTCCTGGTTACTACTAGGTAGTAGTAGTACGACTTGGAAAGCTTATAATCCTTCTTGGGAGGGACTAGTAGTTAGACGTTTACTTATATGGTGATACATACTCATCGGCAGGTAGCATATCGAGGATTTTAAGTACTGTAAGTTGCTCCCATTTCCAATATGCAATTTCATTTCAAGATTTCTTAAATCAACGCCATAAGTCATTATCTGCAGATGAAGTATGTAAATCCCATATCTGCAAGATCTCATCAAATACAACGAACATGCTACGCAAACATAAATCACAAACACAACAACTTCCCGTGCAATGAACAATCCACCACATCACATCATTCCTCCGAATCCCTTACCAGTCAATCAGACGAAATAACCGATAACAAACCTCTTGACATTGGATGTCAAGGTCATTTATTAATCTCATGCTCATCAACAAAAACCCTCTTCCCAGCCCTAACCTCCAACATAGAAATACTCAAATCCCAACCAACAGCCTCCAAAGCACTCAAATACCCAATAAACCGATCAGCCTCATTCAATTTCCCCAACGTCTCGGAAATAGTACTTAACACAACTTCCCTCTCGACCTCCGCGGTGCGAATTGCATGTCTCACGGCGGGATTGTTGGGATTTAGACCTGGGGAGGAATTGCTGTCTGGTGGTGAGCCGTTTGCATTTGCATTTGCACCTGCACCTCCACCTCCGGTGCGAGTGCTAGTACCGTTCATTGAGGGTGGAGGTGGTGGAAGTGATAATTTATCGGCAGGTGGTAGTTCACTCAGGACGCGTGCGGCGAGGAGAGCGTGGCAGAATGATTTGATTTGGGTTTTGGGTGTTGAGGGGTGTTTGAGCAGGACTTTTGCGGTCCATTTCTGCGGGGTTGATGTTGGTGATTGAGTGGATAGTTGAGATTGTGGTTCGCGGGTTAGATTTAGGATGTATGACTCTTTTTCGAAGAGGGCTGTTAGGTTTGGGAGGGGGAGGGATGTTCGGAATGAGTGTGTTGGTGTTGATGTTGGAGTCGACACTGTGGTTGATTTGTCTACAAAATTGGCGATTTTGTAGGGTATGGTTTCGTATGTATCTGCGAAGAATTCCGCTAGAGAAACTCCCAATTTGAATGTACCGAGGGATTGACGTGGTTTGGTTGATGCGAGTGATGACCAAAAGAATGGAGAACCGATCTGAAGGATTCGTTCTTTACAAGATATTTGTTCGGGGGTTGGGATAATGAGGTTTGTCTTATGATTTGGGTTGACGCCTGGTTGGGGGGCTTTCCTTTTGGTAGCGTAGTTGTCGCTCTCAATTATGGTAGAGAATACCATGCTTGCGCGTTGTCGGTTCAGACTTGTCATTTGGACGGATCGGACGGCTGCATGGTTTAGACTCAAGTGGCTGGCGAGTAGGAAGAGGAGGCATATCCATGTTGTTGTCAGGTTGGTGATGTTTGAGACGACGATGGAGCCGACCTGTAGGTATTCTGTGAGACATTGAGGGTATGGGTAATTGCACTGAGATGACGTACCAGCATTCCGAGGAGAGAAATTATTGTTTCTTGGGATGAATCTTTCTGTTGGTAGACGAGACATTAGAATTATATTGGTCAATCTTCAGGAGTGAGTTGTTGATTACCGCATTGAGCTCAGCCAAGTTACCACGTTTTGCGAAATGGGCACTGAGACTTGCTTTGGAACTTCCACCGGCAACACCACAGAGGGCTCGCAAGACACCTGCGGTGCTGAGAATGCTTACGCGCATCACGCCGCTGGGAACCATTGGCGATAGACAGTCCAGAACCATGGCGATGTCGTTGAAGACATCTGCGGCGAGACGGTAGGTCTTGCATTCTGGTTCAAGAGCTGTGCCAACCCGATGGGCGAAGAGGATCGTGGCAATTCGTCCGGAAGTGTCTTGCAGAATGTGTAAGAGAAGTGCATTTGTAGGGGAGGCGTTTGCATTTCCGACGCCGACACCTGGTTATGTTAGCAGTGGAGATTTCGGGTGATGGGATTATCTCGAACCTTGTAAGACTGCTCGGGATGAAAGTAGACCAGCGATTGAACTGCAGAATGCTTGCAGAGAGTCCTAATGGTGTCCTATTAGTCTGATACTCGGGACCACCGAATGAAAAGAGCAGCATCGGATCGCTCACGTAGATTTGATATCTAATGGAATGATTAGCCAAGCGAAGAGACACAATTGATACAACGAGGAACTCACGGTAAGTAATCAGCCGTCACACTCTCAGGGAATCCCGAAGGAAGAAAGACATCGCAGAGCAGAGCAATCAGGCCATCTTTTGACCATGAAGACGGCGCGGAGTATGTAGGCTATTACAGAGTCAGCATTAGAATATGCCATACCCAAGAGTAACAAAAGCAGCGGCGGCAGAAGCTGCAAAAGGAGAAACAGGAAATTCCGAGTAAACAAGATCAAACATTGCTGCAGAGATGAGTACTCCAACTCAACCAACTGCATACAGCCGATCATGATCGGATGAGACCCGAGACCCGAGAACCCGACGCCAGATCCACAGACGGAGATACTATCTCCATGATACCTACTACAGTAGTAGTACTACAGTAGTCGGGATCATGGGGAATCCATCTATTTCCGTCCATAGCAAACATCCCCACTCGGCTTCTGATCCGACCCGACAGCTTTTGCCATCCAGCTGACTTGACTTGACTTGACTTACCGAGATATCCACTCTCGCGGGTGCAGGGTCCGGACCAGGAATATGTCGTTGATCGGAGTAAATGAAAACCGCGGTATGGTTTTCCGCTTCATCTACTTCGCGCAGGACTAGCTGCGACATGGTGTGTGGAGTGGAGGTGTTGTACTCTGCAATGGTGAAGTAGAAGTGAAGTAGATGCAGGTACAAGTGGCCAATAGAGATTGGGGTCGGACCTTGAGGCACGTGCGGGACGCGTCAAGTTGGCGTTGGCGGTGGATTGGGGAGTTAAGAATAGATGGAAGCGGAATAGGCTTGGATATTGGAATGATGTTGGAGAATTAAAGGATAAAGATGTTGAGAGAGAGAAGAGAGAGGAGAGGAGGAGGGAAGTGGTGAAGTGGTGGAGGGAAGTGACAGAAGTGACAGCCGCAGCCTGTACAAACAACCTACGACCTACGAAAGCCACATCTGTAGCCAAGGCTACAGCTACAATGTAATAGAATATTTAAGATATTTCTTCATTGTCCGGTGCTCCAGAGCCGAATATATCACAGTGCCAAAAGGCGAAGTCTCCAATCCAATCCCACCAAAACCAGAACCAAAACCGGTATCTATCAAGAAATTGCGCTTTTAACGAGCAGAGCAGCTTGCGCTTTGAAAGGTAACAGAAAGAAAATTTCCCAAATATCAAAGTCAACACCTAGCGCCTGGTTCGAGAAAAGAATAAAGTTGAAGTTGATCCCAATGAAACGAGGGCGAGAATGCCTTCCCATAGAGCAATAGTATGGGAGGTGTGTGGTTATCGCATCCGACAGATCATTGGCAAGGATGGTGGTTGATGGGGAAATTCCAAGGACAATGCCATATTGTATGCATCGTGTTCGCGTGGTCCTCCATCGCGTGTCAAAGTTGTCGGTGTCGATGTCAACATGTAATGTAATGAAAGGATGTAGTTTAAAAGAAAAAGAGTATGGCACCAGCAGGGTATCATCGATCCATTCCACTCAACTCGAACAGAAGAGAAGAGAAATGTGATCATATCCTCCATCGCGTCGCGTCATCATTCAACATGGTAATATCTGAGCCGGCAGATTTTCGAATCGAACCCGAGTCAAGCCGAACTGAACCGAGCTAGCTCCACGAGAAGTCCGACCATCCAATTTTTTTTTTTGCATCTTTTTGTTTTTCAATTTGAGCTTTCAGGCTTCATTTACGCGTACATGCTAGCGCCACCAGTCTCAATGGCTTCCATCTCGGCCTCGCTGAAGGAGAGACGACCGAAACGGGCGGGAAGCTCGGTACGGTCGAAGAATTGGCCGTCCCGGGGGCGGACGGGGCCAAGGGAGTGGCCGGAGGAACCACCGATGCCGCCGCTGTTGAAAGAGGCGCGACCGAGAGGACCGTGCTGTTGGGCCTTTGCGCGGTAGGCGGCGAAGGAGTCGGGGAGAGCTCCAACTGGAGAGGCGGGGTGAACTCGAGGAGTGTGGTCGACGGACTCTGTAGGGAGGTTAGCAGTGATATGGGAAGAGGCTCCGGAGTGGTCCGGCGGGGGAAACGGGAAACAGGTGACACGTACTAGGGACAGAGCGCTTGCCGACGAAGCGGATCAAAGGGGTGCGGGCAGCATTGCAGAGAGCGAAGGTGGCACGCATTGTGATGGTGTGTTGGTGAGTGTGGTGTGGGAGTTGTTGAGAAGAAGGCCAATTTCACGGGGGCTTGTGCGAAATTCTATGGGTCCGGTAGTATCCGAACCGACCTAGAGGTGGCAGAGGGCGAGCTGGGGAATTGAGTTGAGGAATGAGTTGGGTAGTGAGGATGGGAAGAGTGATGAGTGTAGAGGATGGTGAATGGTGTAGAGGAGAGAGAAAAAGAGAGGAAGAAGAGGGGAGGACAGAAGATAAGAAGAGTTCGCAGTGCCGGGAGATTACCGCATTGGGTGACCCGGAGCCGACGGCAGAGCCCCGGAGTCCAGCAGTCCCCAGCAGTACCTACCTTAGTGTAGGCTACCCTACCTTAGTGTAGGCTACCCTACCTTAGACAGAGTACCCTAGGCAGAGTACCTAGTAGTCACACAACTGTGACTAACAGTACCGCACGGTGTTCTTACTGCACTCTCTACTGCTGCGGTCTGCTAATTGGCAGGCGGCGCCGTACTTCCCCTCCGAATTTCCCCCTCTGATTTCCCCGCATGCTTTGAAGCATTTCCGACGCATCTGACACAACCCCGACTACTCCGATCCTAACCCCTTCAGATCATCCGGTGAAGCTTCTCCATTTTTGGCCCTGGATCGCCCTTCCTTTCTGGGTCTCCAGTCTCCAGACTGGTTGTACATGAACTATGGAGTAGTACGGGGGAATAGGCAAGGAGTAAAGTATAGAGCATACAGAGTATAACAGAGTACACTACACTCTGCTATACTTAAGTGGCACCATTATTGACCAGGTGTTATTAGAACTACACAGCAGAGTGAGTACAAGTACAAGTAAAAGGACAGAATGTACAGAGTAAACCTAGGTCTAAGGATACATGTGAAGTATTTCCTGCAACATGTGAATAGTTACATACTATCTACATAGTTAACATAGCCAATTAACTAAGGTAGTCAATAGTACCTTATTATTGTACTTTGGTATTGCTAATAGTCCTTGGTCATACTCGTTGCTAATAATCGATAAGCCGCCACCGCAAAGCTTGGACCAGTCATGCCCCAACCAGGGTGGTTTAGTGAAGGTGACTAACCAAGTGGATCTCATCCACCCGGCTTCTCCCGTTCCAAGCTGTTCACCACTTCTTCAAGCCTTAAGGCCTACCTTAAGGTTAATGGTTGATGATTGATTGATCATGCACGAACTCTTGTTGTTCGCCTCCGTCCCCATCCACCAACATGCCGACCTCCTTCAGCAGCTGGCCGGTCTAACGGCCATGCAACCTCGCCACTCAATCGAGCGTCGTCTGATCTTCAAAGCCTACCGCAAACCTGGTCTAGCTAATGCCCGCGTCGGCGCAAGCCAGGATCTGCAATCGGGGGACCTGCAGCGTGTGAACAAGATGCTCAACGGTGGCATGTTCTACACTCAGGTTGTCGGTCCCGTTTCGCCCCCCGACTTTGCAGATTCCGGTGTGACAGATGCAACGAAAACTGCCAATGTCAATGCCAATGTCAATGTCAATGCAGACGCGAATGCGAATGCGAATGCAAATGCCAACCCTACCCCGGCCGACCCCGATACTGATACCAAAATGGATGGCACGGATGACTCCCAGCCCCGATCAACTTATGACTTCGACCAACAACCCTGGAAACTCGAGTTTAGAGATATTCCCGAAGCAGGAACCCGGTCCGCCGTCACGGCCCGGGTCATGGCGACCGCCGCTTTACCGCGCGGGGACATCGTGCCATCCATGAATGCGTGGGGCTATAGGTGAGTGGCGTGATCTGATCAGCTTGCTGATATCGATGATGACCCGGGTGATCTATCGATTCATTGATTGCTTGATTATTTGATCGTCTGATTCTAACTAACGCGTTCATATCTAGCTTCGTCACAGAATATCTCGTCGAAGGCGACATGTTCATTCACAATGATATTGTCATCTACCTACACCGCGTCCTCCACTACCCAAACACACCTGGCGAAGAACGTGAACCTCGTCGTCAATTACCTGCATTCCAGCAAATGGCTCCATTGGAAAAGAGCGGAAGCTATGTTCTTCAAGCATCGATTACGGTTCAGGACGGAAGTAACCAGGAAACCATGAAGACGGCATCGCAGCATTTATTTGGTCTGCGGGAACAGCTTAAGTCGGCTGTTCGTCTGGAAATGGCAGACCGTCTTTCATTAGATACCCGAGCAAAATGATTAAGAGGGCCCGGTCAGTCAGCCTTGAGAGGGTGAAGGCATGTCTTGATTGTGGTGCTGCTGTCATAATTTGATACCCGGAGAGGCAGCCTCCGATGAACAATTAAATGAATGAATGAATACAACAAATAGATCTTTATTTTGAGTAGTCGTACATGAATATCATCCACCAAACCAACTGACTGAATTCAATATCTTCTTAGCTGAGCTGGGCTGAGTTGAGCCATCCAATACTGCCATTTCGGGAGACCATGTGACTTCGTGAAGCCAACGCGTTACCGCGTCTCAGTCAGTTCAGTCAACTCCGAACCTCCACATCGCATCACATCACTTCCACTCAACCACCATACAATCACACCCACAACACTCACTCACTGAATTAAACAAACGACCATCAAAACGTCTTCCCTAAGGAAAACCCTCAAAATGGTCGAGGGGGGAGTAAAACGCACCGCCTCCCCCACTCGGTCAATTTCCCCACCTCCACTCCGGCGAAAGGTCGAATCAACAGTAAATAGTAAGATCACCCTTTTTCAAAGTCGGAGTTGGAATTGGCGCACGGAGAAAGAAAAGGAATTAGTACAGAGTTAGTGAGGGGTTTGGCTAAAACGAATACGGAATACTAGAAAAATCAGTCGCTTCATTTTTCACTCCGACTTCGCAAAGAAAACCTGGACCAATTAGTTGGAGGGTTTTGGAGGCGGGTCTTGTTGTTGGGAAACATTCCCCGGAAGGTCAGAAGCAGAATGGTACGGCTGTTTCGTCGGGTCGGAAGATTGCGGCGTTTGATTTGGTATGTGGTCTTGTTTGAGAAGAGAAGGGATGAAGCTGTTGAGTTTCCTTTGCTTACATCAATATTGCGAAATAGGATTCCACATTAATCAAAACTGCATCCGGAAATGTCTTCGCCAAATCAGCTAAAGATTGGAAATGGTGGGATCCAGTCGTTCCAGGTGAAGTCAAGAAATTGAATTCAGAGGGGTGAGTACAACTTGCGCAAGTAGTTATATCTGTTGTTTATTGGCAGGCACAGTCACTAATGGAGAACTGCCAGCTTCCAAATCGTCCTATTCTCAAACCAAATGAAAATAAGCCTCAAAAAAGAAAAAGGCGGCGACTCGAAAAGTCTTTCGAATTTCAAGGAAAAGTTATCTGCTATCATGACACAGCTTGATCTTCCGTTAAGTGTTTATGCTGCAACGGGAGCTACAGAGTATCGCAAACCCAGACCGGGGATGTGGAAGGAGTTTATGGAGGACTTTGATTTGGAGGTTGGTGGTATTGATTTGGCCAATTCGGTTTATGTTGGTGATGCGGCGGGAAGACCGGGGGATCATTCTGCGACTGATTTGTAAGTTGAGTCTGTGCATGACAGAAACACTCGAGAAGCCCTTCCTTTTGTGGACTAGATCTGACTCTCGCAGCGGCTTTGCGTCCAATATTGGAATTCCGTTCAAGACGCCTGAGGAATTCTTCCTTCGAATGGATCCGGTGGCGGCTTCTGAGCTCTTTGATCCGAAAGAGTTTCTTGAGGGAGAGCCTCAATTAGGTATGTTTACAAGGTTTAATAGCGATCAATATGGAACTATGCGAGGTAGATGCTAATCGACATTTAGAATTCAAACGAAAACACCCCCAAGAACTCGTGCTTTTCTGCGGTAGCCCTGGATCCGGAAAATCAACGTATTTTTGGAAGAATCTTGAGCCTCTCGGATACGAGCGTGTTAATCAGGATATCCTCAAGAGTGTAAGTAAACATCCTCTGGCCGTAACTGCGTTTGTATTTGCTAAGTGTGATTGCAGCGTCCAAAATGTCTTAAGGTTGCCCGCAAATACCTCGAAGAGAAGAAATCTGTGGTCGTTGGTGAGTTTTCCGATGAAACAGAGGTCGAATAACCATATTCATACTTACAATTCCACCAGACAACACGAACGCGAATGTGGAAACAAGAGAATATTGGACAACACTTGCGAAAGAGCTCTCCGTTCCAGTCCGTGTTATTCATTTCCTGTCCCCGCCAGAACTGTGCAAGCATAATGCTGCTGTCCGAGCCGCAAATAAGACTCAGACTCTGGTATGTTGAGAACACCTCGCGATCAAGATTGCCATAACTGACTCTAGCAGAACCCCGAATCCAGAATCTCACTGCCTGGAATTGCCTTTGCGGATTATAAGCGGCGGTATCAGGAACCTACTCTCGCCGAGGGATTCGAGGACATTCACCCAGTGCCGTTCCTGTTTGTTGGCGACGAAGATGCAAAGAGGATTTGGGGACAATTTTGGATTTAGATGAGTGCAGTAAATGCATTTGATCTTGTATTATATTGAATATACCATTCCGATTACTTATTGACGGTTGATGACCTGCAATCCATGTCTATTCTATTCTAGGGAGCCAGGAATCTCTAATCAAAGACAAGTGCAGCCTTGATCACCGATTTATTCCGCATCGCATCAAGACATTCTTGCCACTCTTCCAACTTGAAAGTCTTGTTCACAATTCCATCAACCTTGACTCTTCCTCCATCTGCTCAGAACCAGAATTCATTAGCCCTCCAATCTTCATCGTCGACGACAACCACAACCACGACCACAATGGCAGACTCACCAAGATAATCAATCGCAGCAGGAAACTTATTAACCTGACTAAACGACCCCAAAATCTGAATCTCCTCCTTAAAAATCTTATTCGGTTCAAACCTCACCAAATCCTCATCCCCATAAACCCCATAAACAACCAACTTACCCCCCTTCGTAACAAAATGAATCGAATCTTCCAAAATCCTCGAATTCCCCGTCGCTTCAACAACAATATCAAATCCGTACGGATATTTCCCTTTCAAATCCCTCATCGTCTTCTCCGCATCATTTTTATCCCTCGGCATCTCAACAAATTCATCCCCAGCCCCAAGTCTCTTCGCCAAATCCATCTTCAATCCAGCTGGCGCAGCAATAACAACCTTACACCCACCATTAATCCTCAACAATTGCGCCAAAATAAGACCCGTGGGTCCCGCCCCAAAAACAAGAACACTTGACCCCATACTCGGCGCTATTTTATCAATCCCATGCGCTGCACAAGCAGCCGGTTCCAAAAGTGTCGCATCAACATCAGATAGATGATTAAATTTAAACACTCGGTGTGCGGGGTATGTAGCGTATTCTGCGAATCCTCCATCAACCATAACGCCATGAGCGATGAAATTTTCGCAAAATAGTTCTCGGCCTCGGACGCAGTGGTGGCAGTGGCCGCAGAGTTCGGAATTATCGGCTACGACCCTGTCGCCTGGATTGAAGTTTTGGACTGCGGAGCCGATGGCGGCGATTGTGCCGACTGTTTCGTGGCCGGGGACTAGGGGGAACTATATGGTGAAGGGAAAGGGTTGTGGTTAGTTTCTGTTGCTGCTGCTGTTGAATGTATGAGGATTTCGGAAAATGGGGTGAAATGTTTACCTGAGCTCCGAATTCACCGTCGTGGATGTGTAGATCTGTGCCGCAGATGCCGGAGGCTTTTACTTTTATCTGAAATTTGTATTACATTAGGAATAATCAATCAAATAGGTATATTCAAGTTGATTTAAAACCAGGCAACCTTGCCAGTATGCGAAGCTATTCACGGACCTACCAGGATATCATGATCGCGAATTTTAGGAAGTGGCTTGTTGACAACGCCAAACTTCTGCGCTTCGCTGTATTCTTATGTCCAGATTATTGTTAGCACAACAACTTTCTAGAAAATGGTCTATGTAACTGTAAAGTGTCTCAGACTTACCCAGCGCTCGCATCGACGAAGGAAGGGTTGCGGGAACGGTGTTAACCATGTTGGACTTGGAAATATTCTATTAATTCAATGAGGTCTTGAAATGAGGGAGGCCTTCATTGGAAGAATAGTATTTATTGCTCAGCACCCCCGCAAATGCAATCTAATCTTGTGCTCTACTTACTGCTGGCTTTGCGGGGAACTGAGTGCTCGCGTCTAGTGGATTAGAATTGATAGGCAAGTCGCCTAGACGAGGGTTCCCGAGACGGGGACACGCTAGTTGACTAGGTACATAGGCAGGATCCTTTGATTCGTAGGATGTGGAGACTGTTAATCCTGGGGATTTCTGGAATTTCAATTAGAGTGTTTTGAGATATTCGCCATTGAATGGGATCGGCGGTCATTCTGACCTGGCTGTACATAAATTGGTGATGCGGAAGTGATGGGATTTATGAACGAAGGATACACTAGTAGTGCTTGCTCGTGATACAATCAAAGTGAGACTGGTATGGCTATCTAACTTGGAGCCGAGAGAATACATTTATTGCAGATATAATAACAATCTACCAGTATTTACATTAGTAGTAATGTACTACTAACTACATCATTGATGAAGACGTGTACGACATATAGTATATGATAGGATATGAATAATATTGAATCTATCTATTCCTCCATTTAATCAATCCCTGCGCAACATCCTGATTTCTTGGGCAATAACAAAGGAGCATCAAAGTCCCCCGCGTAATCAAGCATCAATGACCTCGACACCCGTAGATTCCACGTGCTCCGCTGCTCCCTCTTCTTTCGTGCGAATAATATGTTCATCCCGAGCTTGATACTTCGCGGGACGCTTGATTGAAATTGCTTCCTTATCCCGACAAGCCAAAAGAGGAGGATTTCCACGATAGTAATCATCCATGTCTTCCAAAGTGCGTCCGGTGGTTTCTGGATAAAATAGGTAAACTGTAGGTATCATTGCGGCATTCAAGGCTATCCAAACGATATAAAAGCGCCAACCCAGATTCTGGAGACCGATGGGCGTAATTTCAACGACCATGAAGTTGAAGATCCAATTGGTGGCTGCTCCAAGAGCGGCACCTTTGGTTCGCATTATAGGAGAATTGATTTCCGTAGGGTACACTATGCTTAAGATTAGTATATGAACTGTCAAATTTTGAGGGAATATTGATATCCACTTACACCATGGTACACCTTGCATGCCAATACCGAAGAAAACATAGTACAAGAAGAAGAAAGCGACAGATGCGGATGCCACTTGCTGACGGTGAGGGTATTCAGGCATTTCATTGTACCGAATGAGTGCCGTGATAAACACATAGCAAAAGCACATCCCAGCTGCACCGAACATCATAAGCATTCGACGACCCCATTTCTCGACGTATGGAATGCCAATTATCGAGAAGAGGAGATATTGAACACTGTTGCATGCCGTAAGGAGTCTCGCCAAAGATTCTTCTAGCCCGACCGACTTTGTCAAGACAGTCGGTAGATAATAGGAGGTCACATTGATTCCCGAGAATTGTTGCATTGCCTGGGCGCCCATTCCGAGGATGAGACGACGAACTGTTTTTGTGCCTGATTTTTCGTGGGCTCTTCCGTGTAGGATGTCGCTGAAGCTGATACTGTTTGCTTGTTCGTATTCGACACTATATTCGATCTCGGTTATCTGAAGTTGAACGAAGGGATCGTCGACGTCCTTGTTCTCGAGGTCGGAGATAATCTGGACAGCTTCGGTCGCACGACCATGTGCAACCAGCCATCTGGAGAGAGCGAGTGTCAGAAGATCCAAGCTGAAGGGGTAACGCCGTGCGAAGGACTTACCTTGGGGACTCTGGTAACCAGGGAACAGTGCAAAACAGGATTATGATGAAGATAAATTGAAATGACAAGGGGAAACGCCACGAAACAGGTCCGACTGCAAACGAGAGGCCATAGTTGAGCCAATTTGCAAGGGAGAATCCTACAAGGACCAAGACATTCTCAAGGATGACTAGTTTTCCTCGAACCTGGACTTTCGAAGTCTCGACTTGCCAAATAGGTGCAGTTGACGTATTGAGACCTAGAAAGGAAAAGCAAAATTAGATTAATGTATTCCAAAGGCTCAACTCGACTATACATACCATTTCCAATTCCCGCGATAATTCTACCAGTCATCATTTGAGCAAGACTATACGATGAAGCTTGTAGAAGAGCACCAATCGACATAACGGTAGTGCCGACCAGGACAGTATTTCTGCGTCCAAGTCGTTCACCAAGCCAATATGCAAGCAACGAGCCGAGAAAGCAACCAACATCATAGATGGCTGTAACTGTACCGAGCAAAGTTGTCTTAGAAGGCCCTTCGAGATCGTGTAGCCGAAGAAAATCTTGCGAAATGACAACTCCACTAAAGACACCCTAATGCAAATTTAGGGGAAGTCCCACCAATCTTGGGCAAGATTAGTTATTATTTCAAACACACCTGGTCATATCCGTAGAGCGTCATGTCGGCACCACAAGCCAGCGTGATCCAGAATGTTAGCCATCCTCCTCGGAGGCCGAAGTATGGTTTACCAAGTTTAGACATGTTATGGATAATAAAAGATAAACAGATGGGTACGAAGACGAACTACCCCGGATTTCGGGAACTATCATGGCTATTTATTTCCACGTTTTACTGTAATTATGCGGAGTACAAATCTGGGGATGAAGTTCCCCCAGGAATACGGATTCCGGTAACTTATTCGTGATAATTGTATGATTGAGCCGCGAGACGGGTTTCCGAAAGTTCATCGGCTGTTATAATTCCGAGAAATGACTTCAAAACATTTCTGAATAAGGGGGGTATACCGGCAAGTTTCATTGAAGCGGGAGTTAGTCCGGATTCGCGACCGCCGAGAGAACCTATGGGAACGAAGGACTTGAAGTCGAAGATGAAAATGGCGATAATCGTCGTCCAAATATACCGCTAGACCCGAATGATCGTATGAGGCGACTGACATAATTGCGGGGACAAACAGCGTAGATCGTGTACCGATCCCAGGATTATCCCTCTCGACTCGAGACGGGGACAGCCTTCAGGTCTATGTTCGATTGAATTGAAGCAAGGATGGACTCGACTCTTGACCATCATAATGCTAGCTATGCATGGCCTGATGCCACCGTAACGATGCATTCGCATTCACAGTCGCCTTACAAACGACAACGCATACGAAAGTCCCGCGGTCGCGGTCTGCGCACAACGAATGGATGGTGAGTCTGAGTCCCTTGCATTGGACCGTGTCGTGCATGACTAGATCTGATCAACATAGCATAACGTGCCGAAAGAGACATTTGAAGTGTGATGAGGTTAAGCCTATTTGCGGTGCATGCGCTAAGAAGGACAATCTTTGCGAGTTTGCCAGCTCGAGTCGTCGCAGCGTTGACAATGGGACATCAGCCTCAGTCTCCGACCCGCCTGTCGCTACAGCTTCACCTCCGCAGCAATCCAGACCGGCGGTGGAGAATAATGAACGCTCACCGAATGATCCTGATCCTGATCATACCAAAACATATCACCCACAGGCATCTTCAGCACTCTTTGAGCCGCGTGAAGACACCGGCCCAACATGGCATGGTGAGGAGGCGGATACTAACCTCTCCCCACCTGTGCGACTTGACCAAGTCGTTTCGAGCCAAAGCCCAGCAACCTTGCAAGAAGCATTTCTATCACCCTCCAATGCATCATTTGCGGCTGTGCAATGGTTCGGGCTCCTAGCCAATGATGCAGCTAGGGATAACTTCCAAGTATCGACCATTCATAGCTTCTGGGCAAACCAGAGCCTTTCACTGGATCATGCCGGCTCAGATGGCCAAACACAGCTTAGCTCGCTACAATGCGCGACTCAGGTGCTCGACAGTCCTTCATCTATTTATTCAAATCACGATCCAACACGTCCTGGCGCCTCGGGGAGTAGTGCACTGGAAGAGGAACAAATTTGGCAGTCGAAGGAGCCGATTGATCTCCTGCCAACTGAAGCCAATTTATTTGAGCATTTTGTTAATCGAGTTAGTCCTTGGGTATGTTGGAAATTATTAGATTTACTCTTTCAGGAAGCGCTGTTCTCATACTAACATCGATAGATCGATCTGTTTGATCCGACAGCCCAGTTTTCCACCTTTGTTGCACACTTGGCTGTAAGATGACCTACTACTCTTGGATGATACTCGACATTTAGACGGAATACTGACTCAATGATCCTCAGGTGTATAATGCCGGCCTTTTGAATGCGATCCTCGCCCTTGCTTTCCGACATTTAGCTTTGAATCCCCAATTAGACGACAATAGCACACCCAACAAAGAGGAAGCCGCTCTCCAATATTACTACCAGACCCTCCATTATGTGCAAAAGGCCATGCAATACTCTGGATATAAAACAAGCTTGGAACTTCTCGCCACAACTCTCATCATTTCCGCGTACGAGATGCTCGACAATTCCACAAAAGACTGGGAAAGGCACCTCGAAGGTGTATTCCTAATCCAGAGATCCCAAACCATCCATGGCGAGTCCGGAGGACTTCATTCAGCTGTTTGGTGGGCATGGCTTTGTCAAGATATTTGGGCGGCGTTTCGTGAGAAACGAAAAACTCTTACATTTTGGGTTCCGCAGAAACCTCTTTCTACATTATCGCCACATGAACTCGCTACTCGCTCAATATACAATGCTGCGAAAGTGATAAGCTATTCTGCGGATGGCGTGACGGTGGAGAATATCGGTCGACGAATCGAAGAGGCAACTCGTCTTCGTAAGATGCTGGATGACTGGCAACGGCATCTTACTATTGAGTTCTCTCCTTTACCGCTTGGCTCACGCCAACACTCATCATATTTTAAACCGATTTGGATTCGTCCACCTGCATTTGGTATGGTTGAAACGCCAGTTATGCGGTATTCTCTTTTGGAAAGAAGCTAACGAAAAGAATTTCTAGCTGTCGCGGTTCAATTCTTTAGCGTATCACATATCCTGTTACTTGCCCATGAACCCAGTTTGGGAGGCATAGAGGAATACCTTGAGCGGCAAGGTATGATGAAGCATTGCGTGGAGACTATATGTGGCATTGCTGTGACAATGAAAGATAGCCCATCCAGCTTGATGTCATCACAAGCGATGTTTATTGGTAAGTCTTTCGCTGGGAGGTATTTTGAAAGCAAAGTTAACCTGAAAATAGCTGGAATGTTTACCCAAGATCCAAATGCTCGAAAGGCTATATTGGAACAACTGGAATGCTCTCGCGAGCGAACTGGCTGGCCAGTTCGATCCTTGGGCGACGAGTTACAGCAGTTTTGGGAAGACCATGAACGCTTAGAAAAGACATCTACCACAAACATCTCCGTGGGGTCTATTCCATAATCAATTGATGTCCCTGATGATCGAAATTTCCAATTCTATGAACTATGTTCGCTATGTAAATCTTTACAAACCAAGCAATGCTCCCTTCACCTTCGTTGCCAATTGGATCTTCCATAGCCGGTGCTCATTGAGAGCAAAAATCTGTCCGTTTCGCCCAAAACAGAAATTCGCAACTCCCCCCTCAATGAGGATTCGGCCTAGGAGTGTGCCTCCTGGTGACCATACGTTAATTCCATCGCCGCACCCGCTATAGACATTTCCATAGAGGTCGCACTTGATTCCGTCGGGGATGCCCTTGTCGGCCATGGCGAAGAGACGCCGGTTGACAAGAGATGGCTCCCCGTGATATGTCACCAAGTTGAAAGCGTAGCTAAAGTAGAAGTTAGCTCAGTATGTACTCACTTCATTGCACCAGAAAAATTCCTTGGATTTAGGCTGTATGCTTACATTGAAGAAACCCTTTGATCATCAATAGTCCCATCACCATGAACCCGATCCGTATCGGTAATATAAACCACCTTTTCATCCGGAGAAAAGCAAACCCCATTTGGCCGTCCGAACCCATCCGCCATAGCCCGGATATTGTCGGTTTTTGGACACCATCGATAAACCTGGCTAGGCAAACAAGGCGATGGTCGATAACCTTGCTCGAATCCGTAAATGGGATCAGTAAACCAGATTGAGCCATCCGTATGTATAACAACGTCATTGACAGAATTGAACTGGCGACCGAAGAATTCGGTCTTGACTTTCTCGGATTTGTGTGAAATTGTAGACATTTTGTATAATCCGCTCGGTTCGGTCATAGAGCCCTGTGCGCAAAAAAGGATATGATCTTGACCGTAGTTGACGCCCCCATTGGCCATGGGGATATCGGTGGGAACCTCCTCATAAGTGACTGGGCTCTGGTTTAGATCGACTCGGGTTATATGGACCTTTTGCTGATTGCTTTGATCGAAGCATCGGTTGCTGGTGATGTAGAGGTTGTTGGTGTCGGGGAAGAAAACTCCGGCTTCATGAGCGAAAGGGTAATCTTTATGCTCTGCAACAAGATTTATTTCTGGAACCGAACCAATGATTTCTGAGAATCTCTGATCATGAAGTTGAAATGAACTCTCAGAGCTTGAGACCATGATGAATCGCAGCAGCAATTGGCGATGCTGTCAACCGAGGATTTTCGGCCCTGGAGCGTCTTTGTGAATGAGGGTCGCGGTAACTAGATTGTAGGTAACAAAGCCTGCTAGAATGACGAAAGAGCTCTTGGATTTAGAAATGGCCAAGCGGGGAAATCCGAAGATAGGACAGAATGCATGTCCACAATCTCCGAGGGTGTTGGTGGGGTAAATTGTATCCCCGTCTCGGGGTCATCTCTCAGTTCGAGGTCGCCTTCGTCGCAGGTATACCTTTCGCTTTCAAATAAATGGAATGAGCAGTCCCGCAAGAATTACTATAGCCAACAACAATAACGTGTTTTCTAATTCATTCCTTGCAATTCTGATCGGCAATCAAAATGTCGTGGAAAGACTCGAACCCCCACAAACGCATCCTCCGCGATGCCGAAGCCGGTGGCTACGGCGTCATCGCAGCTATCGCCTACAACATTGAACAAATTCTGGGCCTGGTTCAAGCCGCAGAAGCTGCAAAATCACCACTCATAATCCAATTCTTCCCTTGGGCCATTGAGGCCACAGATGGCTTATTGGTGCGCGCCGCGGCCGATGCTGCGAAACGCGCGAGTGTACCTATCAGCATCCATCTTGACCATGCCCAGTCCGAGCCTCTCATCAAACGCGCGGCAGAACTTCCGTTCGACAGCATCATGGTCGACATGTCACACTACGAGAAAGAAGTGAATTTGATAATGACTCGCGAGCTGGTGAAATATTGCAACGAGCGAGAGAAGGCCACCGAAGCTGAGCCAGGTCGTATTGAAGGAGGAGAAGATGGAGTTATGGATACTGCGGGATTAGAGGCTTGCATGACGACTGCTGAGGAAGTCGATGAGTTTGTTGACACGGGTGTGGATGTCCTTGCGCCTGCATTTGGCAATGTTCATGGAGAATATGGGTCGCGGGGTCCACAGCTGGACTTTGAAAGGTGAGTTTGAGCGAGTCCTCTTTACAAGTTGCGTTGGCTAACTTCCTTACGATAGGTTCGAGAAGGTCCGTCTTCAAGCAAATGGAAGAGTTCATCTGGCTCTACACGGCACCAACGGGTTCGCACCGGAACTGATGAAGCGATGCGTGGCCGCTGGCGTGACAAAAATCAATGTGAATAGGCTGGTTTTGGATGACTACTACGACCACCTCCACGCAAATGTTGGGAAGATGCCGCATACGCAGCTTATAGAGGAGGGTATCCAGAAGGTGAAGGATTTGACCATAAAATGGATGGAGATTTGCGGGTCGGCAGGCAAGGCATGAAGATGAGATATGGAACTTGAACAAAATAGAAATAAATTCAAACTTTGACAACAAAAAGAGAACCATCTACCCTTTCATTATATCCTATACCGTGAACGATTCTTTATAAAAAGATGATTTAGTCGACGGAAGCACCTTCTGAGATAGCTTTTCCTACGTAGAATACTTACTAGCAGACACCAGTGAAGTGATACAGCTCTAGCAGGTAAATTATTTAATAATGACATATGTCAAAAATATCAAATAGTTCAGTTTTTCAACTATTTATCTCTATTCGGTATTATTTACAGAACAATCAAAACCAAATCGCTTCCATATGATCACTGCAGGTTACTGAACATTCCACCGTCAGCCAGTAGACCGGTGGCGTTCACATAACGGCTCATCTCCTCACAAGCCAAAAAGACTGCAGGACCTGCCATATCTTCGGGGTCACCAATGCGACCAAGGGGGATGCGCGCTTCGAGAGCGGCCTTTTTGGTGGGGTTCTTCATATCGTGGTCGGCGAGTTGGGTTCCAATTGTTCCAGGCATCAGAGCATTGCATCGGATTTTATCCTTTCCAAGCGAGATAGCCATGGATTGCATCATGGAGAGAATAGCGGCTTTTGTGGGAGTGTAATGGGTTTGTAAGCCACCACCGAGCAAGGCACTAACAGAAGAGATACCAATGATCGAGCCGCCGTGTCCTTGTTGCACCATTTGGCGAGCGGCGGCCTGGCATGAGTAGAAGCAGCCTTTGACGTTGACGTCGACACTGTGATCAAGAAGGGCTGGTTCAATTCTGGAACATGGATCAGTATACTTGAAACTTCGCCTCAAGGGTAACCCAAAATTTTTAAAAAATTACTTACTTGAGAAATTCTGCTTGTTTGAATACGCCTGCATTGGCAACGAAAATATCCAATTTACCCCATTGCGACACGGCTTCCTTGACCAAATTCGAACCAGTTTCAGGATTTGTCACGTCTCCGGATAGCTCCAGGATATTACCTGCGTTGATTCCCTTGTTTTTGAGAGCTTTGACCTCCTCGAGAAGACTATGGCGGTGCACTTCATCCTTGGGCATGCCGAGATGGTTAACGGCGACGTTGCACCCTTGTGTAATGTATGCCAGAACAATTGCGCGACCAATTCCAGTGGTGCCACCGGTGATAGCTGCAGTCTTGCCCTTGAGCAAGTTCCAGGCAGGAAGTGCAGCCATTGTCGAATGAGTTATAGTGAGAAAAATAGAGTAAGGTGCTGGCTGAGAAAATGTGATATGAGAAGGGATCAAGGATTTTGTTTTGATGTAAGGATAACCTAAGGTAGGTGATAAAGATTTCGAGCTCTCTCCAGATTCCAGATCGGACATGAATATCCCGGGAGCTCTTTCACCCCTCCCCCTCTTTGCCCTCTCTGCTGCAGTGAGAGCCTAGCCACAGTGAAACCAATGGCGATGCAGATAGTGGGTCGTCTGGTCTCGTCTCGGAACCAAAATCCACCTTCTCCAACATTTCCCCCGTCTCGGGGGATCCGCGACTCGAGATGCGTGGGGCAGAACTGGGGAAGTGTTGCCCTCATAGATCAGTTGAAGATGGGCAGGTGAATCTTTCTGATTTAAAAAAAAGATATTCTGCCACTTATCGAATGATTTTTGTTTATCTTTCAACGTTCTAAGTTTCGATCACTTCTTTCTCTTCATACCATAATGGCTCCCTCCGTGACTTCTGACCAACTGCCGGCGGCTCAGGCAGAGAACACCCCTCAAACCCAAGTCACTCTTGGTGGAAAGGTTATCGCTAGTATGTGCCTTGAAAATCAGAGACCCGCCCAGTATCCTGTCAACTAATTCTAACATCGCCTTAGTTACCGGTGCCAATCGCGGAATTGGTCTTGGTATCGCCGAATGCTGCCTTTCCAACGGCGCGGCTAAGGTCTACTCCATCGACATCGGAGAGACTGGAGATGACTTCGCCGCGGTGTCAAAGCGCTACCCCGGAAAGCTCTTTGCCGTTACTGCGAATGTGACCGAAGAAGCGACAATCACCGCTGCTATCGATAAGATTATCGAGGAGGCCGGTGCTCTACACGGAATGGTCGTCAACGCTGGACGTACACACCATAAGGCTGCCCTTGACTTCACTAAAGAGGATATTGAGACTTTGTTCAATGTCAACCTCTTTGGTGCCTTCTACACTGCACGCGCCGCCGCTCGTGCTTTTATCAAGCTCGGTATTAAGGGATCTGTTGTCTTTACAGCATCTATGGCTTCCTACCGCCCTAATAAGGTACGGTTTCCCTTAAGTTCCTTTTTTAGACCGCCGCTGACTTGACATTCCAGCGCGTTCCTTCAACCCCTTACGGTGCCTCGAAGGCAGGTGTTCGCAATATGACCCATACATTGGCGATGGAATGGGCACAGTATGGTATCCGTGTCAACAGTGTATCCCCCGGCCTAGTCAAGACCGCCATGACCTACTGGGTTCCCCAACAACCTGACTGGGAGCAGCAGCTCAAATATTATGGTGGTTTCCCCAGACTGGCTGAAGTGCAGGAGCTCGGTGGTGCCTATGTCTACCTTCTCAGTGAAGCTGCTAGCTATACAACATCGATCGACATCCCTGTGAACGGTGTCATTGGCAGTAAGAGTCCCCCGAATCACTCAATCCATGATGCATTATACTAACATATACAGTCTGTTAATTTATTCCTCCAAGGGATAATGAAAATTAAATACCTATTTATGGGGTATAAGTGAAGATTATAGTATATATGAACATACAGTGAATAGCTGCCTTTAGTTTGATAGAATTTCATAAGTTTTGAGAAAATTCGCATTTAAAACTACTTAAGCTGTAAAATAGATTGCCATGAAGTAATTATGGTAGGATCACTTGTCTTCTAGGCACCTCAAAGACACCTTACAGTTCAACTTTCTTATAAGTTTCACGAATCTCCAGAGTTCGTACCTACGGATGGGCGTACCTTTGCAAAGCACTGACAAAATTATTGTCTCCGTACTAGAACTTCTAGTATCTAGTAGATCGCTAGTAACACTAACGCTCTTGCAAGAGCAACAGGCCAGAGTCAATGTGACTCCTGAGTCACATTAACTCTTGTATGGGCATCCAAATTTAAATATTAATAAGATCAGATTAGGTACAAATATTGACAGCCTTGACTACTAATGTAGTAGTCAAGGCTGTCAATATTTTTTATTTATTTTTCATTTTGAATGAAAAATCATTGAATTTCACCTGGAAAGATGGGGTTTTCAATTTTTTTCGGTGTTGGTAGTACTACTACTGGTAGTACCAATTGCCCAGGAGAAAATATGTACTTATGTACAGTGGGTCCTGTCAGAATCTGGGGTGTCCAAAAAACCGTGAACGTGACGTTCAACCGTTTTTGGAATTGGAATTCAAATGTAAGCCTTGACATTCGGGTGAGACCCAAAATATAAAAATCACATATTTCTAATAACTAGATACAACTTCCTCATGTTCAGATTTGGGGTTGTAGCCCTTCTCAGAATCGTCAACGATGCTGTTTCGTGTGCGAGCGGCACCGAAGTTTGGATTCTCTGCCATAAGTTTCGCAAAGTTTGACTCAACATCCCAAACAAACGGAGATCGCGAAGTAAAGAGCATATCTATTTCCTCAAGCGTACGTTGACTGGACTCGGGATAGAATGCCCACACTATAACTAGTTAGAAATGTGTAACGAGAAGCGCGGAAAAAAACAAGGAAAGTAGTTGACTTACCGATTGGAATACTTATAAGATTCACAGCACCGAATACGTGCAGAGTATTCTCACCAATGGCACCGAAAACATAAGGTAGTGCCAAGGTCAAAGATCTGGCGCGTATTAGCATACCTGAAGATTAAAGTGATCGGAAGAACACAATACCCATTTCCAACACTCCACCCAACGACTCCCCAAGCATTTCCCTTGGCTCGGACTTTGAGAGGGAAAATCTCCGCTGGATATAGCCATGGCACTGTGAGCCAAGAAGCGCCAAACACGAACGTATATAGATAGACCATAGACGTTGCGGCAACACCCCATGGTGCCTGGTTATCTGGATTATCGATTCCACCACGCGCCATACCACCTGCAAGAAACATGGCGATGGCTTGTCCAGCTGCTCCCCACCAAAGAGTCCATCGTCTTCCGAAACGATCTAGAGTGAAAACACAAATAAGGGTGGCAAATGCATAGAAAATGTTGTTGAGTCCTGAGATCCACATTGTCTTTTGGGAATCGAAGCCGGCGATTTTGAAGATAGCTGCCAGAATAATTAGAAACTCGCCGGGAGCAGGGTAGATGGATAACTTACTTGGTGCATACATAGTGACACCAGCGATTCCGGACCAACACTGAAGAATCTGGAGCCAAATTACCAGCTGTACCCGGCGCGCAATGTGTAGGTCTTCCTGGCCAATCCCAAATAACATGTGGAAGTAGGTGATCTTTTCCTCCGATTCCGCCTCCAAGTCCACAACTGTTTGGATTTCGCTCATCTCAAGTCTGACTGCACGTTCATTTTCAGAACCGCGAAGACGTTTGAGAACATACAAGGCTTCATCTCGACGACCCATCATACAAAGCCAACGGGGAGATTCAGGGAAGAACCAGCAGCCAAGAATGAGGAAAAGAAGCATGACAATTTGGAAAGCAATGGGAAACCTCCATTGAAAATCGGAAGTCCCGTTGTCAATGTAGCTAAGTCCAAATCCTAGCCAATATGCAACCACGACACCGACAATATTCAACGTGAACTCCATGGCGATGAACATACCCCGAGACTCGTAGTCAGCCAGCTCAGAGCCATATACAGGAACCGTCGCGTTGAGGATTCCTGTACCGATTCCGTTGATCAGGCGAGATACTATCATCCAGGTCGGGTTCATGGCTGTGCATTGGAGTGCGGCGCCAATGATTCCCCATGCGGCACCAAAAGCAAGTGACTTGATGCGACCCGATCGATCACTAACATAACCACCCATGAAACAACCGACTAATGTTCCAAGATAGTAGACTGAGACAATGCCGCCTTGTAGTAGGGTGTTTGTAACAGTGATCGATCCATTCCTCTCATATCCCAATCCCATTCGTTCGACGTAGGCCTTGGAGTCATTGACACCGCCCATCATACCCTGGTCATAACCTGTATATTTGATCAGAATGAAGTTTAACGATGCTGGAATCGACCAGGAGACTCACCGAAAAAGAAAATTGCAAGACCAGCTAGGCAGTTGACTGCAGTCAAAAGTGACTTCTTCTCTAGCTTCGACGCGATCTTCCACGTCGCTCGCTCATCACTGAAAGATTCAAACATCTTGCCCCCTCTTAATTCCAGATTTTGTTGTGAAGAAAAGTCAAGAGGGAGTGAGGATGTTAATATCCTGTAAGAATGGCAAAGGCATCGCGTTGTTATAAGCGTCTCCTTGCCCCTATGACACCACGCAACGCCCGCCAATAAACACCCCAGATGTGGTCATTGACGCCGTGGAGAAACTGGGGTAGGTTGCCCCAGATCCGAAAAACGGACCTGGCTTGCCCTGACCTGGGGAAAGATACACTCGACTCGGGGACCAGAGGACGCGAAACGGGGGTCTCCCTTGTTTACTTGAACCCAATTGGATCGTTTTTCCGGGGACATACGCGGAATTGGTTTAGGGCGGGCTAGTAGGTTTCGGCATCGGGGTGGCCGGGAAACAGGTCGGTCGTAAACCGAGATGGCTTGATAGAAGTTGAACTACGATGCTGCCATATTAATGGGGAATACATTCAATGATGTCAATTAATTCATTCCCGCTATCTAACCCATTTGCATACACAGAATGCGTATTCGATTTTAAGAAGTGGATCTTTTTCTATTTCCTACCAGGAATTTCTAGTTGGAACTATGACTGGCCACCGCTGATCCGTTTGTTTACAAGCTCCCTATACTCACGCTGTTTAAAGCACATGTCCAAAAATACCTCATACTTGGCCTCGAGAAGCTGTTGTTCTTGCATATCGTTGGTAGGATCGACACGTCGGCCAGGCTTGCTCTTTTGGCTCATTACCTCCCACAACTCCTTTGTGTCTGCCCCCGAGAGCTTGCTAGCTGCCATAGCTGCTAGCATGGCAGTGCCGTGGCAGACAGCGGCATGAACATATTCAGGAAGTACCACCGGCATCTTGCAAGCAGAGGCAATTAAATGAACCAAAATATCATTTTGTGTTTGAGAGCCTGACATGAAGATCGTTGAGATTTGATGCCCGTGTTCATTCATGATGTCGACGATCTGGCGTGTTTGTAGCGCGATGAATTCCAAAACTCCATAATAATGTAAAGCAAGGTTATTGATCGACTTGTCACTTCTTAACCCGATGACCGAGCCGCTCATCTGTGGATCTGCGATTGGAGACCGGTTGCCCCATAAGTCCCCATAGAAAAAGAAGTGTTTGGCCAGTTGGGATACATGAGGCACATGGCTCCGCTTGGCTTCTTTTCGAAGAAATTCATTGAGGAAATCGTAAACATGAACACCGGCCGTATCGGCTGCGGCTTTGGCTTCGGAATAGGCTGGATGGCTCTCGACAATGTGTCGTATGAGTTCCCCCGTAGCCGACTGTCCTCCCTCGGCAAGATATGCTCCGGGAAAGAGAATATCCCGATAAGGACCCCAGACTCCAGGCACAAACAATTCATCATTTGACATTGCTAAATGGCAAGTTGAAGTCCCTGCCACTACCGCTAACCGCTGCGAGATGTGTTCTTTCTGGTCGGCCTGACCGTCGATGCCCAAGTCGACTTTGGCACCAACAGTGCCAATCCAACCTGCGTATGCATCGATCACCCCACTACCAACTGCGATACCAGGTGAAAGTCCTAGCTCTGCAGCGGCATTCTCGGTCAATGGACCAACGCATTCGCCAGCACTAAGGTATTGCCCGTTCTGTGATGAGTGTTAGCTTCAAGCCAAGAAAAAATGCCTGCCGACCGAGCAGGAGCATAGATGCGAGCAACTAACCTTGCCATTGATACCACCAAGTTTAGAAAAGTTGTCCTCGACAAGATCCTCGAGACCAATCGAATTCAAGAAGTCCGATTGCCATCCCTCTTGATCTGAAACAATTCCAGATGCAAGATATCCCTGCTTGCAAACCACACTGCAATAGCTGCGAGTCTCTTTTCCAGTGGCCAGGTGTGTGAGCGCATCTGCAAGATCGTAGAATTTGCAGTCCCTGAACTGATCCGGATCCATGTGGTTCTTGAGCCAGAGGATCTTAGGAATCTCCATTTCCACTGACATGCCGCCCCCAACATACTGCAGAACAGAGTGACCGGTCGCATTTATGGTCTTGGTCTCATCCACCGCGCGGTGATCCAGCCATAGGATGACGTTCTGATCATTGGTAGATTTAGGTCCACTGACTGAGACTGGGGCGTTGTTTTCCTTGCTAAACAAAACCAAGGAGCAGGTGGCATCGAAGGCGAGACCTCGGATACTGGATGATGGAGCACCACATTGCTGAACTGCTTGCTTAACTGCAGCGCATATACTTTCCCAGATGTTCGTAGTTGATTGTTCGTAATATTCCGGCTGTGGTTGCCATGTTTTGATGTCTCGCGACGCAAGACCAACAATGTCACCGTTTTGGTCGATGACACAGGCGCGGGCACTGCCAGTGCCTACATCGATACCAATGTAATAGTTCTGGCACTGGTCTATAGCCATGATAGAAGTGGAAAAATCTTCAAAATTTTCACGTATTTGGATCGATAGTCAAAAGAAAAAATCGAAGTTTGAGGTGACAAAGGTAAGAAGAAATTTTAGTGAATGTCTTTTCATGTGCTAGTGCTTTGGTGTCAGCACTGAGCCCACGGTGGACTCAATATGCCTTTAAACTACATTTTTGAATTCGATGTAATAGCCACCATCTATGATTATTTTGTTATCGATTTCGGATACTATTTTGATATCTCTCGTCGGTTGGAGAACCAGAGGAGGCTGTTATGGTCGCGGAGGCCCCGAGACGGCAGAAGTCCACGAGACGGGGGCCACTCCACAATAATCAAGTCACAAGAGACAAACATGTGAGCTTCTAATTGGACGCAATCACTGAATCTATGAGCAAAAAACCTCCAATCTCGAAGTAATTGCTAGATGGTATTATAAATAGGTCTTTATGTATTCCACGTATGTTGATTAGACAAGTATATCAAAGCTTTCTGAAATTGCCAGCATGGTTCTGTACAAACCCGACGATGCCCCTGTGCAAACGCTTTTTAGTCTAAGCGGCAAAGTCGTTGCCATCACTGGTAAGGAAAATATGTTCGTTCAATGTCGAATTGAATTAACATCTCAACAGGCGGCGCACGAGGAATTGGCCTTACAGTAGCGACGGCATATGCCGAGGCTGGTGCTAAGGTATGAAAAGCAAAATTACTTTCTACTTGGCGTGGCAGGAATAACCAGTCGCAATATAGGTCGCTATCCTCTACCGCACGACGGATACAGCTCCGAGAACAGCAGAAGAGATTGCTTCTAAATACCAGACAGAAGCTCGCGCTTACCAAGCCGATGTCACCGTTCCAAAGGAAATTTCGGCTGCCATTGATCAGGTCGTGAAGGATTTCGGAAAGTTGGATGTTCTTGTGGCCAATGCTGGAATATGCTCCGAGCATGCTGCTGAAGAGTACACTCCTGAGGAGTTCCAAGAGATCATGGATGTCAATGTCAATGGTGCATTTTACACTGCACAGGCGGCTGCGAAGATTTTTAAGAAACAAGAGTTCGGAAATATCGTCTTCACGGCTTCTGTTAGCGCGACTTTGGTGAATACGCCTCAAAGACAGGCTGCGGTAAGTCATTTCCAATAACATAATTATGAATGCAAGCTATTTGGAGTTTCCAACTAATGCACTTATTTCATCTACAGTACAACGCCTCCAAAGCAGGTGTCTTGCAGCTGACCAAGTCACTCGCCGTGGAATGGGTGGACTTTTGCCGAGTCAACTGTGTATCGCCGGGCTATACTCAGACTAAAATCATGGAGTATGCTTCTCAGGAGATGCTCGATAAATGGCGGAATCAGGTTCCTGCCCGCCGATTTGCTTCGCCATATGAACTGAAAGGGGTAAGATAATAAAATTACTTCACCAAGTCTTGAAATTTGAAGCAAGTGAGCTAACATGATATTTTCAGGTTTACCTTTTCTGCGCTTCAGATGCGTCTAGCTATATGACTGGCTCAAGCTTGGTGGTCGATGGTGGATTTACTCTTCCTTAAAATAAAATAGAAAATAGAATAATTGATAGAATTAGATGACATTTCAAATCAACCAATTTTCCTTTCTATCCTATGAACTCCAAACTTGATCCTCTTATTTAATTTGAATGGGTGGAAAATAAAATTGGCTCATGTTAGTATTTCACTAGAGCCACTGGAAAAAAAGAACATTTCTTATTTTAATTATTTTTTGTCTAAACTGCTGCGTCATCTTTACCTTACTGAATATAGACAGCACGCCGACGCAGAAAAGGAGAGACAAAGTCACTTCAACCGAAGAGAGAAACACATTATTCATCCTACGAGTAGTTACTCGCTCTGTACAGAGAACATGAGAAAGTTTCTCGATCAATCTTGTTGCACATCGTACAATTTCTTATAAAAAGAAGAAAACTTTTATAGCTATGGGAGTACTCAATTTCGAATGATGAGACTAAATAGTCGTCATGACAACTGTATTCTTTGGTGCATAGCTTGAATATAAATTCGAAAATAACTCTTTTACAGGACTAATGAGTATGTCCCCGCATGGTTCCTTCAATTCCTTCAAGATCACTATACAAACGCCACTCATAGTCCAAGCTAGGATCATTGAAGCGAGCCTTTGCATCAAGTGTCGCGATCTGAGCCATCTCCTCCGGCTGCAACTCAAAATCGGCCTCGAGATTCTCTTCAATTTGCCAATCAACCACACTCTTCGGAATGACAGAGCGACCGCTATTGATTCCCCAAGCAAGGACCACTTGAACGGGACTCTTTCCATATTTCTGTCCAATTTCCTTCAGGATGGGCTGGTCGATTACACGCATCATGTGCGAGATTTCCTTTGACCATCCAGTCTGACGATAGAAGTCGTTCATGTTGCCCAGTGGACTGAATTGTACGACGTGGATTCCTTGCGATCGCAACCACTCGTTAAATCCTTTCTGTTGAAGGTAGGGATGGACTTCCATCTGATGAACAGCCGGAGTCTGATAAAAGAATTAGTATATCGCACTTATCAAGTCAATTCGCCTTTCACTAACAGTAGAAGTCTCCTTGATCAAGTTCTGAATCTCGCCCTGGCTGAAATTCGAAACTCCGATGGCCTTAACCTTGCCCGTCTTGGTCAACTCTTCCATCGCTCTCCAGGTGTCAACGTAGGTCGTGTCACCATGAAGCATTCTGCCTTCAGCATCGCGCGGGAATCGCTCCGATCCGCGCTTAAAGGTGCATGGGTAGTGCATCAACAAAAGATCGACGTATGGGGTATCAAGGTCTCGCAAGGAATCATTCAAAGCACGCTCGACATCTTCAGGGTGATAGTCATTGCACCATAATTTTGTACCGACGAAAATGTCTTCGCGGGGTATTTCGCTCTTTTTGATTCCTTTGCCGACTTGTTCTTCGACGTCGTAGACGCGGGCTGTATCAATCAGGCGCATTCCCTTCTGCAAGGCCCGACTCACGGTCTCTTCCTGAGAATCGGGGTCTTGGAAGGTGCCGAAACCCAGTGCTGGGATCTTCGCACCGGTGTTGAGTGTGTATGATGTCGCGCGAGTAGCAAGGGAGCGGGTGAATTTTGGTTGAAGGGGAACAAAAGGCTTTCTCAACACCGAAAATCGGGTTGCTTTGACTGCGAGAGAGGCCATTGTGTGAGGCTGAGAGGATGCCTCAGTGGTAAATTTGACTGAGATATGCACGCGGTGAACTCGTTGGACCTGATCTATTCAACTCAGCCAAATAATTAGATCAGAGAGAGTCTATTTGAAGCTCCCTTTGAATGAAACTGCCACAATGAGGGGTGTATGTCCCAGCTGGCAGCTTCATTGAAATGTGGAGATGATTGTTGGGGGATGCGGGCACCGTAACGGCGCAGTGGGGTAAGAGGTGGACGCGAGACGAGGGCTTCGGGCGAGAACTCTCCCGGCACGGAATTATGCCAGATATGCGAGGCTGGCTCTCGTTAAGGATTTATCAAATGATTATGTTCCAGTGGGGTAATTTTCCTGGGGTAAGCTGAACTGATTCATCGCGTGTTCAACACGAAGATTGTTGAGAAGGTTCATCCTTGTCCTGGGAAAGATTGCACCTTCGAGAACTTCACATTTGGAAATTAGAATTGATATTCCTGCCTTACCTTCCTAATTGCGATCAAACCTTGAATTATGAATTTTGAATTTTGTCCAACTTGAATGTTTAAGATTGCAAATTCGTGCTAGAATAATGCATAGTGGTTACTGGCAATTAGACGTGTGCATCTGGGCCATATGGGCATAAGACCTGCGCCCATTGCCCAAATGCCAAGAACACATGGGTCTTACTAAGCACCCCTTGCCCATCATGGGTATCCCATGGGCAACCCATGGGGCCCATAGAATACCCATGATTTCATAAAATTTGATATAAAATTCATAAAAATTATAAAAATTTGCCAAGACTTGTGAATTCTAAATATTTTTAAATAATTTAAGTAAAAATTAGAAGATTTTATATCGATTTATAAAAATATAAATTTTCAGAAAAATATATATTAAAGTGGTGGTGTAGTGATGTATAACGTAGAGATATGTATTTGAGAAAGTTACTTACATAGTATGTAGATTGCAAAAAAATTACCTATTTCAGAGTTACGCTAACCTAATAAAGAAAAAAAGCCAAATGGGTAACCCATGGGTATCACCCCCCTGCCCATTGCCCATCGTGACACACCCATGGGGCTTAGGTAAGTGCCACTTTAGTAGTACTAAGACTTTATAAGTCTATCCTGCACTAATCCCCTTAGAAGCCTAAAAGTGCTCAGAGGGGTCGATATTACAAAAAGAATTTGTTATTTATCGATATAATAACGTAGTAAAAAATCTTCCGTCAAATAGACTACGACTCTAGAAGTTTCTATTAATAGCGTGGTTGGCCGAGCGGTTAAGGCGCTGCATTCAAGATAACTTGATATCTTACTCGTACTGAGTCTCGCAGTCCAGGAATGGACCAGGGTTCGAATCCCTGACCACGCATTTTTTTTTTCAATTTTTTGGCCAGGACATTATTTTCCAAGCTATTGCGGTTATTTTGAATTTACTCTGAGCTGATTTAGAGCTGATTTGGTTTTTTGGGACTCGATTGAAGTTCTGGTTGACCTGATTCTATCGGGTGCGGGTAGCTCTTAAAACTACAAATTGTAGTTTTATATAAAATAAAATATATTTTATTTTATAGAGATTTTAAGAGAGATTTAGTTATATTTTATTATTTTTTTACTTATAGTAAGTTTTTATATTAATAGTAAATTAATACTTTCTTTATAATCATTTTTTTCTTTAAAAGCTAAATATTCTAGCTAGAGTTATATAATATAGTAAGCTAAAGGATATTCTCTTTCCCGGCGTATATCTTGCTGAGGGAGGACAGTCGGACACGGGGGAACTCATACGACATATTGTCGATAGTGAATAAAACTAGTAGTTTTATTCACTATCAAAATACCCAAAAAACCCAGTGGGTTTTTTGGGTATTTTGATGGGTATCCCATGGGCACCCATTGGGTACCCGCCCAGATGCACAGGTCTACTGGCAATGCAGCTCATGAGAACTAGGAGCAGTGCTCCGCAATTTAATCTAAAGATTTCGTTTCAAAAAGAGGAGATATTTTATTGTAATTGAATTAATATTTTTCAAATAAAATAAATACCTTTGGAATGCTTTCTGTCTTTCTATGCTCTGTCTATAATTCTGGTGATTTTTCATAATCAAGAACTACTAGTTTTTATAATCAGAAAATTACCAATACCAAGAAGGAAAATAACATGTATTTAGTTACTACAAGAGCAGATATATTAAAAACATTTTTTAATGTTATGAACATACCAGATTTCATTACACTGAATGGCATTCAATGTTTTATATATTCATTGATTCTAATGGTTTCAGTAGCTTCTGAGTTGGCTATGATGTATATTTTAATTTTGATTTTACTGAAAACCTGTAATCGTTGATGGTCGCAGTAATAGTTTCAAATTGATGGAAGTTTGCGTTTGGATGTATGACTGCCCCAACCGCGCACCTCCTGTATGAGTTAGAGTATTATTAAGTAATGTCATGTACCAAGGAAGCAGCCATAGTGCGACAATAGCGTGGACTTCGAAATCAAAAAAAGCAGAAGGTGCGAAGCAGGCACTTCCATCCTTTCTCACCATCCTCCCAATTAAATCTTCTCCCTTTCCCACTGCATCTACCTTGATTATGAGAGGTGATGTTCGGGCCTGGTGCTTCTCTGCCCAGACAGGTGTCGAATGAGCTGTGAGGACCAAGGCTGCATGGGCCTGGAAACTGGGATGGCCGAAGAAGTAATATGCGACCACGACAGTTACGCATGGATTCGTGAGACGCCCTCGACCTTCTCGCGTAGCGATGATGCTTACTGACTGGATATCGAGAGCTAACAGTGCGCCTTGAATCTGCGCTGTCCACCGCTACAGCCCGATACTTCTGCTATTGTCTACCATTGGAGTCGTAAGGAGCTCGAACAAAATTTCTCCAATTGGGCAAGGGATAAATGCATTATTTATCACGTCACGACAAATTCTCGCCTCCGGTTTTCACAAATTGAACAATCTGTTGGCGCCCGTCGGTCACAGTCGCCAGAAGATGAACGACTTAAAACAGATCTCGCAGCTTCACCCTGCCCTAGTCACATTCGTACAGAACCTACCGCTGGCGAACTACAACGACCTGAAGGCCATACCTCGTACGAACGACCCACTAGATAACCCTCGAATCCTGACGCTGATCCGGGAAACAACGATTACACCTGCCGAACTCCAATACCTAGACCTCGCGGTCGAAACGATCGTTTCGGCAATATCCGACGTCCCAGATGATATCTCGGCACAGGCTGTGACGGTATACGAGAATCTCTACTCCACAGAGGTCCTGCAGCTGGACGGTGCTTCGGACACGGGTGACGATAAACAGCGGACAAGGGAGGAGATTCCAACACATATCCATGCCGCACGAGCAACAGAGCACGAAAAAAACTGTTCGGAGTCAACCCAATGACCCTTGGAATGTCTCCAACTCCGAGAGATGAGTGAATTCATTGAAATGGGTGGTTTTTCTCAATGTACTCGATTCGTTGAAAGGCTTGAATTTGCTTTAGTTTGGATCTGTTTATTAATGCTCTGTAAATTCTCGCTTTTTTGTTACTTTCGACATGATGCGGCACGTTGGAAAACTTCACCTTGTATTACTAGCTCTAAAATATACCATATAAAGCTTGTGAGAATCATAGTCTTTCTCATCGACCTACTAATGTAGTAGATAGATCTCGAGTTAAAAAGACTAAAGTGAAAAAAAAACTAATACAACTAGAAATTCGTTTGTTAAGGGCGGAAATTCCATTCCAATCATAGGAATACTGCTGCACTTATGTACTATTCAACTGATGTAGAAGAGCCTCGGTTCAATGTGGCGAATCAGAAATCTTTATGGCGAAGTGGGTCCTAAAGGGTTCGATGATTCTTTCTGATTTCGACTGATTACAACTCGAGTCCGCCTCCGTCGGACGAATTGAAACCCCGAGGCAAAGAGAGTTCTACTTCTTAAAATCAACCACTGCGAGCACAATTTAGTACGATTTGAACTAACTTGAAAAAAAATCGTCGCAGTTGATTCGCAAACCACCTCGGTAGTCGAAATGCTCTCCATTAACATTCCTAAACATACTACGCCCGATCAATATGAGCTGGGTGAAGTTCCCTCGCTTTCCGTGGAGCGCCCCACCGACATTTTGATTAAGGTCCACGCCGCGAGTATCAACCCTATTGATGTTAAGAAGGCGTCGGGAATAACCAAGGCTGTTCTGAAAGATAGGTGGGTACTTTCAATTCATTTGAAGATTTCACTCGGAATCTAATTTGAAGACACGAAGCTTTCCCTACAAAATTGGTTATGACTGTGCAGGCACAGTTGCGAATGTCGGTTCTCAGGTTACGCGATTCAAGGTTGGCGATGAAGTTTATGTTCGATTGCCTGAATGTCATCGGGGATCATGGAGCGAGTTTGCGAGATCGACTGAAGAGTTCGTTGCCTTGAAACCGAAGGATCTTTCTATGGAAGATGCTGCTTCGATTCCTCTGGCGTCTATGACGGCATTGCAGTCACTTCGGGGTTATGAAGGGGATCTCGAAGGAAAGACGGTTTTCATACCTGCTGGGTGTATGTATCTGTTACCCTAGACCTGGGGGTCTCCTACGATCAAGGCTAATGATTTTTTCCCCAGTGGGCGGCACTGGTCTTTTCGCTTGTCAGCTCGCTAAGAATGTCTTCAAAGCTGGCAAGGTGATCACCACGGTCTCCACCGCTAAAGTACCCAAGGTGAAAGAACTTCTTGGGGAAGGGGTTGTAGATGAGAGTGAGTAGTTCCATCCTGCGCAATAAAATAAAGTGAAGTTGTGCTCATATCTATCCTCTCAGTCATTGACTACAGAAAATCCGATCCCAAGGACGTCATTCCTCCCAAATCAGTCGATTTTATTTTCGACACAACAGGGAGTGCAATGGAGTATCTGTCGCTGATGCAGCCAAAGGGAGCAATCGTGACAGTTTCTATCGTCACCTCTGGAGATGTTCTCCAAAACTCTAGCGTTATGCGCCGTTCACCAGACAAAGAAGATAAGGCCACTGTGCCCTTCCCTATTCGGATTGCCTTGAATGTTATGGATAGCATCCGAGTCCTTCGTGCGTCTCGATATGGAGTCAAGTATTCATCCATTTTTCTGGAACCAAATGCGGAAGATCTGAATTCAATTCGCCAGTGGGTCGAGGAGGGGAAATTGAAGACGGTTGTTGGGACCAAAGCAAATTTCAAGGATATCCAGGAGGTTCGTGATGCCTGTCAAGTTGTGTATGATGGGAAAGGTGGTGTTGGCAAATCTGTGATCGTGTTTTCCTGATACCAAAATTATTGCAAGGGGACAAGATATGGATGAAAAAGTGATGTAAGCATACATAGAATATCTAATGTTAATTTGTCGCATTCATGAATTTGAATGATGTGAAATTATATAAAAAATTCTGAAGTCAAACTCTAACAAAAGTTTGGGAAGTCTTCGTGGAGTTGGTAAAATTGCAGACGAGTCCGGCTGGGTGTTTGGGTGTTGGTGAAGCCTCAATGGTAGTTGCTGCGCATATCACACCTAGTCACAACATCGGCAGCTCCTGCCAGTTTTGTCGCCTGCCGCGCAGTTTAATATTTTCCTTTTCCTTTTCTCATTTGCTTTTCTTTCTTTTCTGTTTTGTTTACTTAGAATAATCCTCGTGATAAATTTCAACTTTAAAACTTCCAAGACATGCATCAGTCGCATACTGGTAGCGTGTTCGGTTGACGCAAGAATTTCCACCACCGAAAGATTCGCCATGTCTTGAAACAAAGCTCTCAAGAAAAACCTACTTCTGGGAGACAATCGGCGAACCTGGCGTCGGTTGATAACTATAACACTGAGCCAGAGAGGGGGATCCCACCATAAATAAGCCCCCCCCTTCTACCAGAGAATCTCGAGAATCCGGAATCCAGAACACAATCCTATGTCCAAGAAGCCGTACTCTGGAACCCATTTGCAACCTCGCATCTCGTGTGATACTTCAAGAGAACCGCAAGGACAACAAACTGCCGGCACGGGAACATACAAGTTCCTGCAAAAATGGGCATCTACGTATTGCACCGCGCAGTAATCCGAAACCCCGTTTCCCATCTGATCCATGCCATTCAGAATATATGGGGCTATGAGACTGTGAAAAGCAACTTGTTGTCAAGAGAATACCGGCACTGGGTTGCTTGCTTGAATCTTCGAACGCACTACAGAGCTTCCATTTACCAGCGGAATGGGAGACAACCAGCTGTCTCCGATACACCTAGAAGGTTACCGGTCTGATCACTACATCCCGTACCCAACACCAACCGCATCACATCGAAGTTTCCTTCATTTTCTACGAAGTTTACCAGGCCCCGTCTGGTAACCGCATCCAAAGCTCGATATTCAACTGTCATCAGCACCAACTACACCTCCATCTCGTGTGGAATGGCAACCTCATACACCTACAAAACCAAGTGATATACACCAGCAATTGGCATCTATCAATCGATCTTTCGAGAAAGGGTCTTATTCGCCCCCAAGCTCAGTTGAATGGGTATTAGTGCAGATTAGCAAAGGCGCAGAACGGGCAATGCATGACTTTGCAATGGTGACCGAGCAAGTGAAGCAACTACGTGATGAAATGAATACCAAACGCCAAAGGCGTACAGATAGGAGTAGAATATTGCCATACAAAGGTGGTATGACTGCTGAACAGGCCCTAGAGCGCCTACAGGCAAGGAGTGCTGCTCAAAATGGCATTGGGGGGGGGGGGGGGGGGGTGCAACGGGCAATGCGAAGGACGAAACGGGCACCCAGCGCCCACGCCAGCGCTGTACTAATTGTAGAGAACCAGGTCATAAAACGTAATAGATGCCCTCGAGTTGTTAAGAATGAAGAAAATGAATAATATTACGTAGTTGTGCCAATATTTCAATATTTGTAGGTAATGCCTGGTGTAGGTGGCCGGGTGGCTTGGAACTCACGTTTTGCACTACCGACACCTACAGCTGTAAGAGTCACTTAATCATGCAACATTCCCTGAGATTCGACACGCCCTAGGCTGGCCAGAGCATGTCGACAGCATCTCAGAAGTTACTATGGATAGTAACACTGGGGTGTTGCAGGAATATCTGGAAGAAGGTAATCGCGTACGGCTCTCGAGATGATCAAGTTGATAACCTCATTAAATTTTCGAAACTAGTTACATATTGTTGCCATTACTTACTAGCTCAAAGTGGAGAGCAAAAATTATTTTCCACTGCCTCAAGATACCTTTAGAATGAAGGTATGCGAAGATTGGCTAATAGCTAGGTATATTAATGAGCTTGAAAATCCTTACTGCTGCACGAACTGCTGCTTGTGCTCCTTATAAAGAGTACTGGAGTCCAGAACCTCGCCAGTAGAAGAACTGATAAAATCAACCTTCAAGTTCTGTCGATCGACAAATGTGAGCGAGGCATAACTGTAATCATCGGCATAAGCGAACTCAGTATAATCCGGTTTCGACCCAACACTGCTCAGTCCCTCGATATTTCCAGCGCCACCAGCAACAATGTACATGGGAGCCTTGGGGTTCTTCATTCCATTGGGATCAGCAGTGCCGTTAACTACAGGGAGGAAGCGCTGAGAATTGTGAACGTGGCCAAAGACGCCCAGATCAACACCATATTTATAGAAGATGTTTTCGAACGCAGCTTGGCAAGGATCGCATGTATTTCCAGTGCCAGTGGAGTACCAGGGTCGGTGACCAGCGACAACTACCCAAGGAGTCACGCTTCGATCGACACTAGCGAGATCCGCCTTTAGGAATTCAAGCTGCTGTCCGGATTTACCGAATGGGCCGCTGTCAAGCTTGGCAGATCCGTCTGTCCCATCTGGCGCATCGGGAAAGTCGGTCTCGGTGTTGATCATGACGACGTGAGCCGATCCGTATTCGAAGCTATACCAAAAGGGTGGGTTGGATAGGTTCCGAGCTTTGGCTGCCAGCTGCTGGGCGGTTTTGTTGGAGGAAGATGAGCTGAATGCAGTTGGCATGGTCTTCTCAAATCGGTGCATGAAATCAGTGAAGTTCTTTTGTCCCTCTGGGCAGAGTTCCAAGAGGTATGGAATTTCCGAGCAATCGGCTTCGTGGTTTCCTGGGCTAGCCATGTAGAGTTTTCGAGCAGCGATGGGTGCGAGCTGGTCATAAAACTGTTCCAGAATTGCTTGGTAGGCTTCCTTTCCTTGCAGGATGTTCTTGAACTTCAAGTACCAGTCGTCCGAGTAGGCAAAGTCACCAGGGTGGATGACAATTTCATAATCATCGACTGACTGTGCGAGCCGGCCGATGGTGGTGTGGTTTAGCTCTGGCTGAATGACAGGGATTGTATCCTTCTTTGCGCTATCAACGGTGAAGCCATCCTTTCCATAGACACCCAGATCGATAACAACATTCATGCTGAATGAAGTCTTATCGCCAGGTGTTCTCGGGCTGAGGAAATGATCGACACTGGAGTTGGTGGATACGATCTTGTAATAATAAGTGGTCCCGGGATTCAGATTATTCAGTACCGCGAAGTTCGACCAAGTACGAGATGTTTCATAGGTCGTGGATGAGGTTGAGCATGACCTTGAGGACAACTTGTCCGAGGATGTGCCATAGAGCACGCAGCTTTGGTTCAGCTTCTCATACGTATTCCAACCGACGGATACAGCTGGGGAGCTTTTAGCGACTGTTCCCGAAATATCGGAGGGTTATTGAAAGATTTCTCACCATTGGGACCATAAACAGCAAGACGCTGTTGAACAGGTGTGGTCAAATCCTCAGGGATAGGCGGATAGGTGACGCCGGCAAGGGCACTTGCCGCCAGAAGAGGCAGCGCCGCCTTGAAAAGTGCAACTATCCCAACCATGATTTGCGCTGGATAGTAATCAGCTCGACAGGATTCGCTGAGAAGATTCCGTACCTGACAGACATGACAGGCACACCGATCGGGGGGTTTATATTCATTCTCGTATCTGCCCAGCTTCTCGCATCCGACGCCGATCAGCCAAGCCAATCATCCCGAATAGGGAACCCACGCCGTTCGCGAGAATTTCTCTGCATGTCGATCGACGCGCACTAAGCTCGCGATATGCGAGAATATACTACTTGGAATAGCGGAGCAGAGGTGCATTTGGGAAGAACCCCACTGCGTGATCTACTAGTTCGTTCGCTAAACGATAAGCTTCCGGGTTTCGGAGCTTTTGGCATGCCGTCCGCGTTCCACGTGCGATAGATCGAATGCCCGAGTGGGTTAAGAAGTAAATTGAAGTGGCATGTCACCAGGTACCAACAGATATAATTGCTACAATCAATATACTCGGAGGAATTTTGGTACCGGTGCCAGGTGTTGATTGTTCACCATCCCGAGGAAATTCCGGATCTTCTTTTGCTACTGGTCGATGTGTATGGTATAAGTCAAATTTAGTATTTATTCTTCATATTTCATCTCCTTCGGGCTAGCCCACTGAATTTAGCTCCAACGGCCCTATCCATTGTTCCTGCAGACAGACTGTCACCCTCTTACGTGTGCTCCGACGGGGTCCGAGGGGCTCAATGGTTTGAGCTCACTTCTTACAGACCTGGTGTCTCGGCAATGCGCACAACATACTTCACAGCTGAAGCCTTACCCGACTGCAAATCTTTCAATGCGCCCTCGAGACCAGACAATCCAGCAGGTCGCACCTCGTGAGGGTGTCCCGTGAAGAATCCCTGCGCCAAGCCTCTGCCGAAAAATGCGAAGAAGGCTGCGCCAAACTCGATGTCACCCACGGCCTGTCCCGAAGGTGCAGATTTATGAACTGATCCAACGTTGGTGACGACCGCCTCGACTCCCTCAGGCAGATCACTGAAATCCCTCCCAGGAAGAACAACCGTGATCTTTGCTGGTGCAGTCAGAGCCGCGCCCAGGTTTTGGTACGAACCCTTCTCAGAAACCGCGTCGTACGCATGATAGATTGGCAACCCATTGGCCGATGCTTGGATTTTCTGGCGAACGGCTTCGTCGCCTTCGCGGTAGTCGATGATTGTATCCCCCTTGGATCGGTCGATGAGAGTTTCGACAAATGGCGCGCCCTTTCCAGCCACCGCGATGATAGGGTGAATATTTGACAGACGAGCCAGTTTGATCGCAAACGCTCCAACAGCTGAAGCGCCACCGTACACAACAAGTGGGAGTGGCTCTTTGGCGGGGTGCCAAGGAACTGGCAAGCTCAAGCTTTGATAAAGACCCAAAGCCGATGTCATCGCGGCGAGCGGAATAGAAGCAGCCTCTGTTGAAGTTAGTCCCCCCCTGGCCAACACTTTCGAGAAGCAACATACCTTCGAAACTAGTTTTCTCGGGGATGTGGAAGGTCGTATGCGCCCAAGCGATCGCATACTCTGCATAACTTCCTGCAGATGTCATCATTTCGTGGAAAGCAGCCACTCGATCGCCCTTCTTAAAATTGGAAACACCCTCTCCAACGGCTTCAATGTGACCGGCAATGTCATCTCCTTGATTAGCAGCCGGGACATCTGGAAGCCACGCAGGCAATTTCCAGTCCTTGGGGTTGGTCCCTGAGACAACAACCTTGATCAAGACTTGACCGGGTTGTGCGACAGGGATGTCGACATCGCGGATTGTGACCTCGGTGGCCTTGTCGACTACAGCTTCTTTCATTATAACGAATTGAATTTGTTTGTTTGTCCGTGGCGTTTGCAAACGAGAGAAGCTTGCACCACACCACGCCTTTATCATTCAAGCTCCCCACTTTGATTTGTAAGAAGAGTGGTGATCCTGAATTATCCATGACGTTATACCACGTTATGCAGTGCACAAACAACCAAATTGTATCACCGCAGGATTCCAACGTTTCAAGTTCAGATCGTGACCGGGATATCGCATTAAAGCCTTATTCCATCCAGACCGTCTCCCAGAAGGTGATGGGTCGTGATTTTGTTATGAAGACTTTGCGGAGCATGTTGACTGTGAAGGTGTCGGATCCTCGTGAGCCTCTGCATGACCTGTAGCTACGAGGCCACTGGCTGTCGAGATCGATTATCGTATTCAAAGACGACTGCCAACGAACGGCATGGATCCCCTAGGGGTTAATTAACCGCCATTCTAGCAGGTTGGAATCATTCAGTTCTCATTTGACCTTGTTGCGAAAATGGAGATGTTGCACTCTCAGCTAAGTCCAAAATCCAAGTAAACTATTCTAAACAACGCCTGTGAATCTTGCAAAACCATACTATGTTCTTATGGACTTTATATATTTCCCTTGATTTTAATCTGTTGCGAAGGACAAAAGGGAGGTCCGTTTCAAGACCATTCGACATTCGGGCCATATAAATTGAAAACAAAGTTTGATCGAAATCAGCTGCAAAATGATTTTCTTCACTGTAAGCCTGGCAATTTAAACTCATAGCCATGTTCCTTCCATGTTTTGTTTTGACCAGCGAGAGAATTTGTGGAGGAAAAGAAGAACTGGGAAGGTATGTGGGTCGAATGGCACAGCCTCGTCTGACTCGCCAATCTTCTAGCATTCTCCTCGGTTAGATTACTCTCTGCCACTCCACATCTCAGCCTTGATCCAGCCTGATCGACAGTGCGTATCTATTCTGTTGATACAGGGTGAACATCCTAAATAGTTTCATCTTTACTGTCTGTATGTTCGAAAGCCTCCCCTACCCAGATGCTTCATGATATTCAATGCTGGGCAACCCAGCCCCTATTTTGAAGCCGAATCTGGTCTGCCTGGGCTGTGCTGCATTCCAAGCTGACTTAGCAGCCAAGACTTCTCCCCCGCCTCGTTCGTTGATCATGAACAATGGATGAACATTGATGGGCATTGCATGGCTCATTAACAACCTCGACTAGATGGCTCGACAGCGTGCAAGTAAGCCAAAAGTTCGCACCGGCTGTCTAACGTGCAAGTCGGTTTTCAATACCATAGATACCTCCTATTCGTCGCTCATGCATTTCCCAGGGCTCGTCACGTTAAATGCAATGAGGAGAAACCCGTGTGTGGTCGGTATGGTCGTTCCGTCTCTCACTTCCACTCTCACTCTATGTAGTCATCATCTCTGTTCACCCACAATTTCCTGGACCTATTTGTCGACTTAACCTCCGAGCAGGATTGAATTACAATCCAGCTGATACATACACACAGATGCGCTCTCGCTGGCCGGACCTGCGACTACGGCACGCCTAAATCCTCCTCGGCACCCCCGCGGGCCTTAGCCCCCGCACCAACAGTCAACTCAATCACCGGACAAGCATTGGAGCTTTTCTTCCTGCGAACTGCTCCACAACTTGCGGGGAACTTCGAGCAACCTTTTTTTCAAGGCAGCGTCTTGCAGCTTAGTTTATCCGAACCTGCCATTCGGGAGGCCATCTCTGCTCTCGGCATTCTACATGATCAAAGTGCCGTTAATAGATTACAATGCTCCCCGGATTTGCCTATCAAACTTTACAATCGATCTATCCGTGCCATAATAGACCGCGTTGCGACAGATCCACAAAATATTAAGTTGGTTGCGGTCGTAAATATTCTTTTCATTTGCTTTGAGTACTTCCAAGGCAATCTCAAAGCGGCGGCCTCGCATATAACAGGTGGCATCAACCTTTTGAACAGCTGGCGACAAATGAGTCGGAATCAGCTTGGGAAATCCTGGTACCAGCACAATGATTCATTTGAAAGCGATTTTATGGAAACGGAAATTGCACCACTCCTTTCCCTCTTCAATATCAATTCTTTTCAGTGGGGTGTGGGTGCGCGTGGCACTGTATTTTTGAACCCAATCGATGAAAAGGGACATATAATTCTACCGGATACGTTCGAGTCCCTTGGAGAGGCTCGAGCTGCTCTTCTAGACTTAATCACTTTTGCGACTTGGCATTTTCAACAATACGATTTGAGATCGGGGGACAATGGCCCCACTGACATTGAATTTGCTTTGATCTATTCCCTGGTCCAACGAAACCAGGACAAATGGACAGCCAAATTCGAAGACTTCGTACAGAGAAACGAAATCAAATGGAAAGATGCCGAAAAACGAGCAGCCGACGCAATATACATCATGAAGCATGGCTTTTACTGCAGCGTCGTCACATATCAATCAGAGAGAAGCGGTTTTGACTGGGATACCAATCGCTCAAAATACGATGCAACAGTGACGAGGCGATTAGTTAATCTTGGTGTGCATGCAACTCGCTTTCCCGATGAGCTCTCTACGGCATTCAGTTTGGATTTCGGAATGATTTTCCCCTTACATGCCGTTTCTTGGAGGTCTAACTGGGCACATCTACATCGAAAAGGCCTTGATTTACGCACGCGAATTGCAGAACCCGAGTCAATAAAAAGCGCAAATCCTTATAATTCAATAACCACCCGAATATTGGAGCTTGAAGAGGCATACATTGACTGGACACCGCAGACAGCTGAAGAGGAAGGCCATCCTCCCCCAAAACGCCTTCGCATTCACGATTTCAATGTGGCGGGTACACCTCTGGAGCGACCGGGGAAATCTCCAGTGTTTACTGTGACATTCTGGAGCAAGATAGATGGCCAGAATGGGCCTTGGTACTCAATGACGGAGAGCATGAGTTTAGGGCCGGGTAGGGTGATAGAGGAGCTTACTGATGAGAAGCCATCTGTATGACACAGACAACAAATTCGTGCAAACAAAAGGGAATAGCCATCTATTCTTCTGAGGAGATATGCCCCATTGCGGTATAAACATCTGTGACCTGGTCTCATTGCATCTCAAGCAAATTCCAAGCCTCCAACACATGCCATTATCCCCTGCATAAAGCTAATCACCTCATGACTGAATGTTTCAAAATATAGAGATCAATCTTCTTTCGATGTGAGAATATATGAGTATTTATCTCACAACAATTTAATTGAAATTTACCATTAAATGGTGCAAAATCCATGTAATTTGTATACTTCAAGTCGCAGTGTAGTTGGTGACGTCAAGACGTTACGTCGTCTCCACCTCAGGCAGCAAGCAATCGATGATGGACCATCCACCGCCACAACGAAAAAAAGTTAGAAACTCGAGTGCCTGGAAGCAACGAGAATTTGCAAATCCTTTGAATAAATTCATTCGGCAGGGCAAACGACGGAAATAATGCAGATAACCAGATGAACACAAGCAGCCCCTTGTTCGTGGCCCAGGAGGCCGTATGCTTCTATCCAATCAGCACCATCTACGACTCATGTCCGCGATATCTCTTTTATGCCCTCCTCGCGGTCTCTATCATATCAAGATGGACCGGTTGGCTGAGTGATGTGTTTCTCGGAGCTGCTGCGACATATGCAGGCACTGCAGCTATTGAAGCTTTTATTCTGGTGTCCAGCCCACAGAAATTCCCAGAGCCAGCCAACGTATCGTTACCACATATTCCCGAAAATGCGACGTTTCAGAGTGATTTCCCCCAGCTGGTTACAGATACAGATGTTATTCAAGTCTCTCCCGGCGCGATCGAGCTAGATGGCGATGCTGTACTAGCTATCGTTGTGACAGGGTATCTTGTCTTTCTTCCATTGATGTGTTGGTCGCGTTATTTCTCTGGACATGAACGAGCTCGTGCTCTACTATTTGGGTTGTGGAATATTCTCATGCTTGCTGGTGGAATCTGTGCTCTCATTTACTCCCAACAGAGGTCAAAAACGCCTACTCAATACATGTTTTGTTATCCTGACGTTCCACCATTTGAGCAAAGTTCGAGCAATGGTTGGGAAGCATCGTGGCGAAATTCGACCTGGAATGAGAGTGTCTGGGCGACTTTCTCAAATATTGATCGGTGGGCCGCGATAGGCGATATTTGTTTTAACCCCTGTTTCAATTCGAGTCAGATTCTCCGTCAACCGACAACCCTGCAATCATGGGTTGCAACCACGGATTCGGAGCTTGATCACCCAAATCGGTTTATCAACAAAATAATCTATTCCAAAAGATATATCTATAGTTTGATTGGTCTCTCGGTCGTTCTCAATTTTGTGCATCTCACGTTCAAATGGCTACCGTATCGATCACGAATTCCTTCATCTCAGATTATGGTCATTTGGCGCGAAAGAAAGGAAATGTGGGAGAGTCTCAAGGAAGACCTTCGGTATGGATTTTCGGAATCTAAAGCGAAGCTTTCAATGGGTACAAAAACAGAAAGACCATCCGAAAATGCGGACTCGATTTGGTGGAAAGTACGCCCTGCCTTCACTATTGTGTTCATCAAAAGCCTACTCCGTTTTATCACCGACTGTGCGATTCTTTTCGGCTTAGTATTTAGTATGATCATCAGCCCATTTACTACGATCGCTTTTGTGGTTTGGAGCGAGTGGTGGATTCATAATGATGGTCCTGAGGGCGATTCCGAAAGTCCACAGCAAGTAGGACAGTGGACATACTTGGTTGGCATTGCTTTGCTCATGATTTCAGCCGCAATTCTGGCGCTGAAATACCGAATTGCTTCAACTCGTGAATTAGATAACGAGATATCTAATACGCGAAAAACGTTAGCAAAGTTAGAGCGAATGAGGGAGGCTCGATCGCCAGTGGAGGTCTCACCACTAGCAGCAACTGGAGATGAGACACATCCTTGACAACAATAAATAAGGAGACATGTTCACTTTCATAATAGCATTAAGCAAGGACCAATCTAAGAACCAAGTAATTGATTTTATGGCTCTGACTCCACTCTATACTTCGATTTACCTTTTTCTAAATCTGGTAACCAGCCAATATTGAACTCTTCAAGCATCTACCCCCTGCCAGGAGCAAATAGATAACCAACGATGAAGTATAATAAACAGATTGACCCACAAAATCGCAAAAATATCCCCATTTGGTTTCAACCCCGCAAACCTTGCGTATGCCATGACCTTGGGTGTATCTAGCAGGAATCATGAGCCAGGAAATCCACTTGGCATTCGTGCGGGGAAGCCTATCCCAGAAACTGATTGGCGCGATGATCGGCAGTCCAACTCAATATAACAAGTTCCCCTGCAGGGCTTTCTTCAGCAAACATCTCATTTGGCGGAGGTTATTTGCTCCCGTCCGACAGCTCGCTTAGAGAGTTATGTGCATCATGTCCAAGCTCATGTAACGCCAGTTTAGGGAAATCGACCTCGGTGCTTTGGTTCACCCCTCCTTGTCTGTGCGGGCGGACGTGGATTATAATTCAACTCCGAGTCACGGATTCGATATCTACAAGTTTGCTCACTCTGATCAAATAATCATGCAAGAGTCTGCAGCTAAGCCTTCTCATGAGTTTATTGAAGATGTATCTCAAGATGATACGAACGCGGCTAGTCAGGATTACGTCCCACTATTGCAGTCCTTGAAGAAATGGCCCAAAATAGTTGGATACAATCTGGCTTTAAGCACCGCTATCCTGCTTTACGGGTATGACTTGGTGATTGTGGGAAATGTAGCTTCTATGCCAGCTTTTCAGTATGTTTCTCCCCGGTTGGACCGTGGTTAGCTAGGTGGCTAACTACTTTTTTTTGCGATTACTAGACATAGATTCGGCGTTGAACTGAACGGAAAATACATCATTCCTGCAGAATGGCTTTCCCTGTGGAACGCAGCAAGTCCGATTGGTATGATGATCGGATCAGTTATTGGAGGTTACTATCAAGATCGAGGCGGTCGCCGACTTTCGCTCGCAACCGGCAGCCTTTTCTCTGCCGTAACAATTTTCTTACTTTTTTTCGCCGATCTCCCATCCGAAATCGACTCTCGACGTGGTCTATTTTTTGCTGGGAAGCTTTGCCAAGGAGGTGCAATTGGAATGCTTCTGGTGATGATCCAAACATATATGTCCGAGGTTTTACCGATAGTTCTGCGTGGGCCGATCATCGCTTTTCTTCCAATCTTTACACTTCTTGGTCAGTTGATTGGATCAATCGTGGTTTATACCTCGCTCAAGCATTCTGGAGCCCAGTCTTACAGAATATGCTTTGCATCGCAGTGGCCGTTCTCAGCTGTTCCGTTCGTTCTCTCGTGGTTTCTACCGGAAAGCCCCACTTGGTTGTTGAGGCGAGGGCAACCAGATAAAGCATTAAGAATGCAACAAAAGCTGAATACCGCGAGCGAGGATTCCGAAAGAACAATCGAAGAGTTACAGATTTCAATTCAAGCAGAAGCGGAGGAACGCGGAACGCAAAAATATTCGGACTGTTTCAAGGATGCCAATTCCCGCAGAACATTTATCGTGTCATTTGCGAGCGCACTTCCGCAATTTTTTGGTCTACAACTCTTGGCAAACGCGTCCTACTTTATGCAAATTGTTGGAATGAGTGCAACAAACAGCTTGATATTTTTGATATTGGGAATCGGATTGGGTCTCATTGCCAATATTTTGAGTCTTTGGACGTTGAATGGTCTTGGAAGACGCTTCCTTATCTTGCTCACCTTGGCTTCGGCATTCGTTTTGTGGCTAGCTCTGGGAGTCGCTGGTTGTTTCAATGGTGTAGTGACTATATGGTATGTTTGCGGGTCGAATATAACTTTGATCTTCCGATACTAACATTGCCCAGGTATACGGCCGTTAGTATGATGGTGATAACGATGGCGTGCGGCCTAGGTATATGGCCCGCATCGCATGTGGTTGCAGCGGAGGCATCTTCATTACAGCTAAGAGCTAAAACCCAAGGAGTTGGTTGGTTTGTTAGCGGAGTTGCTACAGGAGTTTTCTCTATCATACTCCCTTACATCTATAATTCAGATGCTGGTAACCTGCGTGGCAAGACTGGCTTTGTGATGGCAGGATTTGCAGCGCTTGGCTACATCGTCACCTGGTTTACCATCCCCGAAATGAAAGGAAGATCACCTATGGAGATTGACCGGATGTTTTCGTTGCAATTACCCACTCGAGATTTCAAAAATTGGAAGAGCGATGTGATGATGGACAGGGGAAGCAATATCTTGAAAGATCCGGCAGAAGCTTGAAGAGTTTTTAAATTGCTGGTAGCCATCTACATACATTATTGTAGCTTGCAGAGAAGAGATTTTCTTAAATCCGAACGAACGATTATAGGTATATTTAGCTCTAATTTGTAGTTACAGGAATGATGTTCATTGACTGTGAAAAAGGAAACATTTTCCAGCAAGGTGGATTTCAGTGAGACCAAAGCTTGAAAACAACCCCTGGAGAGTCTTTGTTTTTTTTTCGTTGGTGACATATCTTCCCCCGGAGGGATGAGGCGATTGGTGATATCCGGATTTTGCCGTTGCATATCGTTTGCTGTCGTAGCTCTTATGGTCGCTTACCTTGATCAACCCAAGTCTTCCTAAGACTTCCTTCGCAGCCTCCACTGCACGTCGATTCGCAGTGAACTCCCCAATAAGAATGGTGACCTTCTTGCCTTGGCTCTCGCAAATATCCCACCCGAATGCGTTGTAGAACTCTTTCCCACATAGTAGGCGGCCATCGACCCGGACAAATCAAGCAATTCCGAACAGGCGGACGACGGGAGCAACGCCTTCTGGCAATATCGTGGTACGCAGTCTCCCTCTGTGGTCGAAATCGCTGGTGAACCTTTCACGCGCCTCTGCTTTGCTGAAAATTCCCAGAATGGGGAGGATCAGCGCATCCGACAGTCGAACTCTTCGAACGTCGAGCTTCCACTTATTGCTCTCTTTACGTAACGCGCCGTTCGCTGCTTCCAGTTGTAGAAGCTTCCATCCAAGACACGTTACCAGGAACGGAGAGGTTCCGTTCTGAAGGGCGATTGTCATTGCCTCGTGGTTATCAGTATGACAGTGAGCATATTCGCCTCATTGACCAGGACATCACTTCCACACTTCACGACCAAATGCTTTGAAAGCTGAACGACTTTTGTCCCATCAACCTGATACATAATAGGGGCGGACTCGACAATAGCCACTAAATCTTTATTCGTGACTAGACTGAGATCCTTCCCATCCAGAGGAAATGTACGGGTTGTCGAACTCGCCCGGAAAGGCTTTGTCGGTCCACTCGCGACATATAGCACCCGTTCACTTTGGCAATTGGGGGCGCAGGCTTCGATCATCATAGTCCTCATAATTTGGACGAGATATTGCCCGCTCACCACAGTTAAACCATTTTGTTCGTGCATGTACGCATCTGACGGTTCTGTCGGTTGGCCTGACTCTTTGAGGTAATCGGTGAATCCATTGAATGAGTTCTCGTTGTCATGTCGCCATTCGTGGGGGAAGATGCCATTGCGGAGAATTGTGACATACTTGCAAAATTTGATCAAGGCATTTGAGGCGTCGGATCTCCACCTGAGAAGGACAACGGTGCGCATTATCGTTGCATCGTCAGTAACACAGATAAGCCCTAGAAGAGGCGGACATATTCGGGAATCTCGGGTCAGAAGGGAGGCGAAGAAGAAACAAGGACACACTGTCTCAAGGTTGAGGAAGCTGGTGCTTAGAGTCGCGGTCGCGCTGTATTGTCATTGCAATGACGACAGCACCGAGTATCAAAACATGGCTTTGGTTGACGATAATGAATGGCCCATAGAGTTTCAGCCACAACAGTCCCCTATCATGGTCGGCTTCAAGTGCCTCACACAGCTTGCCAGGTGCCAGAGTATATTCATGATGGTGAATTTTCCGATAGTGAGTTCGTAGGTTTGCAGGCTCACTATATGGCTTCCGTATCTCACAGCCTTGATATCGGCAGACAACTTCACCCTCGTAAGGGATGTTCTTGTCTTGCCTATACAAAGCCAGTTCATCAGAGTCCGCATGATTGTAGGCAACCCTTGAACCAAAACTTCGTCACTGATCACACCTTCATATGTGAAACGACTGCCGTCGGAGAGTCGAAGGTCCCTTCGAGGCTTCCAGCTAGTACCGGAGGAACGCTTTGACTTCTTCGAAGCTGAAGGACAATCAGCTCTCTTTTTGCAAGTCTGCTGATGTCTATCTCGGGGCGTCAGTGATAATCAGCGCGTATTTGAAAACACTGTTCATCTTGCCTGCCTTTTCAGCCCAGCGTCCAAGTGGACGGACCGTTTGAATGTCAAAATGAAAGAAATAACCAAGCAAGTCGTTAAACACAATTGGCAGCATTTAGCGCCAAATATTAACGAGCTATACATAGCTTTTGAGGCCTGTACTTGTTGAGCGTCGCTGATATGATGCCGGGGTTGGGTACCAGTCAATAGTTGTCTGATTTCTGTCTAGCTACGCCGGCTGCCTCTGGCTGTAGCACCTTATATCTCAGGCTGGTGAGAATGTCGATTTTGCTTGACCTTGTCGGTGTTTGGCGCATCATTCCCCTTCCACTGTCATCGTATTCATTCTTCGTCCTCAATCATAGAGCGCAGTAATAGGTCCCGACAGCCCTGGCTGGTAGTGACACGATCCCAGTTGTTATAATACCTTCTTTCCTGGAATTAGGTATCGCAGATCAGTTTCGTCTGTGGAATCTTTGGTTGCAAATTCACAAGAACTTCGAGAACGGACACTTGGAAGTGTTGACTGTGCACCGGGTACTCGAATCCTTCCCCACCAAGGTCCATCATAGCGAGTGCGAACATGGTATGGGATTCCTATGTGCCAGTCGGACCTTCCATGGTGTACAGCGAGCCATGCATAGCTCTCACATTTTGAAAGAGAGTCTCAAAGTCATCAAAGATACAGATGCGCTTCAACAGTCGGTCTATATGTGCTTCTGTGATCCCCTTCAAGGCGTCTGTAGTTGGAAGCGTGCTCGTGTTGGCTCCAAGCAGGAGTTCCATCTTGACTTTTTTCACCGACGTGCATGTCAGGTCGCGTTTAGCACCGAGAAATCGATTGTAGGGTTCCTCGCTCAGGAACATTTGGTAGTAGGTTGTACTCCATGTTTCCGCCTTTACATTCTCCTCTGTAAAGTCGGCCTTATCAAGAGGAATCGTGATGACATGGGGCTGGGTGGCACCCGGAGTCTCCTTGGAAATGTTTCTTCTCTCCTTCGTAACCAATCAGATGATAGCTGATAGCGTTTCTGGATATAAGCTCCTTTGTGCAAGCCGAACCAAGCATAGATGTCGGCGCATGGATGCAGTAGTGCAAATACAATTGATCAAACAAGCACCATCACTGCCTTAGACAGATCTCCTCCCTGGCGGTTCTCGCTTTTTCTTTCCATTCCAAAAATTCATGGTCGCTCCTTTCTTGAATTCCTCAAAGACGTCATCCATTTTGCCTTTGATTGGCTTGAGCGTCGTGATGCCTGCATCCTCGAGAGCGTTGTAGATCATTTCAAACATCTCAGGGTACTGGTTGAAAACCAATAGGGTGTCATTGATGACTCGGATCAAGTCTTGCAGTTTCGAACTATGCTTTGATACTTTTGCATTATCGAAGTCTCCCGAATGAAGTTGATGGCAATGGGTAAGATCTGAGCCAATTTGACCTCCCAGCTGTTTGAATTGCATGCTGTATTGGCAGTCTTGCCAAGAATAGCTTAACGGGAGTCTATTCTGTCGATTAACGATCTCACCGGAGGCAGGGAAGGCCTCAGGCTGAGGTTTTGGCTTGAGGGTCAGAAGTAATTCAACGCCGCGTTGGATCCGACTACCTGGTTCCGAGTTGCAGTCAGCGATGAATACCTGGGGATGTAGAAGAAAGGAAAGAAAGCAAATGTGGGAAGTGTCAAAAGAAATGTTCCATCGGAATGTTGTGTTTATTCGACTGGCTCCTTCCCCGAAACGCGATATTATGAACGCTGATTGCACTTTCCACGATTTCTCCCTTCATGAAGCCTACTTTCTACATTTTCCTAACAGCAGATCGCGACTGCCCAATTCAATTCAAAATCACATGGCGATCAAGTGATCCCGGTTGAGAAAGAAATTCACAGCCGAAGTAACGAATGTATTTGGCTTTGATATAATAATAGTGTAAGTGCCGTCTGACGGCGGTCAATTAGAAGGAAAACCAGCCACCCTAATAGTCCACCGAGTCTATATCTAACAAGTATTCAATCCCAGCAATATCGTACCATGAATTGAAACATCCATATTTGAAATGTCAGAAAACATCATGACAAATCAAAGTCTAAGCAATCCCAAAAATCCAAGGGGATTTAGGCCTGGAAGGGCTTCTTGCCCTCATCTGTGGGCTTAGGAGGGGGAGCAGTGCCGGTGGGAGGAGGGGGAGGGACATCAGTACCCTTGGGCTCCTCGTCACGCTTCTCCTTTCCATCGTCGGTGGGCTTAGGGGGAGGCAGCTCAGTGCCAGTAGGAGGAGGGGGAGGAACATCAGTGCCCTTAGGCTCCTCTCCGCGCTTTCCCTTGCCGTCATCAGTAGGCTTGGGAGGGGGCAGCTCAGTGCCGGTGGGAGGGGGAGGAGGGGCATCAGTGCCCTTGAGCTCCTCACCACGCTTTCCCTTTCCATCATCAGTGGGAGGGGGAGGCGGCAGCTCGGTACCACTGGGGGGAGGGGGAGGGACGTCAGTGCCCTTAGGCTCCTCGCCACGCTTGCCCTTGCCATCATCGGTAGGCTTAGGGGGAGGAGGAACATCAGTTCCACTGGGTGGGGGAGGGGGAACATCGGTTCCCTTGGGCTCCTCATCACGCTTGCCCTTGCCATCATCGGTAGGCTTGGGAGGAGGAAGTTCAGTGCCGGAAGGAGGGGGAGGAGGAAGCTCAGTGCCGGTAGGAGCAGGGGCATCCTCACGCTTCTCCTTTCCGTCCTCGGTGGGCTTAGGAGGAGGCAGCTCAGTACCGGTGGGTGGTGGAGGTGGGAGGGAAGACAGGTCGGAGGGAACTGAAACATGAGTTAGAAATGCGTTCAACTTGTATAGAAAGTACCGAGAGAGACATACCTGGGGCGGGAGGAGCGCCAGCAACCAGGCCGGCGGCCATCAGGGTGGTCATGAGTGCGGAAACCTTCATTGTGATGATAGAATTGGAATGATGTTGTAGTAGAAGTGATTGAAAGAATGTTTGATATTGAGTTGGATGATGAGAGATATGCTGGTGATTTCCAGCCTTCTTATACCTTCAAGATGGTTTCATCATTTGACATTGGTATACTATAGATGTTCTACTAGGTAGTAGATGAAGTAGATCCCTTGTCACGTCATGGTTTATCCCGATGATGATCTTTCTGAGTTGACGGGCGATTTCGAAGCCGTCGTCAGCTAGCTACCCTACCAGGAAAGCATCTACAAGCTGGATCAAAATACAGTCGAAACGATCCACTCTCATCTCGGAAGTTCTAGACTGGTTCACAAATGGAATAAATTTGAGTTCTGGCCAATCAAGAAACCGCACAATCACAACAATCACAGCAATTATATTAAATTGACCAATTTCATCGCATTCTAGGGTCTGAATCAATTTCCTAGGATCGAAGTTGCCTAGTGCTAAATAAAGATCTATCGAGACAAGCAGACTGGGGCGAAGTAGTGACGTTGGGTCCGTTAGAGATGGGAAGGATCTTTGGGCCACCAATATGGGGAACATCTAGTAAGCGCCGAGACTGGTTGGATGAATGGAAAAAATGCTGATGCAAGTTCTCTGGGATCTACAGCCTTCCGACTTGGTGACAGGAACTGGGCACGGATGAGACACGCGGCGCGAAGATCTAATGTGGGTCTCTCCACAAGCTGACGAGGAAGCAATTGTGAGTTTAGCGATCGTGGGTGTTTATTTTATCTTATTCAATAGGGCTGAAATGTTCGAAATACGAGATATACGAATTATTTTTAAAAGTGAAACATGTCCAAAAATATGGTTGATTATCGACTCCAATTATGAAAATATTCTGAAGTGTAGTCGTTACGCGAAGATATCGCGATACTAGCCGCTGGGGGAAAGCCGGCCTGGGGCCACGGACTAAAGCTGGATTAAGCTTAGTTTGAATTATTTATGGCTCATGAAATTAGACTCATGTTTTACAGGTCGGCATGGAGAACTGGTCAGGATGTTGAATCGCGGGGAATCAATAGTCTAAGATCAAGAGCTGATAGGATCACATCTCGCAGTCTGGACCCAGACGGGCTATGAAATTTCGACGATGGCCAAACAAAACTTAGATTGCGTGTTTCTTCTCTTACGCGTTGTTCCTGGTCGAAGTCGATGCACTGCATCAGTAGACCCACAGATGATGAAATTATGCAAAGGAGGCACATTGATATTTGGAACGCATCAACAGCAGATGTTGAGGAGTTGAATCGAGTACTAGATATATTGACCGTATGATCATGAATAATCTATTTTCGATAGTGTATAGGATATTTAGAATTGAAGTGATCTGGATTGAGACAATTGAAGGGCAGTGCATGATATTAGCAAGTTCAAAGAAAGAATCGGGCGAATATACTATGTTCTCCTGGAAGAACGTTCTTGTTTCTTGGCGCTTGTGTGTATTGGATCAAGAGGGTATATATCAGGTAGATCTTATAGACCTGGGGTAGCTAAGACTCAATTCGATATTTGACTGGCGCAGAAAAATGGCGAGACGCGTACCATGATCATCCTTTGGAAGAGCTGTACCTGATCACTCAATTGATGGGGCGGAGGAAGGCACGCCCCTTGGCGAATATGGACCTACACTTGCACGATCCAAGGCGCTTACAATTCGTACGATTTGGCAAGTCTTTTCCCGAAAATATATGTTGGTCAGGGCTTTGCTTCTTCCGAGGCTTCTGTTCATGCTGCTGCTGCGGGTCACGCTTTACGAGACCATGGTATCAGAGGTTTTCCCACCTGCATCTTGGGTTTTATTTCTTTTGGAGCTGATTATTTTGCTTGACAGAGTCCCAAAGGTACCCAGACTCGCTCTCGGAACTGACGAGAACCGCCGATTTCCAGTTACATTTTTCCAGGTACTCGCAAGTAGCCTCAGGCATGCCGTTATGGCATCCACACCTACTTCCATCTCTCACCTCTACCACCTCACCTTCGCCAATACACATCTCTCATACAATTGCCCGTGCCCTATTCCTTGCACCAAGGGCTCTATATTTGCATGTGGCTCCTCGGGGCTGAGTTCCTCTTGCCTCTTACTCAACCTTGGAAGAGGCCAAGTTATCCTCTTCCAGATATTCTGGAGGGTCTGACAAACACATCCTTATAGAGGACCATCGACACATACGAGAGCCAAAATGATGTATTTGAAGATTCATTGTTTCATTCATGGTCTTATATTCAAGTCGTGATTTACTCTATCGACCTTTCTAGGCATATCTCGATAAGTCCTGCTTCCTCAAGCTCTGACATGCTCACAGATATTCTGGATCAATTTGAATCAGGGCAGCCATTCCATCCTTCTCATACACTTCAGTGTCGACGATCATACTGGCCATGAGAACAGATGGTTCGGTCGCACTGATATTCTGGCTGATCTTGTGGTGGCAACCAGGTGCCTCATACCAGGTTCCGCCAGCTTTGACAATCTCCATGGGCTCATCGTTCATCTTGTTATAGATTTCACCACTGATGAGGTATGCAGAGATCGCACATCCTCCGTGTCTGTGAGGGGGAGTGGCACCATTTGGTGGGATGTCAATGCGGGCCTGGACAATGGTCTTGCCAGTGATTCCCGGTGCTTTGATCTTGTATGAAGAGACGACAGTGGTAGTCGGGATGGGACGACTGCGAAACTAAGTTAGTTGAAGCACAACTATGTCTTTTTCGGTGAAATACTCACGTCTTGTCGTACTTAGGTTCCTCCACGTTGGCAATGATGTTGGCGATGGTCATTGTGGCTTTGTGTGCGAAGAGATAGGTAACTTTGATGTTTGATTGTGGTTTCAGATGATTGAATGATCAGGATACAACTTTGAACGTGGTTCAAAGCCAGATATTTATAATAACTACAGCCCCCATTTGGCCTACTAGCATGGACGCGAGTGATGTATAAGTCATCTGCAAGATATCGGTGGGTAAGACAGCTGTCATGATCGACATTCGAATAGGCTATGCTAATTCGCCACAAACGCTGAAGCTGAACTATTCGTTTTGTTTGGATGTCGCACGATGTTGTACAACATGAGCTAAGCGGTGAACCAATGTTGACCTGTTGAATTCGCCCATTTAGGGCTGGTTAGGCTATTCGTATTCCTCCCGAAGGCCCCGAGTGCCCGCCGCTACCCAACGAAATGAAAAAAAGAAATGTCGAGTCCCGTAACTTGTCATTGAACTGTGAATTGTGTTGATTGATTGATCAAGATAACTTTAAACGTGGTTCAGAGCGAGATATTTATATTGACTATATTCATCTTAACTACAATGCCCAGCTGGTCTACTCGGATTCATGCGAGTAATGTGCCAGCCATCTGCAAGATATCGGTGGTAAGACAGGACAGAAGTACGCTTGGACAAGTTGCATACCTGCAGGGATGATGCATATGATCTATATGATTTAGTAAATCTATTGATCTACTAGATCGAATCAAAAGGAACCCACCAGATTCATTCAGCCCAGCCACAATTCCGATTCGATTTCTTTCCCCACGCACATTCTAAATAGTTGCAGATTGGAACGTAGTATGTCCGACCCGAAACTGGGCAACTTGACATTTAATCGTCATCAACTTGGAACAATACATGATGAACAGGGTCGCCAAATTGATATAAAGTGGCATTGACTGTCGCACAAGATCGTAAAAACCAGAGATTAGAATTAATAGTTCAATTTCAAACACGACTTACTGGCCAACGTGGCGGGTCGGGTCGATCGTGCGAATCCTCATGGCGGAAATCAGGACCCAGCCTGCGCTGATCATGACCGATCGGGGCACAGCCGAAGTCGTTCATGACCTCACAATACCTTCCACCGAATACAATCAAGTTCTCGTTCAAATAATTTATGTCGCACTAAATACAACGGATGTTCTAGCACTCGACTATCTAGGAAGCCCGGGCGCGGGCCTGGTATTTGACTTTTTTGGCGAAGTGGTAGAAATAGGCGAAGGAGTTCCGAATCATTGGAAATTCCACGGCAGAGTGGCAGGATTCGTGCATGCCTGTAAGTATGTACATACCTAGTATCTTGTGCATGCAACGTGCTAACTAGTTCAACCGGCCATGGGGCTAATTACGGCATCGGTGCCTTTCGAGAATTTCTTTTGGCAGATGCGATAATTTGATTCGCATACACCTTGGCTTGTCCTTTTGTCGAGCTTCGACCTTGGAAATGGGTGTGAGCACTGCAGGCCAAGCACTCTATCAATCATTATCCCTGCCTTTACCAGATGGCGGGCCAAGAACGGAAAAGCAGACCGTCTTTATTTACGGGGCTAGCTCAGCAACTGGCGCTATCGCAGTACAGCTGGCGAAATTGTACGAATCTCGCAGAGTATTTCCCTTGTTATGCATTTTAATAATGAAGGGTTATCTAGATCCGAATTAAGAGCCATTTCAACATGCTCCAAAAGCAACATTTCTTGAATCCGATCGCTTGGATCCGATGAAATAATTGGCTACAAAGAATCAGAGGCCATATTGAAAGTACAATCAGCGGATCGGAAAGATGGAATATTCCAAATCCTGGATTGTATTCCAAGCGATCAGAAAGCACGTTTCTGCTATCAATGTCTTATTGAGCCAATCAATACCTCCAGTCCGACCTTGAAGTATACCAATGCGCCATTGATGCCAGTTGAAGGTCTGCCCGTACTCGCGGAAAAAGTTCAAAAGAATATTCACAGCGCTATGAATATGGTATATAGATGTTTTGGTCGACGGTTTACTATTCTCAACAAGCAGCTGAATATTGAAAAAACCTCGCCTCCTTCAAAAGAATACCGAGATTTCATGGTTTCACTTTACGGATTGGTTGAAAAGCACCATGCGGACGAGACACTTCAGCCTATCATAGGCTCATGATGCCAATTGATTTACGAAAGGGAGGCTTGAATGAGATACATAATCGTATCGCGGAGATCTGGGATGGTCATGTTCGGGGGAAGAAACTCGTATGTAAGATCTAATATAGTGTAGAATACCCAGATTGTCAATGTTGTACTCATGCACTCTTATCGGGCACTATATTGAGGGACTTGTGGTAATTGTCTGTTTGAGGTTCAAGTTCGTCGTGAAATGGAAACTGACAAGATAATACTACCGTATAAGAAGTGCACCAAATTATGTTTATCAATCATATTGACACATGCATACTACACAGGTATGCATGTGTTATCTAGTTATATTACCCCAACAGCCAGCATATTTATAATGTGACACATCCACTAAAAACTAGCAACCCCACAGTCAATAATTGATTCGGGGTTTGACTTGAAGTAACGACCTGCGATCTCAATCTCCGGACGTACAAGTTCAAAGAGTAGTTGAGATCAAACACCCGAATCGTATTGACCTACGTCATCGGCATGCACATATTTATCCCAATTACGGCAAGTTGAGTTCAGCGAAGCCATATCATAAGTGATCTCCGATTCGCGCTCGAGAAGTTGCACCGCGAAACCCTCAGAAGTGTGCCAGGCAATGTGACAATGCATCAGCCAGACCTATGAGATCAAAAGGTTAATTTCAGTAAAAAAAACTTTGAAGGAGTACATGGATGTGCTGGTGTTGGGAGAACTTACGCCAGGGTTGTTTGTCTTCAAGGCAATCACAATATACCCACTTGCAGGGAGCATGACAACATCTCGACGTGGAGAATTGACCAGTGTCAAACTATCCACCATGCTATTATCGAAATTACCATAGCCCGCTTGGAGTAACCAGAAATCATGACCGTGAAGGTGCATGGGATGATCCTGGGCAAATGGACTATGGATAACCATGTATACCCACTTTTCTGCCGCGGGCAGAGAAATGACTCGCTGTCGCGCGAGCCAGGTGTCATTGCCTTGAGCCACCTGCAGAAGGGAGGGGTATTCCCACTGGGTGTGCAGGGATGTTCCATTCATTAACCACAGCATTGCATTGTCTGTGACTTGAACTTCGACGTTCTCGCCTGTCTTGTAGGTATATGTGTCCGAAGCATCGACTTTCAGATAGGGAATGAGATTAGATGGATCCTCATCAACGCAAGAGTCGGTATAGCTATAGGCTGATGTCGTTGGATCCGCAGTGGAAGAGCTGTCGTATCGAATGATTCCCTTGACCTTGTCTGTTGCGTCGGTCTCGGAACAGGCTGATTGGGGAATGGCGCGCATCCAGAAATTTCCGGACTGAAGCTCCTTTCCTGTCACGATGATATCGTAGCGCTGGCCCATTCCCATACTCAATTGGGTCGTGTTGAAAGGATGAATTGGGACGAAGTCGTTGGCGATGACCTCTATTGTGTGGTTGTCGATCATGAAACGGAAGTGTTGGTCGGCTGCAGCATTGACCAAGCGTATTCTGTATCGTTTGCCAGCTTCGAATACTGTCTCGAACCGCGATCCTTCTTCGTTCCAAGTATTGGTGCCATTGATCAGGCCGTTGGGGGCTGTTGGTGGACCACCGGTCGCTGCTTGGAGGACCAACCGATCTGCAGTAGTCTGTGTTTCATGACAATCAGCTTCATTCTTCTTCGATGGGGGGATTAGGATGGACATACATGGTACCAGTCGTTGAGAAAGACATGTCCCAGGTCGACGTCGTAATTTGCGGTCGCAGGGCCGTTGATCAAGATTCTGGAAGTGAAGAAGTGTAAGTGGTGGGACTGTGGGTGGTTTTCAAGTTCGAGGAAAGTTCCATAACTCACCCTCCAAAAACACCATTCCATGCCTGGACATAGAAATGAGAGTGATACCAACCAGTACCATACTCAGTCGCACGCCACTTGTAAGTGAAGGAGTCACCGGGAGCTACCGGGCACTGTGTGATGCTGGGGACGCCATCCATATGGCTTGTCCAGTTCTGGCGAATACCATGGAAGTGAAGACCAGTACCATTATTTTGCAAAGAGTTTTTGACATGGACAACTAGAAGAGAAAAGTTGGATGTCAGTGCCAGTCTGCCGTTGCACCGGACTCTCACCCAGAATTGACTTACCAACGGTGTCTCCCCAGTCTGCAATGATGGTAGGGCCGGGGAATGATCCGTTGATTAGTTGAACGGGGACCTCGACGCCATCCGGAGAAGCAGTGGTGTTTTCGACATTGAACCAATATTCGCGTGTCACGCCGGTGTCGGGGACTTTGTCGTAATAGTTGGTGCCAATGTCAAATCCATTACCCCAGCATTTTCGATTATTGGCGCTGTTGACACATTTTGTGCTTCTAGAGTGCTTCGATGGAAGTGAAACACCAAGCGCAGTGGAAAGTGTGAAAAGAAGTGATAAAGAAAAGAAAGGAAGACGCATATTGGTCTGGACCCCTTGGAGGTTGTCCGGCGCAGGAGCGAATTAAGGCAATGATAACAACAAACAAATGGAAAAAGTGATAGCGAATGAATTAGGATTTAAGGGTAAGAGGCAACGCTATTGGGACATAGTCTTATAGATAGAATGGGAAAAGCCTTGAAAACCGAGGAACGATGGATGTCGAAGACTAGAGCATTATGGGGTATGGTTCGAATCTGGCCAAACCTCGGGCTATTTGGATCCACTCGACTTAGCTTCGTTAAAAAGGCTTATTCGGATGATTGATAGTCGCGACTAAAGGAGATGCTACCGGATCAAGACCAACAAGTCGTCCCTGGTGCTCCGATGGGTTCAAAGTGTACGGCGTACTAAGATCTGCTGCAACTCGGTCTAGACTCCAATCCTCCGTTCGCTGCCTGAGACTCTGAGAAAGAGGTATATTGACCCCCCGGTCAGAATTGTTTCCTAGAGATACGTATGATGATCTTTTCAAAATTTGGAAATGGATATTCCGAATCTCCTGATACCGGGCCTCTAAAGAAACGGAAACGATCTGCACAACACAGTTCTCGAACAGCTTTATTCAGCGGAGGTTTTGCTCCGGTCGATTGAGTTTAACTAGAGCAAACTAGAATGAACTACGGATTGCTATCCCACTCAGAACGATCGATAGGGGATACTAGGTTGCCGTATACTATCTTCAGCATGCCTGTGACCCACGTCGGAGGCTGCGGCATCTACTAGCAATCGTTGGCGTCCCCATCCAAGGCAGACTCTAATTCAGCCCTGTCCAGGGGTAGTCCAATAAAATCCATGCTGATTCTATAAAAGGGAAAATCCGATCAATTGCGCCACGGCTGACGGAAGCAATTTACGACAACGTAGGTTAAAAAAGAGACGGGATCCATAAAGTACAGATCCAAGCCCTAAAGAGTGGGTCGGGATCGCCCGTCGTCCACTCGTCTTCCACACTGCTAAATCTTTCTCCGGTAGGCAGTGAAGATTCCTGGGGGGTTCATGGCTTGGATCAGCACGAATACGTACGCTTGGTACTTAAATAGAGTAGAATAGCTTATTCTAGCGTCGATAGTGGGACGCGGGACGGTGCCACTTTGTGCTTAATTGGGCTTCGCTCTTCGTAGTGGTTAGTTCAGGTTGATATGGAACCAAGTGGACATGCGATATATTTCTGGTTTTTTTATCGCTGACACCTCGGGGGAACTTGTCGGCTAAATGGAATAATTCAAGCAATAGATTTGTAGCATGCAGTTAGATATTAGTCTAATTGGACTTCTTGCCTCCATGTAGCACTGCTGATAAAACAATACTTCATCCAACGCAGTTTCACCCCCGGTATATCAACGCCGACCCCAATAGTAGGGTGCAAGTTCCAAAATACCACGAGAGATATCAATATTATTGCATATCACGACATGAACATTCTCGCCTTCCTCTTGGCATCATTCTTGCCAATTGCGCTGAGCTCCGCAAGTCCCCATCAGCATAGCAAGAGAGGCGCCGAAACCAACGCGACTCTCTACGCATATGGCACAAACACTTCTTCCTGGCCAATCGCGTACGGTGTCAACGATGGTATGATTGATGCCCCTGTTATCCAGCACGAACAGATAGTCTGACGCGATCTTGGTTGGCAGGTCTCTTGTATATAACCGAAGATCCCACCGCCACCGAGGGAATGATTCCAATGCTTTGGGATTTGGCTTCGATCACCGGCGAGTGCTGGATTGCCAACGGAACTTTCGTCAATGGAACCAAAGCCGGTTCCATGTATATCAAGCCGGAGCAGAGCTATGCTGTCGGTGTGTTGCCGCAGACTCGGATTGCTTATCTGAACGGGACTGTTTCCGGGTTTGCACTGTTCGCGACGGTAAGCTTGAATGAAATCGAATGATGATGGAGTTGTTGACTAACAGTTGGAAGCAACTTGTTTATAATAACAATACCTTGCTCGAGGCGCAGTTCTGGGCGAAGTCGACCAATAAGACCGGGGTCTATGGCTTGACTTGGACTCTTGATGACAGTGAACCCAATGGCGATTTTCCGGTTGTTGTCAAGGCATCCGAAGACTCTTGAAGGCGTGGAGCGAAACAAATCATATGCAAATAGAAGAGGATTGGTGGTGTTTGAAATGAGATGCTTGTTTCATTGTGAACTGGTCTTTGGATATTGGGGGACATAGATGGGGTGGCGTGGCCCGGTCCGTTGTCATGGACTGGGTATGGGATAGTGAGTACATAATCAACTGAACAATGGAAAGAACAATTCATTATTCACTGCTCCTTCCTCTTTTTGAAAATCCAAAAGAGTGAATGTCACAGGGACCGATGAGTCAGCGCTGTGTTGTGGTTGCTGGCGCGCCTCCCTTATATCTCTCACTTCGGCCCTCCTCCTCCTCCTCTTCTTCTTCTCTTCTCCATCCCCCTCCCCCAAACCAAATCATCTCCGGTGTTTTGAATGGGCTGCTCGACAAGCATGTGGTAAGTTCATCTTGATCATCCTCCCAGTTATCAAGGAAATGTTTCTTATACCAGTGGTTGTTGGTCGTATCGACCTCGGCCTCACTGGGGTTCATGAACCTTTTCTCCCCAGCCGTTCTCCCCTCAGCCCTTCTCCCCTTCCCCCTATCATCTGGCATCGTAACATGTTGAGCATCGCTAACTTCCTGCGTTCTTTGCTTTCTTGAACAGGCAACTCAAGTGAATCATGATCCCAGGCTCTGAGGTCGAGGTAAGCATGCTCCCACCCCAATACCGTTTGACGGAGTCACGATCCATTCTCAAGTCAGGTTCGCCAGTCTTGAAGTGGAAAACGGGCCGAAGTTGACGGGATGCTGGACTCTTACCTGGCCATCCGGCGAAGAGTTTCAGCGGCCAAGTCGCCATCATGTGCTGACCACACAATATGATTGACGCGGGCAAAAACATCTCCTTGACGGGTTCCCGTATGCCAGACTGAGTTCGAATGGTCTACTCTAACTGGATGTTCTAATTGCCGTTCCCAGCGCTGGGACTCAGGCGGCAAGAAGGAAACGCCAGCGACGGGTGCCATTTATTGAGGAATCGATACGCTCTCGTACTCGGATGTGTTCTGACAGATGGATCCCCTTTTCGGCACTGTTAGCGCTGGCAGATGCAAGAACCTCTGGGTGAAATATGCTCAGGCATGTTCGCAGCTACGATACGGAAAACGCTTGGATTATGACCACAGTTCACCAGGAGGACAAAAACCGTCTGGTCCATTTGGACCCTCTCATCCCGTAATCTCAGTTCGATGGTTGCTTCATTGGTCAGTACGTCTGATTGCCGTGCCCGGTGCTGGGACAACGACATGAAAGTCCGAAACCAAAACTGAACACCCATTTCTTGAGGTTGGGTCACCAATGCACTGTTCACAGTCATTGAACCTGGGGCCGGGTCATCTTTGTGTTGGGATCTTTTCTGGCCTTGGCTGCGAGCATCCGCAGTGCCCCCAGTTAAGTGGAACCGGACAAGTTGAGTCGCTAGATACGTCCTTTCGGTGGTGAGAGACCTTCTGGACCCGGTTTGCGTCGGGGGTGGACCGTGGTTCGTTTTTGAGGACAATCTGAACTTCGCCTTTGACCTGTGGAAGTGCATTTGCTCGAGTGTGCAACGGCTGGCCCCAGTACCTCAAGGTGAGTTCAGGGTAAGTTGAAGCAAGGTAAGGTCAAGGTAAGTATCGAGGGAAGTTCAAAACCCGGAGTGATTGACCCAATCTTTTGAACCCTTTTCATATTCATAGCGAATATGTTTTTTTTTGTCACCCCTGCGACCCCTATCGCTTGTGGTGGCTTTTTTTTTCAGCAGTATGGCTTGAGCCTCTTCGTGGCACTGCTGACCAGTAGCCTGCAACTCGCGGGTGAAGCTAATCAAGCCTGAGCATCACAAGCTCCAAACCGGTGAGTCCTTTCCTGGTGGCAACTCCTTGGCCCGCTGGTCAGCCTGTTGCATGGTCAAACTTTTTTGTTTACTCATGATCAACCAGGAATGAATATGAAGTCCATTCGTTGTTTCATCCATTGACTTGGAAGGCACAGCTTCAACCTACATCTCATTAGCAAGGTATTTCAAACATGCTTCCCATTCCAATCACTGCTCTCTGGTAACTGACAGCCTCAGTGCGATGCGAATTCACCAGTGTCGGAGATCCCAATCTCGACACCGACACTGAAATCACATACATCCAGCTCCCCGCATTTAACAGGTGAAAAGCTCTCGCGATGTGGGAAACTCCCATCGGCTCTGTCATAGTCTATGAGAACAAAGTCGTTGGATCGGGAATGAACCATACAAATCCTTCTATGAATGCTTTTTTGATGTCCTGATCTACTTTCATCTTGTAGAAAGTAATGCCCAGTATCAATCAATTGAGCAACTCTTTGAACTCGGCATGCGGAGTTCATTGCAATGGCACAAGTCCTCCTCCTACCCTATCCCAGATCAGCTCTGTAATCAATGAATTTCCACAAACTCAAGGTCTTTCCAATGGTAATTTTCTCCAGAAGAGGTGTCGTAGTAGATCATGTTCAACACGGTGTTCAGTGAAAATAATACGATCTTCGCCATTATCTAACAGCCAGTTAGGTGAGCAGTATGATTCGGACTTGTCCAAATGAGCATCAGCATCTACTGAGTGCAATCGAAATTGTCTCTAAATTGTATTTCGAACGGGTGATGAGTAGTCACTGGAACAGCTTAATCTCTCGAATATGAGTACCAAATATCCTCGAACTAAGATAATTGTGGATGGAATTGGGTAGCTACAAAATCAGCATGATAATTGAATTGTTTGTAAGAGATCTTCGTTATTGCAATCAAACTTATATTCCAGTATTAAAAATGAAAACCCCAAGGGTTCCATCATGAGCTTCGTCCAAAACAAATAACGCATCTGCAGTAGCCACCGATTGGCAATGAAAACGCTTCACAGTCTTTTCAATAGTTGCATCCCCGGTTACCCGGTTTACATTATCACACAGCAGCTATTAGCTTTCTTGGCCTGCGAGCTGTTAGAATGAGGAGTTGATAAATCTGGAAGAGAAAGGAACTGACCTGTCCGTAGAAAGCCTTGCTTTGACTGCTCAGTCCCTCGGACTTCTCCACTAAGCTATCAATCTTCTCTCCACGCTCGAGAACGCTTTCAATCTGTATTGTATATATTGTGAGCAAGGCACGCGACACTCACGAACGAGGCGGGGCAGGGCACAAAGAGGCAGGGGATCGTACAGTTTTGTGCAAAATAACTTTAGTGCTGTCAAGTTCCTGTTGAATCTTCATAATGCTGTCGGCCTGGTTGGGGTCCTGGTATTTGACAATATATTCCTTAAGGGCAGGCAGAGGGCATGCGTTCTCGCGAAGGGCAGGGTCGGAGAAAGCGGTGCGGGGGTGCTTGGTGAGGAACTCGTCGACAATCTTGGACAAAAGTTGGTGGGCGACCATCGAGGGGTATTCTCCATCAGTAACGATGACACCGGCGACACCTTCGGTTCGGCCGTATGCGTGGAAGGTGTATGACTTCTCCTCGATATCCTGGCGCTGACCGGGCTTGGTGCGCTCGGCGACGGTGCGGGTGAAAAGCATCATGAACTCCTCATAGCTAAGGGTAGTTTGTCAATCATCTTGGCTTTGTTCTTTGGAGTTCGGAGAGATATAATCGTACTTGCCACGGGTGAAGCGAGAGAAGCTATTGAATGTCAGCGGACTTGGCTTGGCTATGACGGCATGGGGCATGAAGCATGAGGGCAAGGCAAGACTCACCTCGAGAGATCGGACTCGCCGCAAAGCTGAAGGGCAGGCTGCGAATCATTCCGGAGAACCTATTCAAGGGATAAAAGTCAGCAGATGACCCTTCGATAAGGCAAACAGTGCTCGGTGTCTTTGTTGTAGCTTACGCCCATATAGAGGATCTTCATGGTGGCGGTGGTGGTTGACTTGGGCTGCTCGGGGAGATGGAGGTAGGTAATGAAAGAGGAATCAGAGGCGTCGCCAGAGATTATCACAAGAGAACAAGACTTCTTGAAGAACAAACAAGGCGAAAGGGACACGGTGAGGGGCAAAAAGAGAGCTGGACTCCTGATCGCCGCACGAGGGACTCCGCAAGTTGGCCTGAAATCCCAGGCAGAACGCTCACCGCCGCTTCACCGCCCACCGGCCGAGGCTCGATCGCTGACGCACCAAAAACATCGAGTTCACTTTTATACATGCAGATATACTCTGTTTTGTCCTTTGATTGCCTTGTTTTTCTCGTTTTTGTTCCAACTGCACGCTGCCCAGAATGGACAGCATATCATCCACCGAATCACAATGGCTGTCACAACTGGCAGCCATGCGCCAGGCCATCGCCGATCTCAAACTACCGAAAGACCTGCCCCGCGATGCAGCTAGTCAAAGCTATGGAAGTGATATTGAGTTGGATTTGGACGACGATTATTCTTCTCCGGGGACCATAGATGATGTCTGGGATATCATCAGCTCGGACGAGGAAACGACAGACGATCTAGACGACTTGAACGACGTTTCCATATCCCAACCTGTCCAATTTTCATCAGCATATAATCGAATCTGGCTGGAAGGAAAATGCCAAGAGCTGGCGGCTCGTAATTCAACCCTGGATGCTGCAGAGCTTTCTCAGCAGCTCCTCGCCACTTTGGCTGCTGATAGTGATGATGCAGAGCTACAGATGTCACTGGCCGAAATTGTTGGTTTTGATGACTTGGACTTGGTCATTGAACTGATTGCCAACCGTACTGAAATCTTATCGGACAAACCACACCGTGTGGAGTCACAAACAGATGGACTAGCTCAAGGGAAACTTCTCACGAAAGCGGAACGAGAAGAGGCTCTGTGGCAGCGAGATTTTGATCATAAAAACGCACCTCTGTTGGCCGCTCAGAAACGCTCGGAGCCATCCTACCCTCACGTCTTCAAGGCCCATTCCGCAGGGAACACGCTTTCTGCGAACGGAAAGAAATTTGGACTTCCGGTTGGCAGTAAACAGCTCGAGGAGCCGAGGTATACCGAATTTGAGATTCCTGCCAGCAAGGTCGGACATTTGGCACGCAACCAGAAGCTGGTACAGATCTCAGGGCTCGATGGGCTTTGTCAGGGAACTTTCAAGGGCTATAAAACCCTCAACCGAATGCAAAGTCTACTCTACGATGTTGCATACAAAACCAGTGAGAACATGTTGATTTGCGCCCCGACTGGTGCCGGTAAAACGGACGCGGCAATGTTGACTATTCTTAACGCCATCGGGAAAAACACCGTACCCAATCCGCTGGACGAACCAGATGCAACCGAATTCACTGTCCAGGTTGATGACTTCAAAATTGTTTATGTTGCCCCCATGAAGGCTCTCGCGGCAGAAGTTACAGAGAAGCTTGGGAAGCGTCTGGCATGGCTGGGTGTTCACGTCCGTGAACTGACTGGTGATATGCAGTTGACCAAGCGTGAGATTGTCGACACACAAATCATTGTCACCACCCCTGAGAAATGGGATGTGGTGACTCGTAAGAGTACAGGTGACACCGAGCTTGTCCAAAAGGTGCGACTCCTTATTATTGATGAGGTCCACATGCTACACGACGAGCGTGGTGCTGTTATTGAATCCTTGGTTGCGAGAACGCAGCGTCAAGTTGAGAGCACACAGTCCCTGATTCGCATTGTGGGTCTATCAGCTACACTACCCAACTATGTGGATGTCGCCGATTTCTTGAAAGTCAACAAGATGGCCGGTCTGTTCTTCTTCGACGCCTCTTTCCGACCTGTGCCCCTGGAGCAGCACTTCATTGGTGTCAAGGGAAAGCCCGGCTCCAAACAGTCCCGTGAGAATATCGATATAACTTCATATGAAAAGGTCCGAGACATGCTTGAACGTGGTCACCAGGTCATGGTATTCGTTCACTCTCGAAAGGATACAGTCATGACTGCTCGCATGTTAAAGCAGCTTGCAGCAGAAGAAGGATGTGAAGACCTTTTCAGCTGCCATGACCACGAGAACTACAGCAATGGGTTACGAGATATGAAGCAAGCTCGCGCCCGAGAACTCCGAGATCTTTTTGCCGGTGGTTTCGGAGCCCATCACGCTGGTATGAGTCGAAGTGATCGTAACTTGATGGAGCGTATGTTCTCCGAAGGTCTCATCAAGGTCCTCTGCTGTACTGCCACCCTCGCGTGGGGTGTTAACCTTCCGGCGGCGGCGGTTGTCATCAAAGGAACCCAACTCTACAACCCCCAGGAAGGTAAATTCGTCGACTTAAGCATTCTTGACGTGCTGCAGATTTTCGGTCGTGCGGGTCGTCCTCAATTCCAAGACACTGGTATTGGCTTCATCTGTACAACCCACGATAAACTCAACCACTACCTCTCTGCTGTGACAGCACAGCAGCCTATTGAGTCTCGTTTCTCGAGTCGACTTGTAGACAACCTAAACGCCGAAATTTCGCTAGGAACTGTCACATCCGTTCCCGAAGCAGTCCAGTGGCTAGGTTACTCATACCTGTTTGTTCGTATGAAGAGGGAGCCTCGCAATTACGGAATCGATGATATCGAGCTGATTAATGATCCCATGCTCGTTCAGAGACGACGTCAACTCATCATACAAGCAGCACAGACCTTGCAGAAAAGTCAAATGATCATCTTCAATGAAAAGACTGAAGATCTCAAGGCGAAGGATGTCGGCCGCATTGCGAGTCAATACTATGTCCTCCAGAGCAGTGTTGAAATTTTCAACGAGATGATGCGTGCTCGGGCGGGTGAGGCAGATGTTCTCAAGATGATTAGTATGAGTGGTGAATTCGACAACATCCAGTCTCGCGACTCGGAATCAAAGGAACTGCAAAGGCTTCGTGACGACGTCGCTCAGACTGAAGTTGAGGGCGGAAACGACTCCCCTCATGCGAAAACGAACTTGCTCCTTCAAGCCCATATTTCTCGTGGTAGGTTGGAAGACTTTGCTCTGGTGTCAGACATGGGATATGTGGCCCAAAATGCTGCGCGTATCTGTCGAGCACTTTTCATGATTGCATTGAACCGTCGATGGGGATATCAATGCCAGGTTCTTCTCTCTTTGTGCAAGTCTATCGAGAAACAAATTTGGCCATTTGACCATCCGTTCCGCCAATTTGATCTGCCCCAACCTATCCTCCGAAACTTGGAGGATCGCCTCCCGGCATCATCGATAGAGTCGATGAGGGAAATGGACACTGCCGAGATCGGCCAGCTCGTCCACAATCAGAAAATGGGCAAAACCATCGGCAAACTCCTCGATAATTTCCCCACTCTGAGCGTTGAAACTGAGATTGCTCCACTGAATCGTGACGTTCTTCGAATTCGCCTTTCCATCTATCCTGAGTTCACATGGAATGACCGCCACCATGGGGCTTCCGAGTCTTTCTGGGTTTGGGTTGAAAATTCGGAAACTTCTGAGATTTATCACCATGAATACTTCATTCTTAGCCGCAAGAAGCTCTATGATGACCATGAACTGAATTTCACGATTCCCTTGTCCGATCCTCTTCCGAGTCAGATCTACGTTCGCCTGATCTCCGACCGTTGGCTTGGTGCTGAAACCGTGAGCCCAGTCTCCTTCCAGCATCTCATCCGCCCAGACACGGAAAGTGTGTACACCGATCTATTGAATCTCCAACCGCTGCCTGTTTCTGCGTTGCGCAACCCAATTCTTGAAGAACTCTATTCGCAACGGTTCCAGTTTTTCAACCCTATGCAGACACAGATTTTCCACTTGCTCTACCACACCCCTGCCAATGTTCTTCTTGGCTCCCCCACTGGTAGTGGAAAGACCGTGGCAGCCGAGCTGGCAATGTGGTGGGCGTTCCGTGAGAAGCCAGGTTCGAAGGTTGTCTATATCGCCCCCATGAAAGCACTGGTTCGCGAGCGTGTTCAGGATTGGCGGAAACGCCTTACTGGACCGATGGGACTGAAGTTGGTTGAGTTGACTGGTGATAACACCCCCGACACACGCACCATCCGAGACGCAGACATCATCATTACCACCCCTGAAAAATGGGACGGTATTTCGCGTAGCTGGCAGACTCGTGACTATGTCCGAAAGGTCAGTCTCGTTATTATCGATGAGATCCATCTTTTGGGTGGAGACCGTGGTCCCATTCTGGAAATCATTGTGTCTCGTATGAACTATATCGCGTCGCAGTCCAAAGGATCTGTTCGTCTGATGGGCATGTCAACTGCGTGCGCCAATGCAAGTGATCTTGCAAATTGGCTCGGTGTGAAGGAAGGACTTTACAACTTCCGCCACTCTGTTCGCCCTGTTCCTCTGGAGATTTTCATCGATGGTTTCCCCGAACAGCGTGGATTTTGTCCACTCATGCAGTCTATGAATCGCCCTACTTTCCTCGCAATCAAGAATCACTCCCCCGAAAAGCCAGTCATTGTCTTCGTGGCTTCGCGTCGACAGACTCGTCTCACTGCTAAGGATTTGATCAATTATTGTGGTATGGAGGATAACCCCCGTCGCTTTGTCCGGATGTCTGAGGATGATCTGGAGTTGAACCTCGCTCGTGTGAAGGACGATGCCCTCCGCGAAGCACTAAGTTTCGGTATTGGATTGCACCATGCTGGTCTAGTCGAATCAGATCGACAGCTGGCAGAGGAGCTTTTTGCTAATAACAAAATTCAAATCCTCGTTGCTACCAGTACCCTAGCCTGGGGTGTCAACTTGCCCGCCCATTTGGTCGTCGTTAAGGGAACGCAATTCTTCGATGCGAAAATCGAGGGCTATCGTGACATGGACTTGACGGATGTTCTCCAAATGCTTGGTCGTGCTGGTCGTCCTCAATTCGATAACTCCGGTATTGCCCGCATTTTCACTCAGGATTCTAAGAAGGCATTCTACAAGCATTTCCTTCACACCGGTTTCCCTGTTGAGTCTACTCTTCACAAGGTCTTGGACAATCACTTGGGCGCTGAAGTCTCCGCTGGCACGATTGGAACCAAACAGGATGCTCTGGACTATCTCACCTGGACTTTCTTCTTCCGCCGACTGCACAAGAATCCCTCTTACTATGGTCTTGAGATCTCCGCCGAGGAGCAAAATACCATGGCTGCTCAGGCTGTTGCCCAGGATTTCATGATTGAGCTCGTCGACAAGTCTCTCAATGATCTTGCGGAGTCTTCTTGTGTTTTGGTCGACTCTGCGACCGGGGAAGTCAACTCCACGCCCTTCGGCAAGATCATGAGTTACTACTATCTCTCGCATAAAACTATTCGTTACTTGATGTCCCACGCTAAACGTGATCCTACCTTCCAGGACGTTCTCAGTTGGATGTGCTCTGCGACTGAGTTCGATGAACTGCCCGTCCGGCACAATGAAGATCTCATCAATGCCGAACTGGCTCAGAACCTTCCTCTGTCTATCGAATCGATGGGTGATGTACCAATGTGGGACCCTCATGTCAAGGCATTCTTATTGCTGCAGGCGTACATGTCGCGGATTGATCTGCCCATTTCGGATTACGTTGGTGATCAGACATCGGTGTTAGACCAGGGCATTCGTATCCTTCAAGCTTCGATCGATGTCATGGCTGAACTGGGATATATTCCAGCATGCCAGATGCTGATCACCCTTCTCCAATGCATCAAATCTGCTCGCTGGCCCGAAGATCATCCCCTATCCATCCTCCCCGGTGTCGCGACCGAGAAGCCACCCCAGGGCCTGCCATCTTCTCTGGTCGCTCTCTCTTCTCAGCCATCCTCCTCCGTCTACGGCATGGTCAAGAGACTCAATCTGCCAGCGCAATTTACCAAGGCTACTTCGCATCTTCCTCACATCTCTATCTCTGTTGCTGGTATTTCCTCTAAGGGCATGGCTGTCAACTTAACACGCCACAACGCGCCCACGCACTCGGAGTACAGAATCTATGCGCCTCGTTTCCCGAAACCTCAAACCGAAGGCTACTTCCTCATTGTCTGCAACGCTCGCCCAGATGGAACCGACGGCGAGCTTCTTGGACTCAAGCGAGTCTCGTGGCAATCCAAACAATACAACGGGAAGGGTCGCGCCGGTGCAGGCTCCAGTCGACAAGGTCAGGGATCTGGCAAGGATCGCAACAACGCCTCACTCAGCGTTCGATCTCTAGTCAAATTTCCTGCCGCTGCCCTGGCAGAGTCCTCGTCCGTCACGACAGCCGGTATCGCCCGTGTCAACGTGAAGCTCATCAGTGACTCGTACATTGGCATGCAATGGTCACTGTCAAACGTGGAGGTAGATGTGGATACTGGTGCGACGCAGTCAGTACAAGCGCCCGGCGCTCCTAGCAAAGACTAAACATCTCATGCATAATTGACTACGAAATAACGCTGTTTCAGAAATCGCATATAGCTCTTCATTCAAATAGTAACTAGTTTCCAGCCTCAATGTCAGACATCTTCTCTACTGTGGCAATAGCAATCCCCCTAGCCTCATCCGAGACCTCTTGACTTAGTTCAGTCGCTCTCTTCTTCCAGAAAGTCCATCTTTTAACACTGAATCCACTCTCACCATCGAAAATCGAACCAGGTTTCGTAATCCGAGGATTCTCAACAGGAGGTTCCTCGACACTTAGGTCATAGATGAACTTTCCAGCGTAGAAAATCCACTGTGCGGCAATGACAGCGTTAATGTCATTTCCCACTGTCGTGCTGAATGGTTCTTCGAATGATTGTCGTAGAGCCCAAATTGGGAATTCTTCCCATTTCACTATGCCAGCCCCATTTAGTCGGGCTACGAATGCGTTCATATTGATCCATTTATTCGCTCCGGGCATTTTGGTGTAAGACTCCTCAAAATTGGGCGTTGCTGGGAATAGTTAGTACTGGCTCATACAATGGAATGCTTCGACTGATTTTATTACCTGACCAATTCCATTTTTCTCTCACGCAAGGTCCGAATAAAGGTAGACCAGCCCAAAGTTGAATTGAAGATTTCTGAGGTGAATTAGTTTCCAAATATTCCATTTTGAAATTATTTTGTTTTATCAAGCTTACACCCCAGAATGAGTAGTTTCCTTCCAACTTCTGAATCAATGCTTGCATAAAATCAATGAGCCGATCCTGCCCCGGGTGGTTGTACGGAGTATTTTCCGCGATGGAGGTTAATAACGACCAGACAGAATCTACGAAGTCTTCCACGACTTCGGTGTCCTTTTGCTTATCCTCCGATCGTCCTGGGAGGCTCTGGAGATGCTGATTGATTTGCTCAGCTGCCACATCTGATGCTATCGCTTGTCCGGGCTGAACAACATCGTGCAAGACCTTGAATATTTTCTGGTCCTGATCCGAGAATGTCGATATACTTTCATCACGCTTGGTGACGGTAGTCAAATCCAATTTCTCGTCTGCTGTGATATTCATTTTTGCAATTTATTCGAAAAGAACAAGTTGTAAATTGTAAACCCCGCGGTGCAGAAGTAGTACTATTTCTAGTTTATCAGCTCCGCCCCGCTAGAATGATGGCCTATCGAACCAGCCTATCACATTGGCGATTCTTCTCACGCGGTAAGGTTACATTCGGAGATTTGTATTCTTTTGTGATTCTTCAGGCACCTGCAATCTGGTCTAAACTAATCTAAACTTCTATAGAAATATTGAACCACTTCTTCAATCCGGATAACCGTTCCTCTTCCGATTTGAACGAGTCGATCACTCTCGTTCTACCACCAAAATTCACCTTAACCACATCATTGACGAACATGATTTTACCAACGACGTAAACATCTTCCGGTCTTTCGTTAGGAGCTTCACCTTCGAGAAGAGGAAATCCCGAAGTCTCGCCATTGCGAATAAATTTGACCACCCAGAAATTACCCCTATCCCGTGCTTCCCAGCTCGTAAATCGATTAATCACCTCGAAATCATCCTGGAAGAATTCAAATTCTGCAAAGCTGTAGAAAGTATTCCACTCTTTATCAACACCATTGCGATACTGATACATCCAGACTTTTTGTTCCGGCCGCTGTTGCTTTGGCATATTACCGTGAATCAGTCGAATCTCCTGCGCACCGAGGTTCGACCATGCTTTGCCCGAAATCAAAGGAAGTGGTCGAGTGGCTCCATCGCCACCAAATGCGGCATCGGCATGATATTCCTGTCCATCTGGCAACTGGACAATATTTACAACGTGTGTCCTGCGACCGAGTTAGTAGCTTGCGTTGGCAAACGATGGTTTAGCCCCTGCAATGCATCAGCACTTACCATCCCTTGAATTCCCCCTGAGGAATGCCATCAATCCGCGCCCTATTTCTTACGCCGGTAAGATAAACAGAGAATCCCAATCCTAAAAGAGCGTGATGGAAGAATATACTGCATTCGAGACAGTATCCTCCTCGCGAAGTCGGTTTAGTTCCATCGGGGCCCAAGAATTTCGCGTAGATATTTTGTGGCTCGATGTCTGCGAGATTCGTCGCGGAGTAGTGCACCGATAAGTTGTCGTATGGAAATCTGGTGATTTGACCCCGGAAAAGAGTAGTCAAGGCTTCCTCGGTTTTGGGGAAGGATTGAGGATTTTGGACATATTTTTCGTATTTTGCTGGCAGGGCGAGGTAGCTTAGATACTTCGACAATTGATCTTGGGAGTATGCAGAGATCATTTTGATGATATCTGAATACTCGAGTCTCCGAATTGATGTTCGTGTGTTGTGGTTTTTGCTTTTTATTTCTAGTTGTGGTTGACGTGCTATGCCAACGGAATGACTCATTTGGTTGACTCTAGACAATGTAACGAAACGGGAAACTCCAATCTACCAAGAAAAGGGTCATTATTCATGAGTTAATTGCGGGTTTGATCTTTGAATATGATTCATCATCTAATTCACTTTGGTAAATCGTGAGTGAAACGTGAGTATGTTCAACATTATTTTTTTCTTGTCCGACAGTCGGGATTGGGTCGGAGATAAGTATACAAGCAGCCTTTACTCGTCTCGACATCTTTCAATTCAACTTGAAGTTCAAGTTGAATGTAAAATCTAAATTAAACTTTGACTTTTTGAAAAAGTCAAAGGGTAAATTGAATAACTAGCAAATCCCTAATTATTTTCATGTTGGTCGCATCTCATCATCATCACAGAAAATATGCCGCTCAAGTAGTTCAAAGTCGGCACTATCCCCTCCAGTCAGATCCAAGGGATATGGTCCGCCATGATACAAAGAAAACATCGCTTGTGGGTCATCTGGAAACGCAATTGGCATAGAGCCTACAGTGCATCCTTCCATCCCTATGTCCCCTGTAAACCCGGCTGTTTGACCTAATTGGCTCTCGTCGGGATTATTACCGAAGTAATATAACGGGGTGGATTGATTTTGCAGAGGACTTTCTTGGATGGATTGATCATTTGCAGCAAGTACTTCCGACGAGCCGAACCGACCTGCTCGCTGTAAAATGCTGTTGTAGATTCTCTGGATTTGGTCTCGTCTGTCGATGGCTGCTTGGTTTTTGAAACTTCCCAAATAATCTAGTAATTTTATCGCGTCCAACACGCCTGGGGTAGGCCTTAGGTAGGCTAGCTTGTGACTTTGTCTGCCATTGAAATTATCCAGAATCATGGCAAGCAACATGATGAAGCCGGCAGAAAATGTTGTGTCGAGATCAAAGAATCCAAATTTGGCTTTCAACTGGTTAGCTTCGGCTTGGTGAAGGTGAAAGCATGAACAAACCTAGCATGTCCTTTTCGCGCGCCATTATCATAAGCTCAAGGCTTCTTCGAGCGGCCTCAATGCATGTACATGATAATTGTTGAAAATCTTTTGAGGTCTCGGAAAATGTCGTTCCCTCATACAGAATAGACCTGGTAAGGTGTAGCATGACCGGCCGAAGGGTAAGGATTATTGTCTGCGGATTTTATGTTAGCATATTGAGCCCCGGTTGACCTTTGAATGTACATACCGTGTAAAGGACAGTAAATAGTGATATGTGGGTACGTCGTTCTATCCTATCGCAGTCAGGGCGGCGCGACGCAGATCTAGAGATCTTGTGCGCCAACGACGTGAGGGAAGAAATAATCTTCTGAACGTCGGCGAGGAAAATATCCTTAGCGCGCAAATTCTTCGGCTCATTGCTATAAATGACGGAATAGACCGTGCCCTGGATTTTAGCGATTTCCACGTTTATGCAAATTTCATCTGGGAATCTTGATAAAGCTTGAGGGGGATCAGCGCTGATATAGGTATCGTCTGATGTGACAGGTCCCCCGGTTGCGATCATAAGTCGTTTTTCGAGCATATAGATTGTCCACCACACGCCAGTTGCGTGTATAGATCTCAATCTTCCAAGTCCTTGCGTGGTGTCGGAGCGATGAAGACCATGCTCAATGGCCAGTCGATATGCGAGTCCAGCCTAACAAGGGTTAGTCTGATTCAATAACAGGGTTGAGTTCCTTACATATACGGCGGCATCATCTTTTTGGTCGATGTTCTGTAAATAAATGATCATCAAGGCCAAGACCTCTAAGCTCGCTAATCCATGTTTTCGAAGTTCAGCTGGGCTTGGGAGGTTCCGATCGACAAAATTGAAAAATTGTGATCCTGGTAACACCCCTTCAACATCCGACTCGCCTCTTAACAATTTTCCCACAGCAAATACAAGGATTATTTGCAGGGTCCAGATATCTGGTTTGTAAAGCCAGTTCGCCGGGTTGCTGTATAACGCTGAAATTCGATTCGTGAGATGTCTTGGGTCGAAAAGATGCTGTGGCTCCTCGAAATAAAGCAAAACATTCTCCATCAGTCCCCAGGCCTCTTCTAGTGACGGGAGGGCCGGGAAGTCTTCCTCATTTCCGGGTGCTCTCCGAATGTATATTTGAGGCGTCTTTTGTGGGAATAGTGCTTCAGATGGTGAAATCTTGGAGGCTGCCCGGTACTCCGGCTGCTGAGTATGCTGTCCTTCAAATAGACTTTGCACGCGATTTCCAAAGTCCTGACTCGATCCGATATCACGCTCCGCAGTTATACCTATACAGTCATAAGAAAATTTCCAAAATTTCTTATGTAAAAAGCTATCGTGTGTAGACTTACGTTGCGTTGATAGCTCTGCCGGTTGCAGGGCAGAGTATATCGGAGTAGACGAAACAGTAGCGCCTCTTAGGTGAGAAGGGCTAGATATAGAAGCTTCGTCTAAATTTCTCGGAGACTCGAAAATAGCCAGTCGTCTTTCCAGTTCCTGGATCCTTCTATTGTGAGCGTCAGCCAATACCGTACTTGAATAACGATAGATTCCCGAAAGGCAGTTAATTTACGCAGTGGAGTTGAGGCGCTCTTGCTCCGATTCTGGAAAGCTACATTCCAGATTGCGCTTGGTGCATCTTTGACACGGATAGTCTCCGGAGCACTTGACCTTTTTCGTCTTACAGTTGGCACATCTGGGGAAGATTAGCGAGGGTTTAACACGCAGCGAATGGGGCATGTGCTTACGCGGAAATGACTTTATTGGAATCCTTCCGAGCAGATCTCGGCTCTGTCCGAGAAGGTGGCATTTTTGGCTTCTGATAATGTCCAAGTCACTAGTATACTAGTCATTTTGCATGTTTGGTCCAGCCAACTTGCTTGAAGCAAGGAGCTTCCGAGGTTTCTGTGGATTTTCCCGGAGCCCTCCGAACAGCGGGCCGACTTTTGTCCGACCCCGATGGTAACGTGCCTCATGATACTATTAACACTGATATGAAGCTACTAGTTTCTACTATAAAAGGCAGAATGGGCGGCTTCCTCGATTCAGCAGTCATTCTGGCTGTAGGTATCGGTGAGGTTTCCGACCATTACAGGCAGATTGAACTTTTGTGCTTCCGCCGTGGTTCGCCAATGCTGCAGGTCCGCATAAGTCGGAGTGCATATGAGCTTTGGAACCCAGAGTGGTTCTATGGTTGAGATTGGTTTCAGCTTCAACGAAGTGACCGTATTGAAATAAAGGTTATATGTCAGAATGGTCTGAGGATTTTGCATTTTGAGAAGCCCCATAGTTTGCTGAAAAGTCCATACAGACAATATGAGGGGGAAAATTTGATTCGAATTCAGATCATTCTAGAGACTACCTCAAGAGACCACCCCACCCTCTCGGTACGAAATTGATGGCCATCGGGGCCACAGATCCACGTGTTCAGCTAAAGAATCACATCCCTGGGTAGCTATTCGTGATTTCTATTAGCCCCGTTTTGGGAGAGGTTTGCTATCAATCAATCCAGTCATAGGTTTTGGATAGTTAATTAACAATACAAAGACCTCATACTTAAGTTCTGTCCTTTATCTCCTTCACTACTGTATCATTGTCGGGTTCCTTTTCACTAGAAAGCATAAAATAAAGCACAACCTCACCACCTTTCTTGATTCGAATAGCATATGTTGAAGGATCGGAAGTTCAACTTCCATTATTTTCTCGTAGAAAATTAACATCGACTGAACGCTTTGTTGTCACCGTAGCGTTTATGCCACTCCCCGGCAAGGACCCAGAAGAAGCTGACACTTCCAAATTTGAGATAGTTCGTATAGTCTTTGACGGTGCGTATACTCGGCTTTGAGATCGTGTTCGGGCCTTTTTAAGAAACGAGTAAGTAACTAAATTCTGGTATGTGACAGAACTTCCTTGCTCAAGAATAGGAGATTGGCCCTACTGAAGTCTCGTGGTGGGTCTCGTACTTCGGAAATATTCTATGTTGATTGCAGTGCCTCGTAGAGAGTCATACATCCTTGTCGTGATATGTCGAGCTTTTCCGCACATAGTGATAGAGCAATTTCAAAATCTCTCGTGGGTTTTGCAGTTGCAATTGCGGAAGAAGCTTCGACACTTGCTCTATGGCAGGCTGTTTACCCGAGATAGTGGAGTGTATAGCAGGTGGTGGCAGCAACCGGTTCTTAGGCCAATGCGCAAGGTTTTTAGGCGGTGCAGTTGGCAATTCGGATTCGTATCTTTTATTCAGAGATCATAGGGGATCTGTGGTACTGGAGAGCAAAGGAAAAAGTTCCGTTGCCTGAAAAAGCTGCACAGCGGTGCTGATCCCTGGGGAAATTTGACTTTGCCCTGTCAACTCTTTGCCTCTGACGGGGCCTTCTTCGAGGGCTGGAATCTCGTAGCCGGATCCAATACAGAGCATTAATTGACGTGTTATGTTTCCTTCATCATACAGTCTCTGGACAATACACAGCTTTGTTGACCACCTGGCAGGTACATGACCTCTTCCCGGAGAGCATACCCGGGTTCGTCGATGAGTTCGTTCAGAATTTCGACCACTTGGAGCCGAAACACACTGAAGATCGGCCTATTAATGCGGTTACATGGGGCGGCGGCAACTTCTTACTATTCCGCAATAATTTCGGGGGTTTGGCAAGGTCAGCCAAATGTTGAAGTCGGCACCGGATCATAGCGCGCGGCTTCAAGCCCCGACAGATTTTGGTCGTCTCCATGGATTTCCATGCTCAAAGATGATTTCATGTTGCGGAATTCGAGAATTTCAGAGGCAAAGGATTCGGGTTTGTCGAGGATCTAGTCGAGGCGCTCGTCGCAAAAGGGCTAGGATCAAGGGCTGCATCCGGCGCCTTTTTGGGATCAGGGGTGATGATTCGGAAATGTGCCAAAACTATGAAAACTACTATCCTGGCATCACTGACTAGCTCACTCAGTTAGGAAAGGGCGAGTTGCATGGGATTTTCATATGTTGATGTCAACACGGTGCTCATGTTGAGTGCATAGATGTACCTTCCCTACAAATCTCAAAGTAGGTAAGGCAAGCACGGCTGTCTAGCTGCAACAGAATGGGAAGCCAGGACCGTCCATGATAAATCGAGGAAATAGCCCTAAGTCCATTAGATGGAAGGCTAAACATCCAAGGAAGTTCCTTCCGTCATACAGGCTCATTCTGTTTAGTCAAATCCGTGGCCTCCTCCCTCCCTTCAATTACAAAATATCTTTCTGACTGCACTGGACAATTCGCCCGAAGCTCATTCAAGACTTCTGATAACCCCCAAAATCTCTTCTGACGCCAGATTCCGATTGCAGATTACAGGTCATCCGACCAATGATGTCTAGCTCAGCGCCCAATGCTAATATACTATATAGATGAGGTGGGATCGGCATCGACAACCACTGCATTCTGACCATCCTCGGTGTGAATTACGCCTACTAGGCGTAATTCACGTTTTTCACAACATGGAACGTGAACGGATAAGCAAGATCTTACATACGGGTAATTATCTCAGGCTTTGATTAAGAAAAATCAGGATGCTAAAGAAATTCTAGTCTTGGTGGAGGGTGGTGCATTTCGTGCACTATACGACTCCGTGCTGAACAACCTGCCCCCAGCCCGCCCCCGCAGAACTCAATAAGGATATATTCCAGACAGCAACTGGAGCATACAGAAGTATTCCGATACTGCAGGCTATGATTTCGCTGGATTTTCCCGCACATCCGAACTGCCTTCTCAGGCAAACGACAGCTCGTCAATCAATGAGCACAACGCATCCCTGTTCCGAAATTCTACACAAAAATACCACGGACAGTGCAAAAATTGCCAAGACTGGATTAAAAAATCCAGTTTCAACCTCACTCGCATCCGGAGCTAAACTATCGGCCCTTATATGGATTCCAGACTGATGAAAAGACACTGGAAAACGGGACGGTGGGCGATTATGATATATCTACAGAAATTCCGGGACTACCTTCATCCTACCATGAAAGTCAGAGGTTCAAATGTTATATTCATTAGTTAGTTCTATTGGCGGACAAGTTTGCAATCCACTTCCAGGATAATTACCCAGTCTTCGACTTATAAATATCAAGCAACAGCCTCAATGTATCATTGCAATCTTGCATATCCATCATAACCTCAACCATTCTCAACCCCTTCCCAGAATGAAACTCATCCTTTTCCAAAATACTATCAAGTTCTCCCCAAGTATTAACCCTAGCCTTGAAAATGGGGTATGATGTCGTTTCCTCGGCGCCGAATAATGAGGGTGCTTCAAGGTATCTCCACGATGCAACATCATTATAATGTTCTTCTGGTCCGTGAATAAGTCGTTCAATCGTGTATCCGTTATTATTGATGAGGAATATGATAACGTCGAGTTGGTTGCGGATAATAGTGCTTAATTCTTGAGCTGTCATTTGGAAACTGCCGTCGCCTTGGAAAAGAATCGTGCGGCCTTGAGATGTAGGAGATTCCGAATTGGCAGTTCGGAGATGTCGTTGGGCTAGAGCGGCACCTTGGGAAGCAGGCAACATGTAACCTATGGATAGCCAGACTGCAGAATTGATTATTGTTGTGTCTTTTGGAAGCACGAAGTCGCGCCCGCCCATGCTGGGAGTACCGGTCTCTGTCAAGACAATATCGCCCGATCGCAGAAAATGCGACATGCGTCTCCAGAAGTTCGTCTGAGCGAATTTGTCACTCGGTGAAACGACAGATAGGTCCTGTAGTGTCTTCTGGACATTTTGTAGATCAGGGTAAGACTTCATTTCGGGAACCCCCTCTTTTTGTAAGATTGTGAGAACTTGGTCGAGGACAGTAGCCGGAGAAATTTCCCAGACTCGTTCGCCGACTTGAATGGAATTTCTCTCAATCGAAATCGTCATTGTTTTGTCTGGAACGGTGGCGAAATAATAGGTATTCACATTGCTGTGAACAGGTCCGATATTGATTATGAGATCGCAGCCATTGACATATGAAGTGTAGTCATGACTACCAACAGTAGCATATATTCCGTGGAAATTAGGCAAAGTCTCATCAACAATTCCTTTCCCGAATGGAGTGGTTGTAGTTGGAAACTTGGTCACTTTGATTAAAGAGTCCGTCTGCTTTGAAAGTCCGTATCGTGAAGTTCCACCATCGACCAAAATCAATGGTTGTTTAGCTGTCTTGATTCGATGAACAAGTATATCGCAGACGCCTGATTGTAGCGAGGCATTATTGGGGACAGGCGTAAGATCTATCGGTCTTTCAAGTAGAGATGTCGAGACTTTCTCATCGACCAAATCCATAGGAAGTTGAATATAAACAGGTCGAGACTGAATCACACATTGCCGAATAACACGGTCGATTTGACCAGGTGCATCTTCAATATTGACAAGTTCAGCCTGGGCAACCGTAACTTTCGCATACATTTCAGCAAAGAGCTTATAATCACGCGGAGACCCCGAGCAGAATGAATGATGAAGTTTGACTCCATTCTCTTGCAAAGCACGGACTGGTGTGCCGACGATATGAACGACAGGAGCCATTTCAGCGTATGAACCTGCAATCGCGTTGATCGCTGATAATTCGCCAACTCCGAAAGTCGTCACGATTGCGCCGATTCCTGTAATTCGGGCATATCCGTCTGCGGCGTAGCCTGCGTTTAACTCATTGCAGTTTCCGACCCACTCTAGGCCTGATGGGACGACATGGTCGAGGAGTGTGAGGTTGTAGTCGCCAGGAACGCCGTGGACAGCGCGTAGGCCGATGGAGTGGAGTCTCCTGAAGAGGTACTCTGTAAGTGGAATTCCTTGCGTCATAGTAACTTAGTTTCAAAATTCCAAAATTTTCTTTTGATTTTGAAAGAACTGGGCTTGTGGTACCCTTTTATTCTAAAATATCTTTCGGACGCTCCCGTGATGCTCGGCGCTTCCGAGATTTGAGGCGGTTCAGCCTGATGTTGATTGGCGCCCGCTTATACTTCGGAGGGTTCCGAGACAGCATCCACTTGAATGGCACGTGGAATATTCTTTCTACGCATGAATGAGGTGTCAAAGGTATTCCAAGAAAGGCCAAAAAAAAAATAAAAAATCCAATAAATGACAAAAGAGTGTAATTGAAAACTATATCCAAGAATAAATTAAGAATAACCTATAAGCCGCCCTAAATGCAAGAGGACAAACGCTCAAATCAAAAGAATATGAAAGATAAGAATAGAAATAAAAAGAATGTTAAAAGAGACATCAAAGTACCTAGTTGGTAGGTATCTCAATCAAAGCGACTCGATCTGAAGTTGCTGAGATTTAGCAGGTCGATGTCCAGAAACCTCAGTGATTCTAGGTGTAAGAGTCTTCCTCTCCACCAACCGTTCATTTGAATCAAAATGATCAGCCCGCGCTCCAATCGGTACAAGCATTTGTCTTCTCCCCTTTGAAACGGATACCGAGCGAGCAGTTGAAACTTCGATGATTGGTTTTCCATTAGCTGTCTTGGTGGCTCTACCGCTACCAGGCCCAGCTGAGAGGGGTACACGGGCAGATTGGCGTGGAGAGACTGCTGACATTGGACCGGATGAGAGTGGTGAAGGGGACATTGTCATATTTGATTGTTCCGTGATTATTTTCGGAGGGGTCTGGCCTGCGATGGGGATTGATGAAGATCGGACGGGTAGATCTTTGACTGGCGGTTGTGGTAGTGGTGTTGAGGTAGTCTTTATTACCAGATTCGGCCGATTTGATCGAGATTTCTCATTCTCTGGAGATCTTTCATTCTTCAATGGCGATGACCTTTGTCTTGGGATATGTTGAGTCTTTGGCGTTGGCGCTGGCGCCGGGACTGAGGCTTGTGGTTGAGATTGAGGCTGGGATTGTGGAATCTTCGACGGTTTTGGAGGAGAGCTCTGTACCGGTTTCTGGGCCTTCCTTTGTGCCTTGGCCTCATCGGACGAAGTTTCTGGCTCGGGCTTGATGGCAGGAAGTGGTTTGTCATCGAAACGAGAAGATGCGCTTGATCGCGGGGTGTTCGTACGTTGAGAAAAGACATTGGCGATGGGAAGCGTTTCGAATGATGAAACACTACTATTATTATGCATTGGTCGGGGGAGCTCCATCGGTGATGCTTGAGATGGGCTTTCAGCGGGCATTGTATTTGATCTCAGCAAAGGACTTGGTCCACGAGAGAAATTTTGCGTTCCAAGTACTTGGGCAGCCTTCGATGGTTGGGAGGTTGGAAACAGTGTAAAGCTTGAACGAGCAGGTGAAGTTGCTCGTCGTTGTGGAACTGGTGGTATTTTGACTGGGAGGAACTCCTATGATCACGGTTACTAGAAGGCTCGAATACAGAACTAACTGCACCAGCGGAAAATCTGGAAGCAAGTACTTACTGAATTCTGCGGAACGTGAAGACTGTCAAGGGTCTTGCTCCTCCTGGCCAGCAGAGAGGGTCGCTGATTCTTGTTCATCACATGGCTGAACATAACGCTGTAGCGCTCCATCTGAACGTCGGGAATATCAACTTCCAGTCGAGGTCCATGTTCTCCATTCTTTTCCTTTGGCGACCTCTTATTGGAAAATGAGAACTTGCGGGTGCGCGACGGCGTAGAAGCAGTCTTCGCTGTTGACCCTTTCTGGTCTGTCTCAATCCGTGGCCACTCCTCTGTCAGAGCGTTCTGCTGTTTCTGCTTCTCATTTGGTGGCGCATCTGAAGGAACGCCATGTGGGAATGGTCTTGGCCTTGTTGGGGATGCAAGTGCGCTTTTAGCCCTGAATAACCCTCCGATTTTCTTCCATTTGCTTGCCTTTCGGGTTGGCTGCATCTGCTGCTTTTGCTCTCCCGCAAAGATATTTGTATTGAATCGTGGTGGTGGGAGGTTTTCCTTCGAATCAACCATGCCGGGACTACCCAGCGCAATACCAACCCCGATGGGGCTGCGATCCAGCCTTGCGTGAGAAGGAACGACCTCGTCTGGCGGCGCTGTCACTCGGAAATCGAAGGTTGCTATTGTCCCTGGAGGAGCCTTTCTGTTGGATCGCGTATCTCCAGTATGGGGTCGGGGAAATTCGAACTGAGCGAGGCTTTGTTGATTCTGTTGATGCTTCGTTTTTTCATCGATATGGCGAAGATCGGTACGTGGATCGGCATCGCTGTAGGTTAAAACTGGGAATGAAATGGCCTCTTCAGTAGGCGCAGTACGAGACTTGACCATGGTCATAGCACCGGGCATGTTGTATAGTAGTGATCAAGTGGATCCAGTCCACAAATGATAAGATATTCAGAGAAGTGAGAGAAGTTAGAGAAGACAAGGGTTGAAAAAGCTTAAGATCACAGATCGTAAAGGAAAGGACAGCCTTCCAGAAGGCCTCGGTGCCAAACAGAATCTAACATTCACGCGTGGGAGAGGAATCGGCGTCTTTTTTAATTGACTTGAATGGATTTAATTGAATGAAGTGAACTAGGACCAACAGGAGTGGCACCAAACATTGTATAGTCTCGGAGGTGGAGCCGCGATTACGCCAAGGTCTGTACATGAGACACTGTGTGGTCCACGACCAATTAATCCCCTCCAACTGAAGCAGAACTAGCCAACAGACGGCCAGAGCCGTGTGTCAAAAGCTGCGCAAAGCATTCAGGCCGTGCTGAACGGTAAATGCGAAAGGGGCCAACGAGATGTTGTAAAAGGACAAAAGAGCAGAAAAAGGGGGGCCACACAAAGGTGAAAATACAAGCAGAGCGCAAAGGCACAGGATCAGACAGGACCCTTAGCGCCGCCACGGTCGGATTTCGGGGGGCCAATCTAATTCAGTACACACATCTTCAGCTTGGACAAGCGTAGACAAGGGATCAGACTCAGTCTAAGGCTAAGGGGTTTCCGCCACAGGGGCCAGACCAATGCACGACCGGCAAAACAGGACCTAAAAGGACATCGCGAGGATCGGGGCGAGCGATGCTTATTTGAATCGGAGCGAATGAAAGTGCAAAGTAACGGATTGATTAGCTTCGTCCCACGTTCCGAGGGCCCTTTGGGCGCCGCCCGCGCAGAGGGGCGTGTTTCAGCCCGAAACTAAGACCACAAAGACTTGTGCTCCAGGGTCAGGAGGGAAGACGACTCGAATTCAGATTGGTTACTCCGTACGGCAGTCGACTGTTAGCAATCATGAATTTACTTTATTGGCGGTGCCGAGGGAATGTGCACAGACTGCCATCACTGCGTATCATGACGGTGTGGTTGAGCGTCGGCTGTTGAAGGGTTTTCATTTGCTGTGATTGTCTGGTTGGAGCGTGTGATGCCAAGGTCGCACCGTTCCAATCGCGTATTCGACGTCTGAGACGCGTTGCCGCAGTAAAAGATCCGAGGCGGTGTTGAGTGGAGCCATCATGATCATGTCTTATATCGTAGATTGACTTGATCCTGGTTCGACTTCATTATCTTTTCTAGGCGATGGATTTGTCCACGAATGAAATGGCAATAAATCCACGGTTTATTGGAAATCTCAAGTCTCAGTACGAGGAACCGATGTCATTATTTGATTAAAATATGCTCGCATCCACCATGCAATTTATCTTAGAAATTAATGGTCTAACCTATTAGATCTTTACAATCACGAGCTCGGCAGATATGACCATTTGATCGTCAACGATGTTGCAGTTGTAACATTCAAATATCATAACCCACTCGTGTACGAATTCGAGTTATCAATTTCTCAAACTATGGCGTGGGCTAGTCTCTCAGAGTGTTTCACTGCAAATTAACCTATCTTCGAAATGGACTTTTGAATTTTCGCAGCGAATTTGATTGAATGAGCTAGGTACTAAATGAACTGCATTTTTCCAGCGTGTTTTGTTTCGGCCGACGGCGTTGAGAACCGAAAGTTGCCACGCTCCATCGAAAGGGAAGTATGCCATCCCTATATTACCCCGAAGTACCTATTTTGGAATTTGAAAATCTAGTTGAACTAGATAAAGATGTAATATTGTAGAAATTGATCTTATTGGTCAAGGGGGGCTGATTCAACGAGAATGTATTCCCTTGGATTTAATGTTCGATTGTTTGATAGTCTGATTTTTGGGTCAACGTCAACTACATTAACTAACTAAATCGACATACTATCCTCATGATCTAGATTACTATGTCATTTTCAACTGAAAGACTACAGATTATCTTAATAAAGCCAAATCCGGTCGCAAGCGCCAACATTACCTTTTCTCGTATTCGCTAAGCCTCAATGCGGCTCAGACAGCTCAGTTAGCACATCATGAATAGAAAACCACTTAATGATCCTCAAACAACGAGCCTCATATCAGATATGCCCAATATGAAAACTATCTAAGTTTCGATGATTCACCACACGACTACCATCAGGTAACATTTTAGTAGTCGTACAAAGTTGAGGCTGAAAGTCAGCTTACAAACTCAGCAAATACACGCTAGCCCCCACCAAGGGTATAAGCCACTCTGCTGATCTGACTACATAAGAACGATCAGCAAACACCATTCATCCTATTTATCTGATCATTCATTCATGACATTTCTTCAGTCAATCAATATGCCGATGTCAATGAAGTCGAGAGCTCTTGGGGCCATATGGGGAACTTGTGTTGGCGATGCATTGGGTGGACCTGTTCAGTTTAATGACCCGGGGACATTTAAGTTGATCAAGGATCTTGAACATGTGTATCCATTTGATGAGCCGTCTGGGTGAGTAAAGCAGCAGGAAAGACTGAATCTATTCCTCATTCAGATCCCTATTATCATTAATTTGTGTGATTTTCGGAACTTTCAACTAATACACTATGTTATAACAGGAGTTATTCAGACGACGGGGCAATGACTCTCGCTCTAACCCAGTCATTAATAGACTCCAAGGGTGAATATAATCACAGACTATCCATCAAGTACTACCTCGACTGGATGCATCATGGAAGATTCAGTACGAAGGATTATTCATGGGATATGGGTATCTCAACGCGCCAAGCCTTAGAAATCTGGAGAAATAGCTCCGGGGATGGAACTGATGCGCAACATAAGGTTGATTCCCAACTAGCTCGTGACGAAAAGTCTGGGAATGGTAGTTTAATGCGCATTGCTCCGATCGGGGTCATTTTGTGGAAAGATCCGGAGGTTGCGAGGAAGGTTGCTAGAGCTCAGAGTAAGGTTACGCATCCTGCTTTGGCTTGTTTGGAGGCTTGTGATGCTTTTACGGAATTGATTTGTCGGGCTATGAGTCGTGAGTTTCTTTGGTTTTACTTTCTTGATTACGTTTGTCTTGGTTTGGCTTGGGCTTGGTCTTGTCTTAGTACAGTATCCAAGTGTGGTTTTTTCGCACTGCCGTCACCGCTACTTTTGCCCCCATTTCTATTGCATCACTTCTACAGCTAAGGTGTTGACATGACTAATACTGTGACAGGACAATCGAAAGAGCAAATGTGGGAGGCTTTTGCCGCTTTCAAATTCCAAAGTCATGCGCTGCGAGAGCGAATGGCTCGGTATAAGACTATTGGTGACTGGAAAGCGAAAGAGAGCGGACAGATCAAGAGTAGCGGGTGGGTCGTCGACACTTTGGAGTGTGCTCTTTGGGGATTTTTCAAGTATGACGATTGGAAAGAAGGAGCTCTTGCTGTTGTCAATCTCGGCGGGGATTCAGATACTGCAGGAGCTATTTATGGTGCTTTGGCTGGGGTGTTTTATGGCGTTGATGCGATCCCGCAGCGGTGGGTTGATGGAATGCAGAATTACGAGGAGATCTTTGAGATTGCGAGGGAATTTAGTGATATGGTTGTAGCAGATGCTGCGAGATATGTCATTCGCTAGTACCTACAACTAGGTAGTTGATAGCACAGCATGTTAGACATGCTGTCAGTTAGTAGTTATAACCATACATTCAGTGTGAAGAGCACTACTTACAGATGGCTTCTCAATTCCGCTTTAACCGGCCAATTATATGACCATTTAGCATGAATGCCGGCATATAAGTAAGGCTGGCAATGTTAGAAGATATTCTGAAATATGATAGGCTGGGAACAAGAATTCAAGGCTCCTGTCAGGGACATGCATCCTGATGCAGAGTATAGCGGGGAGTATATGGGAGTATACTAGTCGTACACAGTACTACCATGTACTTGCAGCAGTAGTACTATCATAGACTATAGGTATAAAATATAATTTATATCTACTTCTGAAACTAATTTATTCATTCATTCATCCACTGACTTATTCTACTAATCTCTCTGATTCTCCACCGATTTTCACCGTCTTCGGCGGGGCTGCTTGTTTACCGCCAACGCAGACTTCCCCCCACTTGAACCTCTTCAACTCCCAAGCTTCCCCCCTCTTCCTCTTCTTCTTCTCTTCTTTTTCATTCTTCACTTCCCACATCTTTCACCATGGGCGCACACTCTGCTATCTGGCAAGGTATGTCTATCACATCAGAATATCTCTATCTCTGTTCCCCCGCTGATCCGACTAACTCCATCCAGGCTACGTCGACTCCAGGTACGTCCATCCACATTCCATCATACACCTCCAATCCAACCCCTCCCCCCTCCTCCCCTCCCACACCACACAAATTTAATCTCAATCTCCTACAATATATGATTGTCATTGTGGCTATATTACATTCGCTAACCTCCCACTTTCATCTCTCAGCCTGATGGGCTCGGGTCAATTCGACAAGGCCGGTATTCTTGCCGCTGACTTCTCCGGTCTGGAAGCTGGTTCCCCCGGGTTCGAGGTACGTGGAGACCCGCTCACTCAGGGTTATACCGAGGATGAGCTACAAAACACCAAAAAGCAACATTCGTTCTAATTTCTATTTTTTTTTTCTCTCTCCAGCTCTCTCAGGAGGACATTAACACTCTGGCCGCGGCTTTCACCTCCCCCGACAACGCTTTCGCCAACGGTTTCCAAATCGGTGGCGAGAAGTTCGTCACCATCAAGGCTGACGAGCGCAGTCTTTACGGCAAGAAGGTGCGTATTCTGACTATTGGACGCCTAGCGCACGAGCACAGAAATACAAATCCAGATACATACTAGGCTATGGATATGGTTTTACACTACTCACAGAACACCGCTAATCCTTGCGACTTACAGGGCAAGACTGGCGCCATCGTTGTCCGCGCTTCCGCCTGCACAATGATCGCTCACCACGGTGAGGGCGCCCAGACTACCAACTGCGCAACCGTTGTCGAGAACTTGGTCGACTACATCAACAACCCGCAATAAATGAATACGAATACAGAAACAGTATTCTAGTAGATAGTGGGACGTGTGGGAGGTTAGGTTGGGTCTACGATGATTTTATTCCCAGTGGCTTACATTGCCTCTCGCCTTGATCGCATCGCCGAGTACTTTGGCTTTGGTTGCGATGCAGAATGCAGAATGCAGACCTGTGAAGAATAGGAAATAAAGGAGCATGAATTTTTCGTTTTCTCTGTTGATTTATTTATTTATTTGCTTATTCCCTTTCGTTTTGTGTTAACTTGCTGCACTCGGCAGCAGCAGCAAAAGGAACTACCCTGGTTTGGTTCCTTGCGCGGCAACTTGTCGGACTCATGGCCACTGTCTGAGTAAATATCTATGGATATCGGGACAGACTCTTGCTTGAGATTGAAGATATCCCAAGTCTCGGTTTCAGAACAAGCATGCTGCTCCGCTCTACTATACTTTGCTGTAGTGGATAAGATACTCGATTCATCAGGAGTTCTATTACTCTATTATGGTATGTATAAGATGACAATCCGACGTGAATCCAATCCGATTCTCGTCCGATCGAAGGTCATTAGTAATTACATCAAAGTGCCCGTATCTTCGTGCGAGAGGAAAAGAGAAGAGAAGTGAAAAGAAGAGACTAGCAGAAAAGAGAAAACCATCTCAATAGCCTCACATCTGCGACGAGAATAAAAATATCCTCCCTCCCCTTTTTCCTTCCTTCTTTCTTCCTTCCTGTAAGCTGGTAACCCATTAAACAGGCAACTCAGCATTACTCCTCCCACCCGCCAAAATCTCCAAACCCCGCTGAATATACGGTCCAACAACAGGAATATTACCCGCAAACTGACCAATCGTAACGAGGAAATCACCAAACAGAATGAATAGACCGTATAACTCGACCAAGAATCCGGTTAATGGCCACCGGATCAAGATGAGAATGATACCGGCTGCGAATGCGGCGGTTCCTTTTAGTTTTTGCGGACGGGAGAAGAATGCGATTGTTTTTTGAACGCCGATTATTAGGGTTAGGCCGATTAGGAAGAGGATCTGTGGATGCGTTAGAATGGATTGGGTGGGTTGGATTGGGCTGGGTTAGAGACGTACGTTGCCCATTGCGAGTCTGGAAGTAAGATAAGTTAGCGAGTCCGTTTAACAAGTGCATTTCTTTGCGCAGGCTGGACAAGACATACAGTGATCGATCAAAGAACATGAGTACACCTCCGAAAAGAAATAGGCCACCTAATGCGATGTTAGATATTCAACTGGCGATTCCTCGATAATTGTCGCGTGATTGAGTAAATCATACCAGCAGAGCAGAACACGACACCGATCTCTGTAGTATTTGTTAGTTCGATCCATTTTGAAGTCGCTCTGTTGTTTGTTCACAGGGTGTCCCTTGATTCTTTACCCAGACCCAGGTAGGGCAGATAGGTAGGTAGGGTAAACACATACTCTGGTTCTCGGATAACCACATGCTAGGCATTTTGTGAGATTTGAACAAGTGGGTTGTGATTGAGGAAAGTAATCAAGGACGAGGAGGAGAGTGTATTTGCGCAAGACAAGGAAAAGAAATGAGGAAATCAGACGAAGAGACGAAAGGCTGAAAGTGTCGCGTCAACAATTTCTCCTTCTGCTTTGGGCGATTCTGCCGGTGTCCAGGGCGGTGAGAAGGTGGGTTTAAGCGGCGATGTGAGAACTTCCTTTTTCTCTTTTCCTCCTCTTCCTACTCGAGTGAATCTATCTCACTTTGAGTTATCTACGCAAGGATGTGGCATGGCCATGGGAAATCAATTCATTGCTGACCGGAATTGTCATTGAATCTATCAGTCTAATGAGATGCTGTTTCATACAATTCTGCGTTATGCTTTGTTGCTTTGTCTAAACCCCCTCCCTGCCTAATTATCCATTCAATGGATCGATTTATTCCAACCAACTCGGGATATATGAACATATGGACATGGATTCATGGACACATAGATAGTCACGCCGCGGCGACAGCTTCCAATGGTCGCTGTAACTGACACTCCCTCCCCTGGGGCGTCGGTAGTAGTCGAGTGCATCCTGGCACAAGGCGGAGAAAAGAAACGGTCACGAATAAGCCGGAGCGCTTTCTTGAGCCTGTCTCGAGAGGGACAGGTGGGGTGGAAAGGGCTTGACTGTGTTGGTCGGACATGCTGTAGAAATAGTCAGAATAGATGATCAATGTGATTAATTGAATTGAGTTGAGTTGATCTGGCTGAGATATCACCTTTGCAGATTGTTGTATGTATTTGAATAAAACAGGGAAGCAAGCTAGTAAGCTGTCGAACTTGCTTCCCACCTCATCACAGTCGCATTATTTCAGCACTGTATGAGCTCCTCTTGCCTCGAGATAACTCTCCGGTACACCCTGGGCCAATGTACGAATAACCCCAAAGATCTCCTTATCATGATACCGGAGTCTAGTCTTCGGATCCGTATACGGGCCAGGCAATCCCGTCAAATCGCAGTAGTGACGTTGGTGCGCGGCACTCAGGGACGGCGCGGATTCAATATTCGTATATGTAACAGCAGGCCCTGTAGCATAGGCCCTAGCATTCTTCTCCAAGACAAGGGTTGAGAGATTCTGTGATGCTTGTGCGAGATTCGGTGCCTTCGCGCCAGCTCCTTGACCCTCGGCGGGAGTTTGGGTACCATCGCTGGCAGTGGCCGAAGCACCTGTGAAAGGGGTGGTTGCGCCGGAGTTTGCTTGGGTGGCGAGGACAGAGGCTTCTTTGCGGGAATTTTCGGAGATGATTTGTTTCAAGTTCTTGTTGCGGCGTGTTGAGGGCTTCCATGCAGCGTTGCGGAAGGGTTTGGGGAGGATACCGATGTCGAGCTCGTTGAGGAGTGCCTGGTGGGCTTCATCGTTGGCGGGATTGACAGGAGGCGGCATTATGGTGGTCAGCTGGTGATTGGCTGCAGAAGTGGAAGTGAGGTTGTTGATGGTAAATAACAATCGGGGAGATGCGATGTCAATTGGAAGAGCGAAGAGTGAAGGTCGTCGCTTTGTCGCCCTTGTATAGCGTCATGTGACTGGCTGGGCAGACGCGCCCGCGCGAGTCCGTCAATCTTCAACTTTCGCTGAATTCAGAGAATCAAATACAATCAGTCTGCCATGGTGAGTGGGAACATTCCATTACTTTATACTATATTAGCCTTTCTCTTGTTCAACTGCTGACCCTATTTACAGGAAAGCCCCCACGAGCACCAGCAGTCGGTGCTGTTGTCCCGGATCATCACCAATGTGGTTCGTACTCGACAAGCTCAGAGAAGTGTGGGAGATGAATCAAAGCTAATTCTGCATACAGGAGAAACTGAATGAAGCTGTCATGGTGATGAACAAGAGTCTTCAGGTATGTATTATTCTCTGCTATATGCCATATGCCATATGCTATATCCGATTTGGGTATGAATGTGTGTTGACAACAACCAGGAAGTCAATATTCAGAACATGAATGTCGAGTTGGTTGCTCAGATGTTCAAGAACTACCAGTCTAATGTGCTGTTCCATCTTGAAGGTGTGTATTCATGAGATATGCCTTTCACAGTTTGTGTATATGTCTAGTAGAACTCGAGCTGACCATTTTAGCCACTGATAACCTCAAGAATCCCACTTGAACTGCCTTAGACTGCCTTGGACTGCCTGGTCTAGTCATGAGAAATGATAATGAATACTTTCAAAATGCCAACGTCTATTCTAGATGTAGTAACTATATATTGTAGTAAATAAATAGCCTATAAATATCCATTCTTATTAATATTCCTGTATATCCACTCTGATCTAGTCTGATCTACTCTGCTGCTCTGCTCTGCTCTCCGTCTTGGCGCTTCTCGCCGCAATCCCCCCGTCCGTTCAACCTCCGCCCTTTCATCCTCCTCAATCAATTCCACTTCGCTCTCCTCTCCCAAGGGTTCATCACTCCCTGTTCACCTGGTCATGACCTAAACCCAACTACCCATTCCCTTTCAAACCTCGACCTATCCCGGTGCCCGCTAGCGCAACTCCAGCGCAACTCCAGCGCCGTCACAATGACAATCACCTCGGTGCAGACGGTTCTGCCCGGGCGCTTCGCCGTCAATGCCTCAGAGAGGCGCGTCCAAAAACCTCCTCCAGAGACATTCAGTGTCCCCGACTTTCCTTTCAAGGGTTACCAACAGCCACAACCAGAAGGCTTTGCGCAAAGTCAAGCTAATCCTGACAGCGCCATCGTCATTGACAATGGTAAAGCTCCACCCAGATGAACATACAGTGTCATTCCAGATGAAATAGCTCGAATCGTAGCTAACTGTGCTGCACCTAGGCTCCCACCTCGTCAAGGCCGGTTGGTCTTTCGACAAAGCTCCGCGTTTCGTCCTTCCTCCCGTCATGAGCCGATATCGTGATCGCAAACTGGGTCGTCAATGCCAGTTCATTGGATACGATTCCTATCTCGATGCTACAACCCGCGGCCAGCTTAAAAATGCCTTTGACCCAGGATCCAGTGTGGTCAGCAATTGGGATGTTATGGAGGGTGTGTTGGATTACGTCTTTCTCAAGATGGGCTTGGACGGTTCCAATGGCTGCGTCGATCGTCCAATTTTAATGACTGAACCAATTGCCAATCTCGGATATCCCAGAAGGAGTATGTGCCCTTGTCATCTATGGCTTACCCTTTCACTTCACGCGCTGCAGATACTAACGAATCAGTGATGAATGAGATCTTCTTCGAATGCTACAACGCCCCATCCGTCGCCTACGGTATCGACTCTCTCTTCTCCTACCGCTACAACAAGGGAACAGACGGATTAGTCGTGTCCTCCTCTCATACCTCTACACATGTCATCCCCGTGTTAAACTCGAAACCCCTCCTCTCAAACTGCACCCGTCTCAACTGGGGCGGTCTCAACAATGCCGAGTATCTCGCCAAGTTGCTGAAGCTCAAGTACCCGACCTTCCCCGCCCGACTGTCAGATCACCAAATGGAAGACCTCGTTCATAAGCACTGCTACGTTTCAGAAGACTTCGACCGCGAACTGGGCGGATATCTCGATTGGACCGGACTCGAGGCCCGCGATCATGTTATTCAGTACCCCTTCACCGAGCACATCATCCCCGAGAAGTCCGAGGAGGAGCTGGCCCGTATCGCCGAACGTAAAAGAGAAGGTGGTCGTCGTCTACAAGAGCAAGCGGCCAAGATGCGCCTGGAAAAACTGGTCAAGAAAGAGCAAGAGCTTGAGTACTGGAAGAGCATCCAGGAACGCCTGGCCTCGGAGACTAAGAAGGAAATCCGTCGCATTCTTGAGTCAGAGGATATCAAGGATGAGGCACATCTGGAACGCACAATTCGCGAACTTGAGAAGTCTATCAGACGCTCCCGTAATCGCGACTTGGGTATTGAGGAGGAACAGCAACCCGAGCAAATGACCTTCCCCCTGCTGGACACACCGGATGAGGAGTTGGACGAAGCTGGCCTCAAGGAGAAGCGACAGCAACGCCTCATGAAATCTAATGTTGATGCCAGGGCACGCGCCAAGGCAGAGAAGGAGAAGGAGAAGGCCCGTCGAGAAGAAGTAGAGCGTCTGGATCGCGAGAAGCGCGAGAATGACTTTGAGAACTGGATCGCCGAGCGACGGGCCAATCGACAGGTATGTCCATATCCATACATCCAAGTAGGGTACTACCCTTCCAAGCAATATTCTAACAAAACCAGGTCATCCTCCAAAGAATCAAAGACCGCGACCGCATGAAGGCCGACCTAGGCAACCGCAAATCCCTCGCCAGCCAAGAAAGAATGAGAACCCTAGCCAACCTCGCCTCCGACGGTCCCAAGAAACGCCGACGCGGCGGAGACGACGACGACTTCGGAGCCAACGACGACGACTGGGGCGTCTACCGCACCGTCGCGAAAGACGAACAAAGTGACGACGAAGAAGAGGAAGATCTAGGAGGCATGCTAAACAATCTCGAAGCAGAACTCCTCGAATACGATCCCGAATTCACAGAAAACCACACCCTAGCCGCCCAAACAGACTGGACAAAGAGCCTAGTACACGCTTTCCTCCGCGGACCTTGGCCCTTTGATCCGGAAAGTCAGCGTGAAGCTCACCAGCTTCATTTGAATGTTGAACGAATTCGGGTTCCGGAAGTCGTTTTTAAACCTTCTATTGCGGGAATTGATCAGGCTGGTTTAATTGAAATTGCGGCTGATATTGTTAATCAGCGATTCTCTGGTGTTGAGGATCGATCTCGTTTACTTAAGGATGTTTTCCTTACTGGTGGAAATACGTTATTCCAGGGATTCGACGAACGTCTTCGGAATGAGCTTCGTGGGGTTATTCCGCTTGATGCGGATCTGAGGGTGCGAAGGGCTCAGGATCCCGTTTTTGATGCTTGGAAGGGTGCGGCGCAGTGGGCTGATGGGTCTACGGGTGATTTTGCAAAATCTTCTGTTACTAGACAGGAATATTTGGAGAAGGGGAGCGAGTACATCAAGGTGAGTTCAGCTGAACAAAAATGACTTGTGGAAGACTTTAAGCTAATGATCGTCTGTTTTAGGAGCATGATCTGGGAAATGTTACATGGTGAATTGAAGTGAACTGAATGTTGGAATGTGAATTACTGAAGAGTATTATCAAGATCAGATCAGGCGCTCGGAGTCTTGCAGGGAATAAGATAGTTTATTTTATTTGGTTTGATTTTTACAAGTAATAAAAAGGACCATTGTTTTGTCTCTTTTCTCAATTTGGAGATAGTATTCAATATTCAATATTCAATATTCAATACGGAAATTAGTGCATATTCGACTCTTCGCCTAATTAGTTGTTCAGCACTTTTCAAGGTTGTATAGTTCCAACTTCCTTGCATCGTCTCAACGCCTCATTGTATACCCACATACCCAAGTAAGTATATGAGATTAAACATACTTTGTTTACCTACCCCTGTAATCAATTGACATAATCTAGACACGTCGACTTTTCTATTCTCTACATCCTCCTATTTATTTCGATTCATATCCCAAGTTGCGAACTGCATGATTGGCTGGCCCCTATAAATCCACCGACGAATCATATGCAAGACATTTTGGTCGAGTCGTCTATGGCGAGGGGCTTCTTCACCAACAGCCTTTTTTTTTCGAAAATTAGGGACTTTTATCTATCCGATTTCAAGGGATTTCGTTCAACTTTTGTAGATGATTTAATGCTGATGATTAGGTAATCTTTTATTGCTGAAAAGTACGCTTTGAGGGTTAAGTTCAGTAGTTGTTTATACTGCTTGACACCCCTTTGAAGTCTCAACGACATGTATTTTGAAATTTTGAATGGGGAAAAATCTGCTATCGTTTCAGAAATTAATCTCTATAGCATCTGAGCGTCATTGCTACTGGACTCAACGACTCGTTGAGTTCGAATTCTTAGTTGATAACGCTCATGCGCGTGTCATGTCACTAATGACTGTACGTGAAGAATATCAGCCCACGCGAGATACTGAGCTGGTACTTACCAGTAGCTGCTAGTTAGTACTTTTGTAACAGGTGACAACAGTCATTCAGCTCTACCGATAAGGTGTGCTAGGAGCACACCAAAGCATCGAACAACGGCTGGCCAAGTGTCTCACTTTCATTTCCCCAGGTTTGTACCAGCTTCTAGGTACATAGTCAACGCTACACGATGTTGAGCATAATTTCCAGGGATACTCACTCTAACCTCGTGTCTTCCATCCCTGGCATCAATGTACTCTTCTCTTTTGCAGGGTTAATTTAATTGGCTTAGGGATTATAGCTAAGGCTGAGCGCCACTGTCGATCGCGTAGTGTACTTTGTTTTTGTTTTTGGTTTCCTGCAGGGAGACCCCCGCTAGTGAGTGACTCTGCAGAACTAGTTCGGTTTGGTCGACGATGATTTTTTTTTCTCTCGCTAGAGCTGGCTCTGGCAGCCATTAATTGGTTTGAACATGCGATTCGTACAGATCTGTCAGGAGGATGGGGGTGGTGTGATGTGTTTGTTGAACGATGATGGCCCAATCAGTGTGAAGGTGGACGATGTTGTCAACGTCGAACACTTCCGCCATGTGCCGAGTACTTCTGTTAGCATAATTCAAGCTCTTCGACTTTTCCGAAAGTCGGATCATGTGTGCTCTTCCATGAGTATGGCTTATGTATATTGGATAACTTGGTGGCTCCTTACACGAGGACATGTCATGGCAGTTGGGGTACACGGGTAATTGCTTTTTCAACTCTACTTTTGTCGAGTAATAAAAAAGTGCTTTGACCAGTGTTGAAGAAGTCGGACTTGTCCTATCCGCATACAGAATCACAAAAAGCAAATCCCTTGTACATACATATGAAGATAATCCGGTATAGCTGTGCTTCCCCGGCCTGGCTTCCCACGGTTACTCTCTCAAACTCCCCTCCCTAGCTGTCAAAAGAAATTAGCAACACAAACATCTATAGACATGCAGCACAAAAACAAGCAAGGATGAGAATCAAGGTAACAACAAAGACTCGCGCATCGTTCCGAATTCAGAACCCGAATCCCCCCCTGTACCCCTGCACCATATGATTCACCCAGAACTGACTTCATGCAGAGGCCATCATGACGCATCTGGGGAAGCGGCCTAATTACCCAAAGGCAAACGAGCTCGGAATTCCCTATTCCAACTAGGCCCGGACTGGCCCTGGCGTGCAGATTTGACCACTTTGACTCGGCGCTAGTGATGTTTGTGTCTCATAGTGAGCTCTCGCCTGCCTTGTTCTACTTTTCTTTGCTTTGTATTGATTGTGCCGGGTCATGCTGGTCGCTGTAGACAGATATAAAGTGCGTTCCTGCTGTAGTCGTGCCCTCCCTGACTTTTTCCACTCCTTCGTCTTATTCTATTCAATTTGTACCGCCATCTCTTGCCCTCTTGCTGTCACAGGCTCCCTTCGCCAGCGTCTATCATCATCAGCCTCGAACTATACAAGACAGCAACACGCATCTAAACATCACTTCGTCATTCACCATGCTTTTCTCCACGACCATTTCACGCCCGCTTCAGCTGGCAACTCGCACATTGCAATGGTCTAGTGCTGTAATTGTCTTGGGCCTCACTTCCTACTTCATCAGCCGCGGACCACACGGACAACATCTTCTCTACCAAGAAGTTATCGTAAGTACCAGCCCTGATCTGGACTACACACCTTCTCCATCTAACTGATATATTCCAGGCCACTCTTTCAGTCGTCTTTTTCATACCGGCTTTCATTTCCCCGTTCCTCCCAACGGCACTCAGCAAATTCGTCCTACTAATCGACGTCATCTTCTCCTATCTGTAAAGTTCCCAATCCACTACATTACTACCAATCACTGGTGATTGAGAACAGAACTGACATCTACCAGCTGGCTAACCGCCTTTATTTTCGCCGCCCAAGACTACAACGAGCACTCGTGCTACTTCAGCTCTCCACCCGGTGTAACCTGCGGTCGGAAGAAGGCCAATGAGTCGTTTATTTTCCTCGCCTTGTACGTATCGTGACACAATAACCGTTGTCCTGATCCGATCTATCCCAGCCACTCCCTTCCCCATTCCCCAATCTCATCAATGCAAATTAGACAACCCACCCATTCTGGAAGAATAAATAGCTAATAAGTCCAAATTTCCAGTGTCTTCACTTTCTTCGGCATGTTCCTCGAAGTCGCCGCCCTATGGGCCTACCGCAAAGAAAACAACCCTACTCCCGCCGTTCAGGAGAAGAACGAAGGTCCCCGTACCCCACTGGATGCCCCAGTAGGTCCTGCGCCTGCACAAGCTGTTTAAAAGGGCTTACGATGGTCCCTGGGATGTAATGAGTGCTTGGACACTGATGTCTTCCGGCCCGAGGTATGCCTGCAATATCGTTATTTTTGGATATTGTCTTTTTGCACATTTTGTGGATTGCCTTTTTAGGAGGATCTTCTGATGCTGATGTTGACTTTGGTGTTTGGGATGAACTTATATTAATGTTTTTATGATGTGATTATTTTGGTTGGGTGGATGTGGTTGATTTTGTGATTTCTTCCTCTTCCTCTTCCTCTTCGACCGTCATTTTTTTTTCTTTTGTCTAGTACTACCTTACGATATTTAATTTATGATATTAATTTTGGACTGAATTCTGAAAACATGTTATATTTGAGTAATCTTTCCAGTTTCGTCGATTTTCTTGTATTAGCAGACATAATGATTATGTCTTCTCATAATCGCGGGCTGGCGAGTGAAGTTGTTCTTTTAAGCCGGGAACCCACGCTTTGTTCAATCTATTCGTCCGAGAAAAGTCTGAAATAAATTTACTAAATAGAAACTTTCTATTGAACATTAAACCACAAACAGATCGAAAAATCCCATATATGTAGTCAATTCTAATGAGGGGGGCAAATTCCGACTTTCGAAATTTTCCTTTGCTGCCAGCATCGACTCGATATATATTGACAACAGGATAGACTTCAATTGTTCAGTGAACCTTTAAATTTCGAAACCTTCCGAAATCTGTGAATAAATGATTCCAAATTTTGGTAATTAGATGGATGACGTGAATTTCTTTATTTTGACTTTGAATTTCAAGAACAAATGAGAGTATTCTGATCAGATGGTTTTTCATTTGCTACTAAAAAAGTGTATGCAGTGGGATTTGCTACACCATATTCTTGGGAATCGGACTTGGCAATGAGCCAAATTCCCCCTTTGATCTCTCCAGAATATGCTCCTGACTCTCGTTGTCACTTTCTTGTAGAATAGTTGTTCCCATTCCCATGCCCCCCTTTTTCCTCTGACTGTTATTGTGTTCTGGGCCCGTCCCGTTCATATTTTGTAATTCGTGTGGAGTTCGCCCTGTGGATCCCTTGTAGTTCGAGTTTGTGCTTGATCCAAATCGGCGAAAGAAGGGGAGTGGCTTCAAAGAGGAAAGGGAACCGGCGACGAGACCTAGATTGAACTCGATTGCCATCCAATAAAGTGAGGATGCAGAGTCGACTTGTTTGAAATGTTAGTATAGCTGAAAAATGAATTTGGAATCGAGGGAAATTTCGTACAAGTGAGATCAGTGGTTCCATGGCGGAGATAATCTAAGGTACTGAAACGGACGACAGGCGCAATGCACGCGATTATTCCTAATTTTTGAATTAGCTTGTAGATGAGTTATCGCAGTCGGGACTTCAAACCTGATCCGAAGATGGCCATCAAGGCGATGATTTTCCTCGTGGGCATGTTCAAGCCACACAGAATCACCATAAGGCGCAAGCAGGATAATGATATCCGAGACGAACATCAGTACAGCCTGGTATAATGTGATTTGAAACAATTTGTATTGGGAATAGCATTTGGCAGTCGTGATAGTCAAGTCGAAGGCAGCCCTTTATCGTTTCAGTATAGTCGCGAACGTAAGGGGGTAGAGGAGTAATTACCTGGCTGGATCACACTGAAAGGCTAGCACAAAAGAACCGGATATCAAAAAGAGTACTTGAAATATCATCATACCCGTAGTGAGCCATTTCATCCATGCTGAGATAGCAGCTCGTTAGTTTGGATCAAATATACTAGCCTAGTGATCAAGCCGGAAGCAACTAACCTGTGACGAAAATTCGGCGCATAAACAACAGCAAACTAATCTTCACTGACATTGAGGCATAAAGATAAATGCACATGGCCGCATAGTAAAGCTGCCAACGTCATTGTTAGAGGCTTGTATCGATTCGAAACAAATACTTCACAACTCTACCTTTAGCCATGTTGCTCTATACTCGGGAGAGACTTTTACAAAATGTCGCCCTTCTCCACAATATACCACAGCGACACCTAGTCCATTGAAACATTGTGTGATAAGCTAAAAGGTTTGATGGTAAGTTTTGGTGACTGTGATATTGGTAATGAAATGAAGTGTAGCATACCAGGGCAACGCAAACAGCAATATCATCCGATCCAAACCGCTTCAATATGGCCGAGCGCGTATAAAGCTGATCAAACTATTAGCTTAACGCTTCCGAAATTATCTTTTGATTCACGAGAGTCTTACTCGCAAGCCGCAGACAACCAGCGATAGAATACCCGTTCCAATGATGAGACCAGATGAAAGCGACTGTAGGTACTGCTCGTCCGACGCAAGACCTGCCCCACTCCCAGAGACCGACATGGGAATTGATAGCCACGAAAAGTAAGTTGCTAGATTGAACAGAAGGTCGAACGCGGTTCTTTAAGATGAGTAAACCGGGCCTGGCCAGGAACCCTGGGTCGAGGCCCTACATACGCTATGTTTGAGCCATCGGGGAAAGCAGCTTCACAACCGACATTCAGGTAACCTGACTAACTAAACCTGGGATCTTCGCGTAGATCGCTAATCTGACGTTGAAATCCTCTGACTAGAATTACGAAGATCCGTGGGGCAAAGCTTTCATCGTAACTTTGTTTCCTTACCCGCACTTCGCACGGCCACTAATACCGGTCCAGTGGGGAGACCGAATAAGCTACACTAGAATTGGTTTAGTAGCCACCGAGACGAGGGAGGCAAATTACGCCTTATTGCCAGACAAAGTCTGAGCAAACTCGTATCCCATTGATCAAGTTCCAGGATTGCAAGTTTTGATGTGCTTTCAGGGGCTCATCTGCCGTGTTTGCCGTTTCGCTGCTTCTTTTGGTGCCAAAGAATGGGTTGAAAGGATGATGGCTTGAACTAGCTCGCTAGCTGCATGTTGCTTGTCGGGGAGTTTCCGCTGTCAGAAATTTTGAGCCAAAAAGGTTAGAGGAAGTGTCGGCTCTGTTGTGCATACCTTTGCACAAGACTTACGTTGCTATGTATGTGCTCGATAGAGATAGTTGGGATTACAATCTGCCCACTGGTAGTTACCAGAGACTGCTTGCTAGGAAAAACAGAAATAAGGTCTAGCTAGCTTTATTTCGTCAAGGTATATACACGGGCAATACTGACAGCCGGTAAATACATGGAGAAGCACCCTCGAGTCCCCGGTATTGCCAATTCAAATACACAATTCTCTGCTCCCCCAGCCGATCAAACAACGCCCATTTACCGTTTGGGGAGCAAGAGGTACCTCCCTGTCATGAAATATGATTTGAAGTCGAGCGGACCTCAAAGCTTGGCGGACCTTTATCGCAAAGGGGTTTAGCGAGTTAGCCTAACTTTTAAATCGCCTCGTATGCTTCGTACTCCTCCATACTAAGAATAAATACCAACAATCTCGCAGAGGACAGACCAAGCGAATCTGACGAGCCCGTTTCAGAGGAGTGGGGCGGAGGTTGAACGTTTCAGGCGACACTTCTCATCAATCAATATGCTGCACAATCTTAGAAGTCGCATATGGAGTAGGCCTGGAACCAATCGCGTGAAAATTCAAAGAGATCATCAAATGCACACCAAATAAAGTCATGGTAAAAATTTGCCAGGGATTTCGTTTGTCGGGGTTGGCTCCGAAATAGCCAAACCGTTGGCTTCCACGAGGTGTCCCGCTGGTGGCGCGGCACAAACGAGAACAATGGCTTTATGCATTTCACAAGGCTGGTATCACCCGACACTATACCTGGTTAGTGAAGGCGGGTAAACACTATGCGAATTCAAGCTAAAAGGGGCTCAAAGCCTATATATTTTGCAAGTCTATATGTTATTGACCGAAAGCTGGCTGGTACTTGATTTCTGCATATTTTGCTCACCACAACGTACCTACGCTCATCCTTAGGTAGGTATGGCTTCACTCAAGCAGGAGTCGGACCACTTCAAGGTATTAATTGCGGGCGGAAGCCTTGTGGGTCTCGGTTTGGCCCTCACGTTCGAACGTGCTGGCATCGACTACGAACTTTTTGAAAAAGGGGATTTTGCGCCACAACTGGGAGCCTCTATTGGACTTCATCCACACTCGATCAGAATCCTAGAACAATTAGGGGTGTGGGCCGATATTGAAAAGCAAGTCGTGCCTCTGCAGGATCGGAACCATTATGACGAAAATGGACACTGCTTCGAAGAATCCGACGTCCTAGAGCATATTCAGAGAATGTACGTTACTCAACTAACACCTATCAAGGGCAAGAAAGTAGCTAAAAAAAATATAGTCTAGGTCGTCCCATCATATTTATGGAGCGATGCAAAGCTTTAGAAACGCTTTATAATCATGTCAGCGACAAGTCAAAGTTACATGCCCATAGAGCTGTTGTTTCATACGAGGAAACAGCCGAGGGCGTTATCGTTAGCACAGATGATGGTGCGCAGCACCACGGCCATATCCTCATTGGCGCAGACGGTATTCACAGCAAAGTGAGATATCTGATGGCAGAAAAGATCAGCAAAACAAATCAAACCCTTGCCAAAGAAATCACAGAAGGTTCGTTTCTTCTGCTCATACCCCCCGAGATGATTTTCAGTCGATAACAGGCCCAAAACAGCATTTTCAAGCGAATATAACTGTATTTTCGCTGTCTCCAGAAATAACCCCGAAAAGCAGTTTTTACCGGATGCGATGGTCCACAATGTGTATTGCCACAACTATTCTGCAGTTTCAGCCGCTGGTGTGCATGGGCTGGTGTTTTGGTTCCTTTTCATGAAAGCATCTGCGTCCACTAGAACGCCTAACTGCCCGAGATTTACCGATGACGATGCAGAGGAATGCATCAAAAAGTATGGTGATTCTCTAGTGGGTCCAGGCTACACCATCAAAGACCTTTGGGATGCTCGAGTCAAAGCTACAATGGTGCCTTTGGAAGAGGGTGTCATCAGCAAATGGAGCCATAGCCGGGTAGTTCTGATGGGTGATGCAGTGCACAAGGTCAGTTCTAACCTTTATGAAATCGGAAATCAATGACTGTCAACTGATATTATTCATAGGGTACAGTGAACCCCGGGCTAGGAGGAAATTTAGCCTATGAGGGCATCGCTCGTTTAACCAATGGCCTGGTGCCATTGTTGAAAGAGAGCCCCAATCCATCCCTTGAGCAACTGAGTCAGGTTTTCGACAGCTATGTAGCTGGCCAGAAACCTCGAGCAGAAACAGTAGTGGATCTTTCCGGCCAAATCACTCGCTACGAAGCACAGGATACCTGGATTCTCAAATTCGCAGCCAAGAATATTGTGCCTTGGGTCAGTGACAATCTTAAGGCCAAACTATATGCTAGCTTCTCAAGGGGAGGCCCTTGGTTGGAATATCTCCCGTTGCCCGCGATGGACAAAGATCTGGTAAATACTACAGAAGACGGTCGCAGAGGTTTTCCTTCACTGATGATTGCAGGTACGCTCTTAGTAGGAGCATCTGTGTTCTTTTGGAGGAGATGAATAGCCCTAGATCACTAATGTAGCTACATGTAGCATACGTTGAATAAAACAGTAAATGAGAAACCACAGACTTGTTTAAAGATACAAATGAAGAATCTTCGGAATATTCGCCTGAATTTCTATTTGAAGCATCTAAAATTGTACCTCAGGCAGAGGGAATGACAGGCAAGAGAAGGTAGTTTTCGTAACCGTCGAAATGTATGTTGTTGACCCCGGAAAATTTGTGGGCAGGTCTGAGGAACAAATCATGGTTAGTATAAACTCATCCAAGAGTCGCAATCTGAACATACCGGTCAATTGGAGAATTGTGTTTGAAGAGGCCTACTCCAGGATCTGTATCCTCCGCCGATACTTGCAGAACCAAATAACCTCCTTTCTCAACGACGACATTGGTTGGCCACAACTCCACGTCAACTTCATAGATTACTCCATTTTGAACAGGCTGAACATCTGAAGATCGGTATTCTCGCCGAGGTAGATATGACCTATGGTAAGGGCTGTCCTCGTTCACTTTTCGTAGGCTGGTCCGCAACCAGCCTTTTGTGACTGGCACCGCGTCCCCTGAAGATCCCGTGTAAGGAATTTCTACCCCAGTGGCAGTGAAGTGTCGCAAAGTCAAGAAAAGATCTAGTTCGAGGTCCTCGGGTGGTGGAACGACATGGCTATCAACCGAAACGGCTAGATGGGCCACGACGTGGCCTGTAATTTCGAGGTCTGAGTCGTTGGGTCGCATCTTGAATTCGAGTAATCTCTTTCCTGCTGCTGAGCAATCACCTGCATCATAAGAAAGAGTTTGGGTTAATCCAGCAATGCTTTTCTGCAGTGAACCTTCCAGAGCCGATCCAGGCGTCAAGAAAAACTTGGTATGCTCTGTTCTGGCTATGGGCCACTCAAACTCGTCTCGTCGAGGGAAAGTCAACTCTCCCTTAGGATTATCGAATCCAACATTCCCTTTCCTCAAGCAGATACTCACCGGTGGGATTTTGCCACTCTTCCATCCGGCATAATCATCGTCCTTGAGAAATGCGTCCATGAAGCTACGGTGAACCTCGACTTCCTCGTCATAGTAAAACGGCAGGTCGTGACGTCCGACAATGAATCGCAGAAACTTTTGCTTCGAACCTGCCCAAGTATATCCCTCCACATTGCCACGCAAGTGCAAGGTTATACCACCCCAATTCGCGACGCTGAGGAGTGGGACTTCGATATCCTCAAGGCGGAACGTCCTCGCCGCGTGGTATTCGTCGTCCAAAAATGGGTTGTCGGCATTGTCAACATTCTGATCACGGCAGTTCTGGGCAAGCTCAGCAGCATCCAGGTCTCCTTCGATAGTATCTTCGCCCCACCGTGACTTCGAGCGACCGGGTCGACCATATTGGTTCGTGATGACCTGCCGATTCCACCAGAAGTTGATAAAGTTGTTCGATAAGATACCACCATGGCGACAACGATCACGGTAGTAGTCGGACATTCCTTCATGAGGTACAATAGCAGCGAGGCCCTTCGGGCGTTTTGCAGCAACGCGCCATTGGCTCCCTAACGAAAACACATCTAAGTCAATGACCTTTCCTAGAGGCAGAGGTGGAAGAGGAGTTGAGAGTGAAAGCTGCCTTACCTGCAAAGTAGCTCACGCCTAGCAAGCCGACCTTTCCGCTGCACCATCCCTGCACGGCTGTCCACTCGATGAGATCGAAAAAGCTGTTCGCAGTGCTGGCTGACATCGTATCCAGCAAGCCAGGCGACTGGCCTAGACCCTGTTCATCGGCACGGACAACCACATATCCCCGCTGAGTCCAGTAAACAGGGTCTGGAGTCTCCCAAGCCGAATACTTTGATTTATGAGTGGGGTTGACCTCGGAGAAGGACTTCTGGTGAAAGCTGGGTCGAGTTGAAGATTAGTAGTTTGCATTTCCCATTTTCAGTTCGCGAGTGAGAGATACTTACTCCCCGTAGTAAATGTCCTTTCCATAGGGACCATAAGTGACAAGACTAGGGTACTTGCCCTGGGCTTTGGGTCGATAAACATTGATACGAAGTACTCCCCCGTTCCATTTGAGAGGAACGCTGGCATTTTTCTCAAAGATCAACTGATTCTCCTCATCGTGGAAGACTTCGCTAATATCTCGGATTTGGTTCGGCATTTTGAATTGCGATCGTAGGAACCGACCGTAAAAAAGAAAATGAGGAAAAGGTTTTTTTTATCAATTATAGCTGGACATGAATCAATATGGATATTAAATTTATATTCCTTACCCAAGTCGACCTTTTTGCTTCATCAATTATCCGTCGTGGGATACCACAAGCCTCCATCGACTCCCCCGGTGGAGGATCCACTTCCCCCATGCCTTCCGGAGGGGGCCCCGGGGGAGTGAATGCAGGGAACCCATTGAGAAGACTCTGCTCTAATTTATGATTCTTCTAGTATTTGCTCGAAGTCAAATTACTAACGAATACAAAATATTCCCACCAACATCAAAATAATTTCATGACGTTACATCTTTTCTCAATTCAAACTTATCACCACTCGCTACCAATACGATATCTAGTTAGGCTAGGATAAAATTTCCCCAGAGTTCTTTCGTAGCTCGTCACAAAAAGCTTTAAATTATTACACGGTGTTAGTTTCTGTTGGTGGCAGAAATCATGCTCATTCAATTTCGATAAACTCACTGAATTTAGTCGCACGCCGTTAAGCATGACATTGACGAACACATATTCGCCAGTACTTGCACCGTTTGGACGTTCAGCTGGGTCTAGATGTCTATTGACAGGTCGGTGGGGAGGAACCCGTCGGTAGGTTGTCGGCCAGTCAGGAGGATTGGGGCCGGCTGCTTGGCGGCGATTGAATTGGATTGGAAGGGCGTCGCTGCTACCGACGATTCGAATATGACGACTAGACGGTGCAGAAACAATTGTGTTTGTAGAGGTTTGGGTAGCCATGGCTTGTCCTGAATTGAGGTATCGTAGGATAATAGGAAAGAGTAGAGCTGAGCCATTGCTTTTCCGAGGATGTTCTCAACCAAGTCTCCTTTTATGACCATCGGCTATGGGAGACTGGTATGTATATGGCTTCCGGTGGGGGAAGCAGTCAGCAAATGGAGAGTTCGGCAATTCGCTAATTTAATCGAGACTCCGGACTTCCGAAGGGATTCAAGATAAACTCCAGTTAAAAGGAAATATCCCCTATGCGTGAAGACAGCTTAGAGCTATAAAGGAAAAAAGCCGGCCTTGCCTTTGATCAACGAAAAAGGGTTGCTTGATTGATCCTAGTGAGATGTGGTCTTCAGATTCCCATTTGAAACGGGTGTGCGCCGCAGCAACAGACGGCAGAACATCCAATGTCCGGTTCATACAAAGCCAGTTGAAGAGCTTACATCAAAGCATACTCGACCAACGCGATGATGTTCTGGAAATTATTTTGGCAAGACCATTCACCACTGCCATGGAGGGTGAATTGGAATTTTCCCTTGCCGTTTCTGCAATGAGACAACATTACGATGCCATCGATTTCGATAGTGCGATTTCAAATGAATATAGAATTGCAAGAAACCAGAACAACATAGAGCGACGTGTAGGTCATGGTGTGGTTGTGATTCGACCTACTACGCATACACGGTTCTATTCCATCATTTCTGCCGTGGCATGTTCCATTTCAGCGGGAAATACTTTCATTCTCGAGGTATCTATCATAATTAATTTCGAAAACTTCTCTTGGATAATGGTTTTCTGACCCTTGCTCATAACAGTGTGGTAGCGACCCCCTTGATTCTCTGCTATCGTCGCTGTTTCGTTGCCTGGATTGGGAGCTATATGGCTTGGCCGAGGGCCCTATTACTTCCCCGGAAATTCTCTCCGAGGCACTTTTCATAGATCAGATTGGCACGGCAGATTCGTCTAACTCTATCAAATCTGATAATTGTCTTCCCTCGATTGCCATCGTTGATCGTACTGCAGACGTGCCGAAGGCTGCGAGCCAAATTCTGTCTGCTTACGTTGCATTTTCTGGACAGTCACCACATAGCCCGAGTTTGGTGATTGTGAATGAATGGGTCAAAAAGGAGCTTCTTGATACGTTTTCGCGCGAAATGATCCGCAGTCATCGCGAAACTAGATCGAGCTTCGTCGATGATCCTGAATGGAAGACCGCCGTGGATCATGCCAAGGCGAAGGGAAATGCTTCAATTATCGATCACGATTTGTGCATCATTGATGTTTATGACAGGTAAGAAAACGAAAATCAAGACAGATCGAAATTAATCTCTGACTCGGTCTGCCTCATTAGACTTTCTCCACTGGTCACTCAAGCAGTTGGCCGGCAGTGCTTGCTCCTAATCACAGTGACTAGCCTATCAGATACTGTAATCGCGCTTTCAAACTTGTTCGTTCTTCCTCACGATAAATAAAGCCCGTCACTAATCCTTGCAGGCCGGAATATCTTACTGCATATCATTTTGCCGAACCTGATGCTGGGAAGTTCTTGAGCCAGCATGTCAACAGCCATTGGTCTTTCGTCAATCATATTCCTGCACAGATCCTTGGTAAGCGTCAATTGAGAACTATTTCAATGGTCTCACATTATCTTACGTACTTCACTGACACTAATTTATGTTCCTTCATCATCAGTGGGACCAGCCCTTCCCCTCAACCAAGCTAGCTTTTCACTTGGGCTACGCTACACCACACAGATGCTTTCTAGGCCGAGACCCGTTATGATCAAACATACGGGTGATTTTGATCTCGAATTAGATGATTGGAAGGACCCTCACTCTATCAAATTGAATCTCATCCGAAGGCGCGAAATGCAACCTCTCAAGGAGACCGGCCAAGGGCCTGGCACTGCGATCGGATTTTTTGAGCAAGGTATTATGGTAGGTGCGCTATTCATAGTACTTCCGGTTCTATCAATCACCGGGTACACCGGGTGGGTTCTTGTTCGCAGATTTCTGCTACCAGGTCTGGCTGGAGGATTTTAGGCTTTTTGAGAGTTTCGGTGCAATGCCATCGGATGTGACTGTAGCAGTGTGAGAGATAGTGGCCTAGGAAAGTTTCATACTCAGCTCTGGAACCCCTAAATTAATGGGAAAATACCCAAGTATATAATCAGAGAATTGAATGATACAGAGCCAATTAAACTTTCGGAATAATATCATAAAGTGAAACTCATGGCCGAGTAAAATAAAAGACATCTGCGGGAGTGCGGGAGTAGGATGAATAACGTAGACAATGACGGTCACATATAACTTGCGTTTTGCAGGAAAAGCCCGTGTAGTTTAAACCTGTTTTTGAAATGTTTATGGAGAGTATCATGTAGCGGAGTGAGTTCCTACTTGACTTCAGTACACGATTGAAATCAGATTAGACAGTGTCTAAGGACCTGATTCGATAGCAAAATCTGGGGCCTTGCGAGTCGCCTAGCCATGAAGCGGTGGAATTATACTATGACTGGGATAGTTGGATGTCAAAGAGCTGCAATTCATGACATAGATACATGCAGAGACAAGATAAATTGGCTCATATAACACTGCCGTCCCACACTACTTCGATAGAATCATTCAATCAGTCTACCCAGGCCCCGATTTTATTGGGTCACATCACGAGGCAAAGGGAAAAGACATAGGCCCGAATGCTACTTCGAACAAGGCTACTCATCAACAGCCCAGCGTTGAGTGAACTTGCGAAAGCTTTTTCCGAAGAAGTAAACCACGAAGCCAACTGCGGTGAGGACTCCAATGACAATAGCGCAAATGTCTAAGGCCCCATCATAGCCCGACGCTCGAACAAAAGCCGTCGTTCCATATGAGATGCCAAAAGAAATAAAACCTCTCCCTGTAAGGTAGGGTTAGTCGCTATGGAACCAGATATGAGTAGCAAAGAAGCCTTACCAGCGCATAAAGCAACCATTGCTACATGGCCGCGTTGAGGATAGCAATCCATTGTATACACGAATCCAAGAACGACTATGCTGACGAAGCTATAGAAAAGGGCATTCATTGTGATGACAATCCCTGTCCAGGCCCAGTCCTCGGGGTACTGGCAAGATCGGCCATAAATCACACATGAAACTATTCCCACCACAGCGGGAATCAGAGCAGGGATAAGTCTGTACTCGGGCTGTATGATTGTAAGCAATTTAGAAACAGAGCTACGGGGAAATATGGGATGGCAAACCTCGCTGACACCATTGTTTCTCTTTGTAAGCATTCTTAAGATGAGATCACTGCCGTATCCTGCAATTGGCTGCACAACGAATGCAACCACCGCCTGGCCACCCATCACGAATCCCAGGTAGTTCGGATTGAAGTTATATGGAGGCGAGATCAGAACCTGGGCGAAAACAGCAGACATAAGGATATAAGTGCCCAAAAGTGCACCACTGCATAGGACTAACCAAAATACACCTGGGAAAAAGAGAAGCTGTCCCAGGTGACACCAAAATCTTGGAACCTCTTTCCATTGAGGCTTGACAGCACCCCATGGTTTCATATCCTTCCAGAATGATCGTGGCTTATAGTTGACGAAATCCAGTGCTCGTCTTTGGGAGGCTGTGATCTTCCCATCTGTAGATTCATCACTGCCACCAACTATAACATGGCAAAAGAATATCTGATCAGCAAATGGAAGTTTTGGAGAAGCTTGAGAAGTACTAACAAAAGCTATCCAGATCTCTGTCATATTTGGTTTCCGGAACGAAAAGAATGGAAACCAAAAATGTGAACCCAGTGATAATGGCGAAGATTCCATACCACCACCTCCATCCTAAATCAGTGCTGATATAAGACGAGGCTATAATGAAGACCGCAGTTCCAAGGGTCTGTAAAGAGCAGAACCAGGCGATGCGATTGCCACGTTGATGCAGAAAGAATGTTTCCTGTTGGGTCGGTCACTACCGTGTCATGCAGAGATGATTCGAGTCGAACGTACCTCAGCGATCAGAACACAAAGCGCTTCACTTTGGCCTGCGGCAAGTGCCATGAAGTCACGACCCCCTATATGGGACCCCAGACTTCCTGAGTAGGAGCACCAAATTCCGCCGGCAATCATAATCAAATTTGAAGCTAGATAAACTGGGCGGCGGCCGACGGCATCTGCGATTGGCATGGCAATTAAATTACCAACCCCCATGTAGAAGGATGGCCATGTCACCAAATCATCAACACGCGGATCATTGTCGTAGAATTCGTTGAGCTGAGGAACCAAAACACCAATTCCACTGGCGAGAAGGTTACCGGTCATAGCATCTAATGAGTCGTGGATGTCAGATCATCGATATCGGAAACAAGGGAATGGGGGATCTTAACGAGCAGCACGTACAGAGAGCCACAATGATCAAAATGAGCCATTTGTGCCATTCCGGCAGATTCAGGGGATCTATCTATTTCATTAGAGGCAGTGCTTCTTATGCCTTGGCGACCCAGTCGTCAGCACTCACCTTGAGGATCCGCCGTCGGTCGGGGGATTAAAATGATCTCGCCATCCTCGATGAGATTGACAGTACCAGTGATGCGAGGTTCTGGTTTGAGATTGGTCTTTGGGTCCATGAACTCTGTGAAGCTCTGGCGCGGTTTGTCCTCGGTGATATTCATACTGGAGAAAGATAAAGAGGGTATGGATAAGTGATGGTCAGCTGTATCCTTGGGGCATCATCGACCCCTTGGTGCCGGACCAACACTGATATATCCCAATATTTCTGCCATATGGAGGACGAGCTGGAGAGGGGGGAGGGTTGCTGGTAGTAGAAGCCACCCTTCGGAAGTTAGCGTCGGGAGCAAGATGATCCCCTAGCGGCGGGAGATGTGGGGGATAAACCTTTTTTTCATCTTCCCCAGACTTCCGCGGGGCAACTACGATGAGATATCTTTCACAACCGATTACATGAAAATCGGAACGAGTTATTTCTGTGCTCACTGCAATTGAATGGCCTTCTAGATTGACGGCATGATGGCCAGCAACCCCACCTCTACGCGGAGAATGCCACGAAGCTGCACAGAATGCGCGAGAAGGAAGATAAAATGTGACCACGAATATCCTTGTGGTGCTTGCACACGTCGCGGGCGGGCTGGAGCATGCATTCCCCCGGAATCTAGCCCCCAGACAATATCCCAGTAGGTTGGATCCGATGCGCTACGGCAGTTGGTGGCGTACTGTCCTATACGGTCCCCCAGTCTGACTGGCATTCTGTAGTTCCGATCAGGCCGATCCTGACAAATTGACATTACAGCATCGGATAGCCATACTCGAAGCTCGGTTAGGAGAATCGAGTTCGACTATCCAATCAGGAGACGCACATTCAAATCCGGAAGGCTTGTTGGTTATGCTCGAGTCGCTTTCGCATGGAAAGCCCCCTACCCCCACCTGTCTACCTGAGAAGACTTCCATTGCTCTGCTCTATCAGCCTGGACGTCCGGTCTTTCTGATGCTTCTGCCCGATCGTGCTTCTGGTCAGCATATCCTGGAATTCGCCCTTGCAAATCTGACATGGATCCACTGCGCTGTGCGGACCAAGGTATTCCTGCGGGAACATGATCTGTTTTGGGAAGCCGTTGAGAATAACAGCAATAATGGTGTTGCGCAAGACCACGGATGGCTCTCGGTATATTTCAGTCTCCTGACTGTAAGTATAATGTCCAACAGATTATCGAAATTTTGCCTCATGATAGCTGAGACGTACATAGGTTGGACTGTTATATATGGACCCAGAAGAGCGACCAGTCTTATCACGACTCAAGCACTTCGAAGAAAATGCGAGCCAGCCAGATCTAGGCAAGGAGCGTGGTAGGCATATTGCCCGTATGTGGTATGAGGCCTCAATAAAAGAGCTGGAAGCATCAAATCCTTTGACCAATGCAAACCTGAAGACAGTCCAAACAGTGGCCATATTAACTCTGGCGCACAACCATTTTGGTCAAATGGAGCAAGAATATATACTTTTGGGACTCGCAATAAATACGGCTAGGGCACTAGAAATGCATCTTCTGGCTTCAGAGGATCGATTTTCACAGCGATTGGCGTCACATCCAAACTGGTCTGATCGGGAAAGTCGCCAGCTAGGGCGTCGCCTTTGGTGGACACTCGTTATCTGTGATTGGTAAGAAATGAATATCACTGTTATCGTTCTATTATTATCCTGTTCTTATTTACTCACATCGAACCAGGCTTGGCCTTTTCACACGTCCGTCATCTATCTCCCCCTCGACTTTCAATACAACATTAACGCCACAGCCTTGTGACAATAACGACCTCCTTTTAGAAAACGAAACTCCAGCATGGCGGGAAATACCTGCTCTGAGGTACCTTGTCAGAATGTCCCAGCTCGCCAGTGTTATTTACATTAACGTAAAAGCACCCCGCGACCCAAATACTGATCGGTTCGCCATGGTTCTCAACCAAGTTGAAAAAATCGAAGAGTCAATGAGCTTTCGATCAGTATCATCGTCAGAGGGCGCCCCTAGCTGGGCTTTCGCACAGGAGTACATGCTCAGTCACACAGTCCAACTGCTGTCGGTCACTATAGCTCGCGCCTCCTTGGTGATGTGGCTAATGGGCCGACAAAATACAGAGTCAATCATCGAGAGAGGACTCCAGAGCGCTTTGAAGATCCTTCATATGCGTCAGCAGCCAGTTCCACGTCTCTATCAATGCCATTGGTAAGATTTTTCTTTTCATTTGCACATGACAATGAACCTCCTCGTTGACATTACCTTCTCAATAGGGTTATTCCGGCAGCGACTTTAGCTGCGGGGGTGTTCTTAGCCATCCATCTGATTTGTTTCAAAGAGGCTACAGTCTCTACACAGGTTACGGAGCGTCGAAGGTTGATCCGCTTTTGTATCGGTGCCATACAGTATCCTAATGCTGGCACTCCTCTTGCCATTCAAGGATCACAAATGCTCGAAATCCTGCAACAAATAGAGCTTCACAGTCCGAATGTTGCCTCGACTGATAAAATGACGGTCATTAATTTGTTGAAAATGGCCTTCCAAGGAGAAGGGCCTTCCTTCGACCCTATCAATGAGTATGGTACTATGATGCCTACAAACTTGGATCCATCAGCAGACGAGCTGAATCTCCTGTGGCCACCCACCATTGGAGATTTCAGTCTCGATGAGCTACTCCCAGACTTGGACTGGGGCCAAGTAGAAAATCTGTGGTATACTTGAAATTAAAGTATACTAACATGCTCCTACCAAAGGCCATTTTGTATATTACATATCACGTTTTACTGATTGGGCGACTCGAAATAAAATCCACATAATTTAGCGAAACGTATACATCTTCTCGTACTTTCAAAAAGACATTTATTTTTTGATCAATTTAGGGAGATCCTTCTTCAATTGACCATCACAAATAAATTGGTACATAGCAATTTGCAAATTCTTTTTGCCGTCAATGTGGATGGCAAAATTTCAGAAACTTCGTAGCATTCTTGGGCTTCCTCTCTAGTAAGGCTTGACACCCGCGAGTTGAAGCAGCCGATCCGTCAGAATGGGCTTCTCGAGAGGCTCATCTCGTTCAAGTGGATCAACCTTCCCATCCACCATTGCCTTGCCATGGCTGTGAATGTTACAGTGAGGCCAGTGAGTGGTGGTCTCCCAGCGGTGGAAGATCTCTGCCTTTTTCTTCAGGTCCTCGGGAGTGGCATGAGAAGCAGGCGTGTAACAAGCGTAGATAATAGTGCGGATTTCATCGCTCTCTGGAAACTTCGCATAATGCATGGAACGCGAATCCCAGAGAATCAAATCTCCGGGTTCAGCACACACCTTGATAAGCTTGCATCCTTGCTCTTCATACCACTTAACGTGATGCTCCTTAAAAGGATAGAAGTCATAATGCTTTGCCCCAATACCCTGAGTGCGGTCAGGAGGATTGAGATCGAAAAATCGATCAAAAAGCTTAGAGGATCCCTCCATAAGCATCAAACCACCATCCTTAGGACCGGCTTCGCTAAGGTTGATAATACCTTGAACGCAAGAAAGACCTCTTCTTTCGGGGGCCTGATCGACATGGGGCCAAGGAGACCACTCAACGTCGGTCCGGCCAGGGAGGGTAACATTGATAGTGTCGAAAGATACCAGCAGTTCGTCGGTTCCCCAGATTTTGGTGAAGGCATCAAGGACTTTTGGTTCCCTTTGCGTGAAGTTAGCATTTCACATTTCAAATCATTGGTTCTTTCTTCTATAACAAACTTACATTCGTGCATCCCAAACATATTTTTCGTGGGCGGCACAATAGTTCAAGTACATGCCTGCCTTGAAACTCTGTGGTAGGTTCTCTGCAGTCCATGTGCTGCGATCATTAATGTCGAAAGCAGTATCAAAAGACTGCACCCAATCAAGGGCTTTGTTGCGATACTTCAGTGCCTTTTCGCGGGGAATGACACCCTTCAAAACAACATATCCTTTGCTATAGAAGTCATCGCGCCAATCGCCATAAGAGGTGTCGGCGTTTTGATCGAGAATTCCGGGCGCCATAGTGGAGATGAAGATGCTATTTTGCGAGATTGATTGATATGTTGGAACTTTCAGCTTGCTGAGTTATGATTCCAAGAGTCAGTGATAGAGACCTATTGATTGAAATTGTTGTCTTAAATAGACATCCTCCAAGCCAGGAGTCAACATCCTGTTTGACTTATCCTCGCCACATTTCGGCCGCGACGGCCGAGCTCGTCCGTTGTCCATCGAAAGCCGGACCCCAGATTACCCCAGATTTCATTTTCAATGAAACCTGTGATCATTTCTAAGCGATGAAAATTCTTGTCCTCGGCCCCTTTCCCGCAAGATTGGCTTTCCCCCCGTCGGGATTTCCGGTGGGGGAAGAGCCGCTCGGGGCGACCCCGAATATCAGACTCCTACTTGCCAACCAAGAAAAAGGTATAACATCACCGATTAAAGCAAGCATCTATGCTGATATTTGAAATCACATATTTTGACGATCTGTCCATCCGATTAGACTAAAGCCGCTCATTATTCTCCCTCTCAGAATGCCGCCCCCCGCTCAAGTTGCCAATCTCGAAATAAAGCCGCCCACGGTCGGTCACAATGGGTATCAGGGTTTCAATCCTCGCACCGAAACTCTTCCCAGGGGATGGAACGGCTTCAACTCTCGTGCTCTTAGTGAGGACATGATTGTCCATCATGACGTGGCGATCCGAGTCCGTGATGGCTGCACCCTCTATTGTGATATATATCGTCCCGTGACTGAGGAAAAAGTACCAGCAATTGTCGCGTGGAGTCCTTTTGGCAAAAAGCACAACGGCATCAACATGATGAAAAAGGTCCGATGGGGAGTTGGTGTTCCGGACGGTTGTTTGAGTGGCTTGGAACGATTTGAAGGCCCAGACCCAGCCGAGTATTGTCCTCGTGGGTTTGCTATCGTGAATGTTGATGCCCGTGGTGCCGGTGACTCCGATGGATCAATTGTCATCATGGGTACACAAGAAGGGGAGGATGGTCACGATGTGATCGAGGAACTGGCTAAGATGTCTTGGTGCAATGGTAATCTGGGACTGGCTGGTAACTCTCACTTGGGGATTGTGCAGTGGTTCATTGCTGCTACCCGACCTCCTTCGCTGAAAGCGATTGCACCATGGGAAGCCTGTGGCGATCTGTACCGTGAGCAGTTTGTCCGTGGAGGAGCATGGGACAATGGTCTCTTCGATCTCATTACTCGTGAAACTATCCGTGGCCGGCACGGTCTAGAGGATTTTAAAGAAATGTTTCGCAGAAGCCAGACTATCAACCCATACTGGGCGGATAAAAGGGCGGATATCAGCAAGATTCAGATTCCTACCTATGTGGTCGCTTCTTACTCCAGTTTTGTGCACACCATGGGGTCAGTTCGTGGGTGGCTTCAGCTCGACACCCCCGACAAATGGCTTCGATGGGACCCTTACCAAGAATGGTATGATCTGTGGGTTGAGAAGGAGTCTCGAGATGAGCTAGCATCGTTCTTTTCCAAATATTTGAAAGGCGAGGACAACGGCTGGGAGAAGACCGCACGGGTTCGAATGGCGTCACTGAACTATGGAAACACACCACCGGAATATCCCATCGTGGTTGACGACTTTCCTCTGCCCAATACAGAGTATCGCGATCTCTTCTTCACCGAAAATAACAGCCTGGCCTCACAGGTGCCTTTGAAGCAAAATATGTTGTCCTATAACTCGGAGAGCAAAGGGGATCCTGTTGATAACATCGGATTCACCTATACATTTCCACAGAAATCTCGACTGATGGGGCTGCCTAAGGCAGTTCTGTATATGTCTTGTGATGACTTTGATGACATGATTGTCTATGTTCTTATTCGCAAACTTGACAAAGATGGAAAAGAAATGATCAATGTGAATATCCCGCTATCAGCTGCACCCTACTCGAAGGTCGAGGACATTCCACGAGACGAGTACAGCAACCTCACCATTTACTATGGTCCTACTGGAATCCTACGGGCTTCCCATCGAAAGATCGATAAATCACGTTCGATCCATCCTCAGTACCCTTTTCACACCCATTCAGAGGTTCAGAAAGTCCCCCCAGGAACGATTGTGGAGCTTGAGGTCGGGCTTTGGGCGATGGGTATTGACTTCGAAGCCGGAGAATCACTTCGTGTTCAGATCAGTGGTGAGTATCCCTTAATCCAAGAAACTAAATATGCGAAGGTGGAATTGGAGGCTCGGAACAAGGGTATTCATAAGCTTCACCTGGGTGGAAAGTATCCCTCTCGCATAATTTTGCCCTTTGTCTGAAGCATTAGTCTCGCAACAGAATATATACATGATAAAAAGGAGACGCCACCCGATCGATGATTGATTTTCATTACATTAATGAATCGTTAGCTTTCCGTATCAAAAAGTTCAAAGGATCCATTCCATCTTTAACTCTGGATATAAACCTATTAATAGTACAAGTGCATGGTAATCCACCAGAGTTCTACTGTCACTTCGAAATTTATTGCTATTTAGGAACACCAAATAATCGCAAAATTCCAATAATATAAGGTTAAATTATGTTCAGCGTACCAGAACTTTCGTGAGGTGGCCAAATGAACTGTTCTTCCACGAACGCCTTATTTCGCTATACTAATAATGATGCCATAGACAGAATTTAGCATTACTGAAAATACTGTGGTACAAGGAGGAGGTTGATATGATTCTACAAGTATAGTATTTAATTCAATAACTACTTGATATTACAACATTGTCATCGCCTTTTGTTATTCAAATTATGTATTCGATATATGTTATAATAATAATACACGAAGAGAGATGATAATTTTCATTTTCCCTGAATCGCCCATTTTCCAAATGTGAATTGGGTATTGCACATATTTGTGAGCTCCCAGTCCTCTGCCCCAATTTCTACCGGGGTGCCTTGATCTTCTACGTCTCCCACAAGCCCAGCCACAAACATAGCGCTCATAATATGATCGTCCGTGGCATGGGCCTCTCGAAACTTCGGTATCTTCATCAACATAGTGAGACTCCTCCTTAAGAGTGGACCGGAGGCCTTGGTCATAGCATCTTCAACTTCCTGGCGAAAATCCAGAGCCCAGTTTCCCGGCGGAGTTGGCATAGCGAAGTTGTCCGCATAGCGAAGGAGTGGCCACCATACATTTCGGTAAAGGTTGTGAACAGTACCACCAGAGCCAATGAAAAGAACATTTTCTCGACGCAATGGCCTCAAACACGCCCCAACACGTAAATGATAATGTGGGTCAAAACGAGCGTTCATGCTGATGACTGTTGTGGGAGGACACCCCTGAGGAAAAGTACGTATCAAGATCAAGTACACATCATGGATCCAATCAAACTTGGAATTGGCATTTGCGTTGAAACCAGCCTTTCGAAGAGTAGAAATGACGCGTTCACACATTGGAAGATCAGGAATCAGTTCGTAGTCAACATATTTGCTGGGATGAACGCCACCGATTGGCGCTTTTTGAGGCTTGGGACTCGTAGCAATTTGAATTTCATCACCAACAGCAGCCCAATGCGCCCCCTGCAGAATTTTATCATGAGCTTCAAATGCTACAATAGACGGGGTAAAATGAGATGACCCTCACGTACCATTATCACGACATGTTCAATACCATTCCGGCGCGCTGCGTCGCCACATTCCTTCCAATAATCGGCAGAATCGGACTGCTCTCCGAGCATAGCCGTCGATCCATGGGAAAAGAAATGAACGGGACTCAAATTGACATCCATTACTGAAGAAATTCCACAAATGTATGATGCTGTGAGTAGTAATCGGTGATCTTCGCCATTCAAATACATCGATCTCCACCGGAAGGGGTGGGGGATGCCGCCACTCTCGGCCCGCCTCTCAGTCCTGCATTTCTGGGGAAGAGCAGCGCCATCTCTCCAAGAAAACCCCGTATATCTGCCAGATATGACCTCCACTTCCCTCCGCGGGCTTATCCCACGAGTCTGATTGTCCCCCTCAATCGCCCGTCCGATTTCCCCATGACGGCGGCGGACACTGAGGCGGAAAACGCGCCGCCCAACCCGAAGCGCGGAAAGGCCAGAAAAGACTCGAGCTCGGGTTACTGGTGTGAGAAGTGCAATAGATCTTTCGAACGTTCGGATCACTATGCACGCCACGTGCAATCTCGTTAGCGCTTCATCTTGCTTGCCAACAACTGCAATTCATACTGACCCACTCCACAGACGAAGACTTGCGGCCTTATCGTTGTCCCATTTGTCCAAAGGCCTTCAATCGGGGGTAAGGGGAAAGCCTATGCACGCACGACTTATTGCTCCGGTTTTGAAATCAACACTGACAAAAAAATACAGGGATCTTCTGTACCGGCATAAGCAGACCCATCCACGCAAGGAGGGGGGTCCTCGGACAGCGCGTGCCAGTCGAGCATGCCAGGCATGTGTTCGGAGCAAGTCCAAGTGCACCGATCAAAAGCCTTGTCAACGTTGCTTGAGCCGAGGAGAGCCGTGTTTGCCATCGCAAAAAGATCATAACTCTCAGATTGAGTCGAATCTGAGTCAAGTCCCTGAGGTTGTTCCCACCCCCAACCCTTTACCATCTCAGGCCAATGAGCATAATGGAGGAGATTTCACCCTTTCAACACCGGCAGCCACGGCAGATCAACCGCAGCCCCTCGAAATCCAACAAGAGACGATTTTAGACGATACCGCGACATTCTCGGCGGCTCTGGATCCTATCGTAACCAACGATTACTTCGCATCTCCATACGCCCATGGATTTTCATTCACTGATGGCTTCTTGCTTTCACCCACGGCAGGTGCTTTAGACGGGGGATGCTTCGAGCTGGATCTCGAGACCCTCCAAGCTTTAATGCAACCTGTTCCAAATGACGCACAAACATCAGCCACGACAGAAACAAGCGGAGCACAACACGCAAGTCCAGCCTCTTCGCGATTTGAATTTTTCAAGCGATCTCCCTGGCTGTGGACACCGGTGAATGTTGACAATGCATATGCCGGGCAGGAGAGCCTGCGCGTCAATGAAAAGGCCGTTGATAATATGCTTCGACGAAGCCAACAATATTCAAATCGAGGCAAGTTTACCCCCACAGCGGTCGATTCAAGTTGTCGCGATCGAATACTCTTCATGATCTACAATGCCCCGCATTCAACTGCTCCACTGCAGGCCTTTCCCTCCGAATCATATCTCGATCGCATGGTTCAGGTATATTTCGGCTGGCAAAGCTCGGAGGTAACTAGTTGGATTCACGGACCTTCATTTTCAGTGAAAGATTGTCATACCGAGCTTTTGGCTACAGTTATCGGGGCCGGTGCTTCTTCTATATCAATCGATAGTGTCTGTAGAATGGGATACGCTCTGCTTGAGCGATCACGTCTCTCTCTATCAGCATCGGTATGTCGAACATTTGATCAAACAACGTATGATTGTTAACAGCCCTGAAGATTGAAAAGGACAATAGCCGCGTCCGAGACCTTCAAACGATCCAGACATACTTGCTCTGGACGTCAATCAGCCTGTGGAGTGGTTTCAAGCGAAACATGGAAGTTGCGGAGACATTTCTGTCTGCTCCTGTTACAGTAAGAATCCAGATGCGAAACTAAAATGGTGTCCTCTGACTTGTATAAAATAGATGCTTCGTCGATACGGATGCTTCTCGCGAGCAATTTACGCCCAGTCAATATTTCCACTACTGGAAGACGATGACTATACCGTCGAGGCGAAATGGCGTGTCTGGGTAAAACAGGAGTCGCTCAAAAGGTTATTTATTGTTCTCGTATGAGGTTCACCACTTAAGCTATTGCTGACTGCCTTTCTCGATTAAAATAGAACAGCCATTTTTGCCTTGCTTACGGACCTTCGCTGTTCAATGGCGTACCTCAAACCTCCCAATTGTTCAGTTACAGAGCTTTCATGTCCGCTGCCTCTTGCCCGGGAGATATGGTTAGCACCGTCTGCGACTGCGTGGAAGGAAGCAATTCTTTGTTGTACAATTTCATTCGATGGAGATCCATCTTGGCTGGCCATTGCCCAGAATCCATCTATGCTCGACACTTTACCCTCCTACTATGACAAGCCTCTCATTGCACTGGTTGCGATACATGGTTTTTGGTCTCAGGCTTGGGCATATCAAGAAGGTCAACGATTCTTTCGAGCTAGTGGACAGCTCTCTGTTCAGGCAACGACAGTATTATGGCTATCTTGTCAACATGAAGATCTCGTGAAACGCATCGGGATAGCCCAGCAAGCCCTTTCAAATCAGGGATTTGACTCTTTCCATATTCAAATCGTGGCGGAGTTCTGCCTGATGGCTCTCAATGTATCACCGCGTGAATTGCAGCAATTTGCTGGGAGGCTTGGAGAGGAGGAGGCTGCAACCACGCATCATCTCCTGCGGGACTGGATGGTCGGACCAGAATTCAAGGCTGCGGTATGGCACGCAGGGCAGATCGTAAGAATCGCAAGGTCTGCTCCGACAGCCCAACTACGCGAGTTCTCCGCAGTGGCTTTATACCAAGCGAGCTTGACACTATGGGCCTACGGCCTGTTCTCGATAAGCATGAACAGGATGGTCTCATCTGAATTATTCCCCACAATGAATTTCGGAGGGGAAGAGAGTCAAATTCTCCTAGATGGTCTCAGTACACCGGATTCAACCGCGTTCGTGATGTTTGGGAAGGGAAGACCGGGAATTTCAGTCGGGCCCGACAAATCATTTTGTCCCTTGACTGACATTCGAGCTGTTATGGTCGAGGCCTGTGACATTTACCGGGATAATTTCAATCCAGAGACTGAAACATTCCCTCCGCTGCTGGAAAGCATGATGAATTTGATGACCGGCTTGGGGAATATTGACACCAATTCTTTCTAATGTCCCATTTATGAACATTGAATGCTTGAGATGAATATTAATGTATTGATAAGAGTTCGAGAGTACAATGCAAATCTATGCTTCTGAAGCCAGTTCTTTATCATAACACAATTCCAGCAGTATATAGCCAGTTAACCACAATAATCCATTGGTACTATCTGGCTAGGGTCGTGACTTTGAATCTTGGACGGAATGATTTGCCGTCTCGCCTAGTAGCAGGAGCTACCAGGAGCTGCCAATCAGCCAGTCGTTGGTTTCCCAGGACAAACCATTGATTTACTCACTATGTTTTACCCCAAGGGCCCCGTGATTTCCGACTCTTTTGGTCTTCTATCCTTTCCGTCTTTCATCAACCAAAGAATCTTCCTTTCGCATTCGAGTTGCTTCGCATATGCCTTTGTTTCACATCTTCCCGCGCAGAGCTACGAGCTCTCTTCCGGCACAAGACTCTCAATTTCGAGATAGCAACGCTTCAAGCAGATCACAGAAAGCAAGAGATGAAAAAGGTTTAAGGTACGACAGTCGGGAATGTTAATATCCATAGCGCCATTGGTGATGGATCCCCCACCGGCTTCCGACCCGCGCTCGCCGGCATCGACGACTAGTCTACGGTCACCCACTGCCCAGTGGACTTATAATATTTCATGATGGAGCTCAACTGTCCGAGATCAAGCAACCTCATAGAACACAAAATTCTCAGGTTGAAAATCGTTGAAATAGTCACCAGTATATACCACCATGGTTGATTCCCACGAAGCGGACCGTCTACACATCCTCGTCGCTGGGGCAGGTATTGGAGGCCTCTCGGCTGCGATTGCGCTACGGCAGGCAGGTCATGTGGTGGAAGTAATATCTGCATACCATCCAACCTATTGAATGAATGAGGGCTAATTTTATCAAAAAATAGGTCTTTGAATCTTCTCGTTTTGCGGTGGAGCTCGGCGCCGCAATACACCTCCCTCCGAACGTGAACGGATTGCTGCGCCGACTTGGTATACAGCCAGATGATTTTCAGTGCAACGACGCTGAATTTGTAAGAAGATTGCTGGTTTCCGCCTCCGTAAAGAGATGAGACTAACTGGCAAAGGTCTCCGTGTTCGACTCGCAGGGAAATGCCATCAGCTCTAAGGACGTGCGGAATCTACGGGAGATTTACCCATTTGTACGTGCAATCTTCACAAGCTGCGCGCCAATATCATCTAACAAAATATGAAAACTCCAGCCCTGGCAGCTCGCCCACCGAATTGACCTTCACGAAGCTTTGAAGGCAAGAGCAACTTCTCTCAAGGGCCCCGGAGCTCCCGTCACGATTCACCTTCGCAGTAAAGTAATTGATTGCGATCCTACCTCTCCGTCTTTAACTCTCTCCGATGGAACCACAGTCAAGGGAGATCTCCTAATTGGGGCAGATGGAGTTCACGTCAGTAAAATATCAGAATTCTGTCCGAATGTCAGCGAACAAATCTGACAAGCTATGCTATTTAGTCGTCCCTCCGTACCACGATCGCCGGGGAAGATATCGCGGCTGAGCCATCCGGCGGAAGTGCCTTTCGATTTCTCATTCCGATCTCTCAAGTGAAAGCAAATCCACAGACGGCATCCCTTGTTCAAAAACCTGGAGAACTTCAATTCTGGGATGGTCAATATCGCCGCCTTGTGATTTACCCCTGTCGGTTAGTTTTCGTCTTGCATTTTTTACGACTTTTATTAATGGTATGTAGTCAAAATACCGAGCTCAACTTTGTCTGCCTACATCCAGACACCGAAAGCGAAGGAACAAACGAAGGTAAGCCTGCTGGTCAACCTGGAATAACGTTGATACTCACTAGCATATAAATCTAGGGTGGAATATTGCGGGCTCGCAAGAGAACTTACTTCGAGTCTTTGACGAGTTTTCTCCTGCAATGAAATCATTGCTTTCCATGGCCGATCCGGAATCGATAAAGCTCTGGAGACTTCTGGATCGCAAAGCTCTCCGCACTTGGATAAATGGCAAGAGCTGTCTAATTGGAGACGCAGCACATCCATTTCTTCCGCGTAAGTAAATCAATCATAGGTCCTTGAACCTGAATTGTGTATGAAGAATTCGACTAATTATTCGGTTAGATCAAGGTCAGGGTGGTGCTCAGGCTATCGAAGATGTAATATAAACCCCTCCAACTCCTCTGGCTGTGTCTTTGATGCTGAATATAGTAGGGAGTTGCGCTTGGCGCCTTATTTCCCTTTGGAACGACCTGTGAGGAGATTCCTGAGCGACTAGAGCTCTATATGAATTGCCGCTATGAAAGAGCGACAATGATTCAGAACTTCTCTCGTCAGGCGGCGTTCAAAATTAGTGCAAAGGATGATGTTGGAGGTACATCAACCGATCGTAAGTCAAACTCGAAGATTCGAATCAATCTCCAAGAATATCCAGGGAGCCTAACATTTCAATCCAGCTTTGGAATTTATGCGAATCAATTTCGGACACGATGCGCACGACTTTGCAACCAACGTTCTGCGTAAACATCTGGGTATTGAATATCTCCAACGCGGTTTCTGGAAGAATTGACGCTAATTTCCTCATAGTGAACCGGGTTAGCAAAATAGATGCCCTGTCAACTGCTTTTGGCTTATCTGGCCCCTTCGTCCTAGGGTCTGTGGAATCTCGGTCTATCCTCGGATCTCCATCTGAGAGGTCACTGGAAATTCAATTTCGTGCTCGACGAAATTATCTGGAGACTTTCCTTCCAAGAGTCGACTCCCGCATTAATTCCCCAGGTGGTTGGGGCAAATCTTCCTGGATAGTTCGTCATTTGCAGTCGACAGAGTGGAAGGGAGCCAGCAAGGTCACTATTGTGGGACTAAGCATTCCCAATGCTCTTCTTGCACCGGAGCAAAAAGAACCCGAGGAATTCACTCCGGTCATTTTCTGCGACAGTGCCGAATTCGTGATTTCTGCGCGGGAGGAGCTCGGTCTGCCAGTTGTCCTCGTTGATGTGAAGGAAATATTCAATGATGGCCAGTATGAGCTGAGCCTCGGACATTCTGGCCAAGATTTTATGCATCTCCAGGTTGACTCTTCACCTAAGATCCTAAATGGTAACGGGGAAAACGGAAGCCTTGAAACGGCCAAAATTTCTGTGACTACTCTTGAATCGCAGGTCATCAAGGCAATTCTTCCTGGGTTAGCGAATGTTATCATTCGTCTTCAAGGCCTTGATAGCAAAGGTCTGGTGGTTGTTTAATCTCAAACTAGACTTCGTTGAGAGAAATTTCATATCTGTACTTTCAATCTAAATCACTCAAAATATATGGATTTCCGATCCACATCGCTTTTGTACGAGATTTTTCTCGCAATAGAATGACATCGGGATATTTGCATTGATCAAATCTGTTTTCCTTCAAGGAAAGGTTTTCTGGGTCTTTTTTTTATTTTGCGACTACAATATTGGAATTGGATCATGTAGAAGTGAAGATAGTATCTGCAGCGCGTCTCTCGAACAAATTGTCTCAACTCTCAACAGATACACACCCTTATTTTGCAATTTTCGAATTCAGTTTTCTCAAAATGAGACACGATGCTCATGGAATTAGTAAGTTACCGAAGATCTCACACTGTATAGAATGGAATTATCATTTTTTTCGGCCCGCTCGTTTCATCACGGCTTCCACTCAACTTCCAGCTGAAAATCCTTCCTTAGTGAGGTGCCACATCGTCGAAGTCAATTTCATCTACCCTCACTACCTCCCCAACGCTACATCCATAAGTATTCGCAACTTCCATCGCTATATTTTGTGCAAATTTTGCAACTTCGAGACTACCTCCGTGTCTCACAATGCCTCGTGTATGCCACAATGCCTGTTGAGGGGATCCAGAACAAATCAATGCCGCGCTTGTGCACATCTGAGTTTCCACAGGGTTTAAATCGTGTGTTCACTCAGCCAGAGCTCATATATCGTTTCCAGGTTCAGGAGGTCTTGTTCAATGTACAATTAGTTGCGTTTCTAGATTCTCTATTGCATTGAAGAGCTCTCACATAGATCAGGCTGGTATTTGAAATTCTTTTCTCGGTTCGACTGTGCTGCGGCGGCAGTCCACAGCGTATCGAAATGACGTCTGCCACGATCACGTCTCTCTGACTGAGACTCTCCGTTTTTAATGGCCTCAGTTCTAAATGAAAGCATTAAATCAAAATGGGCTCTGTCGATCACTTATCAACGCACACATACCGAGGGCCATAATGGTCAATCTGCTCGTCTTTGAGGGTGGCGAAGAGAGGTAGAAGAGCTTGCAAGGACTTTGGAACTCCATAAAGAATGCTTGTTTTGAGGATTGCCTCCTTCAGTCTTCTTTGTATATGCTTCTCTTCTGCGAGGGTCGTGCTTTTTGTTGCCAGTTGATACAGCTCTACTAAGTCAGGCCCAGCCCCCGCAGCGGCCATTGCAACGCCCTAAATAACGTTAATACTTTTATCAATGGTGATTTCATTGTTCTCTTAGCTCGGTTCTCTGAACATACAGCGACAATGTACCATTGCTCCTTCGCATCAGGAATCCCGTCTGAGAACGACTGAATTTTCTCGAAAAGCTTCGTAAGTCCCATGATGAATAAATGCTCAGTCAGATAGCTATCTCGCAGGTAAATCTATAGATTCTTCCGGATTTTGTACCCCTTTTCCATCCCAAATAAATGCATTGAAATGCTTCCGACCATCAACTTTCCCCCACCGGATATTCGGATCGAAATGTCAACATCGAGACACAGTCAGTAGTTCCATTATTTATTGACCCTCTAATTCTTCCCAATTTCTTGGCCACCTTCGTTAAAAGTTTTAGACTTCTGATATCTTCAGTTTTCACTCAATTTGTTCAACTACCATGAGCCCCCAACCACTTCCCACTGTCCGCCGGTTGGTCACCGGGCACAACAGCGAAGGCAAGGCCATTGTCTGGAAAGACGGCGAAATTTCGGCATCTCAAGCAGGACATGGCCCATTTTTGACACGACTTTGGTCATCTCCTGACTTACCTCCCGATGTTAATACCACCGAGGATCTTGGACTAGTCGATACAGGACTGGCAAACAAGGGAACCATATGCCGTATCGTGGATTTCCCACCACATTCGGTTGGCATGGTCCACCGTTCAATCACACTTGATTACATATACGTTCTCGAGGGAGAGGTTGTTTTGACGCTCGACGATGGTTCCAAAACTAAGGTCACAAAAGGCGAAATGGTGGTACAGCAGGGAACAATGCACGGATGGGATAACGAAACTTCAAATTGGTCACGACTCCTGTGCATACTCATTTCGGCTAGCCCTCCAGTTGTCGCAGGTCAAAGGCTACAGGCAGAGGTCCCTTTCAAGATATGAACTAGTCTCATACTATGGCAATAGATTGCAGCTATACAATTGCGATCTGATGAATCGGGCTCTTCCTTTCGTATAGACTTCATATTTCCTTTTTTTAAGAGAGAAATTCGAAAATGATTGAAGAGCCACTAAGCGATTTGTTATATTTCAATAGAATGCTCTAATTTTGAAACCGAATTGGCATCCCTAGTTTACACCTATTATAAGAGCATACACTCCTCTCACTGTATTCCTCGTCAAACTAGAGGGTGTAAAGCCGTAGAACTATCCCGGGGACACGGCGGTAACTCTCAAACAGATAGAGAACCCCGCATTTCCTTTTGCATGAATATTAGCCTTTCCGTAATCAGGAGCGATATGGAAGACTAAATTTTGTAGTCAATTATCCGGTGATCGTATATCCTCGGGCTTCCGTGTCGCGTCCTCCGGGGCTCCCCCACCGGAAGCGACGCGGGGAAGCTGTATGGTCCGGACTTTATGGCTGGGGAAAGCTAGACCTCGGAATTTATAGCTCGAGGGTATCAAAAAGTCGAATATAAAATTGAACAGGCTACCAGTTTGTTTGCCTTATTCCACAAAGGGCGTGTTATCATTGTGCTCTATAATCCAAAATGTCTCATCAAATCGGCGGCATCGATGTCATATTCACCCCTTCAAACCCCAATTACCACAATTACTGGACAGAATTCCGACCTTCTAGTAAGGTCATTCTACCTAAGGGATGGCAGCGAGAGCCTGGATTCCGTAAATTAGACGAGCCTATCATTTGGGAGAAAGATGTTCCTATCGCTATGCGAGATGGAATTATCCTACGTGGTGATATTTTCCGTCCATTCGCCAAGGATGGAGTTCCGCTGCCTGCACTTCTTCCATGGAGCCCATATGGGAAGACTGGGAGTGGTGAGTATTAAATTCCCAATTCTTTTTCGAGACGACCAAGCTAACGCATCTCAAAGGCCATCATCAAACCACTAGCTTTACCTGGCTGGGCGTACCCAAGTCGTCTTTAAGTGGTCTTGAGAAGTTTGAGGCTCCCGATCCAGCTGAGTGGTGTCCGCGTGGTTATATTATCGTCAATGTTGACGCACGAGGTTGTTTCGATTCGGAAGGTGATATTTTCATTTTCGGTACTCAGGAGGGTCGAGATGGGCATGACACGATTGAGTGGATTGCAGAACAGCCGTGGTGTGATGGGAACGTGGCACTTGTTGGTAACTCCTGGCTATCAATCACGCAGTGGTGAGTCAACAAATAATTCTAGTGAACGTGAATTTGAATGTGAATATTGGACTAACAGGGAGATAGGTTGATTGCTGCGGAAAAGCCCCCACACCTCAAGGCAATCGCCCCTTGGGAAGGGTTGGGTGATTATTATCGTGAGAGTATTTGCCGTGGCGGTATTCCTAACCCTATGTTTTGGGATCTCCTTATGAAGGAATTCAATGGCAAAACACAACGCGAAGATGTTGCGGCCATGATTGAGAAATATCCACTCATGAACCCATACTGGGAAGACAAGCGACCTCGTCTGCAAGATATCAATATCCCTATGTATATCTTGGCTAGTTACTCTACTGGCCTGCATACCGAGGGTTCTCTGCGTGCGTGGAAGTACGCAGGATCAGACAAGAAATGGTAAGAAATCGTTTCAACCCAACTAAACAAATTTTGGTCATGTTGACATTTCAGGCTACGCATTCATCCAACTCAGGAGTGGTTCGACATTTATCAACCTTTAGCCAATGATGATCTTCAACGTTTTCTAGACCACTTTCTGCTGAATCGGAATAATGGCTGGGAGCTCACTCCCAAGGTCCGTCTTTCTTTGTTGAGATACAACAAGGCTCCAATCAGTTTCCGCGCCGAAGATCGATATCCTCCTTCTCGTGTGGAGTATAAGGCATTCTATCTCGATTCCACTAGACAGAAGAATGATCTTGCTGGTTCCTTGCAAGTTGAAGCTCCTAATGAAATAGCTACCGCATCCTACCAGTCTGATTCGTTGGAGGATGATGGTATCTACTTTACGCTCACATTCGCAGAAACAACTGAATTGATCGGGAGCTCGCAGGTCAGTAAAAAATCTCATGATGAAAATTTATTCTATCGATCCACATGTCTGACTTCAGTTCTTTAGGTCAAGTTACACATCTCTTGTGATGATCTGGATGACTTGGACGTCTATGTAATCATAAGAAAACTAGATCGATCCGGAAATGCCTTGCTCAACTACAATATCCCCTGGGAGCATCAAAAGCCAGGCACAACTGCGGACATGATACCAGACGAAAACATCTACAAATACATTGGACCAAGTGGTCGTCTGCGAGCTTCAAAGCGGGCCGCTACCACCGAGGAGCCCGATATGCTGCCAAGCAGGAAAGAAAACCAGGAGCCTACGGAACTTTTCTTCCGGCATGACAAGTCCGAGAAAATTCCTCCTGGTCAGGTCGTTGAGCTCAAAGTCCCGATATGGGCTGGAGGAATTCGTTTTGAGGAAGGTGAATCGCTGAGACTGGAGATTAAAGGTCATGATCCAATCCTGCCTGAATACCCAGCTTTGAGGAAGGGTCCTCGGAATTTGAATAAAGGGCGTCATGTAGTATACACTGGTGGGAAGTATCTGTCTACTTTAACTGTTCCGTTGACCAAAGTGTGAGGAGACCGAGGAGACTCAGCAGACATATCTGGTTTTGTGGTCTAAAATGTATTTGAAATCAAATCAACTTGAAAACGAAAAAGGGATATTGTCATCATGTACACCGGTTATCGATTGAATCCAAAAGCAATGAATATGAAATTTCCGCCACAAAATCTTCAAATAGTATGGATATCCCATTTCCACAACACTATTTCCCACCCAAAAGTCCCCCAACACCCTTCACACCTCCCGAAACACCATCCCCAATGGACTTAGCAATCCCACCTTTATCATCCGCATTCCCCAAATATTGTCCCCTCTCATCCTTCCCATTCCTCTCAGCCCGATTAATACCCTCTTTTGAAAGAGCTTGTCCAACAGGTTTCAAAAGACCATTATCTCCAATTTGGTTTCCGATGAGGTTTGAGGCGTCATCTTGTACTTGGTCGACTTGGTCGATGCCTGTTACTTTCGTTTTGGAGAGGGAGTCTGGAGTGCGGAGTCGGTTAGCTTCCAAGCTTGTAATTATATCACACTTCGTAGGAAAATATCATAACATACCCTTAGTAGCATAAGAAGCCTTATTATCCCCTTTCCCAAACCACCTCAAATATTGATCTTCTATCCACGGCATCCAACTTTCATATTGCGAGTTATAAGCATCTTTAGCCCAAGCGGAGTAACTTTGTTTCTCTTTCGGTTCGTTGGATTCGGCCGGGAGACCTTGTTTCACAGTATCTGGGAGACTCATCCTGGTTGTAGCTATGGCAGTGAACGGTGACTGAGATGAAAGAAAAAAATTTTGGTTCAAATTCAGGTGAATATATCAGGATGTTATCCCTTCTATCAAGCACCAGAAACCGGAAATCCACTTCATATCACGTACCTACGTAAAGCCATCTTCTTTAAAGTTTGTTTATATTAACTGCATCTTATGACGTCAATGGCCAACGAATCGCAGTCTACTGTAACGTGGACTGCCAAGTGATAACGTTGTCACACGGCCGAAATTGAAAGCCTTTCGTAAATGGAGACTAGCAAGATCGTGATCGATCTGGTCCACATGGAGGTTTATCATGACTTTATCGGGGGGTTGTGGCGTATGTGGCGGGGAATCTTAATTTGGAAATTAAATTTCCGATGAGGCTTTTCATCACTCCACAAGTAAGGTACTTCTACAGGTTGCGTTATCCATATCATGGATGTTAGACCGCAAGTCTAGAAATGATTAGAATTTAAGAAGAAATTTGATCGATACTGATCAAGGTATTTACATTGATTCATTTCTATCTATCTACACTCTATTCATTATCAAGAATGAAGCCATCCATCTCCAAGATCGGGATGTGTAGGCCAGCAAATCGGTATCTCACGCAATGCAAAGTGCAGCAACAGCAACAAACATGCTTCTTCAAGCATGACTCAAATCAAATACTAGCCCGTCTAGGCGCCATAGTACGCTGCAACTTCCTCTTCTCCTCCGTCTCCTCATGAATAGGCAAAGACCCCTCATTCTTCAACCGATCCAAAAATTCCTTCCCATAAGCATACCCAAGTTGATAAATTTCATCAAATTTACCGAAATCCAGCGTTCCGTACGGATCAATCGGTGGTCGCATATACATGCACCCGGACGTATTTTTCGCACGTTCCAGATTCTCGATTGAAGAGACGTATGCTAATCGGGCCTGGATTTCGGAAAGTGTGGGTGGATTCGGACATGAGGAGAATGGATTCCATCGATTGAGGATAGACCAGAATCCAGATAATGAGTCTCCGTAACCTTGGGGTGTATTATCATCAATTGAACCGACATCGACGGCGAAAATTACGTCTGCGCCTAGTGATTTCATATGTGCGACTGTTAAATTGTCGATATAACCGCCGTCAAGGAGCATACTTCCTTCGTCGCAGATTGGTGGGATAAGGCCGGCGAGAGACATTGAAGCGCGGACGTATCGCCATACGTATCCGGAAGAATGGTATTCTGGTCTAGATCGACTGATGTTGGTTGTGTTGCAGTAGAATTCTAGCCAGAAATCTTCGATTTGACTATCGCCGAATGTCTTGAAGATTCCTCGATTGAATTCGTGGCCGGTTGTGTATGAGACGGTTGGGTATGTGAGATCTAATGCGAATCGCCACATACTACCCATTCGACCGGAAAATTTCTTCGCTCGACCGTACATGGGGACGACGTCTGCGTCACGGGCGTAGAGGGCGCCGATGAAAGATCCGATTGATGTGCCGCCGATGATGTCGATTGGGATGCCGGCTTCTTCGAGTGCTTTGATCACGCCGACTTGGGAGATACCGCGGGCTCCGCCGCCACCAAGGACTAAGCCGACTGATTTTCCGCAGAGACGGCGGGCGAGACGGTGGAAATCGCCCTTGAAGGGAGTCTGGGGGGAATATAGGGGCGTTTGTTGAATACGACGTGAAGTGTACTTCTGAATCTCGGCCTGGAGAATTTGTACACGCTGCTTGAGAACTGTGCCGAATTTCTTGTTGGTTTGGGGATGCGATGGTTCGGTTGAGAGACGGAATGCCATTTGGATGTGGTGATGGCCACCGTTAATCCATACTCGATTTTTCAGCCAGCGTCGGGTCAGACCAGGGGGGCAGTACCGCTCGGCGTGAAGGAGAACGAGCTCCTTGCGGGCGGTTGTCTTCATACCCAGCAAGAATCGCTCATACTCGCCAATTCGAGGAGAAGATTCGGCGAGACCGACCAGAAGAATAGAATCTGCCTGGGTAATACAAGTCTGTGTCCAAGGCGCGTTGACATTAGTGTCAGCAATGTAAAGTACCAATCCATACTTTTCTTCCAAGTCAGCCAAGTACTGCGATAGCTTAAGCTTTCCCATCTTGCTGAAAGCATGTCGACCCAGATGGTTCAAAATAGCAGCTTGGTTTAAAGAAGTTACACCGCGGGTCACGCCGATCTGTTGCAATGCCTGAAGCAAGCGTTGTCCAAATTCAACGACAGGGGTTCCCACCGTCACTGGTAAAATTGCGACGGTGCGGAGATTGACAGTGGAAGTAGCTGTCTGCACACCGCTGACATGTCCTTGTTCAAGACCCTTTTCGGACAAAGGATGCTCGACCAGGTCACGCATGCGTTGAGCAATGAGTTTCGAGACCTGGATCGTAATTCCGGGATGCTCTTGCGCCAAACTGTTGAACAAAGATCGAGGGAACTTGGCCAGCTCTGTATCTCGAATGGCGTGCAGCGTAGCAGGTCGGGTGGATTCGGTCATGACCTCCAATTCGCCCACACTCTCTCCTTGACCATACTCACCAATCACAGTCATCTTTCCATTCTGGCCTTCGAGAACGGATCTCAGTCGGCCATTCAGAACAAGGTAGATTGCATCACTCTCGTCTCCTTGGTGGTATATGACTTGTCCGGCACCAACTTGCACCCACTCGAGGGCAAAGTCGATATGGAGAAGCAGACGGGGCAGAAGACTGGTGAGTCTCTTAGCCAACGTCAACAACGCGATCGGGTACCGGTCTGCGATTCTCTCGAGCGAAGCACGGGGGAGGAAGCCGACATAAACATCGGTCTTGGCAACAACGTCGGTGTAAGAACGATAAGATGCGAGGGCACCGACATAGCCATGCATGCCGCCGGGCTTGATCAAGTACAGGGACTTGCGTGACTGGCCCTTTCTACGGGAGTCGCTGGTTCCTGTTGCTCCTGAAGCGCGTGAAGAGCCAGTCGTCGTACGTCTTAGTTTTGGGAACAGTTCCTCCTGAGCTTGCGAGACGGAAGGACGGGAAGACCCAACAAGATCATCACCTCGTTCATTCACAGGGATGCCCACATCCAAGAAGCCGTCAATGACATAGTACAATCCTGGGGGCCGCTCGCCTTGTTCCACCAGCACAGAGCCTTGCGGGAAGTAAACGACCTCGATGTCATGGCGAAGCTCTTCGCGTAGGTTGACGACCGGTGAGGTTCCGCCTGCGCTTGTCACGGACATGGACATCATGGAGTCGGTCTCACCGTCTCCAGAGCCCTCATATGGATCGATAAATCCGAAGGCGTTGGAGAATACAGCCTTCTGTCGGCGGGAGTCGTAAGAGAGTAGTCTCGGAGACGCATCACCTGAAGCATGGCTACCCTTGCGTAACGCATCACTAGTGCTCTCGGTCAAGCCGATACCCTTCATCATGCAGTCCAGAATACATTCACGGAAAATAGTATCTTCATCAACCGACTCCTTTCGCTGGAATGGGGAAGGTCTTCCATCGATACCTGCTGGTCGGAATGGTACACGTTCTCGCTCTGCCACGGGGGATCCAAAACGAGGGCCCATCAATTCATGACGGGGGCCAAATCGAGATAGCTGAATTGTTGATAGCAAATCTCCCGGGCTTACACCGGTACTATCCCCATTGTAGACAGTTGGCTGGCGGGTGGGCGCAGCAGGCCGCTGTCCGCTTGTCATTCGCGCTTGCAGCACAGCATCCTTTCGGAGAGAGCTGCTTGAGCGACGTCTACGTCCAGCGAAAGGGTTGTGAAGAGCAATACCCTTGCATACTTCCTCCGGGCCAAGGCGGTCTCTCTCACGCATGAACTTATCCTTCAGTCGATCGAGGGCTCCGCCTCTGAGATCGTTTGGTAGATCCCAGGTGGTGTACTTCGAGATGTGCCGTTCGACACCGAGTACGTCGGTTGTCAGACCCAGATACGAGTGTGCAGTAGCGAATGTGACCCGTTGAAGACGAGTGAGGATCACTTGTACGATATGTGCGGTGGCGCGTGGGTAGACCCGAGTCAGGCGGCGGAATGCACTGGCTGGGATGATGGCGATTGTGGTGTCTACTGTGGCTCTTGCAACGATATCAGGATGTACCGACTTGCGTCGTCGCTTTGGGGGTGGCTGGGGTGTGTGGTTTGGAGAAGTAGCACGGCTATCATCCAAGTGCAAAGGAGGCACTGCGGGGAGTGACTCTGGATTGCCATCGATTATGGTTTTGTCGCTTTCGTGGTCTTTTACGGTAGAATGCGGACTATCCATCATGTTGACGCGCGGGCTCACAGGTAGGGAATCGGGGACCTGGTGGCTTTCAGGACCTGCCATGTTCGATACGCTGGAGCTGGCGCTGCGGGATTTGTGCAGTTGAATGTCCTCGGTGAACAGCTGTAAGATCGAGAAGAGGGAAGACATGGAAGCGCCATTCTTCACCTCTGTGAGTAGCTGGTAGCCCTGTCGACCATGCAAATGGTTATCCTCCTCGTCGGAGGTCTCTTCGTCCAAGTGTAAAGTTTCCTCGGAGCCCTGTTTACCCTCGCGAGTCGACTTGACGAAGATCTGCACGAGTCCGTCCACCACCAAACAAAAGCCTTTCTCCTCCTCCAGCATGAGTGTTTCGCCCGCAATTAGCTTCCTCGTTTGCATAGTCCGGGTCAATTCGTGAAAGACGGGACGTTCCAGATAACCAAACACCTTGATCGCGCTAAGGAATTCATCGAGATAGTTTGCGAGGCCTGGTTTCGAGTCGCCTTCTTGAATATCGGGGAAGAGATCGATTTGAGCTTCCTTGCGTTGGGGTTCGGGGGGTAAACGGCTGTACATGTTCAGGAAGCGATACCGAATGAACCAGCTCACGGTGGAGACGATGGCGAGGACGATCAGCATGCTAGAGGTTCGTCAGTACTGCGGTGGGCCTTGGGGGTTTTCCAAGATAGGTAGGTTTGTACTGACAGAGTGGTAAAATTCATGGTGAAGGTCAAGCTCATGGAGAAGAGGGTGAATAGCCATGTGGGCAAGGTGATGGTTGTAAAGGTGATCAACCAGTACAGGCCGCGGGGGACGACCTGAAAGGTGAAAGTAAACAGCCAGCCTAACCACCCCGCCATTGTTGAAGGAACCGGAGGAGGGAATGGCGCGGGGGTGGAGGTTGTGGTGTATGAGGGCGAAGTGGCCGTGGCCTTGGCCGCTGCCGTTAGGCTGAGAGCCAGCGATGGGGCTAGGCCGGACAAGGAGGGCGTCATGGTGGGAGGAACCAGGACAGTTCCAAGTTTTAGTGCCGGTGAGAGCCACCCAGATGCGGCCCCGCTCTTAATCCAGGGCACCACTGGAGATGAAAGTAAAGGGAATCATCGGAAACGTGCGGGCCCTGAGTGCGATGATGGGTTGAGGAGATTCGTGGAAGAGATCCCTCGGTCTGAAGAAAGTTGCGAGTTGCAGCTGCATGCAGATCACGGGACTGTCACTATACTACAGCAATAGATAGAATATTAGGATACTTTGTATATTATATTGTATATTGAATAATTTAATATATTCAGTTTAATCTGTAATAAATTATACACCCTTGATATAGGTACAGTTCTATTTAATACATTGCACTGTAACTGTTCCAGGCAACTGAGTACAGAGTTGACCGTTAACCGTTAGCTACCAAAGTACCAAAGTACTAATGTAGTACACTACTGTAGCTAAGCCTAGTCTTACTTAGCCCCCGGGTCTCTCCGACTGGGATTATTGAAAGCTTAGTGGGTTAGAGATATTCAACATACATACGATTTGTTTTCAATAATTAGAAACCATAGATTTCTACTACAGTTATAATGGGCATTTCAGTAGTGGATAAACAGACTGTAGTGCCGAGCTTATACCAACCCTTGAGTATACCTAACTGAAGGTACGGAGTACGCAGCCACTATATTAGTTAATTTAAATACTTATACTAAAGGTTATTATTTAATACGAATTTGATGAGATACAGTAGTAGATACAGTATTATTCTAATAGACGGTATTTTACCAAAATACTCAAGTCAACATTCGAAGTGTTAACACACTATAAGTAGACTCGTTTCATTAATAGAAGATGAGTACTATTTTCAGCCTATCCTAACAGTACTTTGTGCATAAATAATAAGAAATAAAATGAATTTTCATTGCTAGAAGCTAATTTTCAATTTTATGTGATCACTGATTAAATAGAGACAGAAAGACGGTGTCTCTACCCAGTGAGTAGTAGGTGTGGGTGTTGGCTACCACAATATATACATAGTTAGCACCAGTTAGTAACTGGTGCTAAAATTAGCAACTATGGAATATCAGTAAATTTCTCATGAAACGCATAATTACTTTCAAAATTGAAGAACTCTGGAGATTACTCTAATTATATTGACAGGAATAATCCAAATATTTACCAATTAATGAGTATTGACTGTTGTGAATGCTGCCAGTTGTTACTGGACTCCAGTACTCGGAGTACTCAGTGGTTCTCAGGGCTGAGTACTCCACATTCAAGTTGGAGGTGTTCGCCGACTCTCCGCCCTCTCCTCTTCAATTCAACACTCATCCACGCCTGATCCCTTCTGGCCTGCAGAGACTGTCGCGGCGATGTTTCAGGTTAGTTCCCTTCATGATACCGCCGGTAGTATAGCATTCTCTTCAAGGATCATACTATTCCTCTACCCTGCCCGGTCGTCCCCTCCCTAAACTATCGGCGCAACCACTTCCTGGTACACAGCTGACAACCACAGCGCCTCCGCGACGCCATCGACTCTCGCATCGCAGAGGAACAGGCTCGCCAAAAGACTGCCCAGGAGAACCTATCTCGTTCCGCCTCTGCCCGCCGCCCCAATACCTCTAACAGCAACCTCTCCCCCGGCCAACGATCCCGCCAAAGACGACACTCTGGCACTCCGGTCCGCGGACCTGACCCAAAAGAATTCGAGGCTGAATTTGCCATCGGTGATGATGAATCTTCGACTCGCTCAGAAACCCCTCGTCTAGATACCCCCGACGCTTCTTCCGAAGTGGCCACGTCCGCCGATGCTGACCGTGACGGTGAAGCGGAGGCCAAGGACAGCGAATCAAAGGCCGACACAAAGACAGACAGCAAAGCCGAAGCCATGACGGATAACAAGACAGCTACGGACAAGACTTCTAAGTCAGACAAAGATGCGCCGGCCGATACAGACTCCAAACAGGCCTCGCCTGAACTTCCAGCTGAGGTCAAGGGTAAACTCCGGAGACTTGACAAGTTGGAGTCACGATACCATGGTACGTCTACAGATACGAGGATAGTCTTAATCTACGATACTGGAAATTGGCTAATCATCTACCTTACAGAACTCCTCAAAGCCTACCGTGCTGCTCACTCGCGTGTCCTTTCCATCGAACCCTTCGAAGCTGCCCTACGCGAAAACACCCCCCTCACCTCTATCGGCGAACCCAAGGCTCTGACTGAGTACCTCAACCAGATGTCGCTGAAGAGCGACATGATCGTGGACGAACTCAAGCGTGTGACTGGCGAACGGGAGGACTACAAGAAAAAGCTAGAGGAGGCGCAGAAGTCTGCCAAAGACGCATGGGACGAAGTTTCTGGACTGAAAAAGGAGAAAGAAACAAAGTCAAAGAAAGAGGAGGAAGAGAAGAAGCAGGAAACTCCAGACGAGAACAAAGAGACTAGCGAGGAGTTCTTCTCATTCGACAACGAGGTTCCCCGCCTCGAGGGTGAACTGAAAGAGCGTGAGGAGGAGATCGAGACACTCAAGACTGAGGTTGAGAAATTGAAGAAGGATCTTTCTGTCACGCGCGAGTCCACTGAAGGCATGGTTCAGAATCTGGAAACTTCCACACGAGAACTGGTTGAGCTGCGCGACACAAAGGACAAGTTGGACAGTGAGATCGAGGGGCTGAAAACCTCAAAGCAGAAGGATGTCGACGAGCTGAAAGAAAAACTCTCCTCGGCTGAGAATTCGCTTGAAAAGGCCACCAAAGAAGCTGAACAACTGAAGACCGACCTCAAAGAGAAGAGCGATCAAATCGAAAAGCTAGAGACCCAGGTGTCCGAGGCCGGCAAGTCAAAGAAGTCTGAACCCGACGCTGAGATTGTCTCGCAACTCGAACAAGCGAAGAAGGACAAGGATGCTAGCGAGAAGAAGCTCAACGTTGTCCAAGGGTTGGTTGACAGCCTTCGGTCGCAGTTGAAGGACACCGAATCGACTGTGTCGGATTTGAAGAAGGAAGTCAGCGAGAAGACCGAGAACTCTGCCCAGCTTCAAAAAGTTGTCACCTTCGTTGATGACAACTTGAACGACAACGCTGCTTGGAAGACCGCCAAGGAGAACGTATCCGCTGGTCGTAAAGCCGATTTCGAGGCAGTTCGCAAGAGCCTCGCCCCAGCGGAGAAGGAGTCGGAGCCCGCTGCCAGTGCCCCGGCTGAGGAAGAGACTCAGCAAGCTCCAGCGGCGGCCGCTGCTGGTGGTGGCGGTGGAAAAAAGAAGAATAAAAAGAAGAAGAAGGGTGGAAAGGCTGCCGAGGAACCAGCTAAGCCTGCTGATTCTACTCCCAAGGAAGAACCGGCTCAATCGGAAGCAGCTCCTTCTGCCGTTCCCTCTGCTGAACTAGACGAGCTTAAGCAGAAGATTGAGTCGCTCACTCATCTCCTTGAGGAGAAGGAGGCTGCTATCGATCGTCTGAGCTCGAAGCTCAAGGGCGAGGAAGGCCTGAAGGAGGAGATTGAGAGCCTTCGCGATGACCTGGTCAACCTGGGACAGGAGCACGTCGAGTCCAAGGACAAGATCAAGGAGCTGACCGCAGAGAAGTCAGCTTTGGAAGAAACCATTTCCAAGTTGGAGAAAGAGTTGATTGAATTGCGCACGAGCAATGAGTCTAGCACGGCCGACTCTCAAAAGGTGCACACGAGTCTCAAGGAGGAATTTGAAACCCTCAAGGTTCGCGCGGCCACCTTAGAAACCGATCTTTCAGCAGCGCAACAACTAGCAGCGACGCGTTTCAAGGATCTGACCGACCTACGTGAAACCCTGCAGAAGATTCAGCCTGAGCTGCGTGACTTGCGTGCCGAGTCATCGGAGTTGAAGAATCTGAAAGAAACCCTCTCCAACAAGAACACCGAGTTGATTGCCCTCGAGGCTAAGCATGAAGATCTACGTGCCGAGCTACGCAACTCAAAGACAAAGATCACCGAGCGAGATAACGAAGTCAAGACTCTGAACAAGAAAATCCGACAGGAGACGGACAGCCGCCTCAAAGCGGAAGAAAGCCTCACCGTTGCCCAGTCAGACCTGCGATCAGCGGAGACTAAGAAGCAAGAGGCAATCAAAGCCAAGGAGAAGACCACTGGAGATCTCAACAAAGCCCAAGATGGTCTCAAGAGCTCTCGGACCAAGATCCGTGAGCTGGAGGATCAGATTGGACAGGTGACCAAAGAGTTGGAAAGTCTGCGGGAGGAGATTTCTTTGAAGACAGCCCAACACGCCAGTGCGCAGTCTTTGATGAACAGCATGCGTGACCAGACCACCGAAATGGCTATGCAAATGAAAGAGGCCCGTGAGAAATGTGACAGCCTGGAAGAAGAACTAGCCGACGCCCACCGTCTGCTCAGCGAACGAACCCGTGAAGGCGAGACAATGCGCCGTCTGCTCAATGAAATCGAAGGCCGCGCCGAAAGCAAAGTCCGAGACTTCAAAGAGCGAATGGAAGCCGCTGTGGAAGAACGCGACCGTGCCGAAGACGAAGCCAGCACCCAAGGTCGTCGTCGAGCCCGTGAAATGGAAGATCTCAAAGCCAAGGTTCGCGACGCCGAGCGCGCCCTCCGCACCGCCGAACAAGACAAAGAAGAACTCGAACAATCACAAAAAGACTGGCGTCGCCGTCGTGACGAGCTAGAACTTCTTTCAGAACAATCCACGCAAGAAGTAGAAGAGGTTCGTCAAGCGATGTCCGGTTTACGCGAGCAACTCGATGAAAGCGAGAAACAAGTTCGTGATCTGGAGAAAGAAAAGGCTGAACTTCGTCGCTCTGTCGAGGAAACTAATAACCGATTGGAGAAACTGCGTCGATCTCATAAGACTCTTGGTGAGGATGTTCGTTTGCGTGGATCACCTTCTGGTCGACAGTCATCGAGATCGTCTATGGACTCGGGTTCTCGGCGTGGACTTGCGTCTCCGTCTGGACAGGAGCGTAGTGCTTCGATTCAGAGGAGTGAGACTCCTAGTGGTGCTGGTGCCAATTCTAATGCGGCGATTGATTATATGTATTTGAAGAATGTTCTGTTGCAATTCATGGAGCAGAAGGATAAAAATTATCAAAAGCAGCTTGTTCCTGTTTTGGGAATGCTGCTCCATTTCGACCGGTAAGAAAATACTCCGAGACATTTTTGTTTGGATCAATTTACTAATACTATTTCACAGAACGGACGAGCAAAAGTGGATGTCGGCTATTATGTCTCGATGATTGATTGGTATATTCATTCCCTGACCCTGACCAGCAAATTCTCAATTGTATAATAATACCGTTGCTTCTGTTATCTATTTCTCGTGTAGAGTTAATATCATACCCTTTCTGCACCGCACTGCACTGCACTGCCTTCCTTAACCCCAATGACTCGATTTCATGATTCGTTCTCAAAATGTACTCCACCAACGGCGCCCTTTACTTGACAACTTGACAGTCGGCCCGAAAAGACACTCGGAGGTTCCGGAAAAGTGGAGTCTTTTTCGGGGGTCACCGAGAGTTGATTCTATAAGAATGGACTTGTTTCTGTAGATTTGAGTATTTTGTTTGAATTAGACAGTTTGAATAGTGGAAGACTATTTGGAGATTCTTTCTATACATTTCAAGATCTGATCTGATCTCAAATCAACTTCCATTGATATCCAAGGTTGGATATCAGCAATTCAACACTCCGCGGCTTACTCCAATTCTCCACCCCCGCCTCTCCGCTGTCAAAAAAGTTGGTTAAACCGTCAATTTTCAACCTCCAAAAATTTCCTCCAGTTCCAAAAGTTCCCCAAAAACCTCACCAAAAACACCAACCACCATGTCTGAAGCAACAATCCGCCTCGCTACAGCCGAGGGTAAATGAATCCCCCCTCAAATCCCCCCAAATCCACCAAATTACCAGCATGAATACTAACACCAACCCCAGACGTCCCCACAATCCTAAACTTCATCCGCGAACTAGCAATCTACGAAAAAGCCCTTCACGAAGTCGAAGCCACCGAAGAATCCCTAACCTCAACCCTAAGTTTCGCCAACGAACCTCCCAAGCGAGGCTCAGTCTACACAGCCCTAATCACGCCCCCCGCATCTGAATCCAATCCGAACCCTGTCCCCGTGGGCATGGCATTATATTTCTACAATTACAGTACATGGCGCTCCGCACCGGGAATTTATCTCGAGGATCTTTATGTTCAGCCTGCTGCGAGGGGAAATGGGTATGGATTTAAATTGTTGAAATATTTGGCGAAACAGACGGTACAGATTCAGGGACGGAGATTGGAGTGGAGTGTGCTTAAGTGGAATGAGCCTAGTATTAGGTTTTATGAACAGGTTGGGGCGAAGGGGATGGAGGAGTGGATGAAGATGATGGTTGATGGGGATGCTTTGGTGAAACTTGCTGAGGGGGTTTGAGTGTGGTAGGTTGGGAATGGAAGAGGTTCTTTGGGGTGTAGAGTGAGTTTGTGTAATTAGATTGGAGGGTATTTGAAATGGATTTTCTTTTGTTATTTTCCTTTCTTTACTCTTGTACTAAGCTCATTTCATGATTGAAATCTAAGTGCAGAGGCGTCATCATTCAAATGATTAATGGACATATAGTACAGAGTATTTCAAAGGTACATTACTTTTTTGAGTCTATGCTAATGTAGCTTAGACTCTGAAGTAACTGGTACAGTTCTTTGGTTAATACATCAAAGGTTTTGCTTTGAAGGTAGGAAGAATTTCAATGAAGCTCGTGGATCATCTCTGCCTTTCAAAGAATGGTTGCAAAGAAGTCGAGTAGCGTAAAGCCCATCGTGAAAACTCGAATAATCTATTTGATTAGTTCTCCTCCCTGAAGAGACTAACTTACTCCGGTCAGTTGAAGACCTCTTTTGAATGCACAGCGACCCTAGGCATGACAAAGAGATGCATTATCAGAATGTGGCTCTGGCTTCGTGGACCAGAGTATGGACGAGTCTCAAAGGTATCGTCCTCTTCTCTGAGTGGTCACTACACAAACTTCAAAGAGACGGGCACGAGAAGTTCTCGATTTTCCTCTATTCTTTTGTTTATCTGAACTGTCTAATTTTAACCTCTTTATACTCGACCTTTGGACTATAGTCGTCGCTTGTAATAGATAAATACTCGACACTGCTCTGCCTTTTATTTCTCATGACAGAACTACAGTTACAATCATCTTTTTCACAAATCATTTTCAACTTGAACTTTTTACAGCTTCCTGCTTTGACTACTTGCAGCTTTTCTTCACAAAGGACATTGCATTCAATATGGGTGGCCCAGGCAAACGTAAATCCGAAGAGCCGCATGATGGGAGTCAACGTGATAATAGTCCTGAACCTGAGAGTTCTGATCGTCCTCCCATTCGGCCTTATGTACGCCCCACGAATCCATTCAACCCGCCTATTACGGACTACAAATTGGCACCTCAGGGCTGGAACCCCGATGACTATGATATTCCCGAGTAGTAAGCTCCCCATCAACTCGTTTCTTCATAAACGAAGATATTAATTCAAATCATTTTCTTTCAGCGATATTGAAGCCAATGTCACCCGATGCCAGCAGAGAATCCAAGACGGGATTATGCCTCAATGGTGGCAGACAAAGTTAGAGATGTATGAAGCCGAGGCCAAGAAGACCATTCAGACTCTTAATTCTATGCCAAAGGGACTGGAATGGAATGTTATCTCACGGATTAGGAACCTTGAACATATTCAGCACCATCTTGAAAAATATGGTGATGAGTTTCAACAGTTGATTAACGTGAAGAATCTTATCCAATCTTATAAAGATGGGATTTTGAAATGGGATGGTCAAGTTACCTACATTTCTGCTGGTAAAGCAATGGGACGTGGAAAATTCTCTTGGGACGATGTTCATAAGTATCATGATATGTGCCAGGGGCAATCATTTTGGGTAGAAGGTGTGAGTTATTTGATCTGAATACTGTCTGTGTAAAGAAGCCTGCTAACTCTCTCAATTAAAGATGAACGGCCCTGGTCCTTCCATCATGAAGCCCTTTAATGCTCGCCGCCCTTATAGGAGAGTGATTGACCCAATTGATCCCCGGGGTCTCCATACTGTAGGTGAAATATCTACAAAAACTAGTAAATTCAATATAAGAAATAGATAGCTAACATGAAATCGAAAATATTAGGTAGAATGTTTTGTGCGGGTCCCAGGAAACGCAACAACACCAGAAGATGATATACGATTGGAATTTCTCGATGACTCTGGATCAGAAATGCCCCGTATATTCTACATGGACCTGATGCAACTCGTGAACAGAGCTTCCGGCCGAGCAGCCCCATTTCTTTGTTACCATGTCATGAAAACAGCAGATACATGGGTCGTCGAGCCAACCTGTCTACTGGAGTTCAATGTCAAGCGCACAGATGGGGACTGGGCTCGACCCTGGGTCCAACAACAAGTCTCTCTTGCTAGGGGCTATACTGTAGACCCTACTGATAGGCTAAGTGGACAATGGATGCGACAGGTCTTTTTCATGGGACATGCCCCGGACAATGATCGAAGACTTTATGTCGCAGAGACTCATAGTCGATTGACTGCTATAACTCCAAGGGCAGATTGCGTTGATGCTGACACATCGGGCCCTAATTATGCAATCAACAATGAGAACTATCAGCATGTAGTTAACTGGATACCTCATGATCTTTTGCAAGCGGGCATATTTGGGGGGCCTTACCTGCAGCACCCTCCTGCTCCATCGGTTTCGCCGTTCACTACTGATAGTACTAGCTCTGGATCGCCTACCCCTGGACCTCCAGGACCGCCAGGCCCTCCTGGGCCCCCTCCTGGATATGGTGGAACTCCCAATCCTCCGCCATACTCACCAATTACTCCAAATAATACTACTCCTGGGCCTCTTGGGCCCCCTCCTGGATATGGTGGAACTCCCAATCCTCCGCCATACTCACCGATTACTCCAAATAATACTACTTCATCATCTAGCTCAACAGACAATGGAGGCCCTTCGCCCGCCCCACCTGGACCTACAGGGTCATCTAGCAGCTCAACTCAGAACTGGGATCCAACTTTGGGCTCTTCAGATCCACCAGCACCATCTTCTACCCCCGAAGGTGGCTCGAATGTATTTGTGAATATCGGCTCGAGTGAAGGCTATGAAACAGGTTTATCCCAGCCTGGAGGAACACCTTCACCATTAATGGGCAAGACACCCACATCATCTGACCATAACAAAACTTTTACTGGAGGTTCGATTGGAGGTTATAATGCACATATCCCCTCGGGCACGCCGAGCACAGGTTATCAAACAGATTCGGGTTACCAGGCAGACATATCCGATCCGTCGAGGTCAACAACACAGTCAACTCAACCTTCAACGCAGCCTAGCACAAGTACAGGACAATCTATATTCTCATCTACTGGGACAACGTCGACTGTGCCTACATCTACGAATTCTGGGGGCGACGCTGGAGCTGACGATGATGCACAACTACAACTACAGCAAGAGCTAGCACAAGCACAAGCACAAGCACCAGCACCAGCACCAGCACCAGCACCAGCACCAGCACCAGAACCGACACCAGCACCAGAACCGACACCACCTAAAACACCAGTTTGGAACAAAATACCTGCATGGAACCAACCTGCAAATGGAACGCCCGGTCCCGACATGAAGACACCGGCAGTTGCATGGAATGAACTAGCAAATACACCACAAAAAACACCAGGCCCACAACCAAATAATGGTAATGGACTATTTGGTAATATATTTGGGATTCAGAATGCCAACCAAACGCCCAATTGGCCTCCTATAGGATTCGACAATGGTCAGAATCCAAGCCCAAAGATATTTGTAACATCACCTAACGGTAATGATTCATTCCCGGGACCGATCTCAGGTACTAGTAGTACCTCTGGCTACCCTTCCTCAACTACAGGATCTTCGAATGTATCCCAAATTATAGGACAATCACCCCAGCAACAATCTGATGCTGACAGTTCGAAATCTCCAACACCTGGACCTACTGCAGGATCACCACTTGGGGTGCCAATTGGATCACCAGTATACCCCGATGGCTCTGGGAGCTCTGGGAGTTCCGTGACTTTACAAGCACCCGGGCCTTCTCAGGGATCACCACTCGGTGTACCCATTGGATCTCCAGTATTCCCCGACGGTTCTGGAGGTCTTGGAAGTTCTTCCACGAGCGGTGATGGCGATGTTGTGATGACAACATCCCCGCCTGATCAGAAAGTTCCAGAAGGTGGTACTAGTACTAGTACTGGCTCTGGGGATGTGGAGATGAAATCACCGTCTCAGAGTACCTCGCTCCCGAAGTCGACCAGCTCCTCGTCGGGAGATGACAGTATGACGGATAATCCGTAGTGGTGGTTGTTTCTGGGGTGGTTTGACGGAACTACTGGGTGGGCGTCGCCTAGACTTAGACTCTTGATATCTCATGTTTTTTCTGCTAATATTTTGATTTGTACTTGGTTTTAACTTTGGATTTTATATTGGAATTGAATATGAGTTTTGTTGTTGTTCTGTTCTCGTCTTAAATTGTGCCTTTTTAAACCACGAATTACGTTAGTAAATTGCTAGGCCTTAGAAGAGTTATTCATTATTCCGGGGTTTTTGGTTTTCCAGAAAAGGCCACCGATGAATTTCAGGTTCTATAGATTTCGAAATCTCTTTAGTGGCGAGGAGACCGTATCAGTAAATTGCCCAATGTTATGAATATTGTGATACTTTAGAGGTATAAGTACCAAGATTGATGCAAGCTAAATTTGTATGTGATATATGATTGGCTGAGCCTCGCAGTTGTCAGACCCACCTAGATCAACTTCCTAAACGGGAAGCAAAGGTTGATAATCAACTGAGGGAAATCTCAAAGTCCGAGAAATGGCCGCAGTTGAATCGGCCTGAAAGTACGTAATTCTCCATATGATTTGGATGACTCGATTTCAAAGAATCAAATTTTCACTCTCTGTCCAATGAAAAAGAAGAGTTTCACTCCGCCATGCGGCCAGGTCTGCGCCGATTAATAAGGAAGTATACTTCGCAGTGACGAAAAATTATTATTTAAAGCCCCCATGATAGCCTGAGTTGAACCATTCATTCAAAAAATCGCAATCCTCTGGGAAACCCCGAGTTCAATAAAAAAAACCAAAGAATATCTCAATCACCCGACTTCTCTTTACAACATGTGCCAGCACGAAACCGAAGCCAATGGCTGGACTAGCATGCCAGCCAACGCAGGAGCCATCTTCGGCGACAAATCTTTTCTGAATACTCCCCAACCTTTGTCACTTGAGGAAATTCAGTTCCCTTTTGATGAGCCCTCCGTTGCAAAGACTTTGAAATATGCAAAGGAGAAGTTGCACACCGAGACCTTCAACCATTCCATGAGGGTATACTTCTACGGTACGCCGATATAAGAGATTCAAATGGCACTAAAAGTAAATAGCAGAAGCTGAACCATTAGTCAATAGGCATGGTAATTTCCAAGCAGCAGTTCCCAGAGAAATTTCCCAAGCTCAACCCAGCGACTTGGGCTCTGGCTTGCTTGCTCCACGATCTCGGCACCGCAGACGAGAACCTCACAGCAACCCGAATGTCTTTCGATATCTACGGTGGCATCAAGGCCCTCGAAGTCCTCAAGGGCTTTGGTGCTACTACCGACCAGGCCGAAGCAGTCGCTGAAACAATCATTCGACACGAAGATTTGGGCGTCGATGGTACCATCACGTACTTTGGGCAACTGATTCAGCTTGCTACCATATATGATAACACTGGATCTCACCCTCATGTGAAGGATTTTGGTGACATTATCCATGAGACTACTCGTGCTAAGATCAATGAGTCTTACCCGCGCAATCAGTGGTGCAAGGTCTTCGCGGGAATCCTTCGCAAGGAAGAAGCTATCAAGCCCTGGTGCCATTCGACTCATCTCGTCAACTTTGCCGAGGAGATTGAGGCCAACACTTTGATGAAGCAATGGGAGTGAATGTAGCCAGATGGACTCGCTGATGGTAACTAAGTGTCTCGATGGTGAGAGAAGCAAAGAATGATTCGTGGGAAGAGATTAGGCTGGTGGATATGCAAGGGAGTTGAATCAGATAGTATCTATACTGCCAATATATTGAATCAAACTATTCTTCCGGATACTCTGAATATTGCAAACCCTTTTGTATTTTCCAAAAAAAGCAGTATCTTGTTCCTCCCGCCCTCCAATATCAAAGTGGTGGGACTTGAAATAAGCATGGAGACTTCCAAGTTTGCTGCACCCAAATCCATCAGTCTAAAGAAATATAGTGGTGTAATGAAGTTCCGATTTTGACTTGGGAAATAAACAAATCTCACCACACATGAGTGACTGTCAGCTATAGATCAGTTTCTCCGATCGCCGCAATTGATATTGATTTATGACGTCAGACGTATGGCAAAGCTGACTCAGACGTGTCAGAAAGGTCGCGGTGCATGTATTTTCACCCATACAAACTTTGATGTTCTCACGTAAAGTAAATAAATAGACCGGAATGTGCTGCAGTATGTCGATTTTACACGGCCATCTTGATGTCTCCCATGGATCTGCTTTCTGATTGTTCTATACTACTTCGTTGTACTTCGTTGTAAGTACTTGGTTGTACCACGGCTTCCGGGATAACAATCTGCCGGGCCGAAAGCGGATACAATCATGTGACTGGCGAGAATCATTTTGTAGTCTCGAAGAATTGACTGTCTTCAATATAGCAGAGAGAGAAAAAGGGAAATGAATGGCAAAGGAATAATCCACTGTTAAAATTAGAAAAAAAATTAATGCATATATCTACAATTACCTACTGTTGCTACCATTGTAGAGCAATACTTGTTGCTGATGTTTGCAGCCTGATCTTGCCTTCTCTCACCGCCTCTTAGTTATCCCTCGCAACTTCTGCTTACAGCATCACCTTCTCAACTGCTTACCTCATTCCAGCTTCAACATCCCAATATTGGCCCCAAATAGCCCTCCACGCGCTTTTTATTCGTAATTTTGATACTTGAGAGTGTTGCTTGCTCTCATATCTGTCTACATTCCCCTTTTTTTCTCCTAAATATCCATGCAACCTGCGCTGGCTCCAGCGCCGCATCCCAGTATGCAATCTGCTCAGGTAAGCAACCACTCTTCGACGCGTTTGTCATCAGATCGTCTCCCGCGCCAAGTACATCAATGCTCGATGGAAGGCGCAGGAGCTTCACGATGTCCATGGAGGTGCCCTTCGTCGTCGCTACGACGCGTGGTCGGATTCCGGGCTCAGTCCCGCCTCTTCCGCGCTCCTCGTTGCCCCTCTCCCAGAATGTCGCCGCTAACAATGGCGACATAGGACCACGATGACCAGGGTATGTGAACCTCTCCCATATCAGAAGGAGATCGCAGTGTTAGGCAATGACCTAGAATTGTCGAGACGTCTCGCGCCTGTCCTGCCGGCAATTGCCGGTGTCACAATGGCATGGTCGCATACTGTGGCGATCTCATTTCTCGTGTTGATATGACGCGATCCGCCGGATAAGAGAACTAACATGATATTCCCCAACAGTGCTTCATGACCAGCTCCTTGCTGTCCAGCATAACCTGGGGCAGCGCCCCCAGACCCAACCAGGACAGCAACAGCATCACCTTCAACCCAACCCAGCCGGGCCGCGCGACCAGGGCAATATCGATCCCGCCATCTCGGGAGCCGCAATGATGGGCGCCGCCCCGCAGACCCCATCTCAGCCTCATCAAGGCTCCCCAGACGACTCGCCCAAGAATTATGGCAAGCGAGAGCTGTCAACTTCCAAGCGCGCTGCTCAAAACCGTGCCGCACAGGTAAGTCGTATCTCCTTATCAAGCCAGAAGCCCCGCGTTTCTGTTTGTCTTAGTGTCCCCACTCACGCGATATAGCGTGCTTTCCGCCAACGAAAAGAATCTTATATACGCAAACTTGAAGAGGAGGTCAAGAACATCGACAACAAGAATGAGCAGATCAAGCAGCTCGCCAATGAGAATTATGCCTTGCGCGACTATGTCATCACCCTGCAGTCGCGCCTAATGGACCTTCAAGCCGAGGTCCCCGAACTGCCACCGAACATCGACCTCAACCAGCCGCGTCCTGAGATCTCCCTGACTAGTAGCCTCGGTGGGCCCTCCGGCTCACTGGTCGCCCCGACTGGCCCTCACCAAGGGCAACATGCCGGTAACCAGAACGATGACATGAACTCATTGAACCGCATTGCCTCCGCTGGTCTCATGCGCAAGCCACATGAAGACAACAGCTTTATGAACACCGGCTTCCCGCCCCAACCCCAGTCTCAACCGAAGCCGCGTATGCGTGGGGACGAGAACCAAGATGACGTTCACGTAACGAAGCAGGAGCATGCATTGCCACTTGGACCATGATATAACTCGCCCTGATATTCCCCATATCCGCTCTTGTGCATCTTCGCCGGTCACACGATATCCCCATTTTCTTTCCAATTTTAATCTCATCGCCCTGTTTGTCTTATGTTCTTTGCTCTTCAGTATTGGTGTGCGGCGCGATCAGCGAGGTTCCTCCTTTTCCCCTTGACCTTGGCCTTGACTTGGTGGTATTTTCCCTTTTATCTCTCTACTTTGCCATTCAGAACCTTGGACATCTTCATTGAATAGTTTTATGTGCAATAGCAACAAGTTTAAGATCAATTGATGAAGGTCTTTATTTTGCATTCGCAGCTTTGGGTCATGTAGACTGAGACTGGTTGCCTTGTAGGACAGACTGATCTTCCTCGGCCTTAGCATTCACCATTCACCATCCACTATTTACGATCCCTTTAATTGATCCAGTTCGTACTCCTTAATCAAGACATCCGCACAAGTCATCCCAGTCACATAAGCCGTGGTTTGAGTATGATTGTTCGTGAGAACAGGCACAACACTCATATCAGCCACACGCAGATTCTCAACCCCAAACACACGGAACCGACTATCAACAGCAGCATCTTCGTCCCCAGACTTCCCCATCTTAACAGTCCCAGTCATATGCCACGATGAAGAAAGATTCTCTTTCCAGAACTGTAAAATGTCTTCATCTGCATCCGACTTCGGACCCAAGATCGTCCCTAGTGTATCCTTGGCGAAAGAAGGATGTCTCGAGACCTCTTGCATATGTCTGTATATTTCAATCGCAGCCCTACGATCAAAAGGATGTTCAAGACATTTCGGATCGAAGAGAAGTGGTTCGTCGGGATTTGAAGATTGAAGTCGTACTTCGCCGACGGATTGTCCGTTCATCAGGAATACTGCAAGACAAGTGTAGCTGAAATCATCCAATAATCCCGGGAATATAAGATGGATCGGAAATCCAGCAAACATCTCATAATGCGGAATTGTTTCACGATTCATGAAAGACTGGATATCGTCTGGTAGGGCTTTGAATTCTGAGGAGGAGGTGATGGCCTCGGATTTGAACCAGCCGCAGGTTAATTGGCATCCGTATTTAGTCCATGGTCCAGATCCATTTTGTTCCCATTGTTTCATTGCGTCGTCCATGGCGGATTGATTCTTGAAAAATGAGTTGCGGTCATTGGTCTCTGGCTTTCGTGATAGAAGTAATGGTGCAAAGAAGTGATCTCGAAGACCTTGTCCCATGGCTGGGATGTCTTGGATAATGGGGATATCGAACTTGTTTAGCTCAGATGCTGGGCCGATTCCAGAGTGCATGAGGATTTTGGGATCTTCCAGGGATCCAGCACATAGGATGATCTCTTTCGATGCGAAGACTGAGGTTGTTTAGTATTCTATCACAGAAACGCAGATAATGGGTGGTTATATCAAACTCACAGTTCTTATCCCTGGTCTGCACCCCAACAGCCTTCTTCCCATCGAATAAAACCCTCTGCACTGGGGTATCTGTCACAATTTCCAAATTCCCCGGTGCATCAACAAGCAAATCCTTCGCTGTACTCCGAATTCCATCAGCAGAAGAGTTAATACAAAGTCCCATCCCCAACGGATTTCCCGAATTCAAATCCAAATTCCTCTTCAACCCAGCATCCTCAAGAGAATCCATAGCAAGCGGTAAATCCATCTCCCACCCCTTCGCAAATCCAACCTTCAAGCTACCCCGATCCCCATGATCATCAGGCAAGGGATCCGCATACTTCCTCTTCTGAGTCTTCCCAGCATCATCACCCAATCCAGAATCAAAATCCAAATCAAATTTCTCAAGCTCTTTAAACCGCCTTTTCATCTCATCCCATCCAAACCCTTTATCCCCAACTTTCCCAGCCCACTCATCATAATCATCCCTAGCCCCAACAGCATAAACACCAAAATTAACCGCAGAACTCCCACCAAGACCCTTCCCACGCGCATAATCGATAACACGTCCATCAAGACCGCTCTGCGGGGTAGTTTTGTATCCCCAGCTCATGGATTCTTCGTGGACGGTTACCCATCGTTTCCCGTATAATCGGTGTACCTTTTCGTCGTTTGGACCGCCGGCTTCGAGGAGGAGGATTCGGGGTTTTGAGGGGGTGCGGGAGAGGAGGGAGGATAGACTGCATCCTGATGGTCCGCCTGATGGGAGAAAGTATTAGCAAAGGTTATGCCCGATGAGGGGTTGGATTGGATGAAGATTGATTAGATTAGGTTTGGATTTAGGCTACGGTTAAGGTACCTTAGGTTAAGGTAACCAACCCTTGGCTGTAGGTAGAAGACTTACCGCCAACGATGATGAAATCGTAGATTTCTTTGGTCATAGCGAATGAAAGAAATTGATTGGAGGGATATTCTTTCTAGGAAAGGAAAGTAGTGAATGAAATAAATACTATTTTGACAGTTGTCTATTTGGGGGCGAAAAGCTAGACTAAAACACTTAAGCACTTAGCAAACTGGCTAGTGGCCAAGTGGAACTTCTACTATTGTTACCCCGCTGTGTGGGACGATCTGAATGGAATGTCATGCCCAATGGAGGGGTAATTTTTTTTTAATTTTAGTGAATGGTATTTTATAGCAGCGAAGGAGATTTTGAGTGGTTCTTGATTCGTTCGGGATCAAATATGGTTTGCAGAGTTGATTAAGACCTCCCACGGTCTAGCTAAGCTAGACAACTTACTCGTTGAACCAAGGGTCATCGAGGATCTGTTTTGCTGATGCCCTTGCTGACGGTTCAAAACACAAGAGCCTTCTAATCAGTTTTCCAAGGCTTTTTATATCATCTCTTTTCTACCGGCGAAGTGTGAATCGATTACATCTGGAACGTTTGGACCCAGAAGTTCATAAACGAGGCATTTATGAAATCCATTTGGACCCGTTAGCTCAAAATCATCGAGTAACTGCACCGTATGCGTCAGGTTTGGGTGATGACTTGGTGCTAATCTTTTCAGAGTTTGGAGCTCTCGTATATGTCTATCACAATCCTTTTCTGCGATGGAAATCTTAAGAGCAACGTAAGTTTCTGTCCTGTAAGAATAAAGTTCGATTAGCTGAGACTACCGTATGCCACATTGGTATACATTACCTCCGATCTCTCGCGGCCCAGACTGTCGAATAGCCGCCCCATCCTAATTTATGTAACACCTTGTACCTACCAGCTTTAAAGAATACCCCTAGGGTCACTGGGTGGTAACCTCCTTGGCGATAGAGGGCAAGTGGCTCCGTATCAATGGGGCAAATATAAGTGGGATGGTCCATCAGCCTCTTCTGGGCTTTGGTAGACATGGACTTGGAGGAAACGCAAGGGCCTCTCAGCAAAATAATAGGATTTTTGAGAAAGTAGGCTAGCCTCATCACGCTGAACTGACGATACTATCGTTGACGCGGGTTGCTTTGATATTGTCAAAGGGGCCACGCGCTGGGGTCCGCCGGTTATAGAACAAAGCACGTGCCCGCAAACAACAAACAACAACTCTCACTCTCTTTCAACCTTCACCTCAACAACACCCCATAAATATTTCATGTCTCGCCTGTCAACTTGGTACTCCTTTTCAAGACCACTGTAAATTCTATGTTTTTGAACAGCTTTGGGCCCTTGGACCTGGAATCAGGAAGATTCGCAGCTTGGCGAGTCTCCGGGTTCTCATCTTTATTGGCATGTCTACGGAACAAGTGTCAGAAAATAAAGAGCAGCTCTCCGAATTTCCAGGTCTGCACCCTGACAAACCAGGTCTGGGTAACTTTTGCTTTTGACCCAGAAGTGCATGAATCTGATGAAAGAGACGCTGCTGGCTAAGAGCTGGTCATCGAATGACCGCCAGGCCTCCCTTTTTGTTCAAAAGCCCAGTGAGATCCTCGCGGCAGCTACTGGAGAAATCTCATTTCGAAATTATTCAGTGGATAGCCGGAGTGACTGTCCGACAGTTACAGGCTGGGCATACCTGCTTACATCGACCATCTCCTTCCATCCTTTCCAAAGCCTTCATTCTTGTGTCTACCACCAGCATGCAACCCCGAATGGTAGCACTGCAGAAAGCCTAAACAGTGCTTCCAGTGCATGTATCCGATGACAGAGACGCTTCTGGTTGATAGATAGAGGTTCGAGAGCCCCACTATATTTACCTGGATTCTATATGCTCACTTATGACTCTTGAAGTGGACTCTCGAGATTCGCACCATCAACTCGTCATGCTACCAAGGGAAGTTGCTGGCTCACAATATGCTTCCGATGTATCTTCTTGGCGTCTCGGACGAAGCATGCAGTGATGATTATCTTTTGGATGTTATAATTATATCTTGTTATGGGACAAGAATGTTTGGTCGAGTCAGAGAGTGATCCCCGGATTGGACCGTCGCTCGGGCAGTCCCACCGAACCTGATTTCGTTTCGGAGAAAGTTCATGATTTTTGAACAGATTGAACGGAGAATTCAAACCTATATTCCAAAAGAGCCCCTTTCGCCAAAGGTATGATGAAATCTTCAAAGTTGATGCCTCCGGAGAAGCTGAAATGCCTCGGACGTTTGCTGACGAACATGCCCAGGGCGTTGCAGTGAATACAGTCAAGCAACAGATAAATTATTTGTGCACTTCCACGCCTCGAAACACAAAAATGGCTCAATGGTAACCCCAACGAAGACCAAGAGCCCCGAGACCCTTCCTTTGCATTCGTTCAACATGCTTGCCAAACCAACACGCCCCGATGGGCAGGCATAACCAAAACCTGGCAGACCTGCACCACTGTCACGAAGAACACCAGCCAGTGCGTTCCGGAAATGGCGGCGGCGGCTCTTTCACCCCATCAGCCTTTTGTCTATCCGATAGATATGGGAATCATATTTGGATGCATGATTCATACATTCCATGTTGATCTAGGCTTCTTCGATCTCGATCGTCGGTCTGAAAGTATTTCTCCCATTACACGCGCACATTTGGCGGAATGATCCCGACTATATTTATACTCTTCTGGCCGACCCATGAATTTGGCGAGACCACACGCAGCACCAGCCTCAGCGTACAGCGGTAGGACCGCTGCTCGTTATAATTGCATGACGATTGAGCATTCTTGCTTATCAGAATAACTCTTTATCTTCTTACCGGCTCACACGGGGGATTCAAGTCCGACGCGATTCACCAAGCTTTGAAGATTGAGGACTTGCGATCGATAAAAAATTTAACACGAGAAACCACGCAGCCAATTATTCATTCCGCTGCTGGCACTTTTCTAGCTTTTCGAAGTCGGGAAACAGCTCAACCTTGTTTTATGTGGAATCATTCAAATATTCACAAGGCCGTCATCAAAGGCCCGTCGCAAACATTCGTTCTTGCTTTACTACTAGTGAGACTTGGTCGCCCTTGCATGAGCCAGTGAAGCTGGGAACTGTCTCCGACCACACATTAACAAAACCGAGACACATGATGCAATGGCCATGATCACCAAGTCTGGATTGGAGAACCATCAGCTTGTCATTGAGATCACCAGTTATGGCAGAAATTTGCCTTTTGTTGGGTTATTCATTTTTGTTTCAATTTCTGAATGGTTAGCCATCCGGTTGAAAGTGCAAGCCCGCCCTTCCCAATGCCTATGTCAATGGTGATTTACATTCATGAACCAGTCTGACTCTTTCAATTCTTTGTAATATACTTGAGCCTCAGCACCACCAGTGATGATGAAGATTAGAGCGGTCAACCTTCTCTTTCCTCCAGAAGAAGCCTCATCATTCTTCATTCTGTCCCAAAGGCACATAGTGGAGCACTCAGTCAGGTAGTGGCTACCTCGTCAGATATGAGCCTCCCCGATTTTACAAATTCTGCAGAGCGACCAGGATCAAAAACCGCAACCCTTCTCTAGGTACTCTGGCAATTCGCCCCGGCCATGTCTGGCGCCGGACATTATAGAGCCACCAGGTAAAGCAGGCAATCCCTGGCGCGAACACTTTCTTCATCCATATTGATATTCACTTTACCCAAACTGGAACTTCCTACAACACCCTCCGCGGCCTTTTCCACAGCGTCATGACTACTACTTTGGCAAATCCCCGAAGATCTGTGTTGCGCGCTTTTGGAGGCATGATCAGTAAATTGCTGAACTAAATGCCTTAACTGATACTTGCCGAACGAGATATTGGTACAGTCTCAACGTCTGAAACCAAAGGCCTAGAGGATGTGGTAGGAAGTTCCAGGTTTGTTGGGTAAGGTTAATATCTGACTAACAGTCAACATGGAGAGGCTCAACTCCTCAAACAAAGTCGGTTCGCCATCTCATACTCGCAGGAATGAGGTTGAAGCTTTCTCGTCAGAACGCTGAGAGCAGACTCGAAACATTGCTATGGCTGCGTCTGTGCCTGTCTTCATTCTCAAAGGGAGAAATTCAGGATGAGTCAATATATTTCGGTGAATGGCGCGTTCAACAACAGGGACGCAGTGCCCGCTCGGTGCGACCGTGTCTCGGGTCTCTTTGGCTATATCTATAGCAGCTCATGGCAAACGATACCTGTCATGTCGGAGAGCGTGGACGGAAATTTCGCCATGAGAGGGTTGAATGCAGCCGCTCTCACTAATCTATGAGATTTCTGCTGCAAGTTGAGAAGATTGAGATGGGCCAGGAACAGACTAGGGCCAAGAAGACCTGCCTGCTGGAATTTGGTGCCCGTGGATGGATCAACGATGAATCCTTGCATGGATTATTAGTCCACGATGTATGGTCGATGAACGAAGGAGTCAGTCTTCTGCCTCATAATTTCAAAGGATCCAGATAACGACATGTGAAGTGCCGAATGTTTCTACAATGGCAGTGTCATGTCAATTTCGCTGGCTTCAACATATCCAACCTTCATAGTGGGATTATAAACTATATATTTCATGGGTTTCCATGCATATAAGGTACGTTGTCGATCCTAATTGAATACTATTTAGCTGGTCACTAATCTGGTAGCACAGACCACGAAAGGGACTTTCTCTTCGACTTCCTTCTAGATGACGACCACAAATTATCTTCTCTCGCATACCACCGTCGTCATCCTCTCGACCACCTTTTGGTGCATTCAGCAGCGAATTCCTGGAATCACTACGACGTGATGTGGTTGTCGTTCTGCGAATCGTCGAAGGGGCCGAGAGAGAGCGAGACTCCCCTCGCCGTGTTTGATCAACTGAAGGCCGAGCTTTGGTGCGGGAAATGCGGCATCGGGCATCTTCCAGTCACACAATCCAAGGACGCCTGCAGCTTCCGCGTCTCACCTCCAGAATCCGCGACAAACTCAATTTCTGGTGTATCAATAAAGCAGAAGTGCAATTCTCAGAATGTGGAGGAGCGTTGACGCAACGCTATCCATATATGGCGGAAACAAAGAACGCCGAAGAGGAACATGCGGCTAAGGTCAAAGCAACATATTAACCCGCCGTTTGATTCTGCATCGGCTATCCACTCTGGATACTGAATCCCCTTAATCTTTATATCCACTTGAGGAAGAAGCAGTCAATTATTCTTCAAGGTGAAAGAGGGGTAGACTGGATGATTATTTATTCCCTCGCGACGATGATCATTCATTTTTCAGATAATCGTCCAAATGAAAAAAATCGAAACATTTACAGTGTCTTGAATTGAGATGTGAGATGCCGTTAAAGAAAGTTTCACGAACAACATCACGATGAAAGCGAACTTTTCCAGATCAACTTGGAAGGAAGCTCCAATGGCACCACCAGGGAAGACGATGCTGGATTGCAGCGACGTGTGAGCGACTATCACCAAGGAAAACGGACTATTTTCTACACACGTGGAAGGGACACAAGCGATGCAATATCCCTGAGGAGAAGTACCGAGAAAAAAGTTATAAGAGCGATGGAATATTGACTAAGATAGCTTAAAGTGAATAAATATCATTACTATATTTCCACATCAATTGTTACTATAAAAATAAAATTGTAGCCCAGCATCTGAGTCAGTCTGGGGACATATCCAAATGAGAACAGGGGGAAACTAGTGTTGCTCTTGTTGGTGATGTTTCTCGTTGAGGTTGACTCTGGTGACGGCGAGAAACGACAATCCTCGTAATTTATACCAAATGAGAGGGTAAATTACCATTAATCTGTATCGAGATTGTATTCGTAAGATTTACCCAATCGGGAATCACAACTTGTGGTTTTCAAGTTTGTCATTCTCTACCACTGCTACAGAATTTCTGTTTTAAAATTGAAAATGCTGGTATTTTTTCTGCTCTTACTTTCCCTCCTCATACCTTACATGAGGTCTCAGTTCAAAAACAGGCATAAACGACAGTTCGGTGGTTCAACATAGCGCCATGTTTGCAACCATTCAAAAAGGTGAGTTGGAAACACTAAATAATTCATCGATATGTGTTATTACTTCATCTCTGAATTGACCAATTCCTCAATAAACAGGCCATCGACGGACTCCCCGCATATTGAGAGGAAGATGGACAGCTGTACCCTGCCCAAGAGCGAACCATTCTTTAACCGCCAGCGGACAGATTCGAAGGGAGGCACTTCTACCCAGTGTATCCTCCCCATCCAACAAAGTCCAATATGCGCTGTTTGTGATATCCCAAACTAATCATCAACCACTGTTTCCTCAAGAGCTAACTCCGTTTCCGTATACAGTACAACCCTCGACCAACTCATCAACTGGAGTCGCCAAAGCTCCCTATACCCAATGACCTTCGGACTAGCCTGCTGCGCCGTCGAAATGATGCACATGGCCGGACCCAGATACGACGTTGATCGACTTGGTCTTCTATTCCGTGCTTCGCCCAGACAAACAGATCTCATGATCGTTGCTGGAACACTGACGAATAAAATGGCACCGGCACTTCGTCAGGTCTATGATCAGATGCCGGACCCGCGTTATGTTATTAGTATGGGGAGTTGTGCGAATGGGGGTGGATATTATCATTATAGTTATTCTGTTGTTAGGGGTTGTGATCGGGTTGTTCCTGTTGATGTTTATATTCCTGGATGTGAGTTTGACCTGGACAACTTGAAGTTGTCGACGGAGAGAGTTTTGTTTGAGGTCATGGTGACGAGCTAACGAATGTCTTTAAGGTCCTCTGACTGCCGAAGCGCTTATATATGGGATTTTACTTACTCAGAAGAAGATACGGAGGACGCAGACTACGCGGATGTGGTATAGGCGGTAGACATGGATATCCTACACACCTGGTGGCAATACTTTTTGGTCTATTTCCTTCTAGCAAATTGGGTGAAATTTTATTTAGAAAAGGTACAATAGTATTTGAAACTGTATATTTTCCTCTTTATATCCTCAATATGACACTATCAATCAAAGTAGAGCCCTGGTGATATTTGGCCAACATCACGTGTATACAATGGACGGTTCCGAAATCTTCCGACCACCTGCAAACTTCGAAGCTGTCCATCTTCCAAATTCCCACGAATAATTCGATTGTCTATACCAACCCCAGTTTATATTATTTTCTCGATAAAGCAAAAATACTCAAATCTATCTAAGGCGTCACGACTCCACTCACCTCATTTGAAAACCCCATTGAAGACCCAGTCAAAAGCAATGCCTCGCCGCAAAACCCTACGAAATTCACATCACGGCTGTCTTCAATGTAAGCGAAAAGGCGTGAAGGTAAATCATTTCTATAATTGAGCATTTTTACAGAGGTTTAAATAACGTAAATCTCAGTGCGATGAAAATAGACCCACATGCAAGAAATGTGAAAATCGCTCTGATACCTGCCAATATGCCTCTGCAGGGCCGTAGACGTGGCAGAATCCTTCTGTTGGAGGTAATCACTGGACCAACTACAAGAAAATAGTTATTGCCTCGGATTTGTCAAAATCAATAGGAATGAAGAAATTAGATGTTGAAATTGGTCCTTCGCCTTACTTTTCTACGATTTCTTGCGGAAATATGGATCCGTTAAGTTTGAAGCTATTGAGAAATTGGACAATGGTCACTGCCCTCAGTATTTCGAGAAACGAATTCGATAAACCAATATGGCAAACTATTGTTCTACGTCAAGCTTTGAGGAATCCTTACCTGCTCCATGGTGTTTTCGCCATTTCAGCGCTCCATCTTGCTCTTGATGATAATACGACAGCGAATGAACGTCGAGAATTAATCAGAATTGCCGAGTCTCATCAAAGCGAAGCAATCCGTTTCTTCACTCGGGATTTTGGGAAGGAGCCTCAGAATAATTTGGAGAACTTCGTACTTTCGAGTCTTTTGATTGGGTTTGCGTTTGCGTTTCCTCTTGCTTTCTCACAAGGGGAAGAGTCATCGGATGCATTGGAGGAAATAATTCAGATTATCAGTTTGGTTAAGTCGACGATGAATCTTTCAAGTCCGTTGTTGATGGGGGTTAAGTCTGAGGAAATGGCTCAGTTAACTCATGTTGATGAACATAAGCCGGGAGTTTCAAAAGGGACATGTCCGGGAATCTCCACGTTATACGAGGCAAATTCTAGTTATGTGGAGAATCATTTGCACCGTGAAGTCTTTGGAAGAGTTATTTCTCAATTGGAAGATCTTTTCTCGAAGATGGATAGCGATGTGGAACCTGTTTCGACCGTGTTCATGTGGATGTGTGAAATTCCCACTCAATTCCAGTATTTGTTGCAGCAGCGTCATCCCTTCGCGTTAGCTATTTTTTCATATTACTGTGTTGCACTTCATCGGTTGAGAAGACTTTGGTGGATTTCATCTTGGGGGCAGCGTGTGGTGAATGCGATCAATAAGGAACTCAGCTCCGAGTGGAAGACTTACATCGAGTCCGCTGTCTATGAGTGCGGAAAAGAATACCTTAGAGTTGGGAGGGTTAATGACAGGAATTCAATTTTAGTTCGTAAGAGCGGAACTAAAAAATCTTTTTAGGAAAGAAATTTGAGAAATTGCGCGAGCTAGGCCAGCGTGTCGGACGGTGACAGTCACATCAGAAACATCGACATTGTCACATTTGAGAAACTGTTGCTTCCCCGATGCAAATTTCGGCGCATTCTGGGAAGCCCGTTGCAGGCATAGGAGAGAGTTGGCCTCTAGTAACAAGTCCCGAGTCGCGAGCGCAAGGTCTCTTGCGGGAATGAGCGCAGAAGCGAACAGGGGCAAAGAGGAATCGCCATGGGCCTTGAAAGTGCAGATCGTCATGATAGAGGCGCCATAGAAAGCTATGAGATGCACACGCTGGACTGTACTAAGAAAACATCTAACTTTTGGAAAATAACTTCTTCATCACCGTTGGTTTCGGTACTGGATACCTTCCTTTGCACAGCGCAGGACATGAAGTAGAGGGGAGATTGAAACAGACAAAAAACCAGAATAAGAAAACGAATTTTGACATGGACAAGGCCGAAGACAAGACCACGACATCGCCCTGTTTGTCTCCGTGTTGAACATTTTCTCCGAAGGGACCAAAACTCTTCTTGTCCTCCCGAGAGAACTGGTTTGAGGGTATGCAGCATATTCTACTGCAGAAGCCAAACCTTTCAAAGCAATCAATCATTTTCAGCCTTAGCAGAACCACTGAGTCAAATTGCCATTAGCATCGGTCTGTCATCATGTTAGCCCATGTGTTTTCAAATAACGGCAACGACATACCGAGCTCAAGACCATCCTGCCATGGTTAACAGAAAAGGAAAGACGAGGAGGAATGCCACGACTGGAAAGACCTCGTCCTCGACGCGGAGGGACACGGACGGTGACGTGCTTTGATAAGTTAGCGCATGTGTTCAGGTTAAAATGAAGAGATGTGAAATATACCCCATTACTGTTTATTTCAATATGGCCACCCCGGTGTCTGCCACGTCCGCCACGCCCGCCACGTCCGCCACGCCTGGCATCATGGACGCGACCTCCGCGACCAGTACCCCCGTTGTGGGGGTGATGCTGACAGTTATGCCGGTGAGGATCTGCATTTTGATGATAAGTGTCAGTCATTAAGTTCAGTTTCTTTTCAGACTTTCCAGATGACTTACTAGGTGGTGCTGCACCACACTGTCGACACCGTCGGGGACCCTGTATTATCTGTGGATCAGTCATGTGCAAAGGTTGATGTAGAGAATGGAGTATCAACATACCCGGTGGTGATAGATATGATCAAAGGCTTGGGTGGGGTCGTCGGTAGTAACAGGCTCCTGGGCAGGTTCAACTTGAGCAACAAATTGAGCTTGTTCAATCTGTGGTGTTCCAGTCGATAAGAATGCGGGCTGCTGTGAAGGCTCAGGTAGATCAGAAGTAATATCAAGCTGAATATCATCATTTAGATGAGATTCACCTTGAACAACAGTGTTGGAAAGTTCCGATAGATCTGGGGATGGATGGGAGATTTGTCGATACAACAAATTCTCACCACCTTGAACAACAGAGCGGGGTACTACCGATGGAACTGGGGAGGCATAAGGAATGGGCTGATGGGAGATACTCGTAGCAAGGTTGCTCATCTCCTCAGTGTCACGAACTGTCTGATCCAAGAGATCTGGTATCTCTTGAAGAGATCGACCGTTCATGGTTGCTGGCTTCGGTACTTCAAGCGAGAGATGAAACAAAATAGAAAAACAATGAACAAAGTGAGGAGTGATGATCGTGTAGATGGAGAAGATGTGAAGAAGAGAGAAGAGAGAAGAGGAAGAAGAGAGGCAATAACTCTCATCTTGTCTGCCCGATTGGGGAAGGCGTATAGAGGCACGTGCTGCTATACACAAAGGATGACTCCCTCAATATTCACTTTTTCTGCAGAAATCATTTCCAGAAAATTACTACTGCGAGTCATGGACTGTGGCAGAAGACCCCTTTTAAGTAGCTTTCCAATCCTTCCCTCGAATAAAGTGCACTGGCTAACTTTGAGCAAGTAGAGGCTGTTTTTGAAGTCGCCGTATGCATTTTTATGACACCTCGAAACTGGAAATCAAATTGAGTGGAAGAACAAGAACACAAAATGCCTCAAGGTCTTCATGCTTCACACATTGGATGAGCCGCGGCTTATGTGCATGTCTTATCGGATATATCCTTAGTGGATGTCATGAATTCCAACCTCCGGCCCATACTATGGGCGTAAGAAGGAAGAATTGCATCGCTAATGAGATCCAACTGCTAAGGCGAATAAAGGACCACAAGAAATCATCTCTGCTTTGTGCCCGAGGAGCCACGGGGCTCTCGCCAAGAAAGAATTCTCCGACGAGTCGAACATTTCCAATTCGGTTTCGAAATCAAGGTTGGCAGCACATCACTTCTTAATCCCGCTCTATGCTCAGGAATGAAACCACTAATTTGACCTTCGATAGCAAACAATGTCAAAGCTCCAACACGCTGGACTACGTTGAAGGCTGTGAACAGGGAAATGATCAGAAACTGAAGCGCGGTCGGGAGAGAACCTTCGGAAGGAAATAGTTTCTGCGGAAATGGAAAACGTGAGTTACCTGTCCTCTGGACAATTTGATGAGAATCCCAAAGCAACGACAAAGAAATCTTCCTCTCGATCATATCCAACAGCCTCGATCTAGTGAGGAAGAACAGCGGTATGTTACTGAAACTGTACTTGAAGTGGCGGGCGATACGAGTGTCATCACAAACAGTGGCATGGCACTAGGCTGGGTTCATTCCCGGGGTCTTGCAAGGTAATAGCCCTACATCCAAACTATCGCATACTTTTGACTAACAGTCCCGAAGTGACTACTGCCTGAGAAGAAACTTCAGACAATAATTCTCGAAATTGCGAAGTGCAGTTTTAGTTATTCTGCAATAATGAATACCAAATGCCGAGAAAGGATTTCAGACGATGTTATTCACACCATTTGTCATATACCAGGCCGGGACGCCTGCCATATATCCAGTGTCATGACAAGGCATACCTGGTCAACCACGATTGAAAGCAACATAGAGTAGGGTCCCATGGGCTATGAGCCACACAGTTGAAGTTCGCAACTTTTGTGAGGGGGACATGGATGAAAGCCCGGCGGCGAAAGAGGAAAGCAATACTTCCGCATCTCTCTCGGATCCGATCAACATTTTGGCAGGTCTGCCTGCGGTGATATCTCGTTATCTTGGCTTCCCACTGATTGTCTCAGAATTCCTTGGTCGCAAGGCACTTCGCAGACCTCCATGTACCGGGATATTCACCAGCCAGGCGCAAGTCAATCCCAGTCTACCCTGAAGATAATAACAACCAGAATCAACTCCCAGCTATTGATTGTCCCCTCATCAAGAAAAAGATAAGGTGTAGATTAGTTTCCTAGTCGGGCAAGTTATGTATTACCGCCAAGCGTGCAAGTGAGCGCTAATCAACAAAGTGGATCCCATCCCCGCACTTTTTGCAGCGAGCCTCGGGCAAAACTAGACGATCCGATCAAGATAGCAGCTTATTTCTTTGATAGCAGAAACCAAGGCTGTCCTGCTGATTACTTTCGAGCTCTTTGACTCGAGTAAGTTTTCATAAAAGATAACGGTTGGCTGGTAACCCTTACTTTCCCGTATTGCCAAAATCGAGTTGATTGATTCTGGATGCGGTCTACAGATAACCGCGAATTGTGTAGTACGGATAGATAAATAGCCCTGATTTCCCCCGATCCACTCGACGTCAAATTTTTTGCCATCGCCTTTTCCCCACTGCAGAGCTGGGCAATGCACGATGGGTGTGTTTGGAAGGTTTAAGTCTTACCTTAAGGGTCATGAGAGTGTACCTGGTGAGGCTAAATTACTTCGCAAAATTGATACTTTTATTTTGTCATTTTGCTGTTTGTGCTATTTTGCCAATTATTTGGATCGAAGCAATTTGAATAATGCTTATGTTTCGGGAATGTAAGTCAGCAGCTTCCAAGCTTTTACTAAATACTATTTTCCATCTTCATTTCATGTTGAAATTGCTGGAATAAATTTACTAACAACGTTCCACCCACAGGAAAGAAGAGCTCTCATTCAAAGGAAATGAACTCAACCAAATCAACACTGTATTTACAGTCGGGTATATTGTCGGTCAATTACCATCCAATCTCGCCGTAACATATTGGCGACCGCACCTTTTCTTCCCAGCAATGATGGTAATCTGGGGTGGCTTGACAATGGTCACTGCCGCAGTTCACAATCCCCAGGGTATAATGGCCATCCGTTTCTTCCTGGGCTTGGCCGAGTCAAGTACCTTTGTCGGAACCCATTATATTCTAGGTTCCTGGTACACAGAAAAAGAGCTTGGCAAGCGAAGTGGTATTTTCACTGCATCCGGATTAGCCGGGACTATGTTTGGTGGATTCATTCAAACTGGCATTCAATCTTCCCTTGATGGCGCTCGTGGTTTATCAGGGTGGCGATGGCTTTTTATCGTGAGTGCACTTACCTAAGCCCATAGCGAGGAATCATTTGAAAACTAACAGTGCTAGGTCGATGGCTTGATTACTATCCCCATCGCCATTTATGGCTTTTTGCTATTCCCCGATACACCAACAACAACCAAAGCACCATACCTAACATCCGAAGAGCGCGCAATGGCCATCGCACGTATCCCAGAATCCGCAGCTGAAAAAGTCCCACTGAATCTCGCCTTTGCCAAACGAATCTTCACTTCGTGGTATTGGTACGCATTCGTCATGTTATGGGTTATCGCCGGAGAGACAGAATCATTTTCTACAAACGCATTACTTGCATTATACATGAAATCACACCCAACAAATTCCTACACAGTCGCTCAATTGAACAATTACCCGACTGGTATTCCGGCCGTTGGTATTATATCAACTCTTTTCTGGGCAACGCTCACCGATTTCATGGGCGGAAAAAGATATCTCGTTGGATATTTCATCGCGATGACTGGAATCGTCACGTCAGTTATGATATTAACTTGTTTCGACGATACAGCCGTTGTATTTGCAGCATATTACTGGGCCGGATCTGTCTACGCTTGCCAAGCGACATTTTTCGCATGGTGTAATGACGCCATGCGTTATCAGAATGATCGGTTCAGATCCGTTGTCATTGCTAGTATGAATATGGGTAGTAATGCGGTTAATGCTTGGTGGATTTTATTGTTTTATTCGGCGGATTTTGCGCCCAGGTTTACGAAGGGTATGTGGGCTATGATTGGGTGTTGTATTGCGTTGGCGATTTGGACGACGGGAATTGTTCTTCTTACTGTGCGTGAGGAGAAGGGGAGGGATGTTCAAACGACGCGGATTAGGGATTTGGATGAGAAGACTGTGGATAGTGTTCGGGAGGTATGACGATTGCATATTACAGCCATTGTTTAGCATTATTGAAGCATTTGTGAATTGAAGCGTCGAAATTAAGCTCTTCCATTTCTAGTGGACGTGAGATTTAACTCACATGTGGTTGGTTGCACAAATTGTTGGGCTGTACGACATTGGCTGTTTTTGTTGCGAATTTTCTGCTAAAACTAATTCTATGGCTTGATGATGATATCGTTCTAATTGACATGGAAATCCATAGTCCCCCTTGGCTGTTGAAACTAGATGTTCACGCCACCACCATACCAAACGCGATCCCTGCGCATAACCAAGCCCTTCTCGCCACCAACAACCCATTCCCCACCCTCAGGTATAGACCCATCAGATCGAGGCCAATACTCAGCCCCAAGTTGCTCATTAATCTGATCAATTTTCTCAATAAACTCCCTCACACGCGAATGATCAAGTTGACCCTTACGCTCCCCCTCCTCAACGAGGAATCCATCATGATTAATAAATCGACCAATCGTAACATGTGCCGAAGGAACAACATATCGAGAAGCAACAGGGAGATTAGCCTTTCGCGTCAGATCAAAAATATCTCGCCGAAGATGATGATAGCTGTATTCATCATCGTCATCGGTCCCACTTGATTGTTGCCCCCTTGCAGGTTCACCGGCGGCGGGGACAAAACTGAGGGCCAGTGCGGCGGAGTCGAAACTGACGAGGGGTTTTAAGAGGCGAGTTTTGTGGGTAGTGGGATATTCTGAGATTTGGGATGCGGTCGCTTCTGTGGCGGATTTAAGTGTTTGGACCAGTGTTTCAATTTCTTCGTATGTTAGGGAATGCGCGACCTCCAGCACTGTTAGGTGGAGGTTTTGTGGTGGCATCACCCAAAGGGCTGTCAAGGGTTTTGTAAGTTAAAAATAGAACCCCAATATAGATTTCAGGAGATAGGAGTGCTTACAGGGTGCGACAGACTTCAATTCGCCTTGCACATACGCAATCAAATCACGGATCGGTGTCGGCGGCCTAGCCCAGAAGATGAGACAATTGCGAGGGTCAACGTAGCCATCTTCTTTTCTGGGCCCATCAAGGCGCTTGAGGATATCGTCTTCTTTCCAGCCAGGGAAGTCATCTGCGATGATAATCGCTTTTTGCTGAGCATTGCGATTGACTCGGTGCTTTTCATAGGCAGACTGTAACTGGGCCTGATGTAATCCGTTAACGCATATACTATGAAGAGTATATGACCCAGAGTTTCTTGTTTACCGGGTCATCATTGGTTTCCGAGATCAACTTCTGGAAGGGATTGTCCGTTGAAAGAGGGACTGAAGACATGGTGAAGAGAGTGACACTGGAGCAAGAGAATGCGTGCGGGCTGGTCGAATCTCCTCCTTTTCAATAAATCCAGTCTTATTTATATGCTGTTTTTGGTTGATGGTATTCTCTGTAGATTTGCTTGCTAAGCAATCTGAAGAACTCGCATGAGTCAGGGACTGCCGTGAAAGATGAAACAGCCGACTAAGCGAGTCGCGGGAACCGTGGGATTTACCCCAAATTTACCCCACATCGGCCTGTCAGCCAAAAATAGAGCGGGATGGAAATGAGAGAACATTTCCCTTATTTCGTGAGGTAGATGACATAAAGATAGGAGAAAATTTCCATATTTCAGTTCAGAATAATCAATTCATGATTAATTTGAATGCAAACGATGAATGACGAGCCAGTGGCCTGCAGGGGTCTCAATTGGACGCATTCGCTGTGATGCTGGTACTATCTGGATAAGAGGAAGAGATTTCCGGAGCTGCGTAAGCACAAATTTAATACCGCCAAGCTAGGAGAGAACTTCGTTTTGAAAAGCGAAAGGGCGCCAACTTGGCGCGCCCTTTGGTTAAAGTTGATTATCAAAATATGCCCTCTAAACCGTTAGGCTTGCGAGGGAGTGGAGTCGAGATTATCCTGCCGATAATTGTATACTATTGGAACTGGAATGTGGCGTTTAACTCTCCCGTATATGGTACAATTAATGGTGCCTGATTCATTGACTCTGGGAGTAATTCAAGAGCATTGGAACGATACTACGAATCTAGAACGATCTTATTACAAATAAGGTAGAAAAAAATATTTTATGTCAACAACGCAACTAAAGATACCCATTGACGTAAACATAATTTGCGTAAGCAGCTGATAGGAAATCGGAGGCATATATCATGGAATTATGATTGCTGAATTCAGGCCGATTGAGCCCATTAAGGAACAGAAGTAGAAGAATAAGGACTATGTCCAGCTTGAAAGGAAACATGAATGTCGACAACAAGTGAAGACAAAAGGCAGAAATGCCAACTGTCACCGACATACTCTACTTACATCACTAACAACTAGATCACTTTCAGATCCCCATTTAGATCTGCATGGCAAAGGCAGCGAGAGCGCCGAAGACAACAGCGACACCGGAGAAGGTGGAACGGCCAGCAGCGTTGAAAACGGGAGTGCTGGGGGTGGCCGAGGGAACACCGGTGGTGCCGGGGACACCGCTGGAAGCGGAGACAATGGGGGCGGGGGCAGTGGGGGTCACACGGCGGAGAGAAGTGGTCTTAGAAGGACCGCCAGAGATGGGGCAGACGGTCTGGTAACGGGTAGAGGTGACGGTGACAACGTTCTTGGGACCGGCAGAGGAAGAGTGTCCAGGGGAGACACCGGAGGGAGATCCGGGGTATCCAGAGGAAGCAGGGCCGGAGGGAGAGACACCAGAGGGAGAAGCAGGGCCAGTGGGAGCAGGGCCAGCAGGGCCGGAAGGACCAGAGGTACCGGGGATGACGGTAGAGCTGACAATGGCGCTGGTCTCGGTGTCACAGGGGGTGGTGGTAGCGGCAGGGGTGGAAGAGCCAGTGCCAGAGGCACCGGGGATGACGGTGGAGTGCACAATCTCGCTGGTCTCAGTGTCACAGGGAGTAGTAGTGGCAGGGACGGAGGCCTCAGTGGTAGAGGCACCGGGGATGACGGTAGAGTGCACGACCTCACTGGTCTCAGTGTCGCAGGGAGTGGTGGTGGCAGAGGACTGGCTGGAGCCATCCTGGCAGTCAACCTCACCCAGAACAGCAAGGCACAGGTTGATGGGGATGTTGATCAGACCACCGTTGTCGTTGGAGCTCTGCTGGCAGTGAGCCTCGCCGAGAACAGCAAGGCAGACGTTGATAGGAACGTTGATCAGGGAACCACCGTCGTTGCTGGAGGAGGAAACCTGGTCACACTTGGCCTTACCAAGAGCAGCAATGCAGCCGTTAACGGGGACGTTAATCAGGCCGTTGGAGGAGGACTTCTGGTTGCACTCAGCATCGCCGAGGATAGCAGCGCAGAGACCAACGGGGACGTTGATCAGCTCCTCAGTGGCCATGACGCCCTATAATTCAACATTGATTAGCTCGTTGTTCATCATACTTCCAATTGATATTAGATATTCAATGCTGGTATTACTTACGGAGCAAGAGGCAGCCAGGGCCACGAGAGAGGGGATAATAGTTTGCTTCATCTTGTCGAAAAGAACGTAGATTTGCGTAAAGAATCAAAAGACGTGATTGGTATAATGGTATAAAGGTATAAAGAATGGACGCTGATAACAGCAAAAAGAGTGACGATGGGACAAGGCCTAAAGGAACGAAGCAGTTAGAGAAAGAAAGAGAGAAAAGGAAATCGGTCAGATAATGTAGGTCGAGGAAGTACTGCCAAAGCGTCCGGACCTCCACGCTCGCATAGTCAGAAAAGGGGAGATAATGTCGATCCTCATGGGAAAAACGACTGCCAAGCAAGCAGGAACAAGCAGGAAAGGGTCCCCGTATACGACGAGGCCGGTCCATTTACTTCAAAGGGACATTCTGATTGGTGTGCCCCTGTTACTCATCAGGGCTGTTGACAAGTTCGGCTGTGTCTCTTGGAACTAGCGTGGATAATCAAACTCTGTATGCAATGCATACTCCACCCCCGAACCCACTAGCTGCCCGTAGTGCATTCTGTGATTGATCCCACTCGCAGACCACAGTCCTCGGCCTGACTAGTGTCGTTTGTCGCCCCATCTTCTTGTTTTTGCGCTCGTGACAGCGCGCGCGCTTTACTTTGCTCTACTCAGGGGCTGTGTTATCCGGATTTTTTCTTTTGGAATGAAGTTAATAGATCAATGGAAATTTGGGGATCATCTTCACTGGCGCTGAAAAATGCCGCTTTTACTATTCTGCTTGTGCCTGACTATAAATCAATAAATAGTATTTATCTCCTCCATGGTCCCACGTCCGATAGCTCAGACTGCCCTGTGAGCCCCGCGGTTCACGCCCAGACGCGACAGGGGTATGGAAGTAGACCGCTTATTACGCCTCCCGAAAAGCCTTGGGGATTTCTTTGATCCCAAAAGCGCGAGTCCTTGCATTACGTGGCGGTCGGCCTGAGCATTAAAATTGTAAGCAGGCAAAAATCCGGGGGCCACTGTGGTACAAAGGAAGATAGCTCAAATGAAACCATGCGGCACACATGGACCAAAAGTCTGGCCCCCATTACCCCTTTCCTCGAGAGCATGCAAAAGCACCAGGTGTACCTGAATTTGCATGCAGGTTAGTATCCGATCACATATGCAAGAGCAGGCGCATCAATGAAGACACATCAAAATTCAAAACAAACTATGGCTTGGGCTGAGCTATGTGCAAGCCACCAAAATAGACCCTGCGAACGTGTGGACCTCGGCTTTTCAGGGGTGACCATCTGGCTGAAGATTTGAACTCCACAAGTCATTTCGATCCTTTTGTGGTCCACACTGTCAGTTCCCACTTGCTGATAAGCGGGGATACGGGATACTTTCTCTGTTTATCTCTCTCTACTGTAGTATCCGTACTCGCAACGAATTCAGCGCGGTGTGGCCCGCCTCTCAATTCTCCAAGTACAATTTCCCTTCCCTCCCGTGTGCGTGGGTCAACTACTTACTACAAATGGTCAAGCCAAGACATTGAGAATAATTCGCATTTTGTCCCATTAGTAATTATTTTTCTTTTGGAATTTCTTAACATGGAAAGTCTCACATTGACCCACTGTCCTACTCCATTTCTATCAATCTTTGTTTTTGTGGGTGTCCATTTGGAGGTCGGAGAACGGAGCAACCTGTCGCTCGATCTCCGAATGTGATCTGTTCCGTCTATGATCTGCTTAAATCGAGATGTAGCTATCGTGGAAGTGCGTGCTAAATGCATCGCTAGGCCTGATAGAAACCCTAAAATAGGAACTCGGAATTCGGCTATCGAAGCATACCCAAGGAAAAGGCTTCTCGTTGAACTTAGTATTTCACTAATTTTGGGAATAGCGTCCCGATTCTTCTTTTCGTACCGAATTGGACTTGACTAAATTATAGAGATGCCCTCCCTACGGAGTATTCAATGGCGCTATCTTCTTCGTACCATGGACTGAGGTTTCTGGCTAAGCATGATCGAGAAGTCGTTGCCAAGTCGTAGCTCTTTGCCCAATAGATGGCTTGAATTGAGGGGCATATTGATTCTGCCTGGAAAACTACATGGCTTGGTCGATTTGACCTATCGGAAAACTGGCGGTCTAGCCCTATTTAGCCCAGCTTTCCAAAGGTTAGCTGCACTTGCCTCCTCGCGTCAGGACTTCTTTGTCGGCTGCCTACTGTTCACAGTTTGTTAAGATTGCCAATCTAAGAGCAGTGCTCTTTCTATGCCAGACCAACAACCTACTCCGCACATATCACAAAATTGACCATGACACTTCAATATCTGCATCAATTACTAAAAATATTTGCTGCGTTTCGTTGCCAAGGACTGTGTCTAGACTGTCGAGCACGGTTCTCATCTTATGCAAAGACAAAGTAACATAGACTTGAGCTCGATGGCAATCATACACTATGATTATAATGAATGCATCCCTATGCATGTATTTATGTTCGTTTGAAGGGTCTAAGAGGGCACTGTGAGTCGAGCTGGCGGGATCCTCCCACATGAACCCCAACGTCGCAGCGCGCATTCATGCCACCGGGCGTGTCTCTAGCACGATCCCTTTACAAACGAACCGCCTCTGGTGGCATCGGATAAATATTTGTGCCAGCCTGGCTGAGGTTGGTGGAATTAACATACTACATATTAAATAGGCGCAATATTCGGTGAAAGATCTAAGCTTGACTGAAACACTATCGATTCGTTACCAACAACTAACCAGATCTCATAGGGCCTTCACTCCCGCAGTTCACATGTGGAATGGCGGCTCGCCCTCTCCAATAGATTCGTACACAGCGTTAATAGACTCGACCAAATCTGCTGGCAGGGGGCCTTCATCAATCGCATCAAGTGTTTTGTGAAGCTGTTCGATTTTAGATTGTCCAATGATCAGGGCATCGCCATATTTCCCGTCCAATTTGCTATGAAAAGCTGCCCATCGAAGTGCTGCTGCATGGCTATTAATGCCATGTTTTTCAGTCAAAGCGCGAACAGACTCAATAGCAGTCAAAACAGCAGAGCTAGCATAGAGAGTCGTGTAAATTCCTCCGATAAAGTTCTGACAGAAAACTGTGAGTTATTTTCCAGGTTTCTTCCTTCGTGAGACTTACATCGTTCTTCCAGCGCTTGGATGTATCAGCGTGACCTGAGAGAATACCACCTGCCGCAGGACTGACACAATTCTTAGCTTTATTTCACGCATCCTTCGCCAAGACTTACCTATAGGCAGTAAATGTCATCCCGTTCTTTCTCAAAAGCGGGAAAAGCTCCGTCTCGCCACGTCGGACAACAAGGTTGTAATGCCCTTGATAAACACTCGGCTTCACGTAACCTTTCTGTTCGCAGATATCAATATACCTCTGGACTTCCTCAGGCGAAAAGTTTGAAATTCCAAGCTTTCGGAATTTTCCTTGCTGAAATGCCTCGTTCATGGCGCTTGCTGTATCCTCGAACGGTGTTTGTCGGTCGGGAATATGTAGGAACATAGTATCAACACTAGAAGTTCTAAGCGCCGAAAGCGAATTCTCGATGCTTTTCTTGATCTTCGCCGGCTCATGATCTCCAAGCTGACTACTCCTCACTTTCGTATGAATTGTGAAGCGGGAAGCAGCTCCCGCACGGCCGAGACGGTCTTCCGAGCCCGGATATGCTGTCGCAGTGTCAAGAATCTTGTACCCACGATCGTAAAAAGTGTCTAGCAGAAGTCGGACATCTTCGTCTTTATCAAAATGGATAATACCCGGCCACTGTGTACTGTCACCAATCTACAGATTTTTGACTTGTTAATGAAACCCATCAAAAGTGGATTTTCCGACGAACGGCGATTTTTGAAGCTCTATAGCTTTCTAAATCCGCGATCATGGGGATACTTACCTGGTGAGTACCGAGAATAATCGTCGGAGGTACTTGGGGGGACATAATAGTTAATGGTTAGAATTTGTCACTGGAAAGTGCCTGGGGATTGAATATTCATGCAATCAAGTTCAGCCATATGGATCAAAGCAGGTCTATTTCTAGTCGCCATGGACTTTCGGCGTTAGGTTTCAGGACAATAGTACCCCAAAGGTGTATTACACACCATATGATTGATTTGAAACGTTGATGGAGATTCTCAGTTTGACAGAGTGTTCAATTTGTAATCACCTCGACACACGAGTTATGAACATCTCGAGGTTTTCGACATTTGACCCAAAATGACGTTGCACACAGTAGGCCAAATCACCAAAATTCGCCGGATCACTGTTTTGTTTAACAACCAACGGCCATTGCGCCCTTCTCTTTTTTCTTGACAAACACATTGATTTCAAATCCGAAACGGTTGGACGAGACTATCCTCGGATCATCGAGATGCGAAACGCCGAGCCTTGTCTGTCTCTTCACATATGGCGGGGGGCTGACGAAAGTACCATCGGCTTTTGCGGAGTTAATGGAGAAACTAAACCCTACCGGAGATCAATCAGAATAAACGTTATGTGAATCGTGAGTTTGGTAAAGACATGAAATCAACTCTTAAATTCTAGAAACCATAGCTAGTTGTTGAAACTAAGGCTTAACGCGTCCTCGAGTATCACGTACCCTCACCACTCTATAAACAGATATTCCAATCATTTCACCCGTCCACTATTCACATTTCCACCTAAAAAGTGGATTCAATGTATCTCGATGACGCTAACGTAGAAATCTAGCCAGGCTTCGAGAAGAGCTTGATCTTGTTGTCACCATCGTCCATACTAACATACCCGCCAACTCTGATATCCCCCTTGGAATCCGGAGACTGGCATTCATCACGGAGGCTTTGAAGATCGCCTCCTATCATTCTATACCACATGCCACCACATGAAGTCCCAGAGCAAGGCATGCCGCCAGGGTCACCAGAGCACTGTCAAAGGTTTTCTATTAGCTTCACTCTTGCTAGAACTTTGCTCAAACTGTCTTTCTCACCCGGAAAGCGGAACCACAGAGCATAAATGCCGCTCCTCCACTTCCAGAGTATGCGGTAATTGTCTCTCCACAGCCGTTTGTGGCGAAGTTGCATGCATTCTTGCCCATTTCTGCGTTTTTCAGGTTGTCTATCATTTCATCGACATTGTGCAGATAAGGGCTCGCATCGCTCGTTTCGCAAACGTTTTCGGCAGTAACCGCAGCTGCTGCGAATAATGCTGCTAGGAGGCTGAGGTTCAACTTCATGGTCGAAGATGGGAAAATAAATACGAGTTTCGGAGAAGAAGGAGGGAAAAGAGCTTTCGATGGTTGTTCTGAGTATCTGTTGCTTGATCTTTGTTGCTGAAAACATAAACAGGCGATTCCAGTCCCTCTTTTATATCTTTTCCCGCCAAGATATATAGGTATACATCTCTCTTCGGTGCCTGCTTTCCTATATTCAGCCCCCTTGTCTGATGTCACTCCAAGTAGTACTTGCTGCTCTTTGCTTCGAATATCGCATGCATTTTCGAGATTATGCAGAGTACAATATTCATAGTCGATCTCTGGATGCGGGATAAGTGGAGAAATGAATAACCACCAGCGTCTTGTGATTCCAATTCGATGTGAATTGGCCCACCGGCCCCGTATAAAAGATATCATAAGTATGCCTTGTTCATATACGTTTGGAATATCGCCCCAGATTTGCACCAATCGAATAACATGGCACAATTCTCCGCTATATATGTTTATTTTCACATCATCGCCGTTCATTATATTATTGCCTATGGGCGTTAGAAGCACCTTGAAAATGCGAGTTTAGTAAACTCGCATACACGTTGAACGATTGTTTTCTCTTAATAAATCGTCAAAATCTCAGTGAAGTATACACTAGATCATAATCCAGACCAAATCTGTCAGCTTTTAGCCCCTTTCGCCAAGGGTCTTGGAAAAGGCTCCAATTGGGGCCAAATGTAAACGCCAAGATCGGAGCCCTGTTATTCAGCCATCAAGCTATCCAGATGCTTCCGAGAAATCAATGTTCAATTCTGTTCCAAGACTTCTTCGCCCTTTGCGTCATTGAGGAAGAGTATTTTATTCATTTCGCTGACTTATCACTCATTCAATGAACGACAAGACATGCATAAGGGTTATGCAAATCAATCTACTCACTTTGTGTATGGGGAAAGAGATTCTTTAGAACTTTTTATACTATGTGTTTTGGACTCTCGTTTGTGAGATGACATTTGTCTTTGGGGGATCTAAAATTTCACGAGAACTAGGAGCAACCTTTACAGGCACATTAAGATCAAACGTTGCAGTAGTTCTCAAGATCGATTTCCCCCTTTTCTTCAGTGTCATCTTCTGCACCTCGATTGGGTAATGATCGACTAAGCAATTCTCTTCAGCTCCCCAGACAATGAACACTATCTTCATCATTATCGGAATTGTTTAATCTGAATCAGCAGATATCGATGAAGCAATTAATTTAGATTAATTGCACCCTTAATTAGTGTATTTCAGCTTGTCAGACGCTGTCTGAGTGACTTGATTTTTTGCCGTTCAGAAAATCTACCACCGTCCCTTTTTGGAAATTGGTCGCTCCCTCAACTTTAACAGTCTTACAGATGATCGTTTCAGTCTGCCATTTGAGGAAACTCCCTTTTGATGAATGAAGCATTCTTGTCATTTAATTGGCCAATTATTTGAGTCTTTAAAGGCCAAAATAGAAGGAAGCTGCGAGATTCTGTCTCGATGCTAGACATCCATGCAGTAGATAGGATGTCCAGGATATATAAACAGCCACACCTTCGACCCCCAAGAAAAGTGAAATACTCCTTAAATCCAACTGAATCTAGCTCCAAAAATTGAAATATACTCACATCATGGCCATTTTCAAATCCGCCGCAGTCATTGCCCTGGCAGCAGCTGTCGCAAATGCCCAGTCTGCAAACCCCGGAGTGGGGTCCAACCCCAAAGCCGACGGCGCGACCGACGATGTCACCTCTAATACTGGACCTAACGGGTACTACAAATTCACCAAAATGGGCTTGATTTAATGAATTTCGCTGACTCTAGCTTGTATAGATCCGAGGACTGGTTAAACACAGGTATCACAGATGGTGGCTGGGAACCACCCTTCATGGCCCTCGAAGACATCTACCACGTCTCACTAGACGATTTCTATGGAGGAATCGGATCTACTTGCAAGAAATACGACGAATATTTTCAAAGCGCAGGATCAAAGTATAACGTTGATCCCGTTATCCTAGCCGTTCTCGCCATGCAAGAATCTTCCTGTAATGCCGATGCCGGTGGACCAACCCCTGGCTTGATGCAGGTTTCTTGCGACAATTATCCTAACGGGGAATGCACGGATTCGGTTCAGGATAATGTTGATGCTGGGACCAATTATCTCCAGAGTCAGATTAATTCGACTGCGGGTAATGCGATCGAGGCTTTTGGATCTTATAATGGATGGTTCACGGCCGGTAATGGTCTAAATGGTAACAAGGGGCTGACGGAGGATTACCCTTGTTCTTCGGAAGGCCAGTCCAATGGTGTGCCTCAGAACTTGGATTATTTGCACCAGGTTTTGAATGGATGGATGATGGGACTGGATGTTTATGGTGACGACAACTGGATCGGAACTTACAAGTGCGACCAGTCTTGCGACGATGGCAGCAAGTGCTAAGCTCGGGGAAAGCTGGTTGGTTTACACGTTGTAATTAGTACATAAATCAAGGTCCAGTTGTATTTTGCGAATTTTCTAGAGTTTTACTCCTGCCATGCACCTCTGTTGTTTGCGTCACTCCCCAGACTTCGTTGTTCTTGCTGGGAGTGCTTATTGGGGGCGGATGTTCGTCTTCAGATATCTCCCATCTCAATGAGAGACTCAGGATAGAATTCGTATTTGGATCCTCGGACAAAGACCAGTATCTCGAGGCCGTGCGATGGAGTTGTTCAGCCATATGGAAACCGAGATCAGCTAGAAGAGACGAGACTTTCTGACACCAGCTAAATCTCTTCTCATTCCTTAGATGCATATATGGTTTGTAGATATGCGGCATTGTCGGTAGAATGATGCGGGCGCCTGCAAGCTTCATTTTTGGTTGCAGACAATATGGTACTGCCCGACAGATTTCCCCTGCGTAATGCTCAGACAGCAAATAGTCTCCATGGGCACGAGGATTCACGGGGAAGGTATCGGCCGGATTGAAATGTGCCAGCACAAGAACCCGAGCCTGATATATCAAAGATTGAACCATTGTGAGTGCTGTCCAATAAAGTACGTGTAACCTGGCATGATCGGGCGAGTTGAATTGATACGGAACTCCGAATAAATCTTCCGCTGGGGGTAGTCGGGGACAAGGTGTTTCGCCCGGCTCGCAGAATATCGGCGGACCGCCAATATAGAGTTCATTTTGAGAGTACCATCTCATGATTCTTTCTCGATGCGAAAGACAATCTTGTAACAGGAGCTCACAGGCATGTCGGTCGGAGTGATTGATCTGCTCCGTTGTCGATAGGAGAGAGGCTTCAGTAGCAAATAGCTCAAACAGATCATCAAGGGGAGTTCCTGTTTCTTTTTGTTGCTGAAGGTTTTTGTATTCTGCTTCAGGCCACTTCATAACGATCGTTGAGTAGATCTAGGAGGTTATTAACACCAAGTCACAATATTTGTCTAGATCCGGGGGCAGAAACATACCATCATCAATTTCTGCAACTTTCTGTAGATATTTTCTATCAATGGGTCTGAAGAAGCATGCTGAGAGCAGTGACCCAATAAGGCATTAGTACCTGCCATGTGTGCCAGCCAGACACGGAGACCATATGGGCAATAAAGGCTCTATCGGAAATAACATGATGTCAGCGACTGCGGCTTGAGAAGAGGGTGGACGTCAAACCTGAAGTAGTTGAAAAATGACCGTCGTATAAATCATATCATCAGTTTGGAACCTGCGGTACAGCATGAAAGACATATATCTGATTGCCATATCATAGTGTCCGACTCCTGTGTGAATGAGGTTCTCGTCTTGATTGATTCTTCCAAGGTAGATACATGAAACCGCGGAGAGGGCTCTTTCAAGCATCTCACTCTTGACCGGGCGCGTAGAGATATTAACGACCAAGCTGGGAAGAACATCAATTTTATCCGAGAACCCCAGATTAACTGGAAATGATGCATCAAGAAACGTAGAAACCATCTGCGATCGCAGAGCAGGACCCGCAGAAACCGCAGGTGATAAGATGAACGGTCGGGCGCGACCGATATATTGGATTTGCTGGTCACTCGACGTCGGGGGAGCCACTTGATGGAGGAAAATGCGACCCTTTTCATAACCAGGACATGGGACTTTCCTCTTAATACATCGCATGCATTGCGGTTTCCCGAGATCGCACTGGTGATAATTAGCTTGGAGATCAGTGACTTGGAGGGATTCACTCAGCCTTACCTTGACCTTGCGTTTCCTGCATGACGTGCACCCTGGGGACTGGTATGGAATGCCGCCCATGACTTCTCAACTCGCCAAGAATGCTAGAGTTGCTTGTACATCTCCCCACATTTATAGCTCACAGCTTGTCGTCTTGCTTCGAGCCAACTGGTAGCGCCGAGAACGCCACTCTGAGAGTACAGAATGGAGGGGAGGACATCAGCCCCTGCCCCACTCCCCTGAGAATCCACCGAGAAGTTCTCGCCAATCGACGGTGTCGTTCGAGTGGTTGGGCGGTGGAAGGCCGACATCGTGTAGTTCCGACTGGTTACATGCGGAAAATACAATCAGCCGCGCAAATTTTGTAGGGAAGTTCTTCAGACTGGAAATTAAAAAAATTCAATCAAGATTCTTGCATGCTAGGCCGAATTTGTAATACACGAACAATCCATCGCAGTTAGATATTAGTAATATCTCGCACTATAGGATAGCACACGATGTTAGATTGGTAGTACGAAAGATATCGAGCAAATACTATAGTATAGTCACTTCGCGAATGAAATATTCTCATGAGTTTTCGCTCAAACCTCTGGACAGTGCTGTTGCTTCTGAGAAGTGAGAGGAAATACACTTGAAAAGGAGTTTAATTTGCTAGTAACAACTACCTGGATTTTACTGGGAACAGATGAAGAGGAAGGTCATCAGCGACCAAAGGGATGTTTATCGAGCGAGACAATTGAATAGATGCCAAGGAAAATAGCATTTATATGATTTTGAGGCAATCATTGATTTGGCGCAGTGTTTACAACCCTATGCGTTGTCTATCCTCCCTATGCCATCTTGGCCCACATTACTCGCAAGACCCACTAGGTAAAAACTATAGATTAGGGAGCACATATGTATGAAGAGAGTGTCTCAAGGGGATTTAAGTTATTGCAAATTACCAATATGCAGTGTCAAATGATCTTCGACGATCTTGCTGCTTTACTATAAGTACCGGGGCTGTGCAGGTTGTCACTGCCACTGGAATTGAGGGGCAACGTCTGCCCCTCATGCGGTCGAAGCGACACTAAACCCTCTAAAACCAGAGGCTCTGCTGGCCGAACCGTTGCACATAACCCCGTTAGCCTCCGGCCATGCATCCTCGTTGACAATATCTTCGCATTGGGTGCCTCGCATTTGTGTCGAAAGGGATATCATCATGGATCCCCTCGCAGCTATTGGCCTTGCCAGCAATGTCCTCCAATTCATTGAATTTTCCTACAAGATAATTTCTGGAGTGAATGAGATCCGGTCTTCTGGAACTGGGATGACCTCTGCGAATGAGCGGCTGAGTGTTATGGTGGAGGATTTGAATTCTGTCACGCAGAACCTGGTCACATCCGCCCCCGCTAAGACCGAAAATGAAAGGCAACTCAACGTCTTGGCTGCGAATTGCCATGAATTATCAGAAGAGCTGTACCAACTTCTCCGACGACTAAGAGTTGGGAACAAAAATTCGAAATGGGAGGGTTTGATGGTGAAATGGCACAGTGTGCGGAAAGAAAAGGATATTGACGGGATTGAGCGACGGCATCATGGGTATCAATCTCAGATTATGATCAGGTTGCAGGTCATGTTCAGGTTTGTCAGATGATTGAATCGTGTAAGAGAGGAGTTTCTAACCGAAATTTAGTCACAATGCCAATGGACAGAATAATTTCGTCAATGGTCAGCTAGAGGCACTTCGAAGTGAGGGAAAGGCACTCCAGAACAGGACTGCCGCCCAGCTAGACGAGGTATACAAGTCTATTTCGGCACTGGTTGAGACTACCCAGTCGCCTTCGGCCCAAGCGAAGTCGCGTGAATCAAAAGAAGGACTGCTGGCTGAGCTGGGAGCCTTGTTATCCGAATTCCAGTTTGTGACGACTTCTATGTCGCAGCAAAATAAGGTCCTGGAGCGACTGGCCTTTAGATCCATGTACAGCCGGGAGGGCAGCATAGAAAAGGCCGAAAGTAGCACTTTCGCATGGATGGTTGACGAAGTCTCACAACCGTCAACAGATAAAAGTGATTTACCCGCTGGTCCCCAAGAAAATACTGACGAGAGAGTTCGACAAAAGAACTCTTACGAGAAAGAGAAAATGAAGCAGGAAGACTTGCGACAGCGCACTCGACAGGAATTTCTCACTTGGCTTAACTCCGGTCGTCACATCTTCCACATATCGGGGAAGGCTGGATCAGGAAAATCTACATTAATGAAATTTCTTGCTAAATCTTCTCGGGTCAAGAAAGAATTAGAAAGCTGGACCCGCGGTCATCCTTTGGTTTTCGTGCGATTCTTTTTCTGGAATTCGGGTGACACCGAACAGATGTCTCTCGAGGGTCTATATCGAAGCTTGCTATTTCAAACATGCAGGCAAAAACCTGATCTGATTCCTCGACTCTTCCCTAGAATTTGGCGAGATAAAAGCTTGGGAGCAGCCCCTATACATTTTGATGAAGTTAAAGAAGCATTCAATCGTCTGATTCAGGAAGCAAGCTCCTCCGAAAGCTATTTCTGCTTCTTCATTGATGGTCTGGACGAAATGGAAGGCGACGAGATTGACCATTGGCGAATTTCCCATGAACTAAAATCCTGGACAGCCAAATCAAATAATTTCAAGCTTTGCGTCAGCAGTCGTCCTCATATCCCGTTTGTCCAATCCTTCGCGAACGACTTGAATCACCAAATTAGTATCCACGAGCTCACCCGCGAGGATATTTTCAAATTCACTACAGCCACGTTCGAGAAAGACCCCAATTTCCATCGCATTAAGGATACATATCAAGACCTGGCGATCGAGATTGTGAACGCTTCCGATGGGGTATTTCTCTGGGCTAGACTGGCTGTCCGTTCCCTCTTGAAAGCTGTCGGGTATCGGGCCAGCGAGAAGGATTTGAAGCGAAAACTTCAGTTACTGCCCAAGGGACTGGATGAGCTCTTCGATCAAATTCTTGGCTCCATCGACCCCGACGATCAGCCTCTGTCGGATCAATTGTTCCTCTTAACAACTGTCAATGTCTGCCCATGGAAGCCGATAATTCGGAACGCGATGGCATACTCATGGCTGGAGGATCTTGATGATCCGGGGTTTCCTTATAAACTTCCCATAGTAGCCTGCAAAGAGAGCGAAATTGATGAGCGAATTGAGCGTGTTTCGTGTTTGTTAGATCGCCTCTCTCGAGGAATATTGGAAATGTCCCGAAAGCGCAGCCGTGAAAGAGACGGACACGACTACTTCAGCTTTGAAGTGCAATTTCTCCATCGCAGTGCTCGTGACTACATTGTTGACACCCGAAAAACTCAAATGCAAGCCCGTATGCCGAAATTTGAAGCTATTCGGGGAACATTTCGCTTGTGGCTTGCAGAACTCAAATTTGCGTTACCCACACTGCATGATTATAGACCCAGAGTATGGGGAGAGTTTGGAGGAGAAGGCGGCTTTATAAGAGTGGCCGTTCATAGGCTGTTCGCTGCGATGGAAAGCGCTCATAAAAAACCCGGATATGACACATCGCGATTCCTTGACGAGGCTAGCCGTATTATTGACCATCATACTCAAGCCACAGAAAAGGGAAAAGAAATACCTCCCGCAGATGAGGTCCCGGAATACAAAGGCCATATCTGGGGTCAAAATTTGCAACGCGTCGGACGCAGGCATCTCATTCTAAGGGAGTCAAATCATTCTCCAGACTTTTTATGCGAGGTGGTGTGTCACGGACTGCAGCGGTTCCTTTCACCGGATCTGATGACACGATTAAAACAACAGAATCTGACGTCAGGACCAAATTTACTCCTTGTTGCCGCTCAATCTGATAGCCTAGAATTAGTAAGGCAACTTCTCCATGAAGAGCGGACTCCGAGAGAGATGGTACCCATGGAGCCGATCCGTCCCTTCGACGACGACTGGAAAGAGATGATGGCAATACCATCTTCCCAAGCTGCCAACTCTGTGTGGGTGATATTTCTTTATAGGTTGGTCGAGTGGTTCTTATTAGGTAATCTCAAAGGCTCGAAGGATCGATCTTTTGGATGCCTGGAGGAGTTCTTGCTATGCAACGTTGATCGAGATGTTCAGTTTGTCGTGAGAGTATTTCCCTCGTTCGGGGAAATTGACGAACAACCAGGTGAGACAAGCGAGACCCGGGAAGCCATATGGCTAGATAAGGGCGAAACAGATGAAAGAGTGGTATTCGACATGCTGGAGTTTTTAGAGTTGGTGGGCCCATCCAATGTAGAGGCACTCCGTACCAAATTTTCGAAAAATGCAACTCAACGAGACCGATCAGAAGTGGTTCCCTTGTGTGGACCTACAATTATCCATCAACGAGGCTCTATTTCGAAGACACTTGAAGCGATTGTGGCTGCGGGCAAGTTTAGTCGGACTCGTGCATACTCATTCTGCCTCTGCCTCGAAAGTGTCATCACTCCCTCTGAACGATTGGACGCGCCTTTCGCTTTCCGGGTGAGCTAAATCAGGGCAAAATTATACTTGACCTGCAAAGATTGGAAATGAACTGTTTATATGATACTATCTCAATCATCTCCTCTGCATATTTTGCCTATAAAATCGTTTATGGCGTCAGTAACGTTGCTCGTGATAGCATGTCTCTTTGTGGGAGAACAGAGCTGATTCATAACCTCGGTAAGTTTTGAACTTCGGTCGAGTTGTCACCGTAACTAAATAGTCTCTTATTTCTATACTCGTAAAATCAATAGTTAGCATGGGTATTTTCTAAATGGGAGAGAAGAGGAAACGCATAGTGTTGGTTGATTGGGTACCTTCAGCACTACTAGTACTGTAGTACCGTATCTGGCCATCGCCAGTACACATGCTATGTGGTATGAATCACAACTTCATATCTCAACAACTACTTTTATTTAAGAGCATATACTAAGTTCATATATTTGATTTCGTATTCTTAATCAATCTGTCGAATAATGTATCTAGTAGATATCTCCTCAAAAACAGGTGTAATTTATATATTTCTCTGTGACCTCACAGAGAAATTTTCACGCGGGATCGGGATCCCGCGTGAAACTTATTAGAATCGTTTAATATTTACAAATCATACTCTGGACAATTAATTTACAACAGATTAATGTAATCTGTATACTAATTTAAGGACATATATGATGTTTGGTTGTTGAGGTATAAGATTGTGACTTCAAGGCATTTACTACTAGTATGTGATTTGGCGTGCCAATCGTGTTGACTGCCCTAGTTATTTGTACTTCAGAGATACTTATGTGTACTTGCAGTAACTACCGGTAACTATTAGCACTCGCAGTACCTGCTGGTACCTGTTGGTACTCGGGCTCTTCAGTGACGGGGAATTACGCAATCAGGTTTAGTGCTGTCCCGATTAGGGTTAGCGTATATCGGGTCGTGGCATCAACATGAACATCACTTTTACTTTTACTTTTACTTTTACCATCACCATCACCATCACTCCGACAAGATATGGCTGTCTTTTCTTACCGTTTACCACCTGGGCGCATCGCAACATCGAAGCCTCATAATGAAATTAGATGAGCTACCACCGGAGCTTGTGCTCGAGGTGCCTCGCTACCTCTCGCCAGCAGACACCTCTTGCCTGGCTTTATGCAATCACCATTTCATGGCTTTCTCCTCTTCCCCTAGCTTCGACAATCTTTTGGGTAAGCCAAGACCTACCTCTCGGAAAAGAGGACCAAGAGAAAATTATCGGATGGATCTTTTGACCAGGCTTGGTCGCGATTTACCCCATTATTACCTTTGCCTCGGCTGCTTGAGACTTCACCTTTGGCGATTTGTTGAATTACCGTCACCGAACTTCGAACTTCGGAGTTGCTTTTTCGATGAAGGCGACCAGGCAGCTCACAAAGCAGCTCAAAAAGGGCCTCATTTATCACCAATCCAATTCAATGATTTCGCAACCTGGTCATCTTACAAGTTTCACTTTGTTCATCTCTATCTTGTTATGAGGAGACATTACCTGGGCTCATCATATGGCATTACCGCAGAGTCCCTCCTTTATACTGAGGTCAACGATATCCCTCTTGAGAGACAGAATTTGAAATCTCCTTGCCGAAGAGGTTTGATGTCTATCGATGCACGCGTCTGTCGCAATCCTTCTAGCCTTTGTCTACGCATACAATATCTCTCAGTGGCGAAAAGACAAGAGGCATCGATTCTTTTTCGACAACGGCCAACTTCACATGTGGCTATGGACCGCGATTTTTCATGGAGTTGTCCGCACAACGACCTAGCGGATTCCATCCGATTATTGATCGAGAATTACCGCCAACAAGATCGACGCCACATAGACCATCTTTTCAGCCGGGGCCGATGTGGTAAATGTAACACATCGTGGGATATTGAAGTACGGGAAATGCAGGAGGAAGATGTATGCTTAATATTGACACAGTGGAAGGATCTAGGGCCAGGATTGGACCCGGAGGATCATCGGTGGCGAAGCAACCAGTTCATGTACTGGATCTGGCCTGCTAGAGGATGGAAAGAAGTCGCGGAGCCATTGAAAGAAAACGAAATGGTGGAAGATCCACGCGTTCGGTTTGAAACGCTTTCCGAAGGGTTCAAATCACTTCAAGCCCGGTCAGCCGAGGAGATGGCTCAGCGTAACATGTCTCTGCTACGAGGAGAGCGTTATCAATCTGTCATGAAGAAATCGCGTCGGTTTTGGTATCTTCAAGGAGAGGAGCGTGAGTCCATAAAGAAGCGTGAGGCCAAATATTCGCGATGCACCATCATTTGAAATAGATCATACTATGATACTTTTGATACTGACATCTCCAACTAGAAATGTTGACAAATGACTTCAAACTTCAATTGAACAATATTACCTTAGTACCTTATTTAAGAATGTGATATTGATAGAATACAATCTCAGGCTCTGCTGAGGTTTCGGCCCAGAACGCTTTTTGAGCCAACGAATTAGCAGTACGAGGGCGACGCTGCCCAGAACCAACGAACGCTCCCACTGTTGAGGCGACCTCCTATGGACGTGGCTAGTTAGATCTTGTCTCCGACATAGTGGCTTGAATTTCAACGTGAGGGTAGACAGAACAAGTTTATCAGAATGCCATGCACACCGGATTGAGGATGATGAAAACACTGGCACTCGGAGTGGCTCCCCGATACCGGGTATTGACAGGATGGTCGCACCTGCCTACTTTAACCACCTTTGACCATCTTTGACCAACTTTAACCATCTTCACAAAGTTAGTCGAGGAAGCAACACAATGGCTGCCTACTGCCCACTGCCTACTGTCCACCTCCAAAAGTCCGACCGGCTCATCTTGTTTTCCTTTCCTTTTCTCTTTCCTCTCCGTCCCCTTCTGGTACAATTGTTCTATCTATCCTCACTTTGAAGTTCAAGCCACTATGTCGGAGACAAGATCTAACGAGCCACGTCCATAGGAGGTCGCCTCAACAGTGGGAGCGTTCGTTGGTTCTGGGCAGCGTCGCCCTCGTACTGCTAATTCGTTGGCTCAAAAAGCGTCGTTCCGAGTCGAAACCTCATGATCTGGAATCCCAATCATCCTCGATCCAGTTACGGATCGAATCAATGGGTGCAAGAATTCAAAGCCTGGAGGCCGCCCTATGGGGCCTCCCAGCTGAGAATGACAATGGGGAACCGGATGGAGAGGAGATCAACCAAGAGTTAGACAGGGAAGGTGAAGCTGCGGGGCCTTCTGGCTCTTAAGTTCATCATGAACTGTTCTAACGGTGGTCCCTGTGAGTCTACTTTGCTGGAGTTGGAATGGCTGCAGTCATTATTCCTGACAAAAGGAGTTAATCAGGGAACATTCCTTTAGGATAGTCTTCTTTGTAGGGTAGCCTTCATTTTGGATCATCTTCATTTAGGATCATCTTCATGTAGGATAATACCCGTTGGATGATGGTGCAATCGTAGAATAATCTCCATTTTTGGTTGCTCGCATTGTAAAGCGATCTCAATACGGGACTAATTTCCCTTCACAACCCTTTGGACAGTAAAAAATCTCCTACTCGATCTCCTTCGTTGTTGTTGGGATGGCGATGGTGGAAGATTCATGCTATCGAATCCTATGGCTCCGCGGCAGATGATGATCGAAATGAAATTCGGGACTCCATTTGCTGTTCAAAGCAGGTCTATCGAAGATATCAATTAGCAAATTCATGAAGCTGTGTCATGTTGATTCCGACCCGGTACCGACCATCGATTAGCTCACAAGCATCCCATGCTTTTTGGCATGGGATGCCATCAACGCCGACGGTGCGTTGAGTGATGGCAGCCTGAAGCAGATCACCATGGAAGCTTCCTTTTGTTTCGTCTCTTCTCTCCAAACATAATCAACAAGACGTCCTCATGCTGCTCATGTCTCCGCATATTGTCATTCCCCGACTTGCCTTCACTTTTCCATCATTGCGGAGATGTCTTCTCATTCTCAAGGGCCATCCCTGCCTGAAGCCGACGATTTGATGAGCACTTCACATCGCAAGACACCTTGCCTATCACAAGACAAGGGACAAGGGTCCATGGTAAGCAACAAACGTCAAATTGATACAGAATTGTCTGACGAGTCATTGAGGATCTAGTTTATGCGAATTTACATCGAAGATCGCAACCTCTCCTCCGAAACAGAGTCTGAAAAACCTAGCAGTGCCTTGCACGGTTCCGATACCAGATTTCTCGTCCACAATGGTTTTACGACGTGACCTTACAAACATGGCATTTGTTCTACCTGGACCGGAAAGACATTCGAGGAACTGCAGAGGGCTTTTTCTTTCGACACTGCACAATCAATTGTGAGGCAAAATGAACGGACTTCTTTCCCCCAATTGGAAGATTATCATTTCATCTGGAAAATAAGTTTTCAACCGACACAACAGCAAAAATAATGTTCCCATCATCCAATCATTGAACTTTTGCATGACGTCTCGACAGGAGCAGATATAAGATTTGGTATGATGATCAGTTTGGACGGGACCCCGGAAAGCCGGAATTAACATTCATGATGTGGGGACTATTGAAATTCTGCGTCGCCTTTGTTCTGAGGTTAGTTATTTCAAAATCAACATCATCTGTCAGTGCCAGAATTCCCTGAGCCAGTGTCAACCCCATCAGATACTGCATAAACGGGGCCATGTTTTATAACAGGTTGATTTCAACGAATTCGGTATTACTCGCACTCTTTTCCTAAATGACTGGCAAAAGAGGAGGGGAAATCCTGATCAAAATTTGGCCCCCGTACCTTTGCTTGTTTTGAAACGATCATAGCCCAATAGGAAACAAATGGTGGAGAGAGCCTCGCAGATGGGGGATTGCTCGTGCACGCCAAACGCTTCACTCACTCGCCTCCACAACTGCTGGGGTAACGGCTGGGCTGCTATGCTGTGCCATGATTTGACCGTTGGAAGCAGAGACAGTACCCCAGAGCTATACAGACCCACCATTCTTTCTCATCCATGCTATCAACGATGATTTACAATGGCTTGTAATGTTAATCATTAAATACCAAGACTTCCGAGCCTGACTTAAAAGCAGAACCGTTCTCATGCCATCCTGTGTTCTTTACATCTATCCCACTTCTTTGATCGAGACGTACTGAGCTCCACTATGAGCGTTCCACGAGCACCGGTTTCCCCTTTACTGAAAGGAAAGGTTGCAATCATCACGGGGGGCGCCCAAGGCATGGGCGAAACAACAGCAGAGGTATTTTTGCAAGCGGGCGCAAAAGTAGTAATCGCCGATGTCAAGTCAGAACAAGGAGAGCAAGTCGCGAAAGAACTATCCACTCTTGGAGATATCATATTCGTCAAAACAGATATTTCCGACTCAAATGAGGTTCAAAACCTCATCGCTCAAACTGTCAACAAATACGGCCAATTGGACGTCGCGATCAACAATGCCGCGCATTACCCTGATAAAACTCCTCTTATGGAGTTCGATGAGACTGTCTGGAGAAGATCGATGGATGTCACTCTGACTGGAACAGCACTCTGTGTGAAGTATCAAATGCAGCAGATGAAAAAGCAAGGTACAAAGGGATCGATTGTTAATATTGCCTCAATCAATTCATACATAGCGGTACCTAATATGCCGGCATATACATCTGCAAAGCACGCATTGATTGGATTGACGAGGCATGCCTCTAATGAAGGTGGTCCTCTCGGTATTCGAGTAAATGCTATTGCCCCAGGCCCAATTTTCGTAAGTAGCACACTCACTTTCGTCCAAGTTCATGCTGCTAACACAGAACAGAGTGACATGTCCGCGGAATCATTGAGGATTATTGGTACTACAGCGGAGGAGTTCGCACCAAAGGTGACCAGTTTGAACAGATTTGGGGAGGATCATGAAGTGGCACAGGGATCTCTTTGGCTTGGTTCAGAGTGTTCTTCATACATTAATGGCGTGTGTTTGCCCATTGATGGTGGCGCTCTGGCAAAATGGTAATGAGGTCAAATGGAGATTTGCGCAAGACATCGGACGAGATTGAGAGATAATATGATATATGTTATGGAGCTAAGTCACACATATCGAGCTGAATTCAAGTCAATTTAACAGTAGTGGGCAACTGGCGCTATTGGCTTGGAAATACGTATACCTGACGTGACCATCGAGGCAACCTCTCACTTCGGTAAAATCACCCGGACTGGGAGAAATAAAGATAATCATCCTTCATCCACTGATTGAAGACCAGAATAGATGAGTCAAAACTGGCGAGTTATTGCGCCCGGTCGGAGGGAGATGACTGGGTGCGTTGGCAAGCTCATCGAAGCATTATTATCTGGCAGTGCGAGTGGTCTAGTACCTCTCCTAGCACTACCCGTGAGTGTTCACAGGTTCGTAAAAGTTATGACTTCGAATTTTCATTGAAAAATTGCTGAATCAAGGGCCCAGTCACGAGGATCTTGATGTTCTCCCCGGTGAAAATATAGAAGATGAAGAAGGAGACCTTGCATGTACGAAACGGTCTCGGAGAACCGCATTGCCACAAAATCATTCCAGCAAAGCCGCAAGAATCGATATCCATGATACACACGGTGTATATCATTACGGTGACCCTTCTCGATCGAAATCATTGGCTCATCTAAAATCCGACATTCATTGCAAAATATTCGCGTGTCTTGATGATGTGATGGATGTTCTGCGGTTCAGCCTCACCAGTCGATATTTTTGGGCTGTCGGTCTGTTGCGCATTGAGGAACATATCGTTCGTTCTCTTGCTCCTTGGGCTGGTGAGCCTATCATTTGTATCGATGATCGTTGCGACCCAAGCAATTTTCCACAGGGTCTTCTTAGTCCGAAACAAGAGGCCGAGGTGAGAGAATTAAATCAAGTTTTCGATCTGAATTCTTTTTCGATAAAGAATTCTTATAAGAGAGCCGGAGGACCATCACTTTCTCAGGAACTCCAAAAGTCATTCCTCGAGTATGAATCACGAAACCCGATGCCGGAGGTTGATCGGGTTGAAATCCTTATGGGATTGAAACCCGAGATCCTCGAATTCTATCCTCGCGACCAAACATGGATCTTGCGAAATCTGACCACCAAGGAATATGTTCGTGGTGAGGTCATTGCACTTCGACGAGAGTTTATACATGGTCCTCAAATCGATGTTTTAGGCTTCGCAGAAATTCTCATCTCGCGCATTTCGTGGTCGGACGAAGTTGAGAAAATCGGTCGATGTGAGAATGTTGCCCGTGGAAAATGGGCTGGTCACCGATTTGATATTACGCCTTTATCGGATCTTGAAAATCAGACGGATGTGGACTCGTGGACGGATGTTAGCAATGAAGTATTGAGGGAGCTTGATTTGATGATTGGTGGTGAGAATGGTGATAATTGGAGAGATCAACTTGCGGAGCAACATCAGAAATCGGCGACTTCTGCGTTTTCGAGATATCTTTGAGTTTGATGTTTATGTTGATATTGCCTCGGGGGTGAGGCAGCGACTTCTCTCCTCAGGCATTCTTCACTGCTGGGTAGACAAAATTCCAATCAAGGTCATGATCAGCTATCTTATTTCTAGATATTCGTACTAATTTTTTTTTTTTTTTTTTTAAAAAAAAAAAAAAACCAACAGTCACATCTTATTCAAATCATGGACAGTGAGATCATAGTGGGCAGGGGTTAAACTGCAGGCTAAATGAACTAGTGCTATGTACACGGGGATGTTATGAGGGCGAACCCAATTTTCGACAGCCATATACCCACGGCCTAATGCATAGATTTTTCAAAACGAGACGTATATTTTCGTTTTCGGGGCTTTCCAGGTCATTAAAATTTCGCATGGCAGAATATCACCCCTCAATAAGGCAGCGATGCCCATTAGGAGCCATGAGGAAGAAGCATTTCATGAACATGTCATCAGCGCTCATCCCTTCTTTAGTTGAAACTCGAGCTCCGGGAAATTTCCGGAAGAATAATGCTGTAGCGAGACGAAGCTCGATTCGAGCAAGGTGCATTCCAATACATACTGTTCAACATGGGTTAGTACTCGACTGATTTTCTTCGGAAATCGACAATGGATGAAAGACTTACTGCGGGACCCGCCGCCAAATGGTAAAGATATGTCCTTCATCTCTTTTGTTGTGTTCTCCCAGCGTTCAGGCTTGAAACTGCTTCGAGTCAGCGATTTTTTATAAACATATTTTATAAGAAAGTCTTACCTATCGGGCGCAGGAAAGACTGTCGGGTCACGATGAAGACTGTATGACTGAGTGGATACTGTCGCCCCGCCGGGCAAGAAGCAGCCGTTAAAGTGTGCTCCCTCTGGGGGTACAGCCCGAGGCAATCCAAAAGGCACAGCAGTATGTAGACGTAGGCTTTCGTTAATGACGTTGTTCAAATATGGCAAGTTTCGAAGGTCTTTATCAGTTATCGGCTCAGGTAGATGAGACAGCTCTTCGACTAGCTTCGCCTTAACCTGAGGATTTTGGCAAACAGAATGAGTGAGATAGGTCATTGTCACAGCAGTGGTGTCGCTACCAGCAATGATATAGCCTTGTGCCTCGTCTCTAATTTCGGCCTCGCTCATGCCGCTCTTCTCTGTGTCAAAAATCTTCGTAAACAAGGTAGGCTTAGAATTATCCGCGTTTGCCGTAAGGTGATTTTTGTAGCGCGCAATCGATTGATTCGCATACATTGCAATTCTCTTGCCGGCAGCAGCAGTCGCTTTGAATACTGGAAGAGGTAGATAAGCTCCAAGTTTGACAAGAGATGGAAATGTCGTTCGGATGGGCTGAAGGCCTGCGATCATTCCCAAGTCTTTGGAATACTGGGTAGGCTGTAAAAAAACAAATTAGAAAATGAAATTGGATTTTTGAAGGGGATCATACTGACATGTCCTGCCTCGAGCATCTTGAAAGATTCTCCGAAACTTAGCTCTCCAATTATGTCGGTAGCCATAAACAGCCACCATTTGAAGACATCCGCAGCACCACGACTCTCAATCTCTTCTGATATTCTTTGAATGGTGTATTCAACTCTCTTCGAGATCTGAGGCAATAAATAAGACAAAGAAGAGTCTGAAATTGGAGATGCGAGCAGTCGACGACGTGAGCTGTGATAATTTGGATCGGTGGTAGAGAACATAGTATTGATATTGTTCGTAACCATGTTGCGATAGAATTGTGTTTTGAGGTATTTGCTGCTCGTTCTGTGAATTTCTTTTACCGCTTGCACGTCGCATATGTCGACTCTATCGGGGCTGATGCGAACGATCGGACCTGTTAATTGTGAGGAATTAGTACTTGCTTTCTGTAAAAAGATACAAAGATCTTTGGGGATCTTTTGTGTCGTCCCCGTCTTACCATATTTCTCATGCAAATTATGAACGTAGTAGGGCAGTTGACCCTTGAGAGAATAGTAATCGTGAATCAAGTTGGTCCATTTGGAGATTTCAGGCCCCGGCACTTTGCTCAGAGGGCTTGTGTAAACTTGGTAGATAGATTTCTGGGAACCATAAAATATTAGTTACTGTTACTAGTTACTAGTAGCGCGACACATGGGCTGATGCAAACATACCAAGCATAATATTCCGAGCGCATAACCCAAGAGGATGGGAATATTTTCAATAGAAAAGTGCTCGATGATGTGTTGTAACATTTTGACCAACTAAAGATTTTTGCTCTAGTCTTTCGACACTGCGTAGTGGGAGCCTTCTTAATTTATAACTAGCTCGAATTTGGGATGTCGTGCGTGGGGACTATGCAGCGACAGCCTTCTCTCGGTGAGACAGTCCCCGACCACCGACGCACGATAGACGTAGCTTCTCAACGGCTACGCAGGATCTGTGCAACTTTGAATTTTCCGAGCGATTTTTCAAGTTCTGATACTTATTATTAGGTATATGCCTAGGTAGCCCTGGAGCTCCGCCACTTTTCAATTTGCTAGACAGGAAGCTCATGTCTATATGATGAATGCAATTTTGAATTTATCAGATGGAGAAACTCGGCAAAAAAAAAACATATGAGATATTTCCGCAACGACCTCTAGCTCCGCGCAATTAATTGCATCTGTATTTCCAGGATTGTATCTTCGAAAAAGTGCTCGGGCGTTGGCGAAAGGCCGAGGGGCAGGATCATCGCAAGGCTACTCCGCACGGCTCGTACATGCACGATTCGGATTTAGGACAAAGATCCTACCCCACTGACAAGGGTCAATGAGATCATGCGGATTACTTTTAAACCCCATTCCCAGTCATTTTATCCTACTACGAAGAGGAATTTCGAGTAAGTTCAAAAACCGAGAGACTTTATGTCGGATATAAAGCAGACTGCCGATCGGAAAAATCGGCAAAAGCTGCACGAGTTATATGCACTAGAGAGTAATTGACAAATGAAGCTCCGAGCGGCCGAAGCAATCAAACTGCAGCAGACAACATCACGCAGATACTAAACCTTGAATATCTTCAGGCATGGTCATATGGTTTTAAGAGTCTTTCTCTTCCCAAAAATCATCGGAGGAGCCAATTCCGGCCCCCGACTTAACATATGGACGATGCACTGGCAGGTCATTCGTGTTACCCCAATAGCCATATTCGAGGTTCCATTCATCCTGAGCAGCGTCATAACTTTGAGTGACCCAGAAAAGTCTACTTCAAGCCTCATATTTCCCCGGTATACTTGCTTGTGTTGTATAGCCGACCTCTCTTGCGAAGTTCGTCGCCAGAAGGTCCAATTATAATCCACGTATCTAGTAAACGAACACACTGATAAATCACAGCTTCATCCTGACAAAGAAAAAATGTATCATCTTGTCTTGATAATCTCTTGAGTGCACTGGCAGTGTCTGTAGCGATGACTAATCAGGCAGGGCACCTTCCATAGATCCAACCTTCACTCTTCACTTCCTTCCATCTCTTCCCTCACTCGACAGCCTCACAATCCATTACTACTTTTGCAATTATTCAAGATCTCAGTAAGTTACGGCTCATAATTGCTGGATTCTCTAAGCCAACAATCAACTAAAGTTGCAGAATTGTCATTCTCATCCCGCACTCACAACTTGGCTCTGGAATCTGACAACAGCAACACCATGTCTCATCCCACAATAGAAAAGGACCAGGATGAATCAGATTTCCTAGTGGTTGATTTGGCTTCCAATACAAATCTCAAATCAACTTCCCCGACCAACCTCGATGCTGCGGCTGCAGCTAATGCTGCCAAATCTTTCCAAACCATTAAACAACACCGTCGTGCTGAATGGTTAGACCGATTGACCAACGAGTCAGGAGCCTATGATCAAGCAGATGATCTCCCCGATAATCCCTTCAAGATCAAGCTACCCATGCTCAATGTTCGGCTTTCTGGGAGTCAGAACTGGTACGCATGGCAAATCGCAGTGAAAACGAAATTGCGGGGAGTGTCACTGGACGGTCTGCTTGGCATTAATTTCCAAAGACCATCCTGCGATGGTTCTGAACGGTCGAAGAAATGGTTTCTCGCGAGCAGGTTCGTTGGTATGTGGTTGCTGGAGAATGTTTGCAAATTTCAGAAAGATCTAGTCGAAATGGTAGCTGCGCGTTCAAATTATGCCGACGAGATATGGGAATCTCTCGAAGAGAATTGTGGCAAAGGAAAGAACTGTGCAAAATCCATAGCATGAAATCTATCGCTATTTCTCTTACAGTGAAATGAAATTCTATCGCTACTCTTCATTCGGCTTACTGTTTTCCTACGCCAACCTACACTTAACATATCGCGCTAGACAAGCGTTGTTCAGACTTGGCAATACCCTCACAGATTGTTCTCAACGACTCATTCCAAATTATGAAACAAAATAACTATGAATCGCAAAGAAAAACCAGGCACCAACTTTAAATGCACAGATTAGCTTTTAAATCGAGGTGATCGATACCTAAGCTTATGAGGTACCTACCTCATAAGCTTAGGCTAAGGCTGTGCTGACGTGATACCCCAGATTAGGTATGTGTACTAATCTGTGCCAAGCCCCCATGAGCACCCATCTAAGCCTTAACAGCCGAGTTGAGGAACATTATGAGCCAAATGATTCCTTGTTGCATCATTTTCGGTGATCCTCCGAATAAGAGTGCGATCCGACGCATAACTCTATGCAGCTAAATATTCCCATATACCTCTTTGGGTACGTGGTACCTGATGCATTCCCGAGTCAGGAATGACTACACCTTCAATTCTCGGAAATTCGGATGGCAGTGCTTTGATTCTAAACTCTATCTGATTTTGCTGTTCAATCTGTGGCTTTTTTTTTGAGCCTGCTTTCTGGTTGAATCTGGGAGTATAAGAAGGATGCAGCTCACCGAAGCTCCCCCATGAAAATCATTTCAATCTACCATTTATCGGTTGACTTCTGAAAAGAAGCACTAATCGCGATTCACGAGGATGATTTTCTCAACAGCCGTGGTAACGACACTGTTTACTATTGTGACAGGCGTCGTATCATCCCGCAACTCAATTTGCACAGCCAGACGCTTCGCATCCCTTGACCTTAAAGGTATCCATATCACATCATTCAACGTCACAGCTGCACATGGCCTTTCTACAAGCGGCCGTAATGCTACTGGAGGCGTTGGAATCATACCCGATATTCCTGGTACTCCGGCACCAACAGTGGATATCTGTCTGATTCAAGTTACATACACACATCCCGGACAACATGATCTGGTCAACACATATATCGGACTACCACTAAACCCCAAGGACTGGAACTCTCGATTCGTCATGGATGGTGGCGGTGGTTGGTATGCTGGTGGCGAGAGTGAAGTCCTTTCGCCAGTTCTTTCTGGATATGCCACGTCTTCCACCGATGGAGGCCATGATGGAAATGCACTCACTGCTGATTGGGGACTCACAAAGGATGGCAAAACAAATTGGTCAGCTCTGCGAGATTTTTCTGATTTAGCAATTGCTGAAGCTGCGAAACTGGGGAAATTGGCGACGAAGATATACTATGGCAAGAAGCCGAAGTATTCATATTGGCATGGTTGCTCGACTGGTGGGAGACAGGGACATGCTATGGCACAAGAGTATCCCGAACTCTTTGATGGAATTGTAGGTGGTGCTCCGGCAGTGAGTTGGGATAAATTTGCTCCTGCTGGCTGGTGGGCTCCTTTTATGGCACAGCTTCTAGGTATGTTGAAGTTGCATTCCCTTTTCTTCTTTTTTGATCATGGTCTAACCAAGACGCTTTATACAGATACCCGCCCGCCGACCTGTGTTCTTGACGCATTTACAAGCGCTGCCACCGCAGCATGCGATGAGCTCGACGGAGTTAAAGACGGCATCATCGCCTTACCGGGACAATGCCACTTCAAGGCATCGTCTTTGGTTGGAAAAAAGATCACATGCAGTGACCCAAGCGGCGAAATTACTATCACGAAGAAGATGGCCAAGCTAGTTGACGCTATCTGGGAGGGACCCCGATCGAAAGAGGGTCGATTCGAGTGGTATGGTTTCCACTACGACTCGAGTCTTACATCCATGCTTGGAACGACCTGCACATCGGTTGATAACTGCACCGTGATTCCATTTCCTATCGCCGATGACTGGGTCAAGGTCTTTTTAGCCAGAGACCCATCCTTTACTCCAGAGGGTCTTACCCGTCGGGACTATGATCGCCTTTTCCGCCAGTCAGTTGATCAATATTCTTCTATTATTGGAACTTCAAGTCCAGATCTCAGTAAGATGAAGAAAGTTGGTACCAAGTTGCTCGCGTGGCATGGTATGGCCGATCAATTGGTCCCGACAAATGGAACCGTGGACTATTATACTCGTGCAACAGCATTTGATCCTGATGTTTCGGATTATTATCGATTCTTCCTTGCACCGGGTGTAACCCACTGCGGATACGGTATTGGATTCGACCCCAGTCAAACAGTTTTTGACACTATGAGGGCCTGGGTTGAGAATGGCACTGTGCCTGACCGTCTGGAGGCTGTTGCTTCTGCCGTGGGATCCTCCGACGGCTCTGCCAAACGAACTGGCTATTTGTGTCCATATCCCCAGGTTTTCACATATAAAGGTGGAGATCCGAATGCCGCGTCCTCATTCACCTGTGTTTAAGTTAAAAACAGCCTTTGTGTGAGAACTATTGTTCATTTAGATTGGTTGATAAATCAAAATAATTGCATTTTCGTATAGTTCGTCATTCAGTTTCATTGTATATCTTATTTTGTATATTTATTTGTCGTCATAACTCGCCTGAAGGCTTCACGTCGTACTCCACATCCGTCCTGATGATATACTTTGCACCCTTCCTGACCCCCGTACCCTCGTGTAACAAAGCGCCATTTGCCTCACCGTGGGGGAAGATAGCGACAGATCCCATCACAGGCCGCACTGGGTATGCGTTCAATGTACCTTCCCTAGCCGCCGGCAAGAAGAAAGTGGTCTCACCACCCTCGAACTCATCGTTGAGATAGAGTAAGAAGGTGTACATGGAGCTTTGCCTGTTATCCTCAGGGGAAGAGTCGTATACATAGGTATCATCTGGAAGGATACCTGATGGAGGCCAAGCCCCATCAATGTGACAACGGTACTCGGCACCGGGAACGTATCTGTATACACGGAATCGTCGGTTGATACCACGAACAAGGCGACCGTTGATTGAGGGAGGTACGTATGAAGAGATTCGATTCCAGAGAATATCGTGAAAAGTGGTGTCGATTACCCAGTAGAAATTGTGGGCTAGGATGCTCACGTCTCCATCCTCGCGGAGAGGCGCATCGGGAAGGAAATTGACGGATTCGCCGGCCGCGATGATCGCCTGGCATTCTTCCTTTGAAAGGACATCCATTGCGACACCTAGACCCGGAACAGCAGGGTGAGGGTGGTATGTTATAGTCGGGCCGACGGGGGCTAGAGGGACGGCATTCGGAGCAGTGGTATAGAGGATGGCGGGGTGGTGGTTTGGAGGCTTTCTTTGTGGGCCGGGTGTTTCTTCGATGACGCGGAGGGCAGAGGGGGACTTGGGTGCATGTTCGAGGATCGACTTGTCGAGGACGGAGGCATAAATTTGGAGAGGAGGTGTGGAGGGTCGAAGATCCCAGATTGACTGGAAGGCGATGGGAGATGTGGAAGGGAGAGCCTTAGGGCTGTTATCGATCGGGGCGCTAACACGGAGAATAGCATCCAAGACAGCAAGAAGCTCCAAATCCCTCGGTGTTCGCTCGACGGGGGCTTTGTTGAGTGTATCTGGGTGTGTCGATAGACCACTGACGACATCCAAGTCTCGTACCCAGCGACATAGTGATCCGATCTTGGGTTGCTCGCCCTTGATTCTCATCTCGGCAAGGAGGATTCGGGCATCGACATATTTTTGATCGGCTAAGGCACCTGTTATACGAGCTGTGAGGTTTGCACCCTCTGTTTATCGATTGATTAGCCACCGTTTAATCTGATTTAGTGATCGGTCGCAATCATAGAGATACATACCAGCAGCGTTCGCTCCTGTGGTACAAGCCTGGCGGAAGTCATAAACCGCAACTCTGAGATCCTTGCATGCTTTCGACTTCGTCAAATTGGGGTATTGGGCAAGAGTCGTGAGTGTTTCGATCGTTGCTTCGAGCTCTTCGTCCGAAATGAGTGTGTTAAGGTGTTTCGGCTCGAGTGATGCGGCATCCGGAGGTGGCGTTAGAACTGAGGTGGCCTTTTGCACTTTCTGAGGTTGATCGACTTGCGCATTGCGCTTCCGCTTGGCAGCTTTGGACTTGGCCATTATAGATAGTATATATTTGATCTGGAGAAGGTCAATTGACAGACAATCCGATAAAGAGATGATTAGAAGTGGGGATCTCGAATTTTTGTGGATGCATCAAGCTCGGAAAATCGAATTCCCGACTGGCCCACATTGTGGCAAAGAAGTGAAATCTACAGAGGAATACCTCAAGTTTGTGTTCTATGTCTTCGCTGCTGGTTATTAGCAGTTGGAGAAAGTCGGTAGTCATTCAGAGGTAGATAGGAACAGAGAAACTCTGCAAGCGTGGTTTGTAGGACATTGTCGATACTCTTCACGATCAAGTACCACGGACATCATTGGCTAATACGAGCCGCCATAATTCTAGAGTGTGAAAAATTGCCCTTTCTAAATAACAATTGATCGTGCAGAAATGCAGACTGCAGACTATGAGATTAACCATATCGGGTATTGGGTATATTATACTCTGATGCAGTTGGCCTCCTAGATGTGTTTTGTCGATTGATTTGCTTTGTATTCGTTAATGGGCCACGCCGCCCAAAAATATGTGCGAAACAGAAGCTTTTCACAACTGGATTTCGTTTCTGGATTGCTGAATTGAATTTTTCAACGGGGACACGTTTTAATATTCCGAGTAAGCAATAGATTTGGGTATCCTGGTCCAACGCGATCCGCGACCTCGATAATTCAGGGCTTCTGTCCACGAAATTGGAAACTGAAACACAGCTACTTAGAGTCAATCTGAACTCGAAATCTCAAATTCTCACAGCATGGAGTCATTTAATGAAAGCGAGCTGCTCTTTCATATGCAAGTGCCTGCTAGATTGGCAATGAATCGTTTTACCTTTGGCACCTTTCATGTGGTGGTGTAGCGATCTGTTGATACGTCCACGTAGGCTACGTTCGATTAGGCCTGGACTAAAAGGTTGCATATTGCTGTGCATCCTGACACGGGAGACATCGGGTGGATATCGCAGTGTCAACGGCCCGTGCCGGTATTCTTGTTCTTTATGTACGGAGTCCGGTGTACGTGCGACGTACATACACGACCCTGGCAATTGTGACCAATCGTATGTTTTTACAACTGGCTAGGCGTCAGGGGTTTGATACCCACTTGATCCTGACCCCTGTTAGCGCTCGTGCCGGGAACATGAAACAAATTTATTGCAATTATTGTTTCTTTATCGAGAAGCTCAGACACCATCTGCTTTTCGTTTCCTGCAGTACCTTTGTCAACGTCAGTGCGGCCCCTCCGGCCCCCGGCGACGCCCGCCCAAGCCATCATCGCTTCGGTCCATGTTCGATTAAGATGTTCAGGGGTAGCAAAGTTTTCACTCAAAGCTTGCAATCAATAGTCCAACGTATTCATAGTTTATAGTTGGTAACTTATAGTACACGTCAGAAAGCAAATTGTAATTTGGATAATCATTGTGATTCCGAATCAGTCATTATATACCTAAACTTTTGGCAAAAACTAACATTATAACACGATCACGTCTATATACTAAGGTTGAGATATGCAGAATATCATATCATATATCGTGGGACATGAATCATTCGTCATGAGTCGAAAATAGGCCCATAGGCCGGAATCCCCTGGGATTCAAACTCGTAAATAACCTTTTTGGTCATAGCAGGGTTACTGATCACGAAGACGGCCTCAGCACCGAACTCAGTGACCTGCTGTCGTACAGTCGGAAGCATATCAACACGACCGTCACGACTCGTATCGAAAATAATTGGATCGGGACCCATTTGATGAACAAGGTCCATCACACCTTGACCATATGTCTTGACCGGTGTTCGGGTTTGCCAGATAACCTTAATCACAGGGCGGTTCTTGTCACCCAGGAAGCCAAGACAGGGCCCAATTCCAGACCCAGTAGTAACAATAATGATGCGATTAAACACGCGCATACCGTATCCAACACCACGCATGAGCACAGCACGCTTCCAGAGGTATGCTGGCGGGTTTTGAATGGTGTCAGCTGTCCAATCACCGGCCTTAGAAACCACGATAGACCAGCTCCTTCTGTGACCATGGCCGTGGGGCTTCACAATCTTTTTGGTTTGCTCAGGCTCTTCAGTCTCTTGGGGTTTCTCGGTTTGGGCCACATTTTCAGATGAGTCTGGATCCGGGAACCCAGCGAAGCTATGCCAGTCACGGAGAGGGTGTTTCGTTACTTGAATACCCTTGGCAAATGCAATCGGAGTGTGGTCAAAGTGAACACGAGTAGCATGAGTAGAAAGTGGCTCGGTCTGCACCTTGACCTTTCTTAGCAAGATCCAGGGGTGGGCCACAGCAATGATAGCCGCAATCAATAGCCAGAAAGCGGGCAAAGTGATCAAGAAGTGGCCGAAAGAATCGAGCTCCGCTCTGCTGACCTCGTGCACAAAGATCATAACAAGGACCACAAAAAGAGCCAAGATAGTCCACGAGGCGAACCGGTGAGTGAGCTCAAAGTAGTCATGCATTTTCATGCGGAATTTGGGGTATGCTACAATGACCATCACCAGTAATAGAGCAAGAATAACATAGGAGACGGCGATCGGCGCAGCCGAAAAGCCGTGATCTGATGCGGTACTGATGGGCGAGGAGGTCCAATAGGTTTTTGAGACAACGGCAACGAATCCAATGTACCACACCAGAGATGCGGTGCCGCAGCCACTGTGAACACCTCCATAATGAGCAGCATTCGCCGCTCTGCGACGAATCCAAAGAGGCCAAGTTCTAGGAACGGAGCACACAATTCTATAGATGGCATTGACAACCATGGGGTGTCGTGCGAGACCACAAGCCACCAGGTTCACAGCTGTTGCGTCGACGAGTGCCAGCAATTGGCGGTTTGAGATCATTACCCAAAGAAACACGGCAAGATTGACAAAAAAGACAACTCCGAAGAGACGTCGGTAAACTGTCAAGACGCCATATCTCAAATGGGAAAAGGCCTTGCGCTTCGGCTGGGGAGCCTGAGCCTCAAGATCATCTTCAATGGCAGCTGTCTTCTCATCAGGTGGATTGGGCTTTTTTGAGAAGTAAAGCTCGAAAATGGTATTATCGGAGTTAAATCGAGTGTGGGCCACCTTTGCCGGGCGTTTAGGAAGGCCCAATTCTTTCCTTTCGGCGTCCGCCATGGCCGGTGGTAAGTGAGTATAGGAAGAAGAATGGGATCAAGCGGATCACGTCCCAAAGGCAGAAACAAATAGTTTCTCTTGCGGGGGACTAGAAGACGGCGAGAGCACTCTGGGTTGAGGCTGGCTGGCAGAGAGAAAAAGCGATGGGGAAAGGATTTCATGGCAAGTCCCTCGCGAAAGCCCCATAGTTCCCGGTTTATCCATTGCAAGTGGGTATCTGAAAGATGGTGGCAGCACAGTTAGGGCAGTGATATGCATCAGCTAGGACCATATGATTTCCAATACATACATATTGGAGCGACGCCAATTACCTTTGCTGATCCAAACGCCGACACCAGCGCCCCGGGACCTTCGACCAAGGTCCAGCCATTGATCGTCACTCTACAGAGTACCCCTCATGTGGAAACCAGGGCCACCCGCCTTGCCCACTTGGGTTACTCAAGTTTTGTTTAGGGTTCTGTGGGATTGAATCCACGTTCGGAGAGCCTCGGCCGCCCCGCGGTGGAACAAGCTGGATAAAAAGAAATCATGAATGTCTTGCCGATAGGGATGATAATCCACAAAAGTACGAACTACCAATCAGTCAATTTTCATCGACGATTAGGTTATAGCGGTGAAGCCTCGAGGAAGAAAAGAAAAGAAAAGGTTATATGGCGGGAGAAATCGGAAACCCCTATACGGATTAGTTAGAGACGGAGCACCAACAAGCCCCGATAGGGCCGCTAAACACAGGCGGACAAATACTGAGGCAGATTCCAAGCAAAATAGAATGCCTTGCTTCATGCCGTCACGTTTTTTTCCCATGCATGTCTACGGAGTCCGGTCAATGTGGGAAGCAGGTGGTGTGATTCTAATATGCAACGAGGATCTCGATGGAAGACCAAAGTACGGAGTACAATACAGATTTATGGAAATCCAATTCTTAATGTGATACGGAATACTTCGTGTAGCCCCTTTGTTTACATAGGAAATTTGACTCGAAGGATTTGTATGGGACTCGACTTGGCCAATGCTAGTCTGTCTCGCCCCCAGACTGTCACCTCGGCACGAAAAGTTCTGTCACCATGCTGATCTGATCGCCTAGATCGCAGTGTCGTCGATCTGGGTCCCGTCTTCACGGCGCAGAAACATTTTGTTTAGCTGCGGGGACCCGCCTGCAACGCAAACCCCCCTTGATAGGGTGGAGCCACGGGCCAAAGGATAAATACTGTATTCTTTCTTTCTCTAACAGTCCCCGTACTTCGTACATATGTACTTCATACATGCGTTCCCCTCAATTTCATGGCCGAAGGATTCCACGTTACAGCATTCCTTTTGGGAACCATGCAGCTAACGAGGTTGATCCCAAATCCTTCGTACTAGGCGAGGGGAGAAGGATCTTTCAGACGGGAAACGGAGCGGGCGGCGGCCGAGACCCACTGGCGCCACCGTGGTGGCTGGCGATAGGCGCTCGACTAAGTGGAGCTTGTTGTAATCCATGAATATGCATTGTAGAAACATTCGAAACAGTGCCAAACGAGGTATTGTAAGTAATATACAGCTTAGTGTTTTTTATGTTTTTTAGTTGGAGTAGATTACCGCGCCTCGTGGTGGTTGGTTTCTTGAAAATCTGAATTCATATGAGACCCATAAAAAACTACCTTAGAGAAAAAAAAAAGAAAAACAAAGCCGAATAAAACAAGAATCCCCAGAAAGTGGGCCAAAGAACCCATTATGTACGCCATGAGAATAGTCACACGAACTCCCAAGTCAGAATGGAAGACAGCTCCGTCCAGTTGATTCTCCACATCCAACATCCATTGCCCCGGACAATGCCCGACAATTCTCCTAAAAGTAACGCCATGCCCGAAATCCGATAGTTGTGTTATTTAGCTTGAAGCTGGGACGAAGGAGCTAGCAGCAGCGATCTTCTTCGCTAGAGCCTTAGTGGGCTGAGAGCCAAGGAATTCGAAGGAAGTCAACTCCGCTCCCAATTCACGGGAGACCCAATTTTGGACAGCTGTGGCTTTGAGTGAATCAACTGGAGAACATTGTCAGCATCACGAATCATAAGACATCGTAGAATCTATATGTTGGCTTACCTCCCAAAGCGGACAAGGGCAGATCCGAATCAATAGCATCGGCAGTTGTAGCCATTTCCTTTGCCAGGTATTCACTCAGAACGTCTAGGACGATCTGAGTGGCTGTTTCCTGAGAATCAGCCTGTTTGAGCAGGCTTGCAGTGGACACCACTGACTCATCATCTTCCTCCACGGCAAGAGACAATCGGTGATCGAACTTGCGGTCAAAAAACCAGTCAGCTGGAGGGGTCTTGCGAGACAGGTTATCTGTCATTCCGGCAACAATTTGAGGCGGCAGAGTGATCTTGCTGTTGATCACTACTCGAAGTAAAGTCTGGAGCTCGTGAGTCATGATCTCCGTTCCTTCGAGGTGCTTGTATCGGCGTCGACGCTGCTCTTGATCTTCAGCAACGTCACTGAGACCACTTGCATCTGGGACAAGACCAATATTGATGGAGACACCAGGAAGGCCATTAGCCCGGCGCCACTCCATGAGTGCGTCAATAAATCCATTTCCAGCAGAGTAGTTAGTCTGGCCCATGTTCCCAATAACACTGGCCACGGAAGACAATCCCACGAAGAAAGCCAAACCCTCTTCCGAGAAAAGATTGTGTAAATTGAGAGTTCCACGGATCTTTGGATCAGTGGACTTTTTCCAGTCATCGAAAGTCATGTTCTCGAACATTGCATCCTAAAAGGGAAAAGATTAGTTAGTTGATGATAAGTAGAGGAAGTCAGTAGGTCTTACCCTCAGAACTGTAGTGCATTGTATAACACCTGCAACATTCCACTTCATGCTGCGAATCTTGAAAGCGAGATGCTCAATATCCTCCGGCCTAGAAATGTCACATCGTACTATGTCGATACGACATCCTTGATCACGGAGAAGATCGAGGGATAATTGCTGTTCACGTTGTGCCACGCCGGATCGTCCGAGAAACACCAAGTGGCGAGCCCCAGAGTTGACCAGAGTTTCGGCAAAAGCGAGTCCTAGATTACCCAGACCACCGGCCAAGATATAGGTATTTTGTGCGGGCAATCTGGTGAGGTCCGGCAGAGGCAGCACAATTGGGACCTTTCCAGGAGCCTGGAGGTCAATAATGGCGCGAGTATTGGTACCCTTGCAGTGCTTGAGAGCATTCTGAAGATCAGATGCAGGGAAGATGTTGTATGGCTCGACAGTGTTCAGCAGCTGATGCTTTTTCATGAAATCAACAACCTGGCGGAGGGAAGCATGAAGATTTCCGGGCTTCTCTGAAAAGATCTTGTGCAGCTGTGGCGAGGAGAAAGTGCATCCACTTTCAATGAAGCTCTCTGGCAGAGCGCTGAGCTTCATGTCACTCGAAAGATTGATGTACTGTCCACCTGAGGCAAGACATCTGGCTGCAACTCGACCGGGATATCCACCCATGAAGCATACACTGGCATCAACCCCGGATCCATTGGTGAGTCTGGAAATACTGGTCTCCAGGCTGCTGTGGACACTGAGGATTCTGTCTTTCAGAGCAGGGTAACGCGCAGACAGATTGTCGATGGTGTCCTGAGTATCAGTAGCCACGATGACTTGGATATCAAGGCCAGTTGCGAAGTCAATCATGGCTCTAAGTGTCTGACTGATGGGGCCAACAAGTAGAACTGAGTCGCTTGAGCCCAGACGTCCGACCTTCGTGAGAATTTGGTTTGCGTTAAGATACGCAAGCGGTGTCGATATGACCTTCTCGGGGCTCATATTGGCATGGATTCTGACTGTCTCGCTCTCAGGGAGACGCATGGTTGTGGCAAGAGGCGCTCCTTGCGAAGCCAGTGTCAGCACTTTATCTCCGACATCCAGGTCGCGCACGCCGGAACCAATACGAGTGACTTTGCCAATAATCTCGAACATTGGGAGAGCAGTGTCAGGTGTCTTGCCCAGATCCCCACTCAAGTTAGACAATGTGGTCATCTCGACCTTGATTTCGGCGTGATCCTGAGCAAGTTCTTTGGCAACATCGGCCTGTTCTTCCCAGCGGAAGGCATCCGCATCTTGATAGTTCAGTTGAAGATGTCTGGAATCCATTGCGAGTTCAGAAAGAACCGGTCTAGGTCCATGCATCAAGGTCTGCATGGCTTCATCGACAGCCGGGGTTTCGACAACTCTTGGAACAAGCAACTTGCCATTTGCGAGTCGGTACTCCATGTCAGCTCGGCGAATGGACTTTTGAGTAGTCAATTGCAGCACGTGAAGAATCGTGGAGGCTAGGTCGGCCCCATTTCGCAAATCCTTTGCATCAACAAGCAGCTGAGGAATTGTTGTACTCCAGTGCTCATTGCGCAGTGTTCGCAGCAAGCCGCCCATCGCACCATTTCCGGCATTTTCAATGGGACCTTGGCTCCAGAATGGCGAGACCCAGAGAAGGTTCTGAGCCTTGATGAGACTTTGCAAACTCTTCAGGTCAGCTTCGGTCCACTCAGAGACCCAAGAACTTTCCAGGTCCAACAGGGAAATGATGGTTTTGCCGGCCATAGAACCAGCCTCGTCCAGTCCGATGGGTACCATGCGAGCACCGCGAGTAGTAAGAATCTTTGCAAGATTATCGAGAATCGGCTTCGTTTCCTCCGCCTTCTTCCCGCCCAGAACAAAGATCTCAGCGGCAGTGGTCCAGGCTTCTGGTGTCTTGCGTGTAATAATGAAACCACGGTCCTTAGTCAGGCCATGGATTTCCAGGCCAACAAATTGCTGGAGTGTTTCGACGGCAAGATCAAAGTTCTTGTCGGAGACGCCCAATGCTGCAAAGCCACCTTGGTCCAGAATCGTGGGCAGAGAAGAGATAACGGCGTTGGTGGTTTTACCACCCCAGAGGCTTGGTTCATCAATAACAACAAAGTCATATGTTGCCTCTGAGAACGATGATGAAATATCATCAACGGTGGAGAGAGAGATCACCTGGGTCCCGATGTTCTCGCCAGATACCTTTTCCTTGAGCTCATCAGAAGCTCCACATAGAGCGATGGTCGCCTTGCTCAAGCAGGGCCGAGCTCCGCAATCGGGGGCCATAGATTGAAGGCTCTGGATCCAGGGGCTAGATGTGGTGGCAGTAGCAATTAATGCTCTAGCATCTCCATTGGTATGGCACAAGCGGTTAATCCAGTCACTTGGCTGCAGAAGTCCATCTTCAACAACGATTCCTTTCTTGGCCTCCGAGGCATTCGGAACAGTAACAAGTGGTGACTCCAGATGCTCCTCCCAAACAATCGATGAATAACGACTTTCAGAGCTAGCATCTTGCTGCTTCTGGGAGTTCGCGTTGTAGGGCAGTCTACCCAGGTGCACGCCCTCGAAGGTTACCCATGGCTGCGTCAGGGAGGTATCCGATGCGATACACTGTGAACGGGACTTTCCATCGCGGTACTGAGTCTCTGTGTGCACCACGAACTTCTCGCCTGCCTGCGGTCGGAATCCGAGAGAGATGTAGGCATGGTCCACGCCGACGGGGATGTTGGCGTTGTTGTTTGAGAGAGCCTCAGAGCATGACAGCAGTGCAGTCTGGAAGAGACAGTCAAGTGTTGTTGGGTGAATGAAACTGGTGGATTCTTTCTCGTATGGCATGCCTTGCTTCGTATCCGTCACCAATCCGGAGATCCAAATGCGAGGCTCAGATTCGCAGAATGCGACGCCAGTCATCGTTTGGAAGGCAGGACCAACAGTAAGACCTCCTGTCTGGGAGAGCCACTGATAGGCTTGGCCCATGTCGCCCGGTTTGGCAACACTTTGTGTATCCTTGATACGAGCAACTGCAGCCGCCCAATTGTCTGCGCACTGGACACTGTCACGATCCTCATATCTTGTCGTGAAGGCACCCTTAGAATGTTGGATCCATCCACCACCCGAAGGAAGTGAGAAAATGCCAAACTCGTACCAGCCAGGCATTCCCGGGTGGGGAGAGACTTGCAGGACAGTTTCGAGACCTCTATCATCTTCCGGGATCACCACACCGCGCATAAAGTGAACATCCTGGAATTCAATGCCCTTGATGTTGGCTTGATTCTCGGCCAATTGTCGCGCGGCCTCAGTCACCATGACCAGCATACCAGCGGCGGGGAACATGATCGATCCAGCCACAACATGGTCGGACATCCATGGGTTCTCGGAGAGGCGCAAGAAATTCCTCCATCGAGGCTCGAGGGCATTTTGGTAGTCCAGAGGAGCTCCCAGGATATCATGGCGTGGATGCTTGCGCTGTCTCAACTGAGCGGTCTCCAAGGGTTCGTGCCAGAAGGAGGTTTGGTGGTTCCAGGGATAAGACGGTAGATCAGAGACCATTGATGGAGCAGTGGTGTCAACACATGCATTGGCTGCAGCGAGATCCACTGTGTGTCCAGTACTCCAAAGGATTCCGGCAACTTCAAGTGAGGTTCGCAGAGCATTCTGGTTCCTTGAAACTAGTGAATGATATGGCAGGGAGACCATACTTGGGCTGACGGCTTGCAGGATTTGAGTAACTGGTCCCTTCAAAACTGAGTGAGGACCAATTTCCAGTAAAGCGGTCCATTTGATGGGGACTGGACGACGGCGACCCTTGATAGACTCGCTCAGTTTCGCGAGTTGTGATACAGCAGCGGTGAATTCCACGGAGCTGATCATGTTTCTCACCCAGTATTGTCCACCAAGCTCTGCGGGGTAAACACGCTCTTTCGTGACAGACGAAAGCATGGGGATAGAGCCGTTATATCGGTCTTCCGGCTTGATGCATTCGATTGCGCTACCGACTACCTCGACTAAATCTTCCATATGAGGTGAATGATAGGCTGTGTCAACTCGGAGCTTGCGAGCGAAGATTCCATCAGCCTGTAGCTTTGCTTCCAGTTGATCGATCAAATCCACATCACCAGAAAGAGTTGTGCTAGCAGGGCTGTTGACACATGCAACGACGACTGATCGCGGCGGCAACTCATCTAGATACTTCTTCGCGTCGTCTGCGGAAATTCCAGTTGCCAACATTCCTCCACGTCGGTCACTCTCAGCAGCCTGCTGCGAAAAGAAACCACGGAACCATGCCACACGCATAGCATCCTCGTGGGATAGGTATCCAGCTGCATATGCACCAGCAATCTCACCGCTAGAGTGACCAACGACGGCTTGTGGTCGAACCGACCAACTCTCGAGAAGGTCAACCAGCGCGATCTGCAGGGCACATGTTATAGGCTGACTGCGGTCAGGTCGATTCATCTGACTCTCCTTGGCGTCCATGCGAATTTCTCGCACGATGTCGAATGGACAGCCCATCGAAGTGAGCATTTGTTGTGATCGGGCAATGCTCTCCTTGAATACAGCGACTCTCAACAACTCTTTACCCATACCAGCCCATTGGCCACCTTGACCGGTGAAAACCCAGGCAAGCTTGGTCTGCGCTTTGCGGCTAGCACGGGCAAACTTCGGCAGTCCTTTCTCGAGACTAGTCTGCAGCTGCTCAAGAGAGTTGGCAACGGCAAAGCTGCGGAAACCGAGTTGGGATCGGCGCGTCAACATTGTATGAGCAAGATCCTTTAAAGGGATATCAAGTTGAGCCTTCTGTTGTCGGAGAAGATACTTGCTCCAGCTGTCACCTAGTCGCTCAATACCAGATTGATCAAATGTAGAGAAGACCACTATATGGGGGAGGGCGTCCTTGTCTTCTCCGTCACCCTTGAAAAACTCTTTCGTGCTTTCCAAGATAAGATGGGCGTTTGAACCACCAAAACCGAACGAGTTAATACTCGCTCGCTGAGGCAGATGATCAGGCCAGGGCATTGTTTTGTCACTAAGGCGCAATCTCCACTCATCCAATCGAATTTTGGGGTTGATGTTTTTGAATCCGGCATTTGGTACGAGTGTGCCCTTCTCCAGACAAAGAATTACTTTTATCAGACTGGCCACACCGGCCGCACCTTCGGTATGACCGAGATTTGTCTTCACAGAGCCCACATATATCGGCTCATCAGTCGGTTTTCGGGCCTCTCCCAAGGTTAACCCAACAGCAGACAACTCTGTAGGATCCTGTTGGTGATTGTTAGAACCCTGGTTTTCTATAAAATAATGGGACAGATATTCTGCTCTGACTTACACCGACTGGGGTACCGGTTCCATGCGCTTCGAAGTAAGCGGTATCTCTCATCGAAAGGCCATGCCGTTCATAGGTAGACCGGATCAAATTTGCTTGAGATGTGGGACTTGGCAAAGTGATTCCAGGAGTGCGACCATCTTGATTAATTCCAGTGCCCCTTATGATAGCGCGGATATTATCTCCATCGGCCATGGCAGCCGAAAGGGGCTTCAAAAGCACGGCACCGATACCTTCTCCTCTGCCATATCCATTTGCGGATTCATCAAAGGAGTGACTTAGGCCATCAGGACTCATCATGTGCATATAGGAGAGTCTTTGTGTAAAATTAGGGTGTAAAATAAGACTAGCTCCAGTTACAAGAGCCTGTTCACATAAGTCTTAGTATAATCCAATGCTCGTGCGTGTAAGAAACGTGAGACCTACCATTCCACATTCGCCGGAGCGCAAGGCCTGGGCTGCCAGGTGCACTGCGGTCAAACTTGAGGAACAAGCAGTGTCCATCATAATACTCGGACCCTGAAGATCGAAAAACCATGATAATCTGTTAGCTAACATGGTTCTTCCATTTCCAGTTGCTGAGTTGTGCGGCATATCATAGATATCTCTGGTTGATAACAGCTCATAATCATTGGTCATTGAACCGGAATATACAGCCGTATCACTTCCAGGGAGTGTATCTATGGGAATTCCACCTGTGGTTTTTGATTTAGCTTGGAAATCTTCTCCTCTCGCAAAGAAATCATAAAAATACCATTTTCAAAAGTCTCGTATGCGACCTCGAGCAACAACCGTTGCGCCGGATCCATTCCTGCCGCCTCCTTAGCGGTGATTGAGAAGAACGGCGCGTCAAAACGCGACGGGTCTTCTTGCAAAAAGAAACCACTGTCATGATTGATCTAATCATTTTCGCCAACCAAGTTAGTTCTTGAACTCTAGTCTGTCCACCAGAAGATACATACCGCGCCTTTGCGTTCATGACTCGGGTGATGCCAGGCGGATGCTTCATAACGACTCGAGGGGATCTTTCCGTGACCGGTGCGCCCCTCGCATAGCATCTGCCAGAAATCCTCCACCGACGTCGCACCACCAGAAAAGCGACACCCGATTCCAATGACCGCGATTGACTCCATCTCTGGGTCAGCAACCTTTGCGGTCGGTATCCCGGGCATCTTGAAATTATTATTAAAGGGGCTGAAAACAAGTTGTTTTGCGAAGGTCAAAAGAGACGGGCTGCTGTGGGGTATTAATTATACTCCGTCGACGACTCCCGGGATCGGGAAGTCTCCATCGTTCTGGCAGACAAATAACATGGAGATGTGGACCTTGAAAGGCCGGTGTCAATGCATGGGAAGGCTGGCCATCACACGCGTCGGTCACTGGCCATCCATCGCCCTGGAAAAGGCTAGTGGAGCACCGAGGTGTAGTGAAAAGGGCTAGATATCCGGTAGGTTCACGCTACATCTCCTGTCTACGTCCACCTAATATTCAAATGTAATTGTAATATAATTAAAAAAAATATTACCCTTGCCGATCCGCCTACTCGGCCCCGAAATGGCAGGCGTCTTAGCCTTTTGGAGAAAAACATGCATAGACCCTACATGAGATGGACCTTAGGCTCAGCTCCGGAGTGTCCGTAGTCCGAACAGAATCATGATTTGATTCCCTGGTATCTGCGGCTGAGGCACCCCGTAGCAGATCATAGAAGCACTTCTTTCTACTCCGTAGCGGATCCCGAGATCCACGAACCGGATCGTCAATCCAGTCAATGCCTTTCAAGCTGCGAGAAGTGAGGGGCAGCTTGATATCATGATTATGCATGCGATGCACTTTCGCGTGCGACCCCCAACAGCCATCTGCATCGTGACCCACACCCTCTTTAATTCTTATCTCTAATGCAGGAAGAAGGATGTCTACGACCTTGGGGCCGGATGAGGGGGGAATGCCGGCGACGAGGGGATCGTGAAATGGCCTTACCACCCTCGGTTTTCGTATTACAAGATCCTCATTACACATGCAGGAAACGATCTTCAATGCATACTCCACCGGCCCGCAGAGGGCATCTGCGCAATTGCTAACCTAAAGTCCACCCGAGTTTCTTGGCATTCCACGCGCGCCAAACATGCGCGAGATCGTGGGTTAGAAGATCCCGAACTCGCGTTCCCGCAGTGGATCAAACACACCCTGGTCTCGCTTCCCAGTGTTCCCCTCCCATTCAACAATTCAGGACTAAAAAGGATTGGAGGACAGCATACGGAGTACAGTATTGTATTGTACTTCTTACATGCAGTGGTTAATGGTTTGATAAATCATTGGGTAAAGTCGGTTTGCTTACTCGAGCAGGATTCGTTCATTGGCCGCTATTACACACTATTAACCCTGAATATCACTAATTTTCTACTATAATTTCGCAGGTGAACACCGAAAGCCACATTCCCTGTTTTGCTGACAGTTTTGACCTCTGAATCCTGAGATTACGAGAACTATGGATCTTCTCTCATATCCTTTTTTATTCCTTCATGATGGGCAACTCAGGGGCTCCCCCCTCGCCCCCACATCCCCGATGCCCACCACATTACTCCACTTCTGATGTCTCACTGGAGTCAATAGGTTGCGCTAGATGAATAGTATCTGATAGTTTCTCGTGATCGGACGTATAAGCTTCCTCATGGAATTATCTGCCTCCACCAAGCATGGACCAGTATTTGAACGACGCTAAGATGTCGAACTCACCCCACAGCATTTCCCAAAACAAATAGCTTTCCCCAGTTGGAATTTGCTCTTGACCAGATTTACCTCGGAGCTTACGGCTCACAACTTCCTGTTCTCTCTTCACCGTCTTTCTTCCCCCACATCACGCTGCTTTTTTGAAAATGGCTACCCAAAGTGCCATCGTTGTCCAAGCGCCAGGCCAAGCAGAACTGCGCCAGGACGTTGCCATTCCTGAGTTACCAGAGGAATACATTCTCGTCAAAGTGAAAGCGGGTATGCCAACTCATTAATTACTATTTCTTAGACCCTTACGTCATGTGCGAACTAATTGACAAAGATATGATCTAGTTGCCCTGAACCCCACGGACTGGCGTCACATTGATTATGTTAGCTGCAATGGAGCTACAGTGGGCTGCGACTACGCTGGGATAGTCGAAGCCGTTGGATCTCAAGTTAAAAAGTCATTCAAAAAAGGCGATCGAGTGTGTGGATTTGTCCATGGTAGCAATGTAGTACGCCCAAATGGCGGCGCATTTGCTGAGTATGCGATTGCTAAGGGAGACCTCCAAATCCGCATACCCGATAATATGACCTTCGAAGCTGCAGCTACGTTCGGCGTCGGCTTGACAACAGTTGGGCAAAATCTTTACCAGAGCATGGAATTACCGTTCCCGGGCGAAATTGAAGAGGGAGACGAAATCAATATCCTCATTTATGGTGGTGCAACGGCCACTGGTACTCTTGCCATTCAGCTTGCAAGGTTATCCGGACTTCGAGTCGTCACAACATGCTCTGAAGCCAATCGCAGTTTGATGTTCGAGCTTGGCGCACATGCTGTGTTCGATTACCACGACCCCCAGGTTGGCGACCAGATCAAGGAGGATACTGACGATGCTCTTGAATTTGTGTTGGACACTATCTCTACGCCCCAGTCAGCTGCAATCTGCAGCGCTGCGATATCATCTGCAGGTGGATCATACAACGCCCTACTCGATGTTCGATCTGCTCGAGACGATGTAGATTCCCATGTCTCGATGGCATATGATGTTATTGGTGAGCCATATCGCATGAGTGCGCAGGAAATCACACCAGACGGTAGCAACCCTGAATTTGGAATCAAGTGGTGGAACATGGTGCAGCAGCTCCTTGAGGACCGCAGGATTCAACCCCACCCGTACCAGGTCAAGCCGGGGGGCCTGACGGGAGTTTTGAGTGGGCTGCAGATGTTGCGAGAAGGCAAGGTCAGAGCTAGCAAACTGGTTTATCAGATTGATTCTGCTTGAGCGGCATATCAGCCATACTAGTACTTGCCAGGTACTACATTGAATGACTCTAGGGTGTTGCCTAAAACGAAAATCAACCAAGTCATTTGTTCTGGTTGATCTTCCTCTGCTACTAGCGTATCCATACAAGATAGATTTTGCTATATCCATAGTATGAATAGACCATGAGTACTACCTAGAACTCTCCAGCACCAGGCTAACCTTGCTAGTAGTGCTGGAGTAGAATATATGTTATGAGACGATGACCATCCATGGTTTCAAGACGATATTAGTACCTCGTAGATCCTACTGGTCTCTACTACTAGTATTTTGTACTGCCCAGTACATTACTGTTGTAGGTAATGTACCTACACCATCTACTAGGTGAGTGCTACCCCTCGGTACGGGAGTAATTCTGCTTTAGTACTACTATCATATGATATTATAAAAATATTAGTTTTTTTTTATACATTAAAGATAATGTATCTTTATTAAAATCATTTTAATGGTTCAGACTGAGATATATATATATATATATATCTCCGTTTTTGAAAAATCAATTCCTTTTCTAAAAAGGGTTTCAACTATTTTAAACTATTATAAAAAGCTTTAAATAGTTTTTTATATATTAATATTCTAAAAAGTAGTGCTCTAGTATAGCCTCCGAGGCTCTAAGCAACTTAGCAGGTTGGTAGTACGACCTAAGTGCTGTACTTAGGAGTGCCACTCCTAAGTTCCAGTAGATGGAGATATACCTTCCAAGATATATAGTATACTATACTATATAACAGTAATATAGTCTCAAAAAGTCTTTTTCAGTTCGGGTATCATATTAAATGGAAATTACTATTAGTAGACCATTAAACACTGTTCGACTACAGTCAAGGGGTTATCCGTTTAACCACCAGCACTAGCAACAGTTAAAGTGCCGACACGGTTGACTGCGGATTCCGCCAAGAATCGATGCTCAGCACAATGCTTGACCACTCGGTCTATCCCTTCATTTGGTGCTGTTAGTACAACCGATGATAAAAAGTGCTCGACTTGATTAATTAGATGTATGTCGCATGTCCTTGAAGCAGGTCCTGGATGATCAATTATGTTCTTCGAGAGCTCTGTCGTTGCGACGACGAGGAAATGTAGAAGAATTCTGCGAGGACAAGATGAGTTATTAAGGGCATCAAAATAGGGTATTTTCGTCTTTTGGTATTACATACCCGAGGAACGAAGGATTATCATTGGGCATGTATTCTATCAATTTGATTGATGCCCTAGCTGCATTCTGACACATGACACCAGAGAGCAAAGCAATATCTTCAGATAGAAGACCTGAACTATATGATCTGGCGAGCTCCATATACATACTAGAGCCGTAGGAGTCGATCACCCGATGAACTGAAAGTAAACAATTGAAGTATGAAAAGTGGAGGCTGAGAAGTAGGATGGCAGCTTTGGACTCAGGGAATGAAGGCGTCTCTTGGACATCAGGTCTGTATCTTTCTGGGATGCTCGCTTTCCATTCTCGAAGCTTTTGGTCCAGCATGAACACCGAATTGGCGAGGCCGGGTGTTGGCTGTTCACAGGAACCTGCCGAGCAAAGCAGTTCATAAACTTGTCCCTTTATTATGGAGAGCTCGCAATACGATCTGAAAACGTCAAACTCTGCCTTTTCATGATCAGATGGCAAGGTGAAACGATGCCATGATAAGCCTGGTGGGATCTTAATGTCGATCACCTCGTCGCTTTGCCATCTAGAACTGCCAAATTGTAGTGAAAATCTGGTTTATGTTAGCAAAATAAGACGCACCAGAGGAAAATTCAAGACGTACCCTCGATCTAAGCAATATGCAATCCAAAAAACGATTCGGCGGTGCTCAATGATCTCTTCGCAGTCATGAGGTGCATCTTCGAGGTCTTGTGATAGGATATGGTGGCTTATTCTGAGTGCCGAAGTGATTAAATGGTCGCATGGTTTGCTATGCAAAGTGCCAAGGAGAAATAGTGACTAGTTTCATCATCAGTGGGAAGCTCAATATAGGGAACTAAGGGGTTTATTACAATGCCGAGAAGTCCTTGTGCGGCCCAAAGAGTTGGAGGACCATTACATAGACTGTTTGCGACCTGCAAAGCGTTCTTCATGAACATCCAACTTATTTGATGATTGGCCTGGGTGATATTGGAGCTCCCCGAGCGCATAGTATATGCTAACGCCAGAACAATATTGATGCATGCCCAGCGGTCTGCCTGGTCGGGTGTGATGCTATTGCCTTCATCACAGATTGAGAGCAGTGATAATGGCCGGAAAAGCGGACAAACAGAATTGAAGTTTTCGAGGTACTCAAGGAACAAAACCATAGTGTCGGCAATTCCAGGAAGAGGGTAGAATGTATTCGGGGTAGATACGCCGTTCAACGGCTGTTCGTAATCCGGTATTTGAAGGCAAGACATCGGACTGAAGCTATGAGGGTTGTGGTCCTCTGATTCCTCCTGAATCCAATTCCGACTTTCATGGCTGTCATATCGAGTATTTGTGTTATCGAATTTTGTGGAATCGACAAGATTAACCGGACTTGCAAGACTTTTCAGGAGGGAATGAAAATCGTTGTCAGCCACAGGGAATCCCTTGCTCTGATCCAAATGCTCGGCTGGATATATGGATGACTGGTCCATAGCGGAATTTGAATGCTCCGAGCCTGACTCGCTTGCGGTATCCCAGGGGGCATCACCTTTATCCTGTGTTTGGGATAGAGGTATATCCCCCGTGGAACGAGATGGGACACATGATAGGGAGGTGAGAGGTTGGAAATTGCCCGGTCGCATCAACCCTAGTTTCTCAAAAACATTTTCCATTCGTTCAATATTGGACTCAAGTTGATCGATTTTACTTCGCCTAGTTATCAAACTGTTAAGCTGAGCATGCAAGGCCTGTGATGTACTAGCACTGACTTTTCTTTGTTGCGACGACGTCGATATTCATTGACCGAGCAGGATATATCCAGTTTTTCACAGGACGTGCATCTATTCTTCGTAGTCATATCGCATTTGATCTTCCTTCGATGACATTCTAGGCAGGCCTGAGTGGATTAGCTAGTGGATGCGATGAATCAAATTCCTGCATACCCACTTTTCTTGTCCACCCACGTTTAGCCACACGATCTGATAACGTAGACATGGCAGCTGCATTGCATGGATCGCCCGTGCCTGCGCGAGGTCGAAGTTGCTTTGTCGAGGGCAAGGCCATCTGGGGTGTTTGATGATGACTTCCCATGATCAAAGGCCATGAGCCGAGGCAATAACCTCATGCCCATATAAAGATGTTCGTAGATATGGAGCGAGCGAATGCCGAACGGATACTGAGCGCAGAGGCAGTCGGGTGTTCCCAAGAGAAAGACAATAATTATCTCGGACAATAGTGGCCATTACCCCGGGATTGGATAGAATAAAGAGTCAAGGCCCAGCATCAAAGATCATAGTAGTCTCAAAAAAAAGAATCAGGGTCTGTATGCTCAGGGGCCTTTCCCCGCAAAGACAGCGCGTGGCATGACGGATCCAAAATTTCCGGGCCAAGCTTAAACGGAACCGGACGATTTTATCGGTCGAAAATGGAAAGCTGGAATAGCAAAATGAAACGAGAACAAACAGAAGTCAAACATACTGTAACCTCGAAGGTACTGATCCCAGAAAATTGACTTGACGTGGGCGAATCCCGAAGAGCCGTTGAGGATTTCGGATGCCGGAGGTTCTTTTTCTGACTTGCCGAGTGTATTCATACCGTAATTTCGTCGGTATTTCGTATTCCTTCACTTCCGAGAAGGTATTGACCGGTAAGCGGGTATCCCATAGGCCGCGAGTGCAAACAACGCCGATTTGTTGAAGTCACAGGCCGTGGCCAACGAACAAGAGAAGCTCATGGGTTGGTATGAATGAAAATTAATTAAAATAGTGGGAGACAGACTGGTCAACAAATACTATCGTAGTGGTAGATATTTCTACCCTTGTTATGCGCATAAATAGTGCACTCGATGCACAACTTCTCTTGGCTATCAAACCCCGATCACCCATGCTCTGCCCCATAGATCTGGTCAATGGTGAGAAGTGGCTGAGTTTGCAAATCTAGGCGCGGAATCCGGAGGTTTTTATCTTTGATATCACAGCCCTATGATTTCCGCCCATGCCGAAAACCACTAGTCGGTTTGTCGGAAGTTCTTCGCGATGTAGCAAAATGCCCCCTGTTTTGCTCTATGTAAGCGGATATTCAGGGTGCCACGTTCGTCATGTAGCATATATTATTCTAGTTTCCTTCTTTAAAGACGTTATCGTCTTCCATCAGTCGGTGCCTAGAGTTGAGCCCCTTTCAAAATCGATCAGATCTTACGGGGACGTCTCCTAGGGTTCATATCTACCGATTGTCCTTTTTTTTTCCTTTTCTCTCTTATATATAGCTTTTTTTGGCTGTGAGATACTCTTTCTCTAGGTTCGTGCAATTATCCTACCCGAGAGGTAGTGATAAATTGCAAGATGTCTCTTCTGGGAACAATCAACCCCAATATGGTCCGGTCCCAGTCCGTCGTTAGCCACAATCTACCTGGTACCGAGGAGGAGGAAGATCGAGTGACGATCGAAAACAACTATGAGCACTCTGAGAAAAGCGACAGTGGTGCAACTCTCAAGGGCGAGGAGGAGAAAATCGAGGAACGTGTAGGGTCACTTGTTCGACAGTTGACCAGGCACTCAACTCGATACTCTGTCAGTGGAAACTTTGAGAACCCTTTCACCACCGAGAATTCCGATTCAACTGTCAACCCCAACAGTCCCAACTTCAGTGTACGCAACTGGATGAAAAGTCTCTTGGCTATTCGCTCACGCGATCCTGATTTGTATCCCAATCGGACAGCGGGTGTTTCTTTCCGGAACCTCAGTGTCCATGGATTTGGATCGCCAACTGATTATCAGAAAGATGTTTTGAATTGTCTTCTAGAAGCTGGAACTTTGATTCGACGCTTGATGGGTGCCAAGCTCCAAAAGATTCAGATTCTCCGTGAGTTTGACGGGCTTGTCAAGAGTGGAGAGATGCTTGTTGTGCTAGGGAAGCCAGGCTCGGGTTGTTCGACTCTCCTCAAAACAATCGCAGGAGAGATGGGTGGTATCTCGATGTCTGAAGATTCCGTGATGAACTATCAAGGTGAGCAAGTCCAATAATCTTCTTCCAGAAAATAGTGCTAAAACTTATTGTCTGTTAGGAATATCTGCAAAACAGATGCGCAAAAATTTCAAGGGTGAAGCAATCTACTCTGCCGAAACCGAAGTTCATTTCCCTCAACTCTCAGTTGGCGACACCCTCATGTTTGCTGCTTTGGCAAGAGCCCCTCGCAATCGGATCGATGGAATCACGACTAAGCAATATGCCGAACACATGAGAGACGTCGTGATGGCAATGCTGGGTCTATCACACACCGTGAACACGCGGGTGGGCAATGACTTTATACGGGGTGTGAGTGGTGGTGAGCGAAAGCGTGTCAGTATTGCAGAGATCACGTTGAGCCAAAGTCCACTTCAATGTTGGGATAACAGCACACGTGGACTCGACAGCGCCAATGCCCTGGAATTTTGCAAGAACCTGGCTTTGATGAGTAAATACTCAGGCACGGCTGCATGCGTCGCGATTTACCAAGCTTCTCAGAGTGCCTACGACGTCTTCGATAAGGTCACCCTGCTTTACGAAGGACGGCAAATTTACTTCGGACCTGCAACTGAGGCTAAACAGTATTTTGTGGATATGGGATTCGAATGTCCTGGTCGCCAAACTACTGCCGATTTTCTCACATCGATCACAAGTCCCTCTGAAAGACAAATTCGCCCAGGATTCGAAGGGCGCGTGCCTAGAACACCAGATGAACTAGCTGCAGCTTGGAAGTCAAGTACTGCGCGTGCAAAGCTTCTGAAAGAGATTGAAGAATATGAGGCTGAACATCCAATTGGCGGAGCTTCTCACGACAAATTTGCTAATGCCCATCGCACTCTACAGTCAAAGCATCAACGTGCTGGGTCTCCATATACTATCTCGCTATTGAACCAGATCAAAATTTGTGTCATCCGTGGATTTCAGCGTCTTCGTGGTGACTTCAGTCTAACCGTTACAGCTCTAGTTGGGAATTTTATCATGTCACTCATTATTGGGTCTGTCTTCTATGACCTCCCTGATACCACACAGAGCTTCTACGGTCGTGGTGCTCTTCTGTTTTTCGCCGTCCTGCTCAATGCCTTCTCCAGTGCCCTCGAAATCCTCACTCTCTATGCACAACGCCCGATCGTTGAAAAGCAATCGAGATTCGCCTTTTATCACCCTTCAGCGGAAGCGATAGCATCAATGCTGTGCGATGTTCCCTACAAAATGATAAACTCGGTCACCTTCAACATACCCCTGTACTTCATAACTGGATTGCGTCAAGACGCAGGTGCATTTTTCACATTTTGGATCTTCTCTGTTGTTACCACATTCACTATGTCCATGGTTTTCCGCACTATTGCATCGGTTTCGAGGTCACTGTCGCAAGCTCTTGTACCTGCTGCAATTTTGATTCTCGGCATGGTTATTTATACAGGATTTACTATCCCAACACGAAATATGCTAGGCTGGTCAAGATGGATGAATTATATCAATCCCATCGCCTATTCTTTCGAAAGTTTCATGGTCAATGAGTTTCATGATCGAAACTTTGAATGTGCCATGGTCGTACCATCCGGTGGTTTCTACGATGGTCTTTCCATGGAAAATCGAATTTGCTCAACTGTTGGTGCACAGTCTGGATCTACAGTTGTCTCTGGCTCCCTTTATCTGGAATTGAGCTTTGATTACTTGAAATCTCACCTGTGGAGAAATATGGGAATTCTCATTGCTTTCCTAGTATTCTTCGCGGGAGTTCATATCTTGGCTACCGAATATATCTCCGAGCAGAAATCGAAGGGTGAAGTTCTATTGTTCCGTCGCGGCCAACAACCAAAATATCTCGCTGGTGAATCTGACGCAGAGTCCGCCCCAATGCCCAACACAAATGAAAAGACCAATGAAACGCCCCCTGAGGCCACATCTATTCAACGCCAGACGGCCATCTTTCAGTGGCAGGACGTGTGCTACGATATTAAGATTAAAGGAGAGCCCCGACGAATCCTGGATAACGTTGATGGTTGGGTGAAGCCTGGTACTTGCACTGCCCTGATGGGTGTCTCTGGGGCTGGTAAAACAACTTTATTGGATGTGGTGAGTTTTCCCCTTGATTGAAACAACGTCAGCCCGATTGGGATGTCTCATCAATGCGTATCATGACTGACTTACAGTATTTCTCAGCTTGCAACAAGAGTCACGATGGGAGTAGTAACAGGCCAAATGCTTGTAGACGGACAACCTCGGGATCAATCCTTCCAACGCAAAACTGGCTATGTGCAGCAACAAGATCTACATTTACCAACATCAACTGTCCGCGAGGCCTTGGAATTCAGTGCCCTATTGCGCCAACCCGCATCGACAAGCCGTGAAGACAAAATCGCTTACGTGGATGAAGTCATCAAGTTGCTAGGCATGGAGGCATACGCAGATGCTATTGTTGGCGTACCCGGTGAAGGACTGAATGTGGAACAACGCAAACGGTTGACGATCGGTGTCGAACTTGCCGCTAAGCCTCAACTATTACTTTTCCTTGATGAGCCTACGAGTGGTCTGGATAGTCAGACATCATGGTCAATTCTGGACCTCATCGATACGTTAACTAAACATGGTCAAGCTATTCTTTGCACGATCCACCAGCCATCCGCAATGTTGTTTCAACGCTTTGATCGATTGTTATTTTTGGCAAGAGGAGGAAAGACAATTTACTTTGGCGAAATTGGTGAAAACTCTAAGACCTTGTCAGACTACTTTGAGCGCAACGGAGCCCATCATTTGTCCCCTGGCGAGAATCCCGCAGAGTGGATGTTGGAGGTCATTGGCGCAGCACCTGGATCACACAGTGAAATTGAGTGGCCGAAAGTATGGAGAGAAAGCCAGGAATATGCCAAGGTCAAGGAACATCTCGCTCATTTGAAGGATTCGCTTTCTGCCAAAGCCCAGGAATCGGCCAGCGCCGATGCATACTCCGAATTTGCGGCTCCTTTCTACATTCAACTCTATGAATGTCTCGTTCGTGTCTTTGCTCAATACTACCGAAGCCCGATTTACCTTTGGTCCAAAACAGCGCTTTGTATTTTGACCTCTCTGTACATTGGCTTTTCATTTTTCCAGGCGGCCAACTCCATTCAAGGACTACAAAACCAAATGTTTTCTGTCTTTATGTTAATGACGATCTTCGGCAATCTGGTCCAACAAATCATGCCCAACTTTGTCACGCAACGGTCGCTTTACGAGGTCCGCGAGCGGCCGTCAAAAGCATACTCGTGGAAAGCATTCATGACGGCTAATATTATCGTTGAATTGCCTTGGAATACATTGATGGCGGTTCTGATCTTTTTGTGTTGGTATTATCCGATTGGCCTCTACAATAATGCTAGTCAGGCGGACTCTGTCTCCGAAAGAGGTGGTCTCATGTTTCTTCTGATCTGGACATTTTTGCTTTTCACGTCAACATTCGCACATATGATTATTGCGGGTATCGAACTTGCTGAAACTGGTGGAAATATCGCGACCATGCTGTTTTCACTGTGTCTGATTTTCTGTGGTGTTCTGGCCACAAAGGATGCCCTCCCTGGATTCTGGGTTTTTATGTACCGCCTGTCGCCATTTACCTACCTTGTCTCTGCTATGCTGTCTACCGGGTTGGCAGGGGCTGATGCAACATGTGAAGCGGTGGAATTCCTGAATTTTTCACCCCCATTCAACCAAACCTGCGAGGAGTATCTCAATCCCTACCTCGAGGGAGTTAAAACAGGTTACATCCTCAATCCAAAGGCCACTTCCGATTGCTCCCTGTGCACTGTCAGCAGAACCGATGACTTTCTTGCTCAAATTGGGAGCACTTATGATGATGCATGGCGCAATTTCGGACTCATGTGGGTCTATATTGCGTTCAACATCTTCGGGGCTGTCTTCATCTACTGGCTGGCTCGAGTTCCCAAGGGGAAGAAAACCTCGGGTACTACCTAAGGAGAGACACTGAGAACTTTCCATGCAAGTTTTAGAATCGGACTTCTACTATTTCTCCATTCGCTTTTCTTACTAAAGAGACTCAGCGTTATTCAAGGAATCCAAAACAGTCTAGGTGTGCTTGACTGTGTGCTTAGATGTCTTTATGACTCTGGAAATGGCCAGTCACCCACAGATGGTGTTTCTCATGAACCATTGAGCCTGGAAATGGATAACCTATCCTTGGTTTCCCATCATCTCTCATCCTTCTTTTCATTCATTGTTGTTGATTATATTATATTCTTCCATTCTCTAGATTCTCTTTAATTTTAGATTTTTTGTCGCATTTCTGAGTTAATAAAATTGCTATTAGAAGATAAAATGCTGGCTTCGATGTGCACTACACATTCAATCCCGAGCACAATTCTCAACGAAACCTAGTCGTCTCAAACCTAGCTTCATATTTATCTGGTCATATTTTTATAGTAATATTTCATTCAATTCGAGCTAAAGAGTGACGGTGTATAGTATATCTCGACATTGTCAATTAAGAACCGAAAACATCTTCAAAATCGCCCAATTCGTCGTATATGGCATTATCGTGAAAATTCTTATCTCATATCCATGTCAAATTCAAAGGCATGTTACTCATGAAAAAAGTCCCACGAAAATTGAGGGACATAATTTTAACTCCAGGTGTGGTCAGCCAAATCGTGACGAGCGCGATCACAGTTGGCCTTGCCAACGTGAGAGTAGCAAAGACCAGCGACACCAGCTGCCCACATTGCTCCGCACTCCCACATAACAATAGCAAGATCCCAGAGCTCCATGATCTTTCGTCCGTGGGGATAGGCCAGCTCAGCGGCGAGAACGGTTCCAACAAATTCGCTCTCAGCGGGCAGGGAGTCAGCTCCCTTCACGTAAGCGAGAACAGGGTTGACCAAGTGCTCAACAACAGCCCGAGTCTCAGGCAGGATATCAGTGGCAAGAAGGTCCTTAAGACGTGCTTCAGCGCTGGATAGGGGACCATTGCCGCGCTCGACTCTAGTGCCGCTCGCTCGGAAGTGCTCCAGCTCAGGTCTTCCCTCAGGCATGATAGGAGCAATGGCCGCATTCTCGTCGAAGTCAGTTCGGCCGAGCAGGGTGACGGGGCGGTGGCGGCAGTTCGACAGTTGCCACCAGTGAGTGAAGAGGAGGCAGAGAGCTGCCGGGTTGTAGGGGTCGTTGTTTCGGTACCAGATCATAGCACCGATCAAGCGTGCGTAGACCTCGGCCAGAGGGCCTTCCTCCAAAGAGCCACGAGTCAACGAAGGAATGATGTTGCTAACTTCACCGCACATCATGTCAGGTCCAAGGTCGATCCAGTCATGAGCAACACATCCTAGACCAGCAATGGCGGCCATCTGCTCACCACCACCAGAGTCGTAGTAGACGTGGCAGAACACAGCATCAGCAAGCTTGTAGCGGGCAAGGCGATCAAGGTCATTCCAAACAACCATACAAGGAGCTGAATCGACGGGGTCCTCATCCTCAATGATAGTCTTCTGGCGCAAGCAACCATAGTTGCAACCCTTGACAATTCGAATATCATCGATATGGGGACCAGCAGAAGCAGAAGCCTCAGCGGATGCAGTCACTTCAGCGAAAGCAAAAGAAAGTCGGTCCGAGACAGCAGAGTTGTGAATACCAATCGAATAGTCAAGAACGAAAGCGGAGTCCATGATAGACCACAGACCAGAGATAGATCCGCCATAAACACCACGGTTATAACCCACAGACATGGAGAAGATACTGGTGTTGATGATGGGACCCTGACACATCTCAGCGGCGAAAAGGTCATCGGTGACTTGGTCGGGAGAGTCGGCGACACCACTCAGCTTGGGGGCCAGAGGCTTGCGGGCTTTGGCCCAGGTGGGCATTTCAACCTGGCGCACCTCTGCGAAGTCGAGACGCTCATTCTTTCCAGTGGTGACGACCTTGTCACGGGCTTCCAGGAGGGTTGCAGCATCAGCGAGCAATCCGACTGCACAGTCAACGGCATCAGCAACGCGTGCGTTACGTAGCCAAGAGATGCTTGATGCGGCGCCGAGAACACCTTGAGTCAACTTGGTGTCAGCACGACGAGCCAAGTTGACAGTTGTTGTCAGGGTATCGGCTTCGGAGTCATATTGCTGAGAGAACTTGGGAGAGCCAGGCTCGATTGGGCTGATTCCGTGGGTCTTCAGCGCCCAACAAGCAGCCCCATGGGGGGACTCTCGAGTAGCACCCTCTCCGCGGACATGAACGGTGTTCCAAGTGGAAGTGAGGCGGACAGTGGCGTTGGGGTCTTCAGCGGAGAATTCGTCGGTTCGATCACCCCAGTGAGATACAACAGGGATGCAATCGAAAGCTGGCGAGCGACTGAGACCACCGCTGACGACTAAGCCAGGTAGCAAGTCAGAGATGGGCTGCTCAGCTCCTCGGACAGAGAATGGTCGGTTGAGCTCATTGGTGCGAGCAAGGATCTTGTAGAGTCTGGTCTTGTTGTCGATGGAGTGTCTAGCGGCAGCTTTCTTGTCTCTCAGTTCCAGCGGCGAGACCTCGGCAGTGTTGGAAATGAAGTCGGTCACGTCGCGACATGAGATGCGCTTGTTGAAAGAATGCTGATGATCAGCCCGAGGGTCAACAAGGCCACCTCGCTGGGCTATCTCGGGAAGCTCGTTAGTCCGAGCAACGTAAGGCATCGTGAATTGAATTGAAAGATCAAAATGGAAATTGGAATTTCAAGTAACCAAGAAGACACGATCTGTTGATCGCGCTGTTGATGAAACCTCTATCTACCTGGGAATGGCACTATTTATATTTTTCTCTCTCTGATCTGAACCTCTCTAGTTTCTCCTGTATACCTCCAAGATGTGGCGACCCAAGGTGAAGTCTTGTACTGATTAACGCGAGGTCCAGTACAATCAACACGCTGATTGGTCAAAACTGTCGCTCTGAAGCTTTGACTTCCAAGTCAGTTGGACTTGCATTTAAGATGGTTACACATACATAGCACAACATTGCAATTGAGTGCATTGATGTTGTACCATGCGAAGAACCACATTATGTTTCACCTTCCAGTAAAACTTTCAGCTTCGCTTAGTGAACCGTGTGCCCGAGCTCAGGTGTACTATACCTGATGATAGTATCAGATAGATCCGAAAGGTAGTTCCCGCGGGGTACAGATCGTGTAACGTGGCGTAGATTTGTGTAACTAAGGACCTGGCACGTGTAAATATCCTGCACATCTTGGAGTCGATATCGTGCTACGTCAGTTCCATCTTGCTGGGTAATCTCCGGCATGAGGCTATTCATACCAGTAAGGCTTGTTTCAAATCCGCGTACTTTTGTCCTGGGTAAAGCTTATTCATTTGGAATCGAATTGATGATATGACCAACCGCTCATGAATTCCAGTCAAAATTTTCGAGTTAAACTTCATTAATCTTTTTATTTTGGATATATTTAGCTCCATAGATCGACATATCTGTGCTATCTGAGTCTCGTTGTTGGTGTCACCTGAAGATACGTCGCTGCACATCGATGCCGCAATTCTTGTTCGGTCTCAAAGGGCTGCATCAAACTATTGAAAGGGGCTTTAGCACGTACAGGTTACCTCTTTGTGTGTTCTGGGACGAAAATCGCACTTGAAGTTGAATCTTATCGGCTGGCAGCGCCTTTCTACTGTCATGCATATCCTCGACATGAAGTGCTGGCTTAAGCCGGCATGGATAATAAACCCCGTTCATTGATCCCCGAGAATCTTTGAACAATTTCTCATTGTCTTGCTAGCTTACATTCTACGGCATTTGGGCCAATAGTATGACTCAATGGGCTCTTGTCAAGTAGTAATATGTGTCTTATGTAGAAGTTCACGCATTCTCGGGGTAGCTGATACTAGAGGTAGTACCTCATGTACGCTGTAATCTTCAATTCCCGTTCTTCCTTATATAGCGCCTTGATTGGTCATTAGCATGTACATAAAGTAACTGATCTTTACCCTTTTGTTACTAGAAGGTTTTGCATCAACCTGGGCTGGGGTGGGATTGGTAGTTTTCCCACCGCCATTTCCTCCATTATTTGAGTTTCACTTCGACACCTTGTCTGCAATAGGTTCAAGCACATAATATCCCTCGTGGTGTTACTAGGGACCGAAATTATCCGAGCACTTTAGGACTTTGGGAGTAACACGAGAACAATGGGCGTCATTTCATCTATAGTTGGGCCTACGGGTATTCGTCTTTACTTTACTTGGGTGGCGGGTGCAATAGTATTGCCCTGTTGTGTCGCCTAGATGTTTCTGGAATCAAGATTATATTGAACCTCATACTTTTACATACATTTTTGTCACTCAACCCTTTGATATTTCACTTGACTCCATTCGGCAATGATCTCATCCGAATACATCCACTCCGGCGCAAACACCCCATTCATATCGCGTGATGGCAAGTTGTTCAAAAGCCCCTATGCGGAGGTCCCAGATAGATTCAATCTGATAACCTATCTTCCAGTTGATGTTGTCAGAGTCGAAATTCAGCTTTCTTCAGAATCTGACGATGATGATTCGAGATCAGAGACGAACCCTTGTTCCTCTGCCTGGGCTAGGAACTCGTCCGCGAATCCCTCACCAACAAACTCATCAAGTTGTGATAGAGCCGCATGTTGAAAGTCAGCCATCCTCAGATAGTACGCTATTTTGCACAGCGCGCACACAGAGTGGTAAACCGATGATCCGGGTGCCAAGTCAAGCTCTCCCTTGTACATCCAATTGATAACTTCGATGAATGTATCCGGATGGAACTGCGGGATGTCTATCTCATCCATAGTATTGTTTGACTTCTCGATTTTCTTGAATTGTTTTTTAAAAAAAGGAGATTGATCGCATAGTACTTTCTTGTGTACTTCAAATGGGATTCGGTCTGGCCCGACGTTGATGCGTGCGATCCCACCAATCAGGGTTCTATAATGTATGAGCTTAGCAGTGTCAGTCACACGAGTTGGGAAATGAATCATACTCCTTGCTGATACGGAAACCCATTGCGAGAATTGTGTTTTTCTGGTTTGTTTTTGTTTTCGTTTTGGTGGTTCAAGAATGGAGAAGATCGAGAGACCCGCCGTGGGAAGTGAGTGTCCTGACGCCGAGAAATTACTAACTTAATTCAGAACGTCAACGACCTGGTCGTGGCATGGTTTAGGTGGTTTACTTCGTCCTTAACCAGTGTGAGGGAACTTTTAAATCATATTAGTCATGTTATGTATATTAGGTAGAAAATGGGACCTCCAATCGGGATTAGTATAATTCCGTGTATTTACTTTGTAAGATAAATGTGAGTGACTTAATATTTGGTCTCTCGCAGTGTCTATACGTGAATCTCTTTGGCTTACATTTATCACTTTCTCAAATTCAACAGAAAAAAAGAATTGAGCAAGTCGCGTTCCAGCATAAGATCGCCACTATACATTCAATTCACAATTTTGATGAAGATATTTGGGTAATGTACATAATAAACGGTGCTAGAAATTCAAAACGAACTGGGATTAATTTCCCGTGGTTTATTAAAATATTGCAAGTAATCACCAGAAGGTTTCCTGGTGAGAGACTCTGCTTATTACTTTGTTATTTCTTTTGTGTATGTAGATATTATGCACAAGAGACTAGATTTCTTTTCTGGAAGTTGCAGATGATAAATTTGATTCTGACAATATCTAACACTGGGAGTTTGCTACTAAATAGTATGTGTCTAAGTAGAAAGAGCCATTCTGAAGTTCAAATAATAAATTGTCATTTATATCATTGTCCTCCATCCGTTTGGACTTCTACAAATTCAATGACGTCATGATACCTTTGCAAAAGAGACTCAATTTCTTTCGCAAACTCTTCATATAGAAAGTTTCACTTTGTTTAACATCAACTCCGGTTTTATTTTCTAATTCCCAGTTCTTCATCTTCATTCCAGGCAATTTGTAGTGACGATCGTCACTCGGCGAATTGGTGGAGATTTAATGGAGGATCTTCGGGCCGTTCCCGACATTTTGATTCGACGACGAACTACATCTTGGCAGGTACCTTCACCATAGAATTCTTAGTGGCAATTACCTCCGCATCCGGAGAGATGCACTAAAACCTTAGTTCTTTATATCTGTCCGAGAAAGCTCCTCGTTCACTCCACCCCAATGTGCTAAGCGCGAAATGCCCGAGGATGTCGCGATTAAAGGCCGCTGTGTGAAACAGAAGAATCGGTATAAGAGAGGCACTGCAGGAGTCGAGTTGGATCTGGTTGTACTTTCTTAAAATATGTTGCAATCTACAGCCAAAATGAAGTCAACTGTCATTTTGGGTGTGGCACTTGCTGTCGCCCCGGTGTGGGGACAGACTCTTACAGCGGAGATGATTGAGAAGATGGGCAACAACAGTCTCTTTGAGCGGTGGCGGCCAACATCTCATTTCCTTGCACCGGCAGGATGGATGAATGTATGTCTCTCGAGATAATAGATCTTTGAATCATGTCCGTGCTGACACTCATTAATAGGATCCTTGTGCTCCCATGTATGATCCTGTCCGAGGAATGTACCATTTGCATTATCAATATCACCCAAACCATGTCAGCTGGGGTAAGTAATACACATACTCAGATTTTTCTACTTTATTTGATAACCAACATCCATATCATGAATATCATTCTAACTATCTTAGGTAATGTCTCCTGGGGACACGCCACATCCCCCGATCTCATCACCTGGACAGATGTAGATCACCACCCAAACAACGACCTCCCAGCCTGGAAAGACTCAGAAGCCCAATCAATCGGAACCTCCAACTCAACAGGCAACGGCAAACACAATCCAGCTTTATTCAACCACCTCGCCATTTTCTCCGGTGGTGGTCAACCCGTCAATCTATCCGGTCAAATCGACGGTACCATCCTACTCTTCTACACAGGTGCCGCAGCAGGAACCTTACCCACAGCATGGAACACACCCTACGCTCGTGGAACAGAAAGTCAAGCCCTCGCCTTCTCCAAAGACGGCGGCGTCACCTGGGAAGACTACAAAGATAACCCAGTTATCAGTGCTCCCCCTGGAAATTGGAACATCACCGGCTGGCGTGATCCATACTTCGTATCCTGGCCCCAATTGGATACAATTCTCAACGAGACCGAACCTCACTTCTACGCCGTTTTCGGTTCTGGAATTCGTGAAGTCGGTCCTCGTATGCCGTTGTACAAAGCCCCAGCATCTGATCTTACGGATTGGACTTTCATGGGTGCATTGTGGGAACCTGAGAAGAATACTTCGCTTGGAAGTTTGGAAGAAACAGGATCTTATGGATTCAATTTTGAACTTTCGAATTTCTTTTCTATTGGGGATCGGTATTTCGTTAGTATGGGTGCTGAGGGTGGAAATGTGAGTTTTCATCAGAATAAATGGTCTCTTTGGAATGAGGGTACTATCTCTGTTCGTTCGAATGGAAGTATTGCCTTTGAACCTGTTTCTGGTGGTGCAAGTGATTGGGGAATGTTATACGCGGTAAGTAAAACATCCACGGAGAAACAGCGATCTATGATCTCCAAAAGAGATAAAAAAAAGTCGTCTTCTAACCTCTTTCCTCAGATCTCATCCTTCAACGACACAAAGAACAACCGCCGTCTCCAATGGGGCTGGGCCCAAGAAGATCTCAACGACTTCGGAACAGTCCAACAAGGCTACCAAGGAGCCTTCGCCCTCCCACGAGAAATCTTCATCCAAGATACCCCCAACATCCTCCACAAAAATTCCTCCAGCGAAAGCAGCCACAAACTCGGTAACGCCCGCTTCATCAAACAATCCAACGGAACCTGGTCCGCTAGTACTCTAGGAGTCCGACCAGCCCCAGATGTCGTTGCAGGACTCCAACGAGGAGCAAATCACACCAAATTTCCCTGCAATAGGCGGGCTTGTGATAAATCTCACATCGATTTCCCGAAGAATTTGTCGAACTCTTATCAGATTAATCTCAGTATTAAGCGCACTGATGGACCGGCTGGTCTTACGATTGCTGCTTCGCCGGATAGAGAGGAGTATACGAACATTTACTTTGATCCAAGGAATAATACGCTCGGTGTGGATCGGGCGCATTCTTCTTTGATTAAGAAGTTTACGAATTATCCTCATGCGGGATATTTCAAGCCTTATGAGATTGTGCGCGGTTCTGCACGAAATGGTTCGAGCTCGATCTCGGGCTCGCGTACTCAGACCGAATCTATCGATTTAACTATTTTCGTCGATGGTTCCTTGATTGAAGTTTACGCTAATGATCGGTTCGCATTGACGAGTCGGATTTATCCGGCTAGAGAGGATAGTAAGGGTGTATACCTTTTTGAGGGGGAGGGTGTGAAGGTTGAGTATTCTCATGTTGAGATTTGGGATGGGTTGAGGAATGTTTGGCCCCATCGTCCGTCTAACAGTAGTTCGTTGCTTGTTTTTGATACACCTGAGGAAACGGGGAATTATACTTGGTGGACTGGGAATTAGGTCTCGACACAGAGGTCTGTGGTTAAATCCATGGTGGATTGAATGGAGTTGTGAGAAATTTCCAAGAAGTTCTTGGAGGAGTCTTGAATAGATTTGTTATAAATGAGACAATGTATCAATTCTGGGTATCGCTATATCCATCCATGCAAAATGATTTATGAAAAATACAAAAACTTCCACCGGCGTTATCTTTCACGGCTGATCCGCTGATCCTCCACCCTAAGACAAAGATATCTTAGGCCTCTTATTATTGTTGAACCCAGGTCCAGATCCAGGCCTAGACCTCTTTCGCTCCTGAGCCTCCATCTCAGCCTTCATAATCCTCTCCTGCTCAGACATTTTCTTCGGCGCCGCAAGAACAGGTCCCTTCTTTCCAGCTAGGGGATTCTTCTTCGGACCCGACGCAAAAACATTCTTCGGTTTCTGTGCACCAAACGACATAGAAATTTTAGGTGCTGGCGCCTCAGCAGGTGAATCCGCTGCTGGAGCCGGGTTCGTCGCTGCGGATGGCGAAACCTCCTTCGAATCTGTCGCCGAAGTATTCCCTTCCGCAGAACCCTCACCAACAACCTGAGTCTGAGTCGTAGTCGTAGCCGGCTGCGCCTGCACAGGCTTCGCCGCCTTCACCCCAAATCCAAAATCCAATTTAACTTTCTCCCCATCATCACGCTGTAACATCTTCTCTTCAGAATTAGCCTCAGCTTCAGCCTCAGCCCTCTTCTCCTTCGCTTGTCGTTGAGCCCGTTCAACCTGTTCTCTAATAGCTCTCTGTTCACGTTCCTCATCACCCTTATCCTGACGTTCCTTTTTCAGTAGCGCTTCACGCTTGCGTAGTGTTTCGGGCGAATTATCAATCCAGGCGATATGTAGTCCTTTCTCTGTTTCGTCCACTTTACATATTCCCTCTTTACCCATGTAAGCGACGAATTGGGTTAGGGATTTCCATTTTGTGGCGTTGAGATGGATGTGTGATTTATCGCGAATGATTTCTGGAAAAGGCAAGCAGAAGCAATTAGTAACGGTCCCATCATTCATCCCATTCTCGGAAATGAAATGCAATGTAATATAAGAGTAGAAAGGTGTGTGTATGGCTTACCCTGATAAAAATGATTCGCATGAATAGATTTAGTCCCATGCGCCGTACGTAGTGTATCAACAAAATTCTTCAAAAAATCCCGACTAAACGCCTCGATATGAGATTTCGAATCTTCTCCAATAAGCATCATTTGTCGAACGTGGGATTCACTTTGAACGTGACATTTGAATCCGTTTTCGTCTGGACATTGTTTTTCGCAGGCTTGACAGTACCATCTGTATCATCGAATATATTAGCATTAATTAGCATTAATTACTAGGGTGGGTGTAGTATGGGTTTGATTTGGCGCAAAGAGCGCGGCGCGGGCGCATGTTCATATCATGGATGGGAGGATGGGATGGGATGGGGTTGGTGACGTACCGGAGTCGACCGAGGCCTTTTCTTCTGCTGGCGTTTGCGATCGCCTTTGTAGAGCCGGCTTCTGCTTTGGGCATTTTGGCGGTTCTTGCTGAGTGATGGTGAGTTGGAGAAGGTGGAAAGTGTGGAGGGTCGAGTTGCAGTTGGAGGTGAGCGGCGATCAGCCACTTGTCTTGGCGTGTTTGTTATGTTTGCATACTACTTTCGGGGAAATGGCGGATTTTGGTCGGAGCTACACCATGTCTACGTTGACCCTTTGTCTATGTCTATGTTTATGTGATGGAATTAATCGGAAATGGTATTGGATTCATGCTATTCTACCAAATAACAAGGTCGAATTGTAGAATCAAGGTGATGTTCCGGAGGCAGATGGGAGCCCCATGCTAATAAGACAATGCCACATAGTGGCCCACGCTTTCCAAAGGAAAATCCAATGGAAGGTGGAAGAGTTGCAAAGACAAGTACAAAAGGAAAGGAAAAAAGAAAAAGCCGATCCGAAGGTAAGTCAACACCATGCGCCGAAGAGATCTTTTTTTCGAAGAGATAGATGAAAGAAGTCTAGTCGACTTCGAGGTTGATGTTGATGTCGACGTCGACTAGATACTGTAGAGAAACATGAAATGAGATATCGAAAAGAAGATCGCTGAGTCGTAGAATCATGCCCACAGGCAAACAAACGCCTTGCCCCCTTCTCCTACTCGCGTACGCATAAGCGTAAGCTTAGAAGCAGAACTCACGCATACCCTCTGGGCCGAGTTCATTGTACTCGGTGCGCGACATGAAGGATTTGTTTTGGCCTTGGTCAATTCCGAAGAAGACCTTCGCGCAGACCTGCGCACCTAAGAAGATAGCTTCCTCGGTACCATGGCCTCCCTCGGAGGTACTGCCCGGGCCTGAGCTGGCACCTGGAGCATTGCTGTTGCCGTGGTCCTTGAACTCTGGATAGTAATCCGGGAACTTGTGGGTCTTCACGGAATGAGGGGCTTGGAAGTGACCGGTTGATCGTTGCTGCGAGCTATGATCGGGACCTGGTGTGCCAGGCGCGGTGGGCATGCCTGGGTTATTGTGTGTCGCGGCAATGAGAAGGGGGTTCACGCCCTGCGCAGCGGGGTGGTACATCTGGCCTGGGGGGCCTTGTCCAGGTGCCATCGGGGCAGGGGTGTTGGTGCCACCGGTAGGTAGAGGAGTGGTGAAGGTCGATGGGATCTCGGAGGTGAAGATTGAAGCGGAGGGGGATAGCATGTACTTCTGCGTGATGACACCAAGAAGTGCTTGGGAGAAACCTGTTAAGTAATTAGCAGATGTCCAGAAATGAGAGATGGAATATATGTGAACTCCGGGGAAAACCTACCTCGAACCCTTGTTCCGGCTCCCACAATGATGAGAGAATTCCAGAGATCACTCCGCTTGGAGGCATGGCAGGAGTTGATAGTGTAATGAATTTGCGCAGCAAGATCTTCCAGGATACCATTGCTCAAAAGAGGCCCAGCCTTTTGACGAGGAGTTGCGGCGAGGAAACGTTCAATGCCCACAGGGATCTCTCGGATGTTGCGCTTGTAACGCTTGGGGCCGCCAGCCTGAGCCTCGTCCTCCATCTCAACAAATTCCTCGAACTGGAAAGTGGCCCTCTCCTTCTGGGCGTTGGGAAGCTTAGGATCGGCAGCACCAGCCTTCTTGGCTACTGACTTGTCTTTCTCCATGTTGGCAAGATATTCAGAGGTATTGCCACTGACGATAGCCGCGACGTCTAGAACACCCTCCTCCTCACCATTGTTCTCGGTGGAACCCTCAGTTGGGGCGGAGTCACCATTGCTTGAGTCTGCCGCAGGGGGATCCGAGGGGTTACTCTGGCGCGCGGTAGCGGCAGCGCCTGGAAGATGAGTTCCGGGGGGAAGAATCTCGGCGATATCGCTTCGCTTGAGCTGCTCGCACATTTCACGACTGAACCCCTTAGGTCCAAGAAGTTCAAACAGGCGATCAGTCATAGCGTCGCCGCCACATCCCTGAAGAGCGATTCCTCGACCGTGGTCTTGGATCCTGTAGTCAATGATGGCGGTCACGTCGGCCTTGCTCTTGCCGACATCCACAACGACAGCATCCTTAACACCGTAGCCCCAGGCGGCTGAAAATGCAGCATCCACGAAGGAGAAAGCAGGTGTGTTGAAATGCTCAAACACGAATCGCGTAATCTCATCTCGGTCAATTGGAGTCCAAGCGGGCTCGGAGACGATAAGGATGGGTGTGTGAAGAGGTGGGCTGAGGAGGTTGTAGATGTGTTGGAAGAGAGCAAAGAGCGCATTCCGATTGACGATGCGACCGTTCTGGATAGGATAAACCGCGCCTTCATCCGAGGTCACGTCCTCCTCGTAGATCACCTCTGGGACGGGCTCAGTCGCGGGCTTTTCGGCTCCTTCCGAAGTCTCTTCGCCAGCAGGGGGAGCTGCTGGAGCAGCAGAAGCTCCAGCATCCTTCATTTCGACATCATCCTTGGGAGGCTGCTCAGGCGCAGACGCGCTGGGAGCACTGGTGGGGGCGGGGGCAGGACCAGAGCCATTGGTGGAAACAACCTTGCGAATGCGATGAGGTTCATATTCGCCGGGCTTTTCAGCAGGGAACATGCGCGTGGGGAAACGATGCTTGGCTGGGCAGTAGGTCTCCGGGATACCGAGCTGCGCGAGGGTCATTTCTGAGCCCGGCGCAATGAGCTTTTCAATTAAATGACAGTTAGAGTCGCGTAACAAGAGAGGAAGAGGTAATCAATGATGTGGCATAGTAGACTTACCAGGATATGCTCATCCTTGAAAGGCGCCATGACTTGTTCTTCAGCAGCTGGAGATGCTTGGGGATTTGCACCTTCACTAGGACGACTGCTGGGACTACGACGATGAGAAGGCAGGGCCTTTCCAGGGCCCGAGGCGGTGAGGCCGTGTGAATTTCGCTTTTTGGCCATGGCAATAGTCAGGTGGACTGTGCGTGGTGCAGTTGGGGTGTGGAACAGTGAGGGATGGCGCGTGGAAACAAGGTGCGTTCCTATTACAAGTGGGGCCAAGCTATCTACTTAAGTACTTACGAACACCGAATTGTAGGGTGACCAGAGCTGCTAATTACAAAATCTACAGGTATAGATTGAGCCTTAGGCTACAATGTAAATAGTCAAAATATGTAGTAGTCAATATTGTGTAGTATACAACTCTTCGCCGAAAGTATGTTAAATATGAGGTCAAGTTCCAATTTGGCCATGAGTATCCCTAGTTTGATCAACCACATCTATCTAAGTATACTTGAAGTATACTTGGAATAACTACTAGTTAAGTGAACACTACCAATATTCACTCATGCAGAACACACTATTATTCTTCACGCGAAAACCAGATGCACTACTTGAAAGAACCAAAATGTAATCAAATCTGCTTGTATAGCAGCAGAAACAATCAATTGACCGCCCATAAAGCAATGCTAGACAATGTGCAAACCCAGACTCCCCAAACGTATCCAAACGCCCGTCCATTTTCTCTATGACCAGCATAAATGTTCATCCAATGAGTACCTGAGTACCTGCGAAGGGTATATCCCTACCATACTGTAGGTAGAGGTAGAGGAACTACTCAGGTCCCTGATTATATTTCTCCGTCGCAGATCGGAATAATTCCTGCTGTTGTCTAAGCAATTCCTCCTCAGACAACCCACTCTGCTCCATCTTGCTTTGCTTCTTCTCCCGAGACTAATAGAAACGCGTTAGCAAGGAACTGTACATGGGATTTCCGTATACTGTGTGATACAGCCTCTCCTCCATGCTGCTGCCTTACCTTAAGCTGCTCCTTATGATCCTCCGCAACAGCAAGAATATCCGGAACGTAATCAGCAAAACCAAGTTCGCGCAACGCCTTCTCAACATGTTCACAAGCGATAGTCTTTTTAGCCTCCTTCTCGCTTATCTCATTTGCTTCGGAGGAAATCAGAGTGATGAACTCGACACAACATTCCATTAACAGATCGCGCGCATCTTTCGAGAATGTTTGTCCGGATGATGGGGGGAGAATCTCAGTAATTATCTTTTGGACCGTTGCTGTTTTAGAATTGACGTGTTAGTCGCGTCTTTTTTTCGCGTGGAGTAGTCATCCTAAGCTTCGTTGTTCGGCTTAGATCGGGGATTGGGGGCGGTAGGAACCTTTAGGAAGCGACAAGTCGTCGTTTGCTGAAGAGTAGGTATAATAATTAGTTTCGAGTCCAGTAAGGGTATAAAGTAAATGATTTGCTCTGTTGAATATACTCACAGTTAAATTCTCTGTCAGACATGGCGATAAAATCTGACGAGAGTTCACTTTTCTTGTTCTTCTTTTTTTTTGTAGAGGGGAGACACTTCCTTTCTGCGTGGGGCTCGCGCCAGGGCGGGTTGGGGGTTGATCTTTAAATAAAAGAAAATCCGCTAGTTTCGACTGCGGCAGAAATTATCAGCTCACCGCTTTCCGCTTACTTCAACGATTTTTTTTCTTCCGCTGTTCTTCTCTTCTTCACACTTTCTCTTTTCATTCGAATTGAGAAATGAGAAGCCTTGAGTTTAAATCACTCTTGATGTTGGGTGATTTATTTACTCAAGGCTGCTTTCACTAATGGTAAGCTTCCTCTCACTCTGCTCTGCTCTGATTCCATTCCTTGCCTTGCAACTGCAGTACTGCTGCATTGCATCTCTTTCTGTGATGAACTTTTGTTGTCGCCCCTATCTTACAAAACCGTGGTGATTTACCTGTCCTAGCCAAACGGACGAACTGACAGAATCATAAAAATCTGTTTTTATCTTTCGCTCATGCTGTGGAGTTACATCTCGCTAACTTCCTCAAGATCTAGGGCAAAAAACTTTTCAATACTATCAACTATCAACCTTGACGATCACTATCGTCTCTTTGTACATTTCCTCGGTCTATAGGTATGCGAGACTCTTCAATTCAATCAATACACACACTTTCCCTCTTGTATGATGATCTCCCTACATTCCATGCTAAGTATGAAGGTGTTCTGCACCTGATGCTTATAAAATGTAATTGCTTTTCATCTTTCGGCTGATTACAATCCTGCCACTACCTCGAATTGTCTACCATTGCTTGTCACGGCATCATACTGATCGCTGTACAGAATAGTTGGAGAAATCCAGAAATTTTCGCGGGATTCTTTCCAATCCCTTCACCTTCCATAATCATAATGCAATATAATATCTACCATTACAATCCAATCCATCCTATCTAAATCTATTCCTGGAACGAGCTCAACTCCTGATCATTCCATCTGTATACCAGTCAGCGAAAATTCAAACAAGCTGCATCAAAGCTCAAAGCTTGCAGCACGAGCTCAAGCTCTAGCCGAAGCTGCAGGTAGCTCCGTAGCGGGTCCAGGTCCAACTCACGAAAGAAATTTCCCACTCAACTCCCTCGGCGCATCAAGAACAAGCTTAGCCATAACATGCCCAGGCTGTTCAACCCGCAACAATTTGCCATCCTTATGCACACCCGTAAACTTAGAATGCATTTCCGCATCCAAGCTCGTCGCATGATCTTCCCGAAGTTCCCGCTGCATATTGGTATCAACCATACCGGGTCGAATCGAAACAGATGTCACGTCTGGTTCTTCGGCACCGAGACTCAGTGCAAAATGATTCATTGCGGCTTTTGTTGCGCCGTATAAGGCCCAGCCGCGGTATCCGGTTACTGCGGCGCCGGAGGATGTGAGGATGATTTTACCTTTTGATTGGCGGAGGGCGGGGAGTGCTGCTTTGGCCTGGGGAAGAAGAAGAAATAATGTTAGCTTTGATCGGGCTCCGCATTGCTGTTGATTTGCTTTGCTGGCTGGCTGGCTGGCTGGCTGACTGTAACGTACAAAAGCAACCAAACTAATGAAATTAACATCAAAACCCTGACGCCATTCCTCGGTATTGGCGATCTCAATTTTACCAACTTGGCCCAGAATGCCATGGTTCAAGACCATTCCGTCCAATTGACCGAATGTTTGCACAGCGGCATCGACGGCCTTTTGAGCGAGGGAGAAATCGGCTAGATCACCGTTTACCACGGCGACTTGGTTGTTGTATTTCTCTTTTAGCTTTTGGAGGGGCTCGAGACTGCGGGCGACGACGACGACGTTGTGCGATTGAGGGGCTTTGAGGAGGTATTCGGCGATGCAGAGGCCGATGCCTGGGAGTTGTGAGCTTGGGGGATTCATTGGATTTGAGGGTCGAGTGTTTACCTCGTGAGGCGCCGGTTACGATGATTGTCTTTGCCATTGTTCTGGAGCTTTTAGAGGTGAGTATTCGAGTTAGATGAACGTTGATGGAGGGCAGTGGAAGTCATGATCGTCTGTCAATCGCCCTCTTGTGCTGAGCGTTGAAGCACAGTCGAACTCCATGGCATAATGGAAGGTGATAGAGGAATATGGACTCACTGTTTGTGGTTAATTGAGTCGAGTGCTTCGATGCAGCGGAGTTGTAAATGCAAGCTTCAACCGCGGCTGATGAGGTGCGGGGCTTAATAATATCCGCGGGGGCATTCCAGCGGAGTTGAGCGTTCTACTTGTACAACTGGGCACTGTATTGTATAAAAAGACATTTATTTATCAAATCCTTCATTATATTCTATTGCTTGAAAACTATTAAATTGCATTTTTTTTCAGTTGAGGATAGCATATGACGATGCTCGGGAGTACTATGGATCAGCTATAGTAGTAACCATACTCTCTCTGCTACAATCTCCATAATCAGGGACGAACTTGAATCAAGTACATCCTTATAGATAGATTCATATTTCACATTAAATCAAAATATATCCCAGTAATATGAATTAATGAACTGCAACATTAACCCAATCCATTCTATAGTTACTGCTGATACCCGGAGGAACAATTCTCCGCAGAGCTCCCGCTGAGTCATCCGTGGAGCTCTCCAGAAACTTCAGGCATTCGAGATATCACAAAGCAGCCTCCTCGAATCTCCGTCTCCGACTCCATTTCCGCCACCTCACCTTCACGGCGCGACATTCAACCCTCTTAATCTCAAATCCTTTTCTCCTCTATCACAGTCGCCGACCGTACTCCTTTTTCTTTAATCAAGTTTCTCCGACCTCCATAACACTACCTTCATCATGGCCAATTATCTCGCCTCCATCTTCGGAACCGAGCAAGACAAGGTCAACTGCTCCTTTTACTACAAAATCGGTGCCTGCCGTCACGGCGATCGCTGCTCTCGCAAACATGTCAAGCCTTCCTACTCGCAGACCGTCCTCATGCCAAACATGTACCAGAATCCAGCCTACGATCCTAAGAGCAAGATGAATCCCTCCCAGCTGCAGAATCACTTCGATGCATTTTACGAGGATGTGTGGTGTGAGCTTTGCAAGTATGGTGAGCTAGAGGAACTAGTCGTCTGCGACAATAACAATGACCGTACGTCTTCATATCTTCACTTCTTCACTTCCTTCCTTCACTTCTCTCACTTCCAGCCTCTTTTGCATTTTCATTCCATACTAACAAACCTTTTCAATATCCACAGACCTAATCGGCAACGTTTACGCACGATTCAAATACGAAGAAGACGCCCAAGTAGCATGCGACACGTTGAATTCACGCTGGTACGCCGCCAGACCGATATACTGCGAATTATCACCGGTGACAGATTTCCGCGAAGCCTGTTGTCGATTGAATAGCGGTGAAGGCTGTGTCCGTGGAGGATTTTGCAACTTCATTCATCGGAAAGATCCGAGCCCGGAGTTGGATCGTGAATTGCGTCTTTCGGTGAAGAAGTGGCTTAAGGAACGTGGTCGTGATGCGAGAAGTGTTAGTCGCAGTCCTAGTCCTGAACCTACTCGACGGAGATATTAGATATTAGATATCGATATCGATATCGACATCGGGGAGATTGTGGATTTTGGGGGTGATGTTGGAGTTGCAAACATTCAATTTTTTTAACTTCTTTTTTTGTCTACTTTGACTATGCTTTGACTATGATTTGACCACAAGTTATTTTTTCTTGGGAAAAGTCTTCTCGAGATTGTTTTTCTCATGGCGTTGGGTTGGGTGAATGGGTTCTTTTTCATCTTATAATCCATGGGTTGAGGGGCTTTGCTTGCATTTGTATTCTATAGTGATATCAACGGCATTTTCTCTTCATGTGGGTTTGCGACTGAGCGTGGCAAGGCAGTTTGTAGTTTTGAGTCGTTCCATAAACATAGGGTAGCCTTCTTATCTCCAGGTTATACTACCTGAGTAGTTTGCTCGCACTATTCCTAGTATACCTCTACTCTACTCTGTACTATCTCAGCACCATATGAAGAGAGATGTCGTTGATAGAACTATAGTATACAAATGCAAGCAAAGCCGCAACCCATGGATTATAAGATGAAAAATAACTCATTCGCCCAGATGGGTATAGTACGAGCAACGAATCTTGTCCTTAACTATACAATGACAGCATGGATGCTAACAAACTGAAGTTCAATTTCCGCTAAATATACAACTCCGACTTACATTAAGTTGATATTCTTCATTTAGTACTAGCGTATATAGTATACCCCAGCGCCAACACTCAATTTTGAAGTACAGTATCCTGCTATGATACTGTATATTTTAAAAATACCGGGCTACCGTATCTCGCAAAATAAAGCGTTGAACGCTTGGTTCTTCAATTTGAAATTGAATGTATGGTGGGACTACCCAATACTATTGGGTTACTAGTGCTGATCTTCATAGATATATATAGTCGTCCTGAGGAAATCCAATATTGTATTCCAGCAGCTTCTGATTTTGTATAGACCACAAGAGAAGTTCTTTTTAGATGATTAGAACCTCAATTAACTCCATTTCATCTCTCTATATATTAAATATTACCCATAAACATCATTTTTCTTTGATATTAACAAAAGTGCTGATTCCCGCAAAGGCTTGGCACGCGTTGACGCGCCACGCGTGCCACTTTGACTGCATCATCTCCCATTCTCAACTTTACAACTTCAAGCTCGACCCCCGCAAGTACTGCAATCCGCAGTCATGGCTGATTATGATGACTCGAATCGCGCTTTTCTCCAGGCCTTCATGGCCCGCTCTTCTATGACCCTCGAAGATGCGCAACCGGTTCTCGCGGCCATCCTCTCCGCTCATGGTATACACCAACCCACCAAACCCCACGATAAGCACAACTAGCAGTAATACTAATCGCGTTTCACTAATAGAAGGCCGAAATATTGATCCCAGCGACATCACCCAAGAGCACTTCTCATCCTACATCTCCGCAGCAAACACCGCCATCTCCCCCTTCGACCTAGAAATCCGAAGCGCCCTGCGCCAAACCGCCAAAGAAAATAACCATGAAGACAACTCATCACCCGGGGCAGATTCACCCCCAGAACGAGTCTACGCCCTCGTAAACACAACCTCCGACCCCCTCACCCAACTAGCAACTACATACACCGCCGACGAAATCGGATTCGTCAAACGCATCCTAGACTACATGTTCGATACAAATAATACGCGTTTCTGCGAAGGAATGGCCATTTCTTCGATCCAGGCAATTCAACACGCAAAAGTATCTGCCGGTGATCGACGACAGTCGCAAAATCCGGCAACTCAAGCAACGCAGGGTGGAGCTGCGCAGAGTTTGAGCATGACGCAGGCTGAGGGTGTGATGAAGAATCTTGTGGAGGAGGGTTGGATGGAGAAGAGTCGGGGTGGATATTTGAGTCTGGCACCGCGTGCGCTGATGGAGTTGAGGGGTTGGTTGATTTCGACATATAATGATGATCCTGATTCTCCTCGTGGAGGGAGAATTAAGTTCTGTGCGGCTTGTAAAGATATTATTACAGTGGTGAGTTTGAGCTGCTGCTTCCCTGGTGGGATCTAGGGTATTGGTTATTTACTTACCATTCTTCTCTTTTACAGGGCCAACGATGTGGTGATAGAGACTGTAAAGGCCGATTACATGATCATTGCGTGAGCAATTTCTTTCGCATGCAACAAGCTCAGAAATGTCCTGTTTGCAAGCAGGATTGGCCGGGTGATAAATTTGTCGGCGAGAGGGCGATCGCTGCGTCGAATAGACGGCAGAGTCGAAATGCGCCGCAGTCGAGTCCCCCGGTCTCTAGTCAGAGAAGAAGCATGGATGGCCCGGATGATGAGGAGGATAGCGAGGAAGAGGAGTGAAAATGATAATGGTATGGTTCATTTGATCCAACCTGGCTGTGCTGGATTGCTCAATGGGCCTTCAATTTTCATTGGAGATGGTCACAACCTCGAATATCTTCTCGGGGTATCATGTGGCAATCTCAAGCCCCTGGCGAACCCCAGATGTTCCGAAAGTTTTATTTCGGAGAACGATCAGACCGAATATTTTCCCAACTGCGTCGAGATCAAGATGTCTGAGTATAAGAACATCTATGTCATCAATCTACCCAAAGGGCTAAAATATCCCGAACGATACCCAAACTCTGAAATAAGAGACCTTTCAATAGGCAGTCTTCCATTTGAATCTGCCACAAGCCATCAAAACAAGCAGTGATACTCCACGCGCGCCGCAGCAGTCATGCCCAGCAAGACTCCTGGTTATCTGATCTGCAGGTCTGTTCAGTTGACTGGGACCGGAGATAATCGCAAGGGGCTGTGGGAATGTCTTCGATTCATCTTGTGCTTGGCAGTTAGATACAATTTAGAAGACATCTTTGCTGAGTTAGCCAGAGATTCTATCTCATAGACAGTGAATGCGCAATCGATCTTCTTTTTTCCACATGAAAAGCACTTGAAATGAACTGAAATAATAAATAATTGACTGTTACTCTAGATATAATCTAATATATTTCTATTTCTGTTCTGTTGTACAGTTCACTTCCCCACCGGATGTCGCCTCGACCGGCCCGCTTCCCCAGATTAAGTTGGATCTTCATCTCCAACCATCTCCAACAACCTCCAAACCTCAATTGCAACAACAACAGTCATGCCGAAATCAAGTAAAGCTCGACCAGGTAAGTAGTGATATCTCTCTCATGGAACCAAACAACATCCTCGTACTAATTCCATTCCACAGGTTGCCTAATATGCAAAGCCCGCAAGGTAAACTCCTCCCAACCCACACTTCATCACCAAACATTCTCCCACCCCCTCAATAAACCCCTCATATCTCATACATACCCATATAAACTGACAGGTCCGATGCGACAACCCAAACGAAAACTGCACCCCCTGCACAAAAATGCACTTATCCTGTCCAGGATCCATTCAAACAAAAAACGCAAACGACAACGTCAACAACAAACCCACACAATCAGAACTATCAAAGATAGTAAACGAGACGTTCAGAAAAGCGGGTCGAAAACGAAGATTCGTGGGTGCTTGTCAGGCTTGTCAGATTTCGAAAATTAGATGTGAGAGGGGAAGACCTTGTTTGCGGTGTGAGGGGAGGGGGATTTCTTGTGTTTATTTTGGGGAGGGGAGGGGTGGTGGCGTCATCAGTGGTGGTGGTGCCATCAGTGGTGGTGATTCTGCGAGGAATCAGATTGAAGATGATCGGATTGAGAAAGATATACCATCGAGAAGTGAAGGGGAATGGCCAGGTTCAAGGCACGGTTCGACGAAAGCAAAACCACCTTTTAATGCGCAGATTGGAAGGTCGTTGGATACTCTTGAACCCTTACAAACCAGCCCAGAGCAACAGGGCTATCACTGGCAGCGCGTGAGGGAACTATGCGAGATCTACTTCACGCAAGTCCATCCGTTGCGATGTCTGAGTTTCATTCATAAGCCCTCTTTCATGCAGGCTTTGGATGCGGGGAGAATTATGGAGGATTTTGGGGAGGCATTGGTTCATATTATTTGTGCGTTTGGGGAGAGGTACGTTTCATCTACATCAGGCTGACTGGATTTTTGGACGTTGGAATAACATGACAGTGGTAGATTCTCAATGTCTTTACGAGATGGGGAACTGAATCTCGATACTGGGATGAATTGGGCGGAACGGGCACAAGAGCTTGCATTTTCGAATTTAGGAAGGCCGAGTGTATCGAACTTGATGGTGAGATTGATATCGTATTTTGTCTATGAGCTGTAACTGACACACTTACAGGCCTTAGTCCTTCTTTGCGAATGGCATATTCGTTTCGGGCAGGAAAGTACTGCATTTATGATTTCGGGAATTTCATCACGTCTCGCTCAATTATTACGTCTTGACGCTGAACCAACGGAACAAAGTCTACATGGAATACCTGGATCTCTCATCACAGCAGAGAAAGAGTCTCGGCGGAGACTCATTTGGTCTTGCTATATCTTAGATGTGACAATTAGTTCTGGAGTCGACTTGATTTCGAACTGGCCTTCTGTCCCGACAACTCGACTTCCCTGCTCAGCGAGAGAATTTACCCTACAACTGGAATGTGAGACTGGGACTCTTTGCGAGGGGAGTGAGTTCTTGGAAGGTTTGCAGGCGTATAATATGTGTTTGGAAGCATACTTCGTGCGAATCATTTATCTTCGGAAGCAGGTTTTGCGGTATGATACACCCCATGAGACATTCAAAACAGCCGGATAAATTGAAACTGACGAGTGGTATATCTAGATTGATTCGACAAAATAATTCCAATACCCTCTCCGAATTCGACACACTAGTCTCACAACTTGAAGCATGCGGCGAGAGTTTCCCAAGACATTTACGACTAAACGAAATAAACGCCGACGTCCATGAAGAAAACAATCAACTCGCAGCATTCTATGCCCTGCATCTATTATACAATCAGTGTTTCTGCGATCTTTACCGCGTTTGCCTACCAGGATATCGATTCCCATTATCCGAAGTCATCGCGCGAGAGCAACCGGAAAGAGTGGAGGGGTTGCGAGTTCAATGTGTGGAGAGAGCGCAAGGTATTACGAACATACTGGGTGCTGCACTGATTAAGGGTACGAAGGGATTTATTGGTTCAGTTTGCTCTATATGTGCGTATGAGTCGTCGAAGATTCAAGTCATATATGCGCGAACGTGCATGGGAGATGTTGATGAGGATGTGGAGCGGAGTATTAAAACCAATCTCGAGGCGTTGGATATTATTTCTGGGTGGGATAAGAAGAGAGATGCACTGGTTAGTACCTGATTTTGAATAGCCTTCTCACCATCGATGCTAACATTTAATAAGATATCATCACTGTCCAAGTTACTTCGAGAATTCGGATTTTCAGACCTGGCAGCGCACTGGCTGGATCGAAATAATACGAGGTGAGAAATTACTACACACTCTGCATATGTAATTGAAGCTAATTATTCTAGTCTCTCCTCTCATACTAAAGAAGATGCACCGCCCGAGTCCCATCACCTTCATCCATTGGCGCTGTATCGCATGTCCTGGAAGGAAATCTCGTGGCCGCGAAAACCGGATACGAATTCAAGAATGCAGGAAACGCCTCAATTCGAACCATCGAATATGGCCAGCACCGAGGGACAGACCGCTACCGCTGGACAGATTTCCCAGTCTGCTGGTGTGACTGATATGGTTGATCTACCCGAAGCACCAGCTTCATTCAATCTTGAAGACTTCCCAAGCGCGGACGTAATGACGGACATTGACTCTTATCTGCAAATGGCGGATGACTTTTCAAATTATTTGACTTGGGATCCTTGGGACTTTGGATATACCTACTAAGTAGCTGCTCATACAATCGAAATCGAATAATCTATTTTCTATACTAGTACATTTATTCGTCACTCATTCTCTTCATATCAACAGGGAATCTTATCTGCAATTTCAGCAGGAACATTCTTCTTCCCGATGAACCTGATCCAACGACCAGTGTCCTCAAACTCATCCTTGACACCTTCGATCAAGTGTTCATTCTTCCATTCACCTGCCAGTCCCACGACGCCCACCTCTTCCGCATAAACACTCCACAGCTTCAGCATCTCGTTAAAGACCTCCGGCATGCTCTCACTCAGGTCATTTGTCTCACCAGGATCTTCGACGATATCGAACAATTCCCAACGCTGCGGACCCCGAGGAAGAGGCACATAAGTGACCTTATACCGGCCTTTGCGCAGTGCACCACTCCCAGCAATCTCCCAACCAAAGGCCTTGTCTTCGCCATGAATAGCCAGCATGCCAGAAGAAGCTGAATCCGACGCAGTCATAGCGTCCAAAAAGGGCTTCCAGCTAATACCGCGCACCGGAGCAATCTTTCTCCCCTGATACTCTGTACCAGGATGCGTCAAACCAGCATAATCCAAAAGAGTCGGCACAATATCCATAACCGTACAAAAGGAATCCACAACTCGACCACCCTCCATCGACCTTTCATTTGCAACCGGCTTCACAACAAGCGGAACCCGACAACCCCCTTCCGTCGAAAACATCTTATACAATCTCGAAGGAGCAGTCGCAGCCTGCGCCCACCGACTCCCATACCAAACAAAAGAATCCTTCCGCCCAATATTCTCCAACGAATTATCATAATACTTCTGAATATGTTCAACAACCTTCTCCCCAACCAAAGGAGTCGCCTCATAACTCGCCCCTTCAGCACCATTATCCGACATAAAACAGATAATAGTATTATCATACTCACCCGTCGCTTTGAGATAATCCAAAACAAGTCCAATATTCTCATCCATCCGATCAACCATCCCAGCAAAGGCCTCCATAGACCGAGCTGATTTAGCCCGCTCTTCTTCTCCCATATCTTCCCATTCAACCGGTTCCCCATCAACAGTGACAACAGCGTGCGGAACCACATCCGGTGCAACCATACCAAGTTCCTTAAGGCGTGCTAGTCGGCGTTGTCGAAGGGCTTCTGGTCCATCATCGTATAGACCACGATATTTATCCATAGAAGCCTTGGGAGCTTGAAGTGGCCAGTGAGGCGCGGAGAAGGGGAGATAAGCGAAAAATGGCTTTGAACGATCTTCGTCACTGCGCTCGGATAGAAAATCTATCATTTTGGTCGCGTAGTGGTCTGATGAGTAGAAATTTGGTGGGAGCTCATCTAAATATTCTCCATCTTGCATGTGTAATGCTGTGACGGCTGTTTCGAAGAAACGAGGTGGTTCTTCGAGAACATTTTCATATTGAGGTTCGTAGCCTGAATCAGCTTATTAGTATTTGAATGGTACAGCTGAGCTGAGCAGAGTAGAGTAGTGAGTTAACACTTGTTAACTCACCATAATGATTAGCACAACCCGGCAAAAGAGCAAAAGACCTCTCAAACCCTCGTTCATGAGGTCCCAACTCCTTCTTCAATCCCAAATGCCATTTCCCAGACATATAAGTCCCATACCCACCCTCCTTCAACAATTCCGGAATCGCAACAACATTCCTCGTCAAATAACCCTCATGACCCGGCGCACCTTGATGCGCGGGTGAATTTCGGATAATTTCACTTAATTGGCCCAGGCCCGTGAGGTGGTGGTCTGTTCCTGTCATTAACATTGCTCGTGTTGGTGAACATGCTGCTGCGACGTGGAATGATGTATAGCGAAGACCACCGGGGGAATGGGCGAGAGAGTCGATGTTTGGGGTTTGGATTTCGGAACCGAAACTGCTGCAGTCGCTGAAGCCGAGGTCGTCGGCGACTATTATTAGGAAGTTTGGTTTTTTGGACATTTCGGCGCTTTCTTCTTTAAAAAAATACAGTCCGAGTGAGGTGAAAAGAGGAGAATAACTGGGGTAGTTTTGTACTTTTATCTTTTTATGTTGGAGATTGCGGGGGTCTTCGGGTCTCGGGCGGGTCTCGCTCGGCTGTCGCTTTGACTTCTACTCTACTGAAAATAGTAAATATTATATTTTAGACAAGTTTTAATTGGATTGAGAAGATGTTCTTAACCAAGGCTAGAAGTTGAAACCAGTAAAGGAAATCAGTAGTGACAGTGGAAGCAGAAATCCCGCTTGCTTCGAGGATATTGGCTTCTGTAGTAGACCCTGCTGCATACCCTCGAACCATGTCACTCAGAAGGACTCGAAGAACTTTATCCTGTTGCGCCACTGGGAAAATGAGTACCTCGCAGTGTCGCAGTTTCACTTCTAGGAGGCGAAAGTATCTGCCGGTTGCCCAAGTGTACTGCTCTAGCTTCGCGTTGTTGCGAAACAGGCCGGGCTCCTTCCCCACGTTCCAGCAGTCAAGGAGATTGATCATATTGACGTAGACCTGGCCTCGCAGCAATGGAGTCGACATGCGGGGGTATAGGCTCGGTTCAAATAGCCTATTTGAATCGGCAGGCCACGAGGCCTTGTCATTCCTCCGGGGATAACGGTCTCCTTCCCATGGGGTGTGTTGGTTATCTTCTGGAGACCAAAATCCTGCATCCCTTGTGTGTGGACATGGGAGGTTATATATGACTGGTTGACAATCAGGTCAAGGTGTCTTGCATTATGCTTGTAGAGATACTCCAAGGAAAAACGTGAGGGTCCGACTCGGCAAATTTACTGCCTGATTGGAGATATGAAAGTGCATGTCTCACACGAAGCTGCCAAAAAAGAAAAAGCCGGCCGTTGGCGGCGGCGATATGCGTATGCCATTTTGAATATAGAGTATTCAACTAGTCACGTTATCTCGGAGACACCGGTAGAAGCTCGAAAGGAACTTCGGCCAATATATGGCCTTCAGTAGTGAGGGTCATTGCACGAAGTAACATCTGCAAGATAGCCGCCGGCCGCCTTGGGCCATTCCGAAATTGGATCCTGAGCCGCAAAGACTTTTTCTAGGCTGTAGTATGGCAGCGAATAATTTGACTTGGCATTGACGACTCTACCTCTCCTGGATGACTTGCAGTTGAAGTGTAAATTCGTGTTCCTGTAATCCGAAAAAGAAAGGTTCCTGTTGCTGTATCTGGAAGCAGTGAAGGGACGTCGAGATGTCTTGCTTCGAGGTCTGGAAAGACTGCCGATAAGCCAAGTGAGAACTCGACTTACCCATCCCACTGACCATTTAGCTAGGCTAGTGGATATTCCACATCAATCTCGCCCACGTATTGGATCCCATGTAGTCAATCTCGAGCTTCATGGCCCTGTTGCCTCTTGTGGCAGTATCGCTTGTGCAAACCAAACGTCTGCAATCTCATATCCCCTTCTCCGGAGCCGGGTCTGACAGTCCTCTGGCACTGATGAAGTCTGTATATTTCGTTGTATCTCCGGCTCCCTCGTTGGATCTAGTCATTTCTCTCCCCGGTATCACTTATTTTGCATCTGGCCCCACCACCTTTCCTCTCTGTGCATCTTGGGCGGGACAAAGATGCAGTCTTTAGCTTTAGAGGACCGCCAACTCCATGGATATGCTTTGGAAACCTCGAATATGCCCCACTAATGAATCGGCCGCAGTGTTATTGTTGCCCATAGCGGTGGCAGAAGAAACATCTGCAACGTGTGCAGAAAGATCAATGCCGAAGCTCCTTGGGCAAATTAGGCCATTAACTGTTACTTGTGCTCCGAGGTTGAGAAGCTGGTTCCGTTCAAGTGGCGTCAGATCAGGCACCGCTATCGCATTTTTGATGTCTCTCTGGTTCATCCGCAGAACTCGGCGAATGCCATACCCAGTGCGCTCAAGCCTAGCAGCAGTAGCGTTATTGATAGAAAGGACCCAGGCGATGGGGACCATTGAGCATTTACGGGACTTGCTGGGCCATAGTCTTGGTCATACCTGAATCAAGTGGAAATCGGTCCATCCAATCGTCCATCCAACCATAAATCCAACCATACATCAAACCATACATCAAACTATTCATCAAACCATCTTCATTCGAGGCTGTCTAATGGTATCGAGATGGCTGGACAGGGACAGGTTCATATCTGAATCAATTGGAAATCGGAAAAACAAGTCTCCAAATTTCACAACTCAGAACGATAGAAGCCCGAGTCGAACGCGTCAAACTTCCGGAAGTTCGGTGGAAGGGCCACCTCCGGTCGGGAAGATTGAACACGTTCGCTGCCGCGCGGTGGAGGGGAACCAGCGGACAGATCAAGGCGCCCACGACCCGGATTGCCCTTACGGGACGGGGTTGTAGGTGAAATTGCCTGGGGTGTCTTGGAGACCTCTTGTTACGGAGTGGTAGGAGCGCTGGCATTGGAGGTCTAGGTAGTATCGGACCGCGTAGGAACGTTCGATTGAGAAACTAATTCGCGCGCAGGATTGATGTTGCGGACTATCTCTAGATACGCCTCTGGTTGTGACTCTCTCAGAGAACACTTATTACTCTGCGCGCCAAACGCACAGTTGCCGCAAGTGCCCTGAGCAAAAACACGACCTTCGGTCCCTCCGACACAGCAGGTTTCGAACGGACTGTTACCCGCCGAACAGTTTAAGTAAGACTGAGCAGCAGGAAGATCGACACCCACACGTTGTAAGTGCGCAGCGTGTCGTTGTGTTTGGCTGGGACATGGACGAAACTCGGCCCGCCAGTTTGTGTTACGGAGAGTCCGCATACGCAGCATCTGCTGGGTCAACTTGCCCGAGTCGTTGGATAAGATAGGGTTGCCCGAAGGTCGAAGCCCGTCTGCAAGAGAACGTTAGCAAGCGAAAACAAGCGGAGAAGTGCGGACACTTATTGACAACCTTTTCGGAGGCTGACCGGGGGGTGGTTGCCCGTCGAGCTGGCGATTTAGTAATCTCAGCTCCGGTGGAGCGTTTGGAGCTAGGCTGACGACCCTGCCTGGTCTTTCGATCATGCTGAGGCGGCCAAGTTTCACAACTCTGGACGTGCATAAGATCGAGCACTCCAGCAACAGTCTAGAGTTAATCTGACAGCGTAGCAGCAGATCAACTCTGGTGTGGTTGCTAGTAGGTCGGAGGTCTCATATATAATCGACTATAACTCTTCAAACAGTGCTCAGGCTCGTCGATCGACGACTTCTCACGGCCTGTGGGGGTGTCTCGGGGTAGTCTCCTTGTACTGATCCTCAAGAAGGAAGAAATCACGAATAGCTTGGTTGAAGAGATCATCACGCTTGTGGAGCTAATACCAGTATTTATTAGTATCAGACATTCGTAGAAAGTAGAGACCTTACTTACCTCGGCTTGGTAAAGACCGACACTTGGTTCAAATGCCGCAAAACTACATGCGTGGCGGATGTTCGCCTCACTCGCCATCAGCTGGCGGATAGCAACGCGATATGATCCTCCTTCGACATTATCGATGAGAGCTCGTGCTAGAGCGGGCTCCTCTTGCTAGAAGTGATATTAGTATAAATTTGACACATATAAAGCAGGTCAAACTCACATCGCCGTATTTATCAACGATCTCGTCAGACTCATAACCCATAGTCATCAGCTCTAAGGCATGTCTAGTATTCCGGAGAACTGGGATACCAGAAGGGATATCCATGATAGACAGTCGATACTGCAGAGGGACGTGTGAGAGTAGACCACAGGACAGGCACTAAGCTGGCGCAGTTCAACATTCTTCCAATGCCTACATCTCGTGAAAGGCTTTGGCATGTATGCCGCATAATCCTCCGATCCTTGGTCCTCACAGGTCAACTCCCCCACAAGATCATCGCTCCACTAGATCTCCACACGCCTCTTAGATTATTGGATCTCACAGTTCAACCACTATGGACGAAGCGAATGAGACATGTTCGTTGTGATCAAACAGGAGATCCGCCTCTGCGATCGATTTCCGACTATATAATTGCTGCACCGATTCAACAACAAGAGATGGCTTCGCATCCGTTTATCAAGGATTGGACTGTGAATGAGGCCTGGTAGGAACTATGATGTTAGCCGGATTCTGATCAGGTTCCACCGAAATGTTGTAAGAATGTATCGGGCTTACCTTTCAGGTGCTGCTCCAGAGAAACCCCACACCAGGAAATTAGGTTGGCGATGTTTCAGAAAAATCAACGCAGCCGGGGACTTGTGTCAGTCCAGCAGGTGGTCGTACTTTGGGGGATCCATGATCACCCAATTCTCCTTCCGAGACTGAGAGAGGGAACTGGATTCATCAACTCCAGCAACAATTCCCCGCCCCAATCTGACGGGAAAGATTGACGAATATACCACATGAGCCTCAAATATCCAAAGGGGAATAATTTCCGCGCATATCCATATCCAATAGACTGCCGAAAGTGAAAGAAAGGAACTTGTGACGGCGAAGAGAACATGACCGCCCGAATCCATTAGGATTGGGTTCTGATATTGAGACTCATACGAGTTAGACGATTTATCTTCAGGACACCAGAGGAGAGAAAAAGTAGAGACGGGCCCCATCAGCGCTCTGGTGAGTCCTGCGAATCACTGATTCTGTTTTGCAGTTCGGAAAAGAAGCGAGACTTGCGGGGATTGATGCGACGTGCTGTCGAAAGAGGCTTTATAGGTATATATAATAAATTTGAAAACTCGTGGACTTATCAGTGACAAAGAATACTGGAAGAAGGGAGGGAGGAGTAAGACCCCCACCAGGTAGCAACACAGGTGTCGCATAATTGGCACCGTTTTGTCGTTTCGCCAAAAATGAAACTGGTTGTTGACAGTGAGATCATGTTTGTGCAGAGGTGTGAAGAGAGCCCCGCCGAGCCGAAGAATGGCTGGCATTCCTGGAAGCATTCGAAAGGCAATAGCGGCCTGCATGTGAAGAAGAGACTCGGTTCCATTCCAGTTATCACCAGCCAGTGTTGTGATCGTGATCACAATTGTTCCTATCCTGAAGATTGTAGTCAGAGGAGGTTCCTGATCACTTGCAAAGCAACTAGGTGGTTACTTCGCAGATATCTTCAAAGTAGTAGACAGCTAGAAAGTGTCTGTACCAAGCCAGTCCCGAAGCAAAAATGGAAGAGAGGAAAGATGCAATTCCAGATCTCCCAGGTCTGGATGGGGTCTCTTGAATCGGAAATCGTTATCATTTTTCATTCGAGATTCAAGCAGGCGTCGAAGAGTCAAGATCCATTTTGAGGAGTCTCTTGAAGAAAAAGAAGAAGTATAAACCTGAGGGTGTTCTTGTAAAAACCTCTTTGGTCAACTGTATATGATATAATGAATGAAAGTGGGATCGGGCAGAGAAGAGAGGAGAGAAGAGAAGACTCTTCGAGGCCCTGCTTGAAGCAAAAAAGAAAAAGGATGACACTCTCCAATTCAAGATACCGCATCCAGATCTGGGAATCTTGGAAGAAAAGAGAAAAGACGAGAGAAGAGAAGAGAGTGTATATGATATAATGAATGAAAGTGGAAGAGGAGAAAGAAGAGAGAAGAGAGAAGAAGATGGAGTTGAGTGAGGATACTATCCTCAGTCAGGTGACTAAGCATCTGGAAGTGAATTGATCAGAACATTCAATGTACAATTTGTACTATATAATAGGTGATACCCAGTAATACTGGTAGTATTAGGATAAAATCTGGTCTATTTTGGATACATGGAGTGAGTTCTCACTTGAATAGACAAAACTACCAGAAGTGGGATTCTAGTGGGCTTATAAAGAGGATATGGAATGATCATGAAGAAAGACAAAATAGTTTGTACTTTCGGCAATGCCACTAGCTGTTTGACTTCAATATTCACTCAAAGCGAGAAAAGCAAACAATCTTGTTTGTTTTTTGTTAAACGTATTTGGTTGTAGTTTGATACTGTCAAAGCATCTAAGCATCCTAAGTACCAAACAATCGTTGTAAGTATGGGATACTTCAATAACTCTGCAGTAATTAGTTACCAATAGGTACTAATAGGTACTAGTGAATGGTAATAATTAGCAGCAGTTGTATGGTAGTTAATAGTACTTGGTAGTACCTCGTGGTAGAGTGGCCTGTAGCTGCTGCCTCAGGCTACAATATCCCCTTCCCCTCCCCCTCTCTGTTCCTTTTCTTTTTCTTGTCTTCTCTTCTTCTGCTGCTTTCCATCCCATCAGCTCAATTCATTGTCTAACACCTTTCCCTTTCATTTAATCTGTTGAATTTGCTCAATCATCTCCACTGCACCCCACCCCTCCACTCCCCAGATTCCTTCAACGGGCGATTGTCGGGCAATTTGCGGGCCCCCAGCCATCCCCCCACACGCTGTACACGCCTGACTGGACACGCCAATGCCGCTGGGTACGCTCGGCCAAACCTTGACCACTCGATGACGACGGTGCCGAGCTCTGAACTCTCAAGACTGTCAACAACTCGGAATGCCGTGACTCTGACTTTTCCCCAAGCCTCCATCTCTTCCGTTTACAGAATATGGTTATGGTTCCCTCATCCCCCGCTGCCGGCTGTTCCGAAGCCACCACTATGAAGCCACCCACCCGCAGACGCCATTCTTTCTCTACGTTGGTCTGCTCTGCTTTGCCTTGACTAAAATTATTCTTGGCTGCGCTCCTCCTTCTCCACCATTCACGCCCCGGCTCGTATACGACCTGCCTCAAACGGGTGCTTTCTTCACGGTTGCAACGCCATCCTAAGTCCCGGTAAGCTTTGACTTTTTGACTTCCCCACAGAAAGACTCGGAGTACACTCACTCACTGGGGCCCGAGCGAGTGAAGGTACCTGGATGAGATCGGCACTTCATTTCCTGCTGCCGATTCATATATCTATCTGCCTTTGCGCCCTTTTTCCCTTCTGCGCTTTGCCTTGCCAACATTCTCCCACAGCCACTCTTTCTCATCAGCGGTGATACAGATTCCGGAGTATACTACTGTTTTGAGTTGATCGCCTGACCTTTCTCCGCACGGCGAGGGCACAACACGATGCACATCAAAGTGAGTTCTTCCAAGTTCCCCGAATCACCCGAGTTCCTCAAGTCTCCCGAGTTTCCCGAGTTTTTCCCGTTCCCGATCCGAGTGGAGCAAAACTAATGCGAAGTTCAGCCTTTTGCACGGGCGCTGCCTCTGCTGCTCAGTCTCACTACTCTGGTGGACGGAGCGACTGAAAAAAGTCGTGTTGCGAAATGCCTGAAACGGTATGGTGGCCCCAAACTGGCGGCCAACTTTAGCAGCAGTGTTTATCAGACCGACTTTGACGGCGTCACTTGGGATCAAGATAACTGGTTGCTTACTACCACAAACCTGGAACAAGGTCAGTTCCAGTCGCGTGGCTCCGTCGCAAATGGTTATTTCGGAATTAGCGTTGCTAGCGCTGGTCCTTTCTTTGAAATCGATGGTGAAGATGATGGCGGCCAAGGTGTGAGCGGATGGCCTCTGTTTTCCAAACGTCAAGCCTTCTCGACTATTAGTGGATTTTTCGACTCTCAGGCAAACACCAACTCGTCCAACTTTGGTTGGCTCTCCCAGTATGGATATGACAGTGTCATAACGGGTATCCCCCATTGGAGTGGCCTCATTCTTGACCTCGGCGATGATACTTACCTGGATGCCTATGTGGACAACACCACCATCTCCGGCTTCCATTCCACTTATGACTTCCAGGCTGGTATTTTGACGTGGTCATATAAATGGACTCCCAAGGGTGACAATGGATCTTTCAAAATAACCTACCGTCTGTTCGTCAACAAGCTCTATGTCAACCAGGCCGTGGTAGACATGGAAGTCGTTGCCTCTGATGATACCGAAGGAACTATTGTCAATGTAATTGATGGCGCGGCTGCCGTTCGCTCCGATTTTGTCGAGGCCGACGAGGATAATGGTGCCATTTTCTCTGCTGTGCGACCCAACGGAATCAGCAACGTCACTGCCTACGTCTATGCCAATATCACAGGAAAATCTGGCGTCGACCTCTCTTCCCTGCAGGTCGTCACTGACAAACCATATGTCGGCAACAATGACTCATCTATTGCGCAGTCGGTTGATGTGAAGCTCAAGGCTGGCAAAGCTGTACGCGTGACAAAGTATGTCGGTGCTGCATCTACTGATGCCTTTGAGGATCCCCAGAAAGTGGCCAAGGAGGCTTGCTCTACTGCGATGAAGAACGGATATGCCAAATCCCTTCGCGCACATGTCACCGAATGGGCCAGCGTTATGCCAGAAAACTCGGTTGATCATTTCACTTTCCCTGGAAATGGGTCTTTGCCATCCGACAGTATGATCATCGATTCTGCCATTATTGCCGTGGCCAACACGTACTATCTTTTGCAAAACACTGTTGGAAACAACGCCATCAATGAATCTTCCAGTAACGCTCTCAATCGGGACAGTATTTCTGTCGGAGGCCTTACCTCTGACTCATATGGTGGTCAAGTTTTCTGGGATGCCGATGTTTGGATGCAGCCTGGTCTTACGACATCGCATCCCGAAGCTGCTCAACGTATCACCAACTACCGTTTGGATCGATATGGCCAGGCACAGGAGAATATTAAGACTTCATTCGCTGGTTCCCAGAACAAGACCAGTTTCTCGCCTTCTGCTGCCGCGTATCCCTGGACAAGTGGACGATTCGGTAACTGCACAGCCACTGGCCCTTGCTGGGACTACCAGTACCATCTGAACGGAGATATTGGAATCTCCATGGTCAATGAGTGGGTGACTAGCGGTGATACGAAATTCTTCAAGGATAACCATTTCCCCATTTTTGACTCGGTCGCTACTTTGTTCACTGATCTTTTGGTTCGAAATGGATCTTATTGGACACTTGCCAACATGACCGACCCGGTGAGTTTCTATATTCCGCCACTGCACCTCGAGAGGATTGATACATTTTACTAACTGTTTTTAGGATGAGTATGCCAACCATGTCGACGCGGGTGGCTTTACTATGCCGCTCATTGCGGAGACCCTGCGCCATGCGAATGCCTTCCGCCAGCAGTTCGGACTCGAGGAGAACTCTACCTGGGACGAGATGGCTGACAACGTCTTGGTTCTTCGCGAAAGTGGAGTGACTCTTGAGTTCACGACCATGAATGGAAGTGCTGCAGTGAAGCAGGCCGATGTGGTTTTGAATACATTCCCTCTGGACTACACTGCCAACTACACTGCGCAGAATTCGTTGGATGACCTTGACTACGTGAGTTTATTCCAGTACGACCAGCGCTACATCGATACTAATTTTCTTTAGTATGCCAACAAGCAGTCACCCGATGGGCCAGCCATGACCTGGGCTATTTTCTCAGCCGTTGCGAACGAGATGTCGCCCTCGGGATGCTCAGCTTATACATACGGTCTCTACTCGTTCCGGCCGTACACTCGCGCTCCCTTCTACCAGATGTCCGAGCAACTGATCGATGATACCACTATTAACGGTGGCACTCACCCTGCCTTCCCCTTCCTGACTGGCCATGGCGGTGCCAACCAGGTCTCCATCTTCGGATATCTGGGTCTTCGTCTGCTTCCTGAGGACTTCCTGCGTGTTGATCCCAACCTGCCCCCTCAGATCCCATATCTGAAGTATCGCACATTCTACTGGCGTGGATGGCCTATCTCAGCCTGGTCGAACCACACCCACACTACGATCAGCCGATCCGATGCGCCGCCCCTGCAAACTGCAGACCTGCGCTTTGCCAACAAGACCATCCCAATTCACGCGGGCCCCGATGATGAAATCACTGTTTACAAGCTGCAGACCAAGGGATCAGTCGTTCTTCCTAACCGTCAAATTGGTCTGAAGAACACCGTCGATGGGAACCTCGTGCAGTGTCAGGCTGCTCAGTCTGAAAACTCGTATGAGCCTGGCCAGTTCCCCGTCTCTGTGAACGACGGCGCAGCTTCGACAAAGTGGCAACCCTCCTGGGCAGACAATGTCAGCGCTATCACCGTGTCATTCGGCAAGGCAGCTGGATCTATGGTATCAGGCTTCTACTTTGACTGGGCGCAGGCTCCTCCTGTCAATGCGACCGTGGTCTTCCACAACAAGACACTCGGTAGTGCCGATATCACAATGGGCAGCCAGGACTCAAGCTACCAAGTCGTTTCTTCATTGAACAATGTTGACATTTCGAACCCTTACGACGCTGATACTACCAACCTGGACGCTATCGCTATGCCGGTCGGAAATACCACCAATGTTACGCTGCCCTCTGCAGTTCCTGCTGCGCGGTACGCGTCTCTGCTCATTGTAGGAAATCAAGCCCTGGACGACATTGATATCGAAGCGAAGAATGGCACTGGGGCTACTGTAGCTGAATGGGCGATTCTCGGACAGACGGAGAATGGCGCTAATTCTTCCAGCTTGGAGACGGCTAAGCGAATGAAGGTGCGGACAGCAACTGCATTGAGGGATTCATCCTTCATGCGTCGTCGTCAGCATCTCCTTCAAAACTAGACGTTTCCTTTCTGCTTTTTGATTGAATTTCCTTGCCTCAGAAACTTTTTTCTGAATCAGCAGTCTTATATCGATTGTAAATAAGCCCTTTTCAATTTCTGAAAGAATTCAAATGTTCATTTCCAAATACAGCGCTGAAGCTGCAACGCAACTTAAAAAAAACACAAAGTATGTATACACAAAAGACAGATCATTCTCACATTCAAGCATCAAGAGCAAATCGATCCAAGAACTTGAAAGTTCTCAATCCCTCCTTGACGCTCTTCACAAACTTGTCTCCAATAGACTTGGCCACATAAACACCCTCACGCTCAGTCGAAACCTGGGCAGCCTTCAAAGCAGCAACACCCTTCCCAATCGCACCAACAGGCTTTCCAAATCTGAAAGCATCAACAAGAATATCCAAAGGACGACCAGCAGGATAAAGAGTCGAAGCCTTAACAGGTTTCTCCGTCAAAGAGCGAGGATTAAACAAACCCTCCGCCCCATCCGCAACAATCACAGCATCAAATTGAATAGCATCAGAACCAGAATAAGTCTGATCAACACCATCCTTCAATCTCTCACCAACAACAACAACATCAACACCAACGTCCTTAAGTTGTTTCGCCAAAGTCGCACCAGAAGAAATACTCGAATCATTCTGAACAGAAGCAAGAACACCAACCTTAAGACCCTCCAACTTCAACAATTTCTGACCAAAAGCACCAATATGCGCCGTGGAATTATCATGATAAAACCTCGGATCCGGACTCGGCGCTTCAATCCCAATCGCCTCAGCAACACGTTTAGCAAGATCATTACTAACACGATTAAGTTGAATAATAACATTATTCCTAACGATTTCGGAGACAACATTTGAGTTTTCGAATCTCATCGCATCAACAACGAATTGCTTTTCCGCATCGATTAACGAATTCCAGAATAGACGCGGTTGAGACCAAACATCTTCGAATGTCGAACTAACTGTTCGTTGAAGTTTGCCGTTTCCGGCGCCGCGGGAGGGAGTTGTGAAGAAGCCGTTGCCGACAGTTTGATTGGCTTGTTTGGGGGATCCGTTGTTTAGGGTGTTGGGGGTGTAGGCGTCTTTGTTTAGGGGGATGAACATTTGGCCTGCGCCGTCGCGGTTATTGTTGTGGATGGGCACTCGGGGTCGGTTTATGGGGAGTTGTTCGAAGTTGGGACCGCCGTGGCGGTTTAGTTGGGTGTCTAGGTAGGAGAATAGACGGCCTTGGAGGAGGGGGTCTTCTGTGAAGTCGATTCCTCGGACTATGTGGCCGGGTTGGAACTGTTGTATGTTAGTTGCAAGCAATGATGGAAGTTGAGGGAGGTTGAATGTACCATGACTTGCTCGGTTTCGGCGAAGTAGTTCTTTGGGTTACGGTTGAGAGTCATCTTGCCGAGACGGGTTACGGGGACTAATTCCTCTGGAACGATCTTAGTTGGGTCGAAAAGGTCGAATCCGAAACGGAGCTGGTCGTCTTCATCCATGATTTGAACACCGAGCTGGTTGAATATTAGTATGCTGTAGCTCCGGGGGATACCAGTTGATATTAGATCATCTTGGACCAACTCACCTCCCATTCAGGGAATCTCTCAGCTTCAATGGCATCCCAAAGATCCTGACGCATATAATCCGGGTTCTTGCCAGAAATCTGCTGGGCTTCCTCCCAAACCAAACTGGCTTTACCTTGCAGGCCCTTCCAGTGGAATTTGACGAGCTTGGATTTACCACTATCAGTGACGAAGCGGAAGGTGTGCACACCAAATCCGTCAACATTTCGGAATGATCGAGGAATCCCGTGGCCAGCCATTGCCCAGAGCAGAGTGTGCAATGAGCTAGGCTGTTGACTGAAGAAATCCCATGCTGAGTCGTGGGCTGTTGCGGCTTGCGGGATCTCATTGTCGCCGCTAGGCTTGACGGAGTGGATTAAGTCGGGGAATTGAATTGCGTCTTGGATGAAGAAGACGGGGATGTTGTTACCCACGATATCTGCATATGCTTGTTAGTCGGTGGATCTATCACTCGAAGTGAACTATGGTACATGCCGAAATTTCCCTCGTCGGTGTAGAAGCGTGTTGCGAATCCGTGTACATCACGCGCGGTATCGGCACTGCCTCGGCTGCCTGCAACAGTCGAGAAACGGACGAACATTGGCGTTTCCTTGTCCTTCTTCGAGAGGAATGATGCGGCTGTGATGTTCGACCAGTCGGCGTATGAAGTGAAAACTCCGTGAGCGCCAGCACCACGAGCATGAACTGCGCGTTCGGGGACCTGTACCGAGAAAAGAATTACTTAGTTGAAAGGTTTTCAGCAATTGCTATTTGCGCTGAACTTACACGTTCGTGATCAAAATGCTGGATCTTCTGACGGAATATGAAATCTTCCAGCAAAGTTGCGCCGCGCTCGCCTGCGCTAAGACTGTTCTGATCCTCAATTGGACCGCCAACATCTGAAGTCAAGAAAGCATCTTTATCCTTGAGGTAGAATTGCGACATGAATTCTTCGGTATCTCCGGCAGCACCATCATCCGCGCGACGGTGAAGTTCATGTGGGCTATAATCGCCAGTTGCTTCACCCGTCATATAAGGGCAAGCAGCATTGGCAATGCCAACGAGGCCCGTTGTCAGAGCAAGCAGATGCATTGCGCCGAGCAGGGATTGAATTAAAATTGAGGGGTGATTAGCTAGAGGGGGGAGGAGAAAGAGTCCGAAGTGAAGCTGCAGACGAGAAGGAAGTATTTATACGCAGGGGAAAAATGCCGAGAGAAACCAGTTCGCGGGGCTGACTGCAGACTAATCGTATTTCCAGTCTAGACTGGAAGAAATTACACCGAGAGCGACGTGGACGCGCACATGGAGAGATTATGCAGCGGATTACAGTACAGATTACTAGTACAGCTAACGGCTCACCAACCAAGAGCGAGGTGATTATTCTAGCATTGCGGGCTAGAATCAAAATACCGGCTGTGGAACACGACTGGCTTAATTAAGTGCCTGGTGGGGAATATGGTTCGAAAGAGACCCTCTTCATCGTGCAGGACCACTTGTGTCGTACAATGTTGGTTGCCGGTGGACCGTTGGCCTGTTCCTTGGTCTCCTAGCGTCGCCTCAGTGCTCAATAGTCAATTTATCATTGGTGGGCTGCATCAGAGCTGCTAGCTAGGGGGTTACTGAGCATATACATTAGGGTGCCTAGACTACGGGATAAGATGCATATGAGGTTGGTCACAGGGCGAGTTTCGGTTGACTTGGCTGTGACTGGGTGAAGTAGGGAGTAGAGAATCGTGGAGATAGTTGTGGTTGTGATGCACCGCGCAAGCTTGGCGGCCTAGCTTTTTACACTTACTCAAATTTTTTTTTTTCGGAGAAAGCCCCAGGATTGGAACTCAAGCTGCAGATTAATCAGACGGCAGAGATAATATGGGCTGTTGTGTTCTTGGCAGTTATTCAGCAGAAGGCCTCATCTCCCGGCTTAGAATCTTGCAAACGAGGTCGAGCCCAAAGCTGCTTGGTAATGACGAAGGTCTGGAGCGGATGATGCGCACCCGTGCCTAGCGTGCCCTAATTCAGTCTAATCCAGCCCCCCTCTCCAGGGATTGTATCCACTCAGGGTCGGGGCATTGTAAATCCCAGATGACGGTGGGACTTGGCGTTTGTTAGAGGCTTGTGATTAAAGTCGATCTGTACGGTGAAGGAAAAGTGATACTCCGACCATGACGTGTGATAGTCTTGGTGTTCAGCTGTCTTACAATTTTGTCTTGATAGCTGGCAATTAATGATGAGTGGATCTAGGGGTTGTTGCAGATAGTCACGACATGTGTTGTACCGTATGTATTGTAGATCTTTTGATTCAACATGTTGAAACAGCGACATTTGTCTCAGGCCAATCTTTCGATTTACTCGTGACAGCACGGTGAGAAAAGTAGAGTCTGTGGAACTTTTTCAATGTCCACTCCGTACTGTGCCTACCCGAGCTATAGAACGTGGAGACTCCAAGCATGAATTGAGGGCGAAAGTACCAAATCATCCAAGATCGTCACAGTTGCTGCAACATACCCCTGCTAGCCTTGCCAATCCTCACCATTCCTGGTCTGTACTTTCTCTCCGCAGTTTTACCGACTGTGGATCTGGCATTTCCGGTCGCGAGATCCTGCGCGCTGTATGAATGGCTGGTCGGATGTGATAGCCAAGATAGACTTATTTCCCCAACACGCGAGGGAGGGGAGATTCGATAAATTTAGCTGATGGAAGTCTTGTCCTGCATGGGTTCCCCTCACTATGTGCGGTTCCTGGTTGCTGCTAATTTTGGGGCTGCAAAGGTGGCATGGTGGGCAAAGGTACTTTGGCGGTGGATTACTGAGGTCCAATTCACGGAGTCCGGTGTGAGTAGAGAATAATTAATTCCAGTATTCAATTTTCCTTTTCACCGGAAAGGTCGGTAAGTACGGAATACTACATATTTCAGAAATGTTGTCGCCCTAAAAAGTAGACATTTCCAAATGGTAGGGAGAAGCGCTAGGCCCGCTAAGCACGGCAACAGTTCCACCTGGAAAATAAACCAGAGAGAAAAAGTAATAAGAAGAGGGTCATTAGGAATTCTACTGCGGGTAATGGAGAGAAGTAAATATTCTGGAATGTTTCTCTCAACAAAGGTTCTCAATACTATTTGCCTAGTGCAGTAATATTGGAAATCGGATTAGAAGAAGTACTTCTACTGAGTCCTGAGTACACTCTGAACTTCCATTTCCTAGCCATATTTTGGGAAACATTAGTCTAATTTTAGCTCTTCTCCTATAGTATGCATAAAGGAATGGATGTAAGCAAGGCCAAGTGATAATAAGATAGAAATATTTCTTGCTAAACCACCTAAAAGTCGCATCCAAAGGCCAAGGCATAGTAAGCGTAGCTCATAACCCATGCATAGCTATCGGCTACAATGATAATGAAAAGAATGTACTGCCTTAGCGAGATTTCCCACTCCCAATTGGCGCATATTGAGGGTATTATAACTCACCATTTAAAAGGACTTCCTCATTCACTTTGTCCTCGGAGGCGCGACTTCATGCATATTCTGAACAGAATTCGGCACCATGGACAGGATGTTTGGGCCCATCACTGTGAAAAATGTTTATCAACGAGATCCGTGACTAAAAAACCTTGATAAGTAACTCCCTGTTGTATCGTAAGAGTATGAAACTTACTGTGCCGTGATTATCCCACCAAATCAACGTCCATAAACTCATGGAACATGGCATGTTCCTTGGAGCGAAGGTTAGGATCGTTCATGTTTGCCTCTGTGAAATGATTATCCTTGACTACCGACACGATCTTAGGTAACTTAAAGAAATTATCGCAGAAAGCGACCGTATAGCAATTTCCACAATTTTCGATTTTTGTTGGCACCGTGGGGACGTATGCTTGTCTATGTATGGGATCAGTGGTAGTTGCCGACTGGCTGTCGAGGATAACGTACGTTTGAGACTCTCTGCGGCATCTGCTGTAGTGTTGCTCATGTCCACAGACAAAAGCAGCCCTCCATCGTCTTTTATGCCTATTTTTCTGACCGCGGACCCCCTCCTACATAAAGGAGACTGTCTGGTTATAGATAGCTGAAGAGGGTATTAGATTATTCAGATTGAAGGTTCGAAAGATGATAAGTGATAATTCGGCGCATACCTATCATAGAATCAAAGTCATCCGGATATTTATCATTCCGAATGGCACTGAATTTGTATCGCGCAAGTCGAACTTTGCAATTGGTTTTGGGGTACTGTGTACAGCAGTCTTTGGTTCCGACTTATGACCTGTGCAGGACTACAGCGTTGCAGGTATCTACCAGGATCCCAACGAATCAATAGAGCAAATAAGAAGAGGATTGTATGATACCAAGGGTCAACTAAGGTTTCAACCTTATTTAGTTTTAATATAAAGATATATTTTATCCTTATATCTAAAAATATGCACAAATCGAGTTATGAAGCTATCCCATCCGACCTTGTTCGCTTGGCATGTACATATTCCTTCCTGCTGGGCAGCAGCAGGACTCAATGATTAATTGTTCCACAGATGAGCTGATAGTCCTAAGCATTCTTTTGAAAACGACCCATTGAAGCGATATTTCCCTGGTCGGGCAGACTGCGATCGACGAAACCGAATTTCTCATACAGCGGTGCGCCCGACTTGCTCGCATCAACGTATGCAGACACACCATCTTTATCAGCCAAGTCGCAGCCCCATTTGACAAGCATCGAGCCAGCCCCACGTCCTTGGTATTCGGGAAGAGTGCAGAGCGTATCAAGATCTGGATCGGGCCGTAGTTAGCATTCATTGTGGATAATCTTCAAATGATGTCGAGGTTTCTAACAGTAATGCTTCACATCTCCCATGACGCGACTCCGATTTCCATTCAAAAGGTCGAATACTTGATTCGCCTCATCGCCTGGCATGTCTGCGTCCCATGGTGGAAATCGGGGACCGCGCACTTCCATAGAAGCAGTATCCCACTTCCCAAATGCAACCACCCGAGCTCGGCCTTGCTCATCTGCTGTCTCGGGATCCACGGCCTTGACGTAGTATTGGTATGGTTTTGTCGCAAAATCAAGGGCATGGTAATCGGACATCCATTTTCGCACGCCTGGTGTATCGGGGAAGAGATGTGTCATGTCCTTGTCCTTTGAAAAGGCCTCGAGCCAGATATCCACCAATGCAGGGATATCGTCAACAGTTGCTGGGACCAGCAGTAGAGGCGACTTGACGGAGCCCATTTTGCAGTGTAACTGTGCTCAATGGCGAGAGGTAGTTGTGTTTTCTTTCTTTTTTTCTCTTTCATCGTCGGATCGAGGGGCAGACGCATTAAATGCAACTGGACTCGCATAGGTGGGGTATGCTAAGCGGGGCGATCTTACACATCTGATCGAAATTGAGAGCAGCAATTGGCGATCTGCTGACCGAAAACTCCATGTTGAGGTTGCACTAAGGAAGAAGGAAGGAAGGGTCAGAGAGATAATGGTGAGTTATCGCACAAGTAAGGGGTCTTTGAAGGAAGTCTTACAAATGCAGTTGAGGATGCGGAGATCTTCACGAAAATCGATTGGTCGAAGATTCGCAACTACGCCCCCAGGAAGGATTGTGTTTACAAGTTCTACTTTAGCCCGGAATACATGTTCCTATAGCGGGAAGTGTACTATAGATTAGGGTGTGCCGCTTGAGATCCTAGTTCTGCCTAAGCTGAATGATGACTGCAGCGACGCGAAATATGATTGGCTCTTCAAATACGAGGAGGTGGCAGCGATTTCGGAGAAAAGCTTCGCGGGGAGTAAAATGGCGTCGATTAAATGTGGTATAATTTGAAATCAATAAAGAAGCCAGATGGCGAGGAATTTATTGTATTCCGTCCGAATGACGATATTGAATTCATTTCTATTAGAACAGTTGAAAAGAAAAAAAATGCAGCTCAAACTTTGCCTCCTATGATTAGTACTTGGGGAAAGTAGGATAATCCCACTCTTTTCCACCCTGGATCAACTGCTGATCAACACCGTTGTCCCCGCTGTTTATGTAGAGCACCTTCGTGAAGGCCATTTCGGTATAATAAGTGAAAGGCACATTCGCAGGAATGAAAGCCACATCACCAGTTTGCAGGGTGGCCAAGGGGAAGTCACCAATGGAGATGGACAAAACACCCTCCAGAACCTCGAATGCGGCAGCGCCCTTCAGAGTGTAAGCGGGTGGACTATCCTTGGTCTGGCGACTGAGTGAGATAGTCGACACGGTGTAGTTGAGATCCTGTGCTTGCTTCGGCTGGACGAGGGGCTGAATAACCTGATATCCGTGCTCGGAGCTTAGATACTTGGGACCGTAGCCGTTGGCGATAAAGTAGGGCTTAGTGGGAGCACCGAGTGTGTTGTTGCCGGTGTGCCACTCGGTGTCGTGGACAGGGGCGGTGCCATTGACAATATCGCGGCGAGGCTTGAAGCTCAGCTCGGGATAAACGTCGTAAGTCTGCAACTTGGACATGATGGAAGCACTGGGGGTGCCAGGCCCCTTGGAGTACTGGGGGACATAAGGAGTGTCTGTGCCAGAGCTATAGTTTGTGCCGAGGGCATAGAAAAGGTCCCTGTTTTTTTTGTCAGTTTGAGGCTCTCTTTTGCATATATTGATAGATGTTGGTAATGACTTACTCGAATCCACCAGGGACGATGACACCGATCATCTCAGTGTCGGGATCCAAGATTTGGAATGTATGAGTAGTGTTCCTGGGGACGGAACCAAAGTCTCCCTGCGTGAGAAGACGAGCTTGCTGCTCGCTCTCGCCCTTTTGAGCCCATAGTTGGAACCGGCCCTTGTAGGAGAAAAAGTTTTCATAGTGTCTGCGATGAATGTGAGGCAGTACACCAAGATCCCCGCTATTGGGAGCATTGGTGCTCATGAGGGTGAAAGCATATCCTGACGACGGACCAGTGACGGGGAAACGGTAGAGTTGTTGGCCAATCGTCACTGCATGCGAATTGGCATAATGAGGCATGACGTATGGACGCGGAGAGGATGGCGCAGTATCGACAAATAGATCATCGAGGGTTAATTGCTGCTGCGCCTGGGAGAGGCCAGCGCCGAAAGAGGCGAGCAAAACGAATGGCGAAATAAACATCATGGTCGCTATCTAGCTCCTAGAGCTACTCAATGGTGCAGGATTGAACATTATATTCAACTTCAAGGATAGCCGGAATTTCCGGCTCCAGTTCGGCCAGGAAACATCAATTGGGAGGGAATTGGCCGGCGTGGAGCCTTTGAACGGGAGTATTCTCCGCAATGATGAACCTCGCTGGTCGAGATGCTTTGTGAATGGGGGAGATGGAGTGGAAACACGTTCGGGAAACCCGGATCGACATCTTCAGGTACATATTCAGGTATGGCATTCAGGTACGGGTTTTAACAGACCCGGACCGTCCGGTGTTGAAACTTGCAAAGGAGGTTGCGCATGCAATTCTCCACTGTCGACGATCGTCATTAGAAGTTGCCTGAACTAGTTCTCGGTTCATTCTTCACGCCCCACCCCTGCAGCAATTGAAGTTTCAGACAAGATGGTTAAACAATGGAGAAATGAAAGTGATACTTACCGGAGAGGAGTGAAAGGAAAATAATGCTGTTCAAAAATAGGGAATAGGGCTTGGTTGAACATTGAAGTCGGCAGTTCTGTTACAAACAAAACCCGAAGGACAAATATGCACGTTCGCTCTCTTGGAACTTTTATGGAACGCATACGGAATAGTGACGAAGATCTCTAATAACAGGAATATCCATGTATGTATGATCGCAGATTAAACTATTTCCTCCTTTTTACTTCGCCAACTTGAAGGTTGATACCCACTTCCCGGTAGTCCCGAATACGTGGGCTCGGTAGTTGATTTGCAGACCTCTTTCAATTGACAGCATGCTCTATGTTTTCAAGACTTCATGGGTAAATGTGTTCTTCTTCAAATTATTCTCCAATGACATTGTCTAGAAGAAAACCCCCATCAGTGCTCACAAAGGTGGAAGTCACCTCTTTCGAATGCGTCGTTAAAATCTTCCGACCTGAGACCCCGTTCTTTCATGAGTTTTAGCCTGAGTTCCTTAGCTTCCTCCATAGTCATCAAGGGGTCCAAATTCTCCTCGACCATATCCTTCAATTCCACCGGTAGTCGTGATAGTGCTTTGTCCACGAGAACTTTTCTTTCAATGCCCCAGTCTTCTCGCTGTGGGGGTACATTGGCAGAGGAAATCACTCGACGATGTGGATCCACCAAGAAAAGTGCCAGAATCTTTCTATGGCCCGGCTTAGACGGATCGGCCAGTGAAAATGGAGAAACCCGGTGTTGAACAGTGTTAGGGAATGTAAGCAGTCGACCTTCTTTGCAAATAACACCTCCAAGGTCTTGCGTAACGTCGTCATCTCTGCCGCTACTCACATCTTCGTCTCCGAAGCCAAAGACAGTCTGCAAAAATTCGTGACGTCCTTGCTCATATCTGACCTCATCGTTCATATCGCACATCCCACGCTGACGGAAATCGAGAGTGTTCTCGGTGATATTTTCGTTGTCATAGTAGTAAATTGCCGTTGCGCAAATACGTTCGTTCTGGTGGACAAATACTTAGTATCTCAAAAAGAAACATCCATAAGGAGTCATAAGGGAATTTCTTACCAGCTGTCCCTCGATATGCCAGCTTCCTCCGTTATATGTAGGTTTTTCAGGAGTGAGCTCAATATTAGCTAGCTTGACGATAATTTGCATGTTTGTGTCCGGAAAGTGCTTTCTTAGTTCCAAAGCACTTGGTGATCGCCGGCCCCGGAAGTCTCCTGGCTCTGGGAGGATAATTGGCTGTCTCGCTAGCCATTCTTCACGGAGATCATGGTAGTCATCCCATTCTTCTTCGTCTTCTGGCTCAACTGGCTCGGGTTCCGGATGGTCGGCATATTCGACCTCGTCAAAGTGGATTCTGTGCTCGCAGGGTTCGGACAAACTTGTTTCCCAAAGCGGTATTGTGCGATCGATGATCTTTTCAACGACTTGGTACAAGGCTTTGTGGTGCACAGGATGCGCATTGTTGATATATGACTTGATTTTGCAGCCACCCCCCTTGAGAAGTTCCACTTCACAGGGAAGCCATTGGAAGTCTTTGCTATAAAATGGGTAATTTGAAGCCGACGAATTATTCCAACTCATCCCTTGTAGTAGTGAATGATCGCGATCCTTTCTCGGGGGAATAGCTAGCACTTCACCTTGCCCGACATAATGGAGACAATCATCAAGGCCAAGTATCTTCTCAGGCAGAACACGAGTCCTACCATATACCACCGGGAAAAGCGATGGATGAACGAGATCGACCACTTGGTCATCAGAATCAGGATGATAGTCTCTCTGGTCCTCTGGGATATCTTCAAAGGGCTTCACAGCTTCTTTGAGCTGCTCCTGGATGTCTTTGGAAACAACTACATCAGACTTCACAACACCGATATCAAATACGGTGACTTCACCCGAGACGTCGTGAATCTTAGATTTATCTTGAAGTTCGTCGAAAATCCAGTCCATCATATTTGGTGACACATCCTTGCCACTTTCAGTGATTTCGGCACGCCATTTGGCGACTATTTCGTCATCCAAAACCTATAACCTGTTAGAGGGAATTTATTCCAAAATATGGAAGGTGAGGTAGATACCTTCCGATTCCAACCAGGCTTTTCAGTTATCGCGTTCATAATTCGCATCATCAGGAGCTCTCGGTATGTGGTGAGGTTACTGGATACCGTTTGTCAAACACAATTGCCCACTACCGTTGGTACCGTTGAAATGAATGAAATTAACATACCCTAGATCGCAAACTTCCAAAACCTGGGAATCCAATGCCATAGTAAACCCAGGCACATAGCTGCCGAGTACATTTCCCTAATTCGTTAAGATCGGCGCGTGTTCGTCAATTCCCGGGGAGCTGAATCTTACCTTTGGTAGAGTATTTAAAGGTACGTTGAACCCCGGCATGGAATTTGTTTTCTCAGTTTCGGTTGACATTTTGAAATTCAAGTCTCGCGGTCGTATAGAATTGAATGGTGAAAATTCTCTTCCGATGGCCCCCAATCGCGTTCTTTAAGTATTCCCGCAGTGGCCGGAGGACGCCAGACAGAAAGGGTCTAGTTCCAGGCAGACAACGCCTCTTAGACGCTAAGTCCACTTCGCTTCGACCTCAAAGTTGAGTTCGGTTAACCGTGATGGTATGGAATAACTTGATCGCCAGTGTTCATAAATACGGAATAGGAAAGGAAAAATAATTTCTCTAACAAAGACGTGATGAGTGAGAGATGCCTGGTCTTGGTGCCTGAGGCTTCAATGGGTGTTGAGGCACTCAAGTTCCTCACTTTGGTCATTTATTTTTAATTTTTTATTTGAATGCGATTCAAGAATTTTGATATTAAATTTGAATTTCTTATAAGGGAATGCTCTCCCGGTTAATGTATAGAGTTGGTTCCGGCCACCCAGCGACGTGCTTATATGCATGATAAACCCAACAATCACCAGCATTATTGGGCTCAATTGTGTACAGAAAAAAAATATGTATAGAGAAAGATTTCGAAGTGAAGAGAATGAAAGCTGGAGTGAAGGGATAGAAGGTGAATGATATGACAGTGGTAGTACCACCTCATCATTAATTGATTGGCAAGAGGAAAGCGCCGACACTGTACAGAAGGATCAGATACGGCCCAACTGAAGCAATGGGAAGGAAGAACTCACGAGATAGCTGCAAAGCAGGCGCACAAAATAGCACCTTCCAGGTAATTCGTTTTGCCTTTCAAAATGATGAAACTGACCAGGACGGAGGATCCGACCAGAGTGACCATTCCAAAGTAATCAAAGTGCAAACTCATTGGCTTGTTCATAATCCATCCAACGAGAACGATCATAGGAGCAACCAGGAGACCGATTTGAATCGCAGATCCGAGTGCAACACTAATGGCAAGATCCATCTGGTTCTTGGCTGCCACAACGACTGCGGTGACATTCTCCGCGACGTTGCCAGCAATAGGGATAATGATCAGTCCGACGAAAGATTCACCGAGGACACCTCTGTCGTTCAGAACGTCGAAGCTCGATGAAAAGAACTCAGCGCACATGGCGATTAATACCGTCGAGAGGGTAAGTAGGAACAGTGACATGGTGCGGCTTGCGAGAACACTGTATCGGCAATAATGAGGATTTTCATCCTCTTCGGAAAAGTGGGCTTGTCTGTGCGTATGAGGATCCCTTCTTTCTGTCGAGTCCATGTGTTCCAATGGAAGTCCGGCCTCGCTTTCAAGGTCGGTAGGCTCGGAAGTCGGGCCAGCTGGAGATGAGATTTCTTGCATTTCGGGTCGAGTGCGACTGTGGCTAGGGCCCTTTGCGTTGTCTTCCGAGTTCCGGCGTGATTCGATATCTGTGAACACTGGGTCGTAAGATGGGCGATACATGTGCTTATCGACGGGATCATGTTCAATCGGGAATGCCAATGAGCGAGAGCGAAAGATATGGGGATGACTTCTAAACTGGAAAAAGAGGTAGAGGAAATAAATGATGAGTAGAATGATTGAAACGCCTCTGCTGAATTCTAAGGCCATATGATCGGCAGTTTTCATGCTTTTCACACTTCCGTAGAAGGCACTCTGTAGTAATTGTGAGTATGTGTCTCTGTGGAGGTTTTGAGGGTTGGTCGGTCACTGACGGGAATCATTAAACAGGAAACAGTAAGGTTGAGTAGCCCGACAAATGAATGCGTAACATCGTTATTGTATGTCTGGTCTGGACTGATCACGCCTCCAGCAATGATAGCAGAACCAAGAACCAGCAGTAAATTAACTAGGACGGACCCAAGAAGGGAGGCCTGAACAACCCGGATGTTGTTCTTTAATAAAGCGGTGCTAAATTTGAAAATTAGTACCAAACCCCCATGGATATCATGAAATTGCTTTTTCTCACATACTAGAAACAGGTTAGTACAAGTCAATGTCATAATGGAACGAGAATGAGAAGGTCCCTCGACAGGAAAGACTCACAAGATAATCAATTCGGCAAGATTACCGAGTGAAATGTTAAGTAGAGCACCAGCAGTTTCACCCAGATCTTGAGCCAATCTCTCGGTCGCAAAAGTGAGTGTTATCGACAACGGGACGATGGCGATTAAATTCCAGATAAAAACAAGCAAAGCCGGAGCATCAAGTGCAGAAAAAATAATGGCGACCAGCGCAAAAATGAGCGATAAAGAATTCTTGAAGGACAGTAGGACCTTGAGCTGGCCCTTTATAGCTATAATGGGATTTTCACAAGCATCACAACCATGGGATGGTAAAGATCGGTCTCTACTCCTAAAATCTGCAGAGGCTGAACTCTTGTGGAACAGTCTGTTGATCTGATGGGAAACGCCATCATTACGGTGTGCATCTGGATCTTGGTCTTCATGGATTTCAATAAAAAGAGAAGTATTAGCATTACTAAAATCGGAAGCATGAGGTTGGTTTAGAAATGACCCACGATTCGAAGACCATTTCTTGAATCGATGCTCACTTCCGAAACTGCGCTCAGAGGCACAATCTGTGATTAAACCCGATTCCTCCTCTGCGACAGAGGATCCCAATCCATGTCCATGTCCCAAGTTGTGGCGATGAAGGTTCCCGTCTCGAGTTGAGTTGCCATTCGTGACCATAATGGAGAGAGAAAGTACGTGCGAGGCCAATGTCAAGGGCTTTGAAACAGAGATCAAATAGCCCAAATTTTATGATCCAAAAAATTATTTCGTATTCGGTTGTATGACTGGGGTCGGAATCTTAAATAAACGAGCAGTAAACGAGTGTCGTGAAGGGATCGCGTGGCTGTCGCGTGGGGGGAAGGTCGAGGTTGAGTGATTTCTTTTGGCAATGCGGTCCAATCGAAAAATCTTGCGGAGGGGAAGGGATCTTTGACACTTCAGCGCCACTTGACATTTAAACCAGCACAAGCGGGACAACTCCTTTTTTTCCCTTTGCCCCTTATGAGGGCCAATTTAAAGAATCACGTGTAGGGAGCAAGATGATCGATCGTGGCATCGTTAGCGGCTTGGTAGACGCTAGCCGAAAGGCGATTTGTGGGCAATACAATTCCCTCAGGGGGGGCTAAGTACGAATTACGGACCTACTGGAGGCTAAGGCCAAGCCAGATGACCCTTGCCAAGAAGATAAGCGTGTGTCGTATTCGGTTTATTGCTAGAATTGGTTGGGGGTTTATGGAGAACGAATATCTGAAGGAACCAATTGTTCGAGATCAGCGGACTTGAGGCATTTAACTTGGCCCCTGAAATGCAAGACCCTTGTCTGTCGCCGTTACAGCCTTGATCATATCATGGGGAATAGATAAGATTGCATAGGGCAATAGGGCAGAGCACAAGACCAAAGCACGGATATCTGGTTGACGACGGATCACAAGAGTAACAGACGTCTAAAATCTGTTCTAAAAACCTCGTGGACAAATATTCTATACTCTGTACCCTTCACTCCATACACAATGCTCGTTTTGCCCAGCTCTCCTTGCTGGTGGCCATCCAGTATTTATTTTTGTCCGCTGATCAACTTCCGCGAGGAGAATTGTTGAGGGTCCAATTTTTGTGGGACCCAGATTCCTTCGCATCCGCTCGGTGCTGATAAATTTTGACAGCGAGGTCAGAAGCAGTTGGCTACGGAGTGGCAATTGGCAAAAATCCTCATGATTTGTCTATAAAATTGGAAAAGCTACAAATTTTGTCGGATTCAAATTCATTTTCAAAGAATTAGATCAAATTGATCTACAAACTTTGTAGAACCCTTGCGAACATGGATCGACACAGAATCTGCGGAGATACCGCCTTTTTTCTTCACAGTAAGACTTCAAATAAGTTGGATTTGAGTATGTAAAAGGGAGTTAAAAGGCGTTATCTGGAGAATTGTGACCAGTGCCACCAGAAATAAGCACTGCCAGTGCTTGGCAGTTTTGGTCGGGATTCCGGATGTCGGCTATATTACATTCAGTTATGTTTGTAAAATTTACAATGGTTAGTTACTATTGCGCCATTTCCCCTTGATACTATCACAGTATGAAAATGTAACTTCGCAGGCCGCGCCGTTTTACTTAGATCGGGGATAGATTAACCTGTCTGTATGGACTCCAATCGGGACCCAATTGGACTGAAATAATTTATTTACTGAATAATTTCAGATAAACATGATCCATCATGCCAATTTCAATGTGGATTTCTGCAAATAAAGTACCATTGGAGTATGAAAATATATCCATGATATATTTATTTAGTGGGAAATGCAGACAATCTTAGCAACATTTATTGAATCATATGATAACGCCAGAAGTATTTCCAAACAATTCCTTTCTGAACCTATCATGTCAATATTTCAAGCACGAATAATAAACCATCAGTTGAAACAGATAGTATTGATATTATAATGGAAAGAAATACGAGGAGAGCAAGGCCACAAGGCTGAGTAGCATCGAAGTAAATTAACCCCGCCTGGACGCCTTTTTTGTCAACTTCAACTTCGACTCACATCCCATTCGACCAGCTCTACTCAGTACCTTAAAGCCATAAAATATTATGGAATCTACGCCACGTTCTTTCGATTATCTGATAATCGGCGGTGGGACCGCAGGGCTAGCAGTTGCCGCACGACTTAGTGAAGACCCCGAGGTCCAAGTGGGGGTCATCGAGGCAGGTCCATCAGCGCTGAACGGCGAAGATGACGGGGCTATTTCAGTACCCGGCCGCTATGGAGAAACAATTGGATCAGAATATGACTGGAAATTCGAAACAACTCCCCAACCTGGCTTAGGAAATAGATCACTTCCATGGCCGCGTGGACGCGTTCTGGGTGGTACAAGCGCGTTGAATTTCATGGCTTGGAATCGTGGTCATAAGGATGATTATGATGCTTGGGCAGAACTTGGGAATGTTGGTTGGGGATGGGATGATTTACAGTGTGTGACTACCTAGTTGAGTGAATACCTTCTGATAAATGACTTTCTCGGTTGACAATACTTGCAGGCCTTACTTTCGTCGCAGCGAAACGTTCCATCCGCCGAGCGCTGCTCATCAGAAATATTACAACTCAGTGTATAAATCTGAATTTAATGGCTCTGAAGGACCAGTGCAGACAACTCATATCAAGCAGTACGGTCCAACACACCACTATTGGCATGAGACGCTCAACAATTTGGACATTGCTTCCTGTGATGATAGCCTTGCGGGGATTAACCATGGAGCTTGGAATATGGTTTGCAGCATTGATCCCCATCAACAAACACGAAGTTACGCAGCGACAGCTTATTACTCTCCGATATCGTCAAGAGAAAACTTGCATGTTCTTACCAATACGACTGTTCTAAATCTGCTGCTGGAGGAGAAAGGCCCAGGGTTAACCGCGACTGGTGCAAGAGTACGACATGACGGAAACATATTCGATGTCGAAGCCAGGAGAGAAGTTATCCTTAGTGCTGGCAGCGTACAATCACCACAAATCTTGGAGCTTTCGGGCATAGGACCAAGAGAGGTTCTATCGGCCGCAGGAATCGAAGTGAAAGTTGACAATAAGAATGTCGGAGAAAATTTACAAGATCATATGAGTAGGGAATTTGAACTTCACTTGAAATACGTTAAAGGCGTACTGTTGCTAATGAGTGAATGATAGTGTTTGCGACGATTTACGAAGTGCTTCCAACCCTGACATCCCGGGATGACATCGTCAACGACCCAACCTTGCGCGAGGCAGCCGACCGTGCTTATCATGCTTCAAAAACTGGTCCATGGACTGTCCTTCCGTGTTCAGTTGCTTATTGCTCGATATCGCACATCACGTCGAAGCAAGAACGTGATGAATTGATCGAGAAATGCAGAGGAATTGGTCATTCGCCCGAGAAGCGGGAAGAAACAAAACTTTGGCAACGCTTGGTCCAAACACTGGGAGATGATACGTCTAGTAGGCATCATGGTCACGTCGAATACATCTTTGATGTGGGAAATTGGAGCCCTTTTTTCAAGTCGGATCCAGATAAAAAATATGCAACAATGCTCCAGATGTTGCAGTACCCATTATCTAATGGATCGATACACACCCGTGCGCGAGAAAGCGAGGATGACGAAGTGAAAATCGACGATAAGCCCATAATTGACCCAAAGTATTACCAGGGCTCCGGTCAATTTGACAAGAAGGTCATGGCTATGGCTTTTAAATTCGTGGACAAAATTTGCGAAACAGAGCCTCTTTCGAAAATAATCAAAGGTCGCGCTTTTCCTCCGCTCCCAGATGAATCGAAATCAGAGGACCAACCAAGCGATGAAGAACTTATGGAAAAGTACACGATAACTGACTGGCACCGTAAGTCTAACGAGGTCTTTGCAAGGGGCCCCAAAAGCTGACAGAATTGGTAGCAATTGGAACATGCTCAATGGGCGGCTCAAGGGGTGCAGAGGATGGAGTCGTAGATGAACGTTTACGAGTTTATGGCGTACATGGCTTAAGAGTCATCGATGCCAGCATCATGCCATTACAAATCGGAGCGCATATACAGGCAACTGTATATGCAATCGCCGAAAAGGGAGCGGCCATGATCAAAGAAGACTGGAAGAATCTTTAAGAATATGATAGTTGTTTGCTGCTTTGAAATCTACTACATACACGAACATAATATAAAAAGTTTGATGAGAAAACGCCCGGCTTATCGGACCGGGATCCAGAGAATCCTTCTCTGAATGCTTAGTGGCTGGGCAGGTCCGGCTAATCTTCGGGTCATGCAAAGTCATTCGTATAACCAACTCATCGGACTTTTGTCTAGGTCATCTGCTCCTCGTGTCGATCAAACGAATTGAGATATTGCTGGGAATTATGTCGATTTAAAGTGTTGGAATTGAAGATCAGCCCGTGTTGCTTCATTTGACACGGAATTTGAGCTCCGCTTACTGAGAGATGGAGAGTGAGATTTGGAAAAGAAGCTATATGAGGAATTCGTCCGCCATGAAGAAATTCGAAATCTTCAACAATGACGAAAATCACACACTATACCAAGATTATGGACAGAGAAGGTCTTTTCTGGAGACAAACTGCCTCGGGTCGATGGGAGCGCGATATCGATGAAGTGGAGCAGTTCTATACAACATTCGCGAGAAGGTTTGCCGGGACAGGACGAAAAGCCTTTGCAATGACCGCTCATATCTCATTGAACATTTTTCGTGAAGATGAAATGATGGAGCCGCGTGTGATCGACGCGTTGCAGAAGGCATGGTTATGTATGCGTTATGACCATCCGACTATTGCTTCCTGGGTTGAATACAATCCAACAGCTAGGCGATGCCGAAAAGTCTACCAAGAATTTCCGAAAGTTGGCTTCGAGAATCATCAAGTCGCATGGCTTCGTGAAACATTTCAATTTGTGACAAAATGTCAGTCCGGCGAAGAGTGGTGCAATTCTGATCCGCCTGTCCCTAAACTTCCCACATTATTTATGATCAAGCGAAGAGCAACATCTGATAACGCTTTGATTTTTGATCTTGTACTAAGATCACAGCATGATATTATTGATGGAATTGGATCGCTCCAACTAATGGGAAGTCTCATCCTCTGCGCTGCCCGAATTCTCAGCGAACTCCACGCATTTGTTCCTCCAAATTTCGGAGACGAGTGGCAACGACTCAGTCCTCCATTAAGACTTGCAGCTGGGATTCCAGATCATCTAACACCAGATAAGGAGGCCAGATTTAAGAAGATTATCGAACACAATACCATGCTTCGAAGAGAAGCTGAGATTTCAACTATTCCGTTTCGGTGTGGCCGCTCTATGCCTGGTCGCCATCAACGCGTTGCATTTACTGTACCACAAGATGTTTCTTTTAGGATCTTGCAGGCTTGCAGGGCTATTAATGCTAGTGTGACTCATGTATATCATGCTTCAATTGCCATGGTTATGCGAGATATGCAGGAGCGACGGTCCAAGGCTCGTAAAGTCCGATACATAAGTTACTCCTTGATCAACGAGCGCGGGCATTGCAAAGAGCCATTTTCCACGACTCGCCATGCGGTAGCGGTCTATCATTCAGTCTCAGGGCAGAGCATGGCGATCGACTTGAATGTTCCCGACACAACCGCGGAGCCTCGAAGTGATGCAGAAACTCGAGATGAAATGCTCAGGGTCGTGGATCAGGTGAAATCATATTATATGAATATTCGAAATGATCATCAGCATTTATCGATGGCCCCCTCGTATTGGAAACTTTCCACACGCAAGTATCCGCTTAGCAAGGAGGATTTTCCTATCCCAGAGCCCAATCCAATGCCTTCGGCTTCTATCTCTAGCCTAGGCGTTATCGACAATTTAATTCCATCCCATGAGGGCCCTTTTGAGGTCGACGATCCCTGGGTTACGGGCGAGGAATTGGGGACTGGATTGGGATTGTTTCTTGGGACATTCCGCGGTCGCGTTTGTTTAAGCGCGGTATACAATGATGCGTGGCACGATAAGATGGAGGTAATGGAGTTCATGGAAAAGTGCCATTTGTTAGTTCTAAAATGTCTCAGAGTATAAGCTTGCTCCATCTAGCTGAATTTGTACCAAATTGTAAAGACTAGCAATGCAATGCAATCAATCTTATTTCCTCCCTACGTTCTCGTATCCCCGACCTGACTGATCCACTTGGCCCACCGGAGGAATCATCCCTCACATTCCAGCAGAGAGCAACGATAAGCGACTAAGTCAGTCCATTTTGGCTTGGTCCAGCCGTCCTGATATCATAATCCAGTGCGACTGAATGAACTAAACCCCTTCAAGGAATCATATTTGATCGAATGGGGCCCCAATAACCAGTTCTGCAGGTCCTACGTAACCAGTCAAACGGCGAGCCAACCATTAGCGTACGCCCGATAGGACTAAAGGACTAACAGTTAGAGTTTCTACCCCACATCCACTTCTTATCAGCGCGTGGCCCCCCTTCCGAACCTTTTACGCTTGCCTCGTGGTTTCAATTCCGCTGATAGCGCGTGGACTCCTTCCTTCCATCCTCCTTCCATCCCTGCTAATGCTAAAAAAATGCCGCCAGATCGACAGACAAGGACGACTCGCATAGTTCGCGTTCGCACAGGTTGTTGGACCTGCAGACGTCGGAAGAAGAAGTGTGACGAAGTTCGTCCTATTTGTGGCGGCTGTTCACGGAATGAATTGGGTTGTTCGTGGCCAACTATTATCCCTGGAAGAAGGAATTCCGGACCCGATGGTGAAGCCTCTCTGAAAGAAAATGGGGATTTGAGGAGATTCAGTCTTCCGGAGACTATTAATGAACATGAGGCGATCAGGCTATCTGCTAGTCCGCCTTCAAGGCGACATTCCTCTATTTCGTCCGTCGGATCGGTGTCCCCGTCGGTCATTACTAGCGACGATCCGGACGAGGCCATGGCGCAGAACGATACAGATGATCGCAGGCAGAGCACGACGTGCGACAGTGGCCTTTCTGCGCTTGGTATGCCTAATATTGGGAATATGGTCCCGAGAACAATGTCTATGTTACCTGGTTACGATCCGGAATCCTACCAACTTCTCAGTCATTACTTGAGTACTACAGCGGACTGTATGGCAAATGGCTCAACTCCGATCAATCCATTCCTGGTACAAATTGTGCCCTTGGCCTTTAGCAGTGATCTGTTACTACAGCTTGTCATCACTCAAAGTGCTGCCCATCGTGCATTTCGCCGCCGAGACGACAAAGATGCCGTCGCACACTCCCATTATTCCAAAGCCATCAAACTATTCCGACGGGGCGTGACAGAATTCATCGAAGGGAAAGAGCCAAATCCACTCATGCTACTTGTCGGCGCACTCCTGATGTGTTTTACAGAGGTATGACGACGTTTCAATGAAATTGCAAAGTGACTTCGGAGAGTATTAACAAAAAGCTAGACAGCCAAAGGTGACATGACAGGCACAATATTCGACCATCTATCAGCAGCAAATACATTATTAGTCAAACTTCTAGCACAAAGTGACACGGCCGTACCAAGAGAACTAAAGGATTTCGTCATCGAATATTATTCATACACAGCGACCGTGAGTATGATTTCAATAGACGCCCGACTAAGCGGACAACTATTTCTCAACCTCGAACTCGAGCAACGAGCGCGAGAACTTCTTCAAACGCAATATGTTGGAAATTTATGTGGTTGCTGGTTAGAGCTACTCTTGCTCATTCCTTGTATTTTTGATCTTGGTCGTCAGTGGATGATGGATGATGCGCCTGCGAAAGTCCCGACCGCGGATGATATGGCGATGTTCGCTTCTATTCAGGCGCAGATTTTGAGATGGTCGCCGTATCCATTCGTCGTTGCTGAGGTATACCTGGCCGGACTGATTTTCCAGCAGGCGATGTTAATTTATCTATATACATCGCTCGGGAGCTACGAGCATACTTCGGACGGGATTTATAATGGGTTGATTCAGACATCTGTTACAGAGGCAATGACCTACTTGGCAGAGTTGTCACCCGAAGCTCGTATCAACTCCGGATTGTGTTGGCCGATCGCTGTGGTCGGTTCTTGTCTTGTGAAACCTGAGCAGCAGGAATGTCTCAGAACAAGACTCGTCGCAATGGCGACTCACTTTGGATTGGGAAATATGCAGAGAACTCTACTTCTACTCGAAGTGATGTGGCAAGCTCCGCCATCCGAGGCCGGCCCTTGGAACATCTGTCGAACGATGCAACAGAATCAAATATGGATTTCATTCGCCTGAGCTCTCGATCAATGAACATTATTTCACATATATTGGTTCTCTCTATCTATGGCCCTGCCAGATTCTTCGGGGCCTGTGTGGCCGGTCCCTCAGGCGTGACATATGCTTTTGTCAAACCACCATCGACGACGAAATCGGTCGCATTGACGAAACTACTCTCATCACTGGCCAGGAATATAACAGCATGTGCTTGTTCAATCGCCTCACCAAATCGACCACTGGGGAAATGAACTTCGCGACGGAAGCGCTTCTCTTTGTCGTCTCCGAGCCAATCTTGGAGGAGAGGTGTATTAAGAGGCGCAGGACAGAGCGAGTTGAATCGGAATCCTGGAGGCCATTCATTAGCTTCATATCAAAGAATTGGGTTGGTAGCTGGAAATCTCACCTTCACGCGCATGAACGATACCAAGTTCCCTCGTCATGGCCAAAACAGCCCCCTTACTCGCCGTATACGCCAACTGAGGCGTCGCAGCGCCAACCAGAGCAACCATACTCGCCGTATTAATAACACTACCCTTCTTCTTCCCATGCTTTCGGAAACCCAAAACAGCATGTTTAGATCCAAACCACACACCCTTAACATTGATATTCATCGTTCGATCCCAAATATCCTCAGGACACTCATCTGACCCACCATCCTTGGGATGCATGATACCAGCATTATTGAACATGACATCGATTCCACCCCACGAATCAAGGTATGCGACCGCTGCCTCGATTTGAGATTCGTCGGAGACGTCAACGGCTTTTGTTTCGACCTTGCCGGTGCGAGATGAGGGAGGGATTATGGTGTTCACTTTGTTTAATGCGCTGGTGAGGCCTGAGTCGCTGATATCTGTCATGAGGACTGAGGCTCCTTCGCGGAGCATCAGGATTGTGGTTTCGAGACCGATGCCTCTATTAGTATGTTAGCGACTGCGACATGACTGAGTTGCGATGCTCGGACTTGAATGAGCAATTGGAAGAAGACCTTACCCAGCAGCACCGGTGACGATGGCATTCTTTCCTTGAAGTCGTCCGACCATTATGTTTGTATTATAGTAAAGATTAGATTGAATGTACGAGGTCAGAGAGATGAAAAGAAATTGCTGAGAGTGTAGTTTTGTATTTATTTCGACATATTATCGAATTTATTTTATATCTATCAGCTCCAGCCGTACCTTCTTCCACCCCACCATAGCAAGAAAGCTCGAACAAAAAAAAATGGAATGCATCCTGCGAGGCGCGCTGGACTCGCAGATCCCGCTGATAGCAGCTCCTTAGTCCCCAGAGCGCTGACTTCCTCCATCGCGCTCCTCCAATAGCTACCAGTAGACCCTGGTAGTACCGATAACCACTTAGAAAATGAACCAAGGTATAGAGTATCTCGCCCGACGGCGCTGTAGTGGATCAACGCGGGGTAACAAAGCATAGAATACGAGTTCAGACAGTTTGGATATGCAAATGAAAATGGTTCACGTGGACTATGCGTTGGTCTTCTTTTCCTTTCTTTTTTTACCGCGCTTCGAGGGGCACAGAAAGTGGGAGCGCGGTCCGGGACCGCGCTGTGGGTCTATGACGGGCACGCGGTGGGATGTGCGTGGATGCCAAGAGGAGCAGCAGCAGTGCCTTTGGAAAGGATACTCGAGGATCAGGGATAGGGTGAATTATGCAGTTCGTTTTGTTTTACAGAGGAAATGTAGAGAAGGATATACAGGTCAGAGTTGGATGTAGAGTAGTTCGTGGACATTGATTCATTCTATTGCATTCATTATGTACAGGGTTGGTTGGAATAGACTAGCTTATAGTATACCTGATTGCCAGGTTAGGCGTCAAATCTAGGCACTCTTAATGTGGTAGCTCTTCAACTTCGTAAATCCGTCATATGCGCGAGGTCCGAGTGTGCATCCCAGACCAGAGCTCTTCCATCCGGTCCATGCCAGGTCCTAAAGAATTAATTAGCTTGAAGTTACACTTGCTTGAATTGAGTATACTTACGGGAGCTGGGTAATCGCAACGGTTGAGGAAAACAGTACCAGCCTCAATCTGATCAATCACCTTCTCACCCTCAGAGAGATCCTTGGTCCAAACGCTAGAAGTCAGACCATAGTCACTATCGTTGATCAAAGCGATAGCTTCCTCATCGCTGGAGACCTTCATGATGGGCATGACGGGACCGAAGGTTTCTTCCTTCATAGTGATCATCTTGTGGTTGACGTTGGTCAAGACGATAGGAGCAATGTAGTTTCCGTTCAGGGCGGTATTAGCCAGAGCGAAGGTGGCGTTTTCGGGAGTCGAGTCGACAGCGCCCTTGCTGAGAGCGTCGTCGATGTGAGATTGGATCTTGACCTTGGCTGGAGCTGAGATAACGGGACCGGTGGTTGTGGTCTCATCTTGGGGATCGCCGAGCTTGTAGCTATTTTATGTGATCAGTAAGGGTACTAACGGGGGATTCACGAAGACGGAGAGCAACTTACTTCTTCAACTCGTCCTGCACAGCTTGAACGAACGCATCGTAGACCTTCTCGTGCACATAAACACGCTCAACAGAGCAGCAGCTCTGACCAGAGTTGAACACAGCGCCGTCAACAAGGTTCTCGGCAACATTTTTGATATCGACGTCCGGACGAACGTAAGCGGCATCATTGCCACCGAGCTCAAGGTTGACGGGCTTGACCTGGCGGGCCGTGGCCTCACGCAGTCTGATACCACCAGCAGTAGATCCAGTGAAGGAGACAGATTGAATGGCAGGGAGCTTAGCAACTTGGTCAAGAACATCGAGGCTTCCAATGTGCACGACCTGCAGGACATCCTTGGGCAAACCGGCCTCGGTGAAGATCTCGAGCATTCTGTTACCGAACAGAGGGGTCTGGGGCGACGGGCGGAGGATGACGCTGTTACCGGCGAGGAGGGCAGGGACTAAGGCATTGACGGTAGTGAGGTATGGGTACTATGAACCGAAAATCGTTAGTTGACTGTCCTTCGTTCAATCGTATCGCAGTAGTTTTGACTTGTATCACTCACGTTCCAAGCACCGATAATGAGCACAGGTCCAAGAGGAACCCGTTTGACCATACGTCTGAAACCCTCCTGAGGTTGACCGGGCAGATCAGACAGACTCTCCTCGGCAATATCCATCATATGTTCAGCACGAAGACGCATGGTCTTAATCTCCCCGGCGCAATACCGAATGGGGCGACCCATTTGAGCTGTGAGCTCCTTCGCAAGGTCATCGATGCGAGTGTCGACGATATCGAGAGCGCGCTTGACAATCTCTTTTCTCTGTTTTAAGGTGGTGTTTCTGTAAGACTCGAAGGCTTTCTTGGAAGCTCCGGCGACTTGGGTGGCTTGTTCGAGAGAAGTGCCTGGCTGGTCGAAGATGACCTCATGGGTGGCGGGGGAGATAGTTCTGATTTGGTTTGACATGGTGAAGATTGGTCACAGAGGACCTTGGAATGAGGATATATGGCGGACGAAAGGGAAGGAGTGTCAAAGGAAGTGTCAAAAATAAAAGTCCAGGGCTGATTGAGGAGGGGCGATGGAATTTATAGCGCGGAGGAGTGCTTGGGGGATCCGCTTGGTCGATTCAGTCAATCGCGCTCTTTTTTGGAGGGGAAGGAGACACGTGATTGGTTGATATCAGTTAGTCATACATCGAGATAAAACAGTACAATAATACATTATTATTATTATATTTATACTAGAATGGTGATTAGAGCAGTATTAGAGTGGAGTTGTGTATATCACAATTATCAAATTGGAGAACAGGGGTGGATGGGAGGAGAAGTTGCTGAAGGCATCAGATCCCCGCTATGTACGAACTATGTACTAACTATAATAATTGATATATTAGCAGGCTTTGAAGATATTCATTTATTCATTGCTATTATTTCCAGCTGAAATCACTTATTACACGACTCAATAATAAATTTAACAATCTCTTTTTCCAGATTGGTCCCATCAGTCGGCTTTCCTGCCCTTGACTTCCCATCCTCATATAGTTCATCATTGAAGATCCCAGTACTATGTCTCACATCAAGAACACAAGACATAATGAATTCAGTGAATTCAGGATGAGCCTGGACACTCCAGATACGTCCAGGCATATAAAGTCCCTGAACTGCACAACGGGGACTGTATCCCAAGTTGACACAGCCTTCTGGTACTTCATGCACGACGTCGCGATGCATTTGTTGCAGATACTAAAAAGTGTCAGATTTATCTCAGCTGGGGATATTCAATTTATGGCTTTTTGGTGACATACCAAGTTATCCTTGCCGAAAAGATCCTTTCCAGCATCTGTCAGTGTAATCTCTTCTACAGAGATTTCCCAACCGCCATCGCCTCTGCCGACACGAGCGCCCAGCGCGCGTGCTAGAATTTGATGGCCGAAGCAGATACCGACAACAGGCTTCTTATGATGCTGGACGATACCCCTGACATATTCAGTCAGGCTCACGATCCACGTATCATCAGCGAAAGAATCATGTTCTGCTGAAAATTAGCAATTGCAACTCTAGTAGATATCACTGGTAAATATGCTGCTTGCTACTTACTGCTTCCACTCAGAAGAAACGCATCACAATCATTAGGATTCGGATAGACCGGATTCCCTACAACATCCCACTTGCTAATCTTAAGATCGACAGTGGAGTTTGCTGCAACTAATCCCCTCTTCAACAACGCTTCAAAGATAACTCCATAGTTGCCGACATTTTCCACAACCGCGGGAACTGGCGTGTCGCATTCAAGAATTGCAACGTGTAATGTGCGTGCCATTTCGGATGATGGGTTTTCGGATAGTACTTGGGAGGGTTGTCACCGTTTGGATAAGTTGGCCATACCTTTATGAGGGTTTAGCGCAGTCAAACCCTCATTCTTCCATTAAACCAAGTGAGCGCGCTAAGACCCACTGCGCGGTCCGAGGAGGAATTCCCCGTCGCGATGGTTTCCGACGGACACAACAGCTTTGGCCAATCAGTGGCTCTTCCGCGGGCCTCACAGATAAATTGTGTTGGTGTGGAATGCTACGATACCTAGGAGCCAGAAGTGTAATTGAGATAAGAATTATATAGATTGGCCTATGAAGCTGAATACTATTCCCAGGTCTTTCGTGCTCTTTAATTTCACAGGCATTCCTATGATAAGATGAACTGATTGGACCCCCGTACGAACACAATCATTGTGAGCTCGAAGCGTTATCTGAAATAAGCTATTCACTAAAACAGTACTGGGGCTCTGTCCGCATAGTCTGGGGTATTCAAACCTGAGATTTATACTGTCCAAGGCGTGTCTTATCCACTTGAGCTGATGCTGGTCAACCTTGATAACCCACGATCGGACCCACCAAAACAGAGCTTATGTTTTTGATGCGGGGACAATCGTCTCGAGAGATTCAGCGCTCCCAGCGTAGAGGGGCTCTAAAACCAGTGTAATTATCTGTCAATCATCAAGGTAAAAAAAGTCATGACCAGATCGTGGGATTCTGCCGTTCAAGACCACAATATTAATTGATCCAATCGGTCGAAGAGACCTAATTAAAGGCAGCGACCTACAACAGAATCTAGACACGTCAATATGATCGGCTCGGCTTGCGGGGTACCAAATTATGTTAACTCTTTCATGTATACAGCAAAATTAATGCACCTTTCCAAGCAGTCAAACTACAATTGTGCATATTCCAAGAGATAAGCTTGGCTTCATATAATCCAACCCCATGCTGACGCCCCTGGAAGATACAGCTGAGCGCCCAGAAAGGTAAGGTGGTTTGGGGCCAAAATGATTTCCACCAACAGCATAACACGCCCTTCCTTTGATCAATTGATGGCGTGAGTCACCCATTCCTTCGACATTCACAGTTGGTTCTTATAATAACTTCCCCGCCTATCCCCTCCATTCAGTCATAATCGCAACACAAGCATACCTGAAAATCATACACCATCAAAATGGGAGCTATTCGACCCGCATTAATAGATTTCAAAGTCTTACCAGCAACAGAAGACGATTGTTTGGAGCTCGCACAAGTCCAATCCATCGCATTCGACAATGCGAAAAAGGAAATCCCCGGAGCAAACATTTTCGTCACAATGTTCGGTCCATCAAGTGAAGAAGGCAATGAATTCCGGCGACACGGACTTGTGGAAAAAATGAAGAATGACCCGACCGTCAGAATTTGGAAAGCTGTTATCCAGGACAGCGATGAGGGAAAAGACAAGATAATAGGCTGGTCTCTTTGGCATTTTTTCACAGAGCCGAAGAGCGTGGATCTTTTGAAGAAGGATATTCCTTGGCCGAGTACGACGAATGCTGAGGCTGCGAATGAGTTCATTGGGGATGCGGCTGTTGTTAGGAAACGACATATGGATGATAAGAGATTCGGATGTATGATTTGAATCATTGGTTCTGGGGCATATTTAATCATTGCTGATATTTGACAGGGCTACAATCTCTTGCTACCCACCCAGAATACTGTGGGAAGGGCGTTGGATCAGCGCTGCTAAGACAAGGATTTGCGTTTGCCAAGGAGTTGGAATTGATGGACTTTTGGGTCGATGCAGCGCCAGATGGATATGAGCTTTATAAGAAATTTGGGTTTAAGGATATCGAAACTGTCCCGATGGCTGTGTCTAAGTATGGTGGAGTTGGTACTGCTTATATTATAGGAATGAGGAGAACGGATTGAACGGGAAAGGCAGTTTTTGTTGAGACTTTTGTGAGGGAGTATGGAAAAAGGCGAAATTGGATCACTGCATGAAATGAAGGCTAGAATTCTCATATCCGGTCATCTTCACCACTTGCGACGGAAAATATTACAAGAGAGACAGATTAAAGACAGAAACAAGACTAATTGAATTGCATTCTTTCATTTGTTGACAATTCTCACGAAATCTATGATTGGCGTCCTGGAGACATACAGCCATCTTATCTCAGTGTCCTTTTTCATTTCTCAGCAGATATAAGCAGGAAATAAGGTCGATTTCTTTCATCCGCCCATTCAGGATGTTCCGCAACATCCTCCTTCGAAGGAACCCAATCCTTCAATCCACATAACTTAAACCCGGACTCAAGCAACAGAGTGACATAAGTTTCAACAGTTCGATGATACTTCTTCACACCAGAAACACCAAGCCAACTCGTATACCGCCATCCTTCCTCGGCATAAGAATTGAGCGGCCAAACCTTCTTCTCTTCACCCCCTTCTTCAACTTGAACAGAAGTCCAATCTGGAGCTGGACTGATCGGAGCAGAGCAAATAGGATGCTCCACCGAAAAAACCAATCTCCCACCATGTTTCAACCCAATCCAAATTTGACGATAAAGTCGAGCAAGGTCTTCAATATAATGAAATGTCAAAGAACTATAGATAAGGTCGTAGATTCCTCTCTCTGATCTTGCTGATAACGTGAGTTTTTCTAGATCCCCTACTTCGTATTGGATTAGGAATGGTGTTCCTTTTTTGAAATCTTCGAATTCCTCCGCTCGAAAGATCATTTTCTCGGAGATATCGATCGCTCGAATTAAGTCGGCGCCATTATCGCGAGCCCATTTGGAGAACCAGCCGTATCCGCAGCCTAGATCGAGAACCCAATTTCCGTCAACCCTTTCCTCATCGATGGTTGGATCTTGAGCGCTGTTTTGTAGAATCATTTGTCTGAGGACTGGCCATTCCGGGGCGGAAGACAATCCACCCTGTGAGCGGGGAAGTGTGCTGTAGGCAGAGAAGAAGTCGGCATTTTCGTAGATGTTTTGCGCTTCGGATGACATTTTGGGGCGAGGCGACGAAGAAAAAAAAAATGAAGGATTGGGCTGTAAGTGTGAAGGAGGTTGAGATTGAGTGAAGAAAATGCAGTTAAGAGATCGCGGAGGTTACCGACTTCCGATTTCCGTATCTGGTCCCCGACATAAAACTTTGGACAATTGATGAAGCGGATTTCATTGGAGAATGATGATAAGCATTTTTGCGGATATTAGAACTTAATCTGATATGGAGCTTGAGCTAGTTGGACTAGCATTTACTAGGAGTCCCTGAATAGGTACCAGCGATTACTAGCTATACACACCAATTGATGGTAGTACCCAGAAGTGGATTCGATACCGATCAAAGTAGAATATTCACTGTGAAATTCGTAGTATAGACTTCATCTCTCAAATATCGACATCAAATTGAGTATTACCAAGTTCATCGCCTGGAAGGAAGAAACCGATCAATTATCCCCAATATGCAAATCGAAATATGACAAACTTCCACTTTTCCAAACCAATACATGGAATAATCATGAAATCAATCATGCATGTCCATTTCCATTTCCATCTCCATCGCCGTTCTCAGCCTCTCCATCCTCAACATACGCCTTGTGATCACCATTTTCCGCCTTCTGATTCGCCGTAGATTTAGTCTCAGTAGCAGCCCCTTCATCATCATCCATATGCTCCGTAATATCTGTCGCCGTACGATGGGATTCCTCTTCGCCCTCTTCCTCTCCCTCTTCCTCTTTCAAATCCTTTCCCTTATTCCTCAAAGGCAAAGACTTCTCCGCCTCACTCTTCCCTTCAACCCCCGACTCATCCCCTACCTGCGAAGACTTCGAACTCAAAGCTTTCCTCGCTCGACCATGCGCCCGACGAATCAATTTGTTATGGTAATCCTCTTGTTCAAGCTCCGTATCTTCATTCAGAATCCGACGAGCCGCATCTCGACCAACGATCGGAAGACGATCAATACCATGCGGATTATTCGGAGCAAGTTTTGGATCCAAAAGTCCGACTTGGACGAGAACACTTGCTTGATCCCAATAAACGTGTTCCGAGTAAAGACGACCACCTCGTAGACTGACGATACTCACTAACATTATTTCGACTTGTTTGTTAGTTGCCGATACACCGGGAAGCATCCAGGGAACTTCAGTGGTGTGTTGGAATGAAATGTAGAGTTCGTCGACTACGCGGTCGGATCCTGAGGTTCGGGATACGAGTCGGATGTGCATTGATGGTGGGAGTTTTCCTAGGAAGTAGCGGCTGTAGAAACGGCGTAGTGCTTGTTGGCCGATGCCTCCGCTTAAAGTTGAGGCGTATGTCACGGATGGGACTTTGTGTTGGACGTATCCTTCCATTGTTTTGGTTAGGTTTGATCGGAAATATTTTGCTAAATATCCATTCAAATTAGTATTGGGCCGCATTTTTGGTAGTCCACACTATAACTATGGATAGAACATACCCTCTTGATGGTCATCCCAACGTCTTTCAAGATCTGTATGTCGAGAAAATCCCTTTCGAAGAGATTGCACAGTACGAGTCCAGGCAAGATCTGCAGCCAAATTGTTGTACTCTTGCATATCGTGTTCTGCGAATCCAGGCTCTGCATATTCGTAGGTGAATGCTGGATAAGCAAGTTGCATACGCTCACCAGTGCCCAGACCAGGTTGGATCGGTCTCGTCTTGCGACGTCTTTTCCCTTGTAATCCCAACGCCTGTGGCTGTGTCATGACATCGATAGATTTACCTGCTAGATGAACTAAAACAGGTAGTGAGAGTGCGAATGTCGTTCGAGTATCGGGGATGACGGTAGGGTAATATGCGATTAAACCACAGAGTCTGCTACAGTTGTTCGATTTGCTGTAGTAGTCGAGGCAATAGCTGGCTGCTTCTCCGTATGCTATAAAACCCCCCTGGTTAGCTCAATCAGCACAAAAGGCTGAAAATAAATGCATACCGATGACTGCATAGTTCTCTCCAACACCAAGTCCCTCCTTTACACTTCTTAATTGACTCTCATACTCCTTTCCCCCACCATTCAGAGCCAAGTAAACGACATCAAACCCTTCATCCTGCCAATCTTGAATAGTTTGGTTATCGAATTCGTTTGTCTCGGAGGTAATGCAAACGCGTGCATTATTGTTTCCATTATTATAAAGTAGCCCGCTGCTTAAACCGGGTGCGCTGATGGATACAGTCGCCATGTTTGTAGAATGCGACCGGTGAAAATGTCGATGGAATGCAGTTTTCGCGGGTAGAGATAGGACAAAAAACAACTATTCAGATGCAAGAACAATATTAAACGTGTTTGAAAAATATCTGATCGAAATGTGAGCTTCGTCGCATGACAGCTAACGGGCCTACGTCATCGGCGCTGTCAGGTTGAATCTGATGTCATTTGTGTCATCTTCCATGGAAAAAGATCAGGGAAAATAGATTAATTGGCCATTTACAGTAAGGATTGGTCGGGACAGGGGTCATCCACTACAGAATTGTCCGTGGGTTGACAGTTTCAGTGTTTTAGACTGGATGACTAGAACATTTCTAGTTTAATATAGGTAATGGATATGACTTTGGACTAGTGCAGTTGTTGTTCAACTGATCGCTAAGATTTGCGATGCCGATCGTTCGATAACATTCATCAATTCGCCCGCCCTGGGCAACATCAAAACTACACCCTGACGCCGGTACGCCAATAGCTAGCTGATTTTCCGTGATAAAAATAGTAGTTTCTTCTTCCAGTGGCATACAAGAAAAATGTCGCTAAAGTATGTTCCCAAAACTGGACAGGGATTAACAAATTATAGCCCCTGGGTTCATTTCGCGAAACTGATTGAAGCAATTCGAGTCATAGTAGACAGCAACAATGAGCCGAAAAATCGGCTTTCATAAAAAGATAGAAAGGGCTCAAAGCGAGCGGTCTATTCGTGTGGTAGTTCAAAATCCGTCGATGTTTAGCCCCATCCGAAGATCAAAATGCTTCTGATCGAGACGACCGTAGATTCTCCTCGCGTTCTCTGTGTCGTCGTTGAATACGCTCCATGTCATCCAAATTCAAAAGCTCGCCCTCGTTCAAGCGGAAACTAGCAGCCTGGATCATCATCGGGGCCCAGAAATCTGCCACTTTCGCCTCGTCACGTCCATTCGAATATTCTCTGCCCGACCCGGAGGAGGAAGTGGCATTTTCGGTTTCGTGAGAGTACCACCATACAGGATTAATGACCTCGTAGACACGCTCCAAAATAGCGGTTACTGGAGCAGTTATGATCCAAAGTTGCGTTAGAACACAAAACCACCAGACGAACCGGTTTTTTCGAAGTCGATTGACCCAGTGCGGAGAGTAGACTGTAACGAAGTTCCAGTGGATATGACAATCGATGTCGACTTTGCTGTCACGGCCATGATTTGACATCATAGAGTCGGAATAGGATATCAGTTCACGGCGAAGGGTTTTCAAGTCGAGGCCCTTTATCTGTCGCGATATTGTGAATGACTTCGCTCCCCCAGTTTGATGGCAGAATCGCTCACACCATCCCATGAGACCTGGATTGCCATTATTCTCCCTAGACTCTCCCTCCTCTTCTCTCAAAAGACTTCCATTTACCGACTCCCCATGCCCACTCTCCAAATCTCGGGACCGTTCGTACGTTTTTCGACTAACATATCGATTCCATTCCACAGAAGGTGCGCAATCACCACGATACACTTCTTGCCCATCTCCATCGCAAACGATCTGTGGTTCATACCATCCGTCTTCTTCATTCGTTGGTCGTAATACCGTGTCAGTCACGTCCAGTTTAAAATGAAACTTCTTTTCCCAGCTGTCACCTGCCCGTTGAGATCCTTTGACATGAACATGTACCCTCGGCGGCAGTGTCATTTGATGAGAGACGAAACGAAAGAGGGCTTCAGGGTCTTGATTGAGTGAACGATTAAATGTTGATAGCCCGGTTTGTTTGTCAACTTCCCCGCTGCCCAGGTAGAGTCTTCTGGAATCCTTCCAGCCATCGGGGATCTCGTAGTCTGCCGCTGGTGGATGTGTACCTCCGGCCACCTTCTTGTAGGGTGGAGGTTTGTCACCAGAGCCGATCGCTTCGAGTGGGATATCCGAATCGAGTGGTGTATCCATCTTCATCGCTGGGTTAGTTGATCGATGATTCACAACTTGCGACTTGCAACTACTCGTCGCGCTGGATTCTGGATTTGAATATCTTGCTTACCAGTTCAACGTTAGAAGAGCGTGTCACACCGTAAGCTGCACCGCCCCGCGGACCCTGGTTCGGGCGCAAGGCATATTCCATATTTGGCCCCAATTTCAAAAGAAAATGGAAAAGCAGAAAATTAATGACCATAGAAAATCATAATTCACATCTGGAAATCCAACTATCGCCGTCGGTGCTTGCCTTAAGCAGCCCATGTCAATAATAAGTAGCACCTTCCACTGGGGTAATGTACCCCAGTAGCGGAAATCTACATAAAAGGCGGGTGCTATGGGGCGTTGGCAATCGCCATGGCGCCCGTTTTTTACGTAGAATTCCGCCGCATAAAAGAACTCTCCATGTAAACAAAAACATTCTCCTGTTTATTTTTTTATCTCCTAATGCTTTATTGTAAGATGATCAGTCTTTGATTGTACGTATCCAATTCCTCAAATTCTGAATCTGAATGTAATAGATTTGGGTCCATCCCATCCAAATACGGACTAGTGCAACACCCCGTTGTTACCATATCTCTGACTTTCACCCATCTTCTTCCTTTTCTTTTTCTTCCTCAGACTCAAATTCATTATTCTTTTGCACTTGAACCTTTCAATTGGCATCAATTACACTGAACATGGAGACTGATTGCTTGCACAAAGTCCAGGGTACAATGTGGTGCCCATTCCCGGTCTGCGTTCGGTTGGGACGTCAACAAGACGAAACTTGAAGGGATTATGACAATCCATGTCCGGGAGCATGTTGCAAGCCAGCGAGAAAAGCGTTTTACATCGACTGATCGTTTTCAAAGCCACCGAACATGACGAATATGAAAATGTCAATGGCAAACCAGATATACGTGGACAAGATTTGATCTTTTCGAAATTGCAAGACGCTGGTATCCACATAACCTTTAAAAGGAACCAAGATCGCACAGTCTTCGTGCTGGATAATGAAGTTCAAGTTTTCGGAAAAAAACTCTACAACGTGACAGGTCGTTGGATCGAATGGGAGAGATGTTCCATTCAATGGCAGAGAGACGGCGACCCAGACCACACATTCACATCATAAGGTCTAGACAATGCAAACGACACCTGGCTGCCGCAGAAGGTTTTTCGTGAGCTTAACACAACAAGGGTCTGTACAGGAAGGTTATAGGGGGCCGTGGAGTTTACCAGAAAAACGAATGGAGGGCGGCTCGCATCGACCTCGCGAAAACCGGTTATGGGAAAGGAAAGTTCATCGACAAGGTCAAATGCAAATTGGAATGTCAGGCCGAGGAAGTTTCTCAGCCAAATATTCCTCTGTTGACATGGGGTATGTTAGCACTGAAACGAATATCCTAGATGATCACTAATATGAAATTCCTGAACAGCAAAAACTACACGCATAAGAGATATCGTTTCTCAATTGGATATCGATATCCAGCAAGGTTCCATTCTCCCAGCGACTTGTTGCTCAAGTTGAACGACTTAAGTCACCCTTCAGTGTGGAATGATACGCTCTGTTGCAAAAAGCGATGTTGGTGCGTGTCGACTGATCGCAGAGCAACTCACAGGCCTCGGAGTGACGCCAGAGGGCGTTCGGTCAATTCTCCGCCAATGGGTTCTAGACCACGAGGAAGTGCTCAAGTTGAAAATTCATGAGTAGCGTAGTCGAACAGGAACAAGTATGTCGGCCTTTTCTTTCCTTGCAAATGCCGAAACATCTTGATGCAGAATTACTAACCCGTTAATAGCATGCATCTTTACACATTTTCCCACCTGATGGTCCTGTGAAAAGACCTGGCATCGGCACCTACCAATGGCACGGAAGACCCCAATCCTCTTCCCCCCCCCTTTCCAACGAGCTTTTCACTAAGTTCCGTCGTTGCTGACCTCTCGGGGTTTGCCTCTACTCGTGAGGCAATCAGTTTGTGTTCTTTTTTTTTCTCTTTTCGATCTCTCTCCTCGTTTTGGGACTGTCCCCCAAGACCGCGTCTATTCCTTCGCTACTGCCAGATAAGGTCTGGAAGGTAGTACCCAACCCACATCCACCCCTGCTGGGAGCAAATATATTGGTAACGACGAATAATTACCCACCCGAGCGCACCCAATTTTTCACAAACAAGGATCGGAATGGCCCATAAGCATTCAATGCTTATCACAGGACTCACTCGACAACTGATCCATTGTGGGAACCCTTCATGCGTTTGCCGCAGATTCGAATGCCAATGTCGAGGGAGAGAGAGATTCAAGTCTCAGCATTGAGTGAGCGATGGACCAAATGCAAATTGGAATGTAAGGCTGAAGTTTCTCAGCCGAATATTCCTCTGTTCCTATTTACCCCAGATCCGCGTGGAATATCCAGCATGGTGACACCAGCCTGCCAAGGTGCCAAGGGGGAAAAATGAAACAAAATAAAAGAGAAAAAAGAGATGTTTCAAAGACGGATTTTGCTTTCTGGCCATTTCCATCCTGCAAAACATGATTCGCGGGGCTCAGCTGATTCCATGAATCAATTCCTTCATTTCTGCGAGTACATATATGAAGTGACGTTTACTTTCAACGGCAAAGGAGGATTTACCACGCTGCACATGGGGCATACAGATTTGCCATTCTATGCGGTTTGCTGTTGGTTTCCTTTGAGTTTTTCTTTCTTGTGCACGGTGCATTAGTTGCACGAGCGCCAAATGCCACACTTTCACATCGTAAGAACTAATTTTATAATTGGCGGGATAGGGTTGGATAAATCCTTCTACTATATCCCAGCTCATTGAGAAATAGATTTTTGGTCTCTAGACTACTTTTCTCTCCCTCATTCTCCGCAATGTTATCAAACTGCAACGAAATTGAACCTTGAGCGCAAATATGGCTGACAATCACGCAGCGACCACTGCGCAACAGACTCAGGGACCATTCAAACATGGGGTCACCACCAGTACCAAACGAGAGATGATTTAAATGTAAATCGGAATAGAAGGCTGGAGAAGTTCCTCAGTCTTATATTCCATTCTGTCCCCGTTCGAAAGCTGGCTAAGGGCAGGTAATCAAACATTGTACAATGTGTCCTGTGGCTTCTAATTGGACCGATCGGGTCCAGATATCCTGTTGCACTGATGTTATACGAATGAGGGACACTTTCGTTGCGCGTATTGGGACCGAGGTGAAGCTACCGATGATAACGGGTCCCATCTTTACAGCCTAGCTGCCCAGCTGACCGTCCAACATGAAGAATTACGAACAAGTCACCAGTGCCGAGCAGAGGGAAAAAATGCGAAGGAAACCGAGGATGAGGATATTTCAATCGAGGGGATGAAAAGGAAACTTTGCTTTTCATCATGAGGTTGATGAACTTGAAGTTCATCGACTTTGTATTCCATTCTGTTCCCGTGCGCAAGTTAGTAAAATGCAGTCGAGTGCAAAGCATATTCTATATTTGGTCTCGACTTCGAATGAAATGGAAAAAAAATTAATTATAATTAATCCTCAGCAAATACATCCTACAGTCAGAAACTTACCTGGTTACTGCTTTTCCTACCGAGAGCGTGAGCACCGACGCCCGTCAGCGCTTGCCCTAAGTACTACCCCCCAGCACCTTCCACTAGAATATTCAACGACCCATAGCACCTGCCTTCACGTAGATTTGGCTGCCCAAAAATGTAAACAAAAACTTCGATCTGTTCATTTTTCCTCTTCAATCCTCCGAGAATAGTTGCAAAAACAGCAATCTCTGCCAGAGTGCATCGTCGGCATATATTTGCAGGCAGAGAGTCGGCTGTTGGAAGAAAGGCCTCATCTCAAGCTGTGATTCGTATGTTGGGATAGAAACGATTATCCTGGAAAGCTACATAAGTAATGCACTGACACATTTTGCTAGGAAGGCCACCCAAGGTTGGGCAAGTTTGATAAACACGGTCTGGCAAGCATCGCAAGAGGAGAGACGCCGACTTCTCGATTGGGCAATGAACGAGGACCTGAAAGTCCAAAATCGCAACCGTCAAAAGCGACGATCTAGGTCGGGCTGCTATGCTTCCAATTCAAGGCTTGCAAGTATGGGATTGCTGACCTACTCATAGATCCCCGCTCATACCAAGTTCTGAATCGTCACCCACTGATAGTCTAGCATTTCTGAACATCCCGCGATGTGGCGTTGATATGATATATCAATGGCAATTGATGAACTGTGCTTCCTCGCATTTCTTCCTGAATTCCGCATTCATCACAAACGAATTTCGGTGCGCAGGTTGACAAAGATTCCAAGATAATGTTTTGCCTGATTTTCCCGGAGGCTTGAAATTGGGGGGATCGGAATCTCTGGAGTCGCAAGAAAATACCTTCCAGGATCAATTGACTCGCCGAGCTGTCGCCGGATTCCAACTGGCCTGGAGTAAGCAGGATGTCAGATTCTGTGCAAATGAAAATAAATCCCCAGAGAGCCTCAATCCCTATCATCAGACACCCCTGTGGACATCTATCTTCTTTGCAAGAAGTCTCGCGGTACCAGATGTCCTCCTGTATCTGGACATCTTCGTCTTGCGCGACGTATTCGCATACGAGGAAGGTCATCTTCTCTGCTAGTCGACATCTTGCATGAACGCGAAAATAAAATTTTGTGATACTCCACCAGCCCGTCAAGATATTCACACTCAGGATGACAATATCCTATTCGTGTCGTGTCTCATCCGACATATCCTGTATTTTGCGAATGAGAACGGCAGGAGTGATGTTATCGAGTATAGAGACACAAAGAATTGTCTCGCCCCAACCACACCCGTTGGGAAGTGCCAGATCATTGCAGTTGATGACGGTGGTCCATGGAAAAGAGAACCGATCAAAAGACACAGGGATACGTCGCCCCCGAATCGCTCAACTCCCGATTTTCTCATGAAGGGCTTGTGCTTTTGCTGCAACAGAGGAGGAGTCTACGGAGGAAGAAAAGGAAGGGAGTAAGGGGAATGCGGAGCTAGAGGGCTCATCTAATTCAATGAGCGAGGACTCATTTGGTTTAGACGGACAACTTCAGAATGCGGCCCATCAGCAGATAGAAAGCCCCACCAGTCCGCCAGCATCAGAGACTAGCAGAAACTCATCGGAGCCAAATATTAGTGAAGAACATAGTCAACACGCAGGGGAAGAACCTCCAACTTAAGGTGCAACAGAAGACGTCCCACCCAGCAACATCAACCCCCAACAACCCCAGCACACCTCCGCCGTCTAAGTCGGCGTGAGTTGGATCTTCAACTTGCATCTGTGACCCATCCTATCAGAGGGAAAACAATTGCCCAGACGATGCATACCCGGAAATAGTTTCTACACGCAAGTGCCTGAGTCATCAGGCCCGGATCTAAGGACAAACCTTCATAAAGCATTACCGCTTCAACATCGGAAGTGGTAATTCGTCGTAAAATGGCGGAAGGCCCGTAGATTATCGGAGATGGGGCTGAATCTGCATATAAACAAGTCCAGCCCTATCGTGACTTCCCGTTTTTTCGTCAATTCAATCCATTGAGTATGGATATTACTGACTGTTCTGTTCCGCAAAACCTGCAAGGAAATAACTTCATCATGCCCGAGCAAAGCTGGACTACATTCAGCCGAGTCAGTGCACATTCAATGTGCTTCTCTGCTGGCTCTGACTCTTCGCCAAGTACCACTTTCCTGGATTCGAATGCAAGTGTGGACATCGATACATTCTTGAAGAATTGACATCGCGCTGGCGGGCCCCGTCTATGCTCACTGCCGGCATATGAGCATGCCTTGAGCCGCAGCGAATACTATTTTGAGACATTTAGCGATGTTGATCCGTACAAGACCGAAGCTATACCGATTCCAACAATTCTAGTTGTCTTTCGGCATCGAGGATCTCGTGAAATGACTTCGAATTGGCGCCTGGCCGCCAGGAGAATACACTCTGCGTTTGGAGCCCGTATACCTGGACTGTCTGTTGAGCTTATTGATGAAAAGCTCTTACTAGCCCCTAAATATCATCCGGTGACTACCAACCATCCTATTATCCCAAAATGGGGGCGCATCTGTCATGGAATGTTAAGACATTTAGATATCGGAAACTGGCCCGGTATTACGTGTTGGCAGTATGGTGCTGAGACAGACGAGTCTCAAAATCCGACCACCTTAATCGTCAACCTAACGGATGAAGCGGTTGGATCGTTTCTGACAGCTGCAAGAAGGATTATGGGGGTCCTAGTCTTCTTATCTTTCGATAATGTCGACATTCTGCTCATGAAAAATGAGCGGACCCAAGGATACTGAGGGTGGGTTTAATGGCAACCATCTAAGCAGAGACACGTGCTCACAATATGTCTGAAACAGGTAATCACCCGCCAATATGCAAGTATTAAAACCCAAATTGCAAATGAACGAGAACGACGGCCAACGCGAAAACTACATACTATCTATCAACATGTGATTCGACGTGTTTCTTTGAAAACTATTCAGCATACAGAAGAAACCTACGATACATTTCTCCCTGCAGGAGAAAATAAACCTCACATTCCGCCTAATTGTACCTGAAATTCGAAGAATACCTCAGGATATCCCTGTATCCACGTTACTATTGAACGGATGGATAGCAAGATGCCACTGACTCTGAGTGATTTTCACCCACATTGGCATCTCTATCGCCTTGGAGATGCGCCAGCGATGGATGATATTTTTTTAGTGCAGAACCCTGAAAGGGTTCGAGCTCGTGGCCGCCCATCAGGTCGGCGGAACAACATACAATATCAGCCATCTCAATCTACACCAACACAGCAACCTCAGTCATTCCCGGATCCATTAATAGGCCTAAAACCGTTTGACCGTTCAACCCAACGTGAGCCTTTAGGATTTGAGACTGCATTACATAGTAGTTCTACCCGTGGCCGTGGCTATGGCATAACTAAAAAAAGTTCGACGTTCAGCAAAAGCTAAAGAGCAGATGGTCACAGAGTCTGAACATAGTGATAGTAGTCTAGATGCGGCTGCTATTGTTGATTCAGATGATAATCAGTACGGAAACTAGTACAGAAATAAACAAAATTGCGATCAATAAGAGAGAAAGAATCTATAACTGCCATTCGAATAGTAGTGATAACCATTTGGATAGTGGTGATAGATTTTTCTAAGGTGTGTAAATACCAAGTCTTAGCATTGTTACTCTGTTTAGGAGAGAGGGTAGAAATAGCCAGAGGGGTGTATAGGAATGGCCAGAAGGGTGTATAGGAATGGCCAGAAGAGAGGGTAGAATTAGCCAAGGGGGGGGTAGGAGAAGCATTGCTCTATTTCGGCTGAAAGGTCTCTGGGCTACTGTTTTACATTGTTCTATAAATATGAAGTGAACGAATCGTTTACAACAACCCTGGTTAGTTCGAGCTATTCAAATGGCTGTTGGTTATAAAGCAGATAATAATCCAAAAAAAAAAAAAAAAAAAAAAAAAAAAAAAAAAAAAAAAAAAAAAAAAAAAAAAAAAAAAAAAAAAAAAAAAAAAACTAAACAAGTAATACTGAGATTCAGGTGGTGCAAAGCTATATGATAGCTTGCATTGGGTGAACCACCCGAAATACTTGGAGTCTCAGTATTGCCCGTTCTTGAACGCAGAGTTTCCCTACCATTGTGCATTCAATCGAATGCAGTCGCAATCCGCACATCCTCAGCGCCTGTCACCCTTTTGATATCCTCGAATATCTCGTGCATTGGAGTGAAAGCTGTATAAGACTTATTCTCCATTGTGCCAGTGATCATGCCAACAACATCATGACTCTGATTAAAAATGAAACTTCCATGGTCGCCTTGTCTCGAAAATCGTTTGTTTTCAGACAGTCCTATGGCAGTATGTTCATATGTGGGGACTGATTCCCATGCTCCGGCCGCTGTTCTACGGTGGGACATACAGAAGTCCTCAATGGGATCCAGTCTTCCCTCTGTCAAATGGGAAGATCGACCGGATTTATAGACCTTTCCAACTACACTAGAAGGGTTGCAAGGATATCCAAACATCAGCATCGGACGAAGAAGGGTTCCATACACATGTGGCTATTTACGGGTCAGTAACTGAGCATCAGCGAGGTTAGAACAAGAAAAAAGAATGCACACAGACCTGATTTTCTTCCAGGCTGGGGATCCGACTTGGGAGAACCTCTATCAACGCCCAATCGAGAAAACGACAATTCTTCGGTAATCCACTGTTGCTTTCGGTGGTATGCCCGTTCGCTGGAAGAGGTATAAATCTGTTGAGGCCGCTTCCTGCAAACACGTGCCCAAGTAAGAGATTACTTCCAAGGACATCCTTGAAAAAGTCTTGTTCTTCTGTTCTCGCTGTGGTCCATTCTCTGTGAAGCTCGTAGTTACGCAACTCCCATGGTGTCATGGGCACTCCCGATCGAACATTTTCACACAATCGTTCATCCTCTGGGTCATCGTCCATTTGAGTCTGCAGGTCCTTGATTTTAGATGCAACATCAGAAGAAGCGGGATGCTCAATTCGAAATAGATTGGCTGCTTCCTGGTCGTCGGGCTCCACGGGGTGATTTTGCCAGTATTCTAGGGCTGCCTTTTCACGGCTGACAGGTGGTGTTGGACTGGTAGAAGATGGTTCCAAGATGCAATGAAAACATGTCAGTCCATAACAACGCCACTCTAAATCCCCTGGAAGCTCAAGTTCGACCAATCCTCCGAGAGTTGCGGGTCCTGCTGTGCTACCTTTGACACCGATACTAACCCCTGGTAAGGCATATCGGTAACATGCATCTTTGCTCAAATCAGCATCACGTCCTGAGTACTGTGAGCTTGAACCATTCTTCATGAATAGAACGTCAACATCATGGATCTCAGAACGTGCCAAAATGCTCCTGATTCGCTGGGCTGTGATCACGAATGGACCACTTGCATTCTCCATGAGTTTGACAACCAATGTTACTGGATTCTCGTACCACTGGGTTTCGACTCCATATTGCCAGCAGGTGATACCGGACCAGGTTGTCATATCTGAGGACTCGATTATCTCATCACATATCTGACTCCATTTGGAAGCGATGGGATGAGAAGAAGGAACTGGGCAACACCTAGGATGCATGAGCAGCTTTTCGTCTATCAACTCTACCGATAGCCCCGGTAGCCAGGGTCGTAATTTGGAACAAATCATTTTAGCTGCCTGGCACCATTTGGAAGATAATTCTCGGGATCCCTTTTGATGACGGAAAACAACAAGAATTGTCGGGATTGCCGTGGGCTCACTTTTGTACTCGGAACGTCTCCCTCTGAAAGAAATCCGGTGAAGGCTATCGGTAATCTCTACATCCCGGAGAACTTGTTGAACCGTATCACCCATTATGAAACAAAATTCCGGGTTTTTATAAGCCGTACAAGAGTATTCGAGTCCTATAACCTCCTCGTAGGCTGGGAGTGAGCATAGCCGGGGACCTCCTGCGCGATAATAATCCGTGAGGAACCCATCACTGTCGATAGTGGCGTCTGAGCCAAACCGGGTAATGTTTGGAGAAGAAGAAGATGCTGGGGAGAAACACATTGAATGGGCGTTCACCTGACTAGAAAAAATAGTCCAGCTTTGTTCGGACATGGTGAAGTTATTTCGCGGTAATAAGGCAAGAAGAAACAGATAGAAACCTTTCATTGATAAGAAAGAAGAAGTCAGGATAGAGATGGACTTCTTTATAGCTGCACCTACAAGCCCGCTCCCCATTAGACTACTGGCCTTGCGTAAGTATTTACAGGTAGACTTTTATGACGAATTACCACTTCCTATTACTGAATTGGCAATGCGTTATAAAGTTCACCCTTAGATCCATGGAACCGCCTCGAATGGAATTTTCCAGCAATCCTTCTAGAGAGTATTTATCTGAGTAAACTATTTTTTTCCCTCTTTAAAAAGAAAAAAACAAAAAAACCTCTTTCTTGATAGAATGTCGAGGCAGCATAACTTGGTTTAATCACTTCGAAAGTTGAATTGCAGTCAGGTGATTGAACCTCCGGGAGGGGGAGGGGGGCTCCAGCAGCTAGAAGAAGCTTGGAAGTTTCCGAGGGTTTTTTTTAGCACCTCAAAGATTGCATAGTCTTTTCTTTTGTTGAAATATAAGATTCGATTCATTTATGGTGAAACGATTGCTTTTGTTGGAATTTTTTGAATTTTTAAAAATTATTTAAAAACTATTATCTGACATACGTATTTGAATAGTGTGAGTAAAAATAGTCAAAAGATGGATCTTCTAAAATTTACTTGTATTTTGTCTATTAAATGATTTCTGTTGAAAATTTTCAAGCAAAAAAATAAGCTGCCATTCTTTAATAAGTGATGAAAAAGGGGTCTATAGAACACAATCCGCGGAGACTTTGTTCCCGGGACTGTAGTTCTCCTGTGTTGCTGCTTGCATCTCCACTGCGTTGATTCTGATTTGCCATTTTGTACTAGAGCCTCCTTTATCGCTCGTCTGTTTACTCGGCATGGTTTCTGTTTCTTCTGTCTAATTTCTTGCTTGCGCAGCTTGAGCCCATCCAGTTTGACTTGTAAATAAGGAAAACACCATCACGTGGAGGGGGCAATGTGCAGCCAATAAGGGCAGCCCACATTGGCCCAGTCCGCCAATTCGGTCTCAGAGCACTGAGCCTGGGACTGGGGGAATCGAGCCGAGCCATAATGCAGACAACATGCATGAGCTGGGGCGTGAGGAATACTATTGCTTTTCATGACGGTGGTTTTACACCTAGACCTTGATCCAACGACGTAACATGAATCACGGAGATCTAATCTGATCCTAGCATGCGGCTTGTGCTAGATCACGCAAATTTTTGAATGAAACTCGAATGGAAAAGGGGTGGGTATGGGCCTTGAGCCTTGCAGAAAACCAGACTTGCAGGTCGCCATGCTAGTAAAGACCGAAGAAATTTATTATTGACCTGCTTACATTTTCATTCCTCCCTATAGGTTGGTTGTAAACGGATAAATACAGCCTATGAAAATATTCAACAAACAATGAGCTATTGATAGTCCGCAGCGACTTCTAGTTCATGAACTTGGGGTATTTCATTCTGAAATATTCGCTCATCTACGATTGCCAGGCCAGCGAGCGTTCAAGTAGTACTACACATGCCGATGTAGATGAGAATAAAGGGATGAACCAAGACAAAAACATACAGATAACTATCATGACAAGTTACTGACAAGAAATAGTCAAGATCAACTGATGAAACAACGATCGGCAACCCCGGACATCATTTCCCCGCTTCATCCAACCCCGGACACCTTCTCCACGTGGGGCTTCCCAACATCCAAGTTTAGATTTGAGCAGCTCGACCTTCTTATCTGGATGCCTAGGTTCAAACCGCTGTCAAAGCACTTTAAAATTCTTCGATTGGTCTATCTTAATCGGCTATATGCTTGCAGCAACTTGCATGGTGAGATCTCGGGTGTTAAGTGGTGAGGTCATGATGCATGAAATAAGAATGCTACAGCTGATTCAGTGTTTCTCCACAAAGATCGTACGATATCACCCGGTAGAGCATCCAAATCCTCGGTAGATAGCTATTGATACGGATGAATTTGTCCCAAAGTCCACGATTTGGTCCGTGTAGCAATGAACGACCGAGCACGAGATGTCTTTCGTATAAAATTTGTGGCTGAAGCCAAAGTCGCGCATGACTTCCCGCCTAGAGAATAAGGTATTCAGCTAGCAAGCTCATCCGAGGCTCCAGCCCCCTGTCTAGTACAAGGTAGGAAGCTACCTAATTTTCTACCCGTATTGTAAGGTTAGCTGGTAGCTAGAGCATATATCGCAAAGGCAAGTTTTGACCTGTCCTCACCTCGGAGGCATCCCAACTTGGGATTCAAACGATGGTGGCAAAATGAGACACTGAAAGAAAGACATACTTTCGAAATTGTGGGTCATTGTCTATCTTTGTGTACCCACCGTCAATAAGCATTGGCCCTTGCTATGTATCTGTACTCTCGTACAAGATATGCCATCCGGAATCGACATCAACAGGCGAAATCCGGAACAAAGAACAACCAACACATCAAAGGGAAAGCTATCAGAAGAAATAGAAAAAGTAAAGAAAAGCTATACCAAAATCAAATCCACCCCACTTCGAACAAAAACAGACCAAAAGGAATCCGCCGCTTCTAACCAGCTGTGTCACATTGCCAAGTACTACCAAGCCGCCAAGCAGCTTTCCCCCGCATCCAAACGCATCAGCATTCCCCAGATCATCACCCACCAGCCGCCACAGTGGTTCAAATCTTCCTACACGACTCGTTTAACTCGTCCCAGACCGCGAAGTGTGGGGTTCCCCTCCCCTCGAAAGTTTCGGTGGCCATATTCCGGCTCTCTTGTTATACACGGCAGTTGAAACGACCGAGGCATCTTTTCATCTCGTCGGCTATTATTGTTCGATGAATGGCAAAAGGGCTGGCGATTCAGGGCTGGGCAGGCTGGGCGATAATATACTGCACTTGGGACTGGTTGAGATTGTTTGGACGCGATAAGTTAACTGGCCTATAGCGCTTGAGTCCGAACTAGTGGCTCGTTTGATGTTTGGGAGTGAAACTCAATCAGGTATCTCGCCCGACTGGACTGGACTGGGACCTCCCAGTTCTATCCCGACCCCATGGGGTAATCCTGCAGGTCTAGTCTGCCTCCGCACGTCCCTGGTCTTTCTGGGATGGGGGCCATGAATGATAAAAAGCGGGATGGAATCCTTGTAAGACTTTGCTTTTTTTTTTCTACTTTCGCTAGGAGTGCTGTGCTACAACAATTTCAACTCTTCTTTACATTTGTCTTGCAAGAAAGATATCTATTATATTTCCAGAGTACCTTCGAAAATAATTCACAATGGGCTCCATGCCCGACGAGAAGGTCATGTACGATGATCGCATCGAGGATATCGCGCAGAAGACCTCCAGTAGCGAGGAAGAGGAGGAGTTCACCGCGGAGGAGCAGCGCAAGATCATCAGGCGGATTGATTTGCGACTGGTGACTATGACTGGATTGGCTTATTGTATTTCCTTGATGGATCGGACAAATCTGAGTGCTGCAGCTATTGCTGGGTGAGTAAAGCAGAGCAAAGAACCAATCTCGCTTGCTGTCGTCGTTTACTCATGCCTTCATAGACTGAAGACAGAGTTGCGCCTTGATATCGGCAATCGATATGTATGTCCCCTGCGCCCCACTCAAATCGGAGATAATGCTGATGTGTATCATTGAATAGTCCATTGTCGTTCTGATGTTTTTCGTTCCTTATGTTATTTTCCAACCACCAATGACCATTCTCATTCGCAAAATCGGACCGACCATATTCTTGGGGACAATTGTTATGAGCTGGGCGGTTATTATGATTGTATGCGCTCATCTGATCAAACTTGGCCAGCAAGACTGTTCATACTAACGACCTTAGGGTACTGGATTTGTCAAGAATTGGGGACAACTAGTCGGTTTGCGTGTTCTACTGGGTGTTTTGGAAGCAGGTTACTTCCCAGGTTGTGTTTACCTGCTTTCATGCTGGTATACTCGATGTGAGTCATGTTTCCCATTGCCTGCGCTTAAGGGCGATCGGCTGACCAAATATGATAGATGATGTGCAAAAGCGTTTCTCCATTTTCTACCTCATCGGCTGTGTGGCATCCGCGCTGTCCGGTATTTTGGCATTCGGCTTGATGCAGCTATCGGGCACTCACGGACTCGGTGGATGGCGATGGATCTTCATTTTGGAGGGCGTGGTATGTTACCAGTCTAATTGGATTCCACATTGGGATCTTCACTCATCGTCTTCGATGCTGACATATATAGATCACTGGCTTCATCGGCATGCTTTGCTTCGCTTTCCTCGTTGATTTCCCGGATCGTGCATCCAAATCGTGGAGATTCCTCAACAAGAAGGAGAGCGACTGGGTTGTCCGTCGTATCAATAATGACCGCAATGATGGTAACCTCGAAGCATTCTCCTTGAAGAAATTCCTCAAGCCAGGACTTGATCCTAAGATCTGGGGGTTCGCTCTGATTTTCTTGTACGTGCAACGCAGTCTACGTATCTTGTGCTTACAAGATGGCCACTCTTGCTAATGTTCGACAGCTGTCTGACCACCGTCACCTACGCCATCGCCTACTTCCTCCCAATTATCCTCATGGAAGGTATGAAATTCGACGTTGGCAAAGCGCAATGCCTTGTCGCTCCACCTTACGTCTTCGCCGGTATCGTCATGTATACCACAGCCTGGATCGGCGACAAGTACCGCGTACGTGGTGCCATTCTCATCGGAAATGCCCTCATCTGTATCATCGGGTTACCCATGATGGGATTTGCCAAGGGCGACGCGACGCGGTACGCGGGTGTCTTCTTCACGGTCGCCGGTGCCAATGCCAATATCCCAGCCTGCATGGCCTACCAAGCGAACAATGTACGTGGACAATGGACTCGTGCATTCAGTAGTGCGACTCTTGTTGGATTTGGTGGAATTGGTGGCATTGCTAGCAGTTTGGTTTTCCGTGACCAAGATGCGCCGGAGTATCGGCCGGGAATGTACGCCGCAATTGCGTGAGTTTCACCTATTCAAAATCATGTCCCAAAGTGACCTGAGCTATACTAATATGACCGATCTTGCAGATGCAACTGTATGATCATTGTGGTGGTTCTCTGTCTTAGTGTGTGGTTTTGGTTCTGCAACCGGCAAGCTGATAAGGGCAAACGCGAGATCGAGGGAGATGCCAATTTCCGGTATACCATTTAGGCTGGTGGTGAGCAGAGTATAATTATGATAGTTATGAGAATGATCAATTCAGTCAGAATGAACAATGAGACTCCAGTAAAATAGAGTAAAAATGAAGATGAAGAGTAAAGATGAATGGCTGTTGTCTGCTGTTGATTCTGTTATCAGCATATCACGTGCCACTATCGCGACTTTCTTCTTTTCCCTCGGAAAACCCTCCCCCGCCGTGATCCACCGCCAACTTCATTGGAACTCGACCCACTTGACCCTCGCAGTTCATTGCGATTGGTCCGATAGGAGCTTCATTGAACCGCGGTCCCACTGCTCTCGCCGTTATCGCAGTTTTCCGTCGTGTTGCCCGTCGGTCGGCGAGTGTAGGGTTCACGTTTCCTACGGCCCTGAATCACCGGGAAAAACGAGGCCGATGCGGATAATAAATATTATTTCTTGGTGATCCCGCTTTTGCTTCTTCTCATTCTCCCCTCTACCTCCTTCTTTCCCCAGTTTCTACCTCCATTGTGTCGTGTGTCGAGGTGTTTCTTCCCCTCCACCCTCTCTACGTCACTCCTTGGTAGCAGCAGCTCTTCATGGCGGCATCCTGGTTTGCCCTGCGTGGCGGCCGCCAGCTTGCTCTGCGTTCGCGTGTGCGAGCTGGTCCCTCACCTGTGGCCCTCCGTTCTGTCACACTTTCGCCTTTCAATGGCCGTCGTGCTGTTCACACCAAGCAAGATACTCCCGCTGCTCGCCGCGGAGTATACACTAGCTCTGTCAACGCCCATGGAGACCCTCACCCCCCAGATGTCTTCCAGCCCCTCGATACTTTTCCCCGCAGACACATTGGCCCCTCTCCAGATGCGGCCACAGAGATGCTGGCTGTCTTGGACCCGCCAGCTGCTTCCCTGGACGAGTTTGTCAAGCAGGTCGTCCCCGCGGACATCCTGTCTAAGAAGGACTTGAAGGTCTCGGAGCCCCACGCCGACATCAACCTTTACCGCTCCGCTATTCAGGGTGGTCTTGGTGAGACTGATATGCTGAAGCTGTTGGACACCTACCGCAAGAACATTGATGTCTCTGGAAACACCTACATTGGAACCGGCTACTACAACACCATTGTCCCTCCGGTTATCCTTCGCAACGTTCTGGAGAACCCGGCGTGGTATACCAGCTACACTCCCTACCAGCCCGAGATCAGCCAAGGTCGTCTTGAGTCCCTTCTGAACTTCCAGACCCTCTCCGCCGACCTGACTGGTCTGCCCTTTGCCAATGCCTCCGTTCTGGATGAGGCCACTGCCGCCGCCGAGGCCATGACCATGTCCTTCGCCACTATGCCCACCTCCAAGCAAAAGAAGGCCGAGAAGTCCTTCGTCGTTTCCCACCTGTGCCACCCCCAGACTATTGCCGTCATGCGCTCTCGTGCCGAGGGATTCGGAATCAACCTGGTTATCGGTGATGTTATGGCCGACAACTTCAAGCTCGTCAAGGAGCAGGGTGACCACCTGATTGGTGTTCTGGCTCAATACCCCGATACTGAGGGCGGTGTTTACGACTTCCAGTCTCTGAGCGACTCCATCCACGGCCAAGGCGGTACCTTCAGCGTTGCCACTGATCTGCTGGCTCTGACTGTTCTCAAGGCTCCCGGCGAGTTCGGTGCTGATATTGCTTTCGGTAACGCCCAGCGTCTGGGTGTCCCCATGGGCTTCGGTGGTCCCCACGCCGCCTTCTTTGCTTGCGCCGACAAGTACAAGCGTAAGGTCCCTGGTCGTGTCGTTGGTGTTTCCAAGGACCGCACTGGAAACCGTGCCCTGCGTCTGGCTCTTCAGACCCGTGAACAGCACATTCGTCGTGAGAAGGCCACGAGTAACATTTGCACTGCTCAGGCCCTGCTCGCCAACATGACTGCCATGTACGCTGTTTACCACGGTCCCGTTGGCCTGAAGTCAATTGCTCAACGCATTGTCTCCATGACTGCTCTCCTCCGCGAGAAGCTGGTTGGCCTTGGCTACAATGTTCCCGTTCGCTCCAACGTCGAGGGCGAGGCTGTCTTTGACACTCTTGCCATTGACCTCGAGAACGCCTTCGAGGCTGAGGATGTCATTGCCGCTGCCCGCGAGAAGAACATCTACCTCCGCCGCTTCGGTGACAACAAGGTCGGTGTTTCTCTGGATGAGACTGTTGGTCGCGACGAGGTGAAGTCTATCCTGGATGTCTTCGCTGCCCACAAGAAGGCCTCTCCCGTCGAGGTCGATGGCACCCTCTCTGTCACTCCTCTTCCCTCCAGCCTGGAGCGTACCTCTGCTTTCATGACCCACCCTGTCTTCAACACCCACCACTCCGAGACCGAGATGCTCCGCTACATCAAGCACCTCGAGTCCAAGGATTTGTCTCTCGCCCACTCCATGATTCCTCTGGGATCTTGCACCATGAAGCTCAACGCTACAACTGAGATGATCCCCGTCTCTTGGCCCGAGTTCTCCCAGATGCACCCCTTCATGCCTGCCGACAAGGCCAAGGGCTACATCCAGATGATCGATGATCTGGAGCAGCAATTGGCTGATATCACTGGCATGGCTGAGGTCACTGTCCAGCCCAACTCCGGTGCTCAGGGTGAGTTCGCCGGTCTGCGCGTCATCAAGAAGTTCCAGGAGGCCAGCGGTGATGGCAAGCGTAACGTCTGCCTGATCCCCGTCTCTGCTCACGGTACCAACCCTGCCTCTGCTGCCATGGCTGGTATGCGCGTCGTTACCATCAAGTGTGACACCAAGACCGGTAACCTGGATCTGGCCGATCTCAAGGCCAAGTGTGAGAAGCACAAGGACGAGCTTGCTGCCTTCATGATCACATACCCTAGCACCTTCGGTGTCTACGAGCCTGGTGCCAAGGAAGCTATCCGCCTGGTTCACGAGCACGGTGGTCAAGTCTACATGGACGGTGCCAACATGAACGCCCAGATCGGTCTCTGCTCCCCTGGCGAGATCGGCGCTGATGTCTGCCACTTGAACCTGCACAAGACCTTCTGTATCCCCCACGGTGGTGGTGGTCCTGGTGTCGGTCCCATCGGTGTTGCCGAGCACCTGCGACCATTCCTTCCTTCCCACCCCGCCAACGAGTACCTCCAGTCCAAGCGTGGCGACACCTCTTCTCCCCCCATCTCCGCCGCTCCCTGGGGTAGCGCTAGCATCCTGCCCATCACCTTCAACTACATCAACATGATGGGCGACCGCGGCCTGACCCACGCCACCAAGATCACCCTGCTCAACGCAAACTACATCCTCGCCCGTCTCAAGCCCCACTACCCCATCCTGTACACCAACGAGAACGGCCGCTGCGCTCACGAATTCATCCTCGATCTCCGCGGCTTCAAGGAGACCGCCGGTGTCGAAGCCATCGATGTCGCTAAGCGTCTGCAAGATTACGGTTTCCACGCTCCCACCATGTCCTGGCCCGTCTCGAACACTCTCATGATCGAGCCTACCGAGTCCGAGAACAAGGCTGAGCTGGACCGCTTCTGCGATGCCCTGATCTCCATTCGCCAGGAGATTGCTGATGTTGAGGCTGGCAAGCAACCGCGTGAGGGTAATGTTCTTAAGAACTCTCCTCACACTCAGCGTGATCTGCTCTCTACTGAGTGGAACCGTTCTTACACCCGTGAGACGGCCGCTTATCCCCAGCCCTGGCTGCTTGAGAAGAAGTTCTGGCCCAGTGTCACCCGTGTCGATGATGGTAAGCTCTCTTCACTTTCAACCCGTCTGTTTTCTTTCTGACCATATGCTAACTTCTCTTTCTAGCCTTCGGTGACCAGAACCTCTTCTGCACCTGCGGTCCGGTCGAGGACTCTGAATAGATAATGATACCCATGTTGTGTGATGCCCAGCCAGGGTGGTTTTGGCTTTGGCTTTCGTTTGCTTTGATTTGCATATTGTCTCTTGCGTGACTCCATGCCTAGACTAGACTCGTTAGATTGAGTACTAGAGCTAGAGTTGGTCTCCTTTTTCCTTTTTCCTTTTCGATGTATACATTCAACATTTTCCTCTTTTTACCCCCTTTTCATGATCATGACTTGTCCTTCAAAAGTGGAGACTATTTCAACATTTTTAAAATAGCTTTCTGACTCCGGTGGCTTGTTTGTCGAGTATTGTAAATAGATTTAATGGGTTTCTATGACTATTTCTTCGCTTCACTTTATTCTTTTTCATTCATTCTGTAACACTGTGTAACTGGGCTAGGTATATCATAAGGTCTGTTTACTTCATTCCTCACTCGCTTAGTCACTCTTCCTTCACTTCACTAATCATCCACTCAACACCTCATTCTCATCATTAATACACTGTTCAACCTAGTCGTCTACGAGACCATGAAAATGCAGGGAACTACGACTATAACTTCGTCCGGAAATGGATCGTTCTTCTTTCACTTTACGGAGACAAAGTTCGTCTTCAACTTGACGATTGCGAATATGCAAGTCCTTCTTGTATAATTCGTGATGCGTAAACATTAACCGGTGGAGTCTTTTTGGGGATTTCCGAGTTTCTGATTGGTTGATTTGTGGTCACCGTTGTTGGGCGAGGCTTAGGTGCGGTGTTTACATCTCTCACCTTCTTCCATCCATCTCCCTTTTATCACTGAGCACCTTTGATCATCTTTTCCGCTCCCGAGAGCTGCCGAGCAGCATATGGACGCCCTCAACCACTGGCCGCTATACGAATGCGAAACATGTACCAGGTGATTCGATTCGGAAGGCATTTGGTGCTGAGCGAGGCCGAGGCGTGGTGTTATGATTCCTGCACTAGCTTCATGAAGATCTTTCCTTTTGAAGGAAGAAAGCTCGCTTTGCCTAACTGGTGAGTTACTTCTACTTAGCTTGTCGTTAAGTCATATTGTGTTGATCCACATGAATCACGGCTGATGATTGTCTTTTCATTGTCTCATCACAGCTCTCTCTACGCCGATGCATGAGATCACCAGACCAACCACAGGGTAGTCCTATTGGGTTTTCACTCTTTTTCAAAGTCACATCACGCCACCTCAAATTCAACATCGTCACTAACATGAAGTCGGTATGGATCTTCTCGTGGTGTGCAAAATGGCAGCTAAATTCCACCCAGGCCCAAAAAGCGTAGATATTACCTGGTCGGGCACTTTCTCAACTTCCAGAAGTACCTTGTACGGATACACTTCATAGGTCCCCGGGGAGATGAACAAGCATCTCGGCCGATACTCAAGCATGATATTACTAGCCGTCCCATCAGCTTTTACATTGCTGATAATCGGAAAGGTCTTGGGCAAACCCAACCAAGAAATCTTTATTCAGGCCATTCCAGTCATCCTGGCCGAAGGACAAACACTCTTCAGGGGAAGAATAGGGAGGCAAAGAATTAGGAAAACCTGGGTGGAAATAGGACTCAACGGACTGATGAGAGGTGACGTCTGGAGGATCTATTCATTCCCAAGAAACAATACAGTCGGCGCACCAAAGGGAATCGCGAACGTGCCCAGCCGCGGCTGCGTCTCCCCTTCACCACAACCTCCGACAGGTTAAAATGCCACCGATTCGACTTCAAGATCGCCAAAACGGTGCATAACAAGAGGACAGCATCCTACTTTCCATCCAAACCATTCAAAATGAGCCCAACCTCAATATACGTCAAGAACGGAGGGCTGTCGAGGTGCCATGAACCACCATCCGCCATCGAATGGAAGGCATGCAATGCCGCATTGACATACGCGCCAACAACCATAAATTGAACGAATTGAAAGAGAACTCGCTGGAGAATTGGATATCATTTCTACTAGAAATGTAGAAATGTCTCTATTTCTACTAGGAATGGCAGGTTCGTGGTATGGAAGTTTTCTTATGCAAGTGCTGTTAAGCTTGAATGATCCCACCGTGGGATTGACCTGAGTGACATATATCTGTGCCGATGACTGGCACTACCAGCCACGGTCTGTGTTGTTGTACGATAAACCACCCGCCCCATTGTTTTCATGTCTTTGAAGGCAGACCCAAATATCAACCAAATAAGACCAAAAAACCACTCAGATAATAATATCACAATTTATTATTGTCCCATGACAGTCCAAAGCGGATGACTGAATCCACTCGCCCGCCTGAAAACCCCGTCTTTGCCCGCATTCCCTTATCAGCTCCACGATTACAATACAATACCAACACCCCGCCCAATCAATGCCACTATCCACGTAAGAAACGTAATAATACGTAACGATAGTCGGAAACTGCCGATCCCCGCCACGAACTCTGCCCTGCTGATCTCTCACCACTACCACCTTGAAATAATTTACTAGAAGCCTTCGATGCAAGGGCATTGCGGAGAAGAAGGTCGAATTCAGAAGGAATAACCTTGATAGCTCTACCTTCGTGCTACAACGGCTCTTGGCGTTGTCCTTTCTTGTGGATGCGTGTTATTATCTAGCGACCTTACCGCCACCTTCTTCAAGCTTTGACCCTTAGATTGCGGATATATCAGGTCGCATCCGCTTCTTAGAATATTTTTTGATCTGTTCGGCTTGCTGTTGACTAAACTTGGGATTAAAAGATACCTATTTCGCATAGATCGGGTTTGTTCTAGCTTGAATAGCTTGGACTCCTGGTATTGCATCTTGTTGCCATTGCGTACTCCGCGACGTTTCTTATCATCTTTACACTATTTATTTCCGTCTGAATAAAGACGAACATCCAATATGAGACGCGACTACGAGTTCACCGTCTACCGGGGCACATTCATACAGCTGGGACGGCTACCTGACTTAGACCAGACCTCATCACCAGCTAAGCCAGAGCTTCAACGCACTCAGGGTGTCCTCTGGGTTTCGGCGGAAAGTGGCCGAGTGAAAGGCTTCGATTGGAAGACTGTCGACGATGAAGCTTTCACTGGATTTATGAGTCGACATGGCTGGGTTGATGTTGATGGCAAGACGAACGGCAATCTTGGGGGCGCGACTAAAGTGAAGATTGTCGAAGCGCGTGAGGATAGGAATGAATTCTTCTTCCCTGGTTTTATTGGTGAGTATTCATGAAGAGGGGAATTTTCTTTATTAAATATGAGATATGATCATTCTTGCTGACAAGTGCAGATACACATATTCATGCACCTCAATACCCAAATGCAGGTCTCTTCGGCTCTTCAACTCTTCTAGACTGGTTAGAGACATACACATTCCCAGTCGAATCTGGATTCGGCACTCAGCCAACAGTCAAGGGCAAATCTCAACACCAACAACCAACTGATGCACCGGAATCAGCATTGTATAAATACGACCAAGTCGTTTCACGCACACTTTCTCACGGTACAACATGCGCATCATATTTTGCAACCATTCATGTCCCAGCGACAAATGCCCTGGCATCTATCTGCCAAACCCGTGGACAAAGAGCCTTCATTGGTAGAGTCTGTATGGATGAGCCGGACTTCTGCCCAGAGTATTATAGAGACCTTTCAGCCGAGGATTCTCTATCGGCGACAAAGGATACAATTCAATATATTCACTCGATTGATCCAAAGGGTGCCTTGGTGAAACCAATTGTTACACCTCGCTTCGCACCGACTTGTTCCCGACCTTCCCTCACTGCTCTGGGAAAGTTGGCTGCTAGTTATAACCCTCCACTTCATATCCAAACTCACATCGCGGAAAACAAGAACGAAGTCGCTCTTGTCAAGGATTTATTCCCTGAAGCCGAGAGCTATGCTGCGGTTTATGATCAGCATAATCTGCTCACGCCACGAACTATTCTCGCTCACGCAGTCCACCTGTCAAAGGATGAGCGAAGCCTTGTCAAAGCGCGCGATGCGAAGATCTCACACTGCCCAGCTTCCAATTCGGCTTTGGGTTCTGGAATCGCTCCTGTAAGAGATTATATCAACGATGGAATCATCGTTGGACTGGGTACGGATGTTAGCGGTGGATATAGCCCTTCTATCCTTGAAGCTGCCAGACAAGCCTGTCTCGCATCAAGACTGTTGGGCCACACAAAAGATTACGTGGACTGTCATGCTCACGAAATTCCCGATGACAAGTCTGGCGTCGGCAAAGAGAAGCTTTCTGTTGCTGAGAGCTTATATCTTGCCACGCGAGGCGGAGCTGCAGTCGTCAATATGGAAGATGATATTGGTGGATTTGAGATCGGAATGATTTGGGACGCGCAGTTGATTGAGCTTGGCTCAGTCCGGATGGCGGGTGCTTCTCCGCTTGGCTGTACTGCGAATATTAAAGGTGGACCTTCGACCAGTTTGATTAAGTCTGGTCCTGTTGGTAATGTGGATATATTTGGGACGGAGACTTGGGAGGAGAAGATTCAGAAGTGGGTTTGGAGTGGAGATGATAGGAATGTTAAGGCTGTTTGGGTTGGTGGGAGAATGGTGCATTGGCGCGGATAGATACCTATCTATTCTTATTTTGTCTTATTTATGATGTTGGTACGATTAAGTGCTCGACAGGGCGTTGAATTGATATATTCGGATATTTCGAGATTTGAGAGTCATCATTGCGCTATTTATCATTTCGTTAGTTTTGGATGCTGTGGTGGTGCTATCTATCGCAACTAGCATCGTTGGAAAATCGCTTTGCGCTTATATCTCACATTGGCATTTTTCCATCCTCAATATAGTTCTCACAATAACCTTTTTGTCACAGATTCCAGTTGTTTTCAGTCTGGTCTCCCGAAATGCTCGCCATCATCAGTCTTCTGCCTCGACCCACAGGGCGCGAGACCGCGGTGGCGACAGAAAGTACTAGGGCGTACTACGCCCTAGTTAAACATCTCCCAGAAATTGGTTGAAAAAATCACAAAACGCGCTTGGGGAAGAAATACCCCAATATTCTCCAATTCGGAACGATCTATAACTACATTTCTGGCAACCACATCATGCAAGGTGCTATAAACAATTGATCACATCGCTAACCAGACGGACTTGTTATCAACTCCCTGTCATGCACCCTACCGCATCCTCAATTACAGGGCTGCTCCCTCGAGTACACATAATTGGTCTCGGAAGCATCGGTACATTTGCTGCGCATTCCATTTCACAAATCCCCTCAGGCCCGACCGTCTCGCTCCTCCTTCATCGAAAGTCTCTTCTGCAAGAGTACACCTCAGCGGGAAGTCAAATACGATTTGAAGCCACAGATGGCGTGAAAACAGCCTCGAAAGGATACGAGATCGAGACCTTCTCCGAAGGCCAGTGGTATAACAGCCTATTGCCTTAACGAAAACACCTGGAAATTGAATAAAGAACCTATCAGAAATCTGGTCGTTTGCGTCAAGGCAATCCAAACAGTTTCGGCCATTCGCACCCTCGCCAACCGGTTGGACCAAAATTCCAATATTCTATTCCTTCAAAATGGCGCCGGGATGATTGAAGCCATCAACGATAAAGTCTTTCCAGATCCAAAATGCCGTCCGAACTATGTTATCGGCGTGATTTCGCATGGCGTGACACTCAACAAGTCCTTCGACATCACACATACTGGATTCTCTGCAACCTCAATAGGCGCCGTTCCTCGCGCGGTTGCTGGTAGTGAAGTGACGCATACAACAACACCAGATTCACAATCAAGGTATCTGCTCGACACACTGCCAAAATCGAACATACTCAATGCGACTGCATACTCCTACACTGACATCCTCCAAATCCAACTCGAAAAGCTCGCCGTAAACGCATTCTGCAACCCAATCTGCGCTCTCAACGACGCACGCAACGAATTCCTCTTCACGAAGCCCGGATTGAGAAAATCCATACTTCAAGAAATTTCTCAAGTCGTCTTATCTCTGCCTGAACTACAGGGGGTTGTCGGATTAGAGAAAAGGTTTTCTGCGGAGAGTTTGGAGAATACGGTTAATATGATTATTACGAAAACGGCGAAAACTACTTGCTCTATGGTTTGGGATTTGAGCTCGGGAAGGGAGACTGAGATTAATTTTATTAATGGGTCTTGGAGTCGGATGGGGAGGAAGGTTGGGGTTAAGACGCCGGTTAATGATCGGCTTGTTGAGGAGATTCTTCAAAGGTCGCCGAGTTCTTCAGGATATGTAAATTAGGGAATGCCAGTATTTGAATTTTTTTTCTTTGAATTATAGAATCGGGGCTAGCTTGAGGATACTATCCTGAAGGTCCGGCTGTTTGGGACAAAATGCAGAGCTCACAGCTGGATATGCTAGGTAGCATTAAACCGGGGACTTTTATATGTCGGAAACCCTCCAGATTTTATTACTTGAAAATATAAAAAAAAAATACATAAAAAAGGTAAAAGAGTGTTTTTTATTCAAGAGCACGAGAATATACTACCAAGAGCCTCGATTCGAGGTTCGCAGTTCTTTACTCGGGATTTGCCCGGGCTCAGCTGTGGTTCCCGCTCCGCCACGCCCTTCCGCGCCCTACAGGCTTGACCCACTAAAACTAAGGCGTAAACTATATTTACCCCAATTTGAGGGAATTGCTTCTATCTTGGCAAGTCGGATGAAAGTCAACTTGGGATTTGGAGGAGAAAATTGCAGGTCCGATGGTTTCACGATGATATCTTGAGGTAAGAACCAAGTAATAATCCCCCGCAGAGTAATCCATGTGGACACTATAAGCTGATATAGAAAATTCAAAACGTTTATTGAGAAGTAATTGAATCTATATAAATGGGCACGAGCTCTAAAAAATGAAGGAAAATGAACCTCATAGCTTCGTTCGCTTCGGTAAAGTGCCCATATGAGCCCTCCATTGATCATCAATGTTTGTGCGATCTTCGTGTGAAACAGACCCCCAGGCCCCCTCATAGGCAGCTCTGGCTGACTTCCAAGACGACAGTTCCGAGTCAATAAATTCTGCACTGGACTGAGCACTTTCTTTAACAAGCTCCATAGGAACTAAATGACCACAAGGAAGAACAACCTCCTTGACTCGGTCTTTCGAAACGCCGCCGCTCCCTCCAATTCCTGTACCGGTAGTATGCATCTTTTCCTGACGCGCAGTCGGAGAGGATAGATCTGAATGTTCGCCGAAGAGGTACAAGACTGGAGGCTTTATCTCTGGTAAGCGCCTGAAAATTTCTGAGGGCTCGGGGCGGTAGAATGGGAAGTTGTCGATATCATCGGGATGCATTTCGTCTTGTGGGGACCCGCGGGGAAGGCCGGATCTGTCGTCGATATATGAAGACCGGAGGAATGTGAATAACTCCTGTGATTTGGGTGTCGTCAGAGTTACAGCGGGTGGCTGGCCGTTTTCTTCACTGGTCCTGGGGTAGACCTTTGTCGGTAGATCACGAAGTCCGTACTCGATCCATTTTTCGAGGACCCGAGGATCCCAGGATTGATAGAATTTGCTGGAGTTGAACTTCTCCGCGGCTTCGGCACGGGAGGGCCAATGGTCGCGTCGATATGTTGATGGCAATGCATATTTTCGACTGGGGTTCTCTCGTTGGATAACGGGGTCGACTAAAATGAGCCCCTGGAACAAGGACGGGTGGAGTAGAGAGAGATGGGCCCTTTGGACAGTTAGAACTCCAGTTGGTAAGTGTATGTGAGTCGACTTACAACTGCATACCACCCATGCTATGACCGAGGCCAATGAGGGGCTGGGTGATCTGATCCTGAGAATGATTGATCATGAATAGTAGATCTCGCCCATGATCAAACCAGCTAGCTACGTAGAGAATCAGTGAAGAGCTCGGGAAAGACTGTCACCAAGTACCCACGATCATCTCCCAGAATATCTTCATTGAGAATACCACTTTTCCCCTGTTGAACCACGTCTGCAATCCAAATTCCCCTGATCCGCCGTTTTTGAGCACCCAGCCGTTTATGTATGTCGTCCCAAAGCGGTTCGTAGAGTTCCTAGCGCTTGTTTAGTCTCGAGCTCCAGATTGAGATGAGCATTGTAACTAACCTTTGGAAATCCATTCGCGTGCGCCCCTATAATGGTAACGTCTTCATCACTCGGAGAGGGATTATCATGCGGGATATACTGCTTGACAGCAAGTCGAAGCTCCCGTTCATGTCCAGTCTTAACAGCCCCTGGTCGATCTCGTATATTCTGAGCACGAATTTCGTGTTCAATGACCCGGAAAGAAGACATCCTTCGTAGATGAGCCAGCCGTGGTCGACCAAGTCTAGAGAAAAGCAAACTCGGAGTTTGGCGAAATCCGGATATCATGTTGGAAGGGGCGAGGTGAGGATGTTATGTCAACATAAGAAGTCGCAGAGCCGTGCCGAGGTTAATAAACAAGAGTCAAACATGACCTGAATAGTGTGCTTGCTCTATGCCGCGAAAGGCCGGGGTGTGGATTCACGGGGAAAAACAATAGATTCCGAGGATCCAGTATGATGATTACAGGATGAAGCCCACCCATTTCTCCAAATTGGGGATTGGGGAAGATGGGGGAGCACAATATACCTTGGCACCCTCAAACTCCGACGGTCTCGAAGTCACTCTTTCTTTACACGGTCGCTCATGAGATTACTGGGATGATTAAAAGCAAATAGGTCAAGTTGGACTTTTTAAACTGATATATCACAATGATCTAGATCTATTTTGGTGGAGTGAAATGACAAGCCCAGGTTTCCTTTTGATCTTTTTGCATCTCGAAAGCCATCCACTCACCCCTTTGGCGTGTTTTAATTCACTACTCCAGCACTAGGAAACATCGACCCAGAGATTCGCTATTTATGCTCTGCTGGCTGTCTAGTAATTGGAATGAGAACAATTGAAATCCCTTGACGAGGAACAATTGAAGGGAAAGTCTTGTGCCAGCAGCCGCGGTAATTCCAGCTCCAATAGCGCATATCAGACTTTTTGCAGTTAAAAAGCTGGTGGCTGAAGTCGTTCTTTGATTCTTCGTGTGTTCTACCAGAAGAGATTTTCCTGCTCTCCAAGGGCGATGATTGAGAATTGTCTCGAGAGAAGATTAAAAACAGGTCGCTGCATCGAAAGACCAAAAGGGAGTCACCGAACCACGTAGTTGCTCGAAATCGGGATATTCGCCGCAGATGCCAATAGCAACCTGACAGAATAACACAATATCGCCAGGTTTTCTTTTTGTCAATATTAGAAAGGTAGAATTTAGATGGCTGTGGGGAAATAGAGCAAAGTCACCATATGCAACCTTCAAGAGAAGAGGAATGTAGATTGTTTCAAGGTAACAGAAAATGGTCATCACATGAAGAATTTACCAGGGAATCAGTGAACGCCAGGTGACATGAGATCCGGATGTATATCGTAGATGCCGATCTTTTCCCTGGTGAGCTTATTCTTCGGTCGAATTTGACCAGTGTTTGATTCCAAGCAAAGTTCTTGCGATGGTAGTTATTGGAGGGAGCAAGTCAGGTTATCAAAGGCCGAAATAGTGAGTTGATTGTTGATCTCTTTTCACAGGCTTATACGCTTGATGTGAGACCAGAGGTCATTCGCCATTTCAGTCGTACTGTGTTCATCGCAGACAATGCCAGGGGATACTGAATTCCGAACTCATGCAGCAATCATTCCGCTGATATTAGTCAACTAAGTCATTGCCGAGATCGACCATCACGACGTCCTATCGGTAGATCTTGCTGCGGTAATCATTATCGATATGCAATCAGACTGCAAGCATATTGCGGAACGGACTCGAATTCACAAAAGCCTGATCTTATAGACCCCAGGAGTATCACTACCGGACGATCTCAGTGTCTGTGATACCAGATTTGGATTGATTTGTTCTCTTGCATGCGTGATGCGAGCCATCTCCAAGTTAGTGGGGCGAATTTCACTCGCTACTTCCCTACCCTTCGCAGAATTTCCTTTACGTCTGCGGAAATCAATACAGAACGAAACATTCTGATGTTAAATCCGGAAGCCCATCATCGGTTCGGGCAGTTTAGACTTCTCTTCGAAGAAGCCAACACACTGCGAAAATCTGACATACCTCAGATATTCTCAAGTTCGAGGTGGAAATATACCCTTAGACTCGTGGTGATGTACACTGGGGCTATGCTCGGAGTGATTGATATGACAGTTGAATAATCCTGTCTCCCCTCAGACCCGCAATCGGCCATTCAATTCGTGGCCGTTCGACTGGCAAACTGTCCGCCTTGGTCATGCAACAATCGCATGTGGCCTGGATCCAGAAAAGGTTCCGAAATCAAGCTTGAGATTTGCAAATCCCTGGGTATTGGCTGTCAAGGATGGCCTGAAAACCCTGGACTCAATCATGTTGCAATATCCTGAAATTTTGGGTGCGTATAAGTCCGTATGTGACCTAGAGCCCGGTAATCCTTATAAGGATTGTCGGTAGTACTAGGTTCATATCCAATTTTGCCAAATCAGTGAGTTTCGTTGACCTGAAAAGACCCTACAGCAAAGGGAATGATGTGTGCCGCCTCCATCGAGTATGCGGTCTTCCCGTCCTTTGGATGCGGGTGATCGGGACTCTACAAGCCACTGGCGAGACATCGGTATCCGTCACGCTCCAGACAATGAGGTCAGAGCTGCTGCTGTGGGCTAACATGGGCACAGCTCTCACCCTGCACAGAGTAGTGCATATTAGGGTCTCCTGGGCTCTGATGGGCCATATGGCTATGCGTCATCAGCAAAGGTGGTGGAGAAGAATCAAAGTGATTACTCACGTAATAGTTAGTTGGCCCATCAGCTTGAGGTCCTCATCATTGAAGATGGAGCCATTCTCAAAGCGCTCCTACTCCTCCAGGTTTTCGCCTGGCCACGAGGGCCTTCCATTTCGTTTCGGCTTGTCGTCATCCTTTTGAGGCGAAAGTCCTCAGGCCGAATTGGGTAGACATGGGCCACTAGATGGGTGCCCTTTCTGGCATGGTCCTTTGTCTTGAAGGACATGACTAAGTGCGGCTCGCTCCTTCAGTTTAGCGAGGGCTGCTTCCTTCACGCTTTGATCCATCGAGCTGGGCCATGTTATTGTGTCGGTCCATGTAACCTATTCGGTTATCACCGACAACAATAAGGCAGTGCATTGCCTGGATAAGGATCACACATGCCCTTATTTAATCGGTCAAAGGTCCCAAGTCGAGCGCGCCGCCTGGATGAGTTGCTGTTCTTTCAACAACTGAGGGCTCTTCACCTTGCGACGAGGCCACACTTGCAACGCGGACCTCGTTTTGTCCCAGCGTGCGGAAGATCTCTGAAAAAGTCTGCCTCTGCTCCTCATAATATGAAAGTACTATGATCGTTTTCGTGGGACAATCTGAGCACCGGTGAGCAAGTCATTGATGAATATCTCGATGAAACTCGAGTATTCAGGGTTGATCAGTGACTTGCTACCGATGCGTCGTATGACTCTGGTGCCAGGTATGGAAATGAAATATGAGTCCGCGGACTCGCATTGGTACTTCCTGGCAATTAAATTCCCTAGAAGCCGGATCTAGGATATGCCATTGCAGGACGGATCTTTCCCGAGCCTCCCTTCGTAGAACTGGTGACTGACGAAGTTGCACATTCCAGGTACCGTTCTTTGCTGCATGGTGAGGCGTATCCAAACAGGGAGATTTTGTCAGGCACCGGACACTCATTTTCGAATTCCGTGAAAACCGTTGGCGGGAGTTGTTCGACGTCGCCGGTCAGTGCGAGGCCCGACAATTTCCGGCAGTTGGGAGGCCTCTTCAAGCAGCAGGAAGGAAAGTCTGAGGTGGCCCAGCCTTGCTCCGCTTGCTGTTCTAGCGGTGCAGATGACTATTTCCCCCATGAAAGCATCAATATCCGCAGTTTTCCCGGTGACATTTCGAAACCAGCTTGGACCTTCTGCTGCGATACAGAGGAGTTCGGTTTCCGCTTCTCACTGCTGGGGCGCTCTGGATTGATTTCAGTCAGATCCAGGTAGAGCTGCCGCTGTGCAAGCTCCAACAACGGCCGGTTCTCCTGGACCGGGTAAGTGAGGAACCTCCACTTTGTTGGCCACGGTAAGTTACCTCGTTGAAACTCTAGAAAATATATCGAAAGAGCGAGAAGTTCGAGAACCAAACCGGCAGCTCGGAATGAAGAGGCAACTGGGTTTAGCAGTTGCTCTCTGACCTGAATCTTCGAGAAAGCTGGGAAGATCGCTCGAAATTCGTCAAAACGATGAGGGTTGGGCGTGTCAGAAGTATCATGCACTTCGTCAGAATTAGGTGCGCCGCCAGCCTCGAAGAGTTCTGTGAACAGGCGATATACTCCCGCCATTCCAGGACTGGCGACGCGTTTTGCGATTGCATCCAATGTTGTTCTATGCACATAACATCATGATTGAAATGTTCCGGAGATAGCAAAATCCGACAGTAAATGCGGATCTTGATGTTTTTCCCCGTGCCTGAGGGACCAGTGATCAGTCGATTGGGGGATTACAGGCAGTCAGAGCATCATTTATCGCTTTCAGCTGCTGAGGATTCCGAGGTTTGGCCAATGAGGAGACAAACCTATCGAAATCCTTTTTGGTGATCTGATCAACGGCACGAAACTTATGGGAATGGTTGTTTCGGGCTAACAACACACTTGGTGCTGCATGTTTAAGCCAATTGTCTGGCCTTATTCACAACCTTGAATTGCCCCACAGATTATTATGCACATGCTCTTGCATACTACCTGGGCACGTCAAGGACACACTGAGCGGTTAGAGGCACTAAATCCGCTGCTGCAAAGTTATTCCCTACTGCAACAACCTTGCCGAATGCCACTGCACGGGCGCGAGGGTAAATTTCGAGGAAACTCATCCTGGGGAGAAACCTGGGAATTGAGGTATTCTCATCTAAATCAATCTAATGGTTCCAATTGGTAGCTTTGGGTATCAGGTGGAGTGTACCAGAAGGCTTCGAATTCTTTCCAGGCATCGAGGAGACTGGAATGCGGCAATTTCCATATCTGTCGGCCGAGGAGGTTTGTGAGATATATCACCGGAGAGCCACCCCCGCCGTGATACTGAAAGACAACACTCACGGCCCGGATGTCCTGCGCATCCGCGACGACTAGCCCAATCCAGGGATGCGATCACTGTAAGTCTCATTGTGACCGTCCCATATCTTGTATGGTGCGCGACCATCATCTCCCGTTCTTGGTCTCCTTCGTAACTCACGTCTGCCACCCAGTAAGATTCAGATCCCCCATTCTCATAACCGTACATGGCGCGATCGATCTCTAACTGCCAACAACCATCGGTTCCTGGTACCTCTGCGACAAACAAGCTGTCATAGACATTCATAATCTCGGCGGTAATGTTGGCGGATCTTTCCGTAGTAGCTGAGAGAAACATATCCATAGCCTGTCCAATGTATTCCGACCCGTTCAGGTTCAGTAAGTTGCTTTGAATAATGTTTCGAATTCGCGGATTCGCGGATTAGACAACGGAACTTCACGCGAGCTCATGTAGAATCCGATTAATTCTTCAGGGGCAGTTCCCGAACAAAATTGACTAGCGGACGGCGTAGATGGCCTGGAGTATGATGATCTTGAATGTCTTGAAAACTGTGATTGATAACGGAAAGGAGATTGCTCATCTTATGAAGTGCACTTGCGAAGGCTGCTCGAGATGCTTCCGAAGGTGGATAAGCAGAGGCAGGGATGGCAGAATCATTCATGAACGAACAACCTGACTTCATGCCTGGTTCACCGATTCCCTCCTACTCAAGTGTGGCCGATGTCGGGAATCTTGTCCATAATCTCAAAGCGTCTTGCCTCGGGGTCCCATCGGAAACCTTACAGTGGATATGGCGCGAAGGCCCCTCCATTTCATCCAGAAGCTGATGACATTCATGACCAGCCTCATGATTCCACTTCCTGGGAAGCCAAATGAACTCCACCTGCCCAACATTCACGATCGTGCTCCGGAGCATGTGCTTCAAAGCCTTTGGCCTTCCTTCATGAAATCTGCATTCGCCACTGCCCTTCCGTGATAGTTGTGCCAGTGATTGTCGATCCAATTGGGGACTGGCATACTTGGTAGGAAATCCCAGTTTTGTTGAACCATACCGCCCGAGTGTGGACTGTGAATCAGTCGGCCTCTGATGTTGTAATGAAACTCTGGATAAGGTTTCTCTGGGATTCGGAGAAGATGGCAATGGGGGTATAATCCCAATCAAGCCCGGTGCATCAGGGCTTTTGCAAATAGGCACAATTGTCTTGGTAAGCTTTTCTCGCAGCTGTTCCCTGGCATATGATTGTTTCTTCCTGCAGGAACCAATGATCCTGAATGGTGACAAGAGGAAGTTTCGAAGAAAAGGAAAAGATAGCGTTGGAGTCAGCACTCTTTGCTCTGGTCAATGTTGTGTTCATCCTGCCGGGCTTCCTCGAGGAAGCTTATCTTTCCACCATTCTTTCTGGTGATTTCTTAGCTTTTGTGGTTTCCTTGCTTCTGGGATTTCCGCCAACCCATTCAGTCTCTTGGCGACATATAAGTGAGAATGACTATCCATGATTGCTGTGCCTTTTGTTTGAGTCATCCAATCCTAGTATCTCAGATGAAATACCAGAGAAGATTCGAGTTGCAACTCCTCGACCAGTGCTGAAAACAAGTTTGGCATCCCGGGTAGAGTAGCTGGCCCCCAAGGAAGAAGATTTACTTCCTGACTGCCAATATCAGGCAGGGATACCCGCTGGACTGAAGGCAATCGATAAACGGAGGATCCAACGGTCGGAGATCAGCATGGTGGTGACTTGGACTTCGAAACGAAGGCACCTTTCTTCGACGGCGATCTGTTTCGCGGTTGTGCGTTGTGTGTCAAGTTTCCGGGTGTGCAGGGACCCCACGGTCTGTAACCTCCATATTTGGACACACAGAGTTGAAGTCTCCTCGTCCCTTGAGAGGAAAAGAAAGCAACCGGGACTGTCCTAGAAACGGCGGGTGAAGCGGCAAGAGCTGAAATTTGAAAGCTGGCCCGCGAAAAATCTCTGGAATGACTGGTAGTGATGTAGGGAGAGTGAGGTCTCGAACAGCTCTGGACATCCTTTTGAGTGTCGGCTTGGGACCTTTGTAGGTGGCATATCATGCAAGTAAAGAGGCAAAACCAGCCGATGCTCGACTCATGAAGATGTGAGGTTGAGTCAAAGGCGCGTGGCATACTGAAATAGGCTCTGTCAGTTGAATGCAGAAGGAGAATAGAAGGGGATATTAAAGAATGATTGGAGGTCAGGTGCAGGAAGGAAGTCCACTTCCTTTCTTCGTCATGATGATATTCGGGTTAGGTTAAGGAGTGCGTAAACAATTTGGGAAGTTGGATTAAGAAGAGTGAAGGTTGAATGTTGAAGGTTGATGAGTCACAAGTGAGTGAATAATGAAAAATGTAAACAAACTTCTGATGATGTCGTTGTTGTTGCTGTTGTTGGAAGGTTGGAAGGCATGACCTCATGAACGGCAGGTGCCATTAATACCGGTCATCCTTTCCGAATCGGAAAGGGCAAACGACTTCATAGTAATATCATAATCAATACACTCATGAATAGAACCATAAGAATGTGTCAGGTGTGTCATTACCCGGCAGAAATTACTACTTTACATGCTATACTACGCCATCTCGTAAACAGTATAGACACTGTTAAATTGATCGAATTTCAGCAGCTTGAGATGATTTTCTACCAACATGAACGATACATGAAGCCATTAGATCCTATTCAAGCCCATTAAATCCAAAGTATAGTCACCAATCTTGCCTGTGGGTTGTGAGGATGTTGATGGAAGCGTTGATGAACCACTTCACAGGGTTGGTTCGTCGGAACACGGGATGGGCCGATCAGTTAGCGTGGGGGTTGCTGACCTGGGATATTGCCGATTGGCTGCCGCAAGCCCAAGTGAGATTGTCCCGGATTGGGAAATGCAATCAGGGAGTTTATTGAAAAAAAAGACAAAAATCCTGTACGGCCTTCTCCATGAAGGACTTTCCGATTGGCCAGTGTGCAGGGTAGGGACTTTCACAGGATCGGAGGTTGCGAAAGAGGTGTTTGTTGGAAACAAATTCTGGGCTTGGGCTTGTCTTCTTAAAAGCTGATTCAGAAAGAAGGTTGAGCACCATCGAATGTTTGTGCGTGTTGCAACACTTCACAACTTCACCCCGAGACTGAGGTTTCCCCCATGTGTGCTGGGCCAGTGATGAGTGTAATCGGAGGGTCACAGTCAGCCAGAGCATCTTGAATCGTTGTCTCCTCATGCGTGTTTTAGCGAGAAAACAAGTTCAGCAGCATCTGGGTAACTTCAGTTGCTCAATTTATAATTCCATGTTTGAATCAAATTCCGATTCATACTGGGTGCTTTGTCGGGGCAACTAGGTGTAAGGCGAGGTTGTTGGTGCTGGATGACTCCATAGCCACTAGAGAAGGCCAATAAAGGCCCAGGCTGATCGCAGGGTGTTCTGCTAACCATGTTCTTGATGGCAGCGTCCGTATCCTTCTGGAAATCCGGGCAGCGCGACAACTGGGGCCGGTGCGATGGGAGCAGCAGGGATGGCACCAGCAACAGGGATGGCACCAGGAGCAGGGGCCGGATGTCCTAGCGCTTGAGGGATGCCTTGACTATCGGGACTCCATTATTTCTGTTTATATGAGGCTCAAATCCACACTTCCCGCGAAGAGTTTTCCAGGAACCTCACCGCTGATTACTGGAGGAGTAGGTGTCCCAAGAGTTTGCATCAAAACACTCTGCTTCAAACAAACCAAACCAAGACAGGCAGTTTTTGACAAAGACATAGAATGGACCAGTGGGATCTGAGAGGTTGCTAGAATGTGTAAGGAGTTCAGTTAGAACTGATGGTTCAGTCGAATGTTGCAGAGACTATTTATCTTCGGACTTGTCTGTTATTGACCCAACAGCCTCAGTACGTAGTACTGTCTTTCATTCGGGGATGTCAGCTGAGCAAACTCGTTTAGAGAGCAGATCTCATATTTTTTGTTGAGAACTTACACTGCAGGTGCTGACTCTGTGTCTGAGGATTGCCGGTCTCAGGAATTCCTTCCAGAATCTCAAGGCATGTTTCCCTAGGATGCCATTGACAGTCACTGGTCCGCTCCACCTCAAGTCCCAGTGCCGTGACAAGATCGATGATGCATATATACGTGCATCAAGCTCTGGAGTTATTGATCCCTGGCTGTTTCATATTGGACGAAGAAAGAAAAAGAAAGTTAATAGAATATAACATGTGGTAGATTGTGTTCTTGTATTGGACAGAGGTCTCGTGAGAGATGAGAGATGAGAGATGTGTACTGGCACCTGACTAAGCGAGGAGGTAGTACTACCTTCAGCAAAAGCAATCAACAAGAGTAAACAAAGAAAAAAGGGAATATCCAAGTGGCATTGGCAATCAATAACATCTCCCCACCCCCCAAAACAGGAAGGAGACCAGACTCCACCTCCTCGCCATGGCGATGGCCCTAATTACTAACTCTTTTCGGCCTAGACATCAAGGCCTGAGGCATCAAATCTGCTCATACTGGCCTCCTCCCGTTCGTTGTTCTGCCTCCTTTGTCTCCATATCTCTCAAACAAAAGGAAAGGGATTTTTTTTTATGGTTGCAATTGTTTGATGGTTGATAATAGTGCCGACTGATTTCTTTTCTCGCCGCTCCTGTCTAGATCAACGATTCAAAATTTTGGACAAATACTTCAACAAAATAACCTCACAAGATCCTTTCATTCTTAATGGGACTCTTGGCACGTAGTTTCTTTATATGCAACACCATCTTTCAATAGGAATAATGAGATAAACAAGTAGGTATCAATCATAGTTAATTGAACATGTCTTCACTTTGAATTATCGAAGCCACGAACATAGATGTGGACATGGATTTCTATAGGGAATAATTATATTTTCGATTGAAGAGTAACTATTTACAACACACCTCAGGGGCCGTGCCAGAGATGAACTGGGATCAGTTCTGCCGATAAATATAGAAGGGCCTTGAAACAGGAAGAAAGGATGAACCAGTGAGCGGAAGAATGAACGCAGGATGACTGACCACCAAGGGGCTCGGTTCTTTGATAATAGGCATTTGGCTGAGGTATACCAGGAAATCACTTTTGAGAACGACAGCCTCACGGGCCCCAATCCAGTGCAAACCGGCAATCAGCTATGCCCAGCCTCCCTCCTGCGGAGGAGTGTGCCGAGTGGTCAGTTCTACTGCATTTACTGCAACCAGCTGGGGAGGATCACAGTAAGGAGTTGGATTCCTCTTGGGGCTACTAGTTGTATTGGAGGTCAGCCTGAGTGGATGGGTGGCTATGCACAACCTGGACAATCTGCACCAGCTGGGTGAACGAGGAGACCGAGTTCTTTCATTTGAATTCCAGGTCCCCAAAGGAATCGTGACACGTTGGCGTCGGCGGAGTACCGAGCTATCTGGACGAGTAGCCATGGGTCGGAAAGCAAAAGGTTTGTAGCCTGAATCTCACGGCGTAGAGGGGCATCCTCGACGACAAACTGAGTCGGAACGGTTGGATGGATCATTGTATAGCCGCCCAGTGCCTGTAGGATCGCAGATAATCTTCCAGTCCCCTCACTGCCATAGCCAGGATCATATTCCGGTAATCCACCCCGGGTTGCATTTCAACCGCATTGAGCCAGAGAGCACTGACTATGTACTCGGGGCAACTCCCAATTCTTGATGTTTAGCCAATTCGTTCAGCCAATTAGATTTGGCGAGGTTCATCGAAATGATTTGGGTTAAGCTGATGCCGCCCGGTGCGCCCACCGCTGGGAGGTTCGGCGATGGTCCACCTTCGTATCCGGGAGTCACTCGGTCGTGAGAGTGACGAGTCCATTTGACAAGGACAACAACCTTGATCGAGCCCCGACCATGAGGAGATTCATATCATCAAACAGCCTAGATTTGGACTCGGTCCAACCGCATTCGATTACGACTGTTGGTAATTTCTGTCCATTGACTTGTAGGAAATAGTCGGGCTCTTTACAGGACCTAACATATGGACCCGAGCGAAACTGAAGAGCCACTTGGGAGGTTCAAGACAACCATGGGCATTTTCTTCAATCTTGGACGAATATCAATTCTTTGGATCAATCAAAACAGATCGGTTTCCACCCACTCGGCCATATTCATAATGGTCAACCAGTGCCACTCCACGCACGATGGAACTCACTCCATCTCACTGCCTGCGGTCTGGCTGAACGGGCTGCTGACGTCTCTGGGACAAGGTCCGTGTTGACGGACGATGAGTAAATCTCCATTCGCCGGCTGCTGTCGAGAGACGAGAGACTTCTGACGTTCAGGATAGTTTTGATCTTCCTGTTCAGCGTAGGGGGAGGTGCCCCTGGTGAAGAACCACCGCAGTGCTCGAAATCAATGTAAAAGCCCGCTTTGAAACTGTCGAGATTTCAGAAGGGAGAGACTTCTGGGCGCGATGATCCATTTGTAGTTTGTGCTCGATACTTGTGATGATTTTTAACCACACAGGCTCTAGTGTATCACAACTCTGGAAATCATGCAAGCCCTTTTCAATTGTCTTGACCTCGCCGGAGATGTGTAAGGAATTTCGGATCGCAGGATGCACCTGACGCAGGTGGGAGTCGCGCAGGTTCCAGTCTGCCTTTTGGACCGTGACTGGGACGAGGTTATTTTCTAGAATAGTATTCGAAGGTACTGTATATATCGCACTGCATATGAGACAATTCCAGGGCATTATTTGATCTGATAACAATTTACGGTGTTTGTCGCCTCAAAAATGACGTGGAACTTTTCAAACTCAGTATCGTCTGGGCGTTTATGGACATAATGTCGTTGTCGATATGTCTATGTACCGATTTATAGTGCTGGTGGCTTCAAATATAAACTCCCAGTTGAACTGCATATCACGCAAGACTGGAAAGTACCAGCGGACACTGTCCCAAATACCCAAGTGTCGGTGAACGGATTCACGGTCCTCTTGACGAAAACAATCAAGACCAAACGGGATTTTGTGCGCGGCTTCTAAGTCGCCTATCCATGCGTTTCCTGAATTGTGCGAGTACTCTGCGGTTAATCCGGGTGTCGTCATCTTCCGGATGAAAAGCGAATATCGTCATGACGGTTTCTGTCCAGGAACGATAGACGGCTTAGTTCCAGTCAGTTTCGAGATTCGTGTCTGCGGAAAAGGCAGACTGTTGCTGAGGGTAGAACAGATGGGGCCCCTTACGACAGCAGCTTGCCCAGGTCGCCAGAGGTGGTCGAATTTTCGGTAAGGGGTAGCCTGTCTGCTGCAGGCCCAGATTTACTTTTTCCACTTGAGAGAACACCATAGATTCTCCATTCGCAGGCTGTTGATGGGGAGAGTAGGAGACAACGTAGCAAAAGTGTTTCCGCACGGGAGCGGGAAGCCACTTGGATTGCACGAAGAAATCCTGGATTCGTGGTCACGAAGGACTATAACACCTTTCTCAAGGTCAAATCGGCCGGTGCCTCCTTCTATTCGAAAACTATGGACAACAAAAGATTCTCATAGGCGACTCCGCCTATAGTTGCATCCGCCATCTGTTCGTTCGAGAGCTTGCGGGATGAACCGTGGGTATTGCCGAGGTCCCTCCTCACTGGAAGCTGAAATAGAACCAACTTGTTGTAGTGAAATATGGCGACCAGGGGACAAGGCTCTGAGTATTGAACGGCTGTTTTCGAAAGATAAGGGGCAGTTCCCAACAGCAACGTTCCTTCAAAGGTTGCGTCATCTAGCCTCAGTTTGCTCCGTAGGTCCTCCATTGACGAAGCGAGTGCCGGCTCAAATTCATTCCGGAAGAGCGCGAATGGACACTTAAAGCCCATGATTGCCAGGATTTGCCTCGTACCTGGCAAATCCTTTTGGTACGCGATCTCCCAGATGACGTCCGGACGGTGCGACTTTTGATTCTCCGCGGTAGGTTGGTGATGTCTTCATGGTGTTCGGTTGTCAACAGCAGATGAGGATGCATCATCCATCTGGTTAGAGAGCAACAGCGAGAGACTGCTGACTTCCAGGAGATGTTCGACGTCGGTGCTTCCACCTGGTGCAAGTCCACCGAAATCTTTGAAATTCTGCAGTCGCTTTTCGATCGCATCCGCTTCTCCGGAAATATGCAAAAAGTTTCCGATGGCAGCGTGCACCTTTAGTAGTTGCGGGCTGGGGAGGTCCCAGTCTCCCTGTTGCATTCTGAAAGTGACGAGCCCGTCTGATGGTAGAAAATTCACCGCATATGGAGCGATCCTCTGAAATATCTTGATTCGATACTGATTGACTGTATTTGTCGCTTCACATATGATATTGAATCGTCCCATTTCGACGTGGAGTGGGGGTATGAGTGTCAGGATATTCTTCTCCGTGTTGATATGCTCTGAATTAAAGGGAATGTCGGGGACCCCGTGAGGAAAATAGCGGTTCATGATGTCCCAAATGCTGGAACGCCGGTGGGAAGATTGACGGTCCCCTTGCTGCAGATCTTCTTCCTGTAATGATCCGAGAGCGAATGGAAAAATATGGGCGGCTTCGAGATCACCTTGCAATGCATCGACTGGGCTAGGATGGGACCCGCTATATATGCCGGTAACAAGACATCTATACCCGTCTCTCCCCAAGCAATGTCTACGGAGCGTACTCTGAAGGCCTCCAAAATCGGGTCCAATGTTTAACGACGTCGGATTTTCCGTAGAATCCGTGATCTCGAGGGCAGAACGAGGTGACGGGGTCGATTCAACAGGCGTCCGCCCACCGTGGGCTCTCATGGGGATGACCAGTCCAGTCCGAATTCGGCGGGCCAACTGCCCAAGAGCGTTGTCATCTAGACATTTCTCTACATCTTCGACCAAATTCCGCTGGCCGTCTGAATGCAGAACGTCGAAAAAGGTCCGAAAAAAATGTTTCACTTTTTGATTTTCTAAATCGACTGGCGAACAGCCGTCCGATCGCTGAAACAGTTTCTACTTCGATGGTCAATACTATTCTATTAAGCAAAGAGGGTGTGAAACGACTCACATCCCGCAAAAGCCATGAGACTGAAGCAGCATCTCCTTCCATGTTGTCCATGTCTCCCGCGGCTCTTCACGTTGGAATTTCGGAACCTGGCCAAACAACCGGGTTGATTGAGACAATACCGTCCGAAATTGAGGAAACACGCTGAGACAACCGGATTCGCTTTGAGGCCAGAAGGAATAGCCACTGACCACAGAAGATGGACTAGGCTTGGGATGAAGAGATGTGGAAGAAGAACGGAATGGGGACAGGATTTCGGGAGGATTTTCTATTTCGCCACCCAACAACCAATGACCAATGTTGATGGGCAGTCACGATGGGATTACAGCTGCATTGGAAAGAGCATATCATTTACGGAAAGCGTGATGGAGAAGATGTGTTGCTGTCAGGCTTAGTTCATAGTTTGTACCATGGAATACCCCAGGGCCGACACTAATTTGCCCGCGGCGCTCGATCGTTACTTCCTCCACAGAAAATTTCCTGGATCACAATAAACCAAAAAGAAATAAAAACATAAACAAGTCCCCCCGATTCTTTCTGTTTTGTTTTTTCCTCCTCATCTCTGAATTCTCTGCATCGTAACGTTGTCTGTGGATCAAACAGGTCAAGCACACAGTTTGTCCATGTGCCGTCAATCAAAGACAGCAATCACAATTTTCGGAAAGGGAAAAAAATTTAAGGAACTCAGATATGAGTGTGAGTAGCTTCCTAACCATTCTTGAGTTCGATACTGATTTTCAACTTAGATACTACCTCACAAGCTGCATGGCTTCAAGCCATCAGGGACAACCGAAGATACAAAACGGTTTCTTCAGTGCTTCTCCAGTGTCCTCGATTCTGATGGTCAGAAAAACCTGGCCACAGACATAGAAGAATGTGCCGATGACGATGCACTTCGACGGCTCGCCAAATGTATTCGTAATGAATTTCTTATCCCAATCAAGGCGCAAGGCAGTAAAATGTCCATGGAGATAACTCATTCGCCACAAATTGGCTGGTGGGAGTCAATTGACAGCCAGCGAAGTGTGAATATTGAACAAATCGACCCTAGTCCACGACAGCAGCTTCGAACTCATTGTCTGGAGCGTGATGGGAATCGATGCCTGGCTACTGGTGCGTGGGATCCCGATCATCCGCATCCAAAGGGCGCTTTGGTTACATACAGGATGGAGGCAGCACATATAATTCCATTTGCTGCAGGGTCCTGTCAGGCCAACGATACCGCCGGAGGATGTCAAAACTCACTGATTTGGGAGAATTTCAATCGCTACTTCCCTGCCCTTCGCGGAATTTCTTTCACATCTGCGGAAATCGATACAGAACGAAATATTCTGATGTTAGATCCGGGAGTCCATCATGAGTTCGGACAGTTTAGACTTCTCTTCGAAGAAACCAACAGACCCAATGTCTACAAAATTAAGACGTTCGACAGAACCCCTTCAACGGTCACTCGAGATTTGCCGGAAGACCGACGCGTCACATTCAAGGTCCATGGCGGACAGAGTTGGGATCTCCCGGATCCCCAACTTCTGAAGATCCACGCCGCCATCGGAAATTTCCTCCACATGAGCGGCCAGGGTGAAGTGATCGACAAGATTATTCAAGACTTTGAAGAGTGTGGTGGGCTTGCCCCCAGTGGAAGCACCGATGTTGAGGGCCTACTAGCCGCAAGCAGCCTTTCATTGCTTGACCACAACCGCCGCACTGATATTCCCTCTCCAAAGATTTAGAAGTCTAGATCCGGATTTCATTGCGCCAGGGATCACAGAAAATATGCTGCAGCCCTTCGATGCCTCAATTCGCAACCTTGGGGTATGTCTGACCCCTGATGATCAGCTTTCACCAGGGAATCATATTTTTACCTGTACCAGGAACGCTGATTTGACCTCGACTGACAAGGAATCCCGTCCGCTTTCTAAATTCGTCCGCTGACAGTACTTCATGTAACGAGAGCAAAATATTCAACTCACCAGCCTCCCTGTTGGCGTAATGCCTGTAGACGAATTTCGAACAACCCAAATGGAGCTACTAAACGCATTTCGACGTTCCTGGGAACGCCTACAGGAGTTTGACATCGAGCATGCAGAGGTAGTCTTTTGTACTGCAAGTACCGTAGCGCGGACGCTTCTGGGAAAGTTTTCGACAAGCATCGTGCTTCTGGAAGAAGCTTCACAGATGCATGAGGCAGTTTGCCTCCTCGCAGTCGTGCCACACTACCGCAGCACTAAGAAGATAATCTTCTTCAGGGATTGCACACAGCTCCCGCCGACCGTTGTAGCGCCGAACACAAGCGAAGCCGCCCAGGTTGCCAAGTTGTCATGGTTTGAGAGGTTGAAATTGTCTGGAATTCCGCACGCAGAGCTTTTCAGGCAATACCGAATGGCCCCTGGGATTGCGTCCTTGGTCAATTTTGAGTTCTACAGGAACATGCTGCAAAATGACAGCTCTTGCTTGAACAGATTTGTATCGAAATTTCTCATTGGTTATCCCGATAAAGCCAAAGGGCAGTAAAACGCCCGTTAAGATAACTCATTCGCCCCGAATTGGCCAAGGCGTATCATTTCAGAACCTAGCAAATCTTGATCCTGAACACATTCTTCGCAGTCCGGATGGCCAACTTCGAAGCCATTGTCTACGGCGGGACGGCAACCGATTTCCCAAATTCTGTCCAACTTGATGACGGCGAGAGTCGGATGCTGAGCAGATGGCTCATTTTTCATTTCTATTGCAGACATGGGGTGTCTTCGCCGAGACAAATCGACTCCAGTGGTGGACCCACAGCATGTGGTGTTCAGTGGTAAAATGCTGGGAAAAATAGTCAACAAGAAGATACCCAGAATCCCACAGAGCTGGATGATTCTCATTATCTCCTACTATGCTGAGGAGAGGAAGGTGCTCTCTGATCTCTTCAGAAAGCTCCGTGGTTAGCATTTCAAGAACAAGATCCGGATACAGATATGAGCTTGGTTGCCTGATGGATCGTAACATGGCTTGCAAAGTGGCAATTCTACATTGACTTCATCTCACTTTCGTTGAAAAATGGGAGGCTCTTTGAAATCCACCATGCTGAGGAAAAATCTCCTGGCCTAGCACACACCCCATTTCACCAGATACCGAGATGGACCTCCAGACCAACAAGGCTTGCAGATGCCCAGGAAACGGGTAGTTTTCGAAAATTGAAACCTATCCCAGACAAGTTGAACTTGTCTAGTTCCCTGAGTGGAGCAAAGATCCGGTAAGTCAGCTTCTGGGAGTAGATATTTTGATTATCTTGGCATGCTGCAATTTCCGGGCTAACATGATCCAGGCGAATCGGAAGCGAGCAGAAGGAATCGTCCCCCTGTCTCGGATCCGTTACAGGGGCTGTTCCCAGAGACCAACCCGATTGATTCGTGGCCAGTTGTAAAATTCTTCGATTCAGTCCAAGAAAAGCTTCCAGATTTGTGAGCCAAAGTAACTCAATCACAAATACCCTGGACAGAGGGAGCGAGAAGACCACTCCTCCCACGTATTCTTATGACCCAGCTGGGCTCGTGAGCTGCAAGCGAAGACGGAGACCGACGGTAGCGCAAGCAATCACACAGGTCTTTTTAGACTGGCAAGGCATTCTGCCGATTCATCGGACACACAAAGTCGAATATCCAGTCCTGTTTGGCGCAGGCTGTGGGACGCGTGCGCTCAACAATCGAGAGCAGCCGCAATTGGCGATGTAAAAATGGCCATTTATCAGCCTGTGTCAATGTTCCGGGGATTATGGTAGAGTGTGCGAACTGCCATGTTGCCGGAAACAGGGAGACCTTCAGTTTTCTCCAATCAACCAGCACACAAATCCAGGATGAACAACAGCAGTGCTCTCCTGCTCATGATTCAAAAACGCCATAAGTCCCGGAAAAAGACAGACCGATTCACCCCGAGCCGTCCTGCCGGGCCGTACGGAACAGAGCTCCGCAGACTCGCTTTCGATAGGGTCATGGCACGGACGATACATGAGGCGAGAACCCAAGAGTCATCGGATATTTTTGAAGCATGCAAACTTCTCATGAACGACATTTCATCTGGTGTCAATCTCATTTAAGTTACTGAACTGATCAACAAGATCATGGAGGAGTTTGAGCGGCGTGGTGGACTTGCCACTGGTGAGATCAGACATTTGAGGCACTGCTGGCTGTCAGCAGTGTCTGGTTTTCAGTTTTTGCTGGATCGCAGCCGCGGCACAAATATTCTCTCTCTACCTACGATTGGAGGTGTGCATTTGGGCACAGAAGTCGTGGCCATTATCGACCGCCACGGACTACCTTAGTTTCGACGCGTCGGAGGACTTTTGTTTCGCCAACAACAATTGCGAGAAGCATTCGGCTGGGACATAGAGAAGACAAAACGGGATGGAACAGTCACAGTTCACGCCGGAGAATACTTCGCCAGTCAGCTGGCCAGAATGGCCGAGTTAGAGGGCGAGAATACTTCAAAATGGCTGATCGTACAACTGAGGACGGCACAGACCGCACAGACCGCAAAGTCCTAGGCAAGCCAAACCTAAAGGACAAGAATTTTATTATTTTGAAGATCCAGGACGCAGGAACCTACATAACCCTCGGCAAATTTTTGAATCGTTCGGTGCTGGTGCTTGGCAACGAAGATCAAAATGGTACAACATTCCCGGTTGCTCGGTCCAGCTGGTGAGAGAGACCGACTCTAACTACACAGCAGAGGAGTTGGGCAGTGTTGGCGCTTTATGGTTCATGAACAAGACCTGCCGGACGCCGCGCCAGAATTAGGCTCTATGGAGGAAAGTTGTATTGGGCCGCGGACACTATCTACTGCGTGGTGCTAGGTAGCAGGGTACTAAAACCACACCATGACCCAAATACGAAGGGCTCATAGGTTGACATAATACAGGTTATCTCTATAATAACCTATCGTGAAGTTCTATTCTTGTCCTATAGAGCATTGTGTAGTCTAAATGGAATGTTTTGAAAGACAATTCATGAAGGTTCGTGATATAGATCCCGTTTATAGATGGTCAGACCGATCAACCTTCCGGCAGCTCTAGCAGGTACTGCCTGCTTCAGGGAATTTGATTAATTGATGTAGAATTATTCAATCCATTTAATAAGTGATTAAATGGATCTAATGCTGCATAAGCAGGTACTCGATTTAAGATATGCTGCTCCTTGGGACTCCTATCCAGCTCCATTCACATCAGTTATTGAGGATTCGAGGATCGATAGTTGGCATTATGTTTCAGAAGGTAAATCATCATTCATTCGAGATCCATCCGGATCGACTAATAACTTTAGAAAACCGAACACTTGAAAATCCAGACCACAAGATCCTCCTCGTCACCCGAGGTCACCCCGCTCACCCGGGCCGTCCAGGTCCTCCAGAGAAACAGAAAAATGCTGGTCGTCGGCCTGCACGTTGAAGATCTTGCTTATCCCTTCCTACTCATCATCGTATAATTCGCTATCTGATCCGCTCTCTCCTTCGTCGTCAAAATCCTCGTCATCTTCATCATCTTCATCTGCATCCTGAGCCTCATGCTCGGGTCCTTCGTCATCCAGATTGTCGTAAACAGGAGGCAATGCAAGTTCCATATCATGGGCCCGGACACGACGAATAAGTCCAGGGGTTTGTCGGGAGACTTCCTGGGTGATCTTGGCCATAAGACGATCGATGTCGCGCTGAATGGTGTTTCGGGGACGGAATCGCGCCGGGCCAGCACGGGCAACTTGGTGAATGGTCGTCAGTGGGGTGCCCTGTTGGATGGCAGCTTGGCCTACGGGAAGGAAAGCTTGGGAAGTCATGGCGAATGAATTTTGCTCTTGAGCAGGAAGAGCGGCTTCTCCCATCACAATATTTTCCGCAACCAATGTTGTCTGCAGCGGGCGGATTTCTGCTACAGGCCATTCGCAACGGCTGGCAGCCCCTGCTCGTAGGGACCATTGACAGTTCGCGCAGCCGGTCACCCCTGGGAAGCCCTTGACCTCAACGCATTGCGAGAATCGTCCATGCCCTTTGAGGCAGTTCTTGCATGGGTTAGGGGCCAAGTTGCCGGAGATCTGCATGCGACATGCCTCGATACGTGAGAGAGCTCTCCCGATCATTTCACCCAAAAATTGGTCCTCATGGCGCCAAATCGGTTCTCTGATGACTTCCATTTGGTTCAGGTAGTCCAGAAAATCACTCTTCAGAACCATACCCTTGTGAGCCTTGTTCCAGCGCAAGCCAGCGATCACCTGTGCCCAGCCTCCCTGTTTTGGAGGAGTGTCCTCAGTGGTCAAAAGTACCCCATTTACTGCGACCAGCTGGGTTGGTTCATAGTAGGGAGTTGCATTCATCTTGGGGGTGCTAGTTGTATTAGAGGTCAGTAAGTTTGTAACAGTGAGAGCCGTTGGAAATCTTGCTTACTCTGGTTTCTGCGGTGATGAATTCAAAAAAGCCACCCGTTATGGGTGACTGATGGCCCTCGTCATGTCCGAGGATGGGACAAGATGGATTGAGCAGAGGGTGGGTAAAAAGAGATGAAAAAGGGGATGAGAAGAGATGGAGATGGATGAAAGAGAAAAGGGCGAGGTAGAGTAGTAGAAGAGGGAGAGGAAGTGGAAGAAGAAGAAGAAGGAAGCAACAGTATGAGAGATAGTGAATGGAAGGCATGTAGGCAACCATGCTCTCAAAGGGGACGTATGATAAGGCATGATATTCCATATCATACTTTATACCGAGAAAGTGCTGCTAATATATACTATTATTTATTGGAACTACGATTGGAATGATATTTGTGAATTTTGTTGTCTTGGTTTGGTTTGGTTTTGCTTTCATAAAACAGCACTAGATACACAAAAATAGAGGGGAAAGACGTCGATCTGTCATGAAAACCATTGTTTGACATGAAATTGCCCATTTACCACAAGAACAATACCCATTATCCGTAGCCTTCTTCCACAGTCATCGTCAATATCAGAGACAGCATCGAGCCAAGGGGTCAAAAAAATCATTGTAGACCTCAATCCACACCTTTAAGGTCTGTGGCCAGCATTCCCACAGAAAACACTAGTTGTTCCTTCCCGGGCCTTTTCTTCCATTTTCTCCATTGAATCTCTGTAAGAGCACTGGGATCATCTTTGTCTATTTGCCCACTTCGAAGTTATGTAATGATCGAGGTCGTTGATCACATTTGCCATGTCATTTTCATCGAACTCAGAGATCGCCTTGTCTTGGGTCTCCAGGCGGTCCATGGTACGGTCAACAACGTATTCGTCAAATCGGTTGGCGGCCATGAGGAATAACATCGTCAACGTGTGGTGATCGAATACGGCGCCTATCTCACGAGCACGGATGTACGCATCCTGGAATTGGACCGTATAATCGCCGATATTTGCACATTCCGATGAATCAATGGCCTTCCAGAAGTTCCAGTATGCCCGACGTTGTGCGTACTTGCCACCGCCGCAACAGTTTTCTTTCAAGGCATTGAAGACGTCGTCTGCATAGGTGGCGTAGTTAGGTCGCCTACGGACGGCACTTTGTTTGTCGGGATGGACGTTCTCCAGCATCCAGAAAGCAACAGCCTTGCTAGCCATTGCCCAGCGTCGGGCCTTTACGGAGCCATCACGTAGAGCTCTGTAGAGTTTGGAGTCAATCAATTGGCCCAGAGATTGGCCTTGCAAGGTGGCCTTGACAATAAAGGACCATTTGTGCCAATCTTCATCGTTGGTGAGGGACATGCTGAGTGTTGGCAGATCTACTGGATCATCTGGAATGTCCTCACCCTGGTCTTTGGGGCCGTAGTCGTCAGCAGCGTCAACCGGCCACTCGTCATGATTGATTTTCTCTCTTTCTTCGGGCGACAGTTCATTCCACGGGCTTTCACTTCGTGCTTTCGATGCTCGGTCATTAGTGGTCTTCGAGGTACAGCCCTTGGTGGTACGGTCCTCGGCGGACATATTGGCGGTTGTTTTGGTGATTGTTTACACTGGCTCTCGCACGTCCCAATTGATCAGATTGGGCGACGAGATACGTGCAAAAACGGGGGATTGAATCAAAATAAAGAGAATACTCGGTAGTACCGGGGGTCCCGGACTCATAACCTGACAGAATATGAGATGTGGGATGAATTGTGTCTTTGTATTGGTTGATTGGAGAAAGATCAAGTGAGAGATGAGAGATGAGAGATATGTTTACTGTCACCTGACATGGAGGTAGCACTACCTTCAGCAGTTCCAAAGGGTTACTCTCATTCCCACGTGTGATCTGAAATAATACACTATATATACCATGAATATCCTGTGAACGAATCATTCGGTAGATACTCGGCCGTGATTATAATATTTGCACTTAGGTAGCTAGCCGCCTTTGAGTTCTAGCAAAGGTGTAAGCCCTATAACGCCAGCGCCGACGATAACATAACTAAGCAACCCAACCAACCCTCAGGTGCCGAGAGAGAAAAAGGAAAGAAAAGAAACGAAGTTAGCCAGAATTGATCCGTAGACAACGACCAAAAAATGCCCATTTTTTTGGTTCCCTATAGTGCAAGAGACCAGACGGGACGTCGTCCTTCATAGTATCTATTATTAATGCGGGTTATCCTTTCTTACAGATTGTGCCGCATAATATTTCAGCTTTACCAGAGGAGCTCGCCTTGGGGGATTCTAGGTGTAGGCAGGTAATGTACCTGATGACAGCCTCTCCGAACTTCAAGTTGGGGAATGGTTTGAAATACATTTCGTGGGGGCCAAATTTATGTCGCCGAGAGCATCCCGACAATCGGGCCGATCAACTTCCCGGCAGGTCAAGCAGGTGAATTACATCCAAATCCATGGATGGATTACATTGATCGGGAGATTGCTGCATAAGCACTATTATCGTCAACTTTGCCTAAGATCTCATCATTTCAAGTTGATCGGGATGACAAATTTGGAAATTCATCGTGGTCCTTCAGATGAAATCTCTATTGCTGATTTCGAGCTAGCCGGCTGCGGCAACCAAAGCGGAAATATTTAAACACCCCAGGATGGCCACCCACGGCAAACAAACTCTCACTGCATCTTCAAGTTGTATAATACTATTATATAACCTTATCTTGAATCGAAATCACGATTCACCGATTTTGACCATTTACGCCACCACAAGTCATAAATATGTCTTCACCAACTCTCGTCATCATCCCGGGCTCCTTTTCGCCCCCAACGCTTTACAGAAATTTCGTCGAAAACCTCCGATCGCTGGACTTCGAAGCTGTCGTTGAGCCCCTGCAATCGGCCATCCGAAAGTCTCCATCGGAATCTTCGTCCATGTACGACGATGCATCTCATTTTCGTGATGTGATCTCGAAACTGGCGGACCAGGGAAAGGACATTGTTCTCCTGCCCCACTCATATGGAGGCATCGTCGCGAATGAAAGTGCCAAGGGACTTTTGAAGTCGGATCGATTGAAGGCTGGAAAGACTGGAGGTATCATCAAGATTGTGAATATTAGCACTCTGACCCCTGGAGTGGGTGAATCTGCTGTGGATGTGGCAGCGGAGATTGGCCTTGATCAATTCCCTGTGCAGGTGAGAACAACATTCGGCATATTCCCCCTGAACAGTTCCAATCTGACTTTTTTAGGGAGAGTACATGGTGTTGAACGATGAAGACTGCGCTAGGGCGAATTATAATGATGTTCCTTGGGAACAGGCGCTGGAGTTCGCCAAGCAGCACAGTGACCATTCGGCGAAGAGCTTCAGAGACAAGCTTACTTATGCTGCGTATACGGATATTCCGGTCTCTTGGGTCTTTTGTGAACAAGATGGGACACTGCCACCCGCTTTTCAACAGAAGACAATTGACCTCATTGAGGAGAGAAGTGGAAACAAAGTTCGCGTTTTCAACATTAACGCCGGTCACTGTGTTACCTCGACCCAACCGAAAGAATTGGCTCTCTTGATACAGAAAATACTTAGAGCGTCGACGGAGTAGGAGTGATTTTTTATAGAGAGTATTTTTGACCTAGTTACAATAAATGACTCAATTACTATATCAAATCTTGCCATGCGGCGTAGGAGGTCGTTTTGAGTAAGCGGCGGGGAGGCCTTTCTCATCATTAGGAAAAGGAACGTTCCCAAGATTAAGGGTTAATCTCGGAAGCTGCCATGAAAAATGTTTCCACGCGCCCACCATTTGTCTCCGTACCGCAAACTACTGGACTTTCCCTTACTGGAATAGCTCCACGCAGTCGAAAATCTAGAGTACATCATGTCAGTTTTGGAACGTGTTGGCACTTTTCTCGATGGGTACTTACAAAGTTGGGGCTGAGATAGGTATCGCCCGAGCTTCCCGAAACGACATTGATAGTGATCTTCGAATTGAATGTCAGCATTTGGTTATTTATTTATTCAACCGGTCGGACTTACGGTGTTTGTTCCTGCAACAATAGTTCCACTGGGAATGGAGACATCATAAACCTCGCCAAGGCCGCGATAAGCACCGCGAGTAACACCACGGGAGTTGAGGTTTGTGGGTGCGGAAGGGGTGCTTCCAGTATAGCTGTTGATCTATCATGGAGTCAGTAAGCTTTTCTTTGAAATCCGCAGGAAGATTTGATTTTTTTCTTACTGTAGCTTGTGGCCGACCACCAGCAAACGAAAGCGTAGTTCCAATTCTGAGAGTAGCAGCTCCAGTCTGAGATGAGGTAGCAGTGAACTTGATAGTAATCGGCGAATTGACCGATTTGAAAATTGCCATCGGGAACTGAGATGGCGTGGAGCTGCCTACTGTGTAGGTACCGGGGCTCCATGAGGACATGCGAGAGTCAGAGGGGTGCATGCGAAGTTGGTTGGCTGCGTTGAGGAATCCAGTTGGTCTATTCGGTTAGCCTTGGCTCGTATGATGGGGGAAGGGGTAACACACTGTCCATCCCATTCTCCGATCTTAAAAATAGTTGTGCCAGTCTTGACGGATCCGGAAATACTCTTCGATGTAGTTGATCCAGCAGTCACGGTCACCGAGGAAGTAGCGACGGCATATTCGCCCTGGTAGTAGACCATGGTGTAGGTACCGGGCTTCATGGCTGGAGAGGTGAAGGATCCACTGGAGGAGGTGTAGGTCCAGTATTGGGCGGCACTGTTGTACCAGTGAATCACCCAGTCGAATGAAGAATCCGCACCAGATGCTGTACCAGAGACATAACCTCGTCCAGAAGTAGCGACGTAGCCCTTGATGTCGAGATCTGCGAAGAAAGAGGTGTCGATGTTGGTGCCGGGGGTACCGCTGCGGCTGAAATACATCATGTAGGGACCGTGGAGACCTTGACGGTAGGTTTCGGTTTGAGCATGGCCGGAGTTCTATTTATCTCAGTCTTTGGAGCAGAAAGGTGAAGGGTAGGATCCATACCATGTACCAGTAGAGAGCGTTGTATGATCCGCCATTGTTGGTGTTGATATCGCTGGTGATGTAAGTCAAAGTACCTGGAATCCTGGAACAGTACACTCACCGATGGAAAGGTCCGCCTGCAGATGTTTCGTATTGAGGGATGATCATGCAGACACGATGGGCACTTCCAGAAACACCTATTTCCTGGTCAGAATCGATCTCTGGTGCCACCAAGTTGACAATACTTACAGTGTCTCTGATCATCGATGAATCGTTCACTCGAGTAAAATTTGCTTCGGGTCTCACCATCAACCAGGAACTACAACGAGTTAGCTCTGTCAAAGTCAGGTCCGAATTCAGCACTCACCACGTCCGATCCTTCAATGGCGGTTCCATCGGCGGTGGTTGAGACGTCGCCGAAGGGCTCCTCGTTTGGAAGCAGATCCGAGTTCAGACGAGCAATATACCGCAACTCGCCAATCGAAGGTTCTTGTGAAGGTCAGCCCAATCCCATAGCATACAAGCATTTGGTATCTCTTCACTTACCAGCAGTCGTATAAGTTGCCATGTAGATTATGGGGTCTCCGCTGTGGACCACGTAGTAGTGGGTGAGGGTATCCGTTTCGCAGGTCACCTTGATGTAGTCACCTGTAATCCTTAGTCTTCAATCAATCGACATAGAGTCAGGAAATGAACTCACCACTTTGTGTCGCACTGACAGTAGCAGTTCCCAACCCTGAACCGATATGCGAACCAGTGGATTGGTACTGCAGCTCCGATCCATAGTAACTGATCGACGAAATGTCACAGCTGGTGCGAGAAACGGTAAATTTCAGGGGATTAGACGAGCCCGCGTCAATCACATAAGTACCGCTGTTAGTCGTGAGTCCAAATGCAGCATTGGCCACTTTTGCCCAGAGGGCCAACGCGACAACACCCAAAGCCCGAGAGAACATGGTGATGCGATTCTTAGGCGTGAAAAAGAAGACACCTCCAGAGTTCCTGCTACTAGAGAGGTTTATTTCCCCCCTTCGAACCGTCCAGCTTATATACTGGTACCAAGTGCCAATTCTTCACTTGAAACCCTCTATCCTGAACGGTGGAGATTTATCACCAATTTAGCCTCGTCCCTGCATGTTTTTCGGGGATTGTTCTACATTTGAATCCGGATCCACCAATCCAGATGGACTACTGGTTACTAATCGTAGTGGATAGTAGTTTACCTCAAATTGAGTTTCTGTTCCAGATGGATTATCTCCTTTTTCGTCACGGCAATTGACTACCGCGCCTCTTGACGGGTTTATTTTGAATAAACAACAGGGAGTTCCGACCGCTGCAATATAATTCCATTCTTTATTAACCATCGACGCGAAAATATTTGAAGCGGCTTGCCAAGAACCCCTGCAATTCTATGTGGAGAGTTGGGTGTTTCAAGGACGCGGCGGCTAGTGGTGGGTAAGACACCAACAGTAGGCGAAGGTCCGAAGTTCTAGCGAGCTGTCATCAAGTCAATAGTGTATCTTGAAAAGAAAAATCAAAGTATCGTCTCAATCCATTAGGTTCAAATTCTCGGCTCGATTTATAACGAGAGACCGAAGTACCCCATGTTCGCGCCTCCATGTTCCTCAGCAATGCCAAGATCGTTGCGGGGTACATGAAAAGATAGCTTGTTTAACTGGTGGATGATTCTTTTACAGGTCAAAGCTCTCCCATATGTCCGATGAATGGAAGTGGCGGTCATCAGGTCCGGAATAGGAATTCTTCATGCAATATTTGACCTCCATTGAGGTTAGCTGTGCAATGCAAGTAGCGGCACTTGCTTTAGCGGCGTGCGTACCCACCCATGATACTCCGGTGGCTTAGCTGAGAGCTGCTAGTCAAAACAGTTGTAGTTCTGAAATCATCCGACCTGTTTGCACTGTTGCATGAATTGAATATGCAGTTTGGCGTGAAAACGAGAATTGTGGGTTTGTTGTCGTTGGTTAGGCAAGGCAGTAGATTCATAGTTTAATGTTTGCTCTCGTCACCGAATTCATTGAAAGTTCTTCATTTGCAGGATTTCAAGCTTGTTCTCCATTAATCAAGTTTCCGGTTTGACGAAGTTGATAATGGTCGTTGGTTGTAAGCAAACGGATGTGCAGCTGCAGGTTGCGCTTGTTCCACGCTTGCATGGTTTCAACTTGATATTCTAATGATTGGAATGTCAAACCGCATCTTGGACGTCCATCCCGTAATTTCAGTCAAAGGACAGTCAAGTGCCTGCAAGTTTGATTCCTAGTCTCTATATTCCAAGCGACATTATTCTTTACAATGGCCCCCTGTAGAAACTACTGTAATACAGCCCTGTAGTACAAATATCTCCGTTTCTTCCTCCAGAATCTTACGAAATTTCCTTTTATATACGCTTAGGAAACGTGGTCCTGTCTCTCACTTGTTGGATATTGGTAGGGACATTCTCCGTGGGATCGGAAATCCGCAAGTCCATTGAACATCAAGAAGGCAAAGGACTATGCTACACGACCAAGCACATCCGTTCAAATACCTACAAATACCTATTTTCAGTATTGGCAAGTCGTTCGCTGTTCTGTTTTCGAACTGCCTGTTGGACTGTGATGCTTAGTCATCGCCTCAATCAGACACAGTGAATGGCTTCCTTCACTTCTTCTCACTCCCCATCGCCTCTCTCCGTCTCTCTTTTTCTTCCTTGTTATTAATATTATTATTTTTTTCAAATCTGAGTTCCCCATCAGGTCCGGAACATGGACTAGCTACAATGATCTCGTCAGTCTCTTTTTCCCGGTTTTCTTCTCCCCATACGCGCGGTGGGACAGGGCTGACTTGTCTTTATCGACTTGTCTTTATCACGTCACTTGGGCTTCTTGATGGATGTCTGAAATCCTCGCCTTTTTCGTCGTCATGACCTATATATATTCTCCGCAAATGATCTTCCGGGTGATTCGAAACCTCAGTCCAAACACTCATCACCGCCAACAGTACGATATATGTTGCTTTCAAAGCAACATTCCAACCAAGTTGGTTGAATTTCTTCACCTCCGGTTTCGCGCAGGAGAGCTTCTCGTTCCAGACCCCTGTGACCAGGTATTAGCTTGCACCCTTCACTTCTCTCACTTTATAATATAAAATTTCTTGCTGATTCATTATTCCTGTGTGACAGAGCCTACCCCAATGTGGATAAAGCATGGTCTGTGGATCAATGGCAAAATCCATGCATCACGTCCTCGTTCCGATTGTCAAAAACCTGGGGATCATGCCGAAGGGAGCTCCCCAAGCAATACAGGCAACAATGCTTTGTGATCGCGTTCAGCTACTGCTTCAGTGGCTGTCCGGGACTACTCGCACGAATTGATCATTTCCTCCGTCGTGGGTGATCACGTACTAGGTTCTCTATGCCTTCAAATCAGGCGTCATGATCTTCTTGCAGTCATCTCCACCGATGAGGAATCTTCCAGTCAGTTGGATCCGACCATCACGCTGCACTATCGACTTTCTGCTTCTTATATATACCTATCATTGATAGACCACTACGCCAATCCTTTCATCGACAACTCAAAGGGGACTCTTCAATGAATTCCGGAAAACTCATGTCGCCCTCTCAATGGCTACTACGTTCTAACCCCTCTTCAGATGAGACGTTTACATGACATCGAATGTCCTCATCGAGATCCAGTATGGCCAGCGCTATGTGGCCTTCGTCATGTTTGCAATTCAGGCCCACAGCTGGCATTCACTAGTTCATTTACAAGTTTCCTATCCAATGCACAAGGGGCACAATGTAAATTTGGAGAGCATCCGCACCCAGTGTCTCTCAAATCTCGGCGAACTTCCTTCTGGTATGGGAATTACTGAGACTTGACCAGTGCTGGACTGGTCCGGACCACTACAGACATTTCAAAAGCCGACACACTCCTGGATGGAACCTGGCCATGTGTACCGCGCTCGGCCGGCTGCTGATCTTGCGAGGCGTGGCGCTTTGCATGGTCTATATCAGACCAAAAACGTGAAGAGATCTGCCGCGAAATGAAGCGGGTCTTGATCCAGAATCGAAAACGCGACAAGAGCAAATGGACCACAAATGCTTTATGTGCAAACAGGACACATAGATAGAAGAGATTCAGAAGAATGGCATTCCCCATGCACTGGCGGCTCATTTCGTGCCTGTACTATGTGTGCCGTACGGATGTCAGGGAAGAGATTTTTCGTTTAATTATGTTGACATCAATGTCAACGACTACCTCGAACAGGCAGAGGAGGATCTATCTTCTCTGGCCGATGAAAACGCGTCAACTTGCAAAACATTTCTCCCGAGGTTGTATCGTGACCTACGAAAGTGATGGGATCTCCAGATGAAGAGCCAGGTTCATCTGATGAATCGCCTAGTTTATCCTATTATGCAGGATATTTGGGTTACTACACATGACTTGAGATCCAAGGCGGACTGGAAGACTCAGGTCTGCCCCATGAAAATTTTCGGCTTTCCCAACCTACCATCACTCGGAGTTCGACAGACTACATCAACATGCACGATTTCAAGAAAGACAGGAATCCTGCAGGATTTCAAGACTTCATGGTCGCCAGTAGCCAGGCCGATTCTCAGCTGCAAATGGAAACTCATCTATCCTTCACCTAACTGACTTCCATTACGGCAACACATCCATGTTTTTGATTCCTTTAAACACAAAAACACATATATACATTTACCCTAGTTGCCATCAATCCGGCATGTTTCTTTGCGTTTCTATTCCTTTGCCCCTCCTGAGGACAGGGTGGCGAACCTTGTTTCAAGACTGAAACGGTGTTCGTCTGCTATCCTGGTCACAATGGCTGTCAGTAAATATGCTTTTGCATCCGGGATTCTCACAGGTGATCCTTTTTCCAAGATGGACAATATCGACATGGTTCTCGAGCCCGCGTTTAGTCTTGAATGGTTTTCCTTTACACTCCACATAATTGCAGGGGAAAGTCTTTTTCAGATGCTCAGAATTCCTATGCCTTGTGAGAACATCTGGTCTGGTACATACAAAGTTGCATCCAGGAGTGTCACAGTGGATCTCTATTCCAAGATAAACAGAACTGACATGCCATTGGAGAGAATGTTCTTTACTGAACTTCTCTTCACATCCAGACCATTCGCATGGGAACTTCTTCAATCCACGATGGATTTCATCGATATGGTTCTTGAGACAAGTGGCGTTAGAGCATGTTTGCCCACATCCAGGAAAGTCACAGGCAAATTTTTGGAGATGCTTTGAGTCCACATGTTGCGTGACACTCAAGCAACGAGTAGCCATGTCATCGCTGTGCATTCTCACAGCGAGACGCTGGCCCCTGAATGTTGACATTGATCACCTGAGAAAAACTCAATGATGAGAAATTTTTTGTCGTTAACATCGAACGACTTAATTGCGCCTGATCCATTCACTCAAATGAGGGGCAGTCCCTACAACATTCCCCTTGCCCTGCAGTTTTCACAATGGCAACCATTTGTCACTGGTCACTTTCAACGCGCCGTTGCCAATCACACTAAAGGAAGAAACCAATTCATTAGCTATGCAAACTTCAGTGAAATGCGTCAAGTTCAACTTCGTCATCAGAAGGGACGCCTCGACGCGATTTTGGCTCGGGCGTTTCCATGACCCCACAGGGCAGCTTTGTCTCCGGCAGCTCCAGGATACCCTAGTTGGTCAAATAAGTCTGGTGAGTTCTGCTTCCATGCATTCACTTCCCCTTGCTAACACTCGTGTCAAAGTCGTTGATCTCTACGGCCACAGCACCAGCCGCGCAATCCTACCGGGTACCACTTACTACTCGATAGGATATCTCTGGCGACGGCATGGACCACGATCCAAGCGAGATCCGCCCACACAAACGAGTCCTATTTGCGCTTGGTGAAGACCGTGACCCGTATCCTAATAATTATAAGAAGCCGGACCTGGTTTATGTTTGGCTAACGTCATTCGGAAATACCGCCCTATGCCAAACCTGTCATCGCCCCGATCAGCGAGCACTCTAGAAGCTGTGGCCAAACGCTGTCGAGATGCGGATCTTAAAAGATCGGCTATTGTACTAGGCATCAATGGTACGTTTCAACTTGGGCTAATCTAAATCGAGATATAAGCTAACTAAGTGTTTCAAAGCTTGCCCAGGGCGAGGACTGGGCGATTGATTCTCTTCTAGTTATAACTCGCGGCCGATATACCTGGGACCCAAGCGACACATGTCTAACGGCTAAGAACAATGACTATCCGTTCTTTTGAACACTTCGGGTGCCAGACTAGCAACCCTTCCTTGTGCGCGGATACTTCCAAGTAGACTGCAGTTCCATGAGACTTTCTCACCCATAGCAATGTCAAGTGGAAGAACAGCTTTGGTCACTGTCCAGTCCGGATGCGAAAAACAAGTGGCACAAGGTCAGAGCACTGTGATTGATACTACTTGCCGTGGTTGCAGTGTAGGAAACGGAACATTCGAGGCTTGCTGCATTTCTGGTGCACAAGACCACCTCTGTTTCACTATCGCATGCGGAAATTGCGTTTTGGGCCACAGGGAAACAATTGTTCGCTTCATTCTGATCATCCCGAACATACCTGGACACCATCCGCGTGTAAAACGCGATTCACGCTCTTATCAGCGGGCCAAATGCCAATAACAGCACTGATGATGGCGATGACTATTAAATCCAGTCCGTGTCTATTTCCAACTCTCCCACTCCATTGAGCAATGACAATGCCAAAGGAGAGGAAGTGATTCCTGCTCTAAGTGGTGTCCAAAAGGACCCCTACACTTCAAGCCATCTCCCTCGCACGGGGAGACATCAGTGCTGAGGCCCCCAAATGGAGCATAAGCTCCTGTCTTTGAGTTTGTTGGTTCTTCGCATAGTGCTGGAATTCAACGGAAGTCTGGGGGTCTTGGGGGGCAGGTGGGAGACTTCAATGAGACTGATGTCGTGGAGATCTCGGAAAAGACTACCGTGGCGAAATCACCGATCATTGCCGACTAAAAGTCGAAGCTTGAAGCAATTGACGAAGGAATTTGGAGCCGTCAATTGGCATTCGAGATGGGAATGTCTCCACAGTGAACGCGATATCATCGCTATGGAGAGCGATAGCAACGATGTGGAACTTAATTACGGATTTTCCTATCTAATGTCTACCACGGTCGTCGAAATTTTTCAATATTTCACAAACGACCACGATTGAAACAATGGCGTGTATGTCACCATCGACGATGCTATTTAAACTACAGCAGACTGGCCCACCAAACCCGGAAGCATTCACGGATTTTGTTCCCAAGCTGCACGTTGCAAGAGGCCGAGGCTTTGTATACAGACAAAGAGGATATGATGCCCGACGAGAAGGCTACTTGGTGCTCATGTAGCCGCCTACCGCGAAGGGCTACTATACCAGTGCATCTGGGTCGAGTTTTATCACTGGTTAGTACACCTCCCACCTATCTCCTTGACCGACGAGGCCTTTCTGACTACCTGCTGATTTCTCCTCCCCATCAGATCACATACCAGAGGTCTCAGATACTTTACATCCGCGGCCGTCGGCCCTGTACACGTTCTTGGGCAGTACCGGGACTCCATTTTGAATCCAGCAGCTCTAGTCCATGTGACGGCGGCTAGTCCTAACGTCCTGGTGACCACAGCTTGACTCGACAGGAGCCTTCAAATCCATTTCAATGATAATTTTTTCTCATCGTGCCTCCTAACTGCGAGGGCAGCAGTTGATCTCGACATTGTTGGAGCTGGTCCGTCCCGACGACCTTTCGCTAGCCAGCCGCCGATGAATCATGACCGTGGTCGTGATCTGCCTTCATGCGCTGCATGCATCGGCCCCTGGATAAAGAAACTTCCGGGTCCATTCGCTGTAGAATTGGGGAGGGTCCCTGAGATCGATTTTGAGAAAGTTCCCAGCAGTATCTGTTGCTATCAATGCAGAGATGATCGTAAGGCAGCTGGATGTCAACCTCTTCTGCTCGTCTTCCTGGAAGATCAATTCGATTGGTCTCTCCTCCAGCAATGGAATATGTGTTTCCGAAAGAATCTGCCTGAGGTTTAATGATCGAGAGATGCAACTGGCCCAATTGGGACTAGTCCATGTCCGTAGATAGCCTCATCTCTCACTTGGCCTCTCCCTCTCTTTCTTCTTTTTCTCCTCTTCAGACTCAATATCATTAATCAATTGCACTTGAAATTCATCAATTTGGCATCTGTTGCACGAGGCTTCAGAATGATCTCAGTTACCTTCGCCGCTCTTCCTCCTACGTGAATTCCTGAGCCCGATTCGACTTCTCACATCAGCAACGAGATACACAGGTTCCTCACATATCGTCGATACAGAACGGGCAACTCAACCCTGACGCAAATTGCAAGGGTGGCACAGATATTCTCTCTCATGGGTTGTCCATGTTGCCCTTGCAAGATGGGAATACTGAGGACGCACTTAAGTCCATGACCAGAGTGACTAACACAGTGGTCCCGAATGCCCCTGTGCCTCCGAGAATTTGGTTTGAGATTGGCACAGTTCAACCGGTTGACGCAAAATGACTTATAATTCGGCTATGGACTCAAAGCATTCCAGGCCAAATTACTTCAGGAAATTCAGCATTTTGCGATTGACCTCCGATTCACGGCCAATTCCCCTGGTCCTTTCCCATCTCTCCCACCCACGAATGAAACTCCCGGTATTCCCAAGTGAGACAAAGCGGCGCATGGTCCTACTCGTGCTATTTCTACGGTCTTAGGATTGGTCAGAATTGCGCTGGGCCATCGCAAGAGCACCCACATCCTCCCACTGCCCACAGTGTGTGGGGACCGGAACCTCGACGCCCGGGATGGTTTGCTCGCACAATTTCTCAAATTATTGTCTGCTTCGTTTTGTGCCGCTCTAAAACAATCAGTAATCGACAATGCCGATCAAGGCATCGGGGGTCTCTGGGGACTGAAAAACGGCAAGATGAATATTCGGGATGATCGTCAAGATCCTGGCCATGGCGTGATTGGGATACATCGCCAGACGCATATTCTTAATGCCCCAGGCATTTGTTTTGATATCCGCCAATGGCAGTATATATAAAGCTGCTGGCAATTGAAGTTCTTGGTTCTTCAAGAATTTCCAAAAAGTTTTGGTCACTTCTTTTTATTGCTCTTTTTGGTGTTTTCTTCTCAATGTTCACTCCTTCATTCACTGTTCAAAATTCCTAGCTCTTCTGTTCCCTTCTCATCTTGTTCTACATCATGTTTTTGCAATCAATTATTTGTTGCTTCGCATTTATGCAACTCCCACTGGGGACCGATATGATTGGGGTTGTGTCTGTTTTGACATCGAATCGCGGAAAACGTCAACAACGCGAAAATTCATGGGGCTATGGACTCTTTTGATCAGTCATTACGGTTGCATCACTTGAGGGCTCAGTCACCCTTTACTGCGTCTACTGCGCTTGTATATCGCTTTGTGCAAAGAGGATATCTTCCCTTTTGCACACCCAAGGAGCGATATTTTCGGAAGTCGAGTCCACTCGAATGACTAAAAGGATCGACCTAATGCCGGTGCAACTATCGATATCAACTCGAGGAACTCCTTGTGGTGGACGTATGAACGCATCTCGCCCTTCAAGGCTCGGTCTAGCATGAGCTAGCTGGCGAACTTTGTCGACCTCGTCAGTCCAGTTTACCATTCCTTCATGAGGTTTTGAATGCTTTTATTTCCATCATGTATCCGAATCTGCCACTGTTCGCAGGAGGTCGGCTGAGGGGGAAGGCCTGCAAATCCCTCGCCTCCCTGTCTTCTTCCCAATTACCCAGTCTTGGCATCTTTGAAGCGCCAGCCGGGCTAAAGAACAAAGGGAAGTAATCAAGAGCCAAGATGGAAAGAGATGCCAACCGCACTCAGGGAAAATGGGAGGCAGACAACACGCAGAGCAGAGAATCACGGCAGAAACAACGAGACATCTGGACAAAAGAAAAGAGGACAGAGCATAACCGCAGAAACAGAACGTCTCGAAAAGGGCTTTTAGACAAGACGACAGCGGAGGGGCAAAAGACATTTGGAGATAATAGAGACGACGGCACCCACCGGCAAGCCAAAAAGGAGGCGGAAGAGAAGACAAGCTGAAAGACTACAGGTAGCCAGCACACCCTCTAGCTCTAGATATTACTTCTGTCAGATTACCAAAATGGTCGGACGGATCACTCTCAGGCAGCCCTCAATCGGCGGGTGCCATTATTTCTATTATCTCTAAATGCTTTTTGCCCCTCCTCTGTCATCTTGTCTAAATACCCTTTTCGCGACGTTTCTGTTTTTGCGGTTATGTTCTTCCCTCTCTTCTTCTGTCCAGATGGCCCGTTGTTTTTGCCGTGATTCTCTTCTCTTCTCGTTGAAACGTTTTGTCAGAGCACTACCTTTACGAAAGGCGATCGGAGAATCAAAGCAACGCCGAATCTCGCTGGGTATCGATTCGATCAACTCTCCCTATCTTTGCAGAGGCAACACCGAAATTTCAAACGACATGCTTGGATACTTCACTTCCCGGCTTGTCATTCACTTTGGTTGGGCTGTTCCGAAGCTATTCAATACACATGATTGACTACTACTCGCTGAAAGAATCTGCTCATCTGAAGAGATCTCCTACAGGGAACACTTCCTCCGGGAGAGAACCCAGTGCTCCCTTGTTGCCAACTCTCTTCCAGCCACCATTATAACAACGAGTAGTAACTATACTACTATACTGCGGGTCTCTCCCGAATTCCTGATTCTTTTATCTATAAGCAGACAGTAATGGTATTACTGTCTGCTTACCATTCGCCATGGTCAGCTGTGCATACTATGCAGGATATATAGTTACCGAAAAATTTGAAAATCGAGAAAAACGTTTGTTCACGTAGCTATACATTCCTAAATTCAACCCCTGAGAGCAGTAGTATAGGCGTATCTATCGGTTTAGTCCCTGCTCTTCATTCGTCTGGTAGTACTACCAGAAATATAGGCGGGCACCTACCGTCAAGGTGTGTTGATGTTTCTGCCTCAGGCCTCCATATCGGAGAAGTTCTCCCGACTGTTTTGCTTCTTCCTTTTTCACTCGAGCATCACAACTCTCAATCAGCACTGTTTTGCTGGCAATATCCAATCCAAATGAAGATAATGTCTTGTTGACTACTCGACAATTGACCCTTCCAGGCTGTGCCAGCCACCACCGACCTGCAAGTCCATGCTGATGTCAATGCCGATCCCGGGTGCATCCCGTATCACAAGCTTCATCTTCCAGAAACCGGGTGGATTCCGGTCCCAAACAGCCAAACAACCAAGCAGCCAAACAGCCCTGTTGACGCGGAGAATGTTTCACAGGGCGCTGAACAGATCATCCACTTGTTCCAGGCTTAGGTACTCCATACTGAACCTACCTAACCGCGGCCATCTATTCCGGGGACCCCGGGAAAAAGGCAGAAGAATGATGGAATGATCTCACAGCCTCCACTTCTGATTGAACACTGCAACCCCGTTGGCTGATTCCTCGTGATGAGCATGCTGATCGGCGACATCCGACGACATCCCCTTTCGCCCAGTGAGGACTAGCGAGGTCTAGCGAGGTTCGATTCATCCATTCACATTCTGTGATTCAGCCCAAGACCCATTTATACGATCGATACACTTACAACACGTGCAGCTGGACCGAGGATGTTTTCTTCACTCCTTGTCTGACGATGCGTCAAATAGAATTGGGTTGATTTCTTTTATCTACCTCCTCCATTCATTCATTCCGACATCTTTCGAGACATCTGGTGAAACAGTTACTCGGTGGTTGAGATCGATCCAGTTACACCACCAGTTACACCACACGTCCAAGTTGCACAGATATTCCCCGGTCGGACTTGGAGTCAATTGATAGCAGCTACTTACTATGATCGTCAGCCCGACGGTCCAGTTGGCCGGTGTGCTATTCGCACTGTTACTGGTCGTGCGATACATTGCAAATATACACCACCACTACAGACAAGCGAAAGCACTTCACTGTCAGAAACCAGCAAATGGCGCATCTTCATTTTTCGGAATCCCAGCATTCCTCAGACTCAGTAAGGCCGTGCGCGAGAAACGATGGATCGATTACCTCGCCGATCAATTCGACATTAATGGCACGACATTTAGCCAACGATTTTTGTCACGGAAGTTGATTACAACTATTGAACCGGAGAATATTAAAGCTATTCTCGCGACTCAGTTTAAGGATTTTTGTCTGGGAACTAGACATGAGCAGTTTGATCCTTTGCTTGGTGATGGTATTTTCACTCTTGATGGTGCGGGTTGGTCGCATGCTCGTGGAATGTTGCGACCGCAATTTGCTAGAGATCAAGTCGCCGATCTTTCTATGCTCGATGATCATATTTCCCACCTCATCGATTTGATTCCCAAGGACCGCAGCGCATTCGATATTCAGCGACTTTTCTTCCTACTAACTCTGGACTCCGCGACGCATTTCCTCTTCGGTGAATCCGTTGGTTGCATGTTACCACCATCCGAAACAACCGGTGTTCTCGAGAAATCCGCCGTTCGCAATGCTCAAGGTTTCGCCGATGCTTTCACTACTGCGCAGGATTATCTCGCTGCTCGATCGCGTGCACAGGGACTTTATTGGCTCGTTAACCCGAAAGAATTCCGCGAAGCGAATCGTCGAGTCCACGAAGTTGTCGATCACTACGTTAACGTCGCACTTGAAAGAAAGCGCAATCCCGACGCGAAACAAGGCGATGGTCGATATATTTTCCTCGAGGCATTGGCCGCTGAAACCGATAATCCCAAAATGCTCCGCGATAACATGTTGAACATCCTACTTGCCGGCCGCGATACAACAGCCAGTCTTCTCAGCTCGACATTCTTCTATCTTTCTCAATACCCCAATGTATGGGACCGTCTTCGTCGTGAAATCGTCGCTGAATTCGGTGATGTCAAGAATCCCAATGGTGAAATTACCCAGACAAGACTTAAAGATCTGAAATATCTTCGTTATGTCTTGAATGAAGTCCTCCGTCTTCAACCACCTGTCCCGGTTAACTTCCGCGTCGCGACAAAGGATACTTCTCTGCCTGTTGGTGGTGGTCCGGATAAGCGTTCGCCTGTTTATGTTCAGAAGGGCCAATTGGTGGCTTACAATGTTTTCGCTATGCATCGCAGAAAGGATTATTGGGGTAAGGATGCGAGAATCTTCAGACCGGAGAGATGGGAAGAGAATGCTAAGCATGGTTGGGAATATCTTCCATTTAATGGTGGACCACGTATTTGTCTCGGACGTGAGTTACAGCAGTGCAGTACAGTGCAGTGCAATGCAATGCACTTACCCCCTTTCAGCATGATTGATAGCTAACATCCTTTGTCTGCAGAACAATATGCGCTCACTGAAGCTAGTTATACGGTTGTCCGACTCATGCAACACTTTGATACAGTTGAGAATGCGGATCCTAGTCCTAGACAGGAACCCATTAAGAATTCTAATTTGACTATGATGCATGATCGGGGTGTTCCGGTGAAATTGTATTCCTCGGAGAAGATCTGAAGATACAAACAGAGTATCATATTGGGTAGCCTTTTATGTTGTTACGAATTATATCAAGTTTGATTCTTTGATACTGCGGAATGCATAGTGATCATTTCTTTCTTTTTCTATCTATATGGCACCATGCATTGCATTGGATGCATCCCTTTGAAAGGATACTATCCTTTTAAACAATCCTTTGTCACCTACATTGGCGATACCTGGGTACCTGCTCAGAATCCCTGTTTGACAGCCACTCAAACAGTCACCTTTGATCATTCATGCATACTGCAGTACAGTAGATACCCACCCACAGCTGTAGATGCTCATTGAATGTTCCAATATGTCAAGTTTTACAAACGACCAGTGAGGCTCTGCAAAAGCCTAGGCAGACTCAGTCTTCGTCATGGTCAAACGCTCAATCAACTATCTTAAATAAGCTGTAAAATTCCCACCTACTATGAACCTCATTCCTCATTATCGTGAATCTCCAACTTCTTTAGTACCTTAACTAGGTACTTAAGAACTTTATCATATATATACTTGTTGCAGAAGGGGAGTGACGAAGTTCAACTTCGTTCCTGAGGCCAACAGATAGAAGGGTATAGAAGTGACGTCCAAGTCACTTCTATACTCTATCAATTGGTCTCAGGAACGCATTGACTGCTTTCCCTACTATACAATACATTATAGTGATGTACTATACACCTAGTAACTTGTTGAAATGTTTTCTATGGCTGAAGGAAGGATCTCTTTCTGCCTCAGGCATCAACTTGGTATATTCACTTCTTTCACTCACGCGAGCACTGAACTTCTTCCTCCTCTCTCACCTCTCTCACCTCTCCCCTTCATATAACCCCAATTCCGTCAATTTCTGCTCTGCTTCCTTTCCTTCCATCCAAGGGTTTCCAACGGTCATTCACCTCTCCAACTGATACTGAAACAATTCTGTCACTCCTCTTGCTCGACAGGCATATATATGACAAAGTTGGAGGTTGGAACTTTTGGACAAGTCTCCTTCCAACTGGTTTCAAACCGGCACTACTGTGAGTCAACACGTTCAACTTCCTATCTTGCAGAGCATTCCTTCAATACTGACATGGCTCCCTCATAGCAAGTCTCAGAGGCTCGGGTCTTCTTCCAAGGCCCCAGTGGAAATTGTTCATCCAAAGCCCAGGGAAATAAAGCCAGTTTGTGAGAGAGCCGATCCGATGACTACCTCGAGGTCATTTGTGCGATAAACCGTCGCACGATCCCTTCCTCGGTTCGAACGTCCCATCACGAACTGAGACTGTTGGCATCTCCGACACCAGCAAACCCGCCACTCCAAAGCGTGAGAGCGCTGAGGCAACCCAAATGATTCCACTCGCAACTCCGACCTGCAAGGGATATTACGGTTGTGAGCATCTGCGCATGTCCACTATCCTCTCTCTGCTGAGTAGTGAGACTCCTGTTCAATATTCTCTGACCCGTTCGCGTTCGGATATAGTCCATCCACAAAACCCCCAGAAGATTGACCCGTTTCCTTCGAACCTTTCCGGCTCTGTTTTTTCAGATCCCAGAATCGCGCGTGATCGGGACTTTACGTTTATGCGTGACGTTTCAATGCATTTGGACGACATCTCCAACAGGGTCATTGAGGAAAAACGGCTGCTGGAGTACATTCTCTGTCTTAATGGCGAGGAGGAAGCTCTACGTGAGCCTTCCCCTTTCTACAACCCATTCATGAACTGGGCTTGCTTTGTTCATTCTCTTATGACCTCACGTTTATATATGTTACGTCTTCATATATCACGTCACATTTCACACAAGTCTTTGCTCCTTTCGGGCCACTTGCCTCCTCAGTGACTGGCCTACCTGTGGCATAATCGACAGCCGTGATTATCCACCTGTTCTGGTTCGGAGTCGCTGGCAATTGACCGAGAAGGTCAATACATCATCAGCCAGCACTTCGAGACCCGTGATCCGGGATGGCTTTTGACTGACTTGAGATTCGCAATTTTGACTCCTCTTCAAAGTCCCAAGTTGATTCATTTTTCCTGTTCAGGTTGAATACTTGAATGTTCATTTGACCTCATAGAAGGGCAGCGAGAGACATGTCTTCAATAATGAACTTCCCCGACATTCCAGGATTGCCTCACCCAGGATGGCTGGAACATGACTGGCAATCTATAGGAGAAGGACCATGAGCTGCTGGTTTTGGATGTCAAAACCAAACTTCGAAGGATCCCAGACGAATTATCTGTCTACTGCTTTGCCTAGACTCTCCCGGTCCCGTGCAGAAATTTATTGGCCAATGTCATGAGAGCCAGGATGTTCTAGGCCCTCTTCTATTTCTTGGTCCTATATATACTCACTTCCGAAGGGCCGACATTCGCCTAACAACACCGTACTTTCTTCGGACCACATGACCCTTTCAGCGGGGGGCTTGCAGAGATCAATGAAAAGTACTAGCAACAGTGCTAGCTGCTTGGAATCTACCAGAGCATCATGGTTATGTCCTACAAGCTCATGACGTTTGGCTGTTTGTGAAGAGGTGACCTCTCCAGATCGAAACGGTCATATATGTTCCTGCAGCTAGGTCAGTATTTGATTCGATCTTTCCTCTAGAGATCTTTAGAATACTACCAACAGCTTTAAGATCAAATAAAGAATTACTCTATTGCGCATATTTGAAACACCAGGGCATCGCCAGGGCATCGCCAGGGCATCGCCAGGGCATCGCCAGGGCATCGCCAGGGCATGCCCAGCCAGCCAGACGTGGGATCTCAGGATCTCATCAATGTCTTCAAGCAGCCAAAGGTCATGAGCATGTAGGACGTAACCATGATGCTCTCGTGGATACCAAGTAGCTAGCACTCTTGCTAGCACTTTTCATTGATCTATGCAAGCACCCCGCTGAAAGGGTCATGTGGTCCGAAGAAGGGTTGTCGCTCAATATACCTGGAATGACGCTCCCCATAAGGCAATACTTGGATCCATATGTATGGGAGCCAGTCAGCGCTTTCATTTCTTTCTGCTTTCAGCTCTCATTAAAGATGGCCCCAAAAAAGAGGTGTCCCCAGGGAGAGGTGTCCCCAGGGAGAGGTGTCCCCAGGGAGAGTGCTCTACTGCCCTCTGCTACAATTGAGCAGAGATAAGAAAGCAAGAGTTATAGTGTTCACTAAGACAGCGAATACCTCTTTGGGTGTTTGCGCGATTTCTAGGTATCTCTAAGTACCTAGGACCCTGGCATTCCTCTTTCCCCCTAACTTTGTGATGGGCTATATTTGCGTTACTCAATGCCGTGGACACCATAGAGTCTAGAAGACCAGGCTTTCACGAATTTATATTCACTCCACAAGAAGTTTACAGTCTTTTTGCATATCGATAATGATTACCGCAGCGAGATCTACCGACGGGACGTCGTGATGGTCAATCTCGGCCCGGAGAACGTGACAGTTCCGGGCTGTTTCCTCTTCATTTTCATATTTCTGTTTATACTTCTCGACCTCCTTTCCATACCCCTTGTCCTAGGGCTCCCTCTAGGTCTTTCTTGATTTCCATTTCGATCTTCATTTGCTTTGCCGTTCTCACTTTGAATCATCGCGACGATTTTGGTCGATGTCAGTAATGGCCGCTGAAAGCAAGATCTATATCCACATATATCATTGACACTGCTGCTTTGTTGGCAAATCGCACAGACTAACCATGACGTGAACTGACGTGATGGATTTAAGCATTGTCATTGTCAACATCAATTACAACCTGCACAAGCTGGCCGTACGGGGACGAAGATATCTGGAAAGTCTTCATATTCCGTCTGTGGCCGAGGCGACGGTCCGATTGTCTCCTTTTGCGTGGTTGGCAGTAGAGGGATTGTTCTCTTCGCAGACGTCATGTTGCAATTACGCATTTGGTGGCCAGGGTGTCTATCACCATCCCAGGGAGACTCGCCCTGAGCCGTACTTTCAGGATATTCGCGCGTTGAATCCCGGTCATTCTTCCTAAACGAAAGACGATACGATCAATCCCGCCGAATACAAGATAATTGTGGAGTTGGAGAATTTGGGTGGTCTCACATTTCGGTTCTGACGGCGCCTCAAAATGTGAAAGCTGCTGAACATACCACTGAGTAGTGGTTCATACCCGAACGCAGTGAAGCAACTCCTTCGGACCTATCACACTCCGGATGTGCGGGTTCATATGCCAGGGAACCACCTGAGTCCAGACCGTTCGGGATCCGAATATTTCATGAAACTCCGCACATATCCCCGCATTCGATGAGAGACCATTTTGACTGGAATATGCAGTGCCTGAGTTCAAATTCACTGCATATCAAGAACGCCATTTTCCTCTCTCCAGCCCCACCCCCAGGAAGTGAATATGGTCCAGGAACTGTTCTACAGGGCACATGAGGATGCATCTGTTGCAAGACCACATTTCTCAGTGGCAATACTCTACACTGACAGACGACTTACAATCCCACGAATGCTTCGCTTTGCAGGACTCCGATACTCAAGCTGTTGTGTCCCTGCGCGTACTCGATGATGACCGACGACACTATCCAATGCCAATTTATCCGACCATATCGCGTGTACAGTCTTGAGGTATTCGTGGCAAAAATCACTCTCACATACGAGACAAAGACGGAAACCACCGTATATCAGGCCTGATGGTCGGTCGCCGGAAGGGTTGCTCACTGCAGATGCAATGTGCCAAGCGGCATTTCGACCACGGCAACAATTTTTCCCTAATTCATCGCGAGGAATCCGTTGCTACGATTTATATTTATAAGCATCTTCCATCACTCCTTTCTGTACTTTTTGTGACCAATTACAGCAGTGATCGCGGATTCGTCAAGGTTTGGCCGGAAACTGAAGGGCCAAAGGGCAGTGCTCGCCATTCGCCCCCCTTGTTCCTCCAGTCATTGATGTCGTTTTTCTTTTCTCTTTACTTCACAGTGACAAATTTTGTCCACTGTGTTCGTGAAGCATGCACTCGTGGGAGAATCTCGGAAACTGAGAGTCTTCTCCATTTCCGTGCGGGTTTCTAGGCCATCTTGCACGATGTTTGATGATTTGAAGCGATTTGAAGCGGTTGTGCGTGACTTTTTGGTCAAGCAAGGAGAAATAGATAATGATGAGAAGCTGGGTGAGATCAACCCTTCGCCGTCTTGTTCAACGCCATCTTCCGCATCACAAGGCGTGTCGAGCCACTTCACAGCGGAAGTAGGACCCCGAATCGCCCTCGGCCTGGACACCGCCGACCATCATTGCCAACCTCACCCTTGCGTCCCTGATACGAGGCAACCGCCTTTAAGTATATGGACTTAAACGTCGAAGAATGGATACAGACTGGACGGGGAGGATCAATCCTGCAAGGTTCAGTTTCGCTAACTGCCGAAGATGAGGACAACTGCACCCTGATCTTACCTGGCATGCACAAGCATATCAAGCAGTGGTGGAATAACCTGAAGTCACGAATGTCTGGAGAACCATGTAATGGTCTCGTACAGGCAATTACCCCAGAAATGTGGACAGGCACAGATGTTACTACCTTCCAAACAGATTGGACTGAGAAAATCTGCAAAGTCGGTGAAGTACGGCTATCTCTGCCTACAATATCACCTGCCTCGACCGGGCCAGCAACGGGGTATCGTACTACGGTCCTCCGGTAGTATGTTGGAATCGGCGCTGATGGGTCTCGGCTAGACACCGCAGAGTCCGGAACGTGGCAGGAGCTATCGACTGCACATCAGAACCTGATCCCGGCTGCAAAGACCCCCTTGGGCTTCACCTCTTCAAAATACGACAAAATGCCGTATGCGTTTCATGCTGCCGTTCCGTTAGTACTATCAAACCCCACCTCCCAGTGTCCTATTGGTAGTATCCCCTGGGAAACACCACTTTTTAACGTGCATCTGGATATCCCTTTCGGTGGGGATGCTTCGCAAGCACAAAAAATGATCGTTGATTGGCGCAAAATGGCGCGTCAGCAGTTCGCAGATACGGTCCATGAAATCTACCTACTACTAGTATACTTTTAATACGATGCGGAATTCTCCCTTATGTGATTCTATTCAATGATTCAGTAATATTGATAACCTTGGAATTTTCTCCAGTGAGTGGTGACCACCAGGATGAACATAGTACTACTAGACCTTCTCTTCCGCCAATGAATGCTGCCCAGAATTTTCGCCGGGATTTGAAGCGGTGCCCGCTGCATTAGGTGCATTCTTCCTATTCTTGTCTTTAATGCTTTTCCATTCCAAGAAAAGGGCAGGTAAAACCGACATGGCAGCAAGTCCCAGCGCAAGATACCAAGTTTGAGTAATGGCTAGACTATACTTATCAAGCACCTGGGGAAGCAAAGTCTCAGGTACAGCATGTCTGAAATCGGTTGCCCCTGCAGAAGCAATTTTCCTGGCGTCATCGGCACTGAGACTATTCAGCGTCCCCAGTTTCTCCGATAAGAGACGACTGAAGATAGCCTCGGCAATTGAAAGGAATACTGCTCCACCAAGCTGTTGGCCAAAGAAAACCACAGCCATTCCAACTGGTATGTCAGGACGAGATAAGACATTTTGGACCGCCAAAATGGGCGATTGCAAACTGAGACCTAGACCAAATCCACAAACAACCTGCAATCCAATCCATACCGGATGGGCTGTCCGAGGACCAAACTGGGAGGCAAGCAAACCGATTCCAATTGGCGAGATAACACCGCTAAGAATGGTAGTCGGATTATAAAATCCAATTCTGGTAGTCAATATGCCTCCTAGAATTGACCCAGCGACCATAGCCAAAAGAAATGGAATGAATGATAGTCCCGCATTGACAGGCGTATCTCCCTTGATAGCTTGAAACCAAGTTGGGATGTAATAAACCAAAACCATCAAAGCCGAAGTCGATGTCATCGAGAAGAAGAATGCGGCAAGAATACTCCTCTGAAGAAATATTCTGCCGGGTATAGTTGCCATATCCCTTTTGTAGATCTGAATGCAGATCCAGATAATCATCAAAACTCCGAAACAAACCAATAAGGCTATCACTCGACCATCATGCCAACCCAGATCGCCACCGGATTGTAAAGCAAGAATCAGACAAACAACCCATCCCAGGAAGAGTATCATACCACTGAAATCAATGAGATGGAAAATGGTCTTCCAATACTCGGATCCCGACGAGGACGACAGAGAAACACCTGAAGCTTCAATGCCCCCAACAAACACCGAAACAATACACCCAGCAACGACTCCAAAGGGAACATTGATCCAAAAGCACCAACGCCAACTAACCCTCTCCGTAAAAGCCCCCGCAATCAGAGGACTCACGACGGAAGCAACACCGGACATAGAGCTCATAAGTCCAGCCCAGACAGGTCTTTTATGCAGCGGGACGATCGAGAATAAAATTTGCATAGCACCAGTCAACACTCCTGCTGCGCCAGCGCCGGCGATTGCCCGCCCTATAATGAGAGTCGTTGAAGTGGGAGCGGCGGCGCATAGAATGGAGCCGAGCTCGAATATCGAGAGGGCGAGGATGAAGATTGATCGTGGTGGGTTGTGTTTGTAGAGAGTGCTGTAGCAGAGTGGGAGGGTTGCTGCCGGGAGGAGGTAGGAACTCCCATACCAAGCAATGTCCTTGATAGAGTCTGAGCTCATGTTAGTCGTCTGACTTGTAGATACTGGTGTTGGAGAAAGGGTAACATACTGAATTCATTGGTTATGTACGGGATTGCAGTTGAGATTATTGTTCGGTCCTGTGGTTGATTGTCAGTTGGGATAAGCTTGGGCTTTTGATGATCAAATCCCCTTGAAGGCTTACCAGAGCGACCAGAAATGTTGCCGCTAAAATCGAAGCCAAGATCGTGAGGGCTTTGAGGGTTGATGGGTATTGATTCTCCGCGCTAGCCTCGGTGCGTGCATTTTGCGGGGGAGTAGACATCGTGAGAACGAGCGAGAGTTTTTTGTTCGCGATATTTTTCTTTTGACGAGGAGAGGGATTCCAGCACTCTTTAATATTTAAAAAATGAAATAAAAATATCCGCAAAAGGTCTCGAGGTGATCCTCCGTGTTTGTCTCCGTTCCTCCGTTCCTCCGTTCCTCCGTTCTCCGTCCACCGTCAACCATCGTCCGTTGATGCTCCGTCCTCTGGGGACCGGAATCGTTGTTGAAGACCGTAGTAATCAAAATTAAACAGCTTTGTTCTTGAATGATGCATGCGAATTTTGTATTTCATTTGAATTAAACCGCTCATCGAATTTGAATTAACTGATTTGACGTTGCGAAAGATTTGATATGTGGTGTGAGTTCCGCAAGCTATAGACTCAGCATTAGGAAATGCGGACCTCCGCATTGGACTGCCGCGGAATGAAGATCGTGTTTTTTCCCTTGTCCTCGGGAGATATAAGCCTGCCGGGTTATTCCTGCAATGTCGAGAGAATTCAATCACACAGCGCTGGAAGTATGATATGGTGACGAATGCGAAGAATGCTTTGGACTAGAGAGAATGGAACACCCTGCACCAGAGCAGCCAAACCGTCTCTTTCGTCTTCCATATTAGCGTCTGCTCATACATGCCTCCATGGAGAAAGGTCCCTGGAAAGTTCTGAAGAAATGCATGAGGTCTGTCCGGAGTGGATTGACCCAGAATGAAGATTTTGCTTTTTTCTCTTGTTGAGTTCCTGCATTGCGAGAAAGATATTCTTATAACTCCGAGATTCTCACGTTTCCAAGCTGCGCGTCGACATCTCCGAATCGAGCTTGAAATTGCTCTCATGCTCAAAAATTGAGCAAAGACTGAGAGAAGTAAAAGGAAATAAGAACCGAAACAGGCAGATCAGCCCAATCCCAATTGATATTTGTATAAAATATCCCACACAAGCAACCAGCGGAAGGCAGAAGCAAGAAGAAACAAACAAACATAGATGGGAAACAAAAGGGAAAAGAACAAGAAATGACACAAAGACCCAAGGTAGAGACAGAGACTATCTGCTGTTTGACATGGTTGAAAGAAGATGAAGAAAGAAAGATGCAAGCACACCAGACTGTGGATACCGGAGATCTCCATTCTACACGCCTCGATGCGTGAGATGGCATCATCGATGAGTTCCGTGGTGGATTGGTGGTATTGATTATTGCCACGGTGCCAAATCGGTTCTCTGATAACGGGGATTCGGCTGAGGTAGGTACCTCAGCCGGACCTACATAGATCAAGAATTGGCTCTTGATCGTCCCACCCTCACGGGCCTTGACCCAGTGCAGACCGGCGATCAGCTGTGCCCAGCCTCCCTGTTGTGGAGGAGTGTCCACGGCGGTCAAAACTACCGTATGTACTGTGACCAGCTGGGGTGGGTCACAGTAAACAGGGGCCGGATTCATCTTGGGGCTACTAGCTGTATTGGAGGTCAGTAGAATCGAGATAAAAATAAATAAGCAAATCAACCAATAGAAGTATATACAGATTGTGAAATCAAACAGGAACGGCAGCAATGCAGTAGACAAAATAACAGGAAGAACGCACAGGACTAAGAGTCAGAAAGAGAGACAGCAAATGGTGTTGGACTTCCAAGTCCAACACCATTTGCTGTCTCAATATGCACACCGACACTGCCCATCACAGAGCAACCACACGACTGAACAGACACCAGAGAAGAAACCACCAAACAGAGCAATCAAGGAAACAGTCAGGAAATCAAAACGCAGGAAGAATCCGGACCTTCTGGTGTGAATAGGTCGGAGAAAGCCATCGGAGAAATTCGGGAATCTGCCCCATTCTAAAACTATATACAGGACGCAATATCAAAAAACATCGACAGGCAAACACGCTGAACGCAGTGGAACGCAGTGGAACGCAAGCAAAAGGAAAGGAACGCAGACATGGCCCAACTGGCGAAGAGGACGAAATTCAAAACGAAGAAAACAAAAGAAAGCAAAATGCAACAGGCAAGCGCATCCCAACCAACCCCACACACCCACACTAAATCGTCCAGTTGGTTGATGCCCATCACACGCATGACGAAACAACACACTGACGGAAAGCAAAAAAGACAGCACCGCACACCTCTTAAATCCTCTTAAAGAGGAACCTAGAGGAAATGAACGAACAGGAAAAAGACAGAAACAATCAAAAAGCAGCAGGAAAACAACCCTTCCGGGGTATGACAAAGGAACAAAATCCCATCATGCGCATGCTGACCGCCCCCGCAATTTCCGCTATTGTATGATAGTCAGCATTGAACAGGAAATCCACACATATACTGAAAGGAAGATAAACAAAAGCACAGTGGAGCAAGAGCAAAAACACAAACACAAACACACTGCAGACGCAGCCGCGCGAGGGGAAATATGAAATCCAAGAAAACAAAACACACAACCCCAATGTGGCAGGGAACCAAGGCGATCTCAGGACAGCAACAGATCAACCAGCAGACAAAACGCAGAAACGAACAAGAAAGGAGAAGCCAGAACAGGAAAATATCAGGCAAAGGCATGGAAAAGAAACTAAGAGAAAGACTTCAAGAAAAAAGGCGAATGTGGAAGAAACTATATCAATTGAAGTAAAATAAACAAGACTGTACAAATATATACATATCGCAGAATCAAACAGGGAAAGGGCACGCGTGCTCAGGTTCGCACGCGGCCTAGAAGACAGAATAAACAACAACGCAGTAGAGAAAGGACGAAAACACAAGAATTTTTTTAATAAAAAAAAAAAAAAAAGGAAAAAAAGAAACATCCACAAGCACAACAATGAGAACAGGAAGAAACAAAAAAACGCGCTCGCACACACACACACACAGACCAACCAGCAAGAAAACAAGAACAAAATCAAACAAGAAATCAAACAAGAAATCAAACAAGAAACAGAACAAAAATTGAAAAAAAAAATTGAAGAAAGCACAATAAGAATACAACTTCTAATAATATACAGGGAGGTAAAGCTACAAGGGTAAGAATAGGTAAACACCCGATAATAGAATTATGTTCTATGGGCAACTAAAAATGCAAAAAAAAGAACAAAGATAAAGATATTTGGGGGAAGACAAAAGGGAAAACATAAGTTATGCTTGTAACCCCGCCTCTGTGATATCGATATTTGATAAGTTGATAAGTTGATAAGCGATAAATTCAAAACGCCCAGATCTTTTTTTTTTTTTTTTCGTTTTTAAAAAAGCTTTTTGGGCCTTCAAACGATGGCGAGAAGGCGGCGGTCCTGGGCGAGGCGAGCTAGGATGAGAAGAGCGGAGCCGAGGAGGAGTGTAGCGCCCGAGAACATGGCTATCGAGATCCAGCCATGCTTAGCGACGAGGGCACCGCTGATGGGGATGTTGGCCATGGCACTAGAAGGGTGTTAGTGTAACTCTTTCGATAAACTGGATGAGGATACATACGAAAGGGCGGTTGCTCCTACAACAGAGCCAATAGCGAGACCCATGGTGGGTGGAGTAGCGACTTGTGCAGCACAAGCCTGTTGGAGAGACAGAATTCCCTGGAAAGTTTAAGTTAGTGGTCGTTCGATAGCTGAGAGGAAGGATGAACTTACACCTGACGCGAAACCATATGCAGCGCACCAAATTACCAACCCAGCAACAGATGTGACCTTGGTCCAGGTCATGGCAATAATGCCAGCTAGGAGGTTGGAGATGATGATCAGGTTGAAACGGCCATATTTATCAGCGAGAACGCCCGGAATGACTCGGCCGAAGAATGAAGCACCGTTGACGATGGAGATAGTGTAGAAAGCGAGACTGGAAGAGAAACCCTTGTCCACTGCGTAAGCAGTAACGTAGAAGAATGGTCCGAACATGCCAAAGTAGGTAAAGAAGAGAGCCAGACAGAGACAGATCATAGCGGGTTTCTTGAAGAGAATCTTTGCTTCAGCCCAAATGTTAACCTTTGGCGCGACTGGGGTCTGCTTTTCAGATGCTTCTTTGCCAGAGATACGAGGATCTTCTCTTGCAGAAACTTCAGTCTCAGAATCACTAGTTCCGATAGGCTGTACTGCGGAGGCAGAAGCTTTAGGGGCTGGAAGAAATGCGATAGAGCAGGGGACAATGAAGAGTGGAATCATAACGAATCCAACAATACGCATAGTCCAGGGGAAACCGAGACGGGGGTTCTTGAGCATTTGATCGATCGCGATGGGCCAGATGATGCCTCCGAGAGAGGAGCCGCCAAGAACGATGCCCATTGCTGCGGCGCGGTTGTTTGCATTGACGCTTTTGGCTACAAGAGCCAGCATGGGCCAGGACACGAGCGACATAGAGATTCCGAGAAGAACGCCTTGTGCGAGGAGGAACTGCCAGAAGGTCTTGCAGAGAGAGATCATCATGATACTGAAGACCATTCCAAAGGCACCAGTGCAGGTGAGGAGCTAGAGAGTGACTGTTAGATTAGGCTGAAAGAGCTTGGTATTGTTAGCACTCACAGTAGGACCGAAAATGTCCATCAGAACACCAGCAATCGGAGAGATTCCGAAGAGGAAGAGGATGGCAACAGCACCAAGCCATCCGATGGTAGACATATTTCCATTGGCAATGTACAATCCATGATGGGCCTTGTCGGCAGCGTAGACTTCTTCGAATACACCGAAGGAGTTCATGAAACCAACTGTACAGAACAGGCTGGTTGAGGCACCAATGATGATTGTCCAGCTGCGAGCACTGTAGTAGAGAATGTCAGTCAGCTTGAGTGAATAAAAAGTGCCGTGACAAACATACTTGGACTGGGCGGGAGGGCTAGTACTAGCCATAGTGGGTCAGTGGTTTGTAGTTGAAAACAGTTGAAGTTTGTTGTAGATTGTGATACACGAAGTGCTCAACAAAGAAGCTGTGAGAAGATATGAAAAAGTTGAGAAAAGAAGAAGAAGAGAATGAGAATGAGAATGAGAGAAAAGGAGAGTGTGACAAGGCGAGAAGTCACGCCTTCCTCTTTTCTCTGCGCCTGCTGTTACTGTTGTCGCTGTTTTGGTGAGGCCGGAGTGTCCGGTGCCGAAAACCGGAGTGTCCGAGGGAACGGACCAATCAGAGAAATGACCGAAGTCCGTGGATTTTCCGGCAGGAGTTCCCGACGGACTCAACTTCAACTTCACCCCAAGCATCAACATCTCCAACATCTCCAGCATCGATCAATCTTCAAATCTGATTAACTTGCCAACTTCAATTCTCCGCCACTCCTTGACTCCACTTTTGTATTCAATCAATCAACTTCAACTTTCCACTTTATATATATACCCTTCGATTATTGGTCAGCTGTCACTTGTTCCATTATTCAATTGTTGAACAGGCCACAATGAAGAGAAAGCCTTCACCAGAACCCACCAGCACAACAACAACAACCACAAGAAAGCAGCCTAGACAAGACCCCGTCTCATGTGAATCATGTCGCAAAAAGAAACTCAAATGCGACAGGAATCATCCATGCAGCAGCTGTTCGGTCCGAAAACTAGTCTGCAGCTATGGAAGTTATGGCCCCGGTCCGTTAAGTCCTCCGGTCAAGCCTGATGCAAGCCACCCGGAGCGAGGCAGAGGCAGAGCCTCCGATCCCAAATTAGTCTCTCCCCGGCCAACGGTGCCGCTGCAAGAATCGAGATCTTCCAGAAATGATCCATTAATTACTGCTGACTGGCTGGAAACGATTGTCATGGGTCCTCGAGTCCCAAGCGCAGTATCAGCACCTCCGCGGGAACAACGGGTGGAATTCACTCAGCCTTGCCCCGGCCCGACTATTTCGGGTAATCTTCTTACACTTGTCCGTGGTGGAAGAATTGCATCGACCGAAAATCCGGCTACGATTCATCTCCCGTCGCTTCTACCGTCTGAATCGGAAGCCCTAAGTCTCTTGGCGTACTATTTCAATCATCTCGACTACCAATACCATTTGATTGTGGCTAGTCGTACTCAAAATGATATCCATGCTCTTTATGACAATCTTGCTCGCAATGAACCGGTTAATTTATCTCATATTGCTCTGCTCTTCAGTATTTTTGCTACTGCCTTGTTCTATCAACTTCTCCCTACTGAATCTGCTGATGTCGCGGAAGTATGCAGTGGAGAAACGGCATTTCTTGCTGGCGCTGCCCTCATTCAGGCGAATTATATCGCATACCCTACTATCGAAGGATTACAAGCGACGATGATTATCGGTCATCATCTTTCTACAAACACATTGAGCCCATTGGTGAGCTCTTTCTTCGTCCATGGCTCGTTGGTCAGTCAGGCGAAGAGTCTCGGTCTTCATACGATGGATAATTCATCCCATTGTGAAGAGAGAACAAAAACTGGATATGACCGGACAGAGGTTGAACTTAGGCGGCGATTATGGTGGGATATTGCTTCCTATGATTGGTGAGTCTCAATCTCAACCTCAGCCCCAGCCCTCAGCCCTGAACCCCCAGACTCCCATATCTCCGGACCATCCACGCTCATATTTATGCAACTGCTAATCCGACTCACTGATAGGTTGATAAGTTTTCTCAGTGGTCCACAGCAGTGGACATACACCATCCACCCCCACAATATGAACGTGCGCAGACCACTAAATATCGAAGATGAAGATCTTGAGTCCAGCGAAACTGGCCATCCTCTATCCACGCCAACGTGCATGTCGTACACGCATTCTAGACTACGACTGGCAGAGGTGTGCCGAGAAATTGTTGACCAGATTGGCCAAGAACACTTGTACGGCCAAGAAGTCGCATATGAAAAGATCCTCGAACTAGATCGAAAACTCCACGACGTCCATGCAGAACTGCCGATCTTCTTCCGCTATGATCAAGTCTCCCGACGAGAATACAGCGATCTTTACCATCAGCGACCGGCTATCGCCTGGCAACGTGCCTTCATCCAGCAGGGATACCACTCCCGTTTGTGTCGCCTCCATCGACAATACTTTGTCCGCGGTGCCCGAGATCCAAGATACTCCTACTCCCATGTCGTTTCTCTACAATCCGCTCGCAAAGTGTTGGAGGTCAAACGTATCATGGACGAAGAGGAACCCTTCTTCACACCCAACAGCTCCTTCTTCTGGACAGCCATGCACCACGTATTTATGGCCGCGGCAACTCTCCTCATTGATGTATGCTTCAACTGGGACGATATCCTAGCTGATAAACGGAAGGAAGAAGTCCTAGATGCCTGCAGAATGCTCAGCCGCGCACAACAATCTTCATCAGTCGCACGCGAAGGCATTAACGCTATGATGAGCGTTCTCCGAAAACATTGGAAATTGGAAAAACGACCCTCCTCCCAAGCTGAGCCTCAGTCTGGTGGTCCTGAGGCACCCACTTTTACATTGCAAGCTCCTCCGGTTATGCAGGGTGTTAAGAACACCCAATTCTCCTCAGCTGCACAACCCTTCCCCCATCCTTCTCACCACTATGAGCCTATCAACCCAGCGGCTCATATCCCACTCGAAGAACTTTGGACCGAAATGCTAGACGCAAGTTCCCAGCCCACATTGGATACACCAGGCTGGATCGACATGTTGACAGAGCTGAATAATACGACCGTGCCTTGTGAGTAAAGCTCACTCGGATTTGCTGATCCTATCAGCGTATTGATCCACACTAGCTATTCTCCACTCCCCCACTTAATATGCAGCCTGCAGCCTCATCCGCCGATCACGCGTCAGCATGAGGCTCTGCTCTAACATAAACAAACTCATCACATGATGTTTTGTTTACTTGTCCCCGCACTGCTTGCAGCCAAAGCCTTGCAGTGAAATTTTACATCTACAACTCTCAATAACACTCAACACAATGGAGTCTACTATCAACCAAAGCCCAAAACTGAACATGCAATCCATCGCCGACCGTATCAAAAACGGCGAAATCACCCGAATCGTCGTCCTCACCGGCGCAGGAATCAGTACATCGGCCGGGATCCCAGATTTCCGTTCACCCGCCACAGGTCTTTACGACAGACTCGCACCACTGAAATTGCCTTATCCAGAAGCAATCTTTCATATCAGTTACTTCTCCCACTCCCCCGAACCATTCTACGCCATCGCTCGAGCCCGTCATCCAGGGAATCTCAAACCAACAATTTCCCACGCTTTCCTCGCGCTCCTGGCAAAGAAGAATATCCTTCATTTCCTGTTCACGCAGAATATTGATGGTCTTGAACAAGATGCTGGTGTACCCGCGGACAAAGTTCTTTGGGCTCATGGGAATTGGAAAAGTCAGCATTGTGCGAAATGTAGTGCTGATTATCCGGATGAGTTGATGAAGAAGGCTATTAATGCGGGTGATGTACCGTATTGTCTGGAGAAGGATTGTAACGGGGCGATTAAGCCGGATGTTGTTTTCTTTGGACAGTCTCTTCCGAAGGAATTTGATGAGAAAGAAAAGACGGTTGTACCTGAAGCTGATCTTATGCTTGTTATGGGAACGAGTTTGAAAGTTGCGCCTTGCTCTACTCTCCCTCGCTCAGTGAAGGCTGGAATACCTCGGATGTTAATGAATATGGAAAAAGCGGGTGATATGGGAAATCGAGATGAAGATATTTGTATATTATCTTCTTGTGATGATGCAGTTCGGGAATTTGCAAATGCGCTCGGGTGGGGGGATGAATTGGAGACTATTTGGAAAGATGCTGTTAAAGCTAAGGAGAATGATCAAGATCAGGATGGAGGATTTCAGGATGGACCTAGTTTGGATGAATGTATTGCTAAGATGGCTGCGTTGATGGATGAGAGATTGGGGATTTCGAAGGGTCATAAGAATATGTTGGAGAGTCATCTTAGTGATAAGTTTGCTAAGATGATGGGGAATCGTGGCTAGTGTTTTGATTATTGTATAACTTGGATTATATTACTTGTTTATTGCTTAGAATTTAGTTCCAACTTTTTTGACATAGCTCCTTCCTTACCACATCCCAATCGGGAACAACTCCCACTGGCAGTGATGCCATCATGATGATACATCATCAGTTCTCCAGGCATATAGTTAGCAGTACTAGGAACTACTCCCCTCCAGCCCTGTATCAATCAAACACCACCTCCCTCGTCCTCTCACAACCACCTAGTTACTTTGCTCCAAAATGGTCTGCCACAAAGAAAACAACCTCCCCCACATCCACCGCCACATAACAACCCACAATTCCTCAGGCGAAGCCGTCTTCCTCTCCGCCGCCCAAATCCCCTCCTACATGCCCAGTACACCAGCCGGCACCGACGGCGAAATCGCCCTGCTATACGCAACAACATCTACACCGGCCAATCTAGCCGACGAAGCCGATATAGCGTTCTACGACGAATTCCTCCATCAACCACCAGGCATAACGATAGAATCTGGGACGGTATTTCGAATGATTGATCTTAGACCGGGGAAAGCGACGCCTATGCATAGGACTGTTAGTGTTGATTTTGGGATCGTTATTGATGGGTGTGTGGAGGTTGTTCTTGATTCGGGGGAGAAGAGGGAATTGGGGAAGGGGGATGTTGTTGTTCAGAGGGGGACGGCGCATTCGTTTAGGAATGTTAGTACGGTGGAGTGGGCGAGATTGATGTTTTTGTTTTTGCCGATTGAGAGGATTAGTGTTGCGGGAAGGGTTTTGGAGGCGGAGGTTTATGATGAGGGGTTTGATAGGGAGAGTGGAGATGAGGAGAACAAGGATGGGGACGTAGAGGGGAAGAATGTTGGGCAAGAGGGAATGGGGGAGGGATGAAGTCAGAATAAAGGGGAAAGAGTAGATCATGTCTGTGTACTTAAGTAGTGTACTTAAATTAAACTATAATTGAAGTGATATGCGTGTTGGCGAAATGAGGTTTTGTATATCTAGGGATATAACTGCCACATTTCTCAGATAGACTCGTAAAAGTGGATGATGCACTAGAGAACTTACCTAAGTTATAATTTAGATCTTTTCATACTTCTTACAAAAAAGGGGCATCTTTAACAAAGTGAATTAACATTATATCGTATCTTTTTTTGAGTTTTATAGTATGACAAAACCTAAATGAGTTCCAGGTACATTCCCTAGTTAGTAGGTACTACCAGAGATACCTTCAAGGTATTTAGGAGATTCAGACTATGAATTTCATACCTAGAACTCTGCTTGTTGACTGTCTCTTTTCTAATCACTGCTCGCCTTTTGAATAGGTTCATGATAGTTGCTGCCAGGTGCTGGGCCACAAGGAAATCCTGGAAGATATCCACGGCTTCAAAAGTAGGTACTTCATGGGTCTACCAGACCAAATTTTAGTAGATTCGCATGTTTTTCACTAATTTATCAGCTAAGTCTCTCTTTTCTTGCATACCTATGCATATATTTCGGTCGGAGACAATCACTAGTCAGTGATTAGTGCCGAATTGCGGAAATATAGTCCGTTCGACGCTAAAACCGACAGCAAGCCAAGCCAAGACATTCAATGCCCGACATTGAATGGGTCTGATCCCGATCCAGTACAGTACTAATGTAGTACTCGACCAATCAGGATAGAATCTCGCTTGTAATCTGAGATGCTTAGTGGGTACCCGCTAGATATGCAGTGACAAATGTTCTTCTAGTGCATGCCAAGAGCCCAAAAGTTGGAATCAAAGCGATCTCTCCCATGTGCTTTTGATGAAGGTGGGACCCCATCTCTTCTTTTCTTTTGCAGATGTATAAAAAATCATACATAGTAATGTATTATGTATGATTTGCAATAAATATGTTTTACATGTTCTAGTAGAAGCCCCAAAGATCTACTGTTTCTTCAGAAACTGTGTAGCAAGATTCTACCAGAGTTACTGCAGCGACAAATTCTTGCAGAGAGCCCAATCTATACATTTTATAGTACATACCACTTTTGCCACCGTGGCAGTGACTGCTTGGGTTTTATTTCACTTAATCAAGGCTCGAACTTTTAATTGACTGATCTCAGCTCGGCAAAGATCTGATGTCCGAATACTAGCTGAGAAGCAATGCGAATGCATGCAGACAGGAATAAGTAGTCCTGATTGGCAATGTATATGCATGCCACGTCACATCCTTCAATTTATCCCCGCTGCAATAACCAACAACCTCGTATTGGATCCTAAGATAGAGGGACTTCAGCTGAGGGGTCTTGGGGTTTTAGTGCCTAATAGCGGGGCTGGCTGCACTGGGGCTGAAATCACGGCCACTGAGCAATTTCCGTGAACTACTAGGGAGGTAATGAATAGGTGAATTCCTGATAGACCTTCCTCGGAATGTTATTGAGATTGCTTTTTACTGAAAAGTGAATGGCCTTTAACTCATCTTGCTGAGACCGTTAATATCAGAGTGCGGACTGCCCAGCGTGAAAAGCTTCCACGCGTTTCAAAATCTCTGAACAGTCCTTAGGTACTAAGTTCTCACAATATTCGAGGCTACGAAAGATGCCCACTACAAAACAATTAAGCAGTCCCGATCTGTACACGGTGGGATGGATTTCGGCCTTAGCTATCGAGCGCGCAGCGGCCGTTGCCATGCTGGATGAGCGCCATACAAAGCCCGCCGGGTTTATTCAGCATGAATCAGATAAGAATTCCTACAGTTGGGGTCGAATCAATGATCATAACATTGTGATTGCGTCTCTTGCATCGGGTGTCTATGGAACAACGTCTGCCGCCATCACTACTGCGGGTCTTCTTTCTTCCTTACCCCAAATTCGAATCGGCCTTCTGGTCGGAATCGGTGGGGCTATCTCAAGGCCAAAACAGGGGTATGATGTGCGACTTGGTGATGTCGTTGTTAGCAAGCCTAGCGGAACACACGGAGGAGTCATTCAGTATGATATAGGGAAGGCCACAGCCGGTGGGTGGGATAGAAAGGATTGCTTAGGTCTACCACCTCAGGTCTTGCTTAATACGGTGACGCATATCGAGGCTGAGCACATCGTGGATGGTTCTCGTATTTCCGAGTTTCTACAGGGGCTACCGCCGAAAATGACACAGTCAAAGGATGGCTATGTCTATCAAGGATCCGAGAATGATCGCCTCTTCAAATCTTCATCTAAGCACCAGCCAGGTGACGATTGTAGTATTTGCGATACATCTCAACTGGTCGTCCGGAAGAAACGTCCCGATGATGAGCCTCAAGTCCATTATGGTACCATTGGTTCGGGCAACATTCTCGTCAAGGACGCGAAAAGGAGAGATCAAATCCTTGTTGACGTCGCGAAGGATATCATTTGCCTGGAAATGGAAGCGGCAGGATTAATGATGAATTTCCCATGTCTTGTTATCAGAGGAATTTCGGACTACGCCGATGCTCATAAGAATGATCGCTGGCAGAAATATGCCTATGCGACCGCAGCTTGCTATGCGAAAGAGTTACTTGGCTATGTTCCTTCGAGAGAACTCCAGGTTACGCCGACGGCAACTGAAACCATGAAGTCCAGTTAGTAGACCTTTTGCTCTATTCAGATAGATGTTAACATGATGAAGTTGGTGAAGATATCAGAGCGCTCCAGAAGGGCATTCAGGATTTACAAACAGAGAATGACATGACTAGTTTACGATCATGGCTCTTGCCTATAGACGTATCTACTGATCTCCAACACGCCCTCCGAAAACGACATAATGGGACAGGATCTTGGTTCCTTGAAAGCAAGGTACTAGAGCGATGGAAGAGTGGGATAAGACGACACCTCTGGTTGAATGGAATTCCAGGAAGCGGTAAAACAATTCTTTGCAGTGCAATCGTGGAAAATATTTCGCAAACACTCCCATATCCTGTGCTGTATTTCTTCTGCAACGGAAGCGATGCAAGTAAACAGTCCATCGATAAAATACTCCGATCGGTGATTTTTCAACTCTATGCGCGATCTGCCAATTGCCGAAAGGAGCTGGACCTTCTTTTAGAATCTGTCACAAAACATCAGCAGCCATCGCTCAAAGCCCTCTTCAAAACGTTCCAAGGCATGATGATGAATCTTGAGAGGTGTTTTATCATTATTGATGCCCTGGATGAGTGCGTCGAAAGGGTTGAACTCCTGGAAAAATTTCAGGCATTAGCGCAAAACGACGCCGTACAGTTCATTTTTACCAGTCGCATAGAGGCAGATATCGACTCTGTTTTAAGTCATTGGATCTATGTTGATGATGTGATACATCTCGATAAAGAAGAATCAAACGGGGATATTCGAACTTTTATTCACGAGCAGCTTCAACGGGACAACTTTACAAGATGGGAACCTGCCGTGAGACAAGAGATTGAGTCGGAACTTCTAGAAAAGACCAACGGAATGTAAGCTCACATCCTCTCTCAAATTCACCATTATGCACTTTTATGTGATAGTGCTGAAACAAATGTAGGTTTATGTGGGTAGTATGCCAGCTTGATATTCTGAAAGACTGCCTCGATGTTCACACTCTTCGAGAACAGCTCAGATCCCTTCCCAGGACTTTGCATGGAACTTATGCCCAAGCGTTGTTAGCCATCAAGGAGGCTCACCGAAGTCACGCGATCAAACTTTTACAAGTCCTTGCAGATTCAGATATGCCATTGACGGAGGAACAAGCCTTTGGTTTGCTATCAGCCAAGATAAGCGCACAAGATCCTGGCATTGACTTCACGAAACTGAATGAGAATGATCCCCGAAAACTGCTCAATTTTTGTCCAAGTCTACTATCCATTGTGCAGCGTGCTGGTAGAGAGTGGGATACGTCACCGTTTTTTGAAATCCGACTATCGCACTTTACAGTTCAGCAATATCTGAAGTCTCACCAGATTGAGAAAACCTTCCCAGCAAACAAAATTGATGTCGGCCTGGTCTTCAGGGATGCATTCAGTGAACTCGAAAGAAGAATTTTCATCACAAAGGTCTGCATAGAAGTGCTCTCATCTGAGCCGGAAGATGATGTTTTCGGGATTTCCTCCGAGCTCGCTGACGAAGGCTCTCTTGTGGCTTACTCTGTTTCCCAGTTCATTAAATGTGCCAGATTTTCTGAAAAAAACGAATTGATCTGCAGAGATATTGAAAAGTTTCTCTCTTGTGCACGTGAAGAGACCCTGTATGCTCTGGAGGAAAAGGATGCGGCTTTTGGCTGTTCCACCTTTGGAGCAGATGGAGAATTCGAAAAAGAATATCACGCGCTAGCAATAGCGTCAAGAGCAGGACTTGCGGTTGTCGCGAAGGGTCTATTGAAAGATCTATCCAAACTCGATAAAGAATCACGCCAAATGGTCCTCTACTTCTCGCTATCATTTGCCTGTGTAAACGGCCATGAAAGAATTGTGAAACTTCTGATAAAGGACTTTCAGGCAGTCGTGAAGAGCAAATTAGCACGTTTCCTTTCTCGCCTGGATGATCATCGGGACAGATATGGTGAGTCAATTGGGCAATATCCGGACGATTGCACCTTTTATTATGATTCATATTCATCGATAAATGACCTTTTATTTTATGCATCTTCTTTTGGTCGCACTGAGATTGTGAAGATTCTAATACGCCACGGCGCGAGTGTCAATAAACCCAACCGGGATGGACTTTTTCCAATTCAGTGTGCCTCGACAAATGGACACTACGACGTCCTTGAAATCCTGTTGAAGAATGGGGCTGTTATGAGCAAAACAAGTAAATCCAAAAGCACACCTTTGCACATGGCTGCAAATGTCAGATCAACGAGTTGTTTGAAGCTCCTGTTGGAATACGGCGCTGATGTAAATGCCCGCGACCACTTCACTCGAAACCTATTTTATGGGACGGATATGGGGCACTTGTCCGAATACATGTGTCGGGATGACGACGACGACGCCGATAAAATTCCAAAAAGCAAGTATATACCGACTATGAAGATCGCGTCCTTGGCGAATAAAATTCTGAAGGACAGCCTGCGGCAGCCGGTGTTTGAATTCCTCGGAGGTGAAATTTCCCCTCACCCTTCAGCAACTCCCCTCTTCTACGCCACTCATCGGAACAATCCAGAAGCTATGGAGCTTCTTTTGGAGGCCGGTGCTGACCCAAACGCAAGGGCCAGCGATGGCGCCACTCCACTTTTCGCTGCGGTTATATCCAATTGTAAAGAAGCTATAAAGCTTTTATTCAAATTTGGAGCTGATCCAAACCTCAAAGCGAATGATGGATGGACTGCTATCAGCTCGATATCACACTGGAACTTTGCAAGCCCAGAAACGCTCATAATTTTGCTGAAGGCGGGTGCTGATCCTCATCTTGGTATGGGGAAGCAACAAAACTTCTTAGCACTTGCTTGTTTGAACGATTCAGTTGAAGCAGTGCGACTACTGTTGGAAAAGGGGGTATGGATGGAGGAACACAGCCAAGCAACATTCCTCTCCGCATTATATGCGAAGGATCAGGAGATTTTGGCACTTGTATATGACAAGTGCGTCCAGAGCAATCAATCAAGCCTTGATCTGAATGCTGCTTTGATCTTTGCGATACGTAATGCTCCTATACACGCCTTCCGGTTTTTACTAGATCTTGGAGCTTGGGATGACACGTTCCGGGATGCACTCCTCAAGAGTGCGAGCTACACGTCGGATGCAGAGATAAAAAAGATTGTCTTACAGAAATGTGGTGCTTCCGAAAAGGATCTGTTCGCGGTCGAATATGCGCCATACACTGTGGACCTAATACCTGTACACGCGGCCGAGTCAGAGGTGTCCGAGTCAGAAATGACCGAGCCAATCTTCTAGAAAGCCCTTCTGTCCGGGTATCGGAAGCAAGCATTTTCTCTTTTGACAGAAGGGGCATATTTTAGCTCACCAATCACTTGAAGTGATTATCCAGGCAGGTTTCTCTGTGCTGCTGCAATTGGAGGAATTATCGATGTAGTATCTCTACTTGTCGATACAGGTGTTGATGTGAAATCGAAGGGACTTTTAGATGGATGTACCTACACCCATATGTTCACCATTAGTTGTGGCTACTTGGGGGAGGCTAGAAAATTTCGACAGGAAAGGACACAGATTACCAGGTTGTTTGTTGAAAGAAATGCAAATAGAGAGGCGTCCGGATGCCCAGAAGGTGGTATTTCCGGAACTAAACTCTTTGTTGCGGCAGTCCGTGGCAATGAGGAGGTGATCCAGCCTCTGTTGGATTTTGAAACCCAGGCAGATACCGAAGGAATTGCGTATGATCTGGAAGGTAATGAAATAGGTGCCACTGCTTATCAGTATTGCTATCATCATGGAAAAATGGAAATCGCCGATCTGTTACCGTATTCCGGAGTTGAGGACAGGAGTTGATAATTGGATGGGTTATGCAGTGAGCTTTGCTGGATTTTAATTGAATTTGAGTTGAATTTCAATCAAAATTAGACTTTTTATCTGCTAACCTACTGGGATTGTGCTCTGAAATAGCAGCGTTCAGGCCTCAAAAGGTCAATGCTCAATCGTATCACCCTCGGAATGACTCTCAGAAGCACTTCAGTCAAGCCTTTGAAGACATAGCCAAAGCACGTTGTGGGAGATAAACTGATGTCTCAATGTCGAAAACAAGCACAAAAAATCAATCATTTGCCTTCTACAACCGTCACTGGTATCACTTATGTTTTCATTGAATGTCTCCAAATGATTAGTCAGCCTCGTTTAGATCTCGCTGTCTCATGACCTCTTCGCTCTTCGTATTCACAAACATCCCGCCACTCCTAATAAGATCCAATACCCCCTACGCGCTTGCTTCGTCTTCATCGTTCAGTTTCACAGGCTTGAGCTAATCCAATACTCATACCACCACCGCGTCCTACAACAACTCTTGGTCACTTACTCAAAGGTCCGATATCTTGTGAAATCCCTGGGAGTAGAGCCACCTGCCGAACATCTCTATTTCTGCTTGTGAATAATAAACAGTGTCGGGTCCAGTCACCACCGCAGATCTTTCCGAACCAAAAAATCTGCCAAAAATTTGAACCCAATGGCCATCTACACCTCCGAGACAGAACGTACCCTCAGGAATGCGGGCTGGACGCCGGGACGAAAAGTCGACATCAGTGAATTGCGAGGCCATTTAAAGCAGTCCGGCTTCGTCGTTAGCAAAACGGCTGAGGAATTCCTCTCCGAATTCAGTGGTCTTACTTTCGATATATCTGGCCCCGGGATCACTCGCGCCCGGGAGAGATTCGTACTAGACCCCTTGCTTTGTTTAGGTGAAGACGATCGATTCACCGAATGGGGTGTGGACCTTGGGGAAATTTTGACTCCAATCGGGGAATTGGATTATCGGTTCTTTCTCGGTATTTCTGAATCCGGGGAAATATACTCGGTGGAGACGTGGCTGGGTTCTTTCGGCAGGGGCAGTCAGGCCTTGGAGAATCTAATCCTAGGCGTGGCTTGTAAGGAATTGCCACTTTGAAAGATTATTCAAGTGTCAATGTTTATTCACTATTACAAGGTGATGATTCTGCGCTATGCTCTCAGTATTCCACTATAAAACTAGCTAGTACAACCCTTTGTCGGAACATCGCCATCCACTGTCCGCGATGATCATCATCAATTCTTTTGGCCTCGCTATATTCACTAAGCGTATTTCCTCTGAATTTAATATACATTGCAAAATTGATCATTCTGGGATTTAGTAAGACACTCGCTCTTCGGCATTCAAAATTTTAAGTCCGAATTGCAGAATTGCAGAATTGGCATTTGTAAGCCTGTACTAGCGTCGCCAAGAACGCAAGGCAGTATCAGACAAGCTTAGCTTGATTTTCAGCCCCATTTCAAGAGCCGAATTCTTACACAATCCTTCAATAAAACAGTATAGCTCTATTTCATGTGGACTGCAGGCTCACGGATTAGAAATTGTGAATTATCAATCAAGCAGCATCCTCGCTGGGAGAATAACCATACGAACTACTAGTTCGTATAGTATAAAAGCCGTCATGTTTTCAGATTCCAAATGACACTTCTACACAATCAATTCTATTTAATACAAACCTCAATTGCTTATACCTACGCTTCTCATTATCTCTCAAGATGGATACTCCAATTCGCCGTGTTATTGCCGAACACGACACCAAAGGCAAAGCCTCATTCGTCTCCGACGAATGGCTAACCCCCTACGATCCCACAACAGCCCCCGAATTTTCCACACCCGGCCCATCTTCAGGCTTCGGAGTTGTCCAAATCCACCGATCGCGCGGCTTCCCCGTGGATAACATGCGCCAGCTCCCTGACCCGCATAAAACTCTCGTTCCGCTGGCCGACACCAAGGGTCCTTCTTGTCGAATTCTCGATCTACCACCTGCTGAAGCTGGATGGATGCATCGAACCCTCAGCTTGGATTATTTTGTTGTTTTATCTGGGACTGTTGGCATAATTACAGATGGGGGCGCTGAAAAAATTCTTAAGCCTCATGATGTGGTTGTTTGTCGAGGCACGAATCATGAATTTGTGAATCGGGGAAAGGATGTTGCCAGGCTTTTTGCGGTTGTTGTGCCTAGCCAGGAGATTGTTACGGAGGATGGTGTTCGATTGGAAAAGACTCCGGCTGGACCTATTTATGATCCAGAGGAGGAGGATTAGGGGGTTTTCTTTCGTTGTTTCATCCGCAGTTATGAGTGAGTATATCGAGTCTTAGATATGCCTTTGGGCGTATGAAATGATACTAAATGGCTCAGTCAACCGACACTTAAGCTTCTTTTATTCCCTTTTCCAATGACAAGTATTATGAAATATGGAAAGCTTATAAAATCTACTCTATGCTGTAGTTTCAAACCCCGACTATTTCTTGCATCAGTGCCATACTCATTATGGAGGTGATGCCGATACACATGGCACAGGGCAACAAGAAACATGGATGATGAGACTGCAGAATTTCGCTGCAAATTCATGGCATTCCAAGGAATAGAGATATATCATGATAATCCAAATGAGATTTACAAGTAAAATTAAGGACGGGACGTGTCGCTTCATGACGATTGGGCCGTGGTGTAATGAATCTAACGGAAAATGTGGACGAAGTGAAGGCTATAACTCAAATCTGGATGAAATATGTTAAGGTCCCCCGGATGGTGTAGTGGTAGTGCTTCCTCAACCGCCAGAGTCAGCTGACACACTGTGTACAGCTGTCTTAACTGGCCGTTGTTGCCCGCTACAGGCAGTCGTGGGGGACAAAAAGGGTGCTAAGCAATAACCAAGAGGTGCCCCATCCCCAGAGAGACATCCCTAGGGGATGGGGCACCCCCCTTTTGCTATTTTTTTGTACTGTCCGAGGCTGTCGGATCGAATCCCCTCGCTGGCATTTCTTTTTTGTTCTCTTTTTTCTTTCGTGTGTGTGTGTGTGTTAGGGAGAGTGCTGGCACATCTCTCACTTTGATATACAAAAAGTGGGTCTAGCCCTGCCTCAGGCCGGAAACTATGTAATGTAGCAACTGAACTTGAACTTATTGGACAAAAATAGAGACAACTTGGATGTGGCAGCGGTTGATCTGGTCACTTTCATAGATTACACTTCATTGGAGGGTTGCAAGACGAGAATATTCTCAAGACTGAATAAATGACCCTCTTCTTTTAACATATATACTGACTGGGCTGGCAAGTCGGGTAAACTGAATTTAGTTAGCTTTTCTCTATGTATCCTCGTGCCCTGGGAAAAAAAACGGATTTCTTTCACCTCCTGTGTTCGAGGTTTTTCCCTTAGTGAGCCCTCCTGGGATTAAATATATAATCATAGTATGTCCAGCCAGTATATCCGGATAGATACCTATCTATGTCGGAGTAAAGCCGATCTCGGGAGATTATAATGGAACCCCCACACCCCACGCGGGGTAAGCAGTCCCTCTGTCTTTGTCCCCGATTTCACTCTTCTTCATATCTTTTCCGCAGAATTAATTGTTCTGTTCAAGCTAACAATGGCTGCCAGCAGTGCTTCCAAACCAGGGTATGGTTTTCCCCCAGTCAACCCAATGTCATCGCTGACAACCTCGATATAGATATGTTCTAGTAACTGGCGCAACCGGTTTCATCGGTGCGCATGTCGTCGACAATCTCCTTGCCAAGGGACTCAAAGTCCGGGGTTCGACAAGGTCACTTCGCAAGGGTGAAGAAATGAAGGCTGCACGACCACAATATGCCTCTCAACTCGACTTCGTCGTCGTTGAGGACTTTACTAAGATTGGCGTATTTGACTCCGTCATGGACGGAATCGATGCCGTGATTCACGTCGCCAGTGTATGTGGATGTCTGCTCTGTTCTCCGACTGCTTTACTAATTTCTTGTAGCCATTCTTCTACGACACAACGAACAACGAACAAGAATTGATTCTGCCCGCCATCAATGGCGTGAAGTCTATCCTCAAAGCATCCGCAAAGCCAGGCACGCAAGTTAAGCGAATCGTCTTAACTTCTTCATTCGCCTCAATCGTCGATGTGAACAGCAAACCCCCTGCCGATTTCACCTACACTGCAGCAAACTGGAACCCTATTACCTACGAAACATCCATTGATCCGAAATCTACTTCCGTCGAAGCATACCGAGGATCGAAGAAGTTTGCCGAACTGGCCGCGTGGGACTTTATCAAGAATGAGAAACCTTCATTTGACCTGGTCACCCTCTGCCCGCCAATGGTCTTCGGGCCAGTCGTTCACCCAGTGCCTAATATCGAGCAATTGAATGAATCCAACTCCGTTCTCTGGAGTGTAGCCGCTGGTGTGGATCCCTTACCCGGTGCTCGTGTTCCGGCTTGGATCGATGCTAGGGATCTTGCCGAAGCCCATGTCCAAGCCCTCTTGAGACCCGAGGCTGGTGGAAAGCGATTCCTTCCTGCTGCGCTTGAACCTTTCTCGTATGAGTATGCGGCGGATATTATTAAGGACAAGTTTGAATGGTCGAGGGGCCAGGTCACGTCTAATTATGAGGCTGGGACTAAACCGCAATTCCCATATGGTGTGGATGGACGGACAGTGTCTGATGAGTTGGGGGTTCAATATCGCAGTTTTGAGGATACTGTTGTAGACTTTATTGGACAGGTTAAAGATCAATTAGCATGATTCCAGGCTATCATGGTAACTGATTGTGTACGTAGCAGTCATTGCGATGTTATATGTGTTTATAGTTAGGAACTATGATAGTATCAGTCTTATTGATCCTAATCCACTTTTGAAATAGAAACACTACTAAATGCTATTGAATACCGTATATACAGAGAGATTTGAATGTTCCCGGCGTAGTAAAATATAGCCCTTCTTATTTGGTCCTCATCTATCAACACTAACCTAGAAGATTCAACCATATATCTCTATGAAATTGACAATATTTGATGATGATCTCTTTCTTTTTGGACCTGAAATTAATAATATTCTGTAGTGCCCCCAGACAGAAAAGTCCGATTACCCTAAATCGATTGTTCACTTCCGCAATTCTTGTCGGCCCGTGAAGGTGCCGGACAAGGTGCCGGACGACGTCGTCTGCCACGCTTGTACAGATAGAGAAGTTCTCTCACTTCCTCTCCCTGATCATCCTCTTCTTGTTTCTCATCTCTATTGTGTATTCTAGCGTGTTTGCATTCATCCCTGAATATCCCGTGTTGTTCTCCTCGTCATCCAGGTTGTTTCAATCTGAAAATACATCACGTATCTCACTACTGGTGTATCTTCAAAGTATCGATCTCAAACCTTCTTCAAGAGGTCTAGTGAGTGTTTCTATCCCTTCCTCGCTGAGTCCTAATTGATTTGAACTCGTCAAGGTAGCACTGTGATTCACAATGTCTGATTTTGTTATGGTGACAAAGTGGCCTGTGAAGAAAGGTCTGTCAATGCCTCAGAGCTTGACAGTCTTCCTTGAGTCAGCCACAGAGATGCTAAAGGACAGATACAAAGTTTGTGCTTTTTTCCATAACGACGCTGTGGAAGAATGCCCAGATCTTGTTACTCCATGGGAGGCTCCTCCTCCTCCTCCAACATCTCGCACAGTGTACGTGCGCAAGACAAGGCAAGATGGCCTACGCTTGCCACTTCTAAACGGCAATTATGCGAATCCAGAACAGGCATCAAACGACCCATCAGTCTTGGGCTGGACGTTTAGCAGTCAGACTCGCCTTACTGATACCTATATCTATCTTGCTATTAAACGTCTCAGAAAACCGCACCGACACAAACTCCATCCGTATGATTTCACAGAGAGCGGAGATATCTGCCTCTCCAGAATCCCATCCGGTAAGCCTGTTATCATATGGGCCCATGATCTTGCCTGGATTGCGGTTTGGCAAAAGAGCTACATCTTATGCGGTGAAAAACTAGCCGAGCGTGCTGGATGGCTCATCCCAACTGGCATGAGAGTGACTGGACCATCCGGTAATGCATCATTCCTTGCTGGGATTGTCTTAGCCCCTATGGACATTTTCCCACTCGAGCCTGGTACCTTTGAAATCCACCTGAAGAAACATGTCAACGCAGCCGATCAGGACCCGCTGCTGAGAAGGGATCGTCGTCAGCAGCAACAAACCAACTTTTGCACTGACTGGGATGACTTTGTTCTCGACCTGACGCTCGAAGGTCCGATGCCTGTCCCGATGAATAAAGTTCCCTTCTTTCGACGACCGTGTGCGAACCCTAAGAAGTATCCAAATGACACCGAAATCGACTATGCCCGAAACGATGATATCTTCAGTCACATGCTTGATGCGAACATTGATATCAACCTCTGGAATGAAAACTTTTATGAGTCTCCTCGCCATGCGATGAGCCAGGATGTGATGTTGGGAGCATCCCAGGACAGCATTCCTGATCATCAGGAAGATACTTATCCTAGCCACCAGGGAGCAGCTGACCAGACCGTACTTCCCATTCATGAGGAACAGAGCAACCCCCCTCACGGTTACTTGGAACCAATCGCATCCTCTCATGGCCCACTTCATCTCAATCCTTTTGAGGAGACCATTGACCCGTCCCTCCCTAATGGCGATGTATTCTCCGTAATTGCGGAATCAGATGAGCTTGAGCCTATTACGTATTCCGAAGTTCTTCTAACACCTCCCCTGGAAAGTCAATTATTATTCGATTCCTCAGGACGGGCTATTTCTCGATCCGAAGATCCACTGCAATTATCCCGAGTTTGGTTGGTCCTCGATAGCCTTCAGTCTTTTGTACCGGGCGGTATGTCCAGGGAGGAAATGCTGAGAAGAATTCCAGAAATGACAAGAAATCGGGAGTTGCAGGGAATTTACATCCAAGCTTTGAACTTTTATGAACCTTGTAATGGGAGTAATACCATGGAATAATGTATCTGTCATATTATCTGTTTTTTTTCGATATCCTCCTCTGAACTACGATGATGTATTTTGTATGGTGATCTTTCAAGACTTCATATCTTTTCATGATCTCTAGAATAATCCGGGTTTTCTATCTGAATGCGACTGGACTCTTCAATCAATACAGTATCTTCGCAAACGAAATGCAATAGAACCCACCAGAAGGCGGCTTCCGTCCCATCATGTTTAGATTAGCCAACTGCCCACTTTAATAAATCCTTCCCCTATTGCAAGCATAAGTCATCTTGCATTCAAGTGCAACTTCTGCAAGTATTCCTCACATGTAATCCAAAGGGCCCTCTTGCTTCCTTATTCCGTACGCGAGACCATTCCCCGGTGAGATAGCCACTTTCATGTCGGTGGATGCGTGACTGTTCTACGGCAAGCGTCGAACGCCACTGGGATAGATAATACTCATATTGGAATCGTCTCGATAAAAAGGAAGGAAATTTTATTTTCCTTTGAAGAAAGAATTATTTGTTTTTAGAGGCGCATTTTCATTCAAGTCACGCTATTATCAAATGCCTAAGTATAAACAGTGTGATGCAATTTCTCACCAGGCAATGTCGAATTCTTCTTTCAGGAAAACGGTTTTTCTTCTTGTCCAAAACCCGGACGCAGCAATAGTAATAGGAGAAAATAAATAAAAACACAAAAGTAACAAAAGCTTCTTCAAGGGACCAGAGTTTCGTCTGAACCCCATGAACGCTCATCGTCAGACTCTTCATAATTAGATTGACTCTCTGAAAAGTCCCAATCCCCGGGGTCTGACATAGCAACGAAATCGATTAACGTCGTCCGCCGAGTCTCCCTACAGAACAGAATATCTTCCAAAAGTCTAGGATTCTTCACCTCAAATCCACATTCTTGGAGATAGGCGATCCCATACCGAGTTCGGTATATGAGATCCAGTTGTTCCTCCAGGGACAGATCTTCTATGAATAGGGTCACCGGCACGCCAGGTCTCATTTCAAGGATAATGATGTATCCTTGCGGAAAGAGACTCGAACACATAATGTGTCCTGCAAAGTAGCAAGCTGCGAAGCAACCCGGGTTTTCAAAGCCCTGGTCTTTTTGTTGTTCCAGCTTTTGATAGACAGTTGCTTCGATTGCGTATCTGGTAAAAGTTAGAATACAGTTTGAGAGGCGAGGAGGAAGGAACTTACTGGTTGAAGAGTTTCGGGGACCAGCATTTGGCTATACATTTGGTTGCGTTATAAATAACCTCGTATACAGCTTTGTCAGGGTCTGCGAGCCCGGATATTTCGCCCACAACTTCAATCGCGGTGGTTGATTTCACCCCGTCACCGCAGATAATTGTTTGCTGGGTTACTGGCATGCATGTGTATGGGCTTGTCGTCTCGGCGAACACTTGATCGTGGGCTGGCAATTCTGGGTATTCCTCTGGGACCCAGTCAATGTTTTCATACTTCATTTCTGGAGAACGTGGACGACAGTGGTGGGGAGAGAGGGGCCTTGGGAAGAGGGAGTAGTCGAGCTCTGCCTGAAGCTGCAGTGCACCTTCAGAAGTCATTTTGTTAACAAATGGAATAGTATATCTTTATAGGGCGATATAGAAAACTAAGGAGGGTTTTTTTGGAGGAAAAAAGAGGATTTCTTGGGGGCGATGGAAAGATCACTTTATAACCCCCTCAAGCTTTGAGGGCCGCTCCTATTTTGGGAAGTAGAGGAAGTTTAGCTTCTAATTATTCTTGGTTCTACCAGACGAAAGACTTTTTTCCCATGACTCGGTCCGCGTTTCGGCAAGAGTGACCCTGCTTTGTTGTTGCTCAATCGGCATGCCGAATTTAGCCCCGGAAGGAAAAACTACTAGTACAGTTTCGGTCTTGAATGACTTATTCATTACTACTGCATTGAAATTTCAATTTTCTAAGCATAATTAAAAACATTAGAAAGAGCATTTTCCAGTTGTCATGTGTTCAGGTACAAAGTCTTGCCCAAGGTTTTACAACTAATGTGCCTGCCTTCCTCAAATACTATTTTACTAAAATAGTAGTGGGCCCGGCTGATCTACAAGCTATATAGGTACATATGTTAATACATACCTTTTCACAGAACTCGTCCAACTTCAACGATGGAACAACTCTTAGAACTAAATTAGACCGAAAAAGCAATATTAAATTCGGTGTTCTTTGCAACCTGCATTGAATGTTGTAGAGAAGGAGAGGGGGGTGACGACCAGCCTACCTCCGTAATTAGTAATTCCATATATAATGCAAGTTCAGATCCTTACCAAGTTAGTCTCGATATTCAGTGATATGGCAAGTACTTCGTACCTCAATTCAAAAATACCGCTGCCCATTACCTAACCTCCAAGCAGAAAGGTTGCTGATAATCGTACTCATTATGCGGATGGAGGAGTGGCAGCAACGATTCCACAAAGTTACTTCTGCCACCTCAATACAGACCCAATACATCAAAGCTCGGTGATAAATTACAACATTGAGAGCTTTGAAATTGCAGACGAAGATTTGGCAACTCTCGTCGCAATTTTCTTTATTATTATTCTGGAGCAAAGATGATGAATAGCAGCTATCAAATTCTTGTTCAGCTAGAATTTTTAAAAAGAATTATCTAGATGGAAGGAATTAGAACAGGCCGATTTTTGTTAGTATGGCGGTAACGCTGTTTTGTCACCTGCATACCGCCCACACTACCTCTCCATAACTAAATGTTAGTTAGATTGAACATCTTCACAGTTACCAGACAATATAATATGTTGGCGGGGTGATATGATTTACTAAATCTCACAACAAATACGAGCTAGACCTTGAATACATCAATAAGAACCTTCTCATTTATTTGGAAATAATTAGCCAATCAAGCCTCGGTCAGCCTGTATGCTCAGTTTGGTGGCTGGAATTCTTTTCAGAGAAGCTTGATCGTCGCTCGCGACGAACCCCCAAGGGATAACATAATACGACTTTATGCAGGGGCCAAGCCCAAGATCTCTTGCAGCCCATGCTCTACCTTGCAGACGAAATCTGCTATAATCGTTCATGTCACACCGTCTAGACGCGCCTCGCTGATCACCATCTCAGAGTGAGTAGATGGCTGTTCGGCCCGCATACAGAGCCGCGCTCGAAGCATCTTAATTCTCAGTCAAACTCACGACAGGTTTGCATATCAGAAATGCCACAGCAGATGCCTGGTTCGCTTTTTCCCATATCATCCAGGTACCCTTGCCGTGACCAATGTGATACTTTACAACCTGCCCCGCCCAGTGCATATGCACAGTGCCGTCAGGATTGGTTCGCAGGCCAAGCAGACCAGTCCCTGATGCCCGAAGTCATGCATGCCAAGGAACCCGGGTAAAACCAAGCGCATCCCTCCATTTGAGCCTCCAAATAAGGGAGGTTTAAGCCGGGGCGTTCGTGCTTATTATGGATGGACCCTTCCGGAGAACTTAACCATATGTCGAGGCTATATCAGAACCGCGTTTTGTTGCCCATATCCCGGGCCCGATATCACCATAGTCTACGGGATGGCCGAGGAATCGAATCATTCACCCACCAGGAATGAACCTGCGTCGTTGCCAACAAGCAGACCAGATCCACCGACCGACCCCGCAAGCAAACCACTCGTCGCGAACGACCAAGATGACGCAGAAGTGCCGGAGAAAGGCGAAATATCGACGCATCAATCAAGCACACTAAGATGGAACTCATTTTCTTGGGAAATACTGGCATTTTTCCTGTCAACAGGCCTTTTGATCGCTATCGTTGCGATATTGGCACATTATGATCGTCGGCCTCAGCCGAACTTGGATAGAGTCTCACTCAACTCGGTGATATCTTGGCTGAGTACCCTTTCAAAAGCTTGTGTTCTTTTCTGTATTAGTGAGGGACTAGGACAATTGAAATGGGTATGGTTTGTTCAAAAGGTTCGACCAATGTCCGATCTTCAGGATTTCGATTCCGCCAGTCGAGGAATTTGGGGGAGTATGCAGTTGATTTGGAGTTTACGTGCGATGTAAGTCGGGTTGATAAACACCTGATCGTTTCGGTATCTTGACTGACCTTTTAGACACTTTGCGACGTTTGCTAGTCTAGCGGTGGTTCTTGGAATCGCTTTCGATCCCTTTATGCAAAATTTAATACGCTATTATCCTAAGCTTGTTGCTGATGGCTCGGAGACTGCTTTTGTGGCTAGGGGCGATCGCTACAATGCCTTTGGCACAGTGTCACATCACTGTATAGTACTATCTTACCATAACATGCTTGGTATTTTGCTTACGAGAATGCGATCCAGTGACCTACGTTGATACAGTAATGAAGGCCAATGTCTACAACTCCTTATTCAATACGGATCCAACGAAACCCTGGTCAACGCCGAAATACACGTGCAGTACGGGAAACTGTACTTGGGATCCAATGGCTTCTATCCAGTGGAGGTCGAACTGTACCAACATAACAGATCGTCTACAATATTCGTGCGAAAAAGGAAACAACACATTTTATGTCGGAGAACCTTCTGAAAATTTGGTAGATATCTGCTCGGTTTCTGTCCCGCGACATCCAGGTTTTTCAAATATTACCGCCGAATATCTCCCCGGTAAACCCTTCTCAACACCGATCGTCATCGGCGAAGGCAATCCCATGGTTTATACAAATACATCAATCGTGCAAAGGATGGGACCTGTCCAAATGATCGGACCAGATTCATTGGTATCATCGACAGATTACAAGGAGTTGGTGTGGTCAAACGAGACCAAATGGCAAGCAACTGAGTGCATTATCTATCCAGTCGCTCGTAGTTTCCGTGCGAATGTCACCGGTGGGGTCTACTATGAAGAGACACTGGCTATATGGGATGGTGAGATAACTGAATACAATGATGCAAATACGACCTACCTTGCCTTTAAACCACCATGGGGTCCGGAATTGGGATTTCAAAAGAATCAGAGCCTGGAGTTTGATTACAGTTCGACCTGGGCTATGAAGCAATTCTACCAATATCTTCTCAATGGAAAGGTATCCGTCGATCCATGGGGCCCACAATTTGATGCGATCTCGTACGCCGAGTACGCTACAGTTGATGCAATTCAAGCTATATCGCATGCCGAGATTATTGATTGTCCATACAACACGGTTCGAAAACTTGAATGTGCTATGTATAACATGGCTCAAGCGATGACGAAAACCTTTCGAGATAATTCAGATACGACATTATCGTTATCATCGAGTGGTACACAGGTTAGAGGCCAGGCATTGAGTAATATGACTTATGTGGCTGTGCACTGGCAGTGGATTAGTCTTCCGATTGTGGTGTGGCTATTGGGTCTTGCAACTCTGATCGGTACTACGTGGAAGACTCGAAGATATCGAGCGCCGGTGTGGAAAAATGAAGTATCGCCGTTGTTTGGTTTGCATGGGGATGAGAAGCACAAAATGATACGACAGGGTGTTCATCAAGGTGAAATTGTTCGATTGTGATGAATTATCGTAGATGGGGTAAGGGGAAGATATAATTAGAACCTGAAAGAGGATATGCGTGCCTCTTCAACCAAATTTCAAGTCATTCAACATAATGTATCAACCCAACAGTCCATCCCATCAATCAAGGCATCTCAGGCGCCTGCTTCGCCCCAGTGATAGGAGTAACATAATTCTTCCGCCGAGTCGTAAACAGCTCAACCATAATCTCAATAGACGATTCCTTCAAATTCCCCGCCTTAATCTGCGTAACACCAGGCATGCCCTCCGGTCGAGAAAACAAGCTCGATCCACAATCTATATCGTTAGTTCAATGCCCCCTTAACAGCATAGATTTCAAAACTGAAAGGAAAAGGCTGTCATGGACTTACCACCGCAGAAAAAATGATGATGCTCTTTCCCGCTGATACCCATTCTGGCCCAGCTTTTGGGGTCGCCCTTTGTGACGGTGAAGGACGTGGTTGGAACGGCGACGTTGGATGAGAAGGAACTTCCGCTCCACTGTTGACAGCCGGTGCAGTGACATAGAGCTGTTAGAGCGGGTTCGCCTATTTGGCTGCGTTAGAGAGCAGATGCGAGGGGGTCTATAGACTTGAATATGTTTACCAGAATATTCGAAGGCGGTGTTCTCGCAGGCGCAAGTTCCGGATCCGGGCATTTTGGTGGGAGTTTAAAAGTTTTCCTTTGTGCTTCCTCTGATTGATTCTATTTTGTTTTCATGGAGTAGATTCTAATTATATTCATATTATCTACACTACGATTTTCACCCCTTCTGCTCCTCCCGCAGCATAGCCGGCACAGTCAAACCAGGCACAATCTCAATCGTACTAACCGTTCGAAACCCCAAACTTTCATAAAGAGAAAGACCCTGTCGACTCGAATCTAACCCGACCGGAAGATTTTTCTCTTTCGCCTGATCCAGCCCCCACTGAACTAAAGCCCGCCCGATACCGCGTCGTTGATACAGGGGGTCAACCGCAACGGTGGCCAGGAACCACAAGTTGGGGATGGCGGCAAAGTCAAAAGCCGTCGCACAGACTCGGTTATAATGGTCCAAGCGTTCAGGGACGAGACTTCGGTCGGGAAAGACCAAGGAGTTATACCGATTCTCTATTGAGAGGAGGGTACGTTCAAAGGCTGTACTCCGTAAGTTAGCAGTTAGCATTGACAGTCAACTCAAGATCAGCATTGCTGTTCATCAGTGGACAGGACAGCTGGGTCGCACAGCTTTCGTGCGTACCGTTCCAAAGACCCCAGCCATTCAGATTCTGATTTGCCTCCATCTCCCCGCGTCTCCACAGTGCGTAGCCTCGCACGCGACTGTCTTCCCCACTGCAGTCGCCATTGCCATTGCCTTTTGAATCCACCGAGTCCACCGATTCCGCTGAGGGTGAGTGGGTTGCGACTATCACAATATAACCAGGGGTATAGAAGCGCATTTTAAGGCGACGGAGGAAGGCAGATCGGAAATCCGTGTAGTATTGGTGGCGGTGGGGGCAGAGGTAGATGAACAGTTCGTCGTTGAGCATTGCTTGGGCTGCGATGTCCGCAATTGATGGGAGGTCATTGAGGGTGGCTATTCGTATATCCATTCTAAAGTGAATATAGTAGAATATTAAGAGGAAAGAGTAAAGAATAGAGGGTATAATGTGCAATTATGTTGAGGGAAGAGAGTGGTTGAAGAGCGGAGTGGCAAATCCTCGGCAACTTCGGCTTTTACTTTTTCTTCAATTCTCAACTTCCTTCAACTTCAACCTCACACATATCACCCTCTCTGGATCACTCCACTACTGATCTCCAGATTATTAGATTGTTCTCAGTGATTGACAGAACATTTACTGTTCAGATCATTCTGACTCTGCTGACTCTGCGACCCACTCGCCCCTCTTCCCCAGTCTTCTCCAGTCCTCCGCAATTTTCAGTCGCAATTGGACTGTTTGACTGATTGACATTCGCAATTCTTGGCTGCCCCTCTCTCTCTCTCTCTCCTCTCCTCCATTCCTCTCTTTTCTCCTCTGTTTCATCTCTTCTCCCTCTCCCCCTCTCTCTCCATGACCCCCTCATAAATGATGGCTGCGAGCAGCTACCGCGCCTTGAATCGACCGACTCTCCCAGGGCCGCGCCCTGCCTTCTACCCTCCAATCTCATAGCACAGACACCCCAGACAAATCTGTATATACTATTGTCTGTACATATTCTCGACTCTCCGCCATGTCAACTCTCAACGACCCTCCAGATGGTCTCATCGGAGGCTATAAAGGCGGCAACTTCGTCGTACGCATCCTCATGATCGTCTTCTCCTCCATCGCCCTCTACAACGCAATTGAACTCTTCATCCTGCTCTTCCTCACCTTCCAACACTATCGCGGCCTCTACTTTTGGACCCTCCTACTCTCCGTCGTCCTCGGCGTCATCCCTCACACTATCGGCTACCTCCTCGAATTCTTCGCCCTTGCCCCGCTATGGCTCTCCCTCACCCTCTCCACAATTGGATTCTATGTCATGGTTCCAGGCCAATCCGTCGTCCTATACTCTCGTCTTCACCTCGTCGTTCAAAGCCAGACCGTTCTGCGCTTCGTCCTCTGGCTCATTATCATCGATGCAGTCCTCCTCCTCATCCCTACCACCGTCCTCACTTTTGCCACCGCCTACGTCCAATCCACCCCTTTCATCCGAGGTTACAATGTCATGGAACGCATGCAATTAGCCTGGTTCTGCGCACAAGAATTCGTCATATCTGGCATTTATATCTCCGAAACCGTCAAGTTACTCAGCCTCATGCCCGAAAAGGACCGAAGGAGGTCCAAAATTATGTACGAACTCCTGGCTATCAACTTTGTCATCATCATGTTGGACGTCGCATTACTCGTCACCGAGTATATCGGTTATTACTCCCTACAAACAACCCTCAAACCAATGGTCTACAGCATAAAGTTGAAACTGGAATTCGGTGTCCTGGGCAAACTTGTCTCCCTGGTCCAAACTCAACGTTCTCAACCTACATCACTCGAACCGGAAGAATATCCAGGATTCGTGGATCCGTCACAATTAACTTCGGATGTTACGCATGCTGCGCCCGTTGAATCACAACGGGAATCTCGTGGATTTCGTTGGGGGATGAATATGAATAATTTATCCATGGATAGTTTGTCGACTTCGGAGAGGAGGATACGTCCTTCGACGAGGGATACAAATAGTCCTCATTTATCATGACGCTTATGTGCGACACGATTTTATTTGATGTGTTTTGTATAATTAATGATATCATGTATTTATTATCTGCTAATATACCTACCTGGATACTTCTTTTCACATATCTTCCATCCCATATACTTCGGTCAAAACGGAATGCCTGTTACGGAGAACTCATGCAAATTAACATCCCCATATCAGGAAGGTGCAATCCCAACTCCATTTGAAGACAAGGAATCACCCTCTGGATACCACCATAAACTATAGGTAAATTCTCATATCCCCCGCCCAAGATCCCGCCTACTAAACCAACCTAATCAAAACTTGAAGTCAATGCTTTTCATCACCCAACTCAAAAAGAACATCCTCGGCCACTCCTTTCAATCTTCGTCTCTAATTGCAAAAGGTTAATGTGACCTTTCTACAACCCGCTCCACAAACGCGCCTGCTATATTTATCTTCGAGCAATCCCCACCCATGGTCTCAGACTTCGACTACATGGAGCGGGCTTTTAACGACGGATATCTCACGACTGACTCCGAGACTGGTCCAAGTAAACGAGCCCGGCATTAGCCTGGAAGCACGATCAAGTTCCCCATCCGTGCGATCGAAGATGACAGTGATCCAATCCAAGCCCTATCCTCCCGTGCTGGATGATGGTGACTACTATATGCTTAGTGATGAAAGGATTCGCTCGCACTCTGGTGGCAAATGAATGGTGCGCGCAATGAGCGAGGAGACTGCAAACTCTGTGGAGGCTTAATGACTCTTTTGATACAGCCGATGTCTTGTTTTCTTGCCTGGACTCAGATGATATGCAGTGATTGTAATCAAACAAAGCATGTTAAATCCCAGTGGCAGTGAAATAACCAGCTAGATCCAGTTACCAACAGCGGCATAGAAGGCGATACATTGACTTCATTGGCTTCAAGATTTGCCCGAGTGAATCTAGCTGGTGGTTCCTCACTACCCACTGAAGAAGAGCTGCAGAGTAACTTGGGCTCTGAACGCCTGCTACCCAAAAATGCATGGCCTATAGTGAGATTGACTTGCCAATTCAAGATCCACTCATTTATTCAAGAAGTACTTCATCAGTTCAAACTCCACCACGGTCTGGCATCCAGTGATAGACGGCTATATGTTTTACATAGAAATCGCAATATAAGCTCGGTACTGAAGAACCAGCATGTAGATCCACTCGGGGAAATCTTGGAGCCAATGAAGTGAATGCATCGCCTTCTATGCCGTTGTTGGTCACTGCAGTGCAATCAATCACTCTAGTATGCCTTAGGCACAGCCTGGTAGGCTGTAGTGACACATGGACTAGACCTGTCACACATGCAGTGCCAGCATCCACTCCCCGCCTTTCAAATACAACTCACAGCCAATATGACAAGCCCAAGCCTTCCTACTAACGCCTGCTATGGGCATAGCGTGCATCTTGCAGGGTACCCATAACGCCTCAATTGATGCTTATTACTGCAAAACAAGCCACTAATCCGAACTGAGACTAGTAGACACATCTGGACCCCACAGCACCAAACTAAAGAAGGTAATCGAGATGTGATCGACATGCTAACTGGCATCATGGCGTCAGAGTTCATTCAAAAAGGGCAATTCATGAGGCTGATGGGCCGGAGAACACCATTTTGGCCCCCGCCACCGCACAAGCTTCTTACGTCGGTACAACTCGACTACCGTACAGGGCTGGTTCCTTTGTGAAAGATCCAATAAGAACAAGCATGAGATGAACTCGCAATCTTTGATCTGCATGATTGATGCATTTAGCTACACCAGCTACCTCTTCATTTCCTAAACTATCGAGAACAGCCCCCAATATATACGGAGCTTTATGCAGAATGAAACAGAAATGACGTTGATCGGTATCTAATGATAGAAATTCGATTGCGACTGGATGATATTTCTACGATGAGGTGTTGATCGTTTCGATCGCACATTTTATAAGAGTCAAAATGTTCCTGGCGATTGATTCTAGCAAGCTCTTTCACACTTCTTTTCTCTTCCAATACTTCTAAAGTCACTTTGCGGATATTCACTGTAAAAATGTCCACTCACGACTCTATTCATTTCCCTCCAGGGACGCATATCTTAGATGACCGTATGTCACTTGCACTTCCCCCATTCAAACATAATCTAACTTAGTTGCAGAAACTACCAGTCAAAATGACGACGTACTTCCCAATCCCACACCCTCAGATGATCCCGAGGACCCATTAGTATGACAAAAATATCCTCATCACCCTCTATAACTTATACACCGTCCGCTAACAAAATTCTGAGAACTGGTCCATATGGAGAAAAACAGTCAACTTCGGTCTGACTTCTTCATACGTCCTATTCACCTTCATTCTACTCGAGGTCGGCGCCCCTCTACAACAAGAAGTCTATATTAAAACTCTCGGATTCAAAGACAAGGCCATTAGCCAGCAGGGAGGTGCCTCATACGCTGGTCTCGCATTAGGCTGTATACTCTTCGTTCCCTGTGTTCACAAATTCGGTCGACGACCTGTTTATCTGATAAGTGCTATCATTCAACTTATCAGCGCTATATGGAGTGCTAGTTTGTCAACTAGTGCTGAATGGGTTATTTGCGGATTACTCTCTGGTATTGGAGGTTCGACCGCCGAAGCTATTGTCCTAATCACCATTGTCGATTTGTTCTTTGTTCACCAACATGCTCGTATGAACGGTATTTTCCTGTTTATGCAGAGTTTGGGTACACTGGGTGGTCCTATTGGCAGTGGATTTATTTACATGGCTATTTCCTGGCGATGGGTTTGGTGGATCACTGCTATCTGCTTGGCCATTAACCTGGTTCTGGTCATCTTCGCCTTTGAGGAATCGAAATATGTACCTCGATCGCCGGTGGGGTATTCGGAGCTCTCTAAAAGATATGAGAGTTCGGATCCGAATGAGACTTCCTCGGCTAATTCTTCCAGTGGGTATTTATCATATGGAAGTGATGAGACTCATTATGACCCACACCAAATTATGGAATCTCAGACTTATCCTCGAAAGTCGTATTGGCAACGCATGGCATTGTGGACGAAGACCGATGGGCCTCTTCTTCGCAGCTTTTACCGACCATTCGTTGTTCCTTTTGTGTTCCCTGCTATCCTGTTCACGGCTCTCCAATACGGTATAATGCAGGCTTGGTTTGGTGCTACTACTCAGACTGCACAAAAAGCATTGGATAATCCACCTTATAACTTCGAATCGTGGGAGCTTGGTCTGTACAACCTTGGAGGCTTCGTTGGTGTTATTTTTGCTGGATTAGTTACTTTCTTCCTGAGCGATTGGCTTGTTGTCAAACAGGCTCGTCGGAATGGGGGTGTCTTTGAGCCCGAGATGCGTTTATGGCTACTTTTCCCTGCCATCATCTCTGTCGCTGCTGGTTGTCTCCTTTATGGTATTGGAGTTGCCCATGTATGTTATAGAAACCGCTCTTCTCCCTCCCTTAATTCCTCTTTCGCTGTCTAACATTTCATTATAGCTCTGGGCTTGGTATGTCCTTGCGATTTCAAACGCGATTTTCGGCTTCGGATTCATGATTACTTCTGAAGTTGCACTATCATATTTGACCGACTGTTATCCTTTGGTAAGCTCAAGTTCTGAGTATTTCGTGACAACTAAAACTAACATGATCAGATCCTCAATGACGCCCTTATCTCCGTGGTCTTCCTGCGTAACCTCCTCGCAGCGTGTGCCCGATTCCCAGTTCAGTCTTGGGTCGATGGTATGGGCATACAGAATATGTTCATTCTCATTTCGGCCATCAGCCTTGCAACTCTTGCCTTCCCGGTTCTGTTTATCTTCTTCGGAAAGAAGATCAGAATTCGCACTGAGCACAAGTACACAGAGCTCGCTGCTACTCAGGTGACTCCGAGACCGGTTCCGCAGAAGTATTAGATGGGGCAAATACCCATGTGGAAGAACGTACCAATGTGCCGCGGTGCATTCGGATTGTCTGATAATGTTATTGTGAGCTACCTGGACAACGGCACGGGAACATCAGTATCTTCCAAGGTTTGATTGACTTGCAAGCCATGAAAACTTAGACTATTTGATTACTTGTGGCGCTGATGGTATCTGGGAACTGATACTATCACACCCATCGCATGAATCGCCCCTTTCCCATATGTCTTGTATTTTACTTTTCACGATTTTGAGTTTTGAAGCGTTTATGTTTACTGATGTTCGGTTCGGTTTTTTGGCCTTTTGAGCGGATGAATTTTCTTTGGTTTATGACTACAAGCGATCTAGCAAAATCCAATTTACTATCAAAATACTGCAATTCTAGTAGATTCGCAAAACCGTATGAGTCGGGATTAGACCAACTTCAACCGACGACCAGTAGCTCACCAAGCCAATGACTCGGGGCAGCTACCGACGTAATTGATTGACTGCACGCCATGTCAGGTCACTCAACTGCATAGTATGTATGCCAGTAGCATATAGATGAGCATCTGTAAAGATCCAAGAATAAATCATTTTATTTAGTGTCCAAATAGACTATGCTGGGCAAATAAAGGCAGGATATTTACTCAGTGGATGTTATCCACGCATACGTTAGCATGACGGCACAGTCAACTTGGCTGCAGTACTTCGCAACGAGATTCGTAAAAAGTTCGCTAAAATCGTACAACTCTATCATCTGTCTGTTCGAACCTGAAATGCAATCAAGCACAACTATCCACCACGGCCCCTGCGAAACTATCCCAACGCCCACATCCCCCGGCCTCCACTTCCTCAAATCCTTCATCCCAGCCCTCGACTCCCTAGATCCAAAAACAAACCCTTTAACACGATTCTTAACTCCAAACGCCCCAATCCTCATCTGCAGCAATCCACCAAGCACAGCCAGCGCCACAATCCCCCTCCTCGAAGTCCGAAGTCAACATCTTTCCCACTTTCACCACGAAATACACATAGCCTGGGACATAGATCTCTCTCAACAGGACAGTGCAACCAACTCCCTCCGAAATATGGAAAGCAATCCTGAACATGGAACTTCTGATAAGACTACACTTTACGCTCCATTACCAGGACCAATGCGCCTGAAGCGAACGGTTATGTTTGAGGCGACCAGTACGACGGTGTTCAAGAATGATCCGGATGAATTTGCGGTGAAGATTCGCGAATTTAATATACTTGACCTCGAGGGTGTTAATGAGGATGATTTACAAGTTGTTGAAATGAGGGTTTTTATGGATGGGAAACCTGTTCAAGCGAGGGCTCAACAATTAAATTCGAGTTTGGCTTTTGGTGAAGGGGCTAGAGAAGCGGAACCTTCTTGATATTATCGCATCAAATATGATATTTTCATGCTTTGAAGCTACTAGCCATGTATACTGGGTTATATCTAGGTAGATAACTACGTATTTTCACAAATTGATGCTGCAGTGCTGCAGACCTGTGAGCCGATTCAATCGATAGGCTGGATCCGATGGATACAATCGATCGCGGCTAATCCCGCCTCCACCTCCCCCCAAAAAAGCCCGAACAACCGACCCAAGCCCCTAGCGACATTAGTCGAACTAAAACTTCTTGGAAAAAGCACCAGGATGTAGCTCACATGGATTAAAATCTGCCGAATTCTCATCCGACCGCGGAGAATCCCCACAATCCCCAGACCGGCTGCATGACCGGGACGAAATCCGGGGTTCTGGCCGGGGAAAAATCTGGGGCGGGGAATAAACAGTTGTCAGTTTACCTGGTGGATTGATTGGATTGATTCGAGAGATCCCTGAAAAAAAGGGCCAGCTAGGTCGTTGGAATGAATCTATTATCCCAGAGAAATTAAGTCCACTCTCTCTATTGGTCCTGCTGTATTAAGCTTCCTCTCAATGTGGCGTTCTGGCTGATGGCTTTGCCTCTAGTTCTGGCTCCCCCACAGCGGAAAACTACCGAGTTAAACCATATTGGTAGGTTCATGCGGGTTCTCCGTCTGCGGTGTCGGAGTTGGAAGGGAAGTTGACGCCGATAAGAATCGATTTTGACAGTTGAGATGTGGAAGTGCCGCACTTGGGTTCCGCGATGATCTGGGGTTAAAATAGGGGGCTGTGGGTATATCTGATCTGGTTGATCTGGATCGCTCTGGTCTTGTTGTTTTTTTCCCTGTTTTCTTCTGTCGCCTTGACTTGGGTCTTTGCTTGGCAAAATGTCGAATGAAATTGATCTTAAGCGTGATATTGAGCCTGCTCGTCATGATGTCGATATTGGACAGATGCTTGCGGTGGAAGCTACACCAGAAGAACAGAAAAGGGTTCTTCGAAAACTTGATTGCTAGTGAGTCAGATTTGCTCAGTGCTGAGTCTGGAGTATTCTATGTGTCGCTCACATTCCACTCGCAGCTTAATGCCATTGATGGGTTTCGCATATTTCCTTCAATTTCTCGACAAACTAGCGTTGAGTCAAGCGACACTTTTCAATTTACGCGAAGACTTGGTACGCCTTTTCCAGCAGGCTCCTTTCGCTCGGTCGCTTTATTTCTAATTGTAACAGAATCTCCAAGGTTCAAATTATTCTTGGACATCAGCTGTCTTCTACTTCGGATACTTTTTCTGGAGTTGGCCGAGCTCATACGTGATTGTACGTTTGCCAATTGGCAAGTACTTGGCTTGTTCAGTGTAAGTCAACCTCGGCCGCCGAGATATTTGAACGTTCGCTGACAGCTAGAAGATTTGTCTGGGGTGGTATTCTCATGTGTCATGCTGCGACCAAGAATTTCGCTGGCCTGATGTGCGCTCGATTTTTTCTTGGTGTTGGGGAGGCTGCTATTGCACCAGGGTTCACACTCTTGACCGGAATGTTCTATAAGCGAGAGGAACAACCTATGCGGTATGTCCCGCCTAATCCCTCCCGTTCCCTCGTTTGAAACTCCTGCGAATTTAGCTGATCGTAATCTATCCAGCCAATCCGCCTGGTTCTTCGGTAACTGCATCGCCGTTCTCGTGGGCGGCTTAATCGCATACGGAATTGGCAATATTAACACAACAGCCATCGAACACTGGAAACTTCTTTTCTTAATTCTCGGAGCCTTTACTTCGGCCTACGCATTCGTGCTCTTTTTCTTCCTGCCCGATGCGGTTGACAAGGCCGTCTTTCTAACAGAGAATGAGCGAGCCATCGCCATTCAACGCACCATCACGAATAAAACTGGTGTCCTTGATAATGGCAAATTCAAATGGTCTCAAGCTGCCCAGGCTCTCAAGGATCCACAAGCTTGGTGCTTGGTTTTGAATTCTTTGACATCAAACCTGTGCAATGGGGGCATCACAACAGTGAGTTGATAAGGTCTACTTCGCTCAGCCTAAGGAGTCCTAGCTAACACCTAATGTCTTATCTCAGTTCACATCAATAATCACAGCAGGTTTCGGCTTCACTGATCTAAAAGCACTGTTGATGCAAATGCCCCAAGGAGCCGCCCAAATAATATTCCTAGTCCTAACCTCACTCGCCGTAACCTGGATCCCACACTCACGCGTTCTAGCCCAAATCTTCAACACCCTCGTCTCCGTCGTTGGAATGTTGCTGATCTGGAAATTGAATCCCGAAGAACAAGTTGGTCGAATGGTGGGCTTGAGTATTGGAATTGTTTATGCGATTAATTTACCTATTTCGTTGAGTATTGTTACGTCTAATGTTGCTGGGTTTTCGAAGAAGAGTGTTGTTAGTTCGTTGCTTTTTATTGCTTATTGTGTTGGGAATGTTATTGGGCCTCAGTTCTTTCTTGCTTCGGAGGAACCTTCTTATCCGGTGAGTACCAGCCTACTGCTATAGCATCAAGATGGTGGTCCTCCACCCCCATACTGAGCCTTGCTAACTTCTCACAGACCGGTATAAAAGCCGCAATGTCAGGCCTCGTTCTGAGTATTTTCTTCTTGATTGTTCTTTACTTTTACTATATTTATGAGAATCGTCGTCGGGATCGTTTGTATGGTCGACCTGAGGATATGACTGTTGGAGCTGAGCTTCACGATGAACTGTCCAACAAGACTGATACGGAGATTGAGAGTTTCCGCTACATTCTGTGAGGACTAATTGGACATGGATAAAGTGTGTTCCAAGGTGTTTAAATCGCCTTGTTTTTGCTTGTTCATTGCTGAGGACTACTTTCTCGATTTGTATATACTGTTGACTAGTGACGAGCACAAATACTACTGCCCAATGGTCACCGCACTATTCGCTCTTCAATATCCAAACGCAACTGGAACAGCTTTTAATCCTACAAATCTAAAAGCAGTACATCAACTAGATGTCGGCATAAACATAGTATGTACCAAAATATCCAATGTATACTATACTATGGGCAGCATAGTATACCATGGAAGGTATATTAAAAATATAATACAAGAAGAAAAAAGAATGCAACACAAAACAAAGTACAAAGACAAAGACAAAAACCCACCCCCCATCTTTTCTGAGAAAGAAAAAGATATCAAAAAATAAGAAGAAAATAAAAAGGGGTATCGTATCGAATATTTTTGCCAAACTCTTAATCATTCCAAAAGAAAATGAAAATGAAAAATGAAGAGAGAGGCGGGAAACGCCGAAAAAAAAATGACCAGACCTTTATCCGTTTACATGGCTGGGTTATGCAATGAGAAGTAACTGTAGAAATAATCAAGAGATGAATGAAGGAATGAGAAAGGGAAAAGGGAAGTCGTCGATACGTCGGATGCATAAAAATTTCATCGTGTACTGGGTTCCACGTTTCGTGATTTTGAATGTTGGTGATTTGGTGAGGAAAATGTGCTGAGCGGGGTTGATTCGTTGGTTGAATCTTTTTTTTTTTCTCTTTTTCTTTCGTTTTTCGTTTCGGTCCGTCTCTGTGGATAAGTTGAATAAATGAAGTAAGATGGATGAGCTTCGTCCAATCTCCAATTGATAACGAGAAGCCGAGAGAGCCGAGAGAGCCGAAGCCGAGAACTAGCGATGATCGAACCATCCACCATTCTCCCATTCACCAGGTTTATACGTTGCGCTTTTTCTAGCCTCAAGATGAACAATGCCATTCATAAGGACATTAAGTCTAGCGAAATTAATTGGTTTCATGACCCAGCCATCAAACCCAATATCGATGTATTTCTGTCGTTCGTGCTCAAGGAGAGTAGCGGAGACTGCGAAGATTGGGACTCTTGCATTTTGTTTCGCTGTTTCGGAGAGGACGTCGGGGGTGGCGTTCACTTCGTATTCACGGATCATTTGGGTGGCTGTGTATCCGTCGGCAATTGGCATCTGTTATTGCGTTAGTGCTGGCTCTATTGAGACAAAAGTCGGTTGGGAAAATCTTACCTGAATATCCATCATGATGACATCGAAGCTCTTGCTGTTTGAGAAGAATGCGTTGGCACATGCCTCGCCATTACTTGTCAATTCGACCGAGTGTCCCAATTTTGTGAGCCGCTTGTGGATAATTTTGGAGTTGATCGGATCATCCTCCGCCACAAGTACCCGTAAGATCTTTATTTTATCTGGCACCGTAGAAGTAGGTGTTGTTGATGCTTGCATCTCTGTCGAGATAGTTTCGGCCGTGCCCATTGACTGGGCGATACCTATGGGTGGGAAGTAAGAATTGTCTTCGGGCTGCTGTTTGACTTGCGAAGCGCCGCGCTCAGAGATACGGAGAGCGCCCATTGGCACTCCCGAATCTGTGATATTCTTCGTTCCGGGAGTAGGTGGAGTCTTCATAGCTTGCAATGTAATCGGGGGTGTATGCGTGACAGTTTGAAGACTGGCAAGCGGATCGAACGAGGCTGATGAACGCTTGCCGCTTAGTGGAGATGATGCTATCACCTGTGACATATGGCTGGCGCTGGCTGGGCTGGTGGGCTGGAACCTGACTTGCTTGCTATCCGTGCTATTGCTGCGTGACTTATGCGCGAATGGAGGCTCTTTCATAGCACTGATGAGTCGATCAGCTTGACTCTTCCCGCTGCGAGAGCTTCCTCCGCTTCGAAGACTCTCTGAACTCCGTCGACGGGCCTGGCGGCTTTCAGAAACACCACCGACTAAGGTAAACTCTTGGTCTGAAATCATAGGCGTCGGTGGAACAGAGGTATGGGGTGGAAGGTTGGCTACAACCGGTGGTGTAGCTGAATCACCCTCCGGCAGCTTGAATTGCAGCATGATCTTGAACCGGCTTCCTTTTCCTTCCTCTGACTTCACACCCAGTTGACCATGCATGCTGTGAACAATCCTGGCCACCAGCGCAAGACCAAGACCAAGGACCTGCCTAGCCTTGTCTGGGGAGGACTCTGATTGCTGCTCCGCGTTCTGTTCATCGGAGTAATTGTCATCGTCGGTCGAGACCTGCTCGAGTTCTTGGAACATTGCCTCCAGTTTCTCCTTCGATATACCCGCACCGGTATCAACAACCATCATTTCAATGGCGAAGTGATCGGGGATGGCTGGGGTTAATGAAGGCCATAACTCCACAGTCACCGCTCCGGACGCAGTGTGTTGAATCGCATTGGAAATGAGATTTGAAAAGACTTGTCGCACACGCCTCTGATCTCCCATGAGCATCGGAGGGATGCCTGGCTGAGAGGAAACAGAATATGAAATGTTCTTTCGTTTCGCCTCACCAGATAGCATCTCGCTGGCCTCGTTGAATGTGGCGACAAGGTCGAACTTCTCATCTTTAATGAGGTCTTGGCCCTTTTCGGTATTTGTCAAGTCCAGCAGATCATTGATAACGTAAATGAGTGATTTCGATGCCGAGTGTGACCTGGTGAGACTCTCGCGGGTCTCGGAATCAAGGGTTCCTTCCAATGCAATCTCGAGGTAGTTGATGATGGCATTGAGAGGTGTGCGGACTTCGTGAGCAGAGTTAGCAAGAAGAAGCTTGGTGAGTTGCGAATTCTGCATAGCAGCCTCTTTCTGACGCCACACTTTGATGAATTTTCCATAAACAAGACACAGGACTGCTGCTGTCTCGACATCTGTCTCGGACCATTCGCGTGATTGACTCAAAACAGTTTCTCGCCAAGCCGCGAAACTATTTCGGGGCTCCAAGTATCCCGCAGTGGCTTTCCTCTTGGCAATGTCATAAGGATTTCCCGCCCACTTGATTTCGGTGAGTTGACCCTTCCGGAAGAAAACGATGAAGTCATTTCCGCCAGTCGACAAAGGGACATAGAGTAGTCCAGAAATAGCCTTGAGGCCCGGTGGGTAGTACAAATCAGGGAAGTCCTTGATGATATCATGTGAGGCCAGCACGGAATTTATTTGTCGCATTCGTATGAACTCGAGGAGAGCAAGGACCTCTTGTGAGTGCTCGTTATCACCTAGTATTTTTGTTTCGTCACGGATTGACAGAGCCCCGTAATCAGCATCAAACAATTGCAAGAGATCATCGGTTGAGGCAATGATATAGCCTGAAGGGTTGGCCTCTGTTGGAACTGTGTTGATCAGCTTTCGTGCTTGCAGCCGAGATGCGTATGAAAGGCGCTCGATATTTTGTGATACAGTGTCTCCCAGCAGACGACACATCTTTCGAACCGGGAACGACACTCGCATGCCATGATCGCCATATGAGTGGCAGGATATGAGTCCCCAGAGGTCATTAAACGCGTTAACGCTGATCGACATTGAAGATCGCACTTGCATATGGGCCAGGTATTTGATATGGATCGGTGACATGGCCCGTAGGTACGCATGGGTCATATCCAAGGGGTTCTCCAAGTCATCCAATGTTCGGCAGACCAAGCGCGAGGTTTCATGGTCGCGATCGTACAAAAGGCGAACTTTGTTGATCTTGTAGAGTTCACGGGCTTGAGCGGGGATGTCTGATGCAGGGAAGTGAAGACCTTTGTATAAATCGATCGATGCCTTCGGGTCAGCAAGCTCGGCGACGACAAGACCATTCCAACTGCTATCAAACTGGTATATCAAAACTCGATGAAAGCCAGTCAGTTCTTTGACAAGACCCGTTGCGACATTTAATAATTGGTTTAAATCAGACGCGCGACCGAGCTGTTCTTGAATCTGCGTCAACATACTGAACACATCCATCGCCGCCGCTTCGCCCCTTCGCCTCCGGGCGTTGCGAAGAACACGGAGCGGTTGACTGATGTTGATTGTGCTTGCGGCGAATTGTTCTGCGGTGGGCATAGCCCCCAATGTGTCGATCGGAGTAGCTGGAGTCACTTGGCCAGCCACGTTGAGCGGATTGGCTTCGTCGTCTTCCAGCTCAAACTCGCAGATAATCATGTCCTTCTGAGACTGGCTAACGTGGGTCGCGCACCAAACTCGTCGTTCTCCTCCAGATGGCAAAGGCACTGACATGATAAACACTTCAGGGCCATCGACAACTGGGTCGTAGGCATCATCTCGAACGAAATCGATGTGGTCTAGCAGCGTATCTGCTTGGTCTTCTTTCAAAATGTCGCAAAAGTTCTCGAGCTCAAAAAGCTGCTTAGGGGTATAACCTATGAGTTCGGTTGAATTTTCACTAACGATGCGAACGACAAGTTGATTTGGTGATTCCTCTCTCATCACAATCATAAGACCAAAACTCTGCACTGCGCCTGGGAAACGAATCGGCTCGTCTTCGCAATACTGAAATGCCTCTCCGCTTCTTCCTGTGATCACAGCGTGGCCACCTTCCATCTCCACGTGCTTGAAACGTGCTGTGACAAGCGCCTTATGTTCGTCATCTGCACTCTGAGGCCGCGGCCCTGTCGGCTCGGCGGATGACCGTGATTCTGCTTGTGGCTGTTGTCCCGGGTTCTCCGAGTGTTTCGCAGAACCAAATCCAGACCGGCTTTCGCTTTTGACTCTAGCGTACAACTCCGGATGATGAGCCACCTCAGATGCCATTGAATGTGTGCCCAGTTCTGTTTTATCATTTGTCGCAAAGGTCTCGTGACGAGGGACGTCAGCCGGGATTGTAGGTTCGGAATTTGCATCAATCTGAGCGTGTGTAGACCGAGGCGGCGGGGGTGAATGGCATTGCGATTGCGGTTGCGACTGAACTTGAGGTGGAGTGTGTGACTTCAACTCATTCCAGGTTTGAGCAGATATAATTGAGTACTGTCGGGCTCCATCCCGAGTTGGTGAGAGCGGACCGCGTGCCTGAGTGGCATGAGCGGCCTGAGCGGCTGTTGGGTCAACTGATACAACCGAACGGATGGGAAAGACTCGGTCGATGCTCTCGAAGCCCCTGTCGGGGTTCGGTTGCTGTCCATCCTTTTGCGTGACGGATTGCGACCGCTCCCTGTAGTCTGGTTTACTTGCAGAAATGTCGATCGAAGTCCGCCGGGCCGGAGGTGCTTCACTCCCCGACCGTTGTCGCGCGGTCCCTGGTCGGCTGTTTCCTGGGCTGGAAGACATCCTTTTGCAGGGGCAAGAAGGAATGGAAACCAGATCTTATGGGATTCGAGGCTATGCGAAGGGCCTTAAATGGGGGCAGGCGGGCCAGGTTGGGATTGTATAATGGTGCGATCGGGTGGTCGAATGAAGGAACGAACTATCAGAACATCGGGAGCTGTCTGTCGGCGTTCGACTTGGTTTGAAGAAGAAGAAAGGAATTGAAGAAGAAAAAAGTCTCCAAGTGCGTTCGACTGCCCACACAACCTCTGCAGTTTCGTCACTGATTATCGATACCCCGGAGGGTGAAACACCAGAGGATTCCAAGCAAAGGTGGGGTGGATATCTGCAATCGAGTTCATCAGGGAGTGTTATCCACCGGGAGGCGTGTCGATCAGACTGCGAGATGTGCCTTGTATGATGGGATGGAATCCGACAGAATGGGAATCGGACGACGATCTGGAGAACCCAAAAGGAGTGGAGAGGGAAAGAAGGAGGGCAAAAAAAAAGCCCTACGAGGGGCAAGCGGAGAGTGGCCAGGAAAGATTGGATGCAAAACAGGGAAACGGCACTGTGGTCATGTACTCCGTAGAATCCGCTGTCAACGGACCGGCTTTGGGGCCAAAGTCAGATGTGATTGGATGTTAGACGCGCAAGATGGGGGAGGATGGAGCATGCGATTCCACCATGCAAAAGCTCCATGGGGGTACATTCATCCGACAGAATGGTACATTGTGGGATTGGACTGGGTTAGATTCAAGTCAATTCGATTAGGGCGACCGCAAGAGATTACCGAGTCGAATCAAAGGGATCATCTTTGGGACTGTGGTGGCGGAGCGGGGAGCAGAAGTGGTTGTCGTACTCGGTACCAAGTAAAAGGTGAAGAAGTGCAGCTTTTAGAATGTACCCGGTACACTGCTAGAGTGGATCCAAGCATCCTCCCTCTCATATTGAAAAGATCGTTCCTGTGCAATCTCCAATCTGTAGATTATGTCAGTCGAGTACAATACTTTGCTCGAATCATCCATGACATCATTATATTGTTTGGGTCAATCAGATACTGTATGGAGCCTCCGTACTTACTAAAGTTGTGTTGTTGACGATGATTGACGATGGGGCTTGCAGGTACAATGCAAGATGACGAAATTCCAGTTCATACTTATCCGAGCATCCACAACACATTCCAACGGTTCCTGGCCCCATTTTATCTCCTGATGGAGTGTTGATGAGCCGTTGCACGGTCGGCCGAAACGTCGGTGATCGCATGAGACAGAAATAGGAACAGGCTGTGAGAGGTTTGCCACTTTATCAGTCACTCCATAAAGGGTACAGAAAAGTAATTGATCTCGGGGCTGCCGACAAGGACATCGAAAGGTATGGAAGGTGGGTGATTCCAGTGGATGCGATTGAGAGTGGTGGAGGAGAGTGACGGGGAAAGATGCCCCAAGAATCTGTGAGGTTGGAAGTCACGGGTTGATCAGACCACCCAGCATTCAGTATTCAGCATTCAATATACTCTTACCAACGGTAGCTGTAATATATTAGGGATATTAGGGGATTGAGTGAAAGAGAATTGAAACAGAAGTTCCAGCGAATTCTCTGTCAACAAACGGTTGGCAGCCTGGACTGTGCGGTGGCGACTCGGATATGTTTACCACTGCTAGTGCAAGCTACCACTAGTGGCAGTCCTTCACTTCAGTACTGGAGGTATGCTACTACTAGTAGTTACTAACTACTTGCTAGGTAGCATATGAAGGTGCTGAGTTGAAGGTTAAGAACTTCGAAAACAGCTCAGAAGTTTCAGAGAAGTCGAATTTGAGAATCTGATATCATATAATCCTTCAGTCCCGGATATATAACTAGTTATATAGTAACTAGGTAGTTACTATATACTAGCAGTATATGTCCAGCCACTATTTGTATACTATACATATTTATTATGCTATACTATACACCTGAGGTACATAAATTACTAATCTATTACTTAGTAACCTTACTTAGAAGTTAGTAACTTGAAATTATATTAACTAATGTAGTATGCTATACTAGTAGTAGTTATACCTCGCACCTCATACTTATAGTAGTTAGTACTAGTAGTACTGCATCTGTATTTTATCTCATCTACCTAGATATTAGCATTCACAATGCTTTGATATTAGACTGTAGCTAGCCTAATTACTATATAGAATACTGACAAGCTACTAATTAGATATGGTATAGGTACTGAATACTACCTAGTATAGTAGGTAGGTACTTGATACAGTTCCTAATAGGTACCAGTAGTTACTGACACTGTCCCCTCTCTACCGCATTTACTACCGCCCTCCATATTAGGCTCTCTGTCTCTCTCTGATCTTCAGATATATGTTAATTCATAGCGTACTAATGGAGTGTTTTGTATTTTTTCTTGGATAATGAATTTATGTAGTAAGTATTTTAGTATCTACTTGGAAAATAATGCAATTTTCGTAGAGTTGCTGGGGCCTCAACCTGATTTTGACCGGCAGAAAAAAAAGCGGGTGACTCAACCTTATGAATGCTGTATACCTTGTACTCAAAAATCAAAATCAAAATCAGAATTAGAACTCTATCTTTTAAATTATTTCGATATAAAAGGAATGGAGGTTTACATTATTAGTACATACGATAGTAAACGCTTGAAGTATTTATAGGATGTGGGGATGACCATGTGACGTAGCGGAGCACTCAATTCGGGGGCCAACTCTTAGTTTGGGGGCCGATTTCTATAGAGCAAATTATCTTTTGCACCCTCCTCTCTCTCCTCTCACAACACTCTTACATCTTACAACTCAATCATGGGTGACAATTCCACAACAAGGTTGGTTTGCTTGATTCGAAAGCTGAAGTACTGCTGTAGTACAGCATAATTGACATATATTCAGTCCAATCTCTCTACTACCTAGCGACTGCTGGCTCAAAATTCTGAGCTATCTCTCCCTGAAAGATCATCGGTCGCTTCTCTTGGTCACTAAAAGCAGTCATTGCTTTTCTGAGCCATTTTTAATGAAAGCTATCTCCTGGGAATGGGATCCAATCCCACTTAGAAAGGTTCTTCTATTATTTCGCGCTGTACTGCAGAAGCCAGAACGAGCATATAATATTCGACATTTCGATCTTTTTTCACACAAACATTTCGATACATCGATTGAGTCATGGAATCCTCCAAGATGTGAAACCGACCGTAAAGAAGAGATCACTCATTTTCAGGACGTTCTTGAGCATGCTCAACACATTGTGAAGAAAACTGATTTCCCGGATTCGAATACCTGGATTCAAGCTCTCGATAATGGAAACCCCTATGCGTTTGTGTCAATCTTTCTCTCGCAGCTTCACAATCTCCAATCGCTGTCGCTGGATTATACTTTTGTATGGCAATCTGGGTTCCCAGGACTAATGCTACGCCATGCACTCTCATCAAAGCAACTGTCACAATTCAGTCTTCTTACAGATGTGGATTATGGGGCTAATGTCCGCCGTGATGAACAGAGCTATGGCGAGCCGTTAATCCACCACGAGCCAGGATACCCTGACTGCAATCCTGAACAATTTCCTGCTTGGTTTTATCTGCCAGCTCTCCGGTCGCTTAAAATATGGCTTCGAACCAAGAAGGGCATAGACCTGCCTTCGCCACATGGGCGACCGGATCTTTCTCGGCTTGAAAGGCTTATCCTTACACGAGCGACTATTGAAGAAACTCAGGTTCCTAGCATTCTTTCTCTTGCTCCATATTTAAAAACTCTGCATCTGGGAATGGCATATAGATGGGGCAAGGAGCAGGCTTTGAAAGATGGACCAGCAATAATTGAAGGGCTGAAGTATTCCAAGGATTCACTTACGAATTTGTCTTTCGGAATTGAATATTATCCACCAGGAAGGAGTGATCTTCATCTGCAACGGGGGGAGTATGACCTCAGTATTCCATTCTATGGTCTACTGAAGGAATTCCCAAATCTTCGCTCCGTTGAGGTCCCAGTAAACCTACTCGCAGGATGGACGATGGAGGCCTCGAGTGATCTGGTCTCGGGTTTACCCGAAGGTGTCGAACAATTATGTCTCAGGTCGGATTATGCTCCAGTTGATTATGATTCCTGGCACGCGGAGGAAATGACTGAGTTAGTCACATATAACGCATCAAAGCTCAAGGCGCATTTGCCTCACCTTAAGGACGTCTGGATCCGGAGGTGGAATGTTTTTGCCCATGACGGCGAGACAGTACCCCTCGCGAAAGCTGCTCGGGAAGCATGTGCACAAGAGGGTATTCATTTTCTGGTTGTTTCTGACGAGCTTTCTAACGGAATTTGGACTGAAAATCGCTTAGCTCCTGAACGGAGGGTTCTCTGAAAGCATGCAATGCTAGACTCGAGATATGAAAATAACTCTGTTATAGCATGTGTCTTTCAGAAGTTGGATTGAATTAAGTATGTCATCTTTTTGTAATCTTCTAGATTCCGAAGTTTGTTTATAACATTTATTTATATAATATAGTATATTAGGTAGGTGCTGCTAGTACAAACATGACATACTATGTCACTATGTAGTATTTATAATTTGAGGAACTTCCTTGAAATAAAGTATTTACTAATTAGTAATTAGCATCATAAGAGCATGATGCTATTATCATTTGAATAGTACTACTATTTAGAATAGTAAAGTATTAGTAATACTTAAGCAACTAAATTCTAAACAGATGAGATCTATTTCATGATATAGTAAAGATGCATTAGTATAGAAGGTACTTTGGCCATATACAGTATTGCACAATGCATTTCAAGATTGGATGTTGACAGTAAAGAAGTCACCCGACTCCAAACCAGCTTGCTTGAGCTAGAAGCCGTATGGCGAATGACAACTTGGCGAGTACAATCAATGCTATGATTACGATCAGACAATGTCGTTCACTATAGTATGACTGAGGCAAGGAGAAGCTGTATTTTTGGCAGGTTTGCTACTTCACATTATACTATCATGAACGATAACGTTAATTACTCCCATCAATCAGTGCTTCCCTATCTCAATTAAGATACATGTATTCTGCTTCATGAATCTGATTCCTCACTCGAGGAGTCCGAATCCTGAACATCAAATATTGCCTGAAAGCCCACATTCACGGCCTGATTGTCAGTGTATGGTTCCTTTTCCTGAGCCTCAGTTATGACATTGATGTTTTCCCCGAAATATTTCTTCAACACTTCATCGCATCCATAGCCCCCATCTTCCGTGCAAGGGGGAATGACCTTTCCTCCTATATACTGCTTCTTCAGTACCACCTCGTTTCCCTCCTCATCTTTTTCCGTCTTATCCTTGATTCTTCCTGCAATTGCAACAATACTACTAGTCTCCTTGGTAATCTCTGGCATCTTGCCCTGCTCAGCAAAGATCATCAATAATGTATTTTGTTCACCACAGCTAGCATCGTTTCTGTGTCGAGGGTTGTCGCCATTATTGCTCCAGTCAGCTCTGCAATTTTCGAGCTCGTCTCTGAATTGTTTTGGGAGGAAATCGTTTGTCACGGCGCAGTCCGCCTGGTCGCGTGTAGACGTTTTAGCGGCATAGACAATATTCTTTGTACCTTTGGCGGAAGAAGCGAGATAGACCTTCCATTTGTTTCCAGGATCGGCTTCGTATACCATTGCCACCATCACTCCGGGAATTTTCTTGTTTCCAATGTCTGGCATGTGTTCTCTCATGGATGCGGCCATAGATTTGAAAGCATCTTCACATATTGTCACAAGCTGTCCATCAGTGACCTTCTTCCCAAACTCGGCAGTTCCGGTCCAGACATAAGAGGTTCCATCGCCTCCTAGCTTTCTTGCTGTAGAAGTATCCCGCTGGACTGCAATATCAACAGCAAGGGCAATATGAAGAACGAGGAAAGAAAGAAGGAGGAAAAAGTTCTTTAATAAAAGCATCTTGGCGGCTTGATCGAGGTCACTGAGAAGGGCTTGTGGGCTCTAAAATGAAGTATCAAATACTTCAATCCACTGTTGATTATGTGCCCTAGTTTATGCCAGTATGAAAAAGAAGAGAGAGGGTATATTGATGTAACTTGACCCGAAACTACCTTCAATGCGAGCAGGGAACGGCCATTTTAAAGTCTCTTGTCGTAATACAGCGAGCGAAGATACAGCCCCATGGGGGCTGAAATGTAAAATAATTGCTACAATACAAAGCCTGGGCTACAATTTTGTGATTGATACGGATTCGCGTGAATTTTGCAATTTTTCGACCCCAAACTGCTATATAGATTCCATTGGGCCCACTCGCACTAACCCTACTATTAAGGTAAAGATCGACGACTTTTATAATTCATCTCCAAGATGCAGTACTGCAGCCCCCAAGTTTCAATCCCGCGGCCGGCCCAAAACCCCCAATTGCAAGAGTTTGGCCCCAAGTATAATTCCCGCTCAGTGAAACTAGCCACAGAATTGACCTATGATGTTCGATACTGAAAGCATACGGAGTACATTTCCAGCTTCTCGGGTTTTCTGGCCCAGTTTTATCCTATCCCATGAGATTGAGCATAAGCTTACGCTGACCCTGACAAATTTCCGAGCTGTCGTTACCCCTGCCCAGACGGCCCCCAAAAGGATTACCGACGTCGTGACGAATTCGGGGTCCCGGACTCGGGAAATCGCCTCCGCGCGGAGTGCAAAGTACTCTGTACGGGGATCTCCTTTTTCCACGAGACTGAAGCAAAAGAAATTGCTGTACGCAATGAAAGCAGTGAGTCTTAGGTGGACTGATAAATCTTCAAAGATTTGTGGTGGCTGGTAGTCAAAGCCGAAGTACGTTTTCTCATATCAACCACGCCAGTTGCCACAGTACGCTGTATAAAGTCTACATCGTCTATCTTCGGCCATATCTATCTGGCCCCTGACGATCTCCACGCCACAAGTGGAGGCCGTTCTGGGCTTCTGAAGTTGTATACGGGGTACTGTTGCATTTTGCAAAGTACTTCGTGCAAGGCAACTTTCCCGCTTCCCTCAATATGATGAATTCCCAGACTGATCATCTTATGACCGATGCCACCCGAGCACTCCGTAAGCGATGCTCCATATCTATTATTATCCAGTAACGCCATTCCAAATTACAGAATCATTTCACAGTATTCTGTATTACTGAATTGATACTGTTCAGTCAGTTTCATGATTCTCGGCCCCAAGCCATGAATGTTGTATAAATGACATGCCTCCGGTCCTCCTCAGTGAATGAAATCAACCAACTCTTCTCAAAATGGCCATCAAGAGTGCTGCTCTCTTGCTTCTCCTCCCTTTTCTACAGGAGGTAGGAGCAGACTGGACTACAACAGTTCACACCACTCTTATTGTACCTAATACGGTCACCCCAGTTGTTAAATTTGTTACACCTCCGGCAACACCCCTGTCATCTACCCCATCGCCTTTGCCCTTGACATATGATCATGCAAACAGCCACAAGCTGAGGCTGACATCCGTTGTCACTGTCCCGGATGGTCGTATTCCCACTGTCCATTTCAGTACCATCACCCCTTCAGGCAAGCCCGCTGGAACAGATGGAGGCTCAGGAGGAACAGCACCCCCTAGCGTGACCACCTCTCCAGAATCTGCCAATTCCGGTGCTAGCTCTGCCACGCCAAATGAAGGTGGAAGCTCAGCTGCTGAGGAAACCCCTACAAAACCACCTGCCAGCTCCGGAGGCGTCCCTCCAGGAGGTTACTCAAGCTCCAAACCGCGCGACCCCAATGGGTCTACAACTTCAGGATCTCATCCTAAGCACACAACTACACAGCCAGCTGTCCCAAAAACAACCAAATCAGGTCCCCCTGCTGGAACCTCAGGCGGCTCTTCAGAGTCAGGATCTCCAGATGGCCCTCCCAAGTCTCCACCCAACAATACCGGGACAAAGGGATCGAACACATCAAGCTCTAAGCATGTAGGCCCAGGTGGATCTAATACATCTGGCTCTCCACCCAAGCACACAACTACTCAGCCAGCCAGCCCAGACACAACCAAATCAGGCTCACCTGCTGGAACTTCCGGTAGTTCTTCGGAATCAGGATCTCCAGGTGGCCCTCCGAAGTCCCAACCCAGCAATACCGGTACAAAGGGTTCGGACACAACCAGCTCCAAAAACGTAGGCCCAACTGGATCTACAACAAACCGTCCTGGCGGTACTACAAGTTCCACACCGAAGGTCCCTGCTAGTGACTCAAGTACGACAAAGTCGGAATCTCCTTCAGACAGTGCCTCAACTAGTCATACACCCAGTGAAACCCCAAACCAAAGTACCACAGGTCCCCCATCCTCATCGCCGACAGTGAAACCTTCTGATCAGGTTTCCTCAGTTGATCTCTCATCAGCATCGGATATACAATCTGCCGCAGCAAGCAATTCTGATATTGCTGAATTTGCTCCAACAGCATCACCTTCCCAGGAGGATTGGGTTACTATGCCAGCTACCACAACATCCGGAAGCCCATCCAGTACTAGCTCTGACAGTGCTATCATTGCATTGATGTTGAAAAATAGCTATAACAACATCGATGAACTTAAGAAGGACCCGAAGGCATACAAGAAGCATATTGAAGATATCGATGATAATACCTCGAAGTATCTCTCCAAGACTGGATATGATACTGGCAAGTCCCCTTGTTCTGGCTCCAAGAAGAGATCCTCCATCGAAAAAAGAGGACTTTTCGATGCTGTTTCCAGTATTGCAAAGTCGGCAGTGGACGCTACAGTGGATACTGCTAGTGACATTGCTAATTCTGCGCTCAGCTGTGTTGCACCGATTGTTGATGATATTAAAAATGTGATACCTGATGATGTTGATGTGAAGGGTATCACACCTGAGATTGAGAATCAGGTCAAGAAAGGAACTGAGTATCTTGACGAAATTAGCAATATCGTGGAAGATATGGATGAGAAGAAGAAGGATGACGATGACGATGACGATAATGAATCAAGTTCGTCTAAATCGGATTCCTCCTCAACTTCTTCGTCTTCGACAAAGACTTGTACATCAAGTACTACATATTCCGATTGCACTTGGGATACCATCGTCACTCCAGTTGCCGACTCCGATACTACCACTATCAGTGTCATTACAAGTACTCAGTCCTGCACGACCAAAACTGGCTGTGATGAGAAGCCTAGTACTTTCGAGACCACATCTACTGTCGATTCATGCTCCTATGTTTCTGTCCAAGAAGCTCCTGCAGTTGGAGTAAAAGCCACCAGCTTCAGTGTATCTTCAACACCCGGTGCTGGTGCCTCTGGTGGTTCTTCCGCAACTCCTCAATCTACAGCTTCACCCGGCTCAGTACCCAAGACAACCGGCTCATCTTCAACAACAAAGTCTTCAACAAAGTCCTCTGCAACCCCCACCACCTCAGCAGGCCCTGAATGCAGAGCAAACTATGTCGTGGATCAAAAGGACGGATGGGAGTATTGCGAATTTGAATGCACCGAATACACTGGTAAATATTCGATGGCAAAGTCAACCTCTGGTCAAAAATCCTACCAGCCATGCCCCTACTCCAGACCCCCTGTTGGAATGTCCTGGAGTCCAGATAATGAGGGACCCTTCACAACAACCGCGAAAGATGGCACCGTCTACAGCTGCGATGATTCTCGCTACCAAGACCGAAATGTCGGTGATTCCAAGTCCTGTGTGACCTCCATGGAATCTATTACCCGGATTTCCAGCATCTACGCGGCATACACCTCATCCGCCGAATCGGCAGCTTCAGCATCATCAGCATCGGAATCCAGTGTCAGTGCTTCGAAAGCGAGTGCTTCTGCTGCTTCAGCATCAGCTGCATCCGCATCCGCTGCCGCTGCCACCCCATCGGGTTATGCGTATATCGTATTTAACTCTGGTGATGGAGCAGGATTCAGCTATCAGGTTATGCCCAGTCTCGATGCTGAAGACCCTGATATTTGCAACATCGTCCCTGTTGCAACGACAACTGATGGCACCTACTACGACCTTCCTGGTAGCATCGATATTGACCATGGAGTTCTGGATGGTTGCACATATAAAGACGATGAGATTAAATGTGATGACTACACTCTGCCATGTGTAGATTTCAAGGGGAAGGATACTAATTGTGGTCAAGCGAGGGTTCAATGTGGGCGTGATGTGAAAACCTAGTGATTGGCTTTGATATGGAGTTTTACTATTACTTATGTACATTTTATGCTTAAGAGAACGGAAATTGATGATTATGTCCTCGTTTCCGGAAATCTAATGTCACTTTCCTCTTATTGTCAGATGCCAATCGTGCATATCGTAATTGTAGAGTTATCTGCTGTAACTATAACCTACCTAGAGTTAACAGGTAAAGTAAAAATATTAGAATACGAATTCAGAAAATATTAATATTCGCGCTAGCTATGTAGCTTCTCGCTATCAGAGTACCCTTCCCAAAAAAGAAAAACAAAACAAAACAAAATAAAAAAATGACAATAACCACCAGTAATAACTGACATAACCTCCCAAAACAAAAGACCACACTAGATGCAGAATGCAGTGAAGGGTATGGAACTGAACAGAACAGAACAGAAGGAGAAGCTGAAGCGAAATCAGAAGCGGGGAAAAAAGCGCTTGCGGAAAGACAAAAGGCCGACCCTGGTACGAAGGGTATCATATCAAGAAACAAGCAAGCCACCCATCATGAGAATTAAAGGAGGGAAACAAAAAAAAAGGTAGAGAGCAGGGAAGCACAAAAGAAAAAAAAAAGGAAAGGAAAGAAGAAGAACTATTTCAAAGGCGGCGACTCAACCCCAAAAGTCGAACTCGTCCCCGTCCCCAAAGACCCAATCCGATCACGATCACGATCACGATCACGGGTATCCCCATCAGCATCTATCTCACTCCCACAAAAATGTTCACAAAAATACCCCGGCGAAGACCCCTGCGTAAAAGAAACCATAGTCGGAGCAGGAGAAGCAGGCATATTTTCATTCGAAGAAGTTTCCCGAATAACTTGGTGGAAATCGGGTGTACTTCCCATTTGAGACATTCTTTGACGAGTTCGTCTTGATTCGTAGTTTTGCATGGATTTTTGGAAACGGTTTATGAAGGGGTCTTGTTCGAGGGTTATTGTGTTGGAGTTGGATGTGATAGTTGCATTTGTAGTAGTGTCGGGGGCGATGGATTCGATGTCTCGGCGTGAGGTGCGGGAATCTCCGCTTATCATTGCGTATAGAGCGAAGATGTTTAGATCGCTGGATCGGCGGCGGAGAGATGTGTCGTTGTCTTCATTATTTTGATTTGATGAATTTCGATTTAGGGCTCTGTTGGTGTGAGGATGGAAAATGTATGGATTATGTGATGAGACGAGGGAGCGTAATTTGTTTAGGACGGCGAATTCGAATTTGAGTTTTTGGCTGTATACGACTGTTTTGAGACCGACTTGGATGGTTGCTGTTTTAAATTCTGCCGCGACTAGAACTGCGTTCATGAGGATGACGATTACGTTTATGGTGATGAGATGGATTATGACTCTTTTTCCTTCTTTGCCTCGGATTGCGATGACGGGTCCTAGGGCACGGTGTGCTTCGCGGATGTAGATTACGCAGATGATTAGATCTTGCGCGGCGAAGACGACGATTTGGATTTTGTTGAAGATTGTGCTTGGGACGACGAAGCGTTCTTTGCCGAGGGCGAGACCGTAGAAGAGAACGACTATTGGGATGTACATTGTGACTCCGTTGAATATTATAATCCAGAGGACCCAGCGGAGACGGGTGATGTCCGCCACGACGAGGTGTAGGCGTGAGTAGAGGACCAATGGTTGGCCGGTGACCATGCAGCACCAGCCGATGAGAAAGGGCACTGATAGAGGTAGGATGGCGGAGTTTGTGACATAGTAGATCTGTGCTGGAAGGGCATGTAGTATGATCCCCCAAGATGCTACCTGCATACTGAAGAAGTATAGACCGCGGTGTCTTTTGAAGAGATCAAATGAGGAGATGCCGACTTCAAGAGCACTGTATGCACCAATCGCGAACATGGATATGACCTCGATGACAAACAAGTTCCCTAATATCAAGGCCCTGATATCCGGGGGGATGGTCGGTAGGGTCACATATTCAGTAGTCATGGTGTCGCAGTATGTGACAGGACGGCCACCAACGCCCTGGGGTGTTTGAGGAAATACAAAGCAAGAGCATGAACGAGGGGACCTGGTCGGGGCCAGGGTTAAAAGAAACACGGACCAAGCGATCGCAGGGCACATGCAGGCATGGAGATCCTTTGGCAAAGGCAAAGGATTAATCGATTGATCTAGTCGCCAAGGCGTAAACTAAGTCGAGTAAAGGCGGCTACACTACGGTATCATCCAGCAATAACAGCGGTAACAGACACGTTTGGGCTCTAGCGAGGCCTAAAATCGAGGTCCCCGAGAATCCACCCTGATAAGGTTAGACGGGATGTGACGGCCGTTGAATGGATCGTGCGCAGTTGTGATTCGCATAAAGGGCTAAACTAGAGCCAACCATAGCGCAGCCAGGTCACGGAGCCACACTGGGTAGTAGGAAATAGGCTATCCCCAACGACTGTGCCGGCTACTAGTACGGAGTAGAGCACAGTCAATCGAATCCATCGAGCGGGACGTGGGGCCGTCGTGATCGGGTGGCGCGGTTCTAACAGTGACCATTTAGCCCAGTGCGATTGACGCCTCACTCCACGAGGCCTGGGCAATTTTCACAGCAGAGGAGAGAAATGCCAGATTCATGGCATTCCCAGGGAAAACATTCACCATGGTGAGGGAGCTTCCATGGTTCAGGGCCGGGGAGCAGAATTGACAGAGTGAGCGTTGGGGCAGTGGACTGCAGACTGGATGAAGCTATTGTCACGCCAGGCAGGGATGGAGCATGGCAAACAAAGAAAGCTCAGCAGAGTTGATGTAGTGGACGCAGATCTTGGATTAATCTTATTGGCGGAAAGTTCATGCGGAACAAAAGGATCGAGGATTGAATTTGAAATGATTTAGGACTATACCCCGTAGGTTCATCTTGTCATCATGGTGGTTCGTGGTTCTCAAGGAGAAGGGGAGTCAGTGTAGTAGTGTTTCTTTGTTCGATAGTGGATGCATCTAGACCGGGACGAACTCCTGTCGGATATACTGGAGATAATGGAGTTATCGAGGGGTAATTTCTGTCAATATTAATCTCAGAAAAGAGAAAGTGATTGAAGTGATGTACTCTGTAGATGTAGTAGACGTAAAGTAGTTGTAGTTGTAGAGAGAAGGAGAGAAGAGAAGAGGAGAAGAGGAGGTGTGTAGTTGGTGGTTGCTGCTGTTGTTGTGGCACGTGCCTCTGGTACTTCCTTCCGTCGAAGTTGGTTGATGCCACTTTGAAGTTGACAACCGACGATGGTCTCTCTGTGGCCCTGGAGGGTGAGCATCAATCGGATACATTTGATATATTGACAGCTGCTAACGAATGTAGGGCGAGGATAACTCCCCAGCAAACTTTGAGAAGACTCTGTCCACTCTGTCAACTAAAATCGCAGAGGCCACTACTCGTTTGGACCAGAACCGCTCCTCTGCCCGTCGCTTCAAAGCACTATGGACTCTCTATTCCACCTTCGCATACCTGTTTTATAGCATTGTTCTTGCTCTTGTTCTTGGATGGGAAAGCTGGGGTATCAAGGAATATGCTGCCATTGCTGGTGGTCCTGTCCTGTAAGCTACCCAGCTAGGTAGCTAGCTAGCTAGCCAAGCCCACCCTGACAGCTACAACAGCTATAGCTACTGTTACTGCGGTCGCATACAGTCACTGTCTCGGTCGCATCTTCAAACACTAGCTAAATCTCATTCTTCTGCAGCATCTACGGAGTTCGCATTCTCGGCGCCCGCATTTTCGACTATCGCATCACTCGAATCCAACGCCGACTCGACGACTACAACAAGCAACGCGATGAAACAATCGAGAAGCTCAAGGTAGCTACCAAGTACAACTCTACTCAACAACTACTGGAAAAATACGGCGGCGAATCTCCCAAACAACCCTCATCTCCGAATAACCCCGTCGGTCCCGGTCAGGGATCCAACGAGAAGCGCAAGCCGGCAACTCCTTCGCAACCTGTCGCGAGAACAGGTCTACCCCCACCACCAACTGCCAATATCCGTCGCCCCCAGGAATTCCCCCAGGAACAATTTCCTCAGGGCCAATTGCCACAGGGACCTGGAAATTCTCCATCTCCTCCACCACCGGGATACCAAGAATCTCCCCAGCAGCAGCAATTCCCACCGAATACCCCTCCCTCTCCTCCCCCTCAAACCGACGAACCAGGCTTCGCACCAAATGCCTTCGCTAGCTCCGGACAATATATCGAGCAACCACACTGGTATGACAGACTTCTCGATGTCCTCCTCGGCGAGGACGAGATGCAGCCGCGCAATCGCATGGCTATGATCTGTGGCTCTTGTCGACTGGTCAATGGTCAAGCTCCACCTGGTATTAAGACACCCGAGGAACTGGGCCGGTGGCGTTGTGGGAGCTGTGGAGCTTGGAATGGAGTTGAGAGTGAGACTACGAAGATGCTTTCTAGTTTGAGACAACGTGCGCCTGGACAGGGATCCTGGGATGCTGGGCGAGTTCAGGCTCAGCCTCAAGTTTCGAGTGATAACATTCCCGTGCAGCCTGAGGGAGAGGTTGAGGTTTCCGAACACAGTGAAGAGGCGGAACCTGAGTCGGAGGATGTTAAGAAGGAAGAGGAATCTGAGCAGGATGAGGTTAAGGATGAACAGAAGAGTGAACCTGAGCCTGAACCTGTAAGGCGGTCCAAAAGGAAGGGTGGGAAGAAATAGTAGATACAGATAGCTTTGGGCGTTACTTGTCAGCCTGACAACAATCAGAATGGAATTTCGCTGAATTTCAGCTATTGCTTGTATTGAATATCTCGTAGTCATGTCAATTCTTTCTCTAGAAGACTAGCCAAATCTAATGGCTCATTCAAACATCTAGATGTTATGTATCGAAGCAACTATCATCACAGCAAAAGCAAAGCAGCTCTAAACTCTCATCTCATCAAACATCAACCCCAAACCATCTAATCCCTTCTATCTCAGCATGAGATAAAAATCAGATCAAATCAACTCTCACCACTCATCACACCCTTCCTTCACACTCATCCCAACATCTACTTCTCACCACCACCACTCTTAGCCTCCCTATTCCTCTTCTTCCTCGCCTTACTCTGCCTCTGCCTATGAGCAATCCTCTCCAACCTCGTCCTCTCATCCCGTTCCTTATTCTCCGCCTCCTTAGCAATCAACGTCGGAATAGATTTATACGCCGCTCTAATCTCCGCCTCCTCTCTAAAAGCCACATCCGTCACAATCTCAATCGGAAGTAACGGTCCCTTCTTGCTTCCATACCGCGCTGTACAAACATATGCATTTGGTGAACCCGTTATCTTGAATTCTACCATCCGCTCTTCTTTCATTATACTTTGCGCTTTATTTCGGGGGTGTTGGACGTCGATGGAATCCGTTATGAAATGTGATAAGATTGATAGGATGCCGAGGGATGAGGCCAAAGAGGAACAAGCGGAGATATCACCGCCTGAATCGACGAATATGGCTCCGATTAGAGATTCGATTATGTCGCTGAAGAATTTGTCGGCGTGGATTTGGGATAAGAGGAGCCAGGGGTATGATGGGCTTGATTTGAAAGCGGCAATTGTTTCTGCTCGATGTTTTTCGAAGCGGGATAGTGTTGCGCTTCGGGATTTGGATACGATGTCTCCGTTGTAGCGGAGATAATCGTATAGATGGACTTGTGTTGTTGATCCGTCTTTTTGATATTCGGTGATGGAATGGTTCATGCATAGAAATGCCAACATGTTCCCGTTTGTGGAAGCATGTTTGAGTAATGTCATTTGGCCCTGAGGTATCTTTTGAGGAAGACTTGCTAGTGTTGAGATTATTATTATATCGAGAACTGCATCACCGAGATATTCGAGACGATTGTAACTTTGGGATTCGTTGTGACTTCCCGAGGCGTGCGTCAGGGCCTCGATTACAAGGCTTGTGTCGTTGAATTCATAGCCGATGAGATTTTGTAATCCACTTGGGAGAATTGGATTATTGGCCTTTTGTTGTGGGTCGAGGACACGGGTTGGAAGTGCGCCTTGCATGATATCAACTTCGGGCATGAAGCGGTATAGACATTTTTGGGCCTTTGACATCCCGCCGTCCATGTATGCGGCGCCGATGAGAGCTTCGACGACGTCAGCTATCACTTTGTTGGCTAGTTGGCGTCGGGGCCTTTCGGTGGAAAGCTTTTCGGAGATTGAGGGGGCACTCCAGCTTGTTGGGGTGAATCGGTCTGCTAGGATGTATGAGTCTAGACCGACCATTAGAGCTGATTTGGTCAAGTTGGCGTTGCTGATCAATTTGTCTCGCTCTGTTGAGAGTCGATTTTCTTGCCATGTTGAGTCGGCGTAGAAGAGTTGGCAGCCCACGGTGAATTTTAGTACAGAGTCGCCGAAGAATTCGTACACCTGGTAATCTGTCCTTGCTTGAGCAATGGGCATTGTGATTGCTGTCAAAACATGCGAGATATCTTGAATCTCGACGCCCCGCAGAATTGTGCTGGAGAGCTCTTGGGCAACGAGTGTTGCTTCGAATCGGTCGAGGATTGCGGAGAAAAATCGACCTACAATGCCTGTTTTGGCGGGTAGCTTGCTGGAAGTACACCCGGTTGCTGGCAAGATTTGAATCTTTGGAGCCAGGGCTGGCGGTCCGCCTATCTTGGACTCGTGATACATTGTTGCTGGATTGAGGAGGTTTCGTCGTTGGGGTAGAGATTGACATTCCATGCTGACACTTTTCTTGATTGGATCAATGATCCAGTTTAGGAATAATCGGGCCTCTGCATAAAGGGATGTATCTCGGATGAAACCAGATAGGGCAGCATTGGGGGTATCATTATACAGATCCAGAGCCATTTCCGTCCCGTCATGATCATCAAGCCAGTCTTTCAGCTTATCTGGATGAATAGCTGGGACGAAAGGAACAACATAGTCCTCCTTCTTTTCTTTGCCACCTTTGGATGAAGGTGCGTTGAGGAGGACGCTAGTTATCTGCTGCATTGTCGCGATATGTTCAGGCGTAATCCCAGTCAAAGGCTCTGGAGACGAGAATTCCACCAAGATCTGTCGGTCCAGTGACCAGTATAGATGAATTGGGGCGGGCATGGGCACATTCATAGGCAAAACCATCGCCAGTGTCAGTTCGTCATCGACGATTCCATTGACGGAAAAGGTGATCACTGTTCGATAGCACTGCTCTGAGGTTGCCCATGCACGCGCCAATGGCACATACGGGTCGAATTGGCCTGCGCCTAGAACACTGCTGGCTTGAATGGGTGCGAGCATTGCGTTAGACATCTCGAGATGTGTTTTGTGAGTCGCGGGTAGCAGGTTGTCATTAACAAGTCCGTATTTCCACAGAGCCTCGTAAGCAATGAATGCGACTTCTTTTGTAGCGGCTCGTTCGGTTTTCCACCAATTCTCTCCTTGGGCTTGTCGGACAGCTGGGTGTACTGAGGAGGGGAGGACAACAGAGGCTTGGACTAGACCGGAGGTATCCTCTTTGAAAGCGAAAATGGGACTGTTGTCGATACCCTCGGGGGCTGGGAGAACAGAGCAGAAATGATAAAGATGTTGCTTGGATTCGTCTGCAGTTAGACAAGCACTAGTTAAATAGATTAGTTGAGATGATTCTTTGTTGTTGGAGAGGGTTTCCTTACTTGGTCGAGGAAACAAACAAACGTCTTTCAACTTGTTCCGGAAGGTTCTCCAGCCTTTCAGCCTCTTTTCTTTGTCTCTCATCATCCTGGTAGGTCCGGATCATCAGAATTTCCAATTCTTGCCATTTTGCAACATCGAGCTCATCCTTTGTAGAAGACATTATCGCATACGTCGACTCCTGGCGACGCGCTCTGCCTCGTCTTTGCACGAATGATTTCAGGTTTGCTGGCCTATCAAAACAAACAACCAATCTACACGAGCTAATATTAAGGCCCTCTTCGAGAACATCTGTTGCCACAATGAGATTCTTCTTTCCGGTCCTGAATTCAGCGAGTGTATCACGCTGGATATCGCGACTGGCGATATCACCAAGAGCATCGCTGCGGTTCTGGTACGAGGACCATCCAACATAAGAAGCGGTCCGAAAATGATCCTGCATTTTGGGGTGGATGGATAATACTCGAGCAAGAACAGTAACGACCGCCCGTGTCTGAGCAAAAATGATAGCAGAAAGTCCTGATCGATCATCCTCTTCCACAAGGTAATCTATCAGAGTTGCCAATTTAGGCGAAATAGAGAGAACACCTGAATTCTTGCACGCAGGCATCCCCGAAAATATTTCCAGAAGATACAACCGTTCAGAACGGTTGATTTCAGAGAACTCATTCTCATTCTCGATTGAATCTCGGAATTTCATTATCGATTCCTCGATGAAAAAATCAGTTGCCCAACCACCAAGTTCTATGAAAATACGCATACTGCGTTCTAGAAACTTGTCCAATTGTTCTTTGCAAAATGTTTTGCCGGAAACTGCAAGTTCCTGTGCATCGGCTAGTGTATCTGGATTCTGACGCAAGAAATCTATGTATGGATCGTCATGAATATTGTATTTGTCGACGCAAGATTCCAACCAAATTAAAAGATCACTGTAAATTGTTTCTTCGGTTGTTAGTTTAGGGGGATTGTAAATGAGACGATGAAGATGTGGTCTATGAACGCATTCAAGCAATTCTGTACGGTTAACACGAGGTGTTTTGCAAACAGCATCGAGGTTCGCTTCCAGCACGGCTAATTCGCTCTCATTGGACCGAATTGGACTTGCTGTCAGTCCTAAAATTTTAGGAACTGCGTCGGGTCCGTACTTTTTGCGCCGCGGGTGGTAGTGCGTTTGCATGATTTTGTTTGCTGGGTGTCGGCGCATGCAGTGATGTGCTGGTGTTACGTTAGCTTGGACAAAAGTCGAATCGAGCTGATGAGTCAATAACGACGACTTGACTCACCTTCGTCGAATACCAGTAGAGCTAATTGTGACATTTGAACAAAACCATGGGCAAGGGCATCGGATAAGACTGCGTGAGTGGAAACTACTACGCGGATACCCTTGAGCGCCTTATTCCAGACGGATTGATCGGTCCAGCGATCGACATTGTCCAAACTAGTTAGCGCCCGAGTTTGAACTTGGATCTGTGATTTGACGACTTCTTGCTGTTGAAAGACAAGGGCTATGGTCGGGGCGAGAAACCAGACAAGTTTAGTCGGAGCACATGTTTCAAGTTCAGCTTTGATGCGCATAACAGCACTGATTTTGTCAATACAACTCTCTGTAGAATAATCTTATGTAATAGAATGCTGAGCAAAGTGGACATACACTTGTGTCTTCCCACTTCCTGTATCCATCTATGATGATGATCAGATTGTGTCAACAAAGGAGGCGCGGTCAGATCGACGTACCGCGACGATGATATTTTCTTTCAAACTCGCCTCGAGCATCTCTAACTGGTATCCCCTCGGCCTAATAGCCATACTCGAATTTTGAGTACCGCTCTGACCGGTTTGGAAGGATTGATTAGGCATCTTGGCAGAACCAATTGCACTGCTGGAGTGGCTGTGTGGGGTTTTTTCGAATCGGGGATCCGTGACCTCGAGGTACTCTACAAAGAATACATAGGGTGTAGCGAGAGTGTAAAAAGTAAAAGTAGAAAGAGAGTAACGGTAGCCGATAAACAAGACAAAGAGAAGAGAGGGGAACTGGGTCCAGCCAGTTTTGTTTGATGAAAGAGGGATGAGTTGATTGAAAGGATGTGAGAGCAAGCGCCAACTTGGCGTTGCTCGCACTTTTTGTGGGGCACCCGCAGAAATTGATTGACTTGACAACTGGACAAGCAAACAATTTATAGAATATGTAGAATACATACAGAAATATGAATAGTAAGTAATAGATAATATACTCAATAAACATAAATTATACTATAATTTATGTTAAATTTAGTTATCTTAATTCTGTTAACCTACTGGAAAGAACATTCAATCCTGTTTATTGGAGTGGCCTCTTGGCGCCTGTCGAGGGTATCTTTAAACAACTTGTTCAAAGAACGCCCCCAAGGACTCGACTTCTTTCAAAGGATTGCCCGGTTTTTGGTAAAAGAAAATTCGATCAAATTCTATACTTCCACTTTCTCTTTCAGAGTAGTATATACTTAGCGGGTATTTAATCCCCAGAAATTCCATAGGGAAAGAATAAATTCTATCCCTCAGCCTTCTTACTCGAATTGCACTGGTGATGAGCTTGGACTAAATACCATAAATCATGAGCAAATCTCCAAAATGAAGATTTATCTTTCATTTCGGATATTTTACTTTGGTTTATTGTCTTTAGTCCGAGTTCACCGCGGTGCAATTCGAGTGACTAATCACTGCTGCTACACAGTTGATGGAGTTATGTACTCACTTCATATCATCATGACACTTCCTTGTACATCACAAAACTGTATGTCTTCATACCTGACTACTACCTAATATACACTCCTCAAACACAACAACAACCAGGCTGTTCTCCAGGGTCTGGATAGAATACTATATCCTTTCGGTAGGCGTAATATAACCCTCATATTCCAGAGGCGGCACATCTCGATGCTCTGACCCATTCTCATAACTCAACCTAATATCAGTAGTCTTCACAATACCATTATGAGCCCCCTCCTCCATCCCGAGAATATTCTCTTCGCTTTCCCTTGCACTAGTGAGTGCTGGTGACATATGACGCACCCGGGGAGCTCCTTTCGAGCAATTCGAGTAAGATCGTAGCTCTGTTGATCTTCCTCCATTTTTTCGTCCAGATGCAGAGCGAGTACTGGCGGCAACTTTGTGGAAGACAGCGATGAAGAGTGGTCGGATTGGTGGTATACAGCCCACAATGAGGACGACCCATTTCTCGGTTTCGTTCCAGATGATTAGGCGGGCGATGTTGTCTGTTAATGTTAGATTTGATCTGACAGATTTTGGGGTGAATTCGAACTTACAGGTCACGTCTTCGGTGTATTTGAGGGCTGATAAACCAAGAGTTGTTTTGACTATTGAGCAGACACAGGCGCTGGATATCGTTAGTTAGGAGCAGATAGATATCATCTGGGGAAAACTTACACCACGCCTAATCCCATTAAGATGCAAAGACCGACTTTGACTCGCATTTGAAGTTTGACTGTCCATAGGAAGACGATCGGGTATAGCGCTAGAGCTAAATCACAGAATGCAGACCAGCCTAAGATCGAGGAATCGGGTTAACTTAACCACACTCAAACAGGAGTTTGCAGAGTACTTACTGCCTTGAAAATAAGCGATATCTTCATTTCTCTGCCTCTCATCACAACTACCCTCGAGCTTTTCATTCCACAGCTTCTCCCTAGGTGAACATTGGGTCATGATCATCCCGACCGTAATCGCATTGACAATCAGGTTGCTAGTAGCAAGTGCCCACAACCCGATAACTCGACCACGATGTTCAGGTCCATGGATCTGCTGGAGAAATGCGACGATCGCCAGTTTACCTAGAGACGTCGCAAGGATACTGAGTAATTGGTTTATCCAGCCCCATTTGATAGCTGCGACTGCATCACTTTCTGATAGGTCATTTTGGTGGGAACCGATGCCGTAGTCGACGCTGACTGTAACGAGGATGACACCAGCGATCGCGAAGACCTGGACTTGATGGTAAGTGACTGGCCAGGCTTGTAGTAGTCCATGGGGAGAGGGGGAAGGGGTTTGGATCTTACAAAAGTGAGTAAGGTCAGGTATAAGTCTAGTCGAATGTGTTGCGTGATCTTCCATGTAGTGTAAATGCGCGCGAATAAAAGAAATAAAGCAAGCGCGCATTCAGCCCAGCTTACGGCCAAGACTGTGGCGCCGTAACTTTGAATTGGCATGCTCTTTCACGCCAAATTCCTGACGGGTTTGAATAATCTCCATGCGGGGAAGGGCAGAGGAGGATAGGAGGGGAGGAGAAGGAGAAGGAGAAGTGAAGTGAGAGAATCGTATTCGATCAGGCCGATCTAATGCTAAAAGGTTTGAGCCGCCGCGGCCTTTCCACGGATTATCTTCGAGATGACATATCAGTGAACTTTCTACTCTGTCCTCAGGACTTGGTGAGTACTATTCGTGCAATACTTGGAGTGGATTATCCTTGTGCCTTGCAGGGATTGATTCACAGTCGCCTTCTCACTGCTAAGCAATGATCATCAGATCACAGTGATCGCAGTGGAACTGGGAACCCCCATCTAGCGTTGCATTCTTTCTGCCTTCCACACGTCGAACCACGAGGAATGCGATCTGTATGGGGAAGTGCGAACTCAGTTCTCCACTGCGGACTTGGGGAATGAGGGCGAGGCGAATGGGAATGAGAATGGGGACCAATAAGAATGGAAATGGTGGAGTAGATCGGAGGTCCCCGCATGTTGAGTTGTTAAGCGGAGGGCGAGTTTTGATGATTGGTGATTGGTGATTGTGAGGTGAGAGCCTTGCATGAAGCAGTAAGTCTGCATTGCATACACACACAAAGAGATCAAATTGATGCTGATACTGTTGAATCAGAGAATCATTCTCGGTTTGCCTAACCTGACCTTACAACCCGGGTCACACAATCAGGACCCCAGACTTCAAACTTGAAACAACAAGTCCACCAATCTGACAATTCTCGGAAAGTCAGCCTTACCAAATTGCCGATATTCAACATTCAGCAATGACTGGAATTTCTAGAAGCACTAAACTCAAGGTTTGTCCCCTCCGGAATCGAATCGAATCCCCTTGATTGATTTGCCCTAATCCATCATCCAGTCGCCAAGTTATCCAAGCAATTGTCTTTATTTTCTAAACGATCGCTCGGCACCAGAACCACAATTTCAATCGGCAGATCTTCAGAATCCGATCCACTTAAATGTTATCATAGTTGGTGCCGGACTCGCTGGACTAGCCACCGCAATTGCACTCGCGCGAAGTAGTCGACTTTGGAAAATCACAATTTATGAACAGGCGCAACAACTGGCGGAGGTGAGTGCAGCCACGACTCTTCCTTATTTTAGTGTCTTGATCTCCTCTCTGTCAAGAACCAAACTAATACATCACGAATGATGGCAGGTCGGAGCAGGTATCCAAATACCCCCCAACTCAACAAGGCTGTTACTGAAACTGGGTCTCGGTCCATACTTGGAAAAATATGTCACAGAGCCTGAAAGCGTGTTGATGCGAAGATGGGAAAATGGAAAAATCATCGGTCGCACATCTTTATATCCGGAATTCAGGGAACGATTTCATGCACCCTATTGGGTGGTTCACAGGGCGCATTTTCATGAAGCCATGCATGAGATGGCCGTGGATTTGGGGGTAACTGTCAATCTCGCCTCGAAGATCGTCTCCTACGATGTCAATTCTCCGAGTATTACCCTCGAAGATGGTTCGGTGGTTCGGGCGGACTTGGTCATTGCTGCAGATGGTGCGTCACTTTCAATGGATACCGGGCAATGATTGACTCCAGTTGAAGGGGTGAATTCGTCGGCGCGACGCGTTGTGCTGGATGATGATGACTCGCCACCGCAGAGAACTGGCTTCTCTGCATACAGAGCTATTGTTGATACCGAGCTTGTCAAGGGTGATCCGAAAGTATCATGGTTATTGGATAAGCCTTCTTTCAATCTTTGGTGAGTACCTTTGTGCCATTGCATATTAGATCACTAACCGGGTCGGCCTTTCTCTAGGCTTGGGAATAATCGACATGTCATGACATACGTTATTGGAGCAGGCAAATCATTCAACGTGGTCTTCAATCATGCAGATTTCTCTGATCCTAAACATTGGAAACAAGATAAAGAATCACTTTTGACAGATTTGCGAAGAGAGTTTGAGGGTTGGGATCCAGTGTGTGTTTGCCACATCGTCTGCACCCTGTTGTGTGCTCTTGCATTTGATCATACTGACAATCCACAGGCTGCTGAGAATAATAGGAATGATAGACCACACCTCGAAATGGCCACTTTACAGTACCCCCATTATGCGTCGCTGGGTTTCTGGCAAATTGGTGGTTCTCGGTGATGCTGCACATGCGATGGTCCCATACATGTCACAAGGTAAGAATTACCGCGAAGAATATTTCTTTATAGAGCTTCTTGAAAACATAACAAATATTCTTCTCCTAGGAGCCGCCATAGCAGTAGAGGATGGCGTGGCTATAGCACGAAGCCTTCAAAAAATTAAATCCAAAAGCGAAATACCCCTTGCCTTCTCAATCTTTGAAAGAGTTCGCATCGTTCGTGCATCGCAAATGCAAGAGGCCAGTTTGCTTAATAGTATACTTTGGCATTTTCCGGATGGACCTATTCAATCTGAACGGGATAGGGCGATGAAGCCTGAGGTCGAAGGACATCCGTTCTCTCATAGTCCTAATCAATGGAGTGATCCTGCTACTCAGATGTGGTGTTACGGGTATGTATTTCTTGAGTCTTATTTGAAATTTTGCTGATGTTTTAAGGTATGATACTGAAGGAGAGATTGATCGTGTTTGGGAAGAGACAAACTATTCTAGTTGACCGAGCATTGCAGAGTACAAAAAATCTAGAAGCCTCTACCGCTAGCTCATTACAGGAAGAAAGGAACCATCTTTGATTAAAGTAACAATTTTCTCAAAGCAAACAAGGCCACAGCCTTTGCATGCATCAACCCAGTTGAATTCCAAACTAATAATAATTATCACTACCTAGTAGACGTATCGGAAGTTAATGTTTTCCTGGTCGGTCTTATCCTCGAAAGCGTGAATGAGATTAGGATCAGCAGCAGACAATCCCTGAGCCGCAAGAAGAGCATCCTTCTTCTTATTCTGGCGAATAAGATAGAAACGCAGGAAAATGACCGCAACGGTCATGCAAGCATAGCAAGCCAAGTGGACGCTCCATGCAATGTGATAACGCGGAGCATCCCAGTCCAAGAAAACTTGAGGACCGATCGCATTTCCAGCGGCCCATGAGATAAATGTCATGGCGACCACGGTCGCCTTCTTTGTTTGACCGGCGATGTTTCGAGAGACCATGGACAAGGTCAGGGTCTGGGCGGACCAGAAGGAGAGAGTAATATAGTAGCTGACGAGAAGTCCGGCTTTAGTGGCAAGGGTTGTGTTGGGAACTGTCATGAGGACGATTGTTCCGATATATGACGGAATAACGAAGCCCAGCATGACGAGCAGATTCTGCTTATACCTCTTGACCAGCCAAGCAGAGGTCAACAGGATGACTATAATGTAGAAACCCAAAACCATGGCGAGCAATTGACTCTGCAAGGTGGTGAAGTTGAAGCTGGTCATAATGATACCGGCAAATGCACCAAGACCACTAGTTGGGAGGGTGGTGAAGATCTGGACACTGCAGTAGCACCATGTCTGAGGGTCCTTGAGAGCTTCCCACATCTGGTATGCGCGGAATTCTCTGTTCTGGATACCAGTCTGGTTGGAACGGAGTCGCTCGACCATGAGATGCTTGTCTTCCTCGCTGAAGCACTTAGCTCGCATGGGGGAGTCGGGCATCCACCACATGACGAATAGACCCCAGAAGACCGAGATAACACCGTATGTAAGGAAGATGGCTTGCCATGACTTGATGGCTCTGTCGCCTCCAATGAGGGTGAAGCAGTAGGCGAGGAGACCACCGACAATTTGTTGAGCGCCGTTCATCATATACCTATTTCCGTGTTAAAACATGTTGAGCAACATTAGTTGATACGGTTTCACATACCAGTATGTCACAGTAGCTGCTTGCTCCTCGCGCTTATACCACATGGACGAAAGAAGGACGAAAGTAGGCTGACAGCAAGCCTCGAAGATACCCAGCAGTGTACGGACGATGACAAGTCCAGTGAAGTTGTGGCAAGCAGCGTGCAAGGCCAAGATTGAACCCCAGATGCAAATGTTGATTCCGAGATATTTGGCAATGGGGACACGTTGGATGATCCAGTTGGTGGGGTATTCGACAATCAAGACAGCGATATAAATACAGGTAGTAAGCCAGGAATACTAAATACCATGTCAGCTATGTCGGAAAGTCTGAAAAGAATCCGCGAGAGATATCCTCACCTTTTGGCCATCTTCAAGTCCAGCGTCTGTTTTGATTCCCATGATTGAGGCGAAGGACATGGTACCCTTATCCAGTGCTTGGAGGAAATAAGTCAAAATCATGATCACCAGTACACGGCGATCAATCATCTTCTTGAGACGAGCATTAGTCGCCTCGTCAATTTCGACTTGGCCCTGACCAGCATACTTCTGAATTTCCTTGTCGACACGGGAAAAATCCATATGCTCTTTCTGCAAGTCATCATATTCGGTAGGCGAGAGAACTCGCTCGACATGCGAGATGTCCTCCTTGGCCTTGACGTCCTGCGGGTTCTTCTGGTCGAGCTCAACCGAAGTATTGCGTACAACCTCCGCCTCGATGCCATCATTCCCATTCTGTGATTGGGGTCTGCTCTGTCCCATTTTGCCGAGAACAATGCGTCCTGGATAGAGGGGAAACAAAAATGCGCTGGGGATTCACGGATTCACAAGGAGGGAGGGGGCAATCCTCCCCAGGGCCATCAGTTATCCTTATAAAGGAAGCATCGCCAAGCTTCATCCACAGGAAAGAAACCAATTTTTCCCTCTAATTTAACCGTGATGAGACTAAAACCTAACCATCATGGACCAGTGCACACACTTCTATCAAGCCATCAGAAAGCCATCTCATCTCATCAACCAATCACCCCCACACTTTCACCATATCCCGCACTGGAGGTTCTTGGCGAGAGCAAAGTTCCCCCAGGTCAATTTCGGCCGTGTTTGCTGGGGAGAAGATGAGGGAAGAAAATGATTGGATGGCCAGATATCGCCCCACGCTGGGGAGAGTCCGGGGAAGCAATCAACCGAGCACTTTCACTCAACGGGCCTCGCTTAGTGTACTTCGCAGCTTATTAGCGTTAGCCAGCGGACGCTAGCACCCGTTCAACTCGAGTAAGCTCGGGTCAATGCAAACTAGCGAGGTCTTTCGGCATCATCTATCCCGAGTTCGTCTTGGCTCGCGCGGGGATTGTGGAGGCGCGTGATGGGAATTCTTCCGCAAATCATGGCGGGGCAAATACTTATTGTGAGAATGCGACGCTTGGTTTTGTCGCGATTCTCAACAAAAGATTGCTAGCTGAATCCTGATCCAATTGTTATTCTTTTACACAGGTTCAATCAAAATGGCAACAACAAAGCCCCCCGCCACCGAGATTCATCGCGTCGTTAACCTCGTTATCAACAACCTCGTCAACATCAAAGATGAATCCGGCAAATTTCTCATGCCCCTCGCCGACGGTCGCATTATTGATACAAAGTCCTGGCATGGTTGGGAATGGACTCATGGCATTGGTCTTTATGGTGTTTGGAAATATTACGAAATGACCGGCGACGAGAACTTGTTGAAAATCATTGAAGATTGGTTCGCCGGGCGCTTTGCTGAAGGCACCACGAAGAATATCAACACAATGTCCCCATTCCTTACTCTCGCCTATGTCTACGAGAAGACCGGAAATGTCACTTACCTCCCTTGGTTGGAGTCGTGGGCTGAATGGGCTATGTACGACTTACCGCGCACCAAATACGGCGGTATGCAACATGTCACTTATCTCGCCGATCACAACCAGCAACTCTGGGATGATACCTTAATGATGACTGTGATGCCTCTTGCGAAGATTGGAAAATTGTTGAATCGGCCACACTATGTCGCTGAAGCGAAAAAGCAGTTCCTTACACATATCAAATACCTTTTCGACACGAAGACGGGATTATGGTTCCACGGATGGACCTTCGAGGATGGTGGACACAATTTTGCGGATGCGCGATGGGCTCGGGGTAATAGCTGGATTACCATTGTTATTCCTGAGATTATTGAGCTTCTCGAGCTTGAGGCAAGCGACCCTATTCGTCTTCACCTTATTGAGACGCTGGATGCACAAGTCGAGGCTCTGGCACGCGTTCAATCCGAATCGGGCGGTTGGCACACTCTCCTTGATCACTCCGATTCGTATTTGGAGGCATCAGCGACAGCGGGATTTGCCTATGGTATCCTTAAAGCTGTGCGTAAGCGCTACATCAGTTCCAAATATACTCCTATTGCAGAGAAGGCCATTCAGTCTGTACTGAAGGATATCGATCCAGCTGGTGAACTGCTGAACACAAGCTTCGGCACAGGCATGGGCCCAAATCTGCAGTTCTATAAGGATATCCCTCTCACTTCTATGCCATATGGTCAGGCAATGGCCATCATGGCTTTGGGCGAATACCTGCGAACATACCTGTAACTTGATGAGATATTTTACGCGTTGATGCATTACATAGACTTGGCATAGATAGACATGACATGAAGAAATAAAAGTGATACTATCTAAATATTGCACTCATAGTATTCACTACTTATCATTTTGATCAATTTCTCTTTTAATAAATTCGGGAATCGGCGATATTGCTGGGCCCTTGTTTTATTCATTTTGAAATCCGCACTCATCCGCATCTCTTATCACGATGCTCCATCTGCCCCTCCAAGTGGACTCTCGTGGGGGTCGCCGGTCTCCGCTTAAACTGGCTAAACGAAAATGAGGGGTTGATTATGGCAAGAATGATGAAGATGGAGCTTACGAACCCTACTTACGCTAGGACCAATGCATAGTCGATCAGATACGCGTCAATTGTTGAAGTATTAAACGTCTTCCTTTCACCCCCGGAGTTCGAGACTACCATCCAACCCAACCTGGATAGGACCCACTATTTCTCAATCAAACTCGCTGGCAAGCTTACCTTTTCAACATGCTATATACGCATGCAACCATCATCACGGTCGATGGCACCCGTCGCATTATTGACGACGGTGCTATCTATGTGAAGAACGATATCATCGCAGATATTGGCAAGACTGCCCTGTTGAAGGAGCGTTACCCGGGTGATCAGGAACTTGATCTTTCCGGTCGCATCATTATCCCCGGCTTGATCTCGACTCATATGCACACTGCGCAGACCTTGCTGCGTGGTACTGCTGATGATCTCGAGCTTGTCTCGTGGTTGTGCGAACGTATCTGGGTCCTGCAGGGTAACTTTACCGAGGCAGATGGGTATGCGGCTGCTCGATTGAGTATCGGGGAGATGTTGAAGTCTGGAACAACTTGTTTCCTGGAGAGCATGGTAAGTTGATTTTATTCAAGCATATTGAATCTTCAACGCTAATAGCTTTAGTTCGCTGATCGGTATGGCTTCGATGGTCTTGCGCGTGCGGTCGATGAGTCCGGTATTCGTGGCTGTCTGGGTAAAATCGTCATGGACATCGCCAAGTACGCCAAAGACGACGCTTGGGCAATGCATCCCGGTCTTGTTGAAAACCGCGAGACGTCTCTTCTGGGCACGTTGAAGATGTGGGAGAAATGGAATGGTGCTGCGAATGATCGTATTCGGGTTTGGTTCGGAGCCAGAACCCCTGGAGGGTATGTTTGCCATTCCCAAAAGACTCGTCATGATCCTCTGCTGACTCCTTCTTTAGTGTCTCCGATGGTCTCTACAAGGAGATGACCGCTCTCTCTCGCGAGAAGGGAATCCCAGTTACCATGCACTGCGCCGAGGTCAAAGCCGACCGTGAATTCTTCTCTTCCGTGTCGCACACACCGATGTCCTACTGCGATTCGGTCGGTTTGCTTAGTCCGACCACAGTTCTCGTTCACATGGTTCACCTTGATGACTCGGACATCAAGTTGCTCTCTGGCTCCGGAACGCACGTCGCTCACTGCCCGACCTCCAATGCCAAACTGGCCTCAGGAATTTGTCGCGTGCCCGATCTACAACATGCGGGTGTGAACATTGGTCTTGGAACCGATGGTGCCCCTTGTAATAATACCTGCGATTTACTGCAGGAGATGAAGCTAGCTGCCATCATCCACAAGAGTATTTCCTATGACCCGACTGCTGTGCCTGCCGAGTCAGTCCTGGAGATGGCGACCATCAACGGAGCCAAGGCCCTGGGTCTTGATGACAAGATCGGCAGTTTAGAAATCGGAAAGAAAGCTGATTTCGTGGCGATTGATGTTCGTGGCATTCACACTCAACCTTGGCATAACGCTGCTAGTGCGGTGGTCTACACTGCTACTGGCCGAGATGTTGATGTTGTAGTAGTGGATGGCAAGATCCTTGTTCAAAATGGTCAGCTTCTTACCATGAATGAGGAGGAAATTGTGGAGGAGGCTAAGAAACGCAGCCGTGAGGTTGTTGAACGAGCTGGCCTGTCTCGAAAGATGAAAGGCCGCTGGCCGGTCGAGTAGTCTGATGATTTGATGCTGTGACGATGTGATACCCATAAAAAAGGTAGTTAGGACTGCCGTAGTAGTGTATAATAAGACAGTTATGATTCCTGTCTCTAAATTTCTCCGCTTCTGTAGATCTATCCACTAGTCCATGCACTGATATGCAACAATCTTCAAGGTTGTTCGAGCTGCTTACTCGGTATAGGCCCTATCTATGCGGAATGCCGGTAAGATATTCCGCGTCCAGCCACATGCCGGTTCAAGGATCCGAACACTTCTAAGTTTCCGGGGTTTGAAGTCTTTTCTGTATGAAATTCTTCTGTTCCCCCGCACTGATCGGCTTCTCCGCGACCCACACTATTGACTGTCTGATAATTGAGATGTTGCGGAGGACGAATCCGATCATTCCTATCACAGATCTTCCAATTTTCCATCATCTGGGGGAATATTTTCCCCAATCATTGAGCTTAATTCCTCGGTGTCTGATCTACGACGTAGAGGTTTCTCATAGGTCAACGACCACTAAAGAGCTAACTGTAAAGGAAACTCGGATTGTTTCGACGGCATTGCCTGACCCTCAGCCAAGACAAAGCTAGACTCTAGCTGGTTGTACTCTAGTCAGACTAAAGTACGCTTGGGGAGGGGCGCCTTATGGGAAATTATAAATACTGCCCCTCATGTCGAGGTTGATTGCAGTTTAAATTCTTTCTCCATCGCCTCTTTCCAATTTTTGCCTTTCTCCTCTATAAGCTCCTCTGTAACTCGGCAAGATGGCTTCCAACGTGAAAGCACTAGAGTTTACCGTGAGTCCCTCCCCAATCCACATAAACTATAAACAAAATTCTGACTGACAGCTGCAGACATTTCAAAATGTGATTAGCAATCAGCTCACCTCCACCGCAACGACACGGCACAGCATCAACCCCGCAACGTCTCGGCCTAATCCCGAGGTTCCCGTCTCCACACAAGAAGACCTAGACAACGCCGTTAAAGCAGCTAAGGATGCTTTCAAACAATGGTCTAAAACAACTTTTGAAGAACGTCGAAAGGCTCTGCATGCATATGCCGACGCCATAGACGCTAATGCAGATGGATTTGCCAAGACTTTGACAATGGAGCAGGGTAAGCCCCTCTCACAGTCTACTGTGGAGGTCGGCATGGCAAGTACCTGGATTCGTGGACTCACTGCTATTGAGATCCCCATTAATACGATCGAGGAGACTGAAGAGCGCAAGATTATTCAACGTTATACTCCTCTCGGTGTTTGTGGTGCTATCGTTCCATGGAATTTCCCTGTCCTACTAGCGATCGGCAAGATCGCCCCAGCTTTGTACACTGGAAACACTATTATTGTGAAGCCATCGCCATTCACTCCCTACTGTGATCTCAAGCTGGTCGAGCTTGCGACACAGTTCTTCCCACCCGGCGTGGTTCAGGTCCTCAGCGGCGATGACAGTCTCGGTCCGATGATGACGGAGCATCCTGGCATTGACAAGATTTCCTTTACTGGATCCATTGCGACTGGTAAGCGGGTTATGGCCAGTTGCGCAAAGACTTTGAAGCGAGTTACTCTTGAGCTTGGTGGAAACGACCCTTGCATTCTTTGCGAGGATGTCGATATTGATGCCATCATTCCAAAGGTAAGATTCCAGGCTTCGACAAGGATTTATCGAATTAAAAGCTAACGTTTCTCAGATCGGAATTCTATCCTACCTCTGCAGCTCGCAGATCTGTATGATGATCAAGCGTCTATATGTTCACGAGAAGATCTACGACCAGTTCCTCGAGAAGCTAGTTGCCTTCGTCAAGACTCTCAAGGTCGGCGATGGTACCGAGGCAGATACTTTCTTCGGTCCAGTTCAGAACAAAATGCAATACGAAAAGGCTAAGGATCTTTTCAGCTCTATCTCAACCGAAAAGCTCAAGGCCGTTCTGGGTGGTTCTATCGAGGATTCAAAGGGATACTTTATCCACCCCACAATCATCGATAACCCTCCCGAGTCTTCGCGTGTCGTACAGGAAGAGCCTTTCGCTCCTATCCTCCCTGTGCTTAAGTGGTCAGATGAAGATGACGTTATTGAGAAGGCTAATGCCTTGGATACTGGTCTCGGCGCCTCGGTTTGGAGTAAGGACTTTGAGCGCGGTACACGTATCGCGGATCAATTGCAGTCCGGTGTTGTCTGGGTTAACTCCCATTTCGATGTCGCTCCCAATGCTCCTTTCGGTGGTCACAAGCAAAGTGGTCTTGGTGTTGAGTGGGGTTTGAGTGGACTGCTGGGATACTGCAATTCGCAGACCCAGTGGTTGAAGAAGGGGTTCTAGGGGTACAGCGATGCTCGAATGATCTAATGAGAATCACAATCTTTCAATCAGCCAATTTAAATTATATATTTTACGCTTTTCAACATTTTATCCAGATTATCGCCAATGAACCTCTACGTTCTCGATTTTTTCGGATTGTAGTCGGTGAGGTACCCTTGTATCACTATTTCTTGACATCATCTGTCGCGATTGTCTTTCGGATAGAAACTTGGTCATCCTGGCCAAAATGACGACTTCAATGCACTTCCAACTCATCAATCAACAGGCAATACAAGAGCAGCGAAAGCTTCAACCTAGTCGGTCAACAAGATTAAAATGACATCACCTCCACTGGACATGCCCACCCTATTAAAGGCCATAACAAATATATCAGTGTATCTCACCCCTGCAAGGCATGATGATCTTGGTCGCATGCCAGATATTAAATCAGTTCTGATAGGACCGTTTCATGTTGCTGTCACCGTGCAGAGGCGACTTGGCGCCGATCCTGCCACGGATGACGTGCCGGTTTTAGCGCCACACACTTCAGGGCCTGTCAAATTCTCATTCTGGAAAACAGTACTATCATGGTTTGGAACTTGGCATACGTTGAGATAAAATAAGGCCGATGAGGTCAGGTTGCAATGTGTCTGAAGAGTTGTATAAATTGTGGCTGGTTTTCCAGCAGTTGAGTAGGTCAATCAGATCAAAGCGAGCGACTATTCACATAAAAATATCAACCACCTCTACTACCTTCACAAAACAATCTATATTTTGTATTTAATCTAAATTTATCACTATCTCTCACAATGTTCCATCGACGCCGCCCAGCTACAACCACCACACGCACCTCTAAACCCTCCCTCATGACCCGTCTTCGCGGTCCCAATGCGAAGAGCAAGACAGTCAAGACGAAGACCACAACCACTCGCCATGGCCCATCCACGCATAATACTACAACGGGGCGTCGCTGGGGTGTCAGAAAGACACCTCAACACCACCATCGCCGGAAAGCAACGTTCGGCGACAAGGTCTCGGGCGCGATGTTGAAATTAAAAGGCAGTTTGACGCACCGTCCTGGAGTGAAGGTATGTCCTTAGCATCAACAAAAACTTCCTGTTCGTTTCTTTTTAACTAATTTTTGTTTCTAGGCTGCTGGTACTCGCCGTATGCACGGTACTGATGGCCGTGGAAGTCACCACCACCACCACTACGCCTACTAAATATCCCCATAACCGACGACTTGAACCTGAAAGCGGCACCCATAAACATGATATATCTTTAAAGAGTTCTTGGTGGAGAAATGACGTGTTACGAGATGATTTACTAGCAATGTTTATACCCGATTAGCTGGGGATCGACCATGTACAATATCAATTCCATTTTATTATGAATAATATCTTATGGAGGCTCGCAAATGTTTCGCCTCAAGCAAAATATCTCCAAAATCTGTACCTGGTACCTTCTCCAGCACGAAGGTCTCCATAATTGCGTCAATCGATCCAATCGTGGCTTGACAAACGAGGCTAAGATCGCCCCCTGCGACCGTCAGACTTGCCAACTGCAACAGCGAACCGCGCAGCGACAAGTCACCTTCGAAGGAAAGCATTCTTGGAGGTTTGAACATTTGGACTAGACTTAACATTCCAAGCATACACTTGGCATGTAAGCAGCAACTGAAGTTGGTGGTGGATTATGACAGCCCGGCCGCAGACCGTGCTGGATATTCTCACAGCCGATTCCTGGGACGCCAAAGACGCCGATAACAGAATTCTTTTTCGCAGAGAGGGTACTGGCGAGGTACGTTCGTTTCTCAGGATTACACCTCGTCTAAAATTCATTTCCTCTAAATATTGACAATCTCTCAGTTAAGATATTACGATGATCATAATGCCCTCGTCGCAGTCCAGTTCGACTGGCGAGCGCTAGATCCGACGAGTCTCGATGCGCCAGTGACCAGACGAAGGATCAAAGGGGAAAAGCAAGTATCAAATATCTCGGTTGAAATCACCCTCCAAAAACAAGAAGAGGATTCTTTGGCTTCGGATAATGGTACTACTCGCCATCCATTCAACATTCACTCTCTTCATGATGTGGCGTATGCTTCGAAGCCATTTACAATCAGCCTTTCCAAAGCCTTGTTCAAGAAAAGAGGGGAAAAGGGGAACCATTTATACAGCTATTGTATTATTTTCGATAGATCGCCATATCCACCCCCGGATGAATGGAAAGAGTCGGAGCTTGGACCAAGATGTTGGGCAAAGCGCGAGTTCGTCGGCGTCAAGCCTCAACCTGGACGTGCCAGTCAGTGGATGAGTATCAAGTATCACCTCAGGTATGTCTTTCGTGAAAATCATGAGGAACTAAGAAATTCCCCACGTTCGAGAGCAGAAAGGAGATGAATCTGGGCTTGCATCTTTTTGTATTGCCCCTTGCATGAATCATGTTCTCTGCCTGTGTTTTCAGGCGACGATCAGAAATACCCACGAGCTGAAAGACTGAATGGAGCTAGCTGATCGGATCAGAGCTGATCTTTTTTTTTTTTTTTTCTTCTACTCTAGGTCGCATGTCTGCACATACATCATGTCTGTTTTGATGATACTGCTGGTCATTGCCGGCGTTGTGACAGGAGTTCTAACTTCGTCACACTCGCTGCCTAAGTCGTCTGTTGTTGATTTGGGGTACGCGCGTTACCAAGGGATCTCATTGTACAATGATGTGGACCAATATCTGGGGATGCGATTTGCAAAACCACCTTTGAATGAACTACGATTTCGAGCACCAGAGGACCCGGAACATTCCTCCGATGTGCAAGATGCATCTTCGGTAAGATACACCTATTAACCTTTGCCTTTGCTCCCTTGATCATGGTCGATACACACTATGTACACTGCTTTTTGCTAACTGAGGGGTAGTTTGGCCCCATCTGCGTCGGCACAGGGCAGTCGGTCAGTGACTCCAAAGATGAAGACTGTTTGTTTATCAACGTCTTCAAACCCAAGACGGCGTCGGAGAATTCAAGTCTCCCTGTATGGTTCTTCATTCAAGGAGGTGGATATGCAACAAATTCCAACTTCAACTTCAACGGCAGCGAAGTCGTCGAGAATTCCGGTCATGATATTGTTTTTGTGAATTTCAATTATCGTGTAGGGGCTCTCGGATTTCTTGCCAGCGAGGAGGTACGTCGAGACGGCGATCTCAACGCCGGGCTACACGACCAGCGGAAAGCGCTTCTTTGGGTACAAAAATACATTCACCTCTTCGGTGGAAATCCCGATCATGTGGTAATCCACGGCGATTCGGCCGGTGCTGGCTCAGTTGCACTTCATTTAGCTGCCTACGGTGGTGAGAACAAGAATCTATTCGTCGGTGCAGTGGCCGAATCTACTTTCTGGCCCACGCAGCGAACGGTCGCAGAGATGGAATTTCAGTACAGCCGCTTTGTTAATCAGATTGGCTGCGACGACTCGGATGCACTTTTATGTCTTCGATCGGCTGATATCGACACTATTCAGAAATTCGATGTTGCATCGGCATTTCCGGGTGGCAGCGATACCCCAGCTCCGCTGTGGTACTTCCTACCTGTGACCGACGGCGATCTTGTCAGTGATCTTCTATATAGCTCTTGGGAGCAGAACAAGATTATCCATGTGCCACTGATTGTCACAGATGATACTAATGAAGGCACTGCCTTCGGGTACAATGCGACTAATGCCGAGGAAGTTTCGCAGTTCATGAAAAACAATTATCCTCATCTCAATAAAACTCAACTCCAAGAGATCAACGATTTCTATCCTTTGATGAAACCCCTCCCAAAGCACGCAGCATATTTCCCCTCGGCTGCCGCTGCATATGGCGAGTCGACATTCACCTGTCCCGGGAATATGATGACAGCCACCATGTCAAAACATTTCTCCTCCGACAAGGTCTGGAACTATCGCTTCAACGTGCGAGATCAGACCGAGATTAGCGAAGGCAAAGGCGTTCCTCATGTCTTGGATTTGCCTGCTATCTTTGGTCTAGGGCAAACCAATGCACCATCGTTGTCGTTTGCAAACACGAACTCGAAAATAGTCCCCATCACCATGGACTACTACCTGAGCTTCATCAAGACACTGGACCCTAATACTCTGCGAAACAAAGATGCGCCTGAATGGGATAACTGGGGAAATGGTACTGGCAGAAGGTTGAAGCTCCAGACTAACAAAACTGAGATGGAAGCAGTTCCCCGGTCTCAAATCGAGCGATGCACAATGTGGAAGAAGTTATCCGATGCCTTGGAGCACTGAAAATGTGATCAAAGTGTGAATTCCCTTGATTCTTGGGTTTCATAGCAAGCATTAACTCTTGTATCACCTTGAAAGAACCTTACTAGATGGCAGTGACGTGACTGTATAGTTGGCATCTCCTACATACAAGCAACTTTACAAAGTAATGAATAATATGAATGCCCTTTACTGGCACCCTGTAGCGTATATAATGAGGCCTAACTCTTCTCTTGCCTAAATAATTCCCCTCATTCTGCACAGCACCAACCCTTCCCCACTCGAGCCAGCCAGCCCATTATCGTCCGCATATTTGATTCCGGGCACCTCCGCAGGGCTTCTCCGCGAGACAAAACTGGTCCAGTGACGAAGTGAGGGGTAGCGACGGGGATTCTTCTTTGATTCAAATCCGGGGAAGCTCCACAGCTCCACTTTCATCATGACTTGAGCTGCCATTCTTGCAATATGCTATGAAGCTGTCTTTCACGTACTTCTCTTCTAAAGTAAGATCTACCTAGACTTCTAGGTAGACTTACTGTCAACATGAGATCCTATAATCCATCTCTCTTCCCCACGCTCGCCGTTGAACTTGTTGAACTTATCGCCAGCAACGCAGAAAGCCAGAGCGTATTCGCGCTGCGCCTCGTTTGTCGGGACCTCCAGAAGAAAACATTCCACCACTTTGCGCGAAGATTCTTCTCCTCGGTCAAAACTGACCTCTCAGAAGAAAGTCTCGTTCGGATTAACGCGCTTTCACAAAATGCAGCTCTGCGACCATACGTTCACGGGTTGGCCTTTATGCTTCAGAATGGCGTCGGTCGCGGCCTCGTCTGGGACAGACACCCTTGGGGCCCACTCTCTGCCCCGTTAGAAGTCGATGCGATCCGTCTTCTGCAAAATAATTTGATCAAATACCTCACCAACTGTCGGTCATTTTATATTTTCTGCCGATACCCTGAAGGACACCCTGACATGAATCATGTCACCGTCACCGATGCGGTCGCAGTGTTCTTCGCGCTTGTCGTGGATGCCCGATTACCCGTCTCATCATTCCATCTGATTTACGCGAATAAATACTCACGGACTCTAATTATGGATATGAGGAGGATACCGAAGATGTTATATCGACAACCTCATTTCAAGATAGTCTGGTCGAATTTACAGAAACTCTCTTTGGAACAATATCTCACACTGGACAACTTCGGATTCTTGCTGGAATTGGTACTCAGCGCCCCGAATCTCAAAACACTCCTATTAAACCTGGGGTCTCAGGATTTAGCGTGTGAGTTCATGCACGAATTAGCTGAAACAGCAACGTTTCCACAATTACAGGAGTTGGCATTGTTCAGAACGTCGATCAGGTTACGGGATTTAATGAAAATTCTTCGCGGAGTCCGTGAGAATCTGACTGCACTTACCTTGTATCATGTGTCCCTTGCCCCGGACAATAATTGGGCTGCTGTCTTGAAAGAACTGAGTCAAGGCTTTAATGCACTGAAGACGATATCTCTTTATTATTTATGGGCCTCGGATCCGACGAAAGAGTTACTTTCTTTCCCGGATATTCATAAGACGCCAGCGTTATCTGGGATGCCAGATCGAAATTTGCACACTTTTTATTCGGAGGACAAGAAAAGTCCATCTGTCCTTGGAATCGAGTATTCAGGGACGAAGATGTCTCAGATTCTGAATTTGTTGCAGAACACGGCCTTGCACACTTGATGATAGCCAGTCCGATTATTACCTTTTGCGTTGCATTGCATCTATTTCCTTGAATATACGGACTATTTAATTTGAAGAACATGACGTTGCTCCAACCTCTACTATATCTTTACTCGCATTATTTCTGTAGGAACGGCCTTGGCTCGATTGTCTTCAACAGTAGGCTGTGTTCCATTTGATCTCCTGAATTTACTCCACCGTAGTTGTCTCGGTTGAATCAAAATCCACCGCTTAGATTCAGGCAACAGAAAAAATAAAGATAAACTCGGGAAATCCTAACAGTATGGTCCGACTTCAAGCGAAAGCCAGTTTTAGCGTCCGTTGAACACTTTAAATCCCTGCCATGCCACCTGTCGCCTGTCCGAACATTGCATTGTCCTGCATGTCAAGTGGGTCTGTAAAGCATGTGGCATTGCTCTAAAACTTTGGGACCGCTTCCTGTGAAGAGTTAACGAATTATCGCCGGTGGAGTTTCAGACTAATGACGGAACTAAATCCTTAGTTTCTTTGTTCCAACAAATCTCGAACAACTTGGAAAACAGCGTGGTCTGGGCGGTGTCGGATGTGCCCAGCCGAGCCTAGTCGGACTAAATTTTAGGGGCAGCTCTCCCTCTCTCCCGCCCGTCCGTCTTTCCGTCTTCAACGTTGCATCTTTGCACCTTCGCTCTTTTTTTTTGACCACTTCGTTTCGACTTGATCAACTGACAAAATGGCGGCAAAAATAGCTGTAGTAGGTTATCATCAAGGGTCTACTCGACAGTCGAGGATGTCGTATCTGATGTTGTTTAGGACCCCGATTATTATACTATGGATGAGGATTTGAATCCGGATGATTTCAACTCGTGGGTCTCAACTGGAGTTGACAAGTGGATACGCTGTCCTAACACTCGATTAGTGAGACTACATCGATCGCTTCTGCAATCGCGAAAGGCAGAATAGAGAATGGTCGAAGGTAAGAATCGACGATTGCTAGTATCAAACAGTCGCATATACTAAATGTTAAACAGATATCAGGCTCTAAAAGAGAACGACTACTGGTTAGTACTGATCTCTGATATTTAACAGCAAGTCGATACAGTACTGACTATATTCTAAGGGGCCCATCTGATGAGCAACAATTTGAGGCTCTAGAAAATGGGTAATCAGTGACCATTATTCTCGTTTCAACAACCCTCTGCTAACAGTCCAGGCATTTGGTGTGTCTCGTTTTAGATCACGACCAGAAAAACCCACTACATCGAGCTCCCATTAAGGAGAAGCCTACGGTGAGTTCCAGCGGAGTTTTTATACTGTGCTCCATTGGCTAACCATGTCAACAGCATATCCTCGATATTGGAACTGGCAAAGGGTCATGGGCTATGTAAGTCATGGAACTCATCGATCGAAAAAAAGGAAGGGTTTCTAATCAATTCTTAAACAGTGATATGGCAGATTGCTACCCCTCCGGTAGGTATTCGATCATTTTAGGATGAATTTCTTCAGGACTCTAATGAAAACAGCAACTGTTCGTGGTGTGGATATTTTCCCTCCCCCCGTCACTTGGATGCCTCCAAACTGCGTCTTTGAAGTCGACGATGTCCTCCGTGAATGGACCTGGAGAGACCCATTTGATTATATTCATATTCGTATTCTCTTGGGTGCTTTTGATGAGTCTGGCTGGAATCAACTATACGATCGTTGCTATAAGTATGTTACACGGCCCGCAGGAATTTCTTCATTTATCAACATACTAAATTTCCTCCAGGGGCCTCGAAGCTGGTGGCTGGATTGAACAACTAGAATTCGACATTCGCCTACACAGCGATGATGGCTCTCTGAAGCCAGATAGTCACCTCGCTAACTGGGGAAACAATTTTATCGCTTGTGGTGAACGCGCTGGTCGCCCACTGACCACCCAGGAGACCATGAGAGCTGGTATCGAGAAGGCTGGCTTTGTCGACGTACATGAGCATATTTACAGAGTACCCCTGGGACCTTGGGCTAAGGATCGAATGCTCAAGGAGGCTGGTGAAATTAGCTATCTTCATTGGACATCTGGATTGGAAGGTTATGCTATGTGGCTTCTCACTAATTATGGTGCACCGGAGCCTTGGACTAAGGATGAAGTGCAAATTTATCTTGCCCAGGTCCGCAAGGAGCTTGCTGATCCTAAAACTCATGCATATCAGTTTGTGTAAGTTCAATTATCGATCTCTTCTGGGGTCCATTGCTAACATGATATAGCCGGAGAGTGTGGGCGCGTAAGCCAACCGAGGAGGAAGCAAAACTGAAAGCAGAATCAAGTACACCAGAAATTAAGATAAAACGCGAGACATCAGAGTAAATGAGGGGCGACTGTGTGTATTCGATATGATATCAAATATCGATTGTGGAAATCGTACAGAAAGCGGATTCTGGAGCTAGCGAGCCTTTGTACATGCATTCTTTTCAAACTTGACCTTTGTCGCAAGTTTTGCACATACAATACTATTTCATTCAAACCCCGCCGTACTTATTTGATTTCACAGCTTCGACTGTACACATAATTTGGCAATATTCTTAAAAGCGACCGCCAGTCCTTTCCTCTCCGATTCTAGTTTAGGAAAGCTGTGACCTGCACTATGAACAAAGGCCCTTCGATTACGTGGCTCACAAAATGATTCAGTCACGAATGCACATTGATTCAATGCAGCTGAATCATTACTTGCGCGAACATGCAAAGTCGGAATGGGCAGTCGTGGCTGATACCACTCAGGACGCAATGGACAGGGTATTTCCATAAGTTGTCGATCCAAGAACCACGTACGCGGTCGCCGATTCACTTTTTCCATTTCGTCCAAGACGGCAACCATGTCTGAAACCATTGTTTGAACTGGCTCTGGGAGTACTTCGATTTGGTCGTCTTCTGCCGAGCGAAGACGGCTCAAATTCTCCGGGGATAGTTTACCAAAGACAAATTCGCAATACTTTGCATCCGATGCGAGAACATCGACTGGCGAACAGAATATCGCGAAATGAATCGGGAGAGGCTTTTCTGGATATTTGTCCATCTGTTCTAGGAAGTAGGCTAGCAGAATAGAAGCACCTTGACTAAAACCGACTACCCCGTCGAAAGGGCCTTGCTCGGTTATGGCTTGGTCGACCAGCTCATGTGCTAACTTCTGACTGGTTGGGGCGAAGCTTTTCGAATAGCAAAAGTAGGGACCGGGGTACTTTGATGAGCCTAGGAGTAATTAGCTAACCTGGTTTATTTCCGGTATAATAGCGCCAGGTGTGCAAGGAAAACCTACCTGGTGCTGGTGAGCATTCCTCGTTTCCTTGTAAGAAGTGTAATTCCCAATCGACATCGCAATATTGAAGAACCTGGGACATATTCCTCTTCATAATCTCGGAATTATTTCCAACTCCATGAAGACAAAGTATTCGCATCTTGAACCGCAGTTTCTGGTCTTGTTTGTATTGTTGGTTCTAATTGTGTTGGAATGAAGATGAATTTTCCGGGGGCCATTCCAAATAGAAGGGAGAAAATAGTACTTACACCCCATCAGGCTGGATTTTTTTTTCTTTTTCTTCATTATCCTCTAATATCAGGCTTCTATCATGTACCACCCTCACTAGGGCTATTTTGTGTCACTTATTCATGAACACTTTACAGCCTGAATCAAGCTTGAGAATACATGTCAGATTCCCAGCAGAAGTCTACAGCGTACTTGCGTCAAACTGCATGAACATGCAAGCCATTACATATCGTCACATAAAAATCAGCACTTAGACGAGTCATGCATTTAGAAATCCAAAGCCATATATTTCATTCAAAAATAAAGCGAAATCAGAGCTTCATATGCCTTAGCCTGGCATGATAATTATGGGGTAGCTATTTATGAGCGAAACATCTCCATCAGGCACACGAAATTATTTCCCTTTCAAAATTTGCTTCTTGAAATTCCGTCCTGATATTTCCAATGACCATGAGTGTATATCACTTTCAAATTGAAGATCAAGACTGATTTTCTCGTGGGGCCAGAGAGTGATGTAGTTGTCAGACCAAAAAACAGGTGCAATCTCGTTACCGTGTGAGTCGATCGCATTTAAGCGAATAAACACTGCCGGGAATTTGGATTTATTTTGGAGTTCGATCTTCTTGTGTACCCATCCGTCTTGTGTCTTGGTCACAGAGCCCTTAAACTTTGCGGTAACAACAGCAGGTGCCAAGTTCTCCAGTTTGGTCAAGTCTGCATACTCAGTCACAGGGGTGTAGTACCATGTGGAGTTCGACCAATCTAGCACATCGGGCTTGGGAGAAAGCCAATATACATTGCGACTGAGATCTTTCTTTCCTTTTGTATCTCGCAGTACAAGTCGTAGGAATGCGACTTCCTTGATCTTGCCAATGCCACTCACTGAATGAAGCTGTTTGGAGGATAGGGGCGAGGTATGGGTCTTGAAATTAGTACTGGATATCTTATGCCCACTTGCATCAATCAGATCAACTGAAATCTTTCGTTCGCCCTTATTTTTGATCGAGTGGTTGATCAGCCAGACACTTTCTGTCTCATAGTCATATGCGACATGTTCCATTCGAGATCCGACCTTGGTACCAAAGTATGATCCCATCTGATTCAGATAGTAGTCAAAGAGCTGCCAGTGTAGATTAGGCCAAGCACCATTCAACATCCAATAAATCACACCAGTCGCAGGACGAGGCGCAGTCTGATGTGCAGAATAGGCTTCGAACTGCGCCCGTGTAGCTTCGTAATCTGACATTTGGCATTTCAGGATATAATCCTCCAGGCTAGTCGGCTTTCCATAACGACTGAACAAACCCTCATTGTAAACTTTCCGATAATAGAAGGACGAAACTTCACTCGACATATGATAAAGTCCTGCTTCTGGCTCGGTCCAAAGAGTCTTTAGCTCGTCGTTTGCCATGAATCTCTTCAAACTTCCCATTTCAGGTGTACCAACGCCTGCGCCTAGCTCAGAGCCAAAACCAAAGGCCGCTCCTTCTTCGTCTCCGTACCAGTAGTTTGGCGGCACCCAGTCATAAGGACCGTCCATTTTCATTCCCGATGGTCCTAGGGCTTCTGGGTATCCTCGCTTGCTTGCTGATGCAATAACAGGAGTCCGCCAATCCATCTCCTTTAAGGCATCCTGATAGATTTCTGTGGCTCTGTCGTTAGGCCAATAATCGGATCCTACCAGAAAACCAAGTATAGAAGGATGCGGCTGCATCATCTCGGCTTCGTGAAGCATTGCTGCGCGAGCGATAGGATAGTCATCATCCCCCCATTTGTTTCCACTACCATCGTCGTTATACTGCAATAATATAATCAGCCAATGTCATTCAATTTATTGATTTTCAATCTCACCTCCCAACCCTCCCATTTCGTGCAGCATTCCCATCCCGCGAGAATCATCATTCCCATTCGGTCGGCCATTTCATAAAGCTCGGGATGTTCCTGCTTCCCCTCCAGTCGCAAGGTATTCAACCCCATATCAAGCATGTATTGCAAGATAGTCTGGACACGATTTTCATCATATCGCAAGAAAATGTCAGGACCATATCCTGCTCCCAAAACTTCGAATGGGTATCCGTTCAGAGTGAATGCGGTATCGTTATGGGCATTGACATAGGAGGATATGCTTCGAATTCCAAATTTCTGAGGACCAGAGTGATCTGAAATGTCTAACCCGTTATCATTGACAAAGGTAGTCGCACTGACGGAGTATAGAGGTTGTGATCCCCAACTTGCAGGCCACCAGATCTGAGGATTTTTTATACCAACCCTGATAAACGCCTTCCTTTTTTCACCCGATTTAAGGCGGAAGTGTCGAATGAATTGAATTGCCTCGCCACCTTCTGGTCGTTCGATGGTACCATTTAGAGTGACACGGATGGGGCTCGACTCTCGGTTAACCAGGTCAGTTGTAAATGTGACATTCACTTGCTTATTTCCTTCTACCCTTTTATAATCCTTGAAATCGGTATTCACTCGAAAAGGTGACACAGATACTGCACCTGTCTGCGAAATTTCGACATGTCGCCATACACCCGTGCCATTATCTGCTGGATGGGGATTCCAGTCTTCAAAGCTTTGTGCAAAGTCACGATCATAGTTTGTTGGATATGCTCGAATGAGAAGACAATTTTGGCCTTCCTGAATCAGACTTGAAATGTTGTACGAATGTCCGCCGTAAGAGCCCTGCTGCTCTTCCTTTGATGCGACTCGTGCGCCATTCAAGTATATGTCGGCTTTTGAGGTGATTCCGTGAGTGACCAAATCAAAGTGTTGTTTGTCAGATGGACTCATCATAAAATCTTCTCGATAAAGCCATGGCTCACGGAAGATCTCCTTGTCTCCGACGTTCTCCATGTTGTCTGAAAAGAACAAATGCGTGTCATTGTACATGGAATTTTCGATGAGCCCAGCCATGACTGTGCCACGCGCCCTGACACGATACCAGTGCGTAGTGTTAAAACCTGGCTTTGATATTCCAGGCATATCATCCGGCACACGTGTGGCAGACTGGAGGTGCCATCCTGGGATAATTGCAGTGTCGCCGGCCTGAGAAACAAGAGGTTCTCCTTTAGCCGCTGCATAAAGTGCAACAGTGAGAGCAAGCAGCCCTCTTCGTATATTCAAACGCATCTTCCAAGAAGGTTCTTTGATTATCGGCTGTATAGCCAACTCCGAAGATGAATCGATTTTCCTTCTTCTCCGTGCGCACGTAGAACGAATATATTATATCTTTTCGCCGTCATTGACATCGCGGGGTCAGAATAATTCTAAACTTGAAGTTACACTGCATGGCGATCGGACGGGAGTATCTGTAACCATGGTATATCAACAACGTCTATTGTAGTTGATTACTGCAGGGTTTCGCCTAGATTTGGTTAGCAAAGTCGGTTTTTTTGTCGGTGATTCCGGGAAACCTGCGGATTTCCCCGGTTGAGCTTGTGATGAACCACGAATTTCCTTTTTGGGCTAGTGGTTGGACCCTTGACAGGGACTCGAGCGAGGGAGAGCTAGGATGTCTTGTGGTATTAATGACATGATTTGAATATATGATGCCTTGTTCAAACTTGGCATTAGAAAATAAGTGAAGCTGTGATTAATATGCAACGGTGACTTTGGATTCGCCATATTAAGCAATGGAACAAAACAATTCACTCAATAATAATCAATCTAGCCCAGGTAGACAGAGGAAAATTTATTGTTCAATACCAAGTTGTCAACAAGCTGTGTTGCTTTAAAATGGTTGTATACAATATCACCTTGTAGAATCATTGCTGGGGGATGTCAAGCTTCAAACAACTTTCCATCACAAAAGATGAGGTTGTCGGTCAATACTCAGCAGTCACGAAAACCTGGCAAAAGCAAAATATTATCATATTTTGTATGTTCTACTAGTAAGAGAGCGTAGTGAGAGAACTGATCCTGAGTCGCAGTACTACACTGAGAAAAGGATAGTTAGAGCAGTCGTAGGCACCTTCCCACGCGATGGTCATATTATTCACCTCTGATGGCTCTCCTCGGCAAGCAGACATTTTTGCCTTGTGGAAGGAATGGTTGATTAGTGTTCAGGGACATGGATAAGGTCAAAAGGACTACCCCCTTTTTGTGCTGATTCAAGATGCGCGATCTGTCCAACAGTCACATCCCTCATCTCACCTCACTTCACCAACCTCACTTTTCCAAGATACTTCAACCACCCTTCTCCCTACTTCTTCATCCATAATCGCATTGTTCGCCCTTCGAACGAAGAAGCCCCTGGAAGATCGATTTAAAGAGTCAACGAAGACCCTGTCCCGGTTATTCCTTCCCTTCCGGAAAGGGATGAGCAACTACGACATCGGAATGCGTCGACTGTTGCATCGTCGCTTTCAGCCAGGAACCACACTGAATCACCCGCTACAGTGGATTTTCAAGACCAATCCATCCCAATAATAACCCTTATCGCTTCACTTGACCCATCGCGCATCTCATTTTGACAGGTCCGCCCGCATTCCCAGTCGATCACCATCGTGGAGACCGTCCAGCCAGAACCATGGGAGCCACGATACAATGACAGGACCAATGTTGCAGTTCGTGGGAAATCAGCACCTGGTTTCAGAGAAATTGGGCATTTTGTTAAGGAGGATATGCTCTATGCGGTCGGGCGGCGTGCTTCGTGGCTTTGTTCGCTTGTACAGGGAGTCGTTGTGATTCGAGGGATACAGACGCCTTGTTTCCATGCCAGCTCCTGGTGTTGTTGGAATGCGGCCGTTTGATCCACATGTCCCTGTCGCTGTTTCCTCGATTGCTCTCTCGCTCTTTGTCTTCTTTCTTACTTTGTGGATTGGTCAATTGACGGCATAGATTCATTGACCGACCCCATTACGGGATGTGAGATACAGCAGTGACTGTAACGACTATCCGACCACGAAATACTCTGTTCAACACTCGATATCGATTAATCAATCACTTACACCGTGCGCATGGCGAGTCACTCTACTCGTCCCTCGTGGGCGAGTCTTTTTACTCTGGGCCTGGCTGGGCTATCGTCAGTTCAGGCTCTGAATTTGAACGCCGACGATAATGGTAGGCGATCCGCTCTCTTGGAACTATTCTGTGGATTATATCTGACTTGTTACAGAATCTGTGAAGAAAGCGGCCAAAATAGTCGCGACCGACATGATGAGTTACTACACAGGTTATCGCCCCGGTGACAACCCTGGTAATTTGCCAGATCCGTATTATTGGTGGGAAGCCGGTGCAATGTTCAACGCTCTTATCGAATATTGGTTCGTGACTGGTGATGACCAATGGAATGATTGGACTATTCAGGGCATGTTATGGCAAGCTGGTGATAATGCTGCCTTCATGCCAAACAATCAAACGAAAACAGAAGGAAACGATGACCAGGCTTTCTGGGGATTTACTGCTATGTCTGCTGCTGAGAGGAATTTCCCAAATCCACCTGATGACAAACCTGGTTGGCTCGAGATGGCTCAAGCGACTTTCAATACACAGGCGCCACGATGGGACGATTCTTCTTGTGGAGGAGGATTGCGGTGGCAGATCTTCACTTGGAACAATGGATACAATTACAAGAATACTATCTCGACCGGTGGTTTCTTCAACCTGGCCGCTCGTCTCGCGAAATATACTGGGAATCAAACTTATGCCGAGTGGGCTGAGAGAGCATGGGATTGGACTGCTAATGTCGGGTTTATGACTCCTGAATATCATTTCTGGGATGGCGCTAGTGATTTGGATAACTGCACTGAGAAGAACAAAATCGAGTGGACATACAACGCCGGTGTTTATCTCCTAGGTGCAGCCAACATGTATAATCTGGTGAGTCCTTTCAGTGATACTATTCGCACAACGCTTCTAACAAACCGCACAGACAGAAGACAAGAAATGGAAAGAAAGGACGCAAAAGGTCCTCGACGCAACCGATGTCTTTTTCTCCAAAGAAACACCAAACGTGATGTACGAGCGCGCATGTGAGACTGTCAATACATGCATGGTCGACCAGCGTTCTTTCAAAGGCTATCTCGCACGATGGATGGCAGCAACTACACAAATGGCACCTTTCACATACGATCAAATCATGCCGAAACTCAAAGCTTCAGCAGAAGCAGCAGCGAAGACATGTACTGGTGGACCTAAGGGAAGATCATGCGGATTGAAGTGGACTGAAAAGAAATGGGACAATACTAGGGACTTTGGTCAACAAATGGCAGCACTTGATGTCATTCAGTCGAACCTTGTCGCGCGTGTCGCTCCTCCAGTTACGGATAATGACGGTGGCACTAGTAAAGGTGACCCTAGTGCTGGCGGCAAGCCGGAGCAGCCGAAGCCTGGTTCTTTATTGCGGGATATAACTACGGCTGATCGTGCCGGAGCTGGTATTTTGACGGCCATGATGATGGTCGCTATTGGTGGCTCGGCCGGATGGCTATGTTGGGACTAGAGTATCCTGTTTTACTTTTTTTCCTTTCTTCGCATGTTGCAAACTGCTCTTATGTTTCTTCGGCGCGCAATATGCTCTCTTTTTCCCCATTGGGTCGGCGTACATGGTGTTTTGTGAATAACCTTTTCCTTTCTGATATACGCACTCATGAATTGAATTTGCAGTCTTTTCCATACCATCATGCCATATGTATTCAAGCACCGTAGTTTTCCACCAAGATTCCTTCACAAATCACCCAGCTCTACTTACACTCCTGGTATCCACTTAGGTACGCCCTTTGCCCCTCTCGACCTCGGCTGGGAGCTTCATCTATTGGCTCCCCACACCTTCATGCGGGGAATCTGGGGGGCTTTCGGAGGGAGTTCTTGGCCAGGAACGGAACTACCTCTCGTAGGTACATTACTTGGAAGCAGTACGGAGTACTACTACCAAAGAGTGTAACCAGCCCGCTGAAGATGTCGATCCACTTCTAAATCTGATTGTAACTTCCCTGACTCTATCATTACGCACTCCACATCGTAATAAATTTAAGTTCAGCACCACCTTCAAAGCGCTTTAATCCGCAGCTTTTTTGATGCCGACAATTACCCGATAATTCACTGGGCGTGTGGGGGTGACGAAGTCGGATTTCCCGAATAAAAGGTATTAAGAGGGTGGTTCCCTGAGAGAAAATTCTGGAGAAGTCTCCAAGTAGTCGATAACTACCTAGTTACACTAGTGGAATAGCCATGTGGTCTACATTCCTGGGGATTGCGGGTCTTGCAGTGGCTGCTGAGGCCCAAGAGATCTTTCATACGACGAAGGGTCCTTCGGCGAGGTCTCAGTGCGCGCATGCTACGAATTCTCCGAGTTATTACTTCCAGCCGTTTTCTTTTACCCTCAATGAGACTGTTCGGTGGGTATTCTCGTCAATGTGATGATGACGCGTGCTGACGAACTTCAGATATGCAACGTCTATGCCCTCGCCTACTACGACGAAGAAATATGCACCAGCGTACACGGATGCAGTGAAGCATTTTACTTCTCTGTCCACAACAACATGGGGTAGTTGGCTACCTGGAGAAACAGTGATCAGTGCAACTGATACTGATGACCCTTTTGGACAGGCTGCATGGTCATCCATGTGGCAGGAAGCTGATCTGCAAAACTATGTAAGTCTAGGATCTTGTACAAAAGATGATTCTGTTCTCGAGCTCCGCTCATGTGCCCTTTCTCAGACAACTACTGGAATGTACTCGACAACCGTCAGTCCCACGCCAGTTCCAACCAGCGAGCTCGTCCTCCCACCCAGTGACTATTTCGGACCAAATGATTGCTACAGCTTCCCTGATGACTTCGTATTCGGCGTTGCAGGTAGTGCTGCCCAAATTGAGGGTGCAATTGGTCTCGAAGGTCGTTCTCCCTCCTTGCTAGAGAAATTGATCTCTGGTGACTTGCCAAAGGACTACGTAACGAATGAGAACTATTACCTATACAAGCAGGATATTCAGCGTCTTGCAGCCATGGGAGTGGAATACTACAGTTTCACTATTCCTTGGTCTCGAATTCTGCCATTCGTGCATCCTGGGACCCCGGTCAATCAGCAAGCAATTGATCACTATAACGACTTGATTGATACGGTCCTGGATGCTGGTATGCAGCCTGTTGTTACCATGCTTCACTTTGACAGTCCTCTCATGTTTGTTGCCAGTGATAATATTAGTAAGTATTTTGTTTTATTCTTTAATTATTTGGCAGCGTTGAATGAAGATTACTGACATCTCTATAGCAAGACACCCTGAAATCGGTTACAACAATGCCGGATACCAGAACGAGACTTTCGTCGACGCATTTGTGAACTACGGCAAAGTCCTCTTGACCAATTTTGCTGATCGAGTTCCAATATGGGTCACATTCAATGAGCCTCTGCTCTACGCATTCAACTTCCAAGGCGTTGACAACGTCGTTCACGCCCATGCCCAAGTCTACAAATTCTATCACGACCAACTTAAAGGAAGGGGCAGAATTGGAATCAAATTCAATGATAACTTTGGAGTTCCCAAGGATCCTAAGAATTCCAGCCATGTCAGCGCTGCTAATCGGTTTAACGAGATGCAGCTTGGTTTCTTTGGTAACCCAATCTTCCGTGGCGAGCAATATCCAAAGTCCATTCTGAATACTTTGTCTGGGGCGCGGCCATTGAATGATTCTGAGTTGGCTTATATCAACGGCACTTCTGATTTCTTTGGAATTGATCCTTATACGGCGACGGTTGTTTCACCAGCTGATGAGGGTATTGAGGCTTGTGTGAAGAATACTTCGGCGTCGAACACCCTTCTCCCGTATTGTGTGAAGCAAGAGACGGAGAATATTTATGGTTGGAATATCGGTTATCGCTCAGGTTAGTACCTCTATTTCCCAAAATTTTCAACACTTGATCTGACGATACTAGAATCTTATGTCTACATCACCCCGACATACTTCCGAGAGTATCTCCTTTACCTGTGGAACACATTCCGACATCCAGTTTTTGTGTCTGAATTTGGTTTCCCTGTGTATGGTGAAGCTGATAAAGAGCTTCCTGATCAACTGTATGCAAGCTTCTTCTTCACTTATATTTGATAAATGCTAATCTATATGTATTCAGCTATGACTCTCCTCGCAGTGTTTACTACCTCTCCTTCATGTCGGAAATCCTCAAGTCAATCTACGAAGACGGTGTCCACGTTATGGGGGCTCTCGCCTGGAGCTTTGTCGATAACTGGGAATTCGGTGATTATTCTGCGCAGTTTGGTATTCAAGTTGTGAATCGGACGACCCAACAACGACACTATAAGAAGAGTTTCTTTGATCTGGTGGACTTCGTTAAGACCAGACAGACCAAGAAGGATTAATTTAGAGTAGAGAACGAGAGTAGAATACTCAAGCTATTACTAGATATTATCAATCTGACCGAACAAGATGATATTATTTCTTCATTCTAAAATTCAACTGTATATTCAATTATCTTCTGATTTGTTGCTGATTGTTGTTGTTTATTCTTTTTATACTTCAAACTCGCCAGTTGACGTTCCCCGATCCACGTGATATGACGCCCTTCTCCAACTGGACTTCTTTCTCCCTCTTCAACACCTTCGCAACTCTCCCACGTCCACGCCCAAGTCCAATTCTGGTCGCATTCAAGCGCCAGATGGACTGCGACACCTGCCAAAATGGCTGATTCCTTTACTTTGCCCTTGCGACCTGTTCTCGAGAAATCCGACCGTCCAGATACTCTTCCCGTCGAGATCGCTCAGATCAACGAACAATGGGGTGGTTTTCGCGATGTCAATGAGGAGGTTCTCCTAGCGAAACTCGCTGAAGAGGAAGAAAGAGGTGGACCGGTTGAGTCGGATGATGATGGTGACAAGAAAGATAATATGGACAGTACTGAGCGGAGGGAGGAGCTATACAAGCGGCGTGCGGAGATCACTCAGTTTGCGATGTATGACAACATATCTTTGCATTGAGAAATCATGGATGTTTGTGTGAGGAGAAGCTGACAGGATTGTTATTAGGGCCTCTCATATGGAAACTATGTTCGCTCTCGACTTTGTATCGCTGTTACTGTCCAAACATGCTCCCCGCCAAGCTGAAACCTCAATGTCCGCATTCCTTAAACAAGTCGCCCCAGTTGGTTCGCTCAATTCTGAAGTCGTACACCCTCCTCCCAAGCCGGACTCGGTGAACAAAGATATTTCAACTGTTTCGAGGGGTTGGAGGATTCAAAACTTCAATTCCGCTGCCAATAAACTACTGGGCGCCGCTTCTCGACTTGAGAAGGAAGTCGAGGCAGAGACCAAATACTGGAATGCCGTGCTAGCGATCAAGGATAAAGGATGGAAGGTCTGCAGGTTGCCGAGGGAAAGACAATCTCTCGGTGTGCAATATGGGTTTATGGAAGGTAAGGATCAAGATCTATGAGGGAGAAGTCTCATGGTGGCAATCTTACTGACGATATCTAGCTACGCCTTCTTTCCGTGACCGCGGACTTGCTTCTTTGCGACGTGCCAACGATGGCAGCTTGGTGTTGGACCAGGGGCTGGTCCCCTCGGGTTCGCGATTCGTTCGAGTTCGTGTCAAGCGAGGATCTAAAATCACCGGCTGGACAAAGCCGTCAAAAGCTGCCTCCGACGATACAGATTCGATAGAGCAGCGTATCCTGCAAGCTCGTGATTCTGTCTTCGAAGATGAGCTGTTCCATGAGCTTGTTCGAGAAGCTCGAGCAATGGCTAGCAGTGGCGTGACAACACGCCAGAATCTCATTCAGATTCCAGCAGCCGATGATCTGGAAATCCTGCTCGATTTGGTTGATGCTAATGATGAGAGTCTTGATGCTGAGCAAAACTCACCCAATACTGATAATACCCTCGCGGATGGTGTAGCCCATTCTATTCGCATCTTGCTTTCTTTCGCTCATCGTCAAAACTTGCATCGACGAACACAAATCCCGCCACCCTTGACTCCTAAGAGACGGCCAAATCCCGAGTATCAGCTACTGCGTCCTGCCCTCGCATATCTCCAGCATGTTTCACAGGCTCGCTATCTAGAGACATTCATCAATGACATTTTCGGCACCTTGCGCTCGTCTGGCTTCCAATTACCTGATTTCACTGCCAAGATGTTCACCAGCTGGAAACCACCTCATCATCTCCCTTCCTTGAATGCACTTGAGGGTCTCGTTGCAAGCTCTTTAAGGCCGGTAGAGTCTGTGTTCCAGGGAAATCTCTCTACGCCCAACAGTTCCTTTACTGTGAGAATGCGAACTAGCATGTCATTCCCGCCTTTCGGCACGCATTACGATGTCTCATTCAACCTACCATCCATTCCAGATCTCAAGTCTCCAGGAAACCTCAGCCTGAGAGAAGAAGTTGAAGCTGCGGTGTCTCACCTCCTGCTACTTGATGTTGTGATGAAAATCTCTTCCACACAGTCAGACGAGACGAAGACGTCCGAATCAAACACCCCAGCCAAACGATGGTGGGATCCAATCCACCCTCATATGGGTGAATTACTCTTAGCCTACGACCATCCCGAAAAACACAAGAAGATGCGAATTGTTCTAAGCCGAGACCAACTCTCCCTCGAAACCTACCTAGTACGCAGTATCGATGGGATCGGCATCGGCTCAGCCGAACTACGATCACAAAATACAGAAACAAAGACCTGGAAACTACGCCATTCCGACGAAAGTCCCAATCAACAGTCCTCTGCTATGGACTTTGTGCTGGCCGAAGCATCGACCTAGCCGATTTTGATAGGGCCGAAAACTCCCCACCCGCACCTGAGACCGTTTCTCGCTTGACCCACCACAACAACTGGGCTTGTGGTTTAGTGGTATAATACTCCCTTAGCATGGGAGTGGTCCGGGGTTCGATTCCCCGCGAGTCCATCTTTTTGCTCTCTTCAGCTTCATTTTGTGCTGCTGTGAAGTTTTTTTGGTCCTCCCTGGCAATTGGAGAGCAGTCGGAGCCATCAACAACGGCCGAGGGGAGTGGGTCCACAAATTTTGCAAAATTTTTCCCAGGCGAAATGGCGTTGTGTTTGCAGGCAGTTCATATTTCGAAAATACCAGCATCAATCCATTTGTTCTCCTCGTGTGCTGCCCTTAATGATGGGATGCCAATATTCTACAGAATCGTTCCTAGGTACGGCCAATATAGGCATGTACAGATTAAGCGTCAATGATAAACAAAACCCTTCAAATGCCATTCAATTCCATTGAGATAAAGGTCAATCTCGTTCAATTACCATGTAAAAGCTATCTGTGTCGAAATACTGGATTAAAGGAGGATTTGGATATCATCCTAGCTGATATCTAACACTTCGCGCCGGCAAGTAAAACGCTGTGTACCTCCCCGTGATGGATGACCTACGACTATTTCTCTACTATTTTTCTCTTCGCATCATTCGAAGAGAAATGACCCATTCCTCTGGTTATTTATTGGTCAAGGACACTCCATATTATCATGGCTAATTGCTAAAGATAATAACTGGCACCAACTATAACTTCGCCGTAAAAGCCTTGACAGACTCTGACCCGGTCAAGACACTCCTCAACCTTTGCTCATCCAATCCATAAGCCCCAGGAAGCCAATCAACCTGTTCCCCCAAAGCCATCAAAGCCAATGCCTCCCCACCCAACAAGCAATTCGCCATTCCATACCCATTAAACGCAGCCGCAATCCATTCTCCCTCACCACTCCGCCCAGTAATAGAAGAAGGCAATCGTCCAACCAAAGGCAACCCATCCGATGAAAATCCCATAATCCCACTCCAAGAACTAACCAACTTCCACGGCGCAGATTCATTCTTGCCAAAAAATCGCGGTAAGACATTTCGCAAATGCGAGACAGAGTTCTCGCCAACGAAACTATCATCTGCAGAAACGGTATCGTCTACTCGAGCATTCTCGCCTCCGAAATAGAAATATCCACTCTTTGCACTCTGGCCTAGATAATAGAGCCCATAACCTGAGCGACCAGTGGTCGGATCGTACGTAGGTGGGTAGTGAAATCCCCACGAGACAGACTTTCCTTGATTAGGGACCGAAGAGTCAGGATCTTGAACTGTCATTGTACCCTTAAAAGGATGAATTCGACCTCGAAGGCTAGGCAAAAGATGGCCTGTGTATCCATTTGTCGCATATATGACATTTCCAGCGCGGAGTGAACCACGAGATGTACGTAGTGTATAGGGAAAGATGGATGTGATGGGTGTTGCGAATTTAGGATCGTGCTCCACGGATAGAACTGGCGTGTTTGTTTCTATCGTAAATCGATCGGCGTATTTCTTTAATAATTCTGCGAATACTTTTGTGACGAGTTTGTATGGCCAGACTGTTCCTGCTGGGATAAGTGCTCCACCAGCTGCGCCGTGAATGCCAAAATCCTGCGAAGACACAGTTAGAAAAGTCTTCTTTCTTATATTGGATATATTGGATATGAATAAGAAGATGAAAAAGACATACCTTTAACACGTAATCCTTATCAAGAATCGTATAAAGTCCTCTGAGCGAAGGATGATCCCTCTCCATCCGTCCAATACTCATCTTAAACTCATCAAATTTGGAAGAAGTCAAAAAAACCCTCAATTTCCTCAATTTCTGCACCTCACTAACTTCAACTGCATCATATTCCTCAATCAATTCCTGCATCTTTTCCAAATTTCTCAGCGTAAATTTCGCAATTCGTCCCGCCATCTCTGATCCATGCATATCTGCCAGATGCATATACTCCTCGCCGGCATTAGCAGCCATTTGACCACCATTTCGACCTGTAGCGCCGGAGCAGAGGGTACGAGCTTCGAAGATGGTTATTTTTGCTGCGGGATTCTTTTCTAAGAGGGTTTTTGCGATAGATAGGCCTGTTATTCCTGATCCGATGATTGCGTAGTCTGTTTCTGAGGGGAGGGTTGGAGATTGGGTGTTGGCGAGTGGATGGGGGGTTTGTTGCCAGTAAGATTGTGTTGGATTCTTTCGGGGTAGGCCTGGGTCTGCATTGACTAGGTTTGTGACTTTGATGTGTCAGTTTTATGTACAAGCTGCACATTGTCCAGAGGTGCTTTGGGTGTTGCTCTTACCGTGTTCTTTGTCGGGCGACATTTTTATTGAAGGGGAGGTGGTTATAGTGCAGGATTGAGATATAGCCAAGTTTTAGATCACTTGAGGAAATTTCCAGAATCAAGTGAGACTTGAAGTCTCATATACTTTGAAGATTTCGTAGTGAGGATGATGTTGTGCGGGGTTTATCTTATCATGACGAGTGCGCATAGAGATGCCTCGTTGGGAATGGTTTGAGATGGCTTAGACCTCGGCTTAGCTCCATTAATCGGATATATCTAAATACAAAATTTCATTTATTTGTCTTGAAATATCTTTTGAAACAGGAAATGCTTTCCTTCAGTATCGAATAGCCCTTTTCTCATGTTCACTTCTTAGAGTGGGGTTGCTGTATACTTGCAACATCCCACCATGCAAGTATCTACAAAGAAAGAAACACCATTTCTCCAAGAGATAGAATAGCTCGGCAGGCTTTGCCAGGTTAAATGAGCTCCCACATTCAATTCATGACACATATTTTCCGGGGAATACTTTGTTAACAGGGATATGTCAAATGCATCAAAAACAAACCTGCGGGGAATATACGGGGATGTTGTCGGCCCATCTAGATCCTCTAAAGAGCGCATTGAGAGCCTTTGACCGACGAACAATGAACTTTCAAATGCAAGTTTCCATTTCTTTTTATTAGGATTGGCCCATGTCTCTCACAGCCCGAATTATGCCGCGATCTGGTATGCGAAGTATGCAGCATGGCGTAACCGCATACCAAACAACATTCCGCTTTGAACATGCGCTTCAAGCTTTTCAAGCCGATAGGAATGTTGCAGGTTTGTTTTTTCTTCCTCAATTTTTGTGGAGAGAGGATTTAATGAAGGGTATTTTCCCCTGATTTTCTTCTATTCATCTTGTTCAGATCTTTTTTACTTTTCTAAGACAAGATGAAGTTCTCCTCGGTCGTACTCGCAGTGTTCGCCCTTGTCTCGACTGGCTTGGCCGACAAGACATGCACTCCTAGCTTTGACTACTGCTCTGATGTTTTGATCAAGTCCAAGGGTAAGTGAAAGCTGATGATCTTTGGCGGCTTAAAATATCGAATCACTAACCTATAAATAGGTTTCACTGAGGCCGATCTCAAGGATGTCCTAAAGGGCTCTGACCTTGAGAATGAGGATATCAAGAATGTTCTCTTCCACTGCAAGAATCCCGGTATCGTTGGTCATCCTAAGCTTTGCAAGAGCGGTTGCAAGGACTCTTCCCAAGAGGGCAGCCACACGTGTGATGGGTAAGTAGTAGTACCTCCTAGATGTTACTATCCAGCAAGTCGATACTAACAAAACTGTAGCTAAACTCCCTTTCCTCTTAAATATTTGAGGCCTACACATAGTATCAGTATACGCTGTATCAATATCAATAAATCTCTTCAAATTCCATATCTTTTACACGTAGCTTCTTTATTTCTTCCTCGGGTCAGAACCCATTTAGACGAAATCCTTATTCTCTCTCCCGATCTACCACTCAACTTCCTTCCCTTCATACGCATTGTTCCCCTCTGCATTTTCCCAACCTGGAACATGAATATTGACAAATTTTCCATTCTGGTGAGGACCAGTTTTCAGCACAATATCGACCACTTTCTCGGCGCCCGTCTCCACAGGCAAGTCTGCCCGAGAGCTTCCTAGGTCGGTTCGTAGCCACTAGTATAATCAGTACAGGGTTTCAGGTAGACCAATTTTCTGGTTAGTTCCAGGGTTTAACTTACACCAGGGCTAATAAGCAGGAAGGTGAATCCTTCAGATGAGTATTGTTGCGCGTACTGTACACTTAGCATGTTCAACGCAGCCTTCGTGATCTTGTAGGCAGGGGTAAGAGATTGTTCGTAGACGTGAGCTCTGGAAATAGATCCCAGAGTTGTCGATCTAGATTATTCCTTCATTAGCTCTCATTCCACCCAGGATATTTCGCTGCCAGGTGCTAATCGCTCACATGTTAATGACTGCTTTCTTCTCTCCGCGTCGCAGCAAAGGCAAAAAAGCTCGCGTCACCTCATGAGGACCAGTGACATTCAAATTGAATATCTCATTCAAGTTATCCCTGGTAATCGTTAGATACCTCTCATTGATATGGATATTTATCTCCATTGATAAAAGTAGACTCACATCCCCGCTACTCCGGCGGGGTTCCAATCCAACACGCCCGCATTATTGATGAGATAGTCAAGACCTTTCCCTTGTAACTTCTGTTCAACTGAACGAGTTGCTTCCTCGATGCTGCTCTTGTTTGTCACATCTAGTCCGACAAATTGGACGCGACCGGAGGAGCTGGTTATCAACTCCTTCAGTTGTGACGAGTTGTCTTGGCGAGCGGTCGCGAAGATAGTTCCCACTTGGCTGCTGGGCAGAGATGCAAGTCGAGTAGCGAGTGCGAGGCCTAGACCACGCGATGAGCCGGTGATGAGAAATGAAGCCATGGTATGGGATTGTGTTTGAAGTGATCTCTGGGACTTTGTACAATGTAGTTGAGTGTGTTTGGAATGGGGTTGCGCTTTAAAGTCGTCGGGAGCTTTACCTAATCTCCGTTAAAGCCGTGTGAACTGTGATTCAATTGAGCCGATCGTCATTGAGGGAGTTCAGCTTTAACTTGATTGATAATATTATACTGCTTTATTATTAATACCTATCGGTTTAATATCTACAGAAGCACTTGGCATCAGCTTCCATTCCGCGAAAATGGAGATTCTTTTAAAAGTTTTGCACATACCCGCAATCATACCAACGCTTTCTTATAGACCGAAAGAAAGCACACAAATCATAATTCTGGAGCTCCTAGCGCTTAAAATTAGTGTCTGGTCTAGCAAACCTAGGGCTCAAGGTACATTGTACAGTATACCTGAGTATTCTGCGGAGTGTTCGATGATGAATTGTGCCCGGGACTAAAGCACCAAGAGTTCTCGAAACCCGTGGCACCCATGTCTAATATTGCAATCTGACAACTTCGACATGACAAAAGAATATTCTATCGGCCCTTTTAGTACAAATTATTTGGTTGCTTGAGCTTATTACAAACATATTTAGAAATTCAGCGCCAAAATGGGACCATGGACTCAGGTCTATGCCACCTAATGTTGCCCCCTTCGCCCAATCCACCAATTTTCTAGAGCACAGTAAATCTCATCCCGAATCATGTTCTTTAATAAGGGGTCTGGAACCTCCAAAGTATCCGACCACGCCGTTCTCATAAACTCTTCCACTCTGTGCCCCCTAAACTGAAAGAACTCATTTTCTGACAAACTCGTCGTGCTGGACTCGACTTTTTTTTGGAACCGGCTAATATCAACTAGTAGATCTTGCATTTCCTGGTAAACCTGGATCTGCGGTAGTTCTTGCAGCTTCGTCCAGTCAAGTCCTTCCAGCCGAAACGCCGACGGAACCTCAATAGTAGCCTCGATAATGGAGCTGGTTTGGGTAATGTTGTTTGACACCATAAAAACTCTTTCAGATATGTCATCGATCTCGAAAGTCCTTACAAGGCTGGCAGCAAGAATTTCCGCTAAGGATGAGTATGACAGCAAGCCTAGAAATGCCAATTGCATATATCCCTGCATATTTACCATGCATGCGACGGAGCAGATAGCTGCGAGGCTTCCTGTCGAAACCCAGAACCAGTGAAGCAGATTGTTTCTCAATGTAGAGTTAAAGTTCCAAGAGCTTCTGGCCCACTCTTCCATTGTGTCTCTTCTGCCCTTGAATATTACAATACCAGATGGATTTCGCTGATAGATGGCATAGCATGGATTCTCATTTGGTGCGATCCTCAAATCTACCCGCCGTACCAGCGACGTAGCAGACATGGCGAAGGTGGCTAGCCAGTGCATTCCGTAGAAAGAGAAAAGTACCAAGGCCCAGATGTCCACCAAAAGGACACCAAAAATAATTCCAGAGGCGATGATGAGTCCAGTCAGAAGGGTAATTACACCCGATGCAAAACGAATCACCCTCAGTCTCCATTGAGAACGATATTTTCGATGGCGATCGTGCGGTCGCTCCAAATAATCCATATTTATGATCATGATATCGTTGACTGGGTATTTGGATGGTCTATATGCAATTAATTCATTCAGCCAAGCCTTATCGATGTCTATAGGGAATTTCTGGAAAATTCCGTCACAATCAGTCGACAAGTAGTTCGTTCCCTGTACGCACAGGCTAGTGGCTGGGTGAAGACGCCTGAATCCTGGAAGTAGGTGTTCAACCAACACCTTAACAGGAACCAAAGTAGCCCCTATCATCATCGTGTGAGGCCACAGGAAGAGTGGGCGGTATGGCTGAGTATATAGCCGGACAACGCTATCAAGAGCTCGGGGATTATGCAGGATTGCCGCGACGCCCAAGGGGTCGAAAGAAATTTCGTTACTTTTCTTCAATTCTCCTTTCGGTTCACTGTGTGAGATTGGAAAGGCACTGACAACAACCCCGTGCAGGATGAACCCTATTATGTAGCGCATACTCTTGGTATAAGTCATTCTGTTTTAGGAATAACTTCAGCAAGCTTTGAATCCAAGGATATTCAGAGAAAGCAAACAAAGCCAAGGCAATGCTATACATAAATTAGCTGCTTGAGGGGAATTTTTCTTTGACATGAAATAAATACTCGGTATTTTTGAAGGCGGCTGAGGGCGGGGTGCCACGACATATGCCATTCTGCGATCCTCGCACTCTAGGTATCGAATAATTTCAGCTTGTCCTGTACAAACATGGGTCTTAGTCGCCCTGATTGGAGCCATCACTGCAGCTAGAGTGCCTATTGCGGGTACTCTGCAGTGCTGCTGCACGATCTTTTGCTGGGCTTGTGATTCTGCATTTACATTGTGGCCCGATCTGACGAACAAAATGAGGCGGTCGATCCGCGAAACGTACAAAAGTACGAGCGCACAGCTCAGGCTCCAAATCAGACAATTTTTTTTATTTGCCATTCGATTCCAAGTCTCTAGGTAGAGTTTGAAAGAGCATCACTGTAATCCCCAACATGAAAGCCAAGCCTGGGCGGGTTTGTATGAAATATTGGGATTGACTGGTTCCTCGGTCTTAGTTTATCCCCGGTGCGAGCCTTGCACGAAATATAAGGCATCGTCAACTCGATGACAAATTCACCTAGACCTCGGGAGGTGGTGAGCTGAAGAGGATATCCTCAAATAGATTCCCAAGTGAGAGTGGGAAGGGAAATGTTCCACTCGCGCTGTCTTGCAGGAATTGATCGAATGAGCCAGGATTTATCTCTGTACTACTGGCAGTGCACTCAGTATCGACCACATTTTCCATTGAATGCCCTGTTTCTGAAGCCCCAGATCCACTCTTGTTTTCATGTGTAGGAAATTCGACAGCAAATCGCTTGAGTAATGCTTCGTAGATAGGGTAAAAAGATGCTACCACTGGGAAACGGTCGTTTAGTTTATCGAGTATGACCATGCAGAAGCGAGCTCTGTTCTCGGAAATCAATTTGATGCCGGGATCTCCTTTGCGGATATTGACGATATGTATGGAAAGCATAGACAACACAGGTGCGACACTAAGAAATATCGTCAGATTTTGTTCGCTGTTTTGCTTGATCAGTCTGGTATAACTTACATGCTGGCGGCTGCTGGGTACACAAGGTCATTTGCCACAATTGACTCCAATGTGTGGGATATTTGCGTGCATATTTCAAATGTTGGAGTCCCTTGTCCTGTATGGTGCGAGAATCTAGGATTGCTCCGATGTAGTAGAAGACAGTACTCCCTGTCTGTGTCACAAAATCATTCAGAATGGAAGCGTTGAAGGTGCCACTTACAGGTATAGAAGATTTGTAATCATAGCCCAAGGACTACTATTTGTCGAGACATTTTGTAATTCATCTGGAAGTGAAGATGACCAGAGTGAAATCTGTTCTAAGCACACGTCTTGTGAATATCCATTTGTTTCGTCAAACTTAATCGTATAGAATTGATCAACTGAAATCAGTTTTAGCAAAGATGAGCTGAATGTTAGCGGGCGAGGGGAGCAATACCAATCAAAGCCAGCTGAACAGCATTTATGGCGAATATATCTGCATCGTCCAGAATTTTACCGAATGCCTCTGTTCCTTCAGAAATATTGACTTCCTCAAAATCATCTCCTGATAGAGGCTTTACATTGCAAAGCCTCCCTTGTACTCGAGGAGGACGGTCCAGCAACATGGATAAGTTGATATCCATAGCCTACTGCTGTCAGCGTGCTGAAAGGTAAGAAAATACTAGGCTTGTAGACCAACTCACATAAATCATCCACCACAATTTCCGCCACGTCTTGCGGTCTTTTTCATCCAGCCGCATATATGATTTTCTGTCAAATTTCAGCAGGATCCATGCCATGCCCATCACACAAGTAGGTCTCACTCTTGATGCATTCCCAGAGCCTGCGCCATTCCCACTGATATTCCAAGCCAATACCACGGGTCCTTTGGTTCCTGAAGCCCACTCCACCAATTACAAATGAGAAAAGTTGCTTGGATAGTTGCGATTGAATCAGTCTCGTATCCGGCATCGTATATGGCTTTCGCCCTCCAGTAGAATGTAAGGCTGGCGACATAACGAGACACAAAGCCCGCTTCCGCGATAACTTCATCAGAGCAGTATGTAGTCGCTGCTAGGTATACTGCATTCAGAAGTAAGTGTGATGCTTCGCCTTTTTTTGCCAAGTCAAAAAATCGTGACCTGTCGATCAAAGGTAGCGAAGCGAGTGAATAATTGAAATATGCGTGGAGAAGATTCTCGCTGGTCCCTGGAGAGGGTAATTCGAATGCGCCTTCTTTTTCAAGTCTCTCTGTAGTGTATGATTGAAGTCTTGCAATCTCCTGCGCGGTTGGTTTACCCAGGCGGGCTAGCATTGCCCCTTGCAAGCGGTCCTCGATGGGGCGGATGTCTGTGGTACCTCGGAAGGGATTGCCGAATTGCTGGATCAAGTAGTTCAAATTCGAGCTGTCTCCGATATATGGTGTTTTCCCATTAGATCCCAATGCCGGAAAGCAAGGCTCTTGTTCTTTTTCTCCATTGCTCTGAGCGGAATAGTGGTTGCCGTGAGATGAGCTATCCTTAGGAAGAGGAACATTCTGAGGAATACCGTGGACCATACTCATTCCATCCTGAGTAGGTATAAGTGGAAGTTTCCGTCTCCTAATTGCATATTAGCTTCATATAAAATACTCCATGAAGAACTCATACCGTCCACGATGCGAGACGATCGGTTCACAATGACGTCGGGCAAGTCGACAATTAGAGCACGAGACTCCTTCTCTTCGATCGCATTTTATTCGTCGGTCATGACAAGATCGACATGCCACTTTGATTGGACGTCGACCGTCGGGCATTTATGGGAAGTGAGAGTTAGAGGAAAATCGGTTGGTGTTTGTCGAAGGGCAAGTTCGGCGATTTCACTTCGGCCAAGTTGGCCACCAATGCCCCACCAAGTCGCCGAGTTTTCATGATTTTTATTGGTTGATTTCAGTTGACCCTCTCTCTGATTGGCTCTTTGCGAGCATGCAATGCGCGACTGATTGAGTACTTCGTACAATTTTATATTTCACCTCGTATTGGGAGAATTTCTCATTTTCTGCTAATTGTACCTTGTGGTTCATTTTCTTTCATTCACCCGCTTTGTTGAAAATGTCGTTTTATACTCCCTTCAGAAGTGCCCTCCTTCAATCAGCTCGAAACCCATCTCTACGCTTACCTCAAGCACTTGTATCAGTCCGATATAACAGCAACTTGTCAAGCCCGAGCAAACCTTCGACTACCTCACTATCGACAAACGATAGCAAAGATGGAGCTGCCGGATACCTCTTGTAAGTTTGACATCTCCCAGTGACACCTTCATTCTTCCCGATGCTAACTTGCCAACTCCACAGGACAAAAGCAGACCAATTAGTCAACTGGGGCAGACAAGGCTCCCTTTGGCCATTATCATTTGGCCTTGCCTGCTGCGGAATCGAAATGATGCACACATCAATGCCCCGATATGATCAAGACAGACTCGGTATTATTTTCCGTGCCTCTCCACGGCAGGCGGATGTCATGATAGTGGCTGGTACTGTCACCAACAAGATGGGTCCAGCATTGCGACTTCTCTATGATCAGATGCCAGAGCCTAAATGGGTTATTAGTATGGGCAGTTGCGCAAATGGAGGTGGCTATTACCATTATAGCTACAATGTTGTTCGTGGTGTGGATCGTTTGGTACCTGTTGATATCTATGTTCCTGGTTGTCCTCCGACCCCAGAAGCGCTCATGCAGGGTATTTTCCTTCTGCAGAAGAAGATGCGCAGAACGCAGATAACGAGGATGTGGTATAGGCGTTAGTTTGTGCTTTGGTCATGATCAACAGCCTTTGGCTTAACCTCTGGTGTCTAGGAGGATTGTGTATCATAAACATATCGCTTTGTTTGCTTTGGAGGATGTTAGCATACCTCGCTATAACAGTTAGATGTTGCAGACACAATCAAAGCTGTACAATAGCAAACATATCAGCTGTTATTTGACTCAATTTCAACTTAAACATAGATTGTGACTACAACGTATCTCGCCAAGCTCTTCTATTATCATAAACAGATCAAATTATATCGTATCGGAGCTAACAATCCTACGCCATCTATCGGATTATAACGGCTTCATTATGTATAATGTCAACATCTCTATACCGAAATTTATGTTGCAATGCGTTTCCCCTGCAATGTCTCATACCCTCTCATCAGCACTATGGATTGGGTGTGTTTGCATAGGGATATCCTCTGTTTCACGTTCAATATAGCTGTTGTCATGAGCATTGACCTCGCTTCGGACACCATTCTGGCCACCTTGCTCAGCCTCAGACGAATAAGACCAGCTATCAATTCCCAAAGAACTAGGGAATCCAACGCCCCGAAGGAAAGCTCGGCGGCGCGTCCGTGGTCCCCAGGCCCAGCCGGCTCCGCGCTGAATAGGGAGGTGATACATGCGGAAACCAATGTAAGCGAAAAAAATTCCCAACGCTGAGCCAAACAGTACGTCGAAGCCGTGGTGTCGACAATCAGCCCAGCGTGATGCTGCGATAAAGGTGGCGGTTGCGGTTGGTACCAACGCGAAAATCATCATTAGGACTGGCGGTGCGGCACCGCGGGTTCGTACAGATGTGCGATCATTGGAATAGTCTTGGCCTTCGATTGGGAAGTATGGCAAGTATGGGAATCCGACGGAGAATTTGGCGCAGAACCAGAGGGTCAAGTAAGCCAGACCGGAGAATGCAACTGAAATGTGCATTTGTTAGCATTTATTTCTCTCAGTGATACTCGGTAGCACTTGGCTTGGTAGAAGGGTTCTCACAGGAGGCGTGTCCAGAGGGAAAAGAAGAAAAGCCGTCAACTTTGAGCGTATCGGATTGATCTTGACAGATCTTCCAAGATACGATAATAGGGGCACCGGCAACACCGAGTCCACCGACCATATTCTCCTCAATAGCATTCAAGTCCGGATTGCATCGTGCAAGTAAATCCGGACGTGGCCTTCCAACTAGACCCTTCAATCCCTGGGTAGCCATGAACGTTGCCGCCAGCGAAACTGCCAGACCCATCCATCCTGCGTTCCATTCCCAGACCTTGCGACGCAGAATCTGCGACTTGGAAGGTCGCGCACCACCCACTGCTGCTGTGCCAGGAACAATCAGCAGTGCTCCAAGGAATATTATAACGGCGGGGGCCAAAAGGCCTGCGAGAATCAGGGCTGCGGTCGTGACGGTCTCGTTTTCTTTGTAGGGGAAGGCGATGGTCGGGTCGGTTAGGGAGAAAGGGTGTTGGTTAGGGTCGACTTTGTAGAATCCATATCCTATGAGTGCAACTCCACTGCGAGTCTATGTCAGTTTGGTGGTCCTCAGGCTTCCAGGTGGTAAGTGCGCGATCGCAGTGCAGACTTACACGATAAAGACCCAATCGATCACGTATGATAGCACCAGGAGTTTGGAGATGCGGGCAATCACATCTTGGATAGGCATATTGATGCCGCTCTACTTCATAAAACTCTGGGTTCAAGAGTTGAGCATGTGGCAAGAGATAGTGAAGGACAATTATTCTGCTGATTCTGCTGACGAAAAGGTCAACTTGGGGTCGGCGCGTGCGCGATTACTACGATCGCGGGCGCTAAACAATGATCCCTTGATACAGTGGGGTCTTGCGCCGCGATGATCTTCAGGGACACTAACAAGGGGCAATAGGTGATCAAGAGCAATATTTAAGACGAGGGAATCGCAGTCAAATGGAATTGAGGGGAGGGGACATAATTAACCCATGCTCACAGAAGTAGAAACGAACGATTACGACAGTCAAAGAGATCGCCGCTGGGGTAAAGCGCCAAGTCAGTGGCTGAGCGAGGTCCCCCGTGGAGTCTAGACTCCTATTTGGGTAAAGGGGGCAATAGACTTTCGCATTTCCAAGTAGTTCATGCTCGTTTCTTGGTTGCCTTGAGATACTATCTCGAGATCTTCAATTTGATATTCTGTTCCGTGGGGGAATTCGCGGAAATCTTCATGTACCGATGCGTGTTCACATTAGTGGTGGCTAACTAGTAATTATTACTAGTATCTCCTGGTAGATGACTTCTTTGCCTCTAAATTTAGTGATTTACGTCTAAATTCAGCAGAAAAAAAGCTGGTTGTTCACATTTTTGAATATTATCTCGTTCATTGGACTATTGTACCACGGTATCCATTTGCCGGTAGTCGTGCGTGTAACTGTATGCTGCAAGTCTTCGCTACACGAATTTAAACTTAATCTCGAGAGAGAATGAATGATTCCACGTCATAATAGAGAGTCTCTGGCTGTTCTCTACGAGTATCTAGTGTATAGAAAGACTCAGTGCCAGTCAAGAAGAATTGATCGCTGACATTCTCGGTGGTCTTGGCGAATTTTTTCAACACGTTCCGGGATATCAACGCAACAAATTGTATAGGAAAAGGGGCTTTTCTATTGGCTTCAAATAAATACTGGAATTTAGAATGATCATATAGTATAGGTTTAGAGTTCGATTGGTGCTTATCCAAGTTGACTGGATTGCAAAGGTTAGTGGCGGGTGGTCCAGGTTTGTATAGTCACTATGGGCAAATATATATTTCGCCATCGCCAATTTGGAATTTCAATAAAAACTACATTTGAAGGTCCAATTGGCCATCTAATAGTATATTATTCAACTGGGACTGGTAAAAAGACGAATTGAATGATAATTAACCATCCTGACCCTAATTTCACACTAGATCTTTGGATTGAGCATGTTGGATTTTGTGAAGGGTCCTGCATTTTCATGATGAGACTCTAGTGATTTGTGTAGCCTAAGATTGAGCGTCCTTTCATCAAATTGGGCTTGTGGTTTAGTGGTATAATACTCCCTTAGCATGGGAGTGGTCCGGGGTTCGATTCCCCGCGAGTCCATCTTTTTGTCTCATTTCTGTCTTGATCTGGGGCATTGCCCTTTCTTTTTGACAGATGCTCCTCGAAGAACTTTCTTTTCACTCTAAAAGAACGATTTCACACAAAAAATACATGTTTTGTGGTTCAAACCTGCATGTTATTCGTACCCAGGTCTGCCGCCCATCAGCCTACTATCATTATCAACTCTACCTTCATTCCTCCCAATCAAAGTTAACTACAATTCGCCCTGCAACCTGACCCTTGCGTAACTTCTCCACCCCCTCTGGAAGTCGATTAATAGGATAAACCTCACAAATCTGATGCAACATCCCGCGTTTTGCAAAGTCCAACGCAGCAACCGTATCACTCCGACTACCTACCAAGGTACCCTTGATACTAAGATTCTTAAAGATAAATTCGCAAGGATCCGTCCCTAAAATCATTGTCCCCGCAGGCGGCAGTCCGATACACATCACCATCGAGCCAACCCGATTTCCAACAAAGGAAATGGCAGTTTTATATGCTGCAGGTGCAGTCACGAAGACACCATGAGCTCCAATTCCATCGGCAATTTCAATGACTGCACTTGCGGAGTCATCAACCTCGACAAAATCGACGAAGGCCTCTGCACCCATCTTCAGAGATAGTTCGCGCTTCGAGATTCCTGTGTCTACAACTATAGGACGCATCCCCATCGCCCTGGCGAGTTGGACTCCTTGAATTCCCACGCCACCGCCACCACCTGGGAATACCACCCATGATCCGGCGCGAAGGTTGGATTCAACAAGTGAGCGATAAATTGTGCTTGCGCTGCACATTATTGGCGCGGCGATTTCATCAGGGATGCCTTTGGGGATAGGCGATGCATATCGGGCCGGTGAAACTAGGTATTGTTGATACGTACCTAAAGGAATCATTGTGAGCTTCTTCATCATGGATATTCGAGACTGCCTTGCTAACCAGATGTCATAAGACCAGTATGAATAGCCCCCTTGCAATATGTCTCCTTATCATCCAGACACATGGCGCATGTCCCACAAGTATCGGTAATCGGTTTAATCCCAGCTCGATCGCCTAACTTGAAATTCCTCACATTCGCGCCAACTTTGACTACGACACCGGCGCCCTCGTGTCCTGGGGACCGTACACCAAAGGTGGACATGGGTGGCATCCCCAGATCACCCTGCATGAGGTGAATATCCGACGAACAAAGACCAGTAAAATTGAGCCGGATAAGTATATCATCGGGCCCTAGGGAACTTTACTCAGCGCTTTGTTCCAGAAATGTATCTCGAAGAGGTAATATTCCGGCTAATACCCACCAGGTTCAGGTACAGGTACCATTTGCACTTCGACCCGGAAGTTGGGGCCCTCATCAATAACGACCCCGGCTTTGCAAAGAGCGGGGATAACGAATTCTGGGGTTTCGGTCATAGAGCCCATGGTGGATGCAGTAGTCCTGGTAGGAGGAATTCAGTAGAGAGTTGATCGAGTTGAGTAAGTTGAGCGGTGTTCGAATCCTTGGTCGGTATAAGAACCACAAGGCATAACCGATTCAGTACCGAGGCAACTGATTGAGGAGCTCACAGGGGAGTGTGTAACCCCTCTCTTGGATGTATTTTTTATACGCTGGGTTGTTTTTGGTCGGCGTTCCCCTCTTCTTGGAGATGTGGGGAAGTACATTTAAATCCTTATATCCGGACCAGAAAGAAGGCAAAGAACAAGACATTGGTAAGGTGAAGGTGACATGGGGCACACGAGAGGGAAAAAATTGAGAGCATGCTGGTACCATTGAACAGGCTGATGATGATGTTGCGGATGCATCACCAGTGGCGATACTGACAAAGATCGTACCCAAAGCAACAAAGGTCTTGAGAGACATAGTGAAACAATATACCGTGAGTTCTGGCAAGACAGAAAAATTGACTCGCTGCTATGGGTTTCGTTATTATTATATGGGACAAGATACTTACTAAAGGTAACTAATTACTAATTTTCAGGTCCTAAAGAAATATGCGGAAAAAAGCTCAATAATTCAAGATATCTCAAGATCCCCTTATTCCTATGATGCTTTGGTCTGAGTCTACTTGAAACTATTCCTTTTGTAGCCTCAAATGCGGCCTTTTCTGTGGGATCAACGCTGTTAGTCGGCCTTCTAGATCCTTTGGGTTCACCTTGATAGGTCAGGCTGACCCTGTAGGAACGAGCCTGATGCCAATCCTGTAGGATTTAGAAGGAAATACTTGGCCCATTTTTTTTTTAAGAAAGTCTTAACCATCCCCGGAATCTAAGTATATTCACGTAAAAACTGAACTTCAATCTCAACCAACTGCAGGGTTGGTTTGGCCCTGCCGATCATCGCCGCCCCAGCCCCCAGCCCCCGGCCCCCTCTGCTTCCCCATCCCCTGAAGTTTGGAAATGATGGCGTGAGCTTGAAGCGACAACAAAACTCCACACTTATCTGTCTTACTGTATTAGGGCTACGTCATATTAATCTTGCAATCTGCCTATTCTGAAGACTAAAAGGAAGATTTTCTTTTCGCAACACATTCTATCCCACTCTTTCTTTCTACATCTTCTCTTTTTCTCCCTATTTTCCCTTGATATGTTAGATCAATTGAGTCCCAAGCTCCAAAGATTTGATGGGGACAATGACCGCGCCTATGAATCTTATGAAGAATATTTAGAAGTTTGTCGACAGGGGAATGTAGCTCAAGTCCAGCAGCTCCTTGCCCAACAAACTCAACGTGGCCAAGAATGGGTCGCCTCTGGCATTGAGCAAAAGTCACGTCAACAACAACGCAAAAAATGGTGGCTAGTTCGTGGCCTTGAAGAAGCCGTGAAGAATGAAAATATTCTCGTGATGGAATATTTGCATTCAGAAGGGGCGCTCATAAGATATCATGCGGTGGAAGCAGCCAGATCAAGAGGTTCTTGGGAATTTCTATTAAATCATGGCTTAGATGTGAATAACCCTATGCCAGAAGCGAAGGTGCCGCTCTTGTGAGTCTACGTGTTTTTTTGATTATTGAAATCATTAGAAAAACTAATGATTTTTTTCTAGGCACGTTGTGAGTTGTAATGATTCTGAGCTCTTGACTTGGTTCCTCTCGCTCGGTGCAGATCCGAATTATGGCCCGAACGAGAGTCGTTTATTAAGAGAAGAGGGTGCAATTCAACCATTTTCGCAGCCCGAAAGCGACTCGGGCGCTGCATTGGAGATGGCTGCTTGGAAGTGCGATATGGGAATATTTGAGATTTTGCTTGAACATGGTGCTAAGTTAGAGAACAGCCTTGCGCTACACCGAGCCATGATGAGGAATTCAGATGATCGGATTGCTTTTGCGGAGCGCATCTTAAGTCATGGAACTGATATAAATGGTTTTGGTTATCTTTCTCCCGTGCCACTCCAGGGTGGAACTGCCCTTGCGGTTGCAGCCAGGGTTGGTACAATAGATCAGATACGCTGGCTATTGGAACATGGAGCGGACCAATATATCAGTGGTAGCCAAGGTCTAACAGCAGCTAGCTATGCTTACCTCACGGTCGGGTCTTCTGTACGCCTTCAACGGACTCTAGACTTGTTAAATGAATTCAAAAGGCCTCAGTAGGTAATTATCACGGGCTCGAAAAATTCATCGCATCTGTACCGCAACCGAGTAAGCTAGGATCCTTAAACTCTCCGTAAATTTCGAGCGCACAAGTTTTCAGAGGGTAGAGAGTGAACAGAAGAACTAGTTATTAGATTTTCAGATATTGACCCATTTAAGATATTCCTTCACTCGATATGAAGCTGTTCTGTAGCAGACTTTAATTTAAGTTGAGACAGACAAGTCTAGCGCGTTCCCTCGTAGACCAGTACCTAGTACTACCTAATAGGTATCGGCACATACCACATTTCCGTAGTAGGTAATTTATTTTCTATTATAATATAATACAGTGGAAGACGAGTATAAGATTAAGAAAAATCAAGCGTACCAAGGCAACTGATTGAGGAGCTCGCAGGGGAGTGTTTAACCCCTCTCTTGGAGATGTGGGGAAGTGCCTTTAAATCCTTATATCCGGACTGCACATAACATGCTATTGAGCCAAGGTATATAGCATAGATCTGTAGAGTAAGAAAGAGTTATTTATAAAGACAGAACTAAAATTGTAAGAACCAGGTGGCATAGTTAAGACTTTCAAGTCTAGATGTATCAAAGGATCTGTTCGGTCCATCTCTCCCCACATCCTAACCTAATAACCACAATGATCATCTACACGGGATTGATATTCAGAACATAAATGTTGAGCTTAAATTAAACATCAAGAAAAATCTGAAAACCGACAAAAATCATCAGCTTCGACAGAGCTAAATCATTAATTATGACAAGACAGGGGCGTAGATGTGGGGCGAAGTATCCACCGAGGAGTGGAGAAGTGTCATGTCAACATGAAGCAACGACAAGTTTCAAGACTCACTCACCAATAAAATCAAAGAAGAATGTCTGTTGAAGCAGAATGAAACAGTTAACTCCCCCCCGGGATACACAAAGTGTTAAGCAATTTCTCCGACTAAAGCTCGGCAAAGTGGATGAAACGAATCGACCCTTGTCGGTTTGTCTGTTTTTGTCTCGCGGCTATACCCCCATCGGGACATCCCCCATCGGTGTAAAAGAAAAAGGACCCAGATCAATCACACGGGGGCGGATGAATTGACAGCCTCGATTTCGATTATAGTTCTAGATCTAGCCTATTTGCAGGTCTATAGGCACAATTATGTGTAATGCATTGTGACGAAACCTTGATTTCTTGTACTTTAGATGCAAGTACCTAGTAGGACTCCATTTATCCGCCGGCAAAACTTCGCTGTTTTGGCTGAAGAGGTGGCGCTTTACTCCGTAGCTTAGTCTACTCCATGGCGCTATCCCTGAAGACTTGTCCCTGAATGTGGACCTGGGATATAAAGGTGATGCAGTCTCGTTTTCAACAGTTAGAAGAATCATAAACGATTTCAACGATTTCACCTGTTCCCATCTCAAAATGCCGTCTCTGACTTCCCTCGTCTCGTTCTTTACTCTCGCTGCTGGAGCTCTCAGCGCTACTTCTGATCTTTCCAAGAGAGAAACATACACCTCCAGCTCCACTGGAACTAGCAACGGCTACTACTATTCCTTCTGGACTGACGGCTCGGGCGACGTCACCTATTCCAACGGTGCTGGTGGTGAATATAGTATTACATGGACTGGCGATAATGGCAACTTTGTCGGTGGAAAGGGCTGGAACCCTGGTGGTAGCCGGTAGGACTGCACCGCATGATGATCAATGAGTCGTTACAGACTGACCCATTTGTTACTATAGAGAGGTGAACTTCTCCGGCTCCTACAACCCCAACGGTATGTAACAAATTGTCAAAATGACAATAATTTATCTGCGGTACTAATAAATGCAACAGGTAACAGCTACCTCTCCGTCTATGGCTGGACCCAAGACCCCCTTATCGAATTCTACATCGTCGAAGATTTCGGCACCTACAACCCTTCCTCTGGAGCAACCAAGAAGGGTACCGTCACCAGCGATGGAAGTACCTATGACATCTACACCAGTGAGCGAGTCAACCAGCCTTCAATTGAGGGTACTGCTACCTTCACCCAGTACTGGTCTGTCCGCCAGAACAAGCGCTCTGAGGGTACTGTCACTACTGGAAACCACTTTTCTGCTTGGGAAAACCTCGGCATGGATTTGGGATCATTCAACTATATGATTGTTGCTACCGAGGGCTACTACAGCAGTGGTTCCGCCGATATCACCGTTAGCTAGATTGTTTCGATTTCTAGAACTCAATGGCAAGTGGCGAGCAGGAAAATTTTGAATCATATTCAGACAATTGAACAGCATTGAGTGTTGTTTGTTGATTTGGTTCGGGATAGGAGATAACAATTCATGAAATGAATGTGGAGAAAATAACCTTTCTTTGTCTCTTATTTCCGATCGAATTTTTTTTTTATTTTCGGCTTTTTCAATTGAGTATTTTCGACTGCAATAGGAAGTTCCAGCCAGGTTCAATTGCCTCTTATATGCATTTCATGTGAAATCATGACGGACAATAAGAATTTCACTGTCAAAAGTAACCACTTCGGACTTAAACAAACGGTCTACGAAGATAAAACCGTGACCAAAGGTTCCATCGGACCCAATGTGAGCTCAGGATCATTTGCGTTTCCGAGAGGTTCAGATGAGCTCTATGACGCCAGTGATTGACTGCGCGGGCAATTGACCCACCGCCGCATTCTCCACGCACCAGCACGAACGCCACAGGAAGCATACCCATTGGCTGCCACTGTCCACTTCACAGGTGAACCCCCCGCCGCTCCGAGATCCAGTCCGCAGATCTGGTGCAGCTCGAGATACTCTTTGCGGTAGGAATCTGATTTTTGGGACAGCCAGCTCGTTAGGAAGGCCAATTAGCTTTGTTGTAGGGACCCGGGTGATGCAACCGGGCAAGCATGGAAAGGATTGTAAGTTGTTCAGCTGTACCTTCGCAGAAGGACCTGGTGTCGTGGGGCAGGGTATAAAGACCTTGAGATCTCTTGATTCAAATGATCCCTCGTCATTGCAGGATTGTTCTTTTTCCGAAATACTCCCTACTCTATTCCTTGCTACTTTATTAAAAGGCTATACCAACTTATTTCTTCAAAATGGCATTGAACGGCAAAGTCGCTCTGATCACTGGAGGTGTGAAGAATCTCGGAGCCCAGTCAGCAAGAGAATTGGCTGGTATTGGGGCGAATTTGGCTCTGCACTTTAACTCCGAGAGCAGCAAGGCCAGCGCTACGGCACTCGAAGCTGAGTTGCGAGAGAAATACCCTCAACAGAAGGTTGCTTTTTATCAGGGAGATTTGACTAGCGCGGGCAATGTCGACGAGCTTTTCCAATCGGTGCTCAAGGATTTTGGAAAGATTGACATTGTCGTAAACACGGTAGGCAAGGTGCTGAAGAAGCCGATCACCGAGATCTCTGAAGAGGAGTACGACTCGATGTTTGCGTAAGTGTATCTGTCGTGGAGTGATATGTTTTCCGAGCCTAGATCAGGGGATGTCACTAACGGAAATTTGCCTTAGGATCAACTCCAAAGCTGCTTTCTTTATCCTCAAGGCCGCGGCCGCCCACGTTTCTGACGACGGCAAGATCATCACTATTGTGACCGCTCTGCTGGGAGCCTTCACCGGTTTCTATACCTCATATGCAGGATCCAAGGCTCCTGTGGAGCACTTCACTCGTGGCGTTTGCAAGGAGCTGCAGGCGAGACGTGTGAGCGTGAACAATGTGGCCCCAGGCCCAATGGACACTCGTGAGTAGTCCCGTTCTCTATCCCCATGGACTCGAAGCCGTTGAAAGTAGCGTCTGACCACTAACCTGTATGAATTTAGCCTTCTTTTACCCACAAGAATCCCCCGAGGCGGTGGAATTCCACAAGGCCAACGGCATGGGCAATCGCTTGACGATGGTGCAGGACATTGCGCCGATTATCCGCTTCCTGTGCACTGAGGGAACGTGGATCACTGGACAGACGATCTTTGCAAATGGAGGATACACAACTCGCTGAGGGTGATCTTTTAAGTAACAGATAGCAATTTCTCCGAACCAATGAAATGAAAATATGAGTATGAAACAACAAATTCAACAGTGAATCAATACAGACAGACGTCACCTGCACCGACAGCCCTAGAGTATAGCCCTATTTCCTGTTTAGGCCACACCAGATACGTATACTGCCGCTGACATACACCGCCCACGTGATTGTTCTTACTGACCACATCACATGACCATCACATGACAGCGCCCCGCACTAGTCCCAAAAAGGAAGTCACGGTGACATCAACAAATTCAGTGACGATCGCCCTTTTTTTTTGCTGCAGCTGCACGACAACAACGTCGACTTTGCATCAGACAGATTGAAGAACTGGGATTGACCGACTTGAATCAATCGAGTTGATCCTGTTCAAAACTCTTCGAAAATAACCAAAACACCTCCCAAAAACAAGCAAAGAACCATTTGAGAGTTCCACCTCTGATCTCATCCCGAGTCAAACGGGCGCAGTGACGAAATAAACTCCCCACTTCTTTTTTGTCTCACCGGAATTGGCTGCAACCCCTCCACTAGGTCTTTGAGTCTTTGAGCTCCACGGCCGTTGTGTTCAATTTCCCCAGTTCATACTCTTTTTCTCTCCTTCATTTACTTTCTCCAGTGGTTGCTACTCGACCAGTTGTCTGGTCGATATCGATACCGATAACACACCATGGAGCCCGTCAAGATCTCCGACTCGACCAAGAAGCGTCGCATCGGAGTGCTCACCTCCGGAGGTGATGCACCCGGTATGAACGGTGCCGTTCGGGCTGTCGTCCGAATGGCTATTCACAGCGATTGTGAGGCCTACGCTGTGTTTGAAGGATACGAGGGTCTGGTCAATGGAGGTAACATGATCCGCCAGGTGCACTGGGAGGATGTCCGTGGCTGGTTGTCCCGTGGTGGTACTTTGATCGGTTCTGCTCGCAGCATGGCTTTCCGTGAGCGTGCTGGTCGACTTCGTGCTGCGAAGAACATGGTGCTGCGTGGAATCGATGCTCTCGTTGTCTGCGGTGGTGATGGTAGTTTGACCGGTGCCGATGTTTTCCGTGCCGAATGGCCCGGTCTGCTTGAGGAGCTCATTAAGGTGGGCGAATTGACTGTGGAACAGGTTGAACCCTACAAGCAGCTGAACATCGTTGGTCTGGTTGGATCTATCGACAACGACATGTCCGGCACCGACGCGACTATCGGCTGTTACTCCTCGCTGACCCGTATTTGTGACGCCATTGACGATGTCTTCGATACCGCCTTCTCACACCAACGTGGATTCGTTGTCGAGGTTATGGGTCGTCACTGTGGATGGCTTGCCCTGATGTCCGCCATTAGTACTGGTGCCGATTGGCTTTTCATCCCAGAAATGCCTCCCAAGGACGGATGGGAGGATGAGATGTGCAATGTCATTACCAAGGTGGGTTTGATCTGATAAGCTTTCCAAGAAGCCTTTGCACCCTAGGAAACAGTCAGCTAAATCGTTTTTAATTTATAGAACCGCAAGGAGCGAGGCAAGCGTCGCACAATCGTCATTGTCGCCGAGGGAGCTCAGGACCGCCAACTCAACAAGATCTCGAGCTCGACCATTAAGGACATTCTTACACAGCGCCTGGGTCTGGATACCCGTACCACTGTTTTGGGACACACCCAGCGTGGTGGTGCTGCCTGTGCTTACGATCGCTGGCTCTCTACCCTGCAGGGTGTTGAGGCCGTTCGCGCGGTCCTGGAGATGACCGCTGAATCTCCCTCCCCCGTCATCACTATTCGCGAGAACAAGATTATGCGCACTCCCCTGATGGATGCCGTTAAGGAGACTCAAGAGGTCACCCAAAAGATTCACGACAAGGACTTTGCTGCCGCCATGACTCGTCGTGATGCTGAATTCAAGGAGTACTACCACGCATACCTTAACACTGCTACTCCGGATCACCCGAAGCTGCATCTCCCCGAGGGCAAGGTAGGCTAGCTCCTGGCATTTCGTTGCACAGACATTTGTTTCTAACTCATCACAGAGAATGCGCATTGCCATCATTCACGTCGGTGCTCCCGCAGGTGGTATGAACCCGGCCACTCGTGCTGCTGTCGCATACTGTCTGACCCGTGGACACACTCCTCTTGCCATTCACAACGGTTTCCCTGGTCTATGCCGTCACCACGCTGATAAGCCCATCAGCTCTGTCCGTGAGGTCAAGTGGCTCGAATCCGATGCCTGGGTTAACGAAGGTGGTTCGGACATTGGTACTAACCGCAGTCTGCCCTCTGAGGATATGGAGACCACCGCTAAGTGCTTCGAGATGTACAAGTTCGATGCTCTTTTCGTCGTTGGTGGGTTTGAGGCTTTCACAGCTGTCAGCGAGCTCCGCCAGGCCCGCGAGAAGTACGATTCTCTGAAGATTCCCATGGTCGTTCTTCCCGCCACTATCTCCAACAACGTTCCTGGTACCGAGTACTCCCTCGGTAGCGACACCTGCTTGAACACCTTGATTGATTTCTGCGATGCGATCCGTCAATCTGCATCTTCCTCCCGTCGCCGTGTCTTCGTCATCGAAACCCAGGGTGGCAAGTCTGGTTACATCGCGACTACTGCTGGTCTGGCCGTCGGAGCCGTGGCTGTTTATATCCCCGAAGAGGGTATTGATATCAAGATGCTGTCGCGTGACATTGACTTCCTGCGCGACAACTTCATCCGTGACAAGGGCGCTAACCGCGCCGGAAAGATCATTCTGCGTAACGAGTGCGCTTCCGGTACCTATACCACTCAAGTGGTCGCAGACATGATCAAGGAGGAGGCCAAGGGCAAGTTCGAATCCCGAGCTGCCGTTCCCGGTCACTTCCAGCAAGGTGGTAAGCCATCGCCCATGGACCGTGTTCGCGCGCTGCGCATGGCCATCAAGTGTATGCAGCACATCGAGGGATACGCTGGCAAGGATCGCGAGACTATCGCTGCCGACCCTCTGTCCACATCCGTCATTGGTGTCAAGGGCTCACAAGTTCTCTTCTCACCTATGGGTGGTGATGATGGCCTTGAAGCGACCGAGACTGACTGGAAGCGCCGTCGCCCCAAGTCTGAGTTCTGGCTTGAGCTGCAGGACGTTGTGAACGTCTTGTCCGGCCGCTCGGCGTCGCGTACCCAAGAAGGCTGGTTCTGCTACGAGAGTACGTAATTCGTCAACACAACGACTTATACCCCCCCCCTCTGGATTTCTGTTATTCTTCGTTTCTGCCGCGACGATGTCACTGGCTGGTTCTACGACTACCTTGCTATGTGCATCCTTTCTTCTCCCCCCAGTCTCGCGTGGTTCCCCCCTTATTATTATTCCCTAGGTGCCGGTTGTTAACATTTCATTTCTTTCCCTCCTCCAGGACCATCCACCGTCCAATCTATTCCGTCCATCCCTTCGGTGCCGAACTCTCCTTGAAGGATCTCTCGGCACCCTCTTCTCCCCGCCCCAACTTCGGAACATCCCCCCCCTCCCATTCTCCAATGGTTTCCAATGAATGATCGGAAGGGACAGCCACCTTTCCAATACGAGGATGTCACTCTACTGAACATTGAACTACCCCGCTCTATACGAGCTTGAGTGACAGCCGACGCCCTTCATGTTTGTATGATGCTACGCAACGCAACGCAGGCCCGAAATGCCAAATGGGTAACAATAAACACGCGAGTCAGGGACTTTCTTACCCTTTATCTGTTTCATATGATCATATCAAATATGCTAGATAGCAGATAGATCTGTTAATGGCACTTTATCTTTACCCAAACATCTCTATATCCTATTTCAACGAGCTTGCATTATTAACTGAGACAAATAAATCTGGCTATGATAATATGGAACCGAAATGTGGAGTATGGCTGGGCATCGTCTTCGGATATGAAAACTAATTTCATATACCAACCAACCCAAGATATGAACTTGAAGACCCGATAATGAGAGTTCCGGTGAGAATTTACTGCGAATTGATCGAAACTGCAGCTTCGAGTTCATCTAACAAATCGACAGTCTCGGCGGGACTTGCGATCCACGCCGTAGTCGAAGCCAGACGAGCCTGGAAAATGAGGAATATTAGAATCATGAAAAATGTGCAAAAAGACCAAAGAATGAGTGGTCTCACCTTGAAATCATTTGCACCAGCTGACAAGAATTGATCGCCGATATGAAGTGTCTTGCCTGGATCAATTCCATTGAAGTATCGTTGACAAGCACGCACACCCCAAGATTTATCACCAATATCAACGAAGACATCATTTCCACCTGTACATGTCAGCATCGAGATGAACACGCAAACAACCCCCCATGTTGGATTAGCGAAAAGAAACACACCGTTAAAAGCACAGAAAGGCAATCTAGCCCCAACAGCAGACCTCTCAACAGTATTCTGCACAACGAGAACAGTCTCCTCCAACAGCTCACGATTAATCCTGACTCCATTAACGGGATAAACGCCAACAGCCCGATCCTTCCTGAGAACAGCAGCAGGTAAATTCAGCGCCTCTTTGCACGTTCGCAACGCATTCTCAGCAAGATCAAGTAATTCCTTAATATCCTCCTCTCTCCAAGCAGTCATTTCATCCAATAACCACTCTTCTCGGGGAACATAAGAAAGTTTACAATCCTGACTCGAATCATACCGGAAAAGGAAATTACTTTCACCACCCATGACGATGATTCCTTCCTTCTGGGCTTGTGTGAGATCAGAACTGGAATGAACTGCATCCAAAAGTCCATACAGTCGCTCATAGTACTTCGGTGCCTCTTCGTATCCGGCTGCGGTGACGATTCCGACTTTTCGGTTCTGACCGAGAAGACGGAGGATACGTGAGATGACGGGGTTGGCGGGTGTTAGATTTGTTCCGTCGTCGTAGAGAGTTACGTCTCCATCGAAGGTGACTAGTTCGACAGAGCTGGAGCGGACGAGACCCAATAGTTGGGCTGTGTTTAGGGTTAGACGGATGTCGTTGAAAGAGGGGGCGACGAAGCGACGTCTGCTTATGAAGCGTCGCTCATCTTGATAGTTGAAGGCATCTTGGAGGTGCAAGGCTGTAAAGAATGTTCCTACGGTTGGGACGAGGAGTTTGAGCTTGGATTTTCCTGGTAGAGAGGCCTTTTCATGATGGACTTAAGTTGGTGGGTTAGTATTACTGTTGGATGGCTTCGATACTGAATTGAATGGATTCCTACTGTGGTCGGCGATCAAGTTCTCCACATCCAGCATGATTTCTGCATAGCGCTGGTGTGTATCGGCAGCGACGGTCTTGAGACCTTCGCTGTGATTCTGATAGATGACCGTGGGTTGAGAATGTAGGACGAAAGGGACGGCTAGGAGACCCTGTTGTGACGTGCGATACTTAGAAATTGGGGCTCTATTTTTCAATTGGGACTTTTGCTCTAGGCAGGAATTTAGAAGCCTACTTTAATCCATTCGATCTATTGCATGTCAATGTTGCAATCAGGCTGTTGTCGTGGTCTGGGGATCAGGCTTACCAGTTGATCACGGCGATGTGTCTACGTGCGGAGTTAATGAGGGGCAAATCAATCGCAGTCACATCACATCTAGGTACAACAGGGGGGTGAAGGAAGGAATGGAGGGTACCTTGAGTGCATCTGGATAAGATCAGCAGGGATTCTCAAAAACAAGATAGAAGGATTGATTGCGCTGCAAGGCTTACATTCGACGCGATATCGGGTCGTCATGTTGATCGTGAGTAGAAGTGGCTATAATCGAGATCGATGAGTGGTGAAGGTGTCAACTCCGAACTCCGCGTGTGCACGTCCCTCATAGCTTTATGTTCGGAGTAGTGCCTCTTGTGACTCATGTTGTGCAATCAAGGGAGGGGCTTGATATGCGATGCATCCTGATTGGCCCGGACCTCGGACTAAATTGTTAGATGCAAGTTTCTTTCATTTACTACTAGTCCCCTTTATTCCCTCTGCCTAAGGCTTGCAATATACGCACGGTTGGCACTCGTAAGGCCATGATTTCTATTGGCTCGCGTTTCAATTCGACGTGGCTTTGAGCGGTGACAGGGGCATTGGGGGTTGAGGCTAGTCTAAAAGAAGGAATTGAGTAATTCTTGTTATTGGATGGGTTCGGTCTAGATCGACTGGCTAAGACGCTGGATTGAGCTTAGATGGAGGCTTGATACGATTTCGTATCAATTATGCTTTTATGAGACACAATGACTACCAGGCAGCACTGCCACTTCGGTCTGACTCGTATACTCCGAGTGAGTGGTAGATACGAATTGGTAATTCGTAGTATTGGTAGACTGCCAAAGTGACGTGATGACGCGGAACCTACACCTCGTAAACGATGCCTGACGTTGTGGCTCACTACAAAGGCATTTATATTCCGGCATCATCCCATCAATGCCTAAATATTTTCACAGACAAAAAAGTATTAAGATAGGTCACTGCCTACACAAACCTTTGTGTCACGAGAATAACCAACACATCAATTCTTTTGCATATTATGATACTGTCCTCTCAATCCATCTTCAATACATCAAAAATGGAAAATAGTCGCTGGCCCGAGGCCTTACCACCATACGAGCCATCCCCAGAATACAGTCCAACAGACGAGAAACCAAAAGACCTATTTCTTGAACCCGACTCAACTGAACCCGGTTTCGCCGTTTCATCAACTCTCAGTCGAGGCCTACAAGTACCTTCCCGTACCTCGGCGACAACTTCCGGCTTCGCCTACCCAGAAGAACTATCCAGATACGACATTTCCGAAGAAAAATGGTCTGAATTCACAGCCGCAATCTGCGAAGAAGCAAAACTATCCCGACAACAATGGACCACCGTTATCGGCAAGGGTCTAGGAACTCTTGCACTTGGAGGCGTGATGATTGGGTTCTTGGGTGCGATACCTGCAGTACTTGTCGCTAAAAATGCGAGAAAACGACAAGAACAAAGAAATTTGATCGCTTCAATGGCTGGTGCTAGGGGTGAGCGCCTCTCAAGGCATATTGCTCATTGGAATGAAACCTTTTTTCGACCTAGAGGTGTCCTGATTCGTATTGATCTGCCTGATGAGTATCTTGATGATATGGAGATTATGGATCTCCACCGGAGTGGGTCAAAGAAGAGTGCCAGCCGTGCACGAGAAGATGCGGCTCTCAAGGCGAGGGTTGTTATTATTCCTCTAGACGGATCTTCATCCCCTGGTCGATCCAGTGTCGATACTGGGAGGACTTAGTCTACCGATGCTTTTACTTTGACGATAGATCTGACTTTGTGCGGTTTTTTTTTTCATGGCGCTTTGTTATTTTTTCTTTTTCTCTTATTTTTTTTTTCAGTATAAAACAGCGAACAAGGAGTTGCAAAATATGCCTAGGAGGGTAGTAATGGTTCAAGACATTTGAAAACTCGTCAGAATATTTCAAGACTAAAACAGTCATCTGGTTAATTAAACTCAATATTCATGATTCATTCAAATAGTTCGATAGTCACTATCAATTCATGTAAATTCCCGAGAGCCCCTAGTAGCTTCTAGAAAATTTGAACTTGGTCCCATAAGGGGAAGGCTGCAGACTATAGAATAACAATAAGCAGTACTTATTATAGAGAAGCTGAGCAACCAGACAGAAAATTCAAGTATAGTTATTGTATTGAAGTCAGCTGCAATAAGATACGATAATAGATCCAACTGTCAAAGACCGATCGACAAGTTTACTCACAAGTAGCCTGAGGCATCAGTGCCTCCACCTACTTCTTCTCTCACTTTCACTATCCTACACCTTTACCAACACACACATCTCAATGCACATTGCCCTACTTCCTTCTTAGTGAAGTTGCCATCCTTAGTTAAAACACCCCTAGCTCAGCTGGGCAGCTCAGTGGTGACGTTTGGCCCCTTACGAGTGGACGCTAGCAATGGTTTTAGCCCCGGGATGAGGGGCGCTCACGGAACCATTCTTCATCCCAAGCTAAACACGTCCCACCTCGGACATCGACATTTGTTGATTTTTCACTCGATTAAACACCCAAGCCTGAGACTCCGATACTATTTTCTGGCTCCTTTTGTGCCGATGTCAACAAGATGCCCAGTGGTGACACTATCCTGTCCACGTTGGGGGACTTCCGGGATCTTCTGTTCCCCTGGAGCGGGAGCGCGCAAACCAAAAAATATCTTCGCGATGCTACACAAGGTCAGGATTTAATCCCTTTAAAAAGACTTTTCCTACTGACTTCGCAATATCGAATCTAGAATCTATTCTCAGGGATCTTCTCGAAACCCTGAAGCGAAGAACACTGGAGCGAAGAACACTCAAAGCCGGGCAACTTGCGGAATTGGAAAAGACCTTCTTCAAATACGCTTTTCAAGACCAGGGCTACAAGCAGCGATGTGAGAAACGACTTCATACTTACTCAAATTAAACTGACAAGTCTTAGATTGGAACGAGGAAAGCTTCGGAGAGCACATGAAGCAAACGCATCCTGACCTTGCGGGTTCTCAGGCCGTGATTCAACTGCTATGGCGATCTTTTCATTTTCACGCATTTCACCCATTCCCTGATAGTTCGGCAGATGATAGAATTGACTGGGAAACCTTTCAGCGTGCCTTTTTGCTCCAGGTCGCGCAAGGTGCTGATCTCCTCGGCGTGCTAGAAGAAGCCGATATGTACTGGCAGTTTCAGTACGACCAGAATCTTGTTCATCAAGCCAAAGTGAAAAGAATCTTCAGAAGCATCGCAGTTCCTGAACCTAAAACCACTTTAACGGAAGATGAATCGAAATTTGCCGTGGAAGAGACTGCTGATGTTGTGGCTATGCTGCAGCCTTTCTTTCCGCCCCATGCACCCGTGCAAGAAGAGGTTTTCCCTGCTGCAAAACGTCTATTTGCTGGGAATACTACTCAAAGCAGACGACGCGTAGCTCGGGAAGGCTTCGCGACGTTACTGAGTATTCTCATTCGGCTGAGACTAGATGTGCCTGCCCCGTTTGGCGGATTCGAGAAAGCAGACCCCGGTGATGAATTACCAACCATCTTATTGGACTCACTAGGTGGCCAGGACCAAGAGTATCTGGAGTTTGATCAAGTCACCTCAATACTATACCTACTTGTAAGTATTAATCTTCCAATGCTAATGGGTATGGTTCAAGACGATCAGATTTGGCTAATAAAACATAGCCAAATCTGTACATTCGATTTTCTCAGATATGGAAAGTCCTTTTCCAGTCCCATATGCCCGTAGACTTTGGGACTCAAACTGAAGCACATAGTGGTGTCTCCGGTCAAACCATCGGTGCTATTTCACTATTTGTACCTCATCCCATTGCCGGTGTGAATGGCCCGATGGAGGAAGAGGATAGACGAATCGCTATCGAACCAATTCGAATATCTCTAAATGGTGACAGTTCAACAGTGACAGATATCGCCAAGGCCTTTGCCAGTGATCCACGTCCCCGATTAATCCTAATTACTGGTAAAAATACCAAGACCTCCCAGTCGACAGTAATAGGGATTTATCTACCATCAGCACTTTCGGAGGGAGTCTCTCTGCGTCTTTTTTTCGAGTTACAGCCAAAATTTCGTCTCCATCGATGGACCAGCTACAATAAAGGACTGAAAAGCATGCTGTTCAGGGATGGCTCTAAGAATGTGAAGAGCCTATTATCGCGAGAGTCTAATGCCAATCCTCCCGGTTCCCTCGAGTCCAATGAGCCCTTTTGGATTGGTGGTCCTGAAGGCGAAGAAGCTTGTATCAAAATTGACCCGGCTAGAAAGCTAGCGACTTCGCTGTGTCTTTCAACGGAAATTCAAGTGAAATATAGCCACTTCGCTGCGCTCGGGATTTCGGGCGGGGAGCCGGCAGTGCTTCCAGGACTTATGAATACGAGTACCACGTGGGCAAAAGGTCTTCCAGGGACTTTTCAGCAGGGCCCAGAAACCGGAGTAAATCAAGGGAATGAACTGAGAACATGGAGTATAGGATTTGGCTCCGTTTGAGGATCTAACTTTCGTAGAAAGTCACCCACCATAGATCAACACGAGCTATGCAGCCCTGGAATCGCCCGGCGATCACTACGAGGTCCACCTGCAGGGACCTAACCTGGAAGTTCAAGCCCTGCCAGCTCCAGGTGGAGTTGAAAAACTAGGTTTTACTAGTAGCTAGTGGGAACATTGAATTCGTGCCAAATTTATGCATATATACTTATATATATGTACTCTGCCTGATGGGCGGGATAGTTACTATTCAAAATGTTAAACGACTTACTCGGGAGTATCCAAGAGTTGATTGTGGTAGCATTATAAGATTAAGAACTTCTTATGAAGAACCAAGTAACCCTGCCTCTGCGCAGTGATTACTGTACGACTTATGCTTGATTATGGAGATGGAGCAGCGAAGAACTGGCAGACCTCGGTAGTGGAACAGAAGCACTGAACAAGGAGCGATCGGAGGTATTTACAAGACTAATATGGAACAGATCGGCAGCTGGAGTCTCGTTGCTCTAACAAATTGCTTCGGGCCCTAGAGTGACCGAATCACTTGCGGAGTCACTTAAATTTTCGAAAATAGTATCAATTCCGTAGTAAAAGACTTGTGATTAAAAGAATAATCACTGGCAAATTCCTGCACCTAGAGGTCCTTTTCCTCTGTTAGAGTACCACCCGTGGACACTAAAGCGAAAGCATTCAAAACTGCTTCACATGTGCCAACCGCAAGAAGTTGTTGCTCCCACTTCCCTCGCTCAGTGTCATCGTCACATTATATATGCCAACACAGAGAAATGTGACTCACTGCTATTTTGAAAATGGTACTTAGAGGATACTTCCCAGTCAGAGATTCCGAAACTTCCTCTAACTACAGCATAACCGCCAGCCTAACTAGGAGGTGCAGTAGCTTGAAACACAATGCCGCACCTGCCTACAGCCTGCACTATCTTGGGCACTCTTCTGCCCCCACCCCCAGCGCCTAGGCACGACAAGCATCAATATTCGAGATGCAATTACTTTTCCCCCATAACCTGCAGTGGGCTATTGATAGTGATGGATACACCATTGATAACTAGCATATGATTTTTTTAAGAAGCTTTGGGCGGCAGAAAAATCTAGTAGAAGGGTCCTCCAAACTACCACACAACCACAACGATGTATTAATAACTCTCCAAAGCAACGAGTCTTCCAAGATAAATATGTGCCGCGGAGGAGGATCAAAATAACAATCGGGAATTTTGAAATAGCATAAGCGAAAAGATCATACAATTAAAACCGATTTTTTTAGAGGAATAGCTAAAATTCCCTGAACGAAGATAATTAAGCGTGGCCGCTACAGCGGAATACTATTTTGCACGTAAGTATATCTACCTGGGTATATTCAATGTCTGTGTGTACAACTTTTGGCCTTGTGGTGGGTGGATGAGATTTGCACTCTTCTCCACTGGGGGTATAAATGGATAATCGTAGGTACGTGCGGACTGTCTGTTTGCCGGCTTTAGGGTCTTTTCTGTCGACTCATAAAATCCAGGTACAGTAAATTATATCAATATCTCCCAGAGAGAGGCAGAGACCAGAAAGGGACCTGGTATTGCATGATGAGAAATAGTCCGCCGGAAATGAGCGTATTAATATCTGATAATAAGTCTAGGGAACCACCTGCAAAATTATGAAAATAGAGTCATCACGTCATAAGTAGACATAAACGGCATTAGCTCCAAAATATAAACATAGTATTTTCTCTATCATTAAAAAAGTGCGTCTATAGGCCACTTGAAGCGAATTTGTTTTATCTGTAATAATACCCTTGGTTCTGGTGATTGCCTTTCGGAATCCCAGCTTCAATTTCAAATATGGGGTTACTAGGTCCGATTTCAGGAGGCCGCTCGCTACCAAGACTGGAAAGTTCCGCTATCTTAGTAAATCTTTTTGAAGTCGCAGGTTGTGGATTTGGACGCGTCCGCTCTCGCCAGATAAGCACTGCTATGGAGGCTAAAAGCATTGCGCCTAGGGATGCACCAACACCGGCTCCCGTTGCAATGGCGGACTTATTTGAGCATGTTTCGCTGGCTCCACAACTTGTCGAGCTGTTCTCATCCGTTGAATTAGGCGTAGAGGTTACTGTAATAGTTGCCGGGCTGTGCCTGGATCCCGTGCTAGTCGAAGTGCCTGAAATTGTGACAGTCGGAATGGCAACCTTGCCGAGGTCTGTTGTCACTACCGCGGTCGAGTTCGAGCAACAGTCTTTGGTAGATTCTATGCATGAATATATTATATGAGTCGCAAGTAACCAGGAAAGTGGAAGCTAAAAGCGCACACAAGACTCACTGGCGGGTCGACAACACCATGTCGGTGGACTTTCTCCCCCATCACACGACAAAATCTCCCAAGCTCCATCGCGAATACCTAAATTCTATTGTCAATTACCAGAGTTCGACTTATTCTTAGAATCCGCAGTTCCATACCAGAGCACATTGTCGGGCAGCCATCCCAATTTGTGTTTGTACATGCGTCCTGGTACCAAAATCCATTCGCGATGCCGTCTTGTCGCAAACAGAGCCCATTTTCTGTGCAAAGATCATCGACACCGCAGCACGCATTAGGGAATTTCGTGACATTGCATGGTTTTATATTGTCGTCTTGCTTAGTCCCTGTCTGACTATAGCATGTTATATCTGCAAGTGTGGATGTGAGGAGCCCCAGGAGGCTCAGAGACAAATACATGGTCGGCAGGGACTGAGTTTCTAAAAGAAAGCAATAAAGGTGCGAAGGGGATGACGATCAACAAAAGGGATTTTGTGACCCCCGGTAGAATTGGCCTTTCCTACTGTGGATTAGCATATGTATTCTGTTTCAAACGAAATCTGGGGCCAAACTAAATCTGGGGCAAAAAAAGGGCTCGACTGGTATCACCAAATTCAACTTCGCGTCAATTTACTCCAGGGGATCTGGCCATGGCACCTAGAACGGATACCGCTCAAAAGAAAATTTGCATCGAATTGCGTATAATGTATTGGCACTGAAGTCTATATTTAGTGTTTTTTGCTCGAGCACACATGGGAATATTATGGAGTACTGATGGGCCCCTCTCAACTAAGCGCCGACAATGCACCTGTGGTGACGGTATCTGCATTAGTAGGCGCCTTGGCAAGTGGGCCAAACAAATTCAACGAATCACTTGCAAATTTTTGTTTTTTTTTGCTTTTATTCTTTTTTTACTTGAATTGCCTGCTGCCCAACCAACCTTTCTCGTGGCCATACAACCCATAAGTACGGAAATTTATTTAGAGTTGTTGGCAATGGATCGCTTAAAGAAACGCATGGCTTATAATTCGTCCGAGGTGGATAAGAATGCAATCACGCACCGATCCTTGATTCTGTCAAACAAATCTAATCGTTACAATGAAATCTAAACTTCGGCTGTTGATTATGAGTTACCTGTCCCCTTTCATAATGACAGCTGCGGCCGTTTTTGGCATGCCATTTATTCTTGGAGAAGAAACAAAGTGCACAGTAGACATTGGCTCCATGGATGCTGCTAAAGTGGCTAGCAGATGAAGAATGCAAAAGAACAGAATTATTTGGCGCATTTCTGGTTACTGTATTCACAAACAGAGAAGGAATTCTCAGTTCTTCATAGTTTTTGATCGGTGGAGCTTTTTCCAAAGTCGTGACGGCATCGTCAACTGGCGAACCCCCTTCCCCGGTAAAGGATCCCCCGCCATGTTCCCTGGCTTACGGCGGTTTGCCGGCGCCAAATGGCTGGTCCCCGCAGTTGAGCCGGACAACTGCAAAGCGACATTCGCCATAGGGATAAAGTCGGTCGACACCCATTATTTTATCATCTCATTGGGTGGTACTATTTAGGAGACACCGTTTTATCCTTCACTTCAAAAGAACATGAAAGCTTTCCATTCAAACTTCGTTGTAGCTCCTCGATGTTGACGGGCCAATAGAATTCGACATGAAAGTTTGGCACAACAACCCCGACCACACTCTTGAAAAGCTCGACCAGTTTGTCAATGGTAGGCAGTGAGTCGGGTTCATGCGGCCTTGCAAATTGCCAAAGTGAAACACGTAGATTCTTCAGTCCTTTCATACTCTTGATAGCTTCCCAAGCTGGTATCCAATAAAAACAGACGTCTCCAGGATACCATACTGGGCTAGCATATAGCGCCCTTAATTGCGTTCCGATATCAACATCCCAGAAAGCCTCCAGCGGGCAGCCTAGATGGAGAGACCGAATTTCTTCAAAGCGTTGTGGTAATATAGTGGCTTTAAAATCCGTAATCGTGCGAGTCTGGCGAAAGTTGAGAATATTGTCGGAGTACAGTATGCCAATGGATTCCGAGTACCTGTTATTGTTAGTCAGGGTTGCCAAATTGTGTGGCTATACACACATTCTTCTGCAGGAGCTCAGCAGTCCCATTACGACCGGAGTCTGGAATTTCGTGCCAACTTGCTGTGGTCCCAGTCCGTCCTCCATCCAATCAATAGAAGTCCCATCCACAGCAGTTTCGCCCCAACACTTATGTGCCCAGCTCGGCGTTTCGGGATCATCCACATCGCACCGATGACAAATGAGTCGTTTGTTTGAGCTGATTATGTGGAGTTCTTGTTGACCAGGGGGAGCAAGGACCTCTTGGTATATCAAACGTCTGATATCTATCGGGAGATGACTGAACAGTAAACTTTGATCTTGATTCTTGGTCTTGTCTGCACATTTTTTATTGATACCATCAGCCGTCAAAGGGCGCTTTCTTTGAGATGACAGCGGCTCCGGGCGCGCATTGCTGCGCATTCGAGATTGTTTACGCCGCTGCCAACCTTTCCGCCATGGATCTGGTCCCGATGGCTGAGGAGGTTTCACCTTTTCAGTCATTTCTCGGACAGCATTGCGGATACGCTTCATAATTGGAAATCGGAATTTTTTGGCCTCTATTTAGCAGGCTGGAAGGGGAATGGAGAGAGAAAAAAAGACACGGGGAAGGCTGAGCCAAAAAAATGTGGAAGTGATGAAGCTAAATAATAGTCGGGGCGAGTCTGGACGTCTCCACTTGGCGGGGGCTAAAAAACGGACATGCGCAAGGCTTGGCTACTTAGGTGGATTTAATACATTTAATACAATTCAGGTATTCAAAATGCTAGTTCTAGTCAAAAATTACTGCCCATATTTCCAAATCTTCCGTGAATTTAGGACGGCGAAGATCCCTGAGGATTCGAGTAGAATTCAATAAACCGTGCAAGACCCTCGCGTTTTGTTTTAGCGTGTTGTGACTGTGCCATCTTCATTGACGATCATGTCTCGTTCTTTAACGAAGCGGACCGCTGGATGTTCTGTTAGTAAATATTGCGTTGGAGATTCCAATATAATCCAAAAAAAAAAAAAAAAAAAAAAAAAAAAAAAATATTGTGCTTACCAGATCCTAGTAAGGCGAGTGAATCGGCGTTTCTCTGGGGGGAACGATCACCAAGGATACCCTCGGTCTCGTCTTTCAGCTTCTTGCATCGATTCCAACCATACTTGATTTTTAGGATAGTTGTGATGCCATTGTCTCCATCAACCTGTAAGAAACAGAGGAAGTGAGAAAAGTCATTACCACTATATTTAAGTGCCAAGGAAAACTTACATCGTTGGTCTGACCCCCAGGTCTGGTGTGCGTAAGCTCGTGAAGGATAACCTTATCAAACAGTGAAAGAACATCAATCTCCGTAAGAGAATTAACCTTTTTCGACTTCAATATTTTAGTCACACCCTGCATGAAACGCTTCTTTCTTTGAACGGAGGGGGAAGCAGTATCCTCAAAATTGGTGAACTCTTGCTCTTTCAACCACGACATGAAGTAAGGACACATTTGCAATTGAGATATACCACGATCACCAACGACCTCAACAAATGCAACGGTTGGATCGACTTGCTTCAATTCGTGACACAGCTTGAATGCCTCCTTCTTATTAGTGTAAACCAAGTCAGTATCCTTGTCAACCCATTCTGTGGGATTCTCCTTCGGGCGTGGAATGAGTCGGCTGTCGTCACAGTAGATAATGATCTGATAGAAAAAAGAAAATATGGGAATGAGAAAAATTTCGAAGTCGTGGTTTGATGAGGGATAAGAATTACCGTGTTTTCGGTGTACTCTTGGTTGTCATCTCGGGTATTCTGGTCAACAAGACCTTGGAAAGTACCTTAACATCGCTTTTGTTAGTATATGAAAATGGGGAGCTATTGGATTGAAGGTTGCTTCTCACTCCGAGCGTCTTTGAGATATAAATTTCTCGGCCGTTCACCGGTGGGAATAAGCATCCAATTCACAATATTATTGATATTATCGCTTTTGGCTTGGTCATCATCTTGGCGTTGGCCATTCTGTGCATTGTTGATTGCTGTAAGTCCATTCTCAGCCATAGTAAATGCACTCGAAACCAATTCGTTCATCTTGGCCTCCAAGTCTACAAATTATTAGCGACAATTTTTCACGATTCTGATAATGCGTTGATTGCCATACCGCCCTTGCATGAGTCGTCCAACTTCCAATTCGCGTGGACAGAGTGGGCAAGCCCAAGAAGACAAAGTATCCCCTTGTACAACATTTTTGAATGGGGTTGATGAGTAGCTAGTCTTGGAATGCAAGAAAAAAAAAGCAGCAACTGATCACTCGGACTAGCCTGGATAGGAGCTTTTATAATATGATTAATTTTAGCCCCAATTCCCCTGCACAATATTCGCTATAAAACCAAAATTACAGACTACTATAGCTTTCTAGCCTCTGTACCTGCCAAGAATCTGTAGACTGGGGCCTTCTCCCGAAGAAAACAAGGCCGAGTCTAATTTTGGGGTCCGTATACTGCATACATGGACTATATTTACCATCAAATAAGGCTGCACAAGGCTGGCGATGGGGCAACAGGACCATGAGGCTTTCAATGAATGAATCAATTATATTTCCTGAAGCTATGCAGTTTCTGTCCACGAAATTAGGGTCAGGCAGGGAATAGGCACTCCATGCCCCATCCGAGCCTTGTGTCGAAATCCTGCTTCTTGGCGGACCCGCATGCTAATTTTATTCTGCAACATCGTACAGCCTCGCTGATCGTGAAGAAGAAAGGAAAAACGCGACCTAAATTTACTTGCCAGATTGAGTACATAAACGAATGTACTTTTCACAAGTCAATTGAAGCTTAGACAAGTTACTTATTTATGCAGGTTATTGCTGTTATCTATAATAATGATGGGTCACGATATTGAATGACAAATCTTTATATAAGTGCTGATAATATCTCCGAAATATGTACCTATTCTATACTTAGCACGTCTACCACGACAAGGCTGAGCTACAAAGGTTCCATCGTTGTGTGAGGCTCTACTCCGTAATCGTAGCTGAAAAAAAGGGTCATGCAGCCGAAACTGATCTCACAGCCTCGTCTTTCTTCACAGCCTCGTCTTTCTTCACAACCTTCCCAATTAATGTGAAGATTCAACTCAGAGTTTTACGACAGGACAATGTCGGAAATTGGCAAGAGCCCATGAGTCAAAAAATTATATTGTCGATAGCCTTGCCAAAAACATGATTAATACACGTGTCAACCAAAACATTGGTTACTGCTTCGTATTTTGGCTTGATTTATTGGTCTTTTTAATATGGTCTGATTCATGTCTTGTTTCTCCCGAAGGCCGATATCATATATTTCCTTCAAATACTTGCTAATAAATTACATAAAGCTTCTGAAGACGGGAAATTCAGACTCCTATTAAGAATATGCTGGAGTCAAGTTTTCCCATAGTAAAAAGCTCACACCTATGTTGGCCACACCTATGTTGGCCAGCACATATTTTATTTCTGACTATAACTTTCGTTAACTAGAATGGCGCTGAACCGCTTTACTTTTGGCGATTTCGGCTTGTGGAATAGCTCAATAATTCATATTTTGAGTCATTTTAATTTTCTGACTTGCTCGAAGTTCGGATACCACCTGGGGTCCAAATGCCATTGGCGGCGAGTTACCGGAATCCTTCTAATTGTAACATACATTATTTAGTCTATGAAATTTGAAGCCTTATGGGGGCGGAAATATCATTTAGACGATACAGGATAGGAAGCTCAGAGCATAGATCCAAAATTCAAATAAATCTTCACTGCCAATCTCTACCAGATCCAGTGCGAGGCATATGCTCGGGCGGCATTGTTATGTTGCCAAGACCGCTGAGATGCGGAGCCTTTCAAATGTGGAACATCTGGCAAGGCTGTGGCTTTTAGTCTGAAGATAGGGGCATGGATACATGGGGCCAAAAAATGGGCCCTCGAAGTAATCCTGCCCAGAAAAATAGTATTCCAAGCGAAAAAAGATGGTTCAGCCTGACCATTCATGAGAATGCCTGGAATGGCTTTGAATTTCATGTATAAAATGAAAATGTCTGCTCCTGTACTCCTCCTAGCCTCAAGCCTAACTTAAGATTTCGACCATGAAGAGATTCTGCCTTCTTAGTCTTTTACTGGCTTCTGCCTCAGCAGGGCCACTTGAGATACCGCCACAGCCTACAGCTCCTCCGGCAAACATCAAAGCTCGGGCCGGTCCTGACGATTACACCATCGATGGGTATTCAGTGTATGCTTTGAACATCTATTGATCTGATAATATTCAATCATATTCTTCGAAAAGACTAATCAAAGTCTGCTCTAGTTCAACCGACGCTGATTATAATGACTTTGTGACGCACTACGTTGATGACGGCAAGGTAAATGTATTTCACTTTTCTTTAAGAACATGGTCTGATAAGCCTCATGGAATAGTGGGCACAATCGGATACTGCGCAGATATCGCAGGTACAAACCATCACAAAGGATGATAAAACAACTACAACGACTTTAGCTGCCCCATTCGCTGTGATGACAGGAGCTACCGGAGACTTCAATGTCATGATTTCACCGGAAATACAATCCCGACTCGAAGCCGATGCAATCGGTGGCACCAGCTGCCATTTGAAGCGGGCTGGAAGCTGTAATGTGATAGACTTTATTGAAAGTGTCATGAATGATGACGACAAGGGCATTCAGTCTTTTCTCGAGCGTCTCAAAGATATTCAATTTGTTGCCAAGGATCTTCTTGATGGTGAAGGTGCAAAGGTGTTCCTCGACGCACTAAAATCCACAAGCATGTATCAAAATGGCCTGACTTCTTTGTCCGGTGCAGGAGCTGCCTTTTATATATACGGTATTTACAGTCTATATTGGAACAACCATCAAGTTCCGCTGGTTGTGGCAGCAAAAGACCAGCCTGAAAACAAGACCCCATCTATAACCTATCCGGGAGATGACCAAGATGAGAATGGCTGCCCCAAGGATGCACCATCCGGAGATGACGCTCCGTCGTGTGACTCGTGTGAGGGTAAAGATAATATTTGCCAAACTGTACGTCCCATTCCCTAGTCCAAATTGTGCTCTCATTAAGAACATCATTACTAGGGTGAATACAAGAATTGCAAATGTCTTTCCATGGCTGACCCTCTTGGCGACCCATTCGATGAGGATTGGTTCAACACGCAACAGGATATACTGAAAGAAGCTTGGGACGAGGCTAAGAATGCGAAACCAAAATCTATGAACTGCACCAATGAAGACTACGACGGCGCCCTGGCCGTTGACAATTCATGGATGCTTAAACTGGCAAACAAATTCTGCGAAGAGGATTTGAGCAAAGAAATATCCAAGAACATGACAAGCGATGATATTGACTCTGGTTCGTATGACGGTTATAGCGTTGAATTCAGCTACAAGCCAGGAGATGACGACAGTGTTTGCATAATGGATTGTGCCGACAGTCTTGAAACATTGACGGCAAAATGTGAGTTATCACTACCCAAGCTTTTCATGAGACATATATCGTGTCAGAAGCTCATACTGTTGAAACATTTCAGGCGAGGGATCAAATAGCCACTCGCAGCAAGAGTCAGGCACAGCCGAGCTAGACTGTGGATCCACCTACAGCTACAAAATTTACGATCCCACGAAGTCTGACCCATCTGAGAATGGTGCCGACATTATAACTCAGGATGAGCTTACTTGTGGTTTTGATAATCCTGATAAGCGTGGAGTAACAAGAGATTTGCTGGTGGTACGTTTCTAAATCCCAATGGATTAATACTATAAGAACTCACAAGGCCTGGTAGAAACACATTGATGATATTTGTTCCGATAATGTTGAAAACTGGGTTATGCAAAAGAAATTGGAGAAATACCATGATACGCCAAATGGAGTTGCAGAGATCAGACTTTACGCACAGTCTCCGGGCAAGAGACTCCGTTCTTATTCGCCAAACATGAAGGAAAAGAGAGATGAAAACTACATCTTAAATGCTAAGTACGTGACTAATTCATCCAATGGCAGACATCATAGATAGACTGCTAACAATATATACAGCGACTGTGCGAAGAACTTCAAGGCTCTTGTCGACAACTGTGACACAGATACAACAAGCTCTAAGAAGGGAGGCTCTATGACCACCAAAGATGGTTCGACCTGGCTTATTAGCATCAGAGCGAAAGAATCTCGAGTTGTCAAATGCTCATCTTCTGCGAATGACAAAACCCCAACTTTCAATCGTGATGATGCTCAGAAGTCGTCGATAGAGTTCTGCTTGGATACCTATAAAGCAATTCCGTCACGCGACGGCGGATCACAGAAGACTTATGACGATAACAACATCTATTTCGGTCTTTACTGGATTTCAGATCAAAGTGGATGCAAGCCTCAAAGCCAAGATTTTACCTGGATAGAAAATTGCAAGGAGGATGTGCTAAACATTGTGGATTCTTGTAAGTCGTGATCTACAGAGAAAGGGGTTTTAAGACGTATGGAAAGACTAACCACGCCAAAACTAGGTGATGTTGACACCACGACCGAAAAGCATGGAGGAACTGAGGTACTGGATACGGCCGCAGGGTGCTGGGGCTATTCCGCAGTCAAAGAAGCTGGCCACGATTAAAGCTCTGTGATAGCCCATCCCCCAGAAGAGATTTCGGTTATTTAACCGTCGTGATGCCTATACAAGTTGGATGACGATCTCAAGGGGAGATATTGCTATATTTGTTTTTAGAATAATTTATCTTCATAAATTTTACTACTGTTAAAAGAACAAGGCACTAGGTTAGAATTCGGTGATTCTTTCTTACTCAGGCTAGCAGATTATGTGCAACACTAGTTTGATCACTTTATACGATAGAAGGCTTTAAGCTGTAATATCATGTCATCAAACTTTATCTGTTATACGAGAGTATAAATGGCTGAATTCGTTTAGTTATCTCCATCGTCTGAAATAAGATGATATGCCTCAACTTCAGCGATGCATGTTCTTGCTAGGATCGTAACAGCGATTGGAAATCCCCCATAGTCCGGCTCATCGTTCGGCATAATCAAGAACTCTCCACTCCTCGTCTCATCTCCGTTCAAGGTTCGCAGAGTGCGTAATTGTCCGTCGTTATCCACTTCCTTCTCGAACGCTCGGAGAATTCCACAGAAAGTAGCCTTCTTAGACACGGCTTTGAATCTGACTTGGAAGCCCCGTCCTACAACGAGAAACTTAGCCTTGCCAAGGTGAATCAACAAGCCGGCTCCAGGCCCAGGCTTTCCAAATACAAATACCCGTTCGATAATGACTTCGATGTCTCCAAAAACCTTCGTCCACTTTTCGGGATGTTGGCCAGAAGGTTCTTCGTCAAAGAAAAATCCCATGCGATCATTCGGTGAAGCCTCCAAAAGATACGGTGATACCTGAGCAAGAAGTTGGAATTCACGACCGACGATATCGGCCTCAGTATCAATTCCGAAGGGACTAGCACCCAGAGCTCCGTAGGTCGCATAAGCCAGCCACATTCTCCCAGCCCCTTTTTCATCTCGGCGCTGTTCCGGAATGAAAAGCGGATTCCGTTGCTCGGTATAATTACGGCATACGGTTTCATAATCGTGAAAGTAGAGGTCTGGAGCGAGAGAATCCAGACTTGGAGTGTTGTATCGCCACACATCAAGAAGATGGGGGCATGGACCACCTGATGGATATATACCTGGAGTCGCACCACCCCCAACTACAACGGGGATTCCCTTCATATCCAAATGGGATACATCATCGAAGTTCAGCCAGGTATTGGTGTACATCAGAATGGGGTATTCTTTTTTACCAGCAGCTGCAACTCTTTCGACATAAGGTGAAATATGATAGGCCATAAAGGCTTCATCCGAAGCCGGACCATCGCCAAAAACAGACTTCCATGAATGGGACTCAAAAGTCTCGGGGAGTGTGAAACGCTTCTTGAACTGAGAATGGAGATCTGAATTTTTCGAATATTTGAGCAAATCTGCAGGAAACGGTTCTGCAAATGCTCTCTCAGATCGAGGGGAGCGGTCGCGTGAGTCGCCTAACAACTCAGTCTCATTCTGAACTTGGATCATGAGAACCGTGTTTTCTTTCGAATGTCGCATCAATTCCGCGAAAGCACGCGCATCAGCATTGCAATATTCGTCGCTGAGAGGAGTTATCATCTCAAGGGTTCGTCGCCGGCTGGTATTGCGCAGGCCAAGGCATTTGAGAAAGTCATTTCTCATCCAGATAGCAAACAAGAAGCATGACTCGGTTTCAGTGGGAGGATAATATGATATGAATTTCTCGATTTGAGGTAAAAATATGAACAATAAGTAGGAAAAATATGGCCCCGAAAATGCATTCAAAAATGTACAACCCGAAAAAGATAAGAGCTTGACCACACTCAAGAAATAAATTGTTGGACCTTGGCCTTATCCAAGATTTCAGCCTCGATTAATCTCCCAATCTCAACAACGTTTCCTTCGACAACCTCATATCTCACCAACGCAGGAACATTATTCACATTCCATGTTGTGCGAAAGGCATTCTTCGGATCACGCCACCTAAATCAAACTGTTAGCCTATCCAATAATCATAATCACCTATATCGCTTTCCACTTTTGTCTTCTCTCTGTTTCTTTTTTTAACAAGGAAAATGAGAAGAACATACTCAGCTAAAGACCCCACCTGAACATAACCTAAGCTCGGCGCCTGATCCGGCGCAAAAGCAGACTCGATATGGGGAAGTGCGACGCGTACATCAGGACACCAAGGTTGCTTTGTGACAGGATCGTTCCCGGAGATAAACGCCACGAAGAGTGCAGATGATTGGGGAATCACTAGGCTTTTTGCGCCTGCTGGGAGGGTGAAGTCTGTGAGGATGGGCATAGTGGCGGAGGCAACAGCAGCAAAAGTAGTTTGATGAAGGACAAGAAAAGATGTGTATGTATGTATGGAGTATGCAAATAGAGACGATGGTCGATGTTGATGAGGTGGCTGCAACTGATTCGGTGGATTTGAGGGGAAATTATGGATTTGGTGTGGTTGGTTGGATCGGCGATTGACAGATTCTGCCTCTCCGCGTCTGAATGGCTCCACTTTGTTTTCAGCCAGTAGTAAGCATTGCCTTCGGTATTACTTTTCATTTTTTTTGGATTTTATCTCGGCTTATATTGTTAGAGGTCGAAGTTATCAGTTTATTAAGTGATTCGAGATTCCTTAGCTCACGGTGGTAGTTGCCCAAATGTCCTTGATGCCACTGGTGTCATTCGGCGACTGAGGCTATTCACTCATGTGATTCATCATATATGATCAATACCAGATATGCAGTCATCCAAATTGCAATTTTACTATACCGACAACTAGAACAGTTTTCTTAATCATGATATTCATATTGTAGCAGGTATGTACTGGTTTCTAATGTACAGATATCTCATATTCTACATTTCCATCCCCATTTCCTCAAACCCAACGCCCCACTCCTCACTCAAATCTCTAACCCGATACTCCGTCGCCAAACCAAGTGACCCTTCAATCCTTCTAAGAAGACTCACAACACGCCTCCTCTCCTCCCACGACGAAAAGCATCGTCCAGCAATATACAATGGCTGAACCATGAACTTTTGCACCACTATCCCGGTCATACCATAAGCAATACTAACGATTGCTCCGGCGTGGTGAGAAAGACTGCGTTGGAGAGCATTGTATGCGCGGAGAAGGTCGTGGGGTTTTTGAGTTGTTTGTGAATCTGTATCGGTGGTTATTTGATTGGTGTTGATTAGAAGGAGGATCCGAGCCATGTGATAGAAGGACATTGCGACAGCGCATGTATCGGAGCCGAACCATGTTTCTGGGGCTTCGTGGAAGTCGTGCGGATGGGAAAGGGGTTGGATTATTGTGGCAAGGAATTCGGGTGGGAGGGCATTGTACCACTGGTCGAGGTCTTGGTTTATATCGGTGCATATTTGGTGTTGGTGTGGGTGCTGATTTTGTTGTTGTTGATGATGATGATGATGCTGATTCTCGTATCCACTGACTTTCACGGATAGTCTGCAGAGAAGGTATATTATTGCTTTGAAGAATATCTCTTCTTGGGTAGGTTCGGTTATGAGATGGACGGCTAATTGGCCGATGTCGTTTAGGGGTAGACCCATTCTGCGCCAGAGGGAGGTTTCGTTGATGTTGATGCGGCATGGTCGAGAAAGAGTCACTGTGTAGTTGTATTAGAAATTGTCCCACTGACTGCATTGTTTGTCGCTTTGAAGTAGTTGGATACTTACAGCTGTTCAGCATATCGTTGATGGCAAAGTACCAGAATGATGCATCCAGCGCCCGTAGGGATTGAGGTATTCGGTAAAAGTTCTCCGGGGTCAATGGGAGTTCCAAATGTGGACGGAGCAGTTTATTGATACCGTCTAAATGGCTTGACCAGGCTCGCATTGTGGCATTGAGTTCTTCGTAGGAACATAATATGCAAGCAGCCAGGATCCGATATGCCGAGGATGTAGTTTCGTGATCGTCAAGGTGATTGTTCTCACTTCCTGGAGAGCGGTAGATCTCACCAGGTGAAAGATGATTTTCGATAATCGAATGGCCGTGGGATATTTGACGGGCCATGAGAAGAATTGCTTTTTCGTAATATTTTGCACCATACCATTCAAAATCCAATTCAGCCCCTGCCTGAAGTAGAGCTGATGCTGATGTGCTGGATCGACGGGTAACTTCTGTCACTGGAGTATGATCTCTCATTTGGCCTAGCTGTTTCGCAGCCATAGCACAGGCAGAGTAGCGGAGTAGAGGACTTTGAGTCGCGAGTTGCACGATATATTGGCTGAAGTAGGAACGTTGTCCTGTGCCAGTACCGATATCCATCCATTGTCCGCCGAGGTCTGCGAAATGGCGAAGGAAAAAGGCAACCTCAATGCGATCCTGATGATTTTCGTCTATGGATGTCGGGATTGCGGATTTGTGTAAAAAAGTAGAAGCAGAGGCATTGCTGCTGACTGTGGGATGGTCTTGCGCCACGACTGGGCTGGAGACTGCTGCACTGGCAATACTCCCAGTTCTATGGAGATTTATAGGATGCAATGTTGCCGAGGGTGAAGATTGTGCCTGTGCTAACAAGCCCTCGATCGGAGGTAGCACTCTTTCCCTCCCAGGTGTAGTAGACGCATGAAATCCTTCGGTTTGAGGCTCAACTTGGGCTGTTTCTGCTTCTGCTGCTGTAGGGCTGAGATGATTGGCGGGCGGATTTGCTACAAGGGTCAGCCAAGAAGGTCCTCAACAGTGTTCCCATGCAGTAGGGCAATGTATGATTAAAGTTGTACATACTTTGTACCGAAGAGGAAGTATCCTCGGGTGGTTTATTCAATTTCTTCCCCTTAGCTCGAGGAGACTCTGGTTTAACCGGGATGGACAGGGAATGCGGTCGGAAGAGCCCGTCAATGATACTGCATGTCCGACCACTTTTCCGACATTGGGAACATTCGGGCCGTGATTCATCACATTTGATCTTACGTTCCCGACATTCCGGACTATAAGGAAACTAACTTAGCCCGAGTTTTGCAATGGCGGGGGGAGGGGGCGGGGATAAGTGATCCGATATGACGACTGACCAGCCTTTTCGCGACCGGGGAGGGCCTCTTCTGGGGCGCGATTCAGGCATGCCGATAGAATCGACGGAGATCTGTGGCCCTAATGGGCAATCCAGTCAATCCAAATGCAATATCGCCAGTTTTTCCAGTATTGCTCTGCCAGTATTCTACGGGCATCAAAGTGAGAGGTGAAGTGGAGAGGAGGCAAATCCGCGTGATTTGACAAAAAGGGCAAACTTGCCGACTTCCTCCACTTCTTCAACCCTTCAGCCCTTCAACTTTGGTTTTGTTTCTCCGTCTCTTCTCTCCGCACTTCTCTCGCCCCAGTAGATCTGCTCCACTTTTACAAAACGAGGGGGATTGTCCTCTTGGTTGAGGTGATGAATTATTCTACTCAAATACCTTAAGCTTCCTGCCCTTCATCGACTTTTTTTCTCTTTCATTTCTCATATCTTCGTCTCACCCACTTCTACCCCACCATGCCTCTCTACAAGCCCGAAAACGTCAATGCCCCCGTGCTGTCCCAGTTCTCTCTGGCCGGCAAGATCGTCGCCGTAACTGGCGGCGCCCGGGGAATCGGACTGGAAGTCGTTCGAGGAATGGCCGAAGCAGGCGCCGACGTTGCCCTTTTATACACCAGCAGCTCCGACGCCTCTGAATCCGCCGCAAAGATTGCCTCTGAGACCGGTCGTCGAGTCCAAGCCTTCCAATCCGACGTGACTAGCCGCAGTGAAATCGACGCAACCTTGAACAAAGTCGCCAACGAGTTCGGCAACGGCCGATTGGACGTCGTTGTCGCTAACGCCGGTACCTGTACCAACCGACCCAATCTGGAATACGATGAGGAGAGTTGGGCTAGGGATAACCGTGTCAATTATGATGGTGTGATGTGGACTGCACAGGCTGCCGGCAAGATCTTCAAGCGTCAGGGCAAGGGTAATCTGATTATTACTGCCTCTGTCAGCGCTATTCTTGTCAACATCCCTCAGACTCAGTGCGCGTATAATGCATCCAAGGCCGCCGCCGTGCATTTGGCCAAGAGTTTGGCTGTTGAGTGGACTGAGTTTGCTCGTGTCAACTGCATCTCGCCTGGTTTCATCATGACTGAGAGTAAGTTCTCTTAATGGTCCCTAATACAAGGAAGATACTAACGCTCATCGCAGTGCTTACACAACAACCCAAGGAGCTGTTTGAGAAGTGGTTATCAATGGTGCCGGGTGGTCGTATTTGCGACCCTGCTGAGCTGAAATCGGTCAGTTTATTCGCTCGTCCCTCCATTTAACATATACTGACTTATTCATCCAGGCCTACGTTTTCCTCGCCAGCGATGCCTGCTGCTACATGACTGGTGCAAACATGGTCATTGACGGTGGTTACACTCTGCCATAGAGTACACTGTGATGTGGCCGGTGTAACCGGTGTGATTGATATGATGATATATGCAAAACCTTATAGACTAGAAGCTTCAAAGAGGCTGACCCAATAAAGACCCACTTGATGAAACATTTAAGCATAATCACGCACAACATAAACCAAATGCATCATGCACATCCCTCGTGTTCAGCATTGACCATGACCCACTGTTATCAGTTCTTCGGCTTCACTCCCGACTGCATCGGGTACCTTGCCGAGTGAAGATCAAAATGGTTCAGTAGCTGTCAAACTAGTATCTTTTAGGTTATTCTTCCCGCCGTACGAGTTACATGTATTCTATCAGCCTGTTTCTTACTAGTTCGTGTAGTGATTAGAAGATAAAACAAGGTTCTCAAGCCATCGGCATGTTAAACCCCACGTCTCCCCGCAGTCCCTGAGATTCGGATATAAAAGTGCCACATCTCCACGCTGAAATCTCCCACCAATTTTGCACTATTTATTATTCGTACTCATTTATCACTCCAACATGCAAGAGCAATATCAGGAACCAAAAATATACACTCTTCCACCAACGAATCTAATCCCAAACTCACCAAATCCGCTGCTCCACTATAAAAATACATTCTCAACCAACGGCAAATTCAACCTCTTAGACGCCTACGACACATTCATTTCCAACGGCTGGGAGATTCAATGGATAACCCAATATGCCCAATCCCAGATCTCCCACTATCATCCATCCACAGCGGAAGCAATGGTGGTTGTTTCTGGGCCCGGACAGATACGTTGGGGAGTGGGTGATTTAGCAGATGTTGAAGCGAGCACGTATGGCACCGATGATGAAAATGTACGGGAAAGGGGGGGTATTCTCATGGACGTAAATGTCGGTGATCTATTTGTGATCCCGGCTGGAATCGCACATAAGAATTACGATCCTTTTACGAGGACGGGTGATGGGAAACTGGATTTGGGATTGGCTGAGGGGGAAGGAGAGGGCCCAGGATCAGGTACGGAGGGAAAGGCAAAATGTTTAACTGGGAATGCGAGAGGCATTCAGGCGGAGGACCCGAGGGCCTTTGTGGAGGATTTGCAGAGCAAACTACGGGGGTTTGTTATGATGGGGGCTTATCCCAAAGGGGAGGAGTGGAGTTGGGGGGATGCGAGTGACAAAGGAAGAGTTGATTTTGAAGAAGTTTGGAATGTTAAGAGACCTGCCTGGGATCCTTATGTTGGGGAGAATGGGGGTTTGTTGAAATATTGGAAGTAGATGTCATCAGACGAGATGGATGAGAGGGTAGTCGTTTCATTGGACTGTATTATATGTGACTATTTCTGCGAGTGATAGTAATACATTGTTTGGAGAGAGATTAAGATATTAAGCTTCTTTGAAATGGGATAATAGAGTTGGAATGTACTCCAATGCTGAACTAAATTCTACTTGTTGAAAGCTGACCCGAGAAAATCATGGACAAAGGGTGACTCTATGGCTACTCTCTTTGTTGCTTTGACCGATAGAACCAGAATATTGTAGAGACTGAATTCGTCGAGAACGGCCTTAGGTGCCGAAAGTGGTTCATTTCTTTCAACCTTCGCATTTCCTTTGTCAGAGGAAGTTGGCTTCTGAGAATCATCTCTTGCGAGATGCTCTTCTTTGTCGTTAGAAATTATAACAGCACGGTTGAGTCCGTCCTCTAAGCCGTGTTCTTTCTTCTACCAAGTACGGAAACACCTTTATCAATCTGTCCAATTAATTATCCAATTCTATTCTTCTTTCAATCCTTATCAAAATGCCCAGAAGAGGACGGTCCAGAGGATGGGGCACCCAGCAAGACAGCGGAGAAACGGTGTCAGATCCCTCATCTAGTCAGCCAACATCCGGTGAAACAGGAGTCGAGACTAGTGGCTCTGCAGTGGTTGACAAAAGTGGCAGTACACCAAGCCCTGGTCCCAGTACAACTGGAACAGGTGATAAGAAGAAGCCAACAAAGACAGAAGATCAAAAAACGAAAGTTGTCAAAGAATGGAAAAAAATGAAAATAAAGACAAACAACTCATCCTCTGGCTCTCCATGGGATCGGGTTACGCGAAAGCAGATCAATGTTAATAGTTTGGACCTTGGGACATCTTATGTCGGCTTGCTGAAGCAGTCGTCGGAAGGAAAGAAAAAGCAACTTTCTCCGAGACAGACTAGATGGCAACATACGGGCCGTACTCCTTTGACCGATGTTGAGAGTCTGCCTGCCGATTGGAATGCAAACGAACCTGACTTGGATCCCAAGTAAGTAGATTTGTGAATCCAACTTCTAGTGATAATTTATTATTTATTTGATCGCACTAACCTCTGCTAGGGACATTGATGCCCAGATAATCAGATGCGAGGAGCGCATCGAAGATAATATAATGACTTGGTTTTTTGAAAAGAGATTGAAAACTCTCAAAAAGCAAAAGGAATATGACGAGTTAGTGTTGTTACCTTGACCCCTCGTCGTATTATTGACCCGTTCGTTCTAACAAATCCAGCGCCCTTCATAATGGTGAGCCGGAAGGGCTAGACGTAAATGTTTATAAGCGACTAGAAACTCTGAAATACATCTAAAAAGAACTTCAATCAAATGATGGCGATAAATATCACCAGCTTCAGAACGTGGAAGCAATTCTACAAGCATATAGATCAAAGAGACTATTCTGGAACCGTCTAGTGACATATTGGTCTAAAGGGAAGCAGCTCTGTGAGCCGCGACCTTTTGATATGGATGAGTTTGAAGCGATTAACGCTGCCCACAAAGGGCACGAAGCATTTTGGGTCGAGGGGGTATGAGATCTTTACATTCGCTAAATCTACAGGACTTAATTACTAATTTAGTCTTTTAGTTCATGGGCCCAGGGCCAGCGCGTTGTATGGCGACTCTTCACATGGAAGGTGGAGCCGAAAATGATTATGTGATAAATGTAAGTTTATAGATACACCTCTAGCCTATTTCATTCTCACTAATGCTTTCCTACAGTACACCATGGCCGTCAGACTCCCAGGGTTTGACTGGTGGCATGAAATCGAATTTATGTACGACACCGGCGCTAGCTTGATGAACCTCTGGGAATCAGACATAGAAACGCTACTCGGACTATTCCACCCGGGTGGAGCGGGTATACCTATCCCCGAACTGCCCGTTTTAGGCACACTGGGAGTAAGCACACTCCTGGGAACTACGATTCGTGCTGTCCTTCGAATAGAAGTGGCAATTCTCCGAGCAGATGGGAAGCGTATGACACCATGGACAAGAATCCCTTTTTACCTTATGGAAGGTGACGCTCCTCCGGGTGGTGTGCGATGTGATGGACCTATTATGCGACATCTTCTATTCATGACTCATACACCTGACAATTCAGGGAAGGCTATTGCATCGACATCGAAGCTGGTTTTCAATATGACGAATTCTGTGCCTATGGAGCAGCGGAAAATAGATTATGGTAGGTCATCTATGAGAAGTGATATTCTGGTGGCACCTCCTGGGACACAGTATAAAACGGTTTATAACTGGTATGATCTGCCAAATCCCGCATATAAGAGGCCAATGCCGGAGGCTGCAAGGAGGGTTCCGTAATTACCAATTTGCAGTATCAAGAAGAGAAGGGTATTTAGATGACTGTCAAGGCGCAAGGTTGTATGTATTTATTTCACATTGCTTTTACTTCAGTTTCAAATATCACAGCCGAGCAATCCAAAAGTTTTGAAGTGCTCGACTGTGGAAGTCTTACTACAGGTCCTTGACTATAGGATCATTATATTTCCAGGGTCATGGATCCCATAAGATGTTCTTAGATACCTCTCTTATATTTCACAATATTTGACACGGGCGATTTTCTGATATGTAATTTCCGATTTTAATACAACTTAAATTTACCCGGAACCACTATAGCTATTATCAGGACACTGGAATTCGGTCCTTATTCTCAATTTGTTCTGACTTCCGGATCTAGACACAAAAATGGCTTTCTTAAACCAGACTAAACCAGACTAGTCTCAAGCCTCCCGCATGAGGACAAGAGAGGAATCCGATGACGAAGTGAGACTTACAGAAATGATATATAGAATAGGGAAGAATATTATAATATCTCCCAATTACGAAACTGCTTTTTGTCCTCTACAGGGGTTAAAAACTACCACATTCGTGCCAGACCCGTCTAGAAGAGTTCACCGGCGCAGGCTCTCTTGATTATACGTGCTACTGCTTAGTTTGCATGGATGTTTGCAAACAGCCAAATTGTAGAAACAGGATTCTAGCTCCGGAACTTTCCTCAGGACCAATTCAATCATCAAAGACCCCTTCCCATAATTCCCAGGTACATTGCTTCCGGTAATAACAAAAGTTACGGCTGGTCACCTGCTAGGCCTAGCCCTTTTGTGTGTCGGACATCCTAGGTCACCATTGGTCGTCAAGCAGCTCCATGCACCCGTAAACCGGATTTCCCCTGCCTGGTGGGGCTGCTCTTTCAGGATGGGGCTCAAGCACAGCCAGGACGATGTCTGATCACCCCCAGGGCTATAGCGCTTGGACAAAAAATGGAAAAGTATTCATCTTCTCAGAACTATTCGTTGACTTACCACGCTGAGGTCAGGAAGGCTGATTAATCCCCACATGTCCCATGCATTAGTTTCTGTTTAGCTCCCAATTTAGCCCTGGGGAGCTCTTTGATGTGTCCCACGTCCGGCGCCCCCGCTTAAACCCCACTCGATTCGAGTTTGTTGGGAGATTGACGGGCCTCCGTCCCACCCCCGCTTGCCATGTTGTCAAACTCAATCGTGGATATCACTATTGTAGCCCCCTGTTTTGTGTTGACACTGGTGGTGAGATTCTTCAGGATACCCGTATGTTGAGGGAAAAGCCCTAATCAGGGGATGTTTACTTGTATCACGAGCCAGTGACGATACCTAGTAGGGCTGGCGTACGAAGGTCCAAAAATTAATTCATTTGATATTATTCCCGGTCAATTATGATTCTAAGGATCAGGCAACACTTAATCTGCGCAGTGGAAATTGAAGAGTAATTGTATTATATAAATCCATTTACTCATATTTCTCGAAGCGTGAAGGTAGTAGCAAGTGTTTAGTCTTGAATGAAACGCATAATTAATCCCAAGAATATTAGCCTAGTTATCAGAACCCTTATTCCATCAAATAAAAAGAGAGATCATCGTGAATAAAATCATTCATGTAATGAAATTTAGCTCGCAGTGATATCGATCGACGGCTCTACGTAGGTCAGAAGTGACACAGAGCTACTGCACAAAATAGCACCTAGGCGCACAGGGACTAAAGCACCTGCACGCCAGAAGCAACGTCTTAGGTCGGAAGACACCCACCCGATTTTCATGTGCTTCGCCACCGCTGACGCACTGGACCACTAAACCCCGCACTGCGGGTAAGAAGGAAGAATCATGTTCTAGACTGATCCTCTTCGAATCTAGTTCCTGCGTAAAAAGATACTATCTTTATCTTCTTCCTGCCGGGACATTCGGACCGAATCTATCTAATCGATAAGCATTCCACCATGACTAAGTAGATCTTTAATAGTTCATCAACGTTTTTCGAGCCCAAAAGATTTTGCAATGGACAATCTGGGCCATCGAAACGAGAGAGTTATTAGCTTTCGTAATGCTTTCATAATTACCGCTAAAGAGATACAGGCCAACCAAAAGGCCACGTTCAAAAGGGTATAGCTTACTTCTCTGTACGTGCTTCTATTGATCAATATCAAACCTAGAGGGGCGCGTGGAACCTTTACGGCCCTACGGTAGGTGATTGACAAAAGCGGGGGTCTACGCGAGGCGCGTGGAAACACGCTAGGACACGGAAACCAGTGGGACCCTTGACATCTCCATGCATCGAAGTTGAACCTACGTATACAGGCCAAGAGAAGCTGGCTGGCTGTGTAGTAGACATCAGCTAATAAGAGCAAATCTCCGGTTAAAAATACCATGCTTTACAATACCATTGGAACCTCAAAGAATCCCTCGAGTCTGAATTATCGGATATGTTGAAGTTCCGGACCATCTAGACGAGAGGTTTAACTCTTCAATATTGCGATGTTTTTGAACAATTGGCTAAAATAAATATCTCTGGTGATATCAAACAAGAATAGTTCGGTTTTTAGGCAATTTATAGAAATATACCATCATTTCCTTCACATGTACGTCGTCGCGCACTGTCTCAGGGCGCCGTGGAACATCTCGGGATCGTAATCCACCGACATCATCGATCGCCGAAACCTCATCCCTTTGGGATTATTTTACTCTCGACCCCGCATCTTATGGAATCACGCCATACTCAGAATGATATAGGATGTAATTGAATAAAATAAGCGGTGCAATTGTTATAAGAACCAGGAAGTCTCGCCCGTGGGACGAGGTGAGAACTAGATCATATCCACTACGCTGAACATCGAAGTTTCCTTCAAACGCTTTTCTCAAGTCCAAGAAAAACGACACTTGTTCAATTTTGAAATTATAATATAACCAGACCTTCCTCACAATGTCCGCCCCAGTACCACCTAGCCAGCTTTACCTTCACCAGGCCCGTGACAGCCCAAGCTCGAAAGAATGCATGGACATTTACGACAAGTGGGCTGCAACATACAATGCTGAGGTTGGAGATTCCGCCCAGAGCTATGTTGCTCCCGTCCTTGCTGCTCAAGCTGCCATTAAATACAAGGCCTCAAAATCACCTGCAGACAGTGTGATCCTTGATGCGGGTTGTGGGACTGGTCTTGTTGGACAAGCCCTTGCAATCTCAGGTGCACGGGCAATTGATGGCATTGATCTGTCTCAGCCCATGCTGGACATTGCACGCGACACCGGTGCCTACCGAGACCTGGCACAGGCTGACATGAACAAGCCAATTGCACAGAAAGACAACACTTACGATATCGTATCATGCGTTGGTACATTCACTCTTGGCCACGTTGGCCCTGACCCTGCCCTCAGGGAACTGGTCCGAGTTACCAAGGCCAAGGGAATTGTTGTTGCAACAATCCTCGAGCAGATCTGGGTCCCTGGCGGATTCCAAGCTGAAGTTGAGAAGTTGGAGGCAGAGGGCCTGGTGGAGGTTCTTTCCAAGGATTTGATAGATTATGTAAAGGGACACGGCGACAAAGCAGTGCTACTTATTGTTCAAAAAACCCAAAGCGCCTGAACGAACACGTTATTGAGGACTCCTTTATCCGCCCCCGATATAATGACGATCCAAGCAAAGCTTCTTTTCAACAAACCCTTGTTTGGATCCGACCCAAAGCGACTGGTTTCAACATACCATCCCATCCATTGCCCACAACCAAACGCGACATGTTAAAGATACGCTCCCGGTCGGCTACGTGATTTATGACTTAGAAATACCCAAGCTAAATACAATACCATGGAAATATACCACGTAAATGGAATTAAACAGCCCGAATCTACGAACTAACGAGCCCGGGCCAGTAGTTTGCATTAACCTCAAAAAGAAAATTTGGCTTGAAATTCTCATATATTATGATCATTTCCGCTTTCTTTGTCAAAGAATAGTACTGATCAGTTTCAGTCCGAAAATTTGAACAGACTAATCATAAAGCCACCTGAAAAAAACCTACGCCCATGGAGTCTTCAATATGTGGCAAGTACTCAACGGGGGAGTGGGGCATGGATTCCAGCGAAATTTCAAAAAGATACTAATGCCCGTCTTTTTGTCCTTGGTTTGCCTATAGTGGATTAGAAGGGTTTCTTGGTCAACGCCATTACTCCTTAGTGAGTTTGGATATGCCCATGGGTCTACATGAGGAAACTTACCCGGCTGGGCCCAGAGCCATACTTATGCACAGATCATAACGCCAAGGGCCTAATTTTCTTATTGCTACACACGAGGGTTTCTCTTTCAGATTAAATGCAAAAATGCTTTCAAATAATATTTTTATTCTTTGGGAAAGAATTAAGTCACAAAATATTAATCCATTCAAAGTGAAATATAGTTGTCTTTATTAATTAACCGTTATGTAAAACTCTCAAGGCATTGAATCCTGGACTAGCTGAAATAGCCAGCACTGATGATTTGCCTGTGGAGCATAATGCACTGTATAACACACGAAATCAGAAATACAGCTAACTAGGTCCAGAATATAGCCTCAATGGAGGAGACATTCTTCATTATCTAGCAAAGAGTTAACAATTTTTGCCCTCTCAAGTGAAATCCCCATCACAGAATTGGCTTAGTTGACTCCGACGGTAGCGCTGGCTCCTACCCCGATATCACCATCATCATCTGGAGCAGCAACTCTCTTGCCAATCGTAATGGTACCGTCGGGATTGACTCTGGCGGCGAGATTCAAGGGGTCAACAGGTGCGGCATTGCGCTTTTTTCCAGAAACACCTAGGTCTGCACCAACGGAGATATCCCCATCTTCTGCGTCCTGGTCACGCTTCTTTCCAGAAACATTAACATCGGCACCAACAGATATTCCAGCATCCTCGACTTCTTGGGCGCGTTTCTTTCCAGACACGCCTAGGTCGGCACCGACAGAGATACCTGCATCATCTGCATTTTGATCCCGATTGACGATCGGAGAAGCGAAAGCCGCAACTGCCAAGGACGTGGCCAAGGTTACCAATGATAAACGCATTATTGGAAGTGATTTGATGAAGATTGAAGAATACTATAAGATGAAGTAGCACCTGTGCGTCTTCTGGAATAACAAAATAGCAAGTATCAATGGTCCAATCAAAGATACTTGGACTTTAATTTGCGCGGAATAGAAGAGCGACAAGAGGCAAATGAGTTCAATTTATAGCTAAAATTCACATTACTGCGTGATGGTAATTATTATGAGGCCCAAATAGGATTGGAATTTGACTCCACTTGTGAGTTTGACAGATTATGGTTCTCGCATGGGAGTTTGTGGGGAGACCTCATGATCGAGATATTTCCATGGTTGGATGAAGGTCTTCGGCTCATATTTGCCACTCGATTCAACCTAATTAGCAGGAGTGTCTTCCAGTTTACTTTGATACCCACCCCATTTTATCCAATTCCTCGCGACCATGTGAGGAGTTAGCAGACGTTGAAAAACCTGTAAATAGAATAAAGCGACTCCATGGATAAAGAACTACTAACTTGATCGCGTGGCTACCAAAATTTGACATGCTGAAAACAGATAACAATATGGTTTGAAGAAGATTAAGTTCATAGACAAATTTGACGCTTGCGGAAATAAATTATTGTCATGATATTAAATCAAGAGCTATACAAACTTGCTGGGAGGGCGTTCTAGCTAGCTTCCGGGTAGGTGGAAGTGGCGCTTTAAGCTGTGTGGAGGAACCAAATAAATTGATTTCAAAGGCCGATTGAGTTTGTATCGATCGTCAAATCATTGAAAGCAGATCGCGCACATGAGCCCAAATGAAGGAGGAATTGTATTGACGCTTTTTTCGGCCTCAATTCAAGATAGGAAGAAGATGAATTTCAGCCTGTTGGGACAGTTTGAAAAATGAGTTTCATGGCTATATGAAATACAGTCGGATATGTCCTAATTCAATGTCAATTAACCCTGATTATGAGAACTATGGCCTCTGTCACTCTGGTCGTATTCCTATGGTCTGTATGTCTAAAAATAACCACTTATTTTCTTGAAATATTGAAGTGACGAGTTGCACTGCGACTAACTCTCATATCTAAGTGCCAGTAGAGTTTAGCAAACCCTCTCGGTGTTCTAGAGGTATTACTATTCTAGGAAGAAATTGGTCTTGTGTATAGAATATAGAGTCCAAATATTGAGTCAATTAAATTATTGTTCGATTTCCTCTTCTGATATTTTCGTCGCACGCTAAAATAACATCGCGGCATACCAAGTTAGCGACACTGGATACGAAGCCAATCTGAAGCCCGCGACTCTCATTAAAATCCATGAAATTAAGCACGAAGCTCAACTTGAGTCGTGATAGCCTTCTCACTATCGCGTGCCATATCTCCCTCGGCTTGGCCAGTAAGCTGGTTGGCCTTCTCTGTTGCAGCGGCTCCACCGAGGATAGCTCGATCTCCATCGAACTTCTTCACAATTTCTTCGAGTGGAATTTCCTTTGTTTCAATGTAGAACTTCCAGACGACAAAAATTTCAAACACCAGGAAGACACAATAAACAATGTAGTACTTCCACTCGATGTCCTCCAATGCGATCGGGTTCACATATTGATTGAACCAGAGACTCAGGTCAACGCAGAAGAACATGATCGTTAGGCCCTTAGCACGCAGGCGATAGGGGAGAATCTCGGAAGAGTAGGATACCAACATGCCACTGAATCCAATGTTATAGGCGATGTAGTAGAGGAAAATGAACACGAGGACGGTACGTGCAGCAGCATCGCTGGACTCCTCAGAGAATCTTGCGAGGGCAATAGTCATCGCGACGTAGCAAGCCAACATACTTATACTTGAAGTAAGGAAGAGCTTGCGACGTCCAAAGTAATCGACCCAGAAGCAAATTCCAGTCGCGGAAACAACATTTACAGCGCTGAGAATAAGATTGATCGTCAGGACTGTGTTGCTGTTGGTGATTCCGATGAGTTTCAAAACCTATGACAGTGTCAGCCCATCTGAACAAAAATTTCTGGTTGCCTTTTAAACTGACCTGTGGCAGGAAATATGAAACGATTCCATTGCCAGACCATTGGGAGAAAAAGCCGATGGAAATAAGAATGATTGAACGGTGACGGTTACCCGGGGTTGACCAGAATTCAGCCCAGCTATTACCTTCGAACTGCTTCTCGAGCGAGATAGTCTGTTGAATTTCGTCAAACTCGACATTGACCAGGGCATCATCCTCGTCGCCCTGTGCGTGAACATATGCAAGAACCCGCTTGGCCTCTTGGAGTCTGCCTTTCGAGATAAGCCATCTTGGCGATTCGGGAACGGTCCTAATTCACAGTTAATAAGAAATAACGCAGACTTGGGTACCATTTTTCCTTGATGTTTTGAGTTTCTTACCAGATAAAAACCAGTTGACAGATTGATGGAATTCCTTGCAAGAGGCATGGAACACGCCACGACCAGGCGCTGCCTTCAATATGGTTTGTACCTTTCGAAGTATTAGTGATCTCTCAGATGAAAGTTTGAACAAGAAAAACTTACCCAGAGCAACACATGCACCAATCAAGCTACCCACGTACCAAAGTGAGTTGTAAATTGTACTGTAGATGGCTCGGTGTTGAGGGTGTACCAGCTCAGTGACCAGAAGTGGAGAGCATTCCTATATCATCAATCAGCATTCTGTCAAAGTCGAATATTACGTGGTATAAAATAGTACTTACCTGTGCGATTCCAAGACCAAATCCAAGAATGATGCGACCGACCACGAAGAGCGCGATGCGGTAACCAATAGATACCATCGCAACACCAAAGAGCATAATGATACAGCCAACTACAACACCAGCACGTCGGCCCATTATATCTGCGACATATGGCACGACTGGAATCGAGAGCATTGAGCCAATTGCCATAGAAGCGGCAAGAAGACCAAGAGTACTTCCAGACGGGTAATTGTAAGCTTTATTGTTTTTGTTTGGTTAGTAAGTTGGACCTCTTGAGCAGGGATTTTGGCATTTACATTCGTTCCAGGCATCTATAGCCTCCAAACCGTTCATCAGAGAACCATCATAACCTGAAACAAGGAGTTAGCTTGCGGGAAGAAAAGATCAACACTGTTGAATGTTGACTGACCGTTAGTTGCGGAAGTGATCATTGCCGCCCACAAGGTGAGGTAGACAAATCTCATGCCCTTCATTTTCCACCAAGTCACCTTGGGCCATTCCTGGCCACCGAGCTCAAATGTATCTTTCCCCATTATGATTATTCCTTCTAATGCTGCTCTCTCTTGTTCTTAGAAGTTCTCCTTGAGTCGAATGATGTTCGTGACTAGGACTTCCCGTCTCTGCTGGCAGAGGCAAAGTATTTAAAAGTCATGGGTCACCCCGACCGATGGTCAGCCTATTTCGCCAGTATCCCGCGGCAAAATAGGATAAAGACAAACCACTGCATCCTCTGGTATCCCGGTCGCAGGGTCGGTAAACCTGGGGGGAAAGCCGAGGTGTCTGGTCGAATCAGGGTCCACTATCCTTACCCAATTCTGCTAAGACAACAAACACCTGACTATGCTATTTTTGACATGACAGTAAGCCTGACCAGATGTCAGTCTATTTCGCCTAAACAAAAGTGGCAAAAAAGGATAAAAGTAAAGTCCATGCGTTCTTATTTCTCAGTAGCGAACTGGAGATGAGAAGGATAAGCTAAAGGTTGGATTCGGCTGGCTTCACCAAGCTTTCTCCTTTCCTCAAGACAAGTGGACGTTCAGCAATGAATACGAGGTCTTTGGCTCGACGCCCAGAATACTTTAGGCTAAATTTCAGTCCAGTCTACCTTCAAGGGGGATATTCCGAAGGTAGGGCTGTTGTTTCTGAGAACGAGCCTCTTGAACGAAAGAAGACTCGTACAGAATTGACCAGGATTGGGATGGGCATTTGAAGCGATTGGTCTTGGGCCGGAGCATAGTCCTTTACGGGACCGGAATATGGGCCTAATTCAATTCGGTGCAAGTGGCCGTCTGACATTGGCTCAAAGCAACAAGCTCGCAGGCGACAACTCGTACTATTTTGACGCTAATCTTTAGTGCCCCACAAATAAATTAGGCTTCCCCAGATTCTCCACGACTCAGGGAGGCCGAAAAGAACCGGGGTAGGGCTTCCACCTGAAAATGAATTCTAGAACTGCCATAGTGGAAAAGAAAGTCTTTGGACCTGTGAATGTATTTAACTCGCTTCAATGAACTCTCTTCATAATGACTTGTGTGACCAAGGTCTTGATTGCATTCGGTCAGTCTTGGGGACCAGCTCCCGTTGGGTGCTCTGTAAGTCGATAACGACGCAGTTGTTGGCTCTCGTTCGATATTTGGTCACTTGACAGACTGAGAAGTATTTAGAGCCTTGGTAGTGGTCAAACTGGTGCTGATTTTGCATTTTTGGAGGATATCTTTGAGGGGCTGGGAAACCCCCCTGCGGTCGGATGGTCAGCCACCAACAACCCCGCAGCCACTTTCAGCATGTCAAAAATGTCTTTCATGGGGGATTCCATACTTGACCCTTGCCTATGGCTTGTGAGACAGTTCCTCGGGCAGAAGCCACGAGCTAGAGGGGCAAATATACTTACTTGAAGCTCGACACTAATAACTAATAGTGGTTCCTGGTGAATTAAATGCATGATGATTCTATATTCTAAACATCAAAATTTGAATCATATTGATACTCAATAATGCCTATCCTCAGTGCATGACCAATGTGGTCTGTCGACTTGTATTTTGTGGCAATAAGGCCGCAAGAAAATCTTCAGCTTTGCCATCCCTTAGCCAAGGAATCTCATGGTATCTCCGGTTTCTCTAAAGCCGGCAGAATGCAGATAAAACATGGCCAGCGAAATCCACCTGCTTCTGTCAGTATCATGTGGGAGACTAGAGTTTCTGGAGCTGCATGAACTGCACGAGCTCAGTGCAAATCCCTTCTGGCCGAGGAACTTGAAAGCAGCTCAAGCTAGCACAACTTATACATGTCTGTTTTTTTTTATTGGGCCCGTCTCAAACATGAGGTAATAAGATTTGGTTGGTTGGTTGGAGATTCTATCACTCAGTTACACCGTGATCCATGCCCCTTGCAGAGTGGAGGATCGGCACTAAAGCATAGTCGATCCAAGGCTGCCTCAACTTCACCGCCCTCTTTATATCGAGATGAAGTAATGTGAATCAAGAAGGTCAAAGTGTCGCTACTTGCATTGATTTGGCTATGAGGCACTTAAGCGTAGTATTCATTGTCGCAGTTTGCATCTCACCCTGTGAAACGGTCGATCAAGATCCCCATGCATCCATTATCCTTCATACGCTGATGTATAATCTAGTTCCTGCCAGAGCAAAAAAGATCGCAAAATAAAAGTAAAGAAATTACCATACATAAATGATTGTCAACTCTAGAAACGACTTTCCGAAAAAGCCCTTCAATGGATAATTAATTTCCGGACTCTTCTCGTGCCAATACCACATAAACGAATGCATGATGAGCTCATCATCCAAGTAGATTCTAGGATGAATTTGTTCCGGTCATGATTTCAAGCAAGGAGAGACAGACCCCAGAGGTCCCTTGCCATGGCAGACATTGATTCTATGTCATGGACTGATAGCAAGAGAGCTACTAGCTAGGTAGTCCTGGTTTTGCGAGTCTGCTCTTGCCAGACAAGAATATAAATATCACACTCACTCTCCCGAATCGAAGTTATTTCACAAAACAACCATTTACTAAATATTAATCAACTTTGACCTGTCTCATCAAAATGCAACTCTTCTTCAAGTGCCTCGCCCTCCTTCCTCTTTTCACCATCGCGGTTTCAGGGGCCTCTAAATTCGCAGACACCTGCCAAAATATCCAAGGAAGAGGAACTGAGATTCGCGCCGACTGCCGTGAAAATGAGCACGGTCAATACCGCACTAGCACGCTCGATCTCAACCGATGCATCAAGAATGGCAAGGGAAACTTGAAGTGTGGAAAGAAGTTCGTTCAAGCTATATTGAAATATTGGGACTCATGATGCTGACAACAATTAGTGGTGACTTTACTGCCTCTTGCATCAACTGCAGCCTCCGAGGACACACTGAGATGGAATGCATGTGCCGCAATGTTAAGGAGGGACACCGATACGTCCCTGCTCACATTGACCTGAGTAAGTATTTTATGATAAGGATCTGGGATATCAAGCTAATGAAGTAAAGACAAATGCATCAGCAACAACCACGGCGAGCTTGGTTGCTAGATCATCGAATCCACGATGAGAGAAAGAAAGGAAAGCGGAGATTATATGGGAATGGGAAAATGGGGGGATATTTGGCACCGACCTTTATGTGAACACGCTCGTTTATGACTATATCATGTCCAATTCATTGCGAAGAATTTTATAAGACTATAACGAATACAACAGTCTTTCGTGACATTCTCCCTTCTCCATTCGAAGATGAACACCACAGTGCTTCACCGTTATGCAAAACAAAAGTATTCGTAAAATTCATTCCATTCAGATAGTGTTTTGTTGGATTAAGCATTAAATTCGGTTGTATCCTCGTCCAGGCTTGCGGTGATTATTTCGAACTTGCGAAATATCTCGCTTGACTCAATTAATATGTCCTGTCTTTCCTGGGACGTCAATAAATAGTCGACTTTAGTCATTCGGTCGCGGAGCTTGCTTCTGACAGCCGCGTTATCATCTATATTCCAGAAAGATAAAGGAGGCGGTGTTCGGGTAGAGGAAAAGTCTGCCACCGACAAACCCCAAAATTCCGGCCCGGCTTTTAACAGCTGAGCACAAATTTCACGCCCACCAAAAAGAATGGCGGAATATAATATCCAGATATAAGCAACAAGTAGATGTGGCCTATTCATAATGTTGTGGTATAATTCCTTCTTTATTTCGCCCCCAAAGTGCTGTGATCGATTTGGAAGCTGATCGCAGGGATCGATCGATCTTAATAGGGAAAGATCGGCCTCAAGAGCTCTCGTACGTGGGAGTTCCGGAATGTAAAGGAGGCGTAGTAAATGCCGTACGCGCTCTTCATCACTGAGAGTGAAGAGGTCTTGACCGACTTCATCCGACCATTCCCATATCCAATCTGCAGGATCGCCAATGCATGCCAGCCACGCTTCTTCTAACCCAAAATATAGTTCGGCATATCGTGAGATCCCGAACCTATAAAGCGAAGGTCCGGAGGCTCGAGGAGGCAGGCATAATGCAATCCGGGACAAATTTAATCGGTGTATGGCTGCGTGGGGTTGTCTAACATCCAGTCAGAATGCGCGATGTGAAAGTGGGCGCGTGCATTTACTTGATTGCCTGGCGAAGCTTCACCAAAAGATCATCTGCAGTCATAATTCCAATCCGACTGCTTTCCATCAAACAGGCCTATCCGCCCTTATTCACTCTTTGGCGATGCATGTGTGTACTGGATGGCTGCATTACACACAAGGGCAAAATTCCAAAAAGGCGAAATCGGACAAGAAGGTTTTCCGTTCCGCGTTTTTATTAGTCCGCTAAGTCCGACGCCACAAGCCGAGGCGAAATCGAGCTGTTCTCGAAAAAGGTCGAGAATATCACAGTATAGAAAATCATTTGATCATAATCATGTTTCTGCTGTCGTGTAAAATTGTAGAAATTATAATTAGGGTTAAACCTTCAAGGAAAAATGGCAAACTCTGCTACATCTCGGAAAGCTTATGAAGCTTGCCCAATCCCGGGACTTCGAAATTCGAGTGGATGCTATATAAGACCGGAGATATATATGTTGAACGTCCTACCTAGGACGATAGGTATCGTTAGGTCCAAAAATTTTTAATATTCAACTTGAACTTCCGATAACATACTATGTTTATAATAATGGGTACTTCTCCAAATACACTGTATACCGTTTGAGTTTAATATGTTGCGTTAGACTGCAGTAAAATCCCAGTTCTTTTGATTTGGAATAGTAACTATCAGTAGTGACTAGCAACTACTACTCATTTTTCTAAGTTGATAGTAAGCCTGAGTTGATCACTGATAGGTCCTAAAATGAAATATAACAATGCTAAATGATACAAGAATTATTCCAACTGGCTTGAAGAACGCTCAGAAAATTTTCATTTTTTAGATATCATCAATACAAGGGCTCGTGATCGAAGGACTTTCTTTCGCATGTTCTAAACGGGAGCCAAAAATATCATTGCGCTCCAGTACCAAAATTTTGAAGCTAGAGATATCTCATTTGGCCTTGCTCGAGCAATATCGCAACTCCATATCCATACTGTTGCTATTAATTTTAAGAAACAAAATATCACGAGGTGGCCGAAAAATCGAGCTTATTAAAAATGGTGCTCTCAGAACTACAATTTGGCAGCTTTCGATTTTATTCTCAATTGCCCAGCTGAATCAATTGGAATTAGGTTTTGTTCAGATAATTTTTCATAATTTAGCCCATAATTTAGCTCAGAATAGCATTGGCTGGTGCGACCGTTCGGCCTTTGATTACGTTCTGATAAGTCATTCTCCTATCAGCTTCTCTCCCCGCATTTCGGAGGTGGCCGTTCAGCTAAAGTCTGGCAAGGGGGTTTAATAATACTATGGACCAGGAATAGCCAATTTGATCCCTCAATTCACTGGTTCTTTAGGTAATGGACGACAAAATGAAAAATCCCAAAGGACAAAGAACGCCGAAAACTCCGGTCAAGCGACAGCGCCCGTCTTATTCGTGCACGGAATGCACTAGGAGAAAGCTTCGGTGCTCGAAGCGAATCCCTTGCCTTGCATGTATCGAAAGAGGAATCGAAGCCCAATGTCGACTTCGTGGCAGGGCCAGCGAAAGACGGAGAGAAAAAAGCATTTCTGAAAATGTTCCAGATGGTCTAACCCCACAGCCGCAACCCCTCTCGAACGTGGTGCCCAATTCCAGTGATAGTGAATGCCACCCACCGCAAAGCAATGGTCTTACTCCATCTCTTCTGGGTTCAAAATCAACGAAAACAGAATTACAAGCTGAGAGTTCATCCCATCCTTCATGTTCCTTGAAAAGTCACAAAATATTAGACACAGTATCTCAAGATGCCGCTATTATGCTGGAGTTTCTGGCGCTGAGCCGACAGCAGATCCTAAGCGCCGCGCAGCTTGATCAACCCGAGCAGAAGATTGGAAATGCCTACTCATCTCAAGTAGTTGACTTGGTATTCTCGGCAGCGCAGGTTGATAACTTGATGTCCTACCATGAAGAATATATTGCCTGGATCCACAATGTTGTCCATATGCCCACGTTTCGGCAACAATGCATGAGGTCGTTTGAAGTTGCCAACACATCTACCAGAGAGGCATGGCTTCCTTTGTATTATGCGATGCTCTCCGTACGTCCTGGCCATCTGCTTGGTTTTCAGGATGATCCCATTAACGAAGAATTAGGTTACTCTATACCACACCCATCCATCAAAGCTCCAGGAATTCGAGATTTTTGCAGGTGGTGAGTCATGCCTCCCTAAGATGCCAAATGAGTCGACACTGCTAACTTCATGATTCCAGTTGAGCTATCTTTGCTATGCTATCAAAAAAGTATAGACAGTCTGAACGCCGTCGACTTTATGAAAAATCACAACATTTATAGTGTCCAAGCAATTTGTCTCCTGATCTATATCGGGCATAACTCTGGACAGTCCGATCGCGTATCCGTATTACTCGCGAGTGCAAGCCGAATCGCGCAATGCCTTGGTCTTCACCGTCTCGGTCTCAGCACGCCATCCAACATTCTCCACTGCACCGACTCGGATACTAGAGAACAATTTTTGATTGATCGCGAGGTGTCTAAGAGAGCATGGTGGTTTCTGGTCCGGCAGGACTGGTTACAAATCCCTTTCAACAATACCTACAACATCCATCCCTCACAGTTCGATACCCCGATGCCCATAAACTGCTACGAAGAAGTTTCGAAAATGGTATCGTCAAGTGGGATTGTTGAGCAGAACAAGGATACATATACACAAGGGAGCTATACGTCTATTCTTAACAAAGGTATTGCCCTTGACACATTATATTATGATTGAACGGATAATTGATTTAATTTCTTTTAGGTGCGGTGATTATCTGGAATTTACAAGATCGAATGTGTCAGAAAACAAAATCGACAGACGGAAATGATGGTGGTGACCTACGAAATCTTTATTCAGAAGTTCTTCAGGCAGACCGTGAACTCAAAGAGCTAGTCAGTGAGATGCCACAATTCTACAAGCCCGAAGGGCCACTTGACGGCAAATACCCAACCAGCGTGATCCAACAAAGCTGCGTTCTCTCGGTATCGATTGCACACAAGGTATGGCTATAGCAAGAGGGCCAGATGCTTGGGGCACTTCGCTAAATCATTCTCGCTAGTTCTACTCTATACATCGTCATTTCCAAATATCGAGCTTGAAGGATCCATGGTTTGCTTACACAAAGGTAAATTTAGATATCGCAAGAAAGATAATTACTGACTGGCTAACATATATCAAATAGCTATCATGTCTGCCTCTCATGCGCCGTTGTCTTATGGACTTTATTTCGCTTACAGATGATCCTTGCACGTATATTGTCAGCAATATATGGACCGTCAATGCCCAGGTCTTGACAGCAGCCGTATGGCTTTTATTTGAGCTCATATTTTCAAAGGACGATAATGTTCAAATTTTCGAAACAAATCAAATACGTGATCTGATCTTGCGGAGCTTGCAATTCTTGCAAGTCAATCAAGGCAAGAGCACCATTGCAAAAAGAGGAGTCGCGCTTATTGAAAGCCTGCTGGATACGGAGGGAGCCATCAAGGCAGGCACACTCAAACATTTTTCTTTAAAAGAGATCATATCCCGAGTCGAAGTTGACAATCACCCCTCTGGCCCAAATCTCTCGACCGAGCCTTCTTTTGATCCATCTATTTCGCAGATGACAGACCTCCTTTTTGCGGATGATATGGCGTGGGAGGACATCTTCAATGTATTTGACATGTGAAATAAGTGATACTATCTTTAGATTCGCTATTGGCTATTGAAAATCATTCATTTCGGTTCTGAGTGGAATAGAAATGATCTACAATTGTCTCAGTCGCTCATTTCCTATGATCACCATCTCCACATAAAATCTACCCCGTTAAACTCTATTATCATCCATACTTGCAACAGCTTCCTGCCGGAGGTCTCCGAATGCCTTGTCTTTTGATGATCCGTAGGTATCTGCAAAACGCCCAGTCATCCAGTCATGCACTGTGACTGGAGGGTACTTAGCTCCCTTGATGGGGTCGGCGCAACTAGGTAGACACTCCACCGTATAGTTCGGGTTACCGGAAAAAAAGAAAGGCACGCTAAAGCGCTCATCACCCCCTCTGTTAATCACTCGATGCAAGTTTGACAAATAGCGATCATTTGTCCACCTCATCATCATGTTGCCCAAATTCACTACGTAAGCCCCGGCAATCGGAGTCACGTCTACCCATTCCGAGGAAAGGTTATTCCAAACTTGTAGACCACCTGTCTCATCTTGAAGCAGCATTGTTATTGCTCCAAAGTCCGTGTGAGCGCCAATGCCTATAGAGTGAGTTAGTTAAAGTTAAAAGTTTCAGGGATTGGCGCACGGTGACTTGCCTTTCTCAACCTCGGATGTGGCTGGGTCTTGCGGCGGATAGTGCAAGAGACGGAGTGCGGCCACTGAGTGATCACAGAAATCATCGAAAAAGTTCTTGTCTAGGTTCAACGTGCATGCCAAGACCTGGAGAAGATTTACTGCTAGCGCAGTCATCACTTCGTGATATTTGTCCATCACACGTTGGAATTCCTTCGGATCGCGGAGCTCCGCGGGATATTTGTTAGGCCCTTGGCCGAATCGTTTGTCAATTACATATTGATCAGTGAGAGGAAGATTTCTGCCCATGTAGTATCCTTCTTTCAGGTCTCCCTTCCCTTGTTTTTCAAAGTTCTGGGACCGAAAGCACTCGTACCCTCTGTTGTATCCTCCAATGTCTTACAGATTTCAAGGGATTAGCATGACCCAGAGATTTTTGATATCCGAGATATAAAGATAATTTACCTTTGTCATACTTCTTCTTTACTTCTAATGGTAGATCAAAAAGCTCCTTACTTTGCTGGATAACCTGCTGCTGGAGGTCCGCTGGAACACTATGGTTAATCAGTTGAAAGAACCCGAAGCTTTCACAAGCCTGTCGAATTTGATCTATGAGTGCTAGTTTCTTAGCCTCATCAGAGCCAAAGAATGCTGCGTAATTGTTAGTGTACATTTACAGAATTCAGGAAGAGAGATTATCCGTCTAGACTCACGACTGAAATCAATAACGGGAGGTTCTTCGGATTGCATTTTTAATGGCACTTCACTTTGCAGATAATATTGTATTCTTGGAAATATTCTGGGTACATTATACAGTTCAAATGTGCTTGCTAAATAGTCTACCAGCTCAACTTTCATCCACTTCGTCGGCCGCGGATGTATGGCCCAAGATATTGAATGAAGAAATATTTCCTTAAACCCGCGGCCGAGGCTGTCTCTATTTGAAGTGGATCCTCCAACAGCAGCTTGTGTCAACGAATTATCTAATTATCACGATCGGTCGATAAGAATCCAATCAGACCCACCATACTACTTCGCCCCATGAGATAGGAAGCGACGGAAATTACAGAGTACGATAGTTGATAAAATAAAATAGTACATAAAAGAATTAAGTATTCACCAAATTGATCTGTTTGTTGGGTATTGTATGCTCCTAGATCTTTCGCAATGCATCCTATATACAGTTCATTCACTACTTCTCAGTTTCCAGTCTCCTCCCGGCTTTATCTCCGAGTGGCCTGTGCCTTGGGAATGTGCCATTGCCAAACAACCTCTGGTTAAATTAATAACCATCAAATATTCAAAAAGAAAACAAATGAAAATAAATATCTCACTCATAGTGAGTGTTTCGAACCAGTTCGATCAAAATATCATATCTCGTAGCTTATGCCTTGAGCTCCTGCTTGACTTCGTCGTCATTGGAGCCAGTGTTCTCGCCGCTCTCAGAGCCAGCAGCTTCGGTAGTCTGCATTCGGAGCATGCGACGTGCGACCCGTGGAGGGTCAAAGATGCTATTTGACTGTGCGAAAATTTCGTCGATCTCCTCCAGCGAGCGACCCTTGGTTTCAGGGAAGAAGAAGTAGACAGAGGGCACGATGGCAGCGTTGACAACAGCAAAGACAATGTAGTAGCGGCTTCCAATAGAAGCAAAGCCGATCGGGGTAACTTCTGCCAGCAGGAAGTTGAAGGCCCAGACAGTGGCGGTAGCGACAGCACTGACGGTCGCGCGAATCTGAAGAGGTGCCATCTCGGCGGCGTAGAGGAAGGTCAGGCCGGAGTAGCCGACGGTGAAGATGAACTGGAAGCAGTACAGAGCAATGACGGCGACAACCAGGGCACCGGTCTTATCCTTTGCAGCGTCGGAGGTACATCCAGCGAGAAGAGCCATGCAGACGGCCATGGCACCGGCACTGTAGAGCATCAGTGGACGACGACCAAGACGATCGATAGTGAAGTAGGCGAGGTAGCCACCGAAAGGCTGCATGAGACCCATAGCGGCGGCGAGGATACGAGAGCGAACAGGGTCCATGGAGAGGTACTGCTGGAAAATGGTAGTGGCGTAGTAGGTGATCAGGTTGACACCGCACATTTGCTGGAACATCTGGCCGGTCGCGGCGAGGTAGGCTCGGTGGAAGAGACGCTGCTTGCCGTTGGTAAACATATCCTTCCAGGAAGAAGAGCCGCAAACGAGGAGGGCTGTCTCGATCGAAACGATGGAATCCTCGACCGTAGGCGCATCTTCATCGACATCCATCAAAGCTGAAAGAACGACACGGGCTTCGTCACGACGACCAGCCTTAATGAGCCAGCGAGGGGACTCTGGAAGGAAGACGATACTGATCATGGCCATAAGAGACATGACGATCTGGAAGGCGAGGGGGAAACGCCATGAGACAGAGCTATCCTCAACGAAGAAAAATCCGAAGTCGATCCAAAGGGCGAGTGTCACACCGGCACCAACGAAGATACCATCTGTCACGACATTTGAGCCTCGTTTATGCGCAGGGGAAATTTCGGATTGCCAGACAGGAACAGTGGCAACGTAGCCACCGATACCCAGACCGAGAATAAGTCGAGCAACGATGAAATGAGCGAATTCGAAGGCAGAGGCCATAAGGACCGCGCCGATGATAGTAATAAAATTAGTGATGAAGATAACCTTTCGTCGTCCTAGAAGATCGCCCAGATAAACGCAGGAAAGCGCGCCGAAGATACCGCCGACAGTGTAGAGTGCAATAACCGTTCCTATGAAGCATGAAGTGTTAGAAATGATCACGATATAAACATTATGATGTCATGTATAGATATTCTGGCCTACCTTGAATAGTCGAATTTTCATGCTGAGTAGCGCCCGTAGTGTTAATTGTGTCCATTTGTGGGAATTGGCGATTGAACGCATCGAGCGTTAGAAGGCCACCAGCCACACTCATATTATAACCATAGCAAGTAAAAGTTGGAAATACAACTAGCCAGACGGCTGCCCTGAGAAGGCCATTGCCTCGGAAGCCCATAAATGGTTTCCCCATGATAGCGATGAAAAGACGGGCAAGGCAAACTGGTCGATTTAAGGTTGTAAAGAAGGAATTGAATGGAATGATTCAAAATAGGACAGTGTTGCCGAACTCGACTTCTGTTATATCATATAGATCTAGAAGACTGGATCGTGATATACGAAGCGCTAGAGTGTTGCGCGAACTCAACACTAAGTACGGTGATGCAGTTTCGGTGCTCGCCGGTCCCCGGTGATCGACGAGACTGCCGACTTGGTGCATTTTTCCCCACAATTCCAATTGTGGAGGCGGCGGGATGCGACCGACCTCGGTAGAATGTCACAGGAATGCCCTCTACCATGCCCCGGGTCGCCCCATCCCGGCCTCAAAAGAGGCTGGTATACGGGGTAGAGTCCGGGGTAGTGGCTGTTTGTGCTTCTCGTGTATGCTCAGTAATTTCCGCAATAGGTATTGGGGGGTGCATTAGGGCCTTGGTTTACTCCGGACAAGAGGGCCCGGATGGGTCTACGCCGAGACTTTTTAGTAACAGATCGTATGGAGAGAAGGGAAGAAATAGAGTGGAATTGAAATGGAATCCGGGGTCAGAAGATCGAATCTTTGTAGGTGGAAACGCTGATCGTGCATTTTTATGTTCTAATTTTCAACTCCACGCGGTTCATATTTGATGTCATGACCTCCACTGCATGAGCCTTGTCTGGATGTAGTTGTACTTCCGATTGCACTTGAATAGGAGTCAGGCTTGTCTATCCTTTCTACAATCGATCGAAGCTGTCCTCTCCTTAACATCTAACCTAGCAATGCATTTGTTACCTAACGAGAAATAAAGAGATGTCGTCTATACGGCAGTTGTCAAACTAGGTTTTTCTCATAGTTCTTGGAAAGGTCATATCCCTGCCGCCATCCACGTGTTTAGTGGAAAGTATCACAAATGCCGGAGGATTGCGAGCGGCGGTATCGGCGGTAGGGGGCGTTGGCCGGACCTTGAGGACTAGATGTGAATCAATCCTCACCATTTTTACGAGATTTACTACATATTAACTTCCCTAGTTGCTGAAGAGAGAAACCCCGATCATCCTTGGATCATCCTATTCACACAACTGGTTTCGATTGCCCCTGTTCCAACGGAGTACGGAGTTTGCATGGACGAATAAATGAATGCCGAGAAACTAGCGGCCCTGGTGACAACGTTGGGGCTGTGCCACTTTGAGTTACAACTGCGACATTCACCTTAATAATCCTAATTGTCGTTATTTTCTAAATCTCATACATATACACTTCTGACTCCTAGATGACACTCAATGATTGAATTCTCATGAGATCGAGGAGTTAACTGTCCATAGCCCTTGGTGCTGTGGCAAAGAGGACACCTGACACTCGCCACCAAACTGTGGGGCCCCAGATTGAAGGTACGCTGACTCTACCCTCGAGAACAATTTGTCTCAGGCTGCTTCAGAGTCTATAATATATTTATGATTGATCTCAATTCTCTTTTGCTAAACATCCGCTTACTTGATGTGCCAATTTGCGCATGTGCAACTGAACGGCAACACAGACCGACCGCGCTTGAGCCTCGACTTTCACGGTCGCTTGGTCTTAGCGCAGTCTGACTCAAGGTTCAGCGTGGCGGCTGCAACCTTACAAAGTCCCACTTCTAATGCCGGGGCACTTTTAGACCTTTTTCGATGAGATTGCATATGAGCTTGGCCTTGGCTGTTGGGTTCCAACGTCCCTAGTCGTTGGCCCCTTGGTAGTAGTAGTAGTAAACCATATCTTGATCTTTATCTCCATGCCACGCGTGCAAGGACCAGAATTCTGTCTCTCCGACTTCCCCCGCTTTGAGGTGACCCACTGGAACGTGGTGGAGCACTTCAACCCAAGCGAGCTGCAACGAAGCGTAGTACTCAGCCCGAGCTCCGGCCTCGGGCCTCTTCACCCCGATCGGGTGGCCTTTAGTTCCGGGATCGCCGGATTCGTATGACCGAAAGGAAGCTTCGAAGTGCATTGTTTATTCAAAATAAGCTCAGTCGCAGAGTTCAGAGTTAGTATTTTTCCATATAAGTTCTTCGTGCAATATCCATGACCCCTTTCCAACTTAAATACTTACTAGTTACCCCATACCCGAGCATAGAAGACCCAGCTTTGAATGGATTCTAGAATTGAAGGTTCCGCTTATTGTAATTATGATGTGGTAATTATTATGGGTCGCCAGTCTTCTTGGTGCATCTAGCCTACCTAAGACAATACATCGAGCAAAGAAAGCCGAGGTTGCGAGCCTCTCAGCTCTCGACATCAATTATTCTATTTATGATCTAGGAAATATAAGTAGAAAATGGCTCTCACCCCTGAAACTTTGCATTCACCTACATATTATATGAGCTTGTGTTGCCCTCTCCTATTCGCAACTGCTTTCTTGTAAGAAATACTGGGTAGTACTGAGAATACAAATGTATACTCGGGGCGGAGAATATTATGGGTTTCTATAGATTCCATACAGTATCGAATTACTGTTTTGTATTACATCGTTTCTATATTTTTATATTTATCGCTCATTTTCTGCCACTAGACGATACACGATTTGTCCTTAGCTAGCCCTAGAAATAACTCATATGGAGAAGGACCGAGCTGCGACGGTTATGACACATTGAAATATGGGATCACCACTTACTCTACTTTCATTGGAAAACTATCGCACAGGGGATTTAAATGCAACAAACTCAGAACCAAGTCCGTCTTTTAGCTATCTGACTATGAATTAGTCTTTCCGTATAGGACCACAGCGAGTGACAGGTGATCTGTTATGACCATGCCATCCTCCTCCTGTTTATTTGACCGGGCGAAGTTTTTAAGCAATAAATCCTTCTAAAGCTCACTGTCTATACCGAAATGCTGAGCGACTTCAACTAAACCTGAGCCTCCAACCGAAACCCAATAATCGACAAACCCCTCTTCTCTGGCTCGCTCAACGTCTTTACTATCCCATGCTTCTTCCAGCTCCCTTTCGAGATAAATTGTATAAAACCCACATTTCTTGGCTGCCTGCAAATCCTGGAGATGAGCTGCGACAAGGCAACATCGCGAATTATCGAATACGAATCTGCGAGCAGCGCGATTATATGCTTCTGGCGAAGGCTTGTAAGCACCTAGATGCTCTGCACTGGTGATATTCTTGAATGGCAAATGACTATGCTTTTGAAGATCTTCAAGGAGCTTTATATTGCCATTGGATAATGTAGACGTCAGGAATTTGGTATTCAGCAACGAAATACCTTGCAAACTATCTTTATATGGGTCAAGTCGATGCCAGCTGAGAGACAAATTGTCGAGGGCATCTTCGGTGAATAAATCCCGCAGAGCCCGTTTTGTGAGGATCGTTTCCAAGGAAGTGCGGTTGTATTCATCCACAGAGACAAAGGGTTTGGTCGGATCATAGGTGTTTCCAAAGTTCATATATGAATGGTGCCACTCTGTAGAGATCTCCTGCCAGTTGGAAGTGGACATATCAGAGACACGTGCTTCCAATTCAGCACCAACAGGTCGCCCTTGATCTTGAATAGCCTTTTGGGCTGCGGTTTTTAATTGATTCGCGATGCAGATTCTCCATTCCACGATCGTCCCCAAAACATCAAAGAATATTATCGAAGGGAGGTCAGCCGGAGGCATTTTAATCAAAGTTCCCAATAGAAGTACGAGGACATGAAGACAGTTATAGGCACTGGAAAGTACGATCAGTATAAGTAACAATGTTTAGAAACCTCGTTCTCACTGAAAAGTTACTCATTTGATTCATTAGCCTCGGGGGCTTTCTGCTTATGTTTGCATGTGATTTGGAAGGGAAATCCCCAGCAAAGTTCACGTACTTCGGGGTGTGACACCGAGTGGGAGCTGTGAGAATTGAATTAGGAGGTCGGAATTGTGCGTTTCGGCCCTTTTTCAATTAGGCCGAACATCCCCCTGGTCTATAGATTCCCGAATCTAGAAGCCCGAAGTTTGCAATGGATATCAGCATACTTAGCTACTAGCTAATTTAAATTGTCTTCCTAGCTCAAAAACGCCAGTCTCTTCACGTAGTAATTATTGAATTAATTAATTTACTATTGACTTGTCACGCTACCGTAATATCTGACGAATGAGTAGATGAGTAGTAAATCGAAGCCACTTGTAATATGCTACACGACAAATGGCTCTGTTCAATGGGATTGGCAGCTGTCTAAAACATCAAAGAGTAAAAATTTGTAGAATAATCCCTCAACAAATGATATGTAATAGTCCCTGTTTCCGTATATAGTCCGTATATCGTTAACGTGCCAGATTCTTAGAACTCGTTCTTCGAGGCATAAGAAACGGTTCCCATGTTCTTTTCGTCATCGGAAGACTCCACCGAGAGCGAATCCTTGCTTTCGAAAATCCGAGCTACCTCTTCCAGTGTCCGGTCTTGGGTCTCGGGGAATAGCAAGTACACAGTTGCCATGAAAAATGCAAGGCATCCCAAGTACAGCGAGAAGTATTTCCAATGAAGTGCCGTAAAAGCAACAGGATTGACGTATTGGTTGAAAAAGCAAGCCAGTGAGTCAGTTGTGAGAGTAATAGCAAGTCCCTTTGCTCTGAGCTGGAATGGAAGAATTTCCGCCGGGTACGCGATGAAAAGGGGCATGTATGCGAAGTCATAAGACCCACAAAATAGGAAGAGCATGGGAACGACTGCAATTCCTGCCTCGATGATATGAAGTTCCGCAAAAAGACCAGTCATGAGAGTTATAGTTGCCAGGAATATCATCATCAAGGTTGTCGCGCTTAACCATAGAACACGTCGTCCATAACGATCAGATGTGCTTGCACCACCAACAGCAAATATCAAGTTCCAGACTTGCAAGCTTAGGTTAACGGCCGATTGATGTGCGGAGTCCTTAATTCCGACGGAGGAGAGGATCGGGGCGAGATAATATGAAATAATTCCTGAAAAATGAAATTAGTCACATTCATATTGTACGAAGGATGAGAAGTAATTCTTACCGTTTCCAGTCCATTCCTGCATGAAACCCAGGAGAATACAGATCGCAAGTCGGTGTGCATCGCCCTTCGTCTTCAGGAAAGCACTCCATTGAGAAGCCGATTTCAAGTCCTCCTCTGCGCTGATGCTGCTGCAGATCTGATCATATTGCTCCTGCACCACTTTGTCTTCCCGGTCTCCATTTCCGTGATATCTCGTAAGCATGGCCAAAGCCTGTCCTTTTCGGCCCTTTGAGACAAGCCATCTTGGACTCTCAGGAATAACACAACCAGCGACTAGTTGGAGAATTGGATAAATAATCTGCATTAGGCAAGGGACTCGCCATGACCAGCTATTCTTAAGAGCTAATGTTGAGAAGGCGATTCCGGCAGCCGTGATCGAACCGCAGAACCAAACGGCGTTGTATAAACCAGTGAGTTTCCTTCGCTGACGTGGATGTGCTGACTCTGCAATCAAAAGTGGTGCTGCAGTTTGCGAAACTCCTACTCCCATGCCAGTGACGACTCGAGCCCCGAAGAAAGCCCAAGGGTGTGTGACCGCAGTTTGGACTATAGCTGCAAGTATGACTAGTAAAGCTCCAATACTAACACAAGCTCGACGTCCCATCCGATCCGCGATATATGAGGCAGGAATAAAGGTCAGGAAAGATCCCAACGAGACGGCGGCAATGATGAGGCCCTTTGCACTAGAATTAAGTCCGCTCAGGAAGAACGTGACTATGCAAAATTAGCTTCGAATTTCCACTCAAGAGCTTCACGGAATAGCTTACATTCAGGTAGGACAAGCAAGCTGTTAATTTGACTTGCATTGTATCCCGCGGTAGCTGATGCAGAGAGCATCAAAGCAATACCGATATTCAACTGTCGCAACCCCTTGTTAGTCGAAGTAGACGCCATCTTTGTGAATAATATGGCAAACTGAATCTTGGACAGTAGCTCGGTGGACTACCTTATTTTACTTTATAAGCTGGCGGACATTTTGTCGGACAATTTTAGACGTCTAACATTCTTCGCCATTCTCCGCCGATCTTGCCGCTCAAGGTCACGGTGATGCAGTGTAGGAGCTGGAATGTAGGGAGAAATTAATCCCGACGAATCATGAGATTGGTTTTCAAGAGCTTGTACCGAATTATCACAAAACTTAAGAGCTCCGGGATGACGATATGCAAGGACTTTGCTAGCTAAGCACAGGGAATTCGTGAAAGCTCAGGCAGAGGAATTACCACGCGGCCCTCGGATTTCAAGGGTACGCTCCTACCAATTAGCCTGCATCTTGTGTAGCTAAAGATCATTTAGTCAAGAGATCTCCGTACTGTTGGATTTCGGAAGATGTGATTATGTTCCGCGGTGGCCGCCACGAGCTTAGATCGACTCACGTGTGTAGTCTTTAGAGTCACAACGAGGTTTTTACCAACATATCAACCGCGGAAAACAGAGCTGCAGAATGTAAATGGGGAGCTGATCAGTTGTAAAAAATGATCCAAAATGACAAAAACAAAACATACAACAGCAGGGATTCGCATGTGGTCACCCACCATACTACTAACCTGCCGGCGTGTGGCTTAAGTACGGCTGAGCGGACGGGAAGCCCTGTTCTCCACACCCTATGGTCGTATGTACCAGACAATATCGTGCAACAAAATATATAGAACAAGTTATAAAGTTGTGATCAACAATCAATCTGCAAGTTTATCGAAAGGAAGGGGCTATCATTATCTCATTATGATGACCATTTTGCACGGACCTCGCCCCTTGTCCGTTCGACCGTGAATAATTTCACCAGGGATGAGTACAATATGAGAGAAATTGTGCACAACATCAAGTATGACTATGTAATGGCGGCTTTGACTAGGTTTTCGCTATGATTCAAGCAGCACGGACCAATGTCGAGATGACTGAATCAGGAAGTGGCTCCAATCGGGCGTGCCATCTTTAGGACTAATTTATAGGGTGGCAGTACCAGGTTGATCATATTACTGCGCATTTGCCTTTTTGTTCCTCTCTAGATGATATCAAGAATATGCATGAAAGGGCTTCCGGCTAGTCAATTCATAACGCATGTCTCATGCGTAGATATATTTTTAGTGGCCATCTACCTCTATATTCATCTGAAAGAATACTAAGAAGTTCTTTCAGTAGTAGGAGTAGTACTCTTAGCCCAGCTTCCTGACGCCAGAAAATATATCGTCCACACTACGTAGTGGTACGTTTCCAAGTTCAATTTCGAGTTGACCTGGGACCCAAGTAGTACTTGGGTAATTCAGGAAGTTACAGCAGGGTCTAAGTCCTATACACTCTTTCCCTATTCTTTGGGCACTTTTCAATCAGAAACTCGAATCAATTTGGAACAGTATGTAATTTCAGAAAGACAGTTTTAACATGGCTGCATAAATCAGATGCAAAATCAAGTTTGACAGATAACAGGAGCCAGCTCCCAAGCTAAAGCCACAAAATTCAAAATCATTTCCCACATTTCTCGTTTTGGTAATTCCCCCATCGTGTCACATGAATATAGTTCATAGAGCTAAGACTGCAAGCCATTGGCGCAATGCAAGCTCGATTTTCCGAGTGACCCCAACATCCTATGGATTGTCTCGGGCGGGACGCCTGGAATAGCTTTTCGAGTCATTTCCATTGCATCCGGTCGCTTTCTTTCTTCAGATTCTGTCGGTTTTTCGAACGATAATTGCATGATTTTCTTATCCATGACGCGTTTGAGTTTTCCCATATCGTCGGGACTCAACTGATACTCGGTGTTCATGTTGTCCAACTCCTTGTTCATGCAATTCATGAGCATGACATGCTTTGAAACTGCTGCCGCATTGATTCCTGTGGCGAGAAGGAGGCTCAGAAAGAAGGTTTTGGAAAAATGCATTTTGATGAGTGTTTTAAGAACGTTCGGATGGTGCAAGGAACTTATGATTCTCAGGTGGACTCTGAGTCAAATGTTCATAGTTATATATGAAGACATTTTCATCAAGGGACTCTGGCTTTTTGCCCTACATACAAGTGTTTCATCATCTCCAGTGCGATCTGCGGGGTATGATACAAGATGTACCACCCCACGGTCGAGGAAAATTCCAGTAAGATCCGAAAACCTGGGGAATTTCTGTTAGTAATATGCGCCTAGTTTTGCGCTTTCAACCACTATCCTGAAGGAAAACATTAAAGTTTCATTGGAATGAAGGCCATAACGCTTTTCCTGCTTTGGATGTAACGCTACGGCCCTGGCGAGCCTCATGCACGACCCAACATCCATCTCAAGCTCATCGGCGAAATGGAGCTGCACATTGAACCCCGATCTTAATTTTACTAAAAAAAAAAAAAAAAAAAAATATTGTCAACGCTTTTCCGACATAGACTTAGATTTGGTGGATGTGCTCCAATTTCTGCTCTGCGACTCATGCTAGCTAGGTCTTTCAGTTGCGTGTGCCGAGACCCTAGGAATGCCTCTCACATTCCACCCAGCCCTGCGGATGATACCTTAGTGAAGCTCATAATCATGATAGAATGAGGCCAGTGAAGTAGGGAAGCTTGTCATAGGAAACCTCGCCCGGACTCTATTTCCGCATAGGCTATTCTAATAGGTCCTGCTGTCATCCCCGCAGGGGAAAATTCAAGAATGATGTATTTTGTCGTGAAGCACACACTACTGCGAAAGGTTTCCAAGAGGCTGGAGCTAGGAATTTGCATCATTTCGGGGGTATGATGACGCTAAAGCGTAAATTGGGAAAAAGACGGGATAATCATCATGGTAGTCACAGTTATATTTTCGTGGATGGGAATTAGTAGGCACTAGTTCGGGAAATCTTTGAAGTTATTCCTTATGACCCCTAAAAGTAATCAATAAAATAGCCCGAGGCAATGGAAGCCAGAAGACTAAGCCATATGTTCTATTGTATAATCTGTCCGTCACCAGTATATCTCCAACGATCAATGTATAATTTTTCACCATCAGGGCATTTTGATCCGGATCCAGCACCATTACAAGTAGCATAAGCGCCGATCAAGCTTCCAACAAATGTACCACTACCACCACTAACAAATTGAGCGGAAACCACACCAATTCTCATGGCAGTATGTGGATTAGTAGGAGACATTGCGGAAAATTCGTAGTGTGTCTCGTTTATGGCCTTAATCTGAAGTCTAATTTTCCCTCCAACCCAAGAATGCGGCACCGGAACTGTCTTGGGTGCTGGAGGGTTAGCAGGAATGATGGGAATATTATCCATTGTGCTGGCTTCAGTCTTTAAACGGAAATACAGCCGATTTGAAGAGTGTTCCCGAGACGAAGAATCTGAACCTAGAAGAACGATTCCGAGATCGATATGATTCATTTGGGTCAAAAAGAGAGTAACACCAGCTTCATATCCGACAGAAGTTGTATTGAAATTCAAGTCGACCGTATATGTGAAAAACGTATCTGTTTGGCGACGACCAATGAAACCGATCCCGTTTTGTCCACTTAGTTCGTCATCTCCAGCCACCCCCGTCAAATTGCTTCTCGTCGGGAGAATTTGGAGTCCTTTGTGCGTCACCAAGAAGCCATCTTTCTGTGGGACTCTGAAATAAACCAAGTTCTTTGGAATTGGCGACCCGTATTTGAAATCATAGACATCAGGGTCAGAGTTGAAGGGGCCATTTCCAGGGATACTTCGAGTACGTGGAGGCAGACTCCATCCTGTCATCTCGCCTCTCACTGGCTCAAGGACCGGCCATTCATTCTTCTTCCAGGTGACAGGAAAAAGTACCGTCTCTCGACCCATTGGATAAACCTTCCAAGAAGGACCTCCTCGCGTTGCTAAGCAGATCCCCCACCAATTTCCGTCGGTATCTTGAAAAAGATCACCGTGTCCAATAGTTTGAAAATATTCATCGGTACCCCGGTTTGTCAAGATTGGGTTATTTTTGTATGATTCGTATGGTCCCTCTATGTTCGTAGATCTGGCGATACTTATGGAGTGATTCAATTCCGTACCTCCTTCGGCAATGAGAAGGTAATAAAATCCATCTTTTTTATACAGATGTGGCCCTTCCGGGTATACAGCTCCGGTTCCATTCCAAATATTCAACGGCTCAGTGAGACTTCCTGTCTTGAGGTCGATCTCTTGAAGAGTGATACCCGATAAGACGGTATATACCTTCCCGTCATCGTCCCAAAACAGGTCTGGATCAATGCTAGAAGCATTAAAGGTGACCGGATCGCTCCAAGAAGAGTCGTCATATGGGTTCTTAGTGGAATATAGAACACCAGTTTCCTCGGGTGCGCCGAGGTAGACACAAATCACGTAAAAAGTACCTTGATGATAACGAATAGTTGCTGCATAATGTCCCAGCTGCTGGCCATCGGTTCCAGCGCTGTATCCGGGCAATTGACTTTCGCGATTCCAAGCATGGCTAACGAGTTTCCAATCAAGAAGATCTTTGGTAGCGTAGATTGGAAGTCCAGGAAAAACATCGAAGGTCGATGTCACACAAAAAAAGACATCACCAACTCGAGTACAAGAAGGGTCGGAGTGCCATCCCGGCAAGACAGGATTCTGGTAGCTGGAATTTTTTGTAGCAGATGAAGGGATGATGAGTGCCATTAAAAAGGAAATCCATAAAATTATGATCCGATGCATGGCCAACGTCCTTTTTTAGGTAGCTTTTTTTTTTTGGCAACTGCCTTTTACCAGAATCTACTAGTAGAGGGCCCTTGAGTGTAAAAGATGGAACGATTTCACGTTCATAACTTGTTTTTTGAAGAAATACCACCAATATATACTATATATTAGTATTAAATGCATCACCCCAAATGCGCTCTTGCAGATTCGTCTCAACTAGGTAGTCCTGAGAGCACTGATGTCACAAACAAAATAAACCCCGCTCTTCGGATAAATTGGCATTTTATTATAATACTCTGTGTTGCAAAAACTAGTCATAATTCCGAAATCGGTAGTCGGAAGTTGACAACTTGTACTATTCTTCATCATGCATGATCCCCCACCAGCAGTGGGCGTTGATCAGAGCAGCGAGGCGGAATGTGGGGACATGGTGAGCGTGGGCCAGACCCCAAGGACAGAAGACAGTAGTAATTCTAGGGCCTGTAATTCAAGCAATTCATATATCGGCAGGCTCCTCCTCAAAGTTTGAGGACGTTGTCAATGCGAGTTTGACGAAAATAATCCAAAAATCGAACCCCTTCCAAGAATCGGATTATCCAAAAGCCACCCCGCTTTACTCAGCCTAAACGATGCATCCCTTTTTTGTTAATGCGGGGTGCCGACTGGCTAACTTAGGCTAAATATCGGAATTCCGCGACAAATTCGAGCATCAGTTATACTAAATAATAGTTTGTCCAAATATGTCAAAATAACCACAGGGTATGAGTGCCTTCTTCTCCATCGGTTATGATTACGGCTTACCCCCAATCTGTATACGCCGGGTGCCCGCGGTACAATCCGGTGGCTTCAAGAAGGGTTTCTTTAAAGTACTTGACTGAAAGGCCAATAAAACTTTTGGTTGATTCACTGGATTGAACTGTATTCTCTCAGCAGGATAAAAGTGGCATTTTTACTGAAATTTAGTGTTCGGACCATGCATCTGCAATGATATATAAGATCGACCAAGCCCCCTAAGTTTCATTGGATTTGAGTCCCAATCTGAATTCTTCCCTACAAAAATACTTTTAAACCTGGTTTAAAACTGGATAAAGATCGACACCCTTCGATAAACTGTAGTTAATTCAATCTTCCCAATAGCCAGGTCAAGCTCGCCTTAATTTTCGCATTTCTCAGCATGAGCTCACCAGCTCGCGAATGCCTGGGGTTGGCGGCAGGCAAACACGGCCTTGGCGACTACGCAAGGGGCTAGTTTAGCGCCATCGTTAGCTCTCACTGGCTCCTAGCTTCTCACCCCGCAACGGCATTGCTCGGAAAAGTGATATCTCCGATGAGAGAATAGACAGAGAGGGGTCACTAATGTCTCTGCCTAACTGCCAGTTATGGATATCATATGGGATGGATCCGATCGATTGGTTTTGAAACCGAGCGAACCTGTTGAAGTCATATAACCACTTTGAAGTACTACTTTCGAATCGAAAATGCTGAATCTACCTGCGTCAGGTCTTCTGGGGCCAGTCATTACCCTGAATGGCTGGACATTGGCCATGGAAGTTTGGATGTATACTGTGAACATCCCGATCATCAAGAAATTGAAAATCAACAATACGACGACCAAGAGTCAACTTGAAGCCCAGACTCCGCCCGCTGCTCGTTGGAAGAGGGACAATTACAACCACTTGATGGAGCAGCCAACTCAGTTCTATGCCATCGCTCTAACCCTGGCGGTCGCTCGTGGGGGCCAGCTTGATGGAATTGACAGTTTTCTGGCCTGGACATATACTGGAACTCGCATTTTGCATAGCCTTGTGCATGCGACCGAGAATCAACTCATTCTCCGCTTCTCTTTGTTCGTATTTTCTTCGACCGTGTTAGCTATCATGACTGCACGTGCGGCTCTTTTGATGTTTTGATGTGAGCGAAATGGTTTGGAATCTTAGCAAAGTGGGTGGGCTGCAGAGTAGCCTTCATATATGGAGAATATCATCTTCCAAAGGAATGAGATTTTAGAACAGAGCCTGCTCTGTGAGTACCCAATGAATGAATTTTTGTTGCTTAGAAATTAAGTATCAGAGGATTCGAAGTGAAAAGAGACAAAAGAGAGCTGGATTAAACCATGGATGCCCTGGAGGTCAAATTCTCAGCTAGTGAATATTTCTAGACTTACGATAAAACTTGCTGGCAAGAATAGAGCTCGGGAACCCAACAGCCTTGGGCATCAGTTTCAAAGTTCCAAATCCCAATGAAGTAGCTAGCGCATTGTCTAGAAAGTCTTGAAGCTCTTGACCACATAGCAGCCAAACCTTATTCGAAAGTGTAATGATAAATTGAATGCATTTGAAAGAGTCAAAGCACATGCAATGTGTTCATGGACCCCTTTCAATTACACGCTAAAGCCTAGGAAGGAATTTGGACATATGCATCTGGTCGCATGTCCTGATCCTCGAATTCTAGACCACAGGATCGACCCTCAATCATTCGGCGGCTTTCATTTCCACCAAAGCCCAGGCTTTTCGGGCGCTGTCTCTATTGAAAAATGGGTCGCAAATCGAGACTCCATTCTCTAGAACAGCCCCGCTCAAACGGATATCATAGCCGGCACTGAAGGACAAAAATTCTCAGACTAGGGAGCTGGTGAGTTCAAAAGGGTATAGCATGGCGGGTCAGGACGTGTATAATGGAACCTCAAGAGGAGCTTTTCATTGGATTCGAGTGGGCTTCCCGATCGGGCATCCACAACCCTTGCGAGTTCTCAATAAGCCAAGAATCGAACGTTCTGGCGGCTCTTAGCGGGCCCACTAAAAGACGAGGATTTTCGGAACCGTTAGTAATCTAAAATCAGGAAGAAATCTAACTAACTCCATTACGAGAACCATGAGGCAAAATGTCTTTTACTAGAAACAGCCATCTTGCTCTTCTATGTTGACTGTTGACATACATACTGTATCCTCCTGGTTGTGTTCCACATGTTGTTTGCCTTTGCCTCTCGGATGGCGTCCATGGACCGTAAGCGAGCCCAGGCACAAGAACATTTCCCATGGATATGACTTTGAATTTGAGAATGAGGGTTAGCGGTTGTGATCATTGATTGGTGCATAATGAATCCTGCCCTGCCAAGAGTTCATAATGTTTTTTCATTCGTCAACTTGAAAGAGAAGGCTCCACTCAACTCCAAATCCACAGCATCATGCCCCCACATTTATTGAATATGAGACCAATCGCGTTACTTTTTACTTGCCCTGGGCCATTCAGGGATTGCCCGTGGCACACTGCAAACTCAACACAAAATTAGCCGGAAAACACGCAATTCTTTTTTGGGTGAGGGGTAATATTGTGTTAAGAGGTCTAGAGTGAGCTCGACAACACTCGGCAACATTGGCATTGCATATGAAAATGTGTCCATGACGGAGATGTCTCATATGAAGGGAGTTTGCACTTTGAGAAAGAGTAACTCGACAAGCATAGTCTAAGAATTAGGCCCAAGTCTAACGCAAATCATAAGCCGCTAACGCTCCAAATGACGAACGGATCATCCACCGAACTCCTATGCCGACCAAGAGGCCCACCGAACTACATCCCAAGCTGGAGACGCCCGTTTAGCCAGAATTCACTCGTCTCCAGCATGAAAAGTTTGATTGAAGCCACCTCAGCACTCGGTGTGTCACCGACGAAGCGTAGAAAAATGTCGACGAATGCATTGAAGTCCTTTTTTCATTGATATTTACACTGTAGAGAATATCCCAAATATAGGACTTTAAAGGAAATTCACCTTTGACATTCCAAAAAAAGGCATGAAAAGGGTTTCATCACATGAAACTAGACAGTTTCCCCAAGAATAGGTGGCTTTGTCCAGACTCAACCCAAGGACCAGTCCGGGTACCCCTTTCAACCCACCGACACAAAAGTCTTGGTCAATCCACTTGTTCCAAAAAATGACCACCCACAAGAAAACTGGAGGCTCCACGAATTACGGACTCCGCAAGCCTTCCACAAGCCTTCCACACGCCTCTTTCCAACGCCAAACCATAGGCAAGACCAATGACTGTTGTTGCCATTGAACCACTTCCACTGTCCTGCGGATAGGCTCACTCTAGATCTTAGCGCCAATCGCCAGACTTATCGCAAGCCACGATCCACCCAAACTGCTCCATAATGGCCTGGCCACACGTCAATCCCACGGCGTCGGCCCTTCTGGAACCAACGCCTTACGATTCCATTCGCACACTGACGTACGTACAACCCCGGCGTTACTGCCCATGGATATTCCTTCAGGTACCAGGCACCATGGATTGCGACTGGATTATGGGTCTTTGTCAAAGATGGCGGGGGCGAGCGTGGCGCTGGTTCACGAAGACTTTTGTCAGAGAGAAAGGTATTTATATCTTCGTTTCGTCCCTCGTTGATTATCTTCTGTCAAGTCACTCTCTTTTTGCAAAAAGAACTACACTCTTTTAGTTCCAAACTACCAGGAAGTTTCACGCTTCTGTCATTCTTTTATACAGTTGTCCTTGAAACTATCCAAGAGACATTCATTTCATTTCTCAACTTTTCAGTTGTACTACAATCTCTTACCGCAACAATGCAGTTCACCAAGTCTATTCTGCTGCTGGCAGCTCTCACCACCGGCTCTCTCGCTCGCCCTCTCGAGGGTCACGCTCGCCGCCAGACTTCCACTTCCACTTCATCCAGTGCCTCTTCTGACTGGACCAACACCCCGTCAAGCGGTTCTTACTCGACTTCGGGCTTTGGCGCAGTCACCACTGCCTCCGGTAGCGGCATTACCTACTCCGGTAACGTCGGCAGCCCCTACGGTAGCAACATTATCGAGGTTTCCTCCGAGGATGCTTCCCAGTACCAGTACGTCGTTGAATTCACCGGCTCCAACACCGATGACTGGACCGTCGCCATCTGGAACAAGTATGGTGAGGACGGCTCCATGGATGGCTGGTACGGCAACGCCGTCAAGACCTTCACTCTCGCCGCTGGCTCCACAAAGTACATCGCCTTCGACCAGGACTCGCAGGGTGGCTGGGCCGCCGCTGAGGGATCTACCATCCCCACCGACTCCAACGGTGGCTACGCCTCCACCTGGGGTGAGTTTGACTTCGGCTCTTCCGGCAACTCGGCCTGGTCCGGCTTTGACGTCTCTGCCATCGCCGCCCAGAATGCCGCCATGTCCGTGCAGGGTATGAAGATCTGTGATGCTCTTGGCTCCACTTGCTCCTCCATCACTGCCGACGCTGCTACTGTCGACAATGCCTACACTACCGCTGAGACTGATATTGGTGGTATCGGTGGCAACCTGTCTGGCGGTGCCGTCCGTCTGGCCTGCACCATCGACTACAGCAGCTAAACGGGCTGTGTATGAGATCTTTTTTTGCTTTGCAGTTTTAAATAGACTTTAGAACGCCTTGTGTTTCAGCGCATGCGCCGGGGTGGAGTGTGATCTATACCCAGTTGGTATTTCTCTTCCTTTCTTTGTGGATATAGAGACTAAGGCTGGTCCTTTTTGTTTGTCTTTGTTTCTTATCATGACCATGACCAATATACCAGACTGGCTCTTTGAAAGGTTTCCAAACAATATTATACCCCAAATTAGAACCATAACTTCCTTTCTAAGAGACCCTCCAGTAGAATAGGGCTATCAGCCCTTTGCGTTGTGGCGCATGACCGCATCATTGCATACGCGGCCAGATTGTGTCCACTTGCCTCTTTGGGCCGTTAGCGCGGCGAACCCGTCACTGTTAGATCAGCGGCGAACAGCTAAAAAATCGCCAAGGTCAAGCTTAAAATAAATTCGCCTTTCGAAAGCAGACGAACAATGGAAGATTATACAGCATGCATGCGTTTCAGCTGTCTTTCAAGTTGGCGATTAGTGCATAACGACACCACTCGTGAAGATATTTGCTCGGAATAGCATCCGAAGTACTACTACATTGGCATACAATCTTCCCGAACGACAACGAAAAAATTCGGCCTCGTTCATTGATATAAATTTATCTTACTATATTTTCGCTTGAGTTGGATGTTCATGTTGTTTGTTTGCCTTTGGGTCATTCTATTCAGTAGATAATTTTGTCATCTCATCCTCGAGAGCCTTTTTGATCTGGTCGACCATGTCGCCCTCGACAACCCCCTCTTGCCAGGTAAATCCCAATACCAACCTCCCATCTCGACCTGTCACAGCACTGACCTTGATTGCGGCGCTGCAAGCACTAGAGCTCTGGCTGAACAACATACTCTCAATCCCGAAGTTCGAACCTCCTCGGAAAGTAGAAGTTGCGCCGACGTTTGATAACTCAAAGGCACTCATTCTCCTTCGCCCCAACTTTTGTAACATCCACTGATGCTGGCTTTCAACATACGCCAGGTATCCGACCGGCATGTCACCTCCTTTCTGCGCCATTGTATGGTCGATAGCAATTTTCGTGCGGCGGGCTTCATCCCAATCAAAGGATGGCATCCTGTGGTACGTGGTGGATGACGACCCGACGTAGCAACCCAAAGTGGTCGTAGTGACTGGTTCCGGGAGAAAATTCCGTAGTGATACTGCACAATCGGCATGGAGTGTACGATATGTCGACGGAAGGACAGAGAAAATGCAGGAAGCAATGAGGGCTTGTAGCGCTGCTGTGACGGAGGTATGCTCCTTCTTACTCAGTGTCATGAGCATTCTTGTGTCAACATCAGAAAGCCAAAGAGAGGAAAATCGAGTCTTGACGGGTGTGAACTGAGGAGTACCTGTCCAGCAATCATGAGATGGCTCGCTATACTCCTCTTGAGACCGTAAGAATTCTCTCGATACAGGGAGATTGTATAACTCCTCTAGCGGGGGAACAAGGGCACCATCAAAGCCATTCACCGTGTCACTTGACTCGATGCCACTGTATTGCGCCATGTATCCTTCTAATTGATCGTGAAGCGAAAGAGCACTTTTGGTGTCCATGAGTGAATGATGAAATATAAGGACAAGCGTAAAGCCTTCCGTGGAATTTTCACTCTCCAGAACAAGCATTCTCCAGAATGGAAGCGGCCGGTTGGACTGGATCTCAAAGGGGCGATTGTGCTGCTCCTCAAGGACTTTGTCGAGGATCTCTTCCCAACTAGAGCTCGGATGATTCGCATCTTCTCTCACAAAAGTCACAACTTCACTCAGTTTAATCTTCGAGATACGGGCAAAGTATGGATTCGGTGTTTCAGCGGCGAGTGGAATAGCAGAAAGTATAGGATGCTTCTTGATGAGCAGCGAGAGAGCGTGAAAGAGTGCGGGTTTGACGGGCATTCCGCTTGGCCGGTTGTAGCGAGCTGTCAAACCCACGTTGAGGTAGATCCCCAAGTGACTCCGTGTCGCCGAATATTTTTCCGCATGCCCTGATGATTATCAGCAATTGTGGGGTTCAAATTATGTACCTAGATATGGTTACCCAACGGCCGCAACGACGTCAAGCCTGCTTCTTCACGGACGTCTTCCATAGTACCTGCAAAAGGGACGAAACTACCGAGTTTCCTCATACCCGGGTTTTCTAAGACCAGACGCCGTCACCGGCTTCCAGGATATTCCAAAACATTTCGCGATCCCAGCGAGACATTGCCTCCTTTTGAGATTTCGGATCCGGGTACTTGTACCCGGGCCCCGGCAATGGTATACCCGTGTAGGGTCATGAAGGGCGATCAGCACCTAAAAAAGAATTTAGAGTCTCGTCAGGACGAACCGTGGTCTAATTACCATTCGAATTCTCAGGCTGCCATTGTAGTGCTCGAATGCAAAACTGCTGCGAATCAACGAGACCGTGAACCTTCGCCAAGACGTAGCCAAGCACCACAGCCTGGGCCAGCCTTGCTCGTGAGGCTGTGTCTGGTTTGCCCTTTTCAACTTTTTTTAAGCCCCCCAGCAGACTTGACACACCATTGATCGCGTCTCCCAATTCTCTTCTTGAACCCCCCCGCAATTCTGTCAGTCTTGGACAGCCCACAAGAACGTGAGTGAGCGTCTCTAAGAATTATTATTGCTAGAATGAATAACCATTTTCTTGAGTGGGCTATGCAAAGCGTGAGTGGATGGAATCTTCCATAGAAAAAGAGCCATAGTTTGTCTAATTAGACTTAGTGTACGACGGTACGAGAGCCAATAAAATGCTTACCAAGGGGCCGTAGATTGCCGACTAAATCATACATTCGAAGATGGCTCCTGGTAGTTTACCAAAGCAATTGGATTTTTTTATGGGCTGAGTACCACTTTGACCATCCAGATGGCTCTTGAAGGTCTAAAAAAATTATGAGAAGTATTTCAAACCAAGTTGTTTTCACCCGAGAAAGAGAGATCTCTTGTTGATATCTATTTTACTTCAAACTACCTCCCCCTTTAGCGGAAACTCAGAAAATGGACCCCAATCATTGTGCTTTGATACTGAGTGCAGAGTATATCGTAAACAGAGGCTCCTGTCCGAACTCGACTACACAAGGCGTTGAGACCTCGCTTCTTTGAAATATTCCTTGATGGCCACATGCCGATCCGGATATCGCGCGACCAATTCAAAATTAAAGAACTCTGGCTGGGTATTGAAACCTTTGGTATAGTCGTACAATGGAAGCGGAAGCTGATTCCCGTCCGAGTCTCTTTTTCTGACGATGCTTCCTGCCCAGGCGATCCGAGCCGTTAATATATGCAGAGAGCGCTCGGCAATGTTCTGGCCCGGACAAATGCGACGCCCAAAACCGAAACAGCTGAAATTCTGTAAATTCGGATACTTGGATAGTGGTTCCTTGTATGTTGTTGGGAATTTTGGGTCTAGCCATCTATCTGGTCGGAAGTTGTCGGGGTCTGGGTATAATTCCGGATCATGGTGAATGGCCCTGCGAAGGAGAAATTGGAATAAGCGTTGGCCGTGGGTAAGGTTTACCCTTTCCTATGAGGACTGAAATGTTACTCACCACTGGTTAGGATGGAATATAGTGCCTTTCTTGAAGAAAAACCCATCATACTCGTCGTCTTTGGTCAACTGGTGAGGAAATCCACCCGCAGTGACTGGACGCCACCGCAATACCTCCTTGATGACAGCACGCACGGTCGGCAAGTTCGGTATATCATCGAACTCGGGCATACGATCACCAACCTGCTCATCCAGTTCGTCTTGCATCTTATTCTGCCATTCAGGGTAGTGACACATAGTGAGACAATACGACATCATGGCAGCAGCTGTCGTGCCGCTGCCAGCCTCGAACAAAGTACCAATCACATAGGCCCCTTCGTCATCGCAGAGCTGGTAGCTATCCTGATTTTCTAGGAATGTGCGTGTAAAAGACTGCGCCTCGGAGCCACTTTCCATTGCAACCCGCACGTCAGACTGCAATTTTCTGAAGAGACTCAGTTCCTCATCGTGTAATAATCGCCCTTCCTTCTTGAAAGGAGCGACACTTTCGGGCAAGTATTTGAGAAATGGCATCGAGTCAACCAGATAGGACCCAGGTGAGGCGACTCGCTCCACATTGCGGGCGACCTTCATGATTCTCTTAAAAGCAGGCTCCTCGCCAGTTTCAATCCATTTGCCGAAACCAATCCGAAAGACAACACCCGACGCATACATCTCGAACCATTTTTCGTACTTGCTAGGAGACTCGAGTAGCGAAACTAGCAGTCTCTTGGATTCGTAGTCTTGAACGGGCTGGTATGAATCGGCTGCTGACGGCATGGTTAATTGATGCATCAGCTTCCGACCTCGACGCCATCGGTCTGCAAAGAAGTGTCAATTTAATACTCGTTCATGAAATCTGGACTGTTGATCTCACCGTTGTATGGGAGAAGTAATGGCCTCATCTCGTTTGAGAGAATCCCAGAGGCCATCGGCAGAAACTCGCGAGACGAATAGTAAGTCCCTCGCTCGCGCAAAAGATCATTGGCGATTTTCTCAGTCGACAATACGACGTGTTGTCGTCCCGCGAGATTAAGGCGGAACATCGGACCGTACTTGTCGGCCCATTCTTTGAACTTGAGCCATGAGTGATAAGGAGGTATTTCAAAGAGGTTCCCAACTATCGGCTTGCCTGGATAATTATCGTGAGCAGATATAGCCGATTGACAGCATGGGGTAAAATAGACGTACCTGGGGGACCAGGTAAGGACTTTTGACCGACTTTCGTCGTCGACGATGGAACGATCAGTCTGGACGCCAGCCATGTAATGGCTATCAAAGCAGCAGTCCATACAAGAAGCATTTTGGTGCCAAAAGTAGTGTTGGTCGGATAAAGGAAGGTATAGGTGACCAGTTGGAGCGTTCAATGGCCACGATTTTGACCCAATTTCAGCGTTGAAATTAACATGGAGGCTCACAAGCACGCACCGACTCAGCTCTCAACGATTAGAAAGCTGGCGGGGGGCCTTTCGCCAAATAAGTGGCCCTATAACAAAGGTACATCTTCTCCTCACATGCACGGGCCTGGACATGCGGGGAGCAAGCCAGCTGGCCGCCTTGTGTAACCCCATACTGTATGCAGGCGTCATTGTTTTTCGCGTGGAATTATGGCAGACGAGATCCATACCTGGTATACAGACACCTTCTAACCTCATTAGGTATAGCACCGTGCTATACGGCAGATTCGACATTGGAAATGCAGTTAGCTCGAGATGCAGTCTCGCTGCGTCAGTGCTTCCGGTATGTTCTGCACGCCGGTATTGCTCAATTGGAGACAAAACGGAACATCTGAAGATTCTGTCGATTGATTGGTGAACTAAGTGAAGGTTAAATCTATGGAAGCAAGCTGTGCAGGCTGCTTAGTAAGCACTTTCATCAGCACAAAACATTTCCCTACGTCTGAGGAGTTTACATCTCGAATCGGATTTGACTGAAGCTAGCCGGGTTGCTATTCATAAACTAGCCTGAATTGCGCAGAGCTTCCTATATTTTTTGAACGGCGACTTCTACCCCCGTAATATAAGTGAAGAATTGATTTTTGATGTCCCACTCCTTCTCGGGGTTCTTGAGCTCGAACTGGAGTAAACCATGTCAGCAAGGCCTCAATTCGTACCGTTTGACTAGAAAGCAGAAATACCTCAAATTGCAAGAGCAGTTCAGGAATGACTTTGTACATCTCGAGGTAAGAAATGTTTTTTCCGAGGCAGACCCTTGTCCCTCCACCGAACTATAGAAGCGAATTAGCATGTACACCTGGACCCACATTGCTTTCTCTTTTGCTTTTCTTTTTCTTTAGACTTTTTGTAAAAAGGAGAAATCGATTATGGATGAGACATTACTCACCGCAAATAGCGTTCTCTCCATATCTTTTCTCTTCTCTTTGCTCGGTTCAATCCATCTATTCGGGTTCCAGAAATCGGCATCTTCGCCATATGTATCCCTGTCTCTATGAACGACCCAGGCGTTGATTCCAAGAACTGTACCCGGCTTGAAAAAATGCCCGCATAGTTCTAGACCTTGGTCAGGGGCAACACGCTCTAGTGGAATCCCCAACGCAGGCGTTATCCTCAACGCTTCTTTTATACAAGCATCGAGATATGGGAGACTATGAACAGAATCCCAGGAGACAGGGGATGGGAGGTCTGCGCTGTGTAACTCATCAAGCAGCACTTTCATGGAATCGGGGTATTTCAGTAAGTGGTAGATGATTGAGGTCAAGGTGATCGCCGTCGAATCGGATCCTGCTTGGACATTTTGTTGACACCATGATAAAATCCAACTGATACAACACTGTTAGCGAAGAGATACAACATGGGTATTGAACTGGGATTCCTCACAAATCAGGTATATCTGGATTCGCATCCTTGATATCCAAGAACCGAGACAGAAAGTCGCGTCTCTGTTCATTTTTCTCCGGTTCACGGAGACGCTCTGATTTTCGATTTGCTATTTGCTCAAGAGCGAATTTCAAGACAGGCGAAACTTTGGGTGTCAAAATAAGGCCCGAGATAAAGCTTATAAGTGGGTTTTTGTGAAGTATCTTGTCCAGCCAAGGCATCTGACCGACCTTTTGTGCAAGAACCATATCAGTATACTGAATCAATAGCAAAGGACCAGACTTACAGCCGAAACATAAGCGAAGCGTTTTTCGATCATCTCCAAGATCCCATCCACATCCTCTTCTCTCTCTAAAAAACCGAGCCGATTCCCGAATGTTATCTCCAGAATAACATCGGTCGCAAACCAATGAAGCCAAGTACCTAAGTTGAACGTCGTTCCTTTTTCCGCCATTTTCTCTAATTTTTTGAAGAACAAGGATTCCGTACTCTCCACCAAAGGCTCATAAGACTTCAAATTAGACATAGCATAGACCTGTGCGATGGGCCGCTTCATCTCTTCGTGGATGGATTCATCCAGGGTCGAAAATATTGTTGGGACAACTTTCCCATGTGCCACATTTCCCATTACGGGATAGAAATCGGACTTGGGATATTTGGTGCGGACATTATAGAGTACCGGAATAGCAGATGGGGACCCGACGGAGACGGTATTAGGTCCAAGCCGGACAAGTGGTCCGTATTTTTTGTGAAGAGCGATGTGATGCTCGTGAACAACGCCAGTGCGTACCAGGAGAAGACGATACTGGTCAGTGATTTTGGCGATTGCAGGACCGGGGATACTGCGAAGATCGGAGCGAAATATCGGGAATATTATTGAATGATAGATCGCCCAGATAGCAATGGGCACACCGAGCGTCACGTAAAGTGGCAGAGATGCCAGTGAGGCGAAGTATTGAACCCTGTCCATTCTCGTCACTAACTTGGCATTCCCCGAGAACAGCAAGATATGAGGCTACAGTGCGGAGCTGAAAGAAATTCCGAAAAATTCTACGATGGCCAGTGGAACGTTTACTATTAAGTATCAACGTGCATATTTTATGGGGCCTGCCAGTGCGTTGGCACGTAAGCATCGTGCCGCTCTTCTATATGATTACCCGCTCAGCCCCCATTCAACCCTCGGGTCTGAGTTGCGAATGTGCATTAGATGGCTAGATTGTAGACAATGCTTCCAAGCAGTTGGTCTGATAAAGTGGGTACTACGCTGATCTTGGATGAATTGGCTTGGTGTAATTGGCGGGTCCTCTGGCGTCAGGCTGGACCCCGCATGGCACGGCCTTTGACAAGCCCCGTATCTATACATGGACCTATCTAGGAGACTGTCACATTCGTCGAAAACTCGAGGTATTAATTGGGTTATCAGATCAACTTCTTTCGATGGGCTGCAGTGCCGTTTGTATATAGCTAGCGACGTAGCCTGCGTAAGCTAGGAATTGATACAACCATCTCGTCTTCGCTCCTTCCTCTGCTTTTGGTCTTCCATCTGGCCTACTAAACGCAGCTGTGGAAGACATGTCGTTTTGGGTGGCTCGCTACTTCCGTTTTGGGAAAGCTGAGGGAGGACGTAGGAGCCTAATGAAAGGATGGACTCCTTCGCTTTCGACAAAGGATTCATCTCCATCTTCATTCCAACATGGCTGGATTGGCATCCAGCCATGCGGCCATGTTGGGAATCTGCGCTGCTCTCGCCCGCAAGGGTGTCACTTCCTTCGCCGCTGAAGTCAAGACAATGCTCAACTGCATGAGCGGTACGCCGCCTGTGCAGTGTCTGTACTGTCCCCTCGCTTGCCCAAGCCCCTCGCCGTGCACCTTCTGCCCTCACGACTGGATCGGCCCCGTTGTCGTGAATTGTGGTGTTGACTTAGCCAGTGTGCTGGTATTCTTCACGACGAAAATTTGGATCCGGTATGTGATCCTTGAACATTCTCTCTGGCAAGCGGTCTTTCATATAGCGGGACTATAGACTAATAATAGTGATGCGTAACAGCCATAGGGAGCGGCAGACCCAAGCCCAAGATACCCAAGCCGCAATCATGCATTGTTATTTGAAAATGCAGAAGAAGAGAATGCGGCTGGCCAAAGTACCTGCGTGGCTGGCCTATTTGCTCCCAAAATCATGGAGTGAGTGGGTCTAGCTGCCGTAACCAAAAGATGACATGCTGAAAGTAGTGGCAGAAACCTCTCGAGGAGTATTCCGAAGATACCGATGAAGCCCTCGATGTAGCTCGGAAGACTGCTGCTGCGGCTGCTCAAGCTGCTGAGTTGGCCGAACAGGCCGCTAACAGGGAGATTCCATCGTCAGCGGAGGAATTAAGGACCCTCAAGGCCGCAGCCGAAAACACCGGCGAAGCAACAAAAGCCCTCATCGACGCAGTAGCCGTGATTCGCACCTTTTGGGGCCATAGCTACCCCGTCCTTGTCGAGAACATCGCGAAGAAGTCCCCCGCCGACACCACACCCGCAATCACCACCGCAACCACAACCACCGCTGACCCGGCCATTGCGGCCATTGTTCTTGCCCCCGGCTGGCGGCTCACATCCCGCCCCCTCAAAGATGAGGAAGAAGATCAGAAGAAGTGAGAAGTCACATCGTTGGATGTGCCTGGTGTTGTGTGTTTTCCTGGGGCCCGCAAGGCCTGATGATAGTATGACTATTCGTTGTGTTTTTTTTGTATTTCAAGCAGGAACATTGTAATTCAACTTGTCACTACCATTGATGGAAATGTGAAATTTCATAGTAGAGCTGGCTCCCAATATTCTCGGCATTCAACCGAATAAAGCTATGGTATTGGACTGGCTATGACATTGTTCGATAATTTCATGCGCCGAAACCTGGCAAAATGATAAATGCCAAGAAATATCCCAACGACGTTCATCTACTAGTAGCTAAATTGGACGATGAAATATTAGTCCCGCTGCAGTAATATCCAAAGAGAAATTCTTTTGCTAGAGCTGTTTTCTATTCTCAATCAGACCAAGTTTCACATGACGGGTCCGCAGGAGGTTCTAGTTGAAGGACTGAACAGACTGAAGAGTAAAGCAAGATAGACTGAACCAACATCAAAATTGCAAAAAAACATGAAAGGAAGCAAAAAACAAAACATACAACAGCAGGGATTCGCATGTGGTCACCCACCATACTACTAACCTGCCGGCGTGTGGCTTAAGTACGGCTGAGCGGACGGGAAGCCCTGTTCTCCACACCCTATGGTCGTATGTATTAAACAATCCCAGAGAAGGAAATACATCCTAGATATTGACGATCATTTCAGCATATCTGTATAAAAATTGAATGCTGCTTGTACATAGCATGGGGGAACAGATGACACGGTTGATGCCATAAAAATGCATGAGCTATATTTTTGATTGTATTTTGTGATTTCTACCAATGACCATCCCGCCTAAGCGATTGTCGTTCCATCACGGTCGAAAGGAAATGCTCTCGGCTCATTTCTGGTATACCAAATTAGATACAATGTATTTCTTCTCGTCACACTAAAAGCTAGTCTTATTTCCCTCGTGGTGGCCGCTTCAACACTTTGAGTACTCAAGCTCGTAGCTTAGGTATATGTAAGCAAACACGTAGTCTGCTCATTCTTCCTCTGTAGCCCTTTTCTCTCCGCCAGCAAAATAAGCAATTGAATACATTCATAGCCCAGAGAGATGCAAGGATTTTAATGAGATGCGTGTTATGTTGGGCAATTAATCATCGAGGATGTCGTGTATTGATGTAAGTGCTGGTGGATTTCACACAAAATTAGTCCTGTCGTCCTAGAGCCCCAGAATCCCAGCGCGACTCTTCAGAACTCGATCACTTCATAGATAATCCGGGAGAGGACCCGGATAGTCAAAGTTTCTCGTAAAACGGATTTTGTACTCTACGCAAGAGTTCGACGATGTCACGTCAATCGACGGTGACTTTATACATGCCACACAATCAATATCATCTTTAGAGACCCTTGCACTTAAATACAAATTAGCATCCACGTGACGACAAAGCATGATTCGTCGTGAAGAACTCCTGCTCCTTGGTCCTTTCGATATGACAATCCAATATTCGTAGTGAAATACAATCTTTTTGCTCTCGTGCCGAGACACAGATATCGATAACGTATACGACAATCCTTCTTCCGAAAACTGACATCGATGCCAATCGCGTATATGACTTTGAATCTCAGCACCCATGCTATTGGTTGCAGGGGCTTTTTCAAGCCTGTCCCAAATCCGCGCAAAATTTTGTCCATAGAGACGAAGACATGGGCAGAGAAAAGTAACCCCTCTTCCTTCACAAGTTCTGTACTTCAATCGGGTTTGTGTATCAAGCTTTTCAGACGGTTCAAACATCAGACAACGCTGACACAGCCTCCATCGATCTCTGTCAACGTCGAATTTACTAAGTAATTGATACCGAGAGTCCACCCTGGACCGATCTGGCCCATCCGAGTATGGGTATTTGAAACTAGGTGAGTCTAGTACGTACTTGAAGTTTCGGTAGATGGGTTTGCAGCTCAGAGCTAAGCATGCCTTTGATATTGTGGATAGATTCTCAAATACCATTATAAGTATTTCATTTGGAAGATCTTTGAAAGATAGTTTCGGGGCCTGCGAGCTGTTAATTGATGCCCAGCGCTTGATTGACGTCGAGCGGTTCGGACTCAAGACTCGGGAAATAAGTTCACGGAAGCAAATCTTCAGCGTAGAAAATTTGAAATCGCCCAGTCTCGTCATCTTGGCCGTTAGTTAGATCGAGTAGAGGGATCGATTTCAAAAGGAAGGAGGAAACATGAGTCGAGTTTCTTTGCCGGCAGAATTTTGAAGATTCTGAAATGACTGCCAACTGCGCTGCTAGCGCCGATAGACGTCATTTTGATCAGAACACTTGAGAATATAGCATAAAACCCCCCATCCACCAGAAATCTGTTTTGATTACGCTTTAATGGAAAATCTGCATATTCCAGTGACATGGATAGTAATTATTTGTGTATCGCGGCGTTCGAAGCCCAAGTCAGCACGTCCTCGTCGCTTTTCTTTGCCCAAGTACCATCGGCAGCCTCAGCCTAACTCGCCGTGAATGAATCAGGTTATTCTAGACTTTATTTTCAAATCTGCAACAAATGAGAGATAAACTAAAAGGATCATATTATGCCCAATGGCACTCAGCCATAATGTATTAGATAACTTAGATGTCATGGAGTCTCTGGTCGCTCCTTCCTGTATACTAACATACCTACTCGCCCCGTGAAAGCCTTTCACCTCTTGGGTAAACAAACTCTCATCTTTAGAGTCACCTTCAGGCACTATCCAAGCGAATGATCAATACCAAAAAGAACCGCGAAACGAATTCAAAATGACACCAACCGAAGCTGCCAACGAACATCTGGGATGTGCTGGTATAGTTTCTGGACCCAATCCTGACAGAATGGATGAAGAAAATCCTATTTCGTTTCCTCAACACAGCCTCCGACAGAGCCGATGGGGTCGCAAGCCAGACCTTTCACACGTTAAACGGTCTTTCAAACACGATCTGAGTATACTGCGGACCTATCCGTCACCAAGAGGCCCCGTACCAAGAGACACCGGAGAGCCAAGGCGAAATCCCCCGCAAACCGATGAAGGAACTCGTTGCATGCATTGTGGATGAGATCGCCAAATCGCTCTGCATGATGACGGTAGACCTTTCAAACGGAGAAGAACTTCCAGAATACGCCGCCCAGAATACGCGATCCCGAACGTATACAACGCTGAACAGATGCGCGCCTACGAAGTTCACCAACATCAAGCAGAAATTGCACCATATCGACAATCGCGCAACAGAAATCCATTATCAAACTGCGACAACGCCTATAATTCTATGGAGAGACAGCTGCTGGTCATCACATTCGCTCATGCCTCCGATCGGGTCGATGTACAGGTAGAGCCATGCGATTGGAGCAGAAAGTACCCAGCCGGTTGGGCCAGACTGTGATAAACGGCTATTGCCTATTATCATCATGGAAGGGTCGTTGCGAAGCGTTCCTCGGCGTCTAGAAAGTGTGGAAATTCCGGTTACTTGGGCATCAACGAGTGGTTTGCTTAAGCAAAAGAAAATGCTATCCATTCCCAACCACACGGTCCCACAAACACCACCGAGGAGAGAAGAAGCTGTTTTGGTCAATCTGTCCATGAATGGACGATATCATGATTTCAAAGAATTCGAAAAGTTTGTCGCCAGTCTCCCTCAACATATGAGGGCAGAAATTATTGGTGCATACGAACTTGAACACTCATTCATATGCATCATTAAGATGCCTTGGCTTTCATTCGCGAGTTGGATTGCTAGAGAAGATGTTCAAGTCATTGAGGAGATTATCGGCGAGTCTTGGGTCCAAAGTTACTCAGGGGTCTATGGTATTCTTGCTAAGATGGGAAGTTGACGACACAGGGGCCAAACACGACATCCGGATAATGAGAATTCTATTGGGATTGGATTAGGAAATACCTAGCTGGTTGGACCAGACTGCAATACACTACCTTTGTCTATTATTCTCATAAATGGATATTATCTTAGTTGCGAAGCGTTTTATGAGTACCTGGAAATAGTAGAAGATCACAAAGTCTGTCCCCACGATCGCCGATCGCTTCAATTATCAGTGATATTATTATCAAATTATTAGATAGGATGGCACTCGACCCTTCAAGCGAAGAAAGCCAGCACGCTACAAGAAGACCGAATTGCGCATTTCTTTTTTTTTAAAAAAAAAGAAAAAAACGCACGCACGGACGCACCGTCGTATAGATAGGGTCGAAGATGTGCGCCATTATGAGGCCAAAATAATGCGGCAGAGAAGACGATCATTTCAGAAAGTGAGCTCACTGACAGACGCCGCCAACACCTCGCCGATTTCGGGGTTGTGGGTGTCCAAGTTCATAGACAGACGGACCGAACTGCATAAAGACTGACTGAGAGATTGGATAATTACACTGTCGAATGAAGTTTGTGCTTTGTCTTGACAGTAGATAGCAGCTAGGGCATTCGTATTCCTGTATGATGAATTGTTTGCAGTGTGAATATTCGTGCAACTGAACTTGAACGTCAAGGGATTAGGTAGGATCCTCGACAGTATGCCCGATACATGTTGTATTACCTTTGAATGCCCCCGGGCAATGTCCGGGAGGGGGCCCTCCCCCCGACTATTTAACTAAAAGTTTTAGTTAAATTATCTGATGATAGTGGAGAATCATGTCAGTTATTTTTCCGTCTCAAAATGAATTACTTTTATTAAATTTCCCAAGTTACTAAAATATGCCATATGTTGCATGTGAAAGATCTACATTTCGAAAAATGGTTTTCCTTTTTCTAAGGCAACTATACTGTTGTAGCTGGAACAAATAGACTCCTCTTTCAATAAGGGATAAAAAACAGTAATTTCATATCAAACTGTCCTTGGCGAGCCAAGTCGTTTGTTCCTAACGAAGTTTATCTCCGAATGCTGACATCTTAGGTATAAAGTTAGAGTCTTGGCAATAATTTCAAATCCACGGCATTGCGTGGCTTCTCGTGCTTTCCATTCATTATAAGACAGGTTCTTGTACCTCGAAGAAATTGTTTTGTTTTCTTCATAAGTCTCGCTCACCCTTTTGGTCATCGCCATTTTAGCTTTCAATTATGCCACTGAAAATGTTCGCTCGAAGCGTTCTGACACTCGCCTTGGGAATGCAAACCATGGCACAAAACATGTCGTTTGGTGCTGATAATTTTTATCGCAGCAACAATATAACAGCCCAGCCTGTCACATTCCAAACCAAATACCAAACGACTATTTCTGCAAATCTGTTTTTCCCTAAGCGCGAAAATGACGGACTTGCACCAGCTGTCGTGGTTGGCCATCCGATGGGGGCAGTTAAAGAGCAAAGCGCCAATCTCTACGCGACCAAGTTAGCTGAGCAAGGATTCATCACAGTTTCAATTGATGTTCCTTTTTGGGGCGGAAGCGAGGGCGAGCCTCGCAATGCTGTTCTACCAGATATGTACGCGGAGGCTTTCAGTGCTGCGGTAGATTATCTCGGCACCCAAAACCTGAAACCTGTCGACCGAGAGCGTATAGGTGGACTTGGCATTTGCGGTAGTGGATCTTTTCTGATCAGTGCTGCGAAGATAGATCCACGCATTAAAGCTATTGCCACGGTCAGCATGTACGATATGGGTACTCTCGCCCGTCAAGGCCTACAGAACTCTCAAAGCACGACTCAACTCAAAGAAACAATCGCGGAGGCAGCGCAACAGCGATGGACTGAGATAGACGGCGGTGACGCCCAGTATACAAGTGGCACCCTCAATCGCCTCACATCTAATGCCACCTCGGTTGAGCGCGAGTTCTATGATTACTACCGTACTGTTCGGGGCGAGTTTACACCTGTTGGATCGACACCGGAACTCACCACCCACCCGACCCTTTCTACATTTACCAAATTTGTGAATTTCTACCCCTTCAGCGGAATCGAAACCATCTCGCCCCGCCCAATGCTATTTATTTCCGGAGATCAGGCACACTCTCGCGAGTTCAGTGAAGGCGCTTATTCGGACGCTGCGGAGCCGAAGGGGATTATTTGGGTTCCGGGGGCTGGTCACGTCGACCTGTACGACCGCACCGAGCTTATCCCGTTCCAACGACTTACGGCCTTCTTCCGAAAAGGCCTGGCTTGAGGATGCATATAGGCTGCTAGTATTGGTGGGACTGTTTCAAATATCTTCCTGAGGTTGCCTGTTCGCGATATTCGGGAAAACCTCAGGATCAAGATGTGAACTCGATGTCTTTTCTCGGTAATCAAGCCGATACTAGAATTCCATCTGATCCTATACACATCCTGTCACCTTTGAAAATCCAGATTCCAAGTACGCGGAATGGGTTGAATTGCCTGGTGAATTCCCACTAAATGAAATTTCTTGGTGCTTGATTAATGCCAACGGTCGTCTCTTCCACATACACTTTTTTTTTTTACGCCGAGGATGATCACTTTGGTCTGAAAACTTTTTCGTAACTTTTATTGTAGATCATTTAGGCATCATTCATGTTCCAAGATCTTGGCATGCCTGAAAATCATATTTCCTTCAACTTCCTTAACTTTACCTTTCTCGCCATTGTGAGAATCATACCCCATACATAGATAGGGATCGAACGATTGACCAATCAAACAGGGGACTTTTGCTGACATGGGTCCACCACCTCAAATTGCTTACCAGCCAATCAAAGATATCATCGATGCTTGGCATTGTGGCGATCCACTTGGCGTTTCTCAAAAGCAAGCAACATCCAACAGGCAGACAGAATTTTCCAGCTCAGTAATCCAGTGGACAAACATGTCAGCAAGATATCCTCATAGCCCCACCTGGGATTTATTTGCGATCGATTTGCACTTTTAGCTTGTCAGCATATCGCATCAACCGCTACCCACAGCATGGTAGATCCCCCCTTGCCACCGGCGGAAGAGCAAATCATTCCGCTGGCTAAAATGCCACAGCAGGCGAACGTTCGGACAGCTCGGGATGATTGGACTGGAGTAATAAATCGGAAAGAACGAAGGAAATTACAAAACCGTCTCAATCAACGGCGATTTCGTACGTACATATCGATACTAGGCGATTGACGATGAAAACTTGGTGGGCCCAGTTACTCATTACATTCCAGGATTGAGGAAAGAGGGTACTGAACGGCAATCAAACAATGCTGTACTTCCACCCCCTTCTACGAATTTACCGAATCTGCGTATACATCCCCTCGAATTCCAGGACGAAACCAGCGAGATTTGGCAGTGCGCGCTGGCGCCCCCTAATGCGGGTCGATTCCGTCAATGGTTCGAGGCAAAAGCCTATGAGAGCTACATAACAGGAGCACCGGACCAAGATCACCTCATCAGCCTCAGCCGTCTTAATGTGCATAAAGCTATCAACGAGAACATCCGTGCGGTTGGTATGACACCACAATGGATGCAAAGTGATGACTCCATCTCAATATTCAACCTTTCCCAGCCTGGGTTTTCAATAGATGGAATCCCAGACTGTCTACGTCCAAGTTTCATTCAGTTACGCGTTCCTCATCATCCCTGGCTTGACTTTTTCCCTTTCCCTCGCATGCGTGATTGTATGATTCTTGCTGGTGATTCTTTTGATGATGAAGACCTTTGTCACGATCTTATGGCCTTTTGGGACACTAGGAATACTGCTGCTACGTTATTAGTGTGGGGACAATCGTGGGATGCTAGAAATTGGGAAGTTACAGAAGGATTTGCGCGGAAGTGGAAATGGTTACTGCGTGACTCGCCGGAGTTATTGGCTTCTACTAATCGATGGAGAAGGTCTAGAGGGGAGAAGCCTCTTATATGGAAAAATATTTTGACAGAACAATAATTTAACCAAAGATGACTTCTCACCTCTATTGATTATGATTCGATTTTCTCGCTTTTCAAAATGTTGGCGTTCGGCAACGAGTTGATTTCTTGCAGCCAAGAACGTTGAGGCGGTTTTCCAATTCGGCAGAGACATTTGAATTATAGCAGGCATATCAGCCTTATTTTCACCCTCGTTCTTCCATGATTTCGTTTTGGTGGAGGTAAACCTAGCGGGCCAAGAAATCGCCAAGGACTTGATTACATTAGTCCCATGGGTCTCCGTCAGCCTCGTTCGGTTATCTTTACATCTTGTCTTAACTCCGGTGAGAAGTATTTTAGATCCCCCTAGGGCCTTTGAGCATTTATAATTCAAGTCCTTGGACAAAAACTCTAGATCTCATATTTCTGTTCTTGTTTCCAAAATTCTTATTATCATCTTCTCGGCCTCATTACGTCATAGCCACGGGTATCCTCCAGATTCGCATCTCGCATCGAGACCACAAAAATCAGAAACATGAAATTATTCTTCCTCCTTTCACTATTCAGCTTTGCCATGGTGTGGTCGATAGCAATCCCAAATATTAAATCGATACCAAAATATACCGTGAGCTCAGAAAGTTTTGAGCACTCATCGCGAACCTCGACCACTCCACATATCGAAGACTATCCAGCGACACGCCATCTCCAGGAGGATACGAAGCCGTTGTCTGATAAAGAATTATTGGAACTTCTTTCAAATGAACCAGACGGAGAACGAAATTTTGTTGCGTTGTGTGAAGCGGGATTTGTTGCTGCGTGTCGAGCAGCCACTACAGGAAATCAGATCTAGTTCGGATGTATATTTATCATGCTCTGAAAATTGCAGATCATAAGCCCTTCAGTACATTATGGATAGACTTATGAGTCTACTGGGCTCTATTTATAAGTGGATATCTATGTCAAAGGAGAATATTTGGAGCAAAATGCTAGAGATTATATTCGAATTGTCTGACCCTGCGTTGGGTTGATACGTAGAAAGGGGAGATACCAGGACCATGATGGGATTGATTGATGATGAAGCTAAAATAAGAACAGTAGAAGAAAGCAACAAGTGATCTTGACATCACGCGGTAGTTAGCAGACGACTCCTTGATAAGTACGTCAGGTGTTGAATGACTAGTAACCCTCATCACCCTGGGTAAAGATAGCCTCGAAAGAAAAACCGAAAGAACAAGCAACTTTTCACTTTTCGGAGAAGGATAAAGAGAGCTCAGCGAAGAATATTTTCCTTTTGAGGGTTCCTGAAGGGAATATTTTCCTTCTTCAATAGCTCGATGTTCGGGCCCAGCTAGCGCGGGTATCGGGGGAATGCCCCGAACCCAAGACTCGCCAATAATTCCCTCCATAACTTGAATATCCACTCTGGCAACCCAACTTGCAAAAGCAATCCCAGGCATCTTGATAATGCAGGTAAATGAGTATTCGATTTTGCATGCATCGATTATCTCCGCCTTCATATGTTGCGGGAGACTGGCAACCGCTTTTTCAGTTCTGAGTCTAACTTGTGAATTGGAATTCTTGAGGAACTTTGTGTTTGTGATGTTGAAGAAGTTGGTGAGATGGGAGAAGTCGAACCTTCAGGTTTATTCCGGTTGAGAATAATAGGGTGACAGGCACCCAAATGAAACACATGTGGCTCGATTTGAGAAGAGATTTCTTTTGTTCGGGCGAACCACTCATTGGTACTCAAATAATCACACTGAAGATGTCGAAAGTGATGGAATGCAGCCCATAATTTGCCAGTAAAGGATTCTGTATGCCCTCGAGGGAACGCTGTAAATCTTGAAGCTGCCAATATCTGGCATGACCTTTGAGCGTCACATCGAAGGTTATCCGCGATGTGGGCGGAGTGCTAGTGATGCATGATGGTGGCCTGGGGGTTTTGGGCTAGAAGCTGGCGTTCCCTGTGGCTGTTACGTATTACTACTATCAGTCTATAGTCCCGCTATACGAAAGACCGATCCCCAGAGGAAATCTTCATGGATCACATACCGGATCCTCAGAACAGTGTCACACAATCCCAATCACCACCCATGGGCACGAGGTAGTGGTAGCCGCGGCGAGAATAGATGTGGTGGCGGTGAGGGCAGACTTTCTTGCAGCGGCCACGGTAGCTGAGGCGATAGCGACACCCTTGCGGGCCATGGCGGTGCGGATCCCCAACATGGCGATGGGATGGGGATGGAAGATGGGAATGGATTCAATTGTCGAAAGAATCTCTCATTTCAGTACGGTCTTACGTCCTCCCGGGGCAATGGCACGCCGAGAAGGCGCGTCCGACTACGCAACAACAATCTACTAAAATGGAAGGCGCATGAGTAGAGATGTCAGTATGAGCCGTATCCAACGTATTACCACGATAGGCAATAAGAAATTGATTTCAGAGCTCTTCTTAGCTCCAGTCATACTATGGTTGTCCAAGCCAGACACTTTCTGTGCACTTTTTCAGAAACATCAAAAACTGTCTTCCTTCAAATTCGAAGTTTTAATTCTAACAAAAGCCCAAAGATTCTAGAATGAACCCAATGAAATGACTCAAAGTCGATTAATCTAATTTCCTTCTTTTTCAAGTTTACATTTCAAGAATATTTGTTGAAGAAATAAAGTATATTTCTTTGTTCTCCAACAAGACAACTATTTTCCCCGCTATCCGAAATGTCAATCTTTTGTGTAAGATCAATATTAAGTGAAATAAACTATTAGAATGTTGAGAACGCATCAAACAGCCCTTTTCATTTTTTCCAGAAGTACTACGAAGTAGGTACTTCTATAGTATAATTTTTGCGTGTTTGAAATTTCAGTTCTTATAGCGATTTGACCTTTGTCTTTGAAAAAAGCAAATCAATATAACCATAACCTGCTCTTACATCACATTATTCTTGAAATTAGAAGATCAAACATTTTGCTGTTAAGTTTGATTGCAGAATGAAAACAGCATATGCTAGAACGAGTGTGTAGAAAATTTTCTCCGCCTGACAGAAATGAATAACTCAGCGAAATATTCGAGCAAATACTCATTTCGGCCTAGTCTATTCAGATTTCCCAAGCTCTCTATCCATCAATGGATCAAAGAACCAATTTCCCATGCGTTCAAGATATTCGTAACGCTCAGATACTCGCGATAATTCAGTCTCAAGCTTAAGAAAGTCATCAGGTGTGGGATAATACTCTCGATACACTGAGCAGCACCAGCAACCTATGGTACAGTGGCCCTGGCCTTTTTCGCTTGAGGAACTCCTCTTCTCGCAACATCTACAGCCCCGACTGCAACAGCCACCCTGAGCAGAACAATCCTCAACCATTCCTTGACGCATATACCACTTAGGGTTACGTCTCAGATTGTCATAGAGTTGTTTGAGCTGTGGCGGAAGCGCATTCTCGGCAACATAAAGCCGAATCCTATTTTGCATTAGTTTCAATGTTGTTTCTTTTAATCCTGCGTCACTCTGTTCTTCGGATTTTGCTGCATTCGATTCCAATTCGGCTTCCTTTCTTCGAGCTAAAGCTCTTTTATTCAAGGACTCGTCAGACTGAACCATCCTTCGTAGGGTGTACTCTTCCTGGAGTATATCTCGTACTAGCCCCCGGAAGTCTTCGGACTTCGGAACAGATGGAGCAACTAGCTTCGCACCAGGCTCGAAATATATTTTCCGTCCACCATCGATGACCCCCGTGAATATCTTCGTTTCTTCAGAGGTGAGATATTTGAATGTCTTGCCGCGTTTACTGTTATTGTCGTCGATAACCCCCGTGAACGTCTTCGTTTCTTCAGAGGTGATATTTTTGAATGTCTTGCCGCGTTTACTGTTATTGTTTCCCATGATGAATTTCGAGAAAGGAGACAGCACAGAAACCTTTCTCAAGGTCGGGATTTTCAGGTTGAACGGGTCAGATAGAATAAGAAGAAAAGTGAAATCGCTAATTCAAGGTGCAAGTCCGTTCAAGTTTCGCGGATGTAGAAGAATATTTATTCCATGATCGCAGAGTGACGCCTATACTATACCTACGCAATGAACGTGCTCACACATCATGTTACTCTAGTGATATATCGGTATTTTAAGTCTCTAACTAGATACTGCTAGCTCACTAGACGTAGTGATATTTACGAATCTGGAGCTAATTCCCAGGTACCGGTCATAATCATCGAAGTTAATCAACCTGGCTTGTTAAAGCAAGTACCACCTAAAGATAACGACGTATAATCATCTTCATGCGCAGCTATCAGACTACTAAAGGTCTATTTACAGTGGTGTGAATTAAAAAAAAAAGGATTTAACGTGACATATTTGGCGTCAGAAGCAAAAATGGGAAATGCCGTGTCGGAAACCTATATTGGGAGCCTGTCCGATAGGCGGAATTTGCAACAAAAAAAAAAGAAAAACGCATTTTTCAATCTCTATTCCATGGCCACATTCTCCTCTGCCCCCTTGCGCTATTTTCCGTCGCAATTTCCATATATGGTGGCGGCGGAGAGGGATCGGCGGTTGTATTTGGGGTGCTCTCTTGAACTTCCCCCTCATCTATTTGCCCTGAATCATCATCTGCACCTGGATCGTATGGAGTAGATTGCGCATTGTTTGCAACATTAACATTGGATTCTGCGTCCGAAGGTGATCGTGGTCTAGGCTTGGAGAAATAACAGTCTGCCATTCGAAGTAGAAAGGCTGGATTATCGCTCTCAAGTGCGTCCTTGTACTCCTGTTCCAAGGCGTCACCGTCGTAGTCTTTAAGCCTGAATCCTTTTCTCTCTCTACAACAATAACAGGCCCATGTGCAATGTCCACTAATACATTTCCTGATAAACTGACCTGCACGCTTTTCGCAGCAGCCACAACTTTGACTGCAACAGCCACCATTGGAATCGCAGTAGTTAACAAGGGAAGTTTGAAGATACCATCTGGGATCCTTGCCAGCAAATATGCGCATCTCGTCAAGAGTTGCAGGAGGTAGAGCGACATCTTTAAAGAACAGGTTTCTTTCGCATCGAATGAATCTGGTATAAATTTCATCGCGCAATCTTTCGTCACAGTTTTCTTCAATGCCCTCTTTTAGTTGCAGGACAGCTCTAAACTGATATTCGGCAAATAGAAAGTCACTTATTATTTTGGTGGGACATTCGCAAGTAGTTCCCTCAATTTCAAAGACGAACCTATGAAGGAATTCACCAGTGGTGTCAGAGATAATTGGGCGGAAAAGTCCCGAAGGGGATTTTATCCAGGTGTGGCGTAAATCCATCATCTGAAATTTAAACATAGGATCAGTTCAGTCGGGGACAACGTGAAGGAATGCATAACAACAGAAGTTAAGCTCTGGGGAGAAAGAGTGTTGCAAGTACCTTTTTAGAAGCGATGTCATGATTTCTGTGGGAGAGTACTCCGAAGACGTATTTGAACCCCCGAATCCAAATAGGTGTGGCATGACGTTTTCACAGCCTTTTCAAAATTCACAGAGAAGCTTTGAGGGCGGGAAGCAACCGTGGATGGGAAAAGCGGCATCGAACACTTGAATCGAATATATTTACAGCATATCCGGATTACTATTAAAAGCCTAGACGCAAAATGCTTGTCATCACTGGCAACTCAACTAACTTGTGTAGCCGTGTTCCGTAAGTTAAGGCGCGTTGTGTGCTGCCTTCCCATGGGGTGCGGATAGCTTCAACCATGACCAGGTCCTTCAAGCAGTATCCTATTCGGCAAAACTGTTAATATATTCCATGGTAAGCTACCCAAGTAATACCCTAGAAGGTTGACTACCATTCATAATGATCTCCAGAGAGATACCCAATTAGGAAGGTACCGAGTATGTTGTATCTACGTAGGAAAGAAACTGCCCACGTTCAATGGAGAGGAGGCCCCGTGACCAAAGGAAGACGTGAGGGCAATTACGATCGGCGATTCTTCCATTCGACAACATTTGAGCTATCGCTGCAATTATATCCGATCGCCTGCAATCAAACCAGTTGACTGTCATCCATGCGACGGGAGATTGGCCAAAATGGCTAAACTTATTCTATTCGAGCTCCTTTTTCTCTTCCTCGAAAGCGAAGTGGAAGCAAGCGCAAGATTTCCGGGTGAGAAGACTCAACTCGACATCGACCTTTGGGCCAATTGTTTCGATCCCAATTTACTAACCTGATCGCTGTACTACTATAGCCCTGCATTCTTGTGGTCGGCGCTGTATCTATTCTCTCGCTCAGCTGTCCCGCCTGCCGGATGGTCGCTACTCGCTGACTCCCGAGGACAATTTCGCCTTCGCCGCTCCGCCTGGATGCTTCTCTGCAAGAGCTGCAAATCCATGGACCTGGAGAAAGAACTGGCTCAAGGCCAAAAGCTTTAGTGACATCGAACTGGGATTTCTAGGCGCCCAAGCGGCCAACAGCAAGCTGTCGAGGTTTGGGGGACGCATGGATGATATGGATGCTCGATAACGTCAAATCATTCGCGTCGAAGAGCTCGAAAGAGGGCACGTCGGGCCTCATCATGTCAGTGGCACTATATGCAACCGAGGAGGCTTCCGGAATTCCCCACGAACATCCCCGCGACAATGAGCATGTCAAGGACCACGAGACGTGATTATTATTATCTTTCACAGACTGGCCTCTCTGCTTGAGACGAGGAAGAGCGCTGATCATTCTTGTCCAAGAGTCGACTGTACGGGATCTCTATATTCACATGTTTTGTTGTCCGAGATATTTTCATAACAAAATCAAAACTCAAATCCACCATGAACTATATACCATGCCGCCCGTAGACAGTTCTAGGATACAGTAGTCCAGAAAATCGGAATTTCTCACCGAATCTCCGAAATGCCCCTGTCTATTCAATTATTTAGTATGTTAGTAAAATTAATTTGAATTTTATCCCGTATAAAGATTCAATACCAGTAGACACACCAACACAAAATGGAAAATTTGCCTTTAGAGTCACCACACCATGACTCACTAATTACGAGCTTGTCTGTTCTGTTTGCAGAAGAAAATTAGCTAGTTGAAGGAAGTGACCAAGTCTATCGAGTTCTCTCGCCTAGTTGTGCCTGATCCTTCCTCATTGAGGCATATGGTTGCGCTCGAAGCGCATTGTACGGAATAGTGGTGTCAGTTTAGATGGAATGCAGTACATATGCAGACCTACCGCTGTATTCTACTGGTGAATGAATGTCGTGCACGTTTTTGGCCAATCAGTGGGCCTGAATCGTGCAGCTTTAGCGCCTTGTCTCTTGGCCCCTGGACTAGCTGATCAGCTCTGAATCAAAGGATTGGGTCGACAGACCTCACTTCCTCGTCATCATGTTGTCTGCTCCAACTCCCTGGTGCAATACATCCGCGCCTCGTCTTTGACAGTCTCGACACATTATGTTAGACTGCTTCAATTGTCGGTCAAAGAAATGCGATGAGACTGACGCCGATCATCCTCCCCGCCCCCACGCCCCCGGCCGCCAGAGCAACGCATCACAAGGACGGGTTTTGGCCCCCAAACCGAGCAAGGTGTCCGATCGAAAAAAGCCACGCAGCGATTGCACATTGTCAGTGGAAAATTTCAAGTCGGCGACTAGTGATGGTGGTGAAGAAAAGAACAATGGTGGCCTCGAGACTCCAGTCGACTATGGGATCAAGTCGAACGTTGAGCCGAAGGATAGTTCGCTTTCTCCGCACAAAGTCGATACACCAGAATCTGCTGAGGGAGATAGAAGAACCGGAGTGAATGAATCACTTGAAATCAGCGTTATAGATTCAAGCTCACAATGCCAAACAAAGAGTGGAAAGCGAAATCTCTGGCTCGTGGCGGAGAAAGAGTTGGACGAAAAGGCCAGAAAATGGCTGCAAACAGACCAGGCTAACCCAATTGAACAAGTTCTTGGTGACATCCAAACTCAAACGGAGGATGACTATCGGAAGACGAAGAATAGCACAACTGAGGCCGGTCAGACGAGTGATCGTAAAAAGAAAGCTGGGGAGGTTTCAAAGCAGATTCTCATCTTCACGCTCCAAGCTCAGGACTTGATTAAAGCTGTTGCAAGTTTTGACCCGACCGGACATGGTAAGCAAGGAATATGAACTAGCAGGGAATTAATCTGGCTAACCAATATAGCATCGACTGCATGGTCATTGGTTTCATTCGGACTTACACTGATCAAACACGACATCGAACGACGAGACGCCGTCATGGAAGCTTGCGAGTTTCTCGCTGGGGAGCTGTCCTACCTTGCGATCGTCGACGGAAAATACCGTCCACAGTCATTGGAGAGCACTCCCGGGCTTGAAGACGCACTTATCCAAATTTATGTCGCGATTCTCAAATACACCGCTGAAATGGAAAAAGCAAAACAAGAGAACTGGGGATCTCGAGCCCGTGAAAGCATTCGTGCTTTCGTGGAGACCCCACTCCAAGATCTCAAAACTACTATCAAGGATAAAGGTGTTGTCGTGAGGAAATGGAAAGAGTTGGTTCAAGATGAAGCGCAGAGAAAGAAAGCGGAAGACATATTGAACACCCTCAACGAACAAGTCATCAAAGAACTGAAGGAGGCCAACACTCGGTCTCGGAGCCAGGAAGAACTTAATATTTTGGATTGGATTTCCCAAGGAAATCCTTCCAATATTCAAAATGATCATAGAGACAAGTGCGCGACTGGTACCGGGAAATGGGTGCTTGGGAAGGATGCATATGTCGGCTGGAAAGCTAGACCGGGAAGTGTTCTATGGCTTCGCGGTGCAGTGGGCTGTGGAAAATCGGTGCTTTGCTCGACAGTCATTGATGATATCGAGAAGAATTGCGATATTGATCCATCCAGCTCTCTTGCATACTGGTACTTTCGATTCAGCTTTGAAGAAACGAAGTTTGTTCATAATACCATTCGATCTCTGATACGTCAACTTGCTCCCCACCCCCTGCCAGACTCCATTTTCAAAGTTTGGAAGAACCACCAAAAGGGAAGGGAGCCAAGCTATGTGGAGCTTCAAAGAATCCTGGACGGTATTATTTCGCAGCTTCCCGGGCAGGTTTTCATAATATTTGATGCGTTGGACGAATGTCCATATCAACCGAGCCAAGATCAGAGAACAAAGCTCCTGAAATTCATGGATCAGTTGATACAAAGTCATAGCGACAAGCTTCATCTTCTTGCGACGAGCAGACCAGAACCTGACATCGCATCCAGGCTGAATATCTACAATACCTTGGATCTAGAATCTAGTCTCGGGCAGGATGTCAAGATATATGTTCAAGACGAGTTGAAGGACGGTAAACTGAGCAGATGGAATGCCTATGATCCCGTAATTCACCAAAGAATTCAGGACCGATTACTCGGTGGAAAGGAATTGTGAGTTGAATGAAGCCTGTGCCACAAACCTCTTAGCATTGGAAGAGCGCCAAGAGCATCGACGCTGATCAGAACTTAGGCGGTTTCGGTGGGCTGAGCTCCAGATAAAGCGACTTCAGGAATACTATTTAGTGGAGCAGATAAATGATGCACTTGAATCATTGCCTGACTCACTAGAGGGCTCATATCGCGATATTCTATTGAAAATCGATCCAAAATGCCAACCAGCGGCAAAAACTATCCTTACTTGGCTTAGTTTCTCTTTGGAACCAGTCTCCATCGACCTCGTCGCAGAAGCTGCAAATTTGCCTTTCGCTGACAGTGTCATGCAAATATGTACGACCTTACTGGTAACGAGCAGCCCTGATAACATCGTCCGCTTAGCTCATTTCTCGGTCAAGGAGTTTCTCGTATCCGAGCATGCTCAATTCGCAGGAAGAGGTTTCTACCTATCAGCGGAGATTGCACATCGGGCAATACTAGAAAGAATCCTCTTGGAACTGCACAAACGCGATGCATATAGGAAGATTGACTTGGACCTTTTGCACTCGCAGAAGATGGCTCTCTTCGAATATGGTGCTCATTTCTGGGGTGATCACTTGGCTCAATTTCGTCGTTCAACACCTCCAGAAGATATCCAACATCTGATCGACCATATCTTCCTCGATCGCCAGTGCTATCTCAATTGGAAGACACTTGAAGACCGCGCGCTCACCCAAGCGAGGCGCTACCAGGTTTACCACCCTCGGTACTTTGATCCAATTTATGATGCCTCAAGATTCGGCCTCATGAAAACAGTATCAAAGCTTCTGGATATTGGTGAAATGCCGAACAGCAAATCGACGATCATTCCAGCAGGTGTTTTTAGGATACAAAATGACCCTTTCCTCACCTGTGGAGAGTTAGGATACATCTCAATCTTAATTCTCCTTTTGGAAAGCCAACAAATACCAGATGATCCGCCATTAATCCTCAAACACATCAATCATAGGAGGGAGGGTGCAGAAATGTTGGAAAATGTGATCCATAGACTTTTTGAAATGGACCTACTGACCAAAACAATGCCAGACAGCAGTACCATGATCATTCCGCAGGTCATGCACGCCGCGATTCTGAATAAGAATTCAGGGATCCACCTGGTGGACATGCTTTCCCGACGCGGAGTGAAGTATGAGCTAGACCGTCCTGCTGTCGAATCTCTCACAGATTCCATGAACCCGCCGTTGATGCTTCGCATGTTGCTCGAGCGGAAAGAATCAGACTTTCGATTCCCAGAAGACTCACTCTATAATCTGGGAAAGATAATCGCCTCTGATCTCGAGCTTGCAAATTTCTGCTTCCGTTTTGTTCCCTTGGATGCACAACCTAAAGGCAGATTCTTAAGGGGACTCGGGCTGTATGCAAGCATCGAGGTATTCCATGCCTTTATAGAGTTTGACGAGGGTGAACTTGTCCTTACAGATGAAATTTTGACTAGCGTTGCGGAAGATACTCGCTATGCAAACAACTTCAAGCTTTTACTGAGAGTAAAAAATCCGGAAACAGGAATCAGTGAATCGATTCTCCAGGCCGCCGCTAAAAATGAATATGATGGGTTGAGCATCTTGAGAGCCATAATTGAAGAATGTGGTACAGAGTACTCAATTTCAGACGTGGTAATGCGCGCTGCTGCTAGTAACGAGTCGTTTGGAATTGAGATGGTGAGGCTGTTGCTAGACAATTGTGGAGCAAATTACATAGTGAGTGAGGACACAATGTGCTCTGCCGCCGAAAATCCAAAATTTGGTCCTTCGATCATGAGGCTCTTGCTGGGCAGTTGTGATTCAAATTACAGCATAAGCGACGAATTGTTCTGCGTTGTGGTTGAGGATGAAGTCCGGGGTATTGAAACTTTCAAAATTCTACTCGATAAATGTGGCCCGGACCATAAATTCAATGAAGACGTCATGTTGCATCTGGTTACTTCTTTTCGACCAGGTCCGCGAGGCTCGCAAGGAATGGGCCGCTCCGGGTTAACAAGACGATGTCGCCAAAACAATTTCTTGGAAGAACTTACCCAGAGGAATCAACCCATGGTCATTTCGAATGAAGTTCTTGCTGTAGCTTCCAGGCAGCTCGATACTGAAACAATGAAATTTCTGGTAGGCAAAACGGGTCCATTTTTCCGCGTCACAGATGAGATGTTACTTGAGTCATTTAGGAATCGAGACATATCGCTAGCAGAATATTTCCTAGAACTTCTTGGACCCGACTACAAGGTGACAGAAACTGTTCTCGAGCAAGCGGTTTCGGACCGTGGCACAAGTAAAGGATTGCTGGTGAATCTTCTTGACAGATTTCCCCACTCTAATGTCTCAGAAGATGTATTTCTCCGCGCACATTTCGAGCCTACTTTCATGGAAATTATTCTCGATCGCTATGCAAGCGACGGACACATACGCGAAGTCCCTGTTCAAAAACTTGTTCGACAAATCATGCAGATCCTTGACGAGTTCAACCACTTCAGCATGGTAACTCTTAAACTTCTCATTGACCGGGGCCTGGTTGTTGTTGACCATGAGCTTCTTGGAATATGTACTAAAAGCGAAAAGGCTTTACGTATCATACTCGCTCATAGTCCAAAGATGGTGGTCACTCAACAGGAATTTGATAAGGCAGAGACTGGGCCTGCAATTGGAGTCCTCGCGCGCTTTACGAACAAAGAATTTACAGTGACCGAGAAGAAGTTAAAATCGTGGTTGTCTTCCAACTTTAACATGAGCTCCTCATATGCCACTGACATGGCTCTCGATGATATTCTCTCTCATTTGGGATCCAGAGCGACGATCACCGAAGACTTGCTAGTCTGGTTAGCTAACTCGCCTGCATATAAAAAGAGGGTCATGATGGTTTTGCTCAAACAAGAGCGCCCATTAGATCTGCAGAAAGTCTGGGAAGCCTTGTGGACGACACGGTGCGAACATAGTGAGCAGATATCGGATCTTTTGCTGGATTACACAGCCTTAGACATTTCCGATCGCATGCTGAAGAGCATTCGAAAGGAGTTCGACGAGAACGCAGTGGTTCCTGAGCCTCAGAAGAAGAATTTTTCATCGAAATCCATTGATGAACATTTTGTCAGACTTCTTTGGTATTTAATGGAGCGAAACATTCCCATATCGTACGGTCCTATGGCGGAGCTGATTTTAGAGAAACTGCAATTCGACACAATCAACGTCTTCCTCGACCATAATCCACATCTCAAAATCTCGTCAAAACTGATCGAATCGGCTCTTTTAAATCCCGATCATTATGAAATCATGTGGCTCCTTCATCACATGGCCTACCAGCCCAATCCTCGAGTCAATGGCATCATTGAGCAGCCTTTGGTCATTACCGACCCTTTCCCTGAGCCTACATGCAGTTCCCAAGACTGCGACATGTTGCATCACCCTATCGACCGCGTGCGCCGATCTCGTTTGCAAGAAAACTCCGAATAGAGAGCCACATGGAATACATATTATGAATATATAAAATCGTTACAGGAAACTTTCAACTCATTTCAGATACTATCTATCACCAGTAAGTACTACTTAAGTACTGGTAGTATTGACCGGTGATGGGGTTCCACCTCCATAGCTCAAGTACACACAGAGCCGAATTTTCGGTTCATCAATTGTTCATTTCGAAGGTGAAGATCGTAGCTCACATAATTTCATTCTCCCGAGTCATCAAAAGCAAATCCATGTGCTCATAATGGTACACATTCCAAAATAGAATTGTACCGAGTAGAATAGGTATGTATCTTTAGAATCTTGAGACCCGCCTTGTCCAAGAGTGCATGCCATTGCTCAGTTGTACGCTCCTGCGATGCCAGTGTAGTCATCATAGTCATATCAACCTGAGTTACATGCCAATGTACTCCAGAGTTCGGTAAAACCATTTCATCAATCAAGATGATAGAATCGGGCCCCAGCGCATCAATCGTGTGTTTCAATATTATAAGTGCCTTCTCATCTGGCCAATCGTGGAATATCATGCGGAAATAGTAGAATCGAGCTCCTGTTTTTCTATTGTCAGCCCACTGCCCAGTAACTCAAGATCAAACAGGATTCTCCAGGAAGATGAATATGGCCAAGTAGTTACCTTTCACGACCTGTGGTTGGAAAAAGTCAAATGCTACAGTCTTCACCCCTTCACAGGGTATAGCACTGGCAATAACTGGCTCCAAATCCTCCAGGATAACATCATTCTTGATGTCGGGCAGACGACGTCTCAAACCCGCGCTTTGATGGCCGATATTTCCTCCGACGTCAACGAACAATGCTTGATCCGGGCTCAAGTTTTGAGATTTCTCCTCGATCGGATATACATCAAGCCACGGACGCATCCCATATTGTTCAGCCTCCATGAACTTATTGAAGTGTTTCATCAGATCTGGTCTGGTTTGTCCCCATATGAATCCCGGGAGATCCGTATCAAAGGCCTTTTGTAGAGCCGTGTCGGTGGAGCTTGTAATGTCAGTATATTTTCTATTCGCGAGGAAGTCTGGCAGCGCGAAAATTGGGGGTCCGATTGTGTTCACGCTGTACGAGTGATGGGTTAGTTTCAAGAAAATATATGCAAATCAGTCGAAAAGGAATATTATCTCACTTGTGATACACCGCAGCAGCGACACCTTCATTGCTCAGATGTTTGGTGATGGTGTTGGCGGTGAATTTGTCAACGCCAGTTTCTTTGATTGTACCAACTGACGCAAGATAGCGAAGAAGACGAGCTACAATTTTCATGTTAGTCCATCAAAACACAATACACCCAGTGCAAAATTTGAGACTGCACCTAGAAGTGCCGGCGCTGCTTTCGTCTTTGCGGCCAACTCCTCTACACTCAGAGGATCACTTTCGGTGAGGAGCGCAAAAATGTTCAAATCTAGTCCGATGCGAACGATAGGAGGTTGGAGATGCTAAATTGGAATTTTAATAGTGTTTTGAGATATATGAAAAGAGAACATACCATATACGATATCCTTTGCATTGTATCCTGCGGCGTTTCAAGAGAATAGGCTAAATCGCGCAGATCATCAAGGATCTTCTTTCTAGTTGCATCATCTGCATCTTGAGCTAGCGATCTGACTTGATTGGCAAAGTTTTCCATTTTGACGACTATCGAAATTTTGGTGACGAAGAAAACAAGGTTTTGAGAATTCTGGGTGCGTAAATTGTGTGGCGGATATCCGTTATTTATACTGCATCGTTATCGAGCCTTGTCCATGTAGCCCCGACAGATTCATAACCAATTCCTCGTCTGGAGTAGTTTAGCCTTTCACGTCATCGAATGAACCGAAATTGACCTTTGTCCATTCCTGGGTCTTGGTACCGAGCAACTGAGCAAGTGAGCTTGTCCAGATACAATAAGCGCTAAGGCATCCAACCAATGAGCGTGCGAGAGATGAAATTCCGCTGAGTGCGTGCCTGCAAGTCAGAAGGGTGGAATATAACTCGTACTCCAGGTTTATTCTGTTGGATATGGATGAAACGAGGAAGTATGCGCATGATATCTCGACGATTGTCCAGAGGACGGAAATTATTGTTTATGTAGTGAAGTGAAAGATGGGCGGGCTAACATGCTTGAGGCCAGCAGTAGGTGCCTCGACCCCACGGCATCATCGACGTCTTCCCAGAAAATAAATTCTCGTCCAGCTTTCGCCAACGGGAATTCTTGGACCGATATTCAAACGGATAATGGGCTGGCACGAAAAGCCATACTCGTGGCGGGGGTAAGCCAGGAGGCCATGCCGCTCCGATATTCACTGGCTAACAATCGTGGTAAAAGTTTCCGAGTGGCTGACCAAAATACAAACTAAAAGAGAGTCAGCTACAATTTAAAATACGATTGATTTTTCTTATAATGATGTGAGACAGACTAAACAATTATTGTGGCTGCTTATTGGCTAGCAATCACAACTCACGAGGCTGGGAAGGCTCGCAAGGCTACCAAGGCGCAACTTTTTGCGGAAATCCGGGGGGTTCGGGGAAGCTCGAGATTTAGCGTATCCAAATTGTCATACTGAGAATTTTCGTAAACTCAACACTATGATAGATTTTCCTGGGGCCAGTTGTATTTCCCTTCAACTCTCAACATTCCCGATCGAAAATATTTACGCGGATAAGTTTTCAAGTTGTATAATGAAACTTCATTCCAATAAAAATGATTCCATCTCAAGTACTTCGAACATTGCAGTGCATCTTCTAGGAACATAATCTCTCACAGAAATCAAACACATCAACAAATATGCCCATGTATCCTAGTAAAATATCACTCAGATATCGAAGTAGCAGATAGCACTCATATCCTCACCAAAAGGCACACCCTTATCCTCATGTCCACAGCTCTTAATACCATCCTCGTTATTGTAGTCCGAATCCCCATACTTGAACGAAACAGAGCAACCCTTGTCACCAGCAGCCGCATTGAAGCATCCAGTCACATTGGTCGGCGAGCTGAGACCGTGACCCGAGAAAAGGCAGTTGTTGCAGTAGTATCCATCGTAGGTACACTCCGACTTGTCGGCCTCGACTTGCTCGCCTTTGGCGACGAGATAGAATGAAGAGTACTGGTTGGAGCCTCCTCCCTCTCCTTCACCACCGGCACCGCCAGTGACGGGAAGGGTTTGGGAGTTACACTCCATCACGAACTGAGAGTTGCCGGACTTGTCCTTGGGATCACGGCGACTGAGAGTGTTGACGGAGTCGGCTGGAAGAGCGCTGGCTTGGGCAACACTGAGTATGGCGGCGGTTGCGAGGGCAATGTTGAACTTCATTGTGATGGTTGAAGAGTAGATAGATAAATGGAAAGTATCAAACGATAGGAGATGTGAGAATCAATTGAAGGCTTGTTTGGTTTGGAAGATTGATTGTATCGATTTCGGCGAAAGAAAGACTGGCTTTATACTTGAGCATCGAGCTTTAGCCCCATGACGTACTGAGTGTATATTTGCCCATCGAGTAGATATTTGTCAATATTCTCGCGATCTAGATAGAACAGTGGGACTTTCGGACCCCAGATTCCTTTCCTGATTCACCTAGCCCCACGGAGAAGGTCTGGCCTGGCTATACAAATTCCCATGGGGACGTCTGGGCTTGCAAGTTTGATGGTTGCAATCCGTGGTTTTCCATATCCAAAAATAGAGAAAGTGTGGAGTTATTAATTTAGGTGGAGTTATTTTGTCAGCTTTTCGATTCGCTAGATTGTATTTTGTGAAAAAGTCTTTCACAAAATATCAGGTTTTAGACGATACATATCATATGCATACGTGTTGTGACTAGTCGGAGTCACTCGTTGACAGTATAGCTCTCATAGTTAGATCCCATCTACTTCAATTCCTCAAAACCCTCTAGATACATAGCTATAGTCAGATCTTGGGTTATGATTCGCCCTGTCGTACGATATTTGGCCCCAGGTAGTGGGTCCAGGAATGTAGATCAGGGGCCGCGATCCGAACCAAACAAGGAATGGCTCTTTGAGAATCCCGGATGGGGCATTGCTTGGATGGTCGAAGGATCATAGGGCTTCGGATAATTCTCGGTTCGCCGGCAAGTACTGTATTCTTTCCTCTTTATTCTTTTTGCAATCCTCGATGTCAAGAAGATACAGCCGCACAAAGATATTCGAAGTACTCCCAATTTGATCGTAACATTTTGAATGGCTATCGCTCTACAAATTGTTTATATTCAAAATAATATACCAACCTGCTTCAACTTTCTGCGAGTCAACATGGATTTGCAGGTCTGATCAGTGGGCTGAAGAATACAAAATGGAATTCAAATCACAGGATATGGAGAATATGATGGCCAAGCCTTTTGTGTCTCCAAGGTGGAACAATCTAGCACCAATGATAATGATTTCACCTCGCTTTTGTAGCAGGCTCACAAGGATTCATTGTTGCCTCGCCAAATGGGATCCCATATGGGGACAATCAGGTGGAATATTCAAAACTTGAATCTGGGATATCTGGAGCTGGGGGCCATTCTGTGGGGAGTACAAAATCACTCCACAATGACGTTATCTGTTATTTTTTCCCGAACGATTCCTCATCTTCGGATATCAAGTAGACCTCGGGAGTTGAGCTGAACAAGGTGCCATTGAAAATGAAGCTTTGAACGGTCGGTGCGGAAGATGGCCTGTGCCCGTAATGTATTTCAAGGCCTGGAACGAGACATTAATCTCATGATGCAGGGATCGAGTTAGTAAATTGCTCCATTCAAGGGGGATAATAATTCCTTCTGCTTTCCATACTTCTCTGATCACTGAATCATTTTCAAAGTTCGGGCATGAAAAACAGTGCTGGTACATTGACAGTGTAGAAATGCGATGTTCATGTGCTTCTATACCTCCTACCGCCCTTTTCTGCCGTCCCACTATCTTGTGAGAAACCCAACTCACCAAGAACATTATGAGATGGTTGTAATTACTGCGCACTTAATTGCAAAGTTTTCACAATATTATAGACTGCCCGGAATATTCTGCGCACAATCAGCTAGTCAACTGTTTGTATGTGGTGGAGTACAGCGATCTTCCCTCTTTGGTAGGCGGTATCAAGTGGCATTCGGAATTCGGCAACCTCACGTGGTTGACGCGCGCTCATTGGCTGATTCAAAGTGTATGAGAGAGTCTGTTGACATTCACTCATCCTCACCTTCAACTTCACCTTCACCTTCACTTTCTTGCTTCTTCTTCTTCTTCTTCTTCTTCTCTCCCCAACCCCTATCACTCCATCTCTCCATCCTCTTTCTCCATCACCTTCTCATCTCATATCTTCTTCCAATCACTTCGTTTCAGAGCCTGAACAAGCTCAATCATTTCTTACAGTTCAAAGCTTCAAGTGAATCGATCTTGCCTTACGGCTCTGATCTCTGATCTACTGAACGTGTTGTGGATCAGCTTTGCTTGCTTCAAAATTGTCACGCCTCCATCGACATCTTTCTGGGAACCATCTGGTTTGTCCTTTCCACTATCTCTCTCCCTCACTCTCTTTCTCTCACTGCCTCACTATCCTACTGCTTCATTGCTTCACCTCTTCACCACTTCACCTCTAGCTAACACATACCGACAGAGAAACGCAGCCAAAATGGTCGTTTTCCCAAGAGGATATCGACATGTTTCTGGAACCGGATACTTTGTTCCCAACAAGTTCTTCCCGCCGGACTCCACCCCGAATGCGACCCCTGACCACCTGTTCTTGAAAGACTACGGAAGGACTCGGTTCGTTCATAGATTGGACGAGCTGCAGTGCCTGTTCTTTTCAGATGGCGCATGTCTTGAAAACGGCAGTGGTCTTCTCCCGCGTGGTGGAATTGCCTATGTCGTTGGGCCCGGCCAAGGCGGCACTTGGGCAGATCCCCTGCCAACGACCAATCACTATGGTGAATACCAGAAGCCCACCAACAACCGCGCCGAGCTTAAGGCATCCATTGAAGCCCTCCGCTTCTTTATTGAGAACCGTCAATCCTTCAACAGCCTTGTCATCGCTACCGATTCCCAATATGTCGTTCAAGGCATCACGAACTGGATGCCAGTGTGGCTGAACAACGGCTGGAGAGCCAACAATGGTCTACCTGTTCAAAACCAGGATCTTTGGAATGAACTACTGGACTACGTCCAAATGGCCTATCAAAAGCGTCTCTCCGTGCAATTTTGGCGGATCCCTCGAGAGCTGAATCAAGATGCCGACGCTGCTGCCAAGTGGGCCGCCGAGAGAGCTTGATGTTCCGTTTTCGCTGAGTGATGGCTTTCCTCGTTGAAGCCAAGATGAATGATGAATCATTGAAGATGTTTGCAAATCATCGGAGTTGCGGGTATGGGAGTTCTAATGGCGTTTGAAAATCCGCAGGTGATCGGTGGATACCTGTTGTTTGTTTTTGCCTTTGATCATTACCTATTATCATTATCCCCATGTTGTTATGTTCATTCCTGTCCATACCAGAATCTATTCCCTACCCTCGCACCTACCCCCGTCCACACCTAAGTTCCTAAGTTCTATCCCCATCTCTCCAGTCGTCTTCCTGCATGTATCTTGCACTTCTTGTTTTTCTTGTCCTTTCTTGTTTTTGTCTTCACTCTCCACTCATCTTTATGGAAATATGCCTGCGTCCCCATTCCCCTCTCTGTCCTTATTATTATGCACATGCTGCTGCGTTTCCTGTTCATGCCCCCTTTCTTTTCTTTCATTGCCCTTTCTTTTCTCTTTCTCTGTCCTTGTCGCTTTCCTTTTGTTGTGTCGCCCCATTTATTGTTACCCTGAAAGGGTGCTTTGCTTATCATTATGCACATACTGTTGCATTCCCTGTTTATGCCCTCTTTCTTTTCTTTTATTGCCTTTTCTTTTCTTTTATTGCCTTTTCTTTTCTCTTTCTCTTCTCTCATTCTGTCGCTTGTTTTGCTGTCGCCTGTTTTGCTGTCGCTCGTTTTGCTGTCGCTCGTTCTGCTGTCGCTGTTTTGCTGTCGGTTTTTCTGTCCCCCGTCTTCTGGCTGTCCCCCGTCTTCTGGCTGTCCCCCGTCTTCTGGCTGTCCCCTGTTCTTGTTGTCCCCCATTTGCTGGCTGTTCCCTGTTTTCTGGCTGTCCCCTGTTTTCTGGCTGTCGCCTGTTCTTGTTGCTGTCGCCTGTCTTCTGGCTGTCACCTGTCCTTGTTGCTGTCCCCTGTTCTTGTTGTCCCCCATTTGCTGGCTGTCCCCCATTTGCTGGCTGTCCCCTGTTTTCTGGCTGTCGCCTGTTCTTGTTGCTGTCGCCTGTTTTCTGGCTGTCCCCTGTTCTTGTTGCTGTCGCCCATTCTTCTTGCTGCCCCCTGTTTGATTCTTTCCCCGAAAGTGTGTTTTCTGTAACTACTGCATATTCCTACCCTGCACATACCTTTTCAATTTTCCTATTCCTCTCTTGTTGATATCCTCATTTCTTCCTGTCATTGCCCTTTGTTTGCTCTTTCTCTTCTCTTATTGTTACTTTTGCATTATTCTTACCTCTGGTAGGGTGTTTTCACCTGGCAGGGTGCTGTCCATATTCTTATCTTTTCATTATCTTTTTCTCCCCGGAAGGGTGCTTTGATATTTTTGCCATCTTTGCATTATCCTCATTTGTGGGCGGGAGGGAGGGCTTTTTTTGTCTGGCTATCTATTATTGCATCTATGCATTGTTTTTCCTGTACATACTATGCATTGTATTTTTATCTCTGGGCGGGCGGGCGGGCTGTATCTTTTTGCTATTTATTGCTATTTACATGCAGTGTTTTTTCCTGCACAGACTATGCATTTTATTCTTATCCTGTACATACTGCGCGTGCATTCTTATCCTGTACATACTAGGTAGTGTATTCTTATCTCTGGGCGGGCGGGTGGGCTGTTCTATGCATTGTTATCCCTGTACATATTGGTTGTATATTTTTATCCCTGCACATATTGTTTGTATATTTTTACTCCTGTACATATTCTTATCTCCTTACATGTATTTTTAGCGCTTGTGAATATCATTTTGCATTTGTACATATGTACAACCCAGTCCACCACTGTAGGATATTTCCAAGGTAAGAGGATAATCGATGATGATCTTCTTTAAAACTTCGTGGCGAGAAATGATACATGGAATTTGGCTTGGGATGAACAACACTCTGGATTTCAAAACTCATACAGTGCGGACCTGACTTCTCGCCTTCTCTCCTTTCCCAAATTCATCATCCTCCTCCTCCAATGAAGGCAACTGATAATCTTTGAACTTTCTCACAGGAACACCTTCGTGGAACAGCCGATCAACCTCTTCAAGTGACTTCCCTTGACAATCCGGGACGCAAAAATATGTAAAAACACAAGCACAAACTGCAATACTTCCGAAAATGAATCCAACTCTAGAATGCAGTCCGGCATACCCATCGTCCAATAAGTACGGTATCGAGAACGTCACCGCAAAATTCACCGCAATGTTCGTCAAAGATGCGACACGTTGAGAATGATCTCGAAGGGAGAGTGCTGGTAGTTCAGTGATGACAACATATGTCAATGGCCCCCAACCAAGTCCAAATCCAGCACCGAATATGGCCATCATAGCTGCTATCCCGGTACTCTCGGAGAAAGTGACTGGACTGGCAGTTCCCAACCCAGCCATCGTGAATAAAGCTGCAGCTTGAATACCCGCACCCGCAATGAAAAGCTTTCGGCGACCGATCTTGTCGTTGAAAAAATTTGAGAACAAACAAATCGCCGTTGCGATACAACTCGTGATAATTGTAAAGTTATACGGGTTGACTGTGTGGAGCGATTTGACAAAGATAGCGCCATATTGACTTGTGAATGCCTGGCCGGTAGCTTGTTGGAAGAAGCTGATCGCGACGACAATAAATGTGCGCTTGAGATTTGATTTCTCGAATAGTTCCTTGAATTGGCCCTTTTCGGGTTCGATTGCGAGGCCGACTTTCAGTGCGGCTAGTTCAGTTGCGATCTCGCCGTCCGTCATTGTTCCCTGGCGTAAGCGTTTTAGGGACTTTTCGGCTTCGTCGGGTCGGTTTTTCAGGAGGAGCCAGCGGGGAGACTGGGGTTTCGAGGTTAGTATCAAGTGATCGACGGATTTGGGAATTATGTTACCTCTGGAATCAACCAAATCAAAAATAAAATGAAGAAAGGAATGACGTAAAACAGCCCGAAGGGTATCCTCCAGGATTTGTTTCCCTCGAGTGTGCTGGTTCCTCTGCAGATACTGTTGATGAGAACTCCACCGAGCTGATCAGGGATTAACTTAAGCTCAATAAGTTGTATTTTTTGATGCTCACATTGATGCTTAGTTGGTATGTTCCAACCACAAATCCACGAACGGGCGCAGGTACAATTTCCGACTGGTAAACTGGTACAACTGATAGTTCCATTCCGACATAGACATCTAGGCGGTGGTTAGGCAAGTTTGCAGCTATAGCCAGAACAAAACTCACAGTTGAGAATCCGGGCTGCCAAAATTTGGCCTTTGGTCTGAGAAGTCACCGTGATTGTAGCCGTAACAAGAGCATAGCAACTCATAGTAAACATGCAAAGGCGACGACCATATCTCTGGCTGATAAGACTCCCGAGGATCAAGCCTATCAGATGTCATTAGTCTCGTTTCTCAACATTTCACATATCCGACATTCACTCACCAACGGCAAAACCAATATAGTTGAGACTATTCAGTAAGGACAAGTAGTAAGCTGGAATAGCATATTCCCCCGTTTTCTCATTATAATCACCAAACTGCTTCGTAAAAGCAGTCATCGACTGGGTTGTCGCAAAAGCTTGATTATCAAATCCATAGTTCAGCTGAGAAATCGCAATCAATGTACACGACAACGCCAACGTCCGGTTAAAATGCTTCGTGATCGCCGAGACCGACATATTGAAATGCAAATAATTCGCATATCATATCGAGACATCGCGAAACAGGACATCCCTTGTCTTTTGAACGCCATCTCGTCTTACTTCATTGAAGCTCGACCTAATACAAGCCCTATCTCCTCAAGCGGAGACCATATGGCGAATGACCGAGTACCGTCGCACTAACCCGGGTATCGGTGACCGAGAGCCGTCCACGTTTTAAAAAGCTTGCTAGTGGTGCTAGTGCGACTAGATCAATTAAGAAATGCGGGGAGAAAGTCAAGAAGAACCTCTTTTGATGTGGAGACGTTGTTTGGCGTGGGGCCAATGAGGGGTATGTGAAATTCCGTCATAAATGAAGGCCATGTTCTCATCAGTCTCGCCATGATTCTGTTTTTGATTGATTTTCAGGAGAATTTTGGGTTAGCATAATGGCATCTCGGGACAAAATGGCAGATGATGTGGTCAAGAAACAAACTTGTTTGCAGTGTAGGAAGCGAAAGGTGACTGAAGACACTCCTACACCTCATAGTTGACATTTTCTAACATTGGATTTAGGTCCGCTGTGATGGGAAGATTACCGGCTGTTCGAATTGTAGCAGACTGAATTTCACTTGTCTCTTCATCGCATCTCAGCATATACCGGGAGCTCCCAGTACAAACGACGCTGCATCTACCATAAATGCATACCCCACAGCTGGAACGTTGCCGAGCTCACGAAATAGATATACCATCGGTGGAATCGAAAGACGCCGCGGTCTGAAAGCATGTCGACCTTGTCGTGCCTCAAAGTCTCGATGCAGTGGTGGCTGGCCAAAATGTCGACACTGTGAACAGCGAGGGCTGGATTGCCAGTATTTACCAAGCAAGCGAAAAAGGAACACGATAGACGCGGCCCAATCTCTCACTCAAGCCAAGGACCCTCACTACCACACCTCCTCAAATATCTTTCCCTCCAGCACCGAAAACATCCCCGACATCGCTCAACTGGTCGGAAGTCAAGACAGACAATTCCAACAAGGCAGGCCAGCACCCAAACCAAATCCGAATTTGAACCTCGACTTGCCAGGAACCAAAATATTCCTTGAATCCCACGTCAATGCCTACTTCGATTATTTCAATCCAATCCCACAATACAACTTCGTCCACAAAGCCTCCTTCCTCCGAAACTTCCATCACAACAAACTCGATCCACTTCTCCTCCGCTGCATCTGCGGAATCTCTTCCCGTTTTATCCAAGGAAGTCCCAGCCCCGGCTCTCGAGGTCGACAGCATGATTATGTTATCCAGTGGATGGAAGAAGTCGAAGCACAAATGTGGCTAAGGATGACAGAAATGAAAATCGAGAATCTTCAAATCCTATTACTTCTCATCTGCTGGTACTCCGTGGAACGCAAGATCTCAAAAATGTGGACCTCATCAGCGATGGCGGCTAGAATCGCGTATGGGATGCGACTCAACCACGAAATAACTGATTCAAAGCCATTCATATTGAAAGAGGTTCGGAGACGAATTATGTGGTCGATTTTCATGCTTGATAAATTTTTTGCGGGGGGGTTTCCAGAATTAACTCTCTGCAATGCGAATACAATGCATCTCAATTTACCGTGTGAAACGAGGAATTTTGAGTTGGATATTGCGATCGCTACTTCGACTCTGATACCGCGGTTGAGTTCTGGGGCCTTGGAGTCTGGAATTGACTTGATGGGTCATATGTGTCGGTTGGTCAAAATTCGACATGAAGTTTTGGAGTGAGTTGAGGCATGGAAGAAGATATTGTCTGCCGCTAACATGTTTTTCGAAAGGGCCACAAAGCAAATAATCACTTCGAAAACGAATCCCTATACCGAAAGAGCAAGAATCAAATCCCTCGATGCAAGTCTTCTCTCATTTTCCCACTCCCTCCCACCGCATATGCGAAATACCAAACGCAATTTACTCGCTCGCGCATACACATCTGAAATAACGGGCTACATTAACCTGCATACTCTTTGGCTACAATGTCACTGTGACTTATATCGATTGATGATTCCGGGAATACGCGAATCAGTCCCGGGGGCCATCCAACGAGAAGTCCCATTCGAGTATGCAGAAGAATGCAGACAACTTTGCTTACGATATGCGGTGGACATCTGTGGACTCTGGTCTGATACGCTTGCGGAGTGCGATATGACTAGAATAACTGATCAGTCTGTTGGAATATACGCCTATCAATGTGCAAATATACTAGTCTGGCTGTGGGACTTGGATGCAGATAACTCCTTGCGGGATTATCTCAAGATCATATCGGCTTTCTTGGGGTGGCTAGCCGATATTTATCCCGTTGTTGCGGAGGTAGTACGTTTCCCCTCCAGTCTACTGCGTTTCATTTCCCAGGCTGTTAGAATGAAAAGCTGACATAAAACTAGCAATCCGAGATAAATGAATTCATTGCAAGTCTCGACGTTGTGATCGATTTCTTCGCGTCTCACAGCAACGAAATCTTCCCTCGATCACTTACGGAAACTTGGAGGTCTTCTCTCAAGCAGCAAAGTACCCAAGTAGGACAGACTACATCGAAATTCTCGCTTTTGGAGTTCCTTCAAAATGAGAACAAGTCGGATTTTGAAGAATATCCTGACGCCGTTGGATCCCCTGGGGAAGATCCAGTTAATGTGGATGTGAGGGTTGATGATGACCTACGTCTGGACGAAAGCGCAACTTCGACCGAAAACATACAAACTGATCAATTGACTAGCGATTTCTGGTCAACTTCTCTGGATATGGATTTTGATGGTTATGATGCGCGGGTGGATCCATTTTCTCGCATATTTGATGATTGGGCTTTGGTGGCGCCGTAAAGAGTGGATTTTTCGGTGGCTCAGATTTATTGGTAGAGACGATAATCGAATGCCTTATCTACCATGTCTAGGTACTATCTAAATGGATCTTTACCCATTTTCAAGACAAAATCAAACCCAGACGTAATATTCATAACGAGCGGTATATCTTCGGAGGTTTCTTCATAGTATATACGGTCCACGGTGTATGGACAAAAGTTGGCCCCTACATGCCCCCGGGGGGCCAACCTGAAAGGACATTTGATAGTATCAAGGAAAGCCGGACCAATGAATCTCAAGTCCTTAAAAGTAGCATGTCGAAATACTTAGCACTGAGCCCCCTGAATAGCAACACCCCAACCGTCATCGCTCAGCAGGCGACCCTTGACACCGCCCTCCTTAGAACACTGGTCAAGAACCTGCTGCGAAACCTTGGCCAAAGTCTGCCAGGAGGCCAGAGTGTGCGACTCTTGGTCCTGTAAGATAGTTATTAGCCATTTGTTCTACCAGTGGATTTGGTTAGAGATTCAGAAAAGCTCACATCGCTGCACATGTAGATACCCGCGTCATAGGAACAGCTCACACGGCCACAGCTATGAGCGTCTTGGCTAGGCTGGCCAGAGAGGCCGTTCAGGTAATCGATACCATCTTTGATAGCACCGATGTCAGCGTAGTCGTGGTCGACGTCGCAAATGATTCTGTCGCCGAATGCCTTCAAGGTGGAAAGGCATATTAGTATTTTGTTGGATTCTAGTTTCGGGTTGATGAAGGGTTCTCACCTGGCTGGCGATAGCACCGAGAATGAGTAGAGTAGATTGCTACTTCATGTTGACGGAGTAATTGAGTTGGAGAGCTTCTTTTGCTGGAGATTGTTGTATTGATGAGTCCATGATAAATGTCTCCCTTTTATACTTCTTTCCTTGGCAACTTCGTGCGCTCTTTCAAGATCGTGGATCGCAAGACCTCAGGTCAGGCGTACCGCCATGGCCTTTGAAACGAGAGTTAAGTATGAATAGCATACATGGATAGATCCAGACATGAGGGTATCTGGGTATGAAACAGACGGCCATCCAATCCCGAGTTCAATGAGTGCAAATTTCCGTGTGTCATCCAAAGATCAACACAGCCCTCTTGCAAGGCCAAGATGTCAGCATCAACGGTATGCCCGACCTATAGGCTATAAACTATCAAAGCAAGAGTATGCAAATCTACAAAAGGTGAAAATCTCCGCTATTGCCCCCGGCTGGCATCTGCCAAGAACATCTTGGCAGGGGACTTGGCGACTCCAATGTAAGCCGCAGTGAGGCTATTTCTTCAAGTCAGGCGTACCATTCTGCAGATCCTCCTCTATTTTGTTTCTCAATGCGTGTAAAGCAGTCTTAAGAAAGGTCATGCGTTGTTATTGAGGCAGTGAACACAGTGTGTTAGAGTTCAACGTTTGCATTGGGTATCCTCCGTTGATTTTTGGGGTTACTTTTGCGGTAGCTTTTGCATATAGAGCTGAGGAACTTACTTGGCAGCAGCTAAATACTCCTGTGTGGTTTTCAGAGGGTGTTTCAGCTTTGATGGCTGCTCGGAATTTAATTTGATAGGCTTCGTGAGAATTCGAGATGATAATGGCTTCGGGTAAGGCGTACTACCAAGCAGGCACGAAATTCGCTCTGCATTCTCTTTGGCCGAAGCCTTCTGTGCCAATGGCAAGATATCGAGGTCCGACAACTTTTCAGGGCCTCTCGTTTGCTAAAAGTCAAATGATGCGATCTACTATTTAGAGGGCGGGCTGTACATAAGAGAAACATATTTCATTACCGACAATCATAAATCGCTAACTAAGTCGAAGAACCTAAAAATCTTCGTCCACGATAATTCTCAAATGCTAGTAGCATTCGACATTTGGTATAAAACATCCATCCATCCATCCATCCATCCGGGCCATTCAGGCCACCACTATCACTATCTCACCCATCATGAATCGTTGGAGATAAGATAACTTACTTCTTGCGAGGGCTCATAAGCAAGTTGAACTCAAGAGGCTTCACGCTGAAAGCACCATTGGAGGTCAACTTGTAGTCCTTATCAGCAAACTCGAAAGAGCACTCTCTGATAATCATCGCGAGAGTGTAGAAAGACCATTGCCAGGCCCAAGTCTTTCCGTAACACTCACGCTTGCCGGTACCGAAGCCCTTCTTGGCGGCCGCAGGAAGTTGATCCCACTTCTCACCGAGGACACGCTCGGGCTTGAATTCCTCTGCGTCTTCGCCGAAGACAGCGGGGTCACGGTTGACTGCGCCTAGGACCGCGATAATGGCCTGGTCGTGTGGGATTTGGTATTCGCCGCCGGCGAGCATGACGGGTGCTTCGCTCTTGGAAGTAATGGGTTCTCTGTTAAAGCCTGGCGCAGTTGCTGAAAGACGGATTGATTCACGGAGACAGGCCTCGACGTAGTGGAGTTGCTTCAGTTGGTCGAGTTCGATATTGGGGCTGTCACCGACGATTTGGTCGATTTCCTCACAAGCCTTCTTGTTGGCTTCTGGGTTCTTAATTAGGTAGTACAAGGCGTAAGAGAGGAGGTTGGCAGCGGTCGCAGCTCCAATGTACATAGAGATGATTTCGTCGATGACTTGAGAATCCTTGAGCTTTTTGCCAGATTTGGGATCGGAGTTGTTGAGCATGGCATCGAGAAGGTCCTTACGGACTTGGTTGGGGTTATCTTTGCGGCTCTTCATGATCTCCGCACAGTAGTTGCGCATAAACTTGGTTTGGCTGTAGAATTTGGGGAGATAGGCAAGGTTCAAAAGACTGGGACGAGTGGGTCGCTTCATGGCTTCCATGGTAGCACCCTCGAAAGCATCAACCATACCCAGGGTCTTCTTTTGGTCGTCGCCGAGAGCATAGTAGCGCTGGTTGAAGAAGCACTTGTTGCAAGATGCGACAAGGATTGCATCAAGGTCACGAGATGCCAGAACCTTTTGTTTCTCGCTGGCAGTCCATTTGTTGGTCAGGTCGGGGACAACCTCCATCATATCCTTGTAAATCTCGTCGGTTGCTTGTTGGGTGACGTAGGGGGCCATAATACCGTGGGCGATGCCCCAGCTCTCTTCGTCAACGTATGCAGTAAACAGACTGTCGTGCACGGAATAGCGAATGGCGACGACTGGGCCTTTGACAGCCTTCTGGAAGCGCTTCTCGTCGCAGATTTCTTCTAGAAGGGCGACGCTACCGACGAAGACGATCTGGTTTCCCAGAGCGTTGATCTTGAAGATAGGGCCTATATGGGTCGATATCCTTGGTTAGCTACCAGCTGCTAAGAAGAGCTCGTTAGACCTTCGTCACTCTCGTTTCCACTCACCATATTCCTTGGCCAGCTTGTTTAGCGAGTTCCAAGTCTGATTAGGGTCGACATCGAAAATATTGCCCAGCAGGGGTACGCCGGGGGGACCAGGGATCTCTTTCGACATGATGGGGTATCACAATAGTATACAGCAAAAACGCAGGCAAGGGAAAAAAATTGAAAAATCGAAACTGAGGAAAAGAGCAAAAGATAAATCGACAGCTCTGCACGGGAGGGGCGGGGACACCAAGTCTAAAGGCCAAACAGAGTCCTCAGCTTTCACACCAATCTTCAGCTGGGCCTCCGATCGACAGATCTCATTGCTGTAGGTCATTGGGCGGTCATGTGGGATGGCGCCTGTCTTGACTCCATCGTTCATGGCCAATTTAGGACTAGCTAAAGAGATCGGCACGATCGCGATGTAATAGCGCAGATTGGCGGTCGCTGATCGGACGGGGATTGGCAATTCATCTTGCTTTCTGGAGCAAATCTGGCGGAGACCCAGCGCACTACGGGCTGTAGTGCCACCACCGGGGGGGCAATGGGGTTCATCCCAATTGTCAGCTTGCGGGATGCAGAGTTTGTCCGTGTTCGATCAGACTCCACGTCGCTTACCGCTGATTCTCCCTGCGTTGTGCAGAGGAAATATGACTGACGCGGGTGACGAATTAGGAGTGTGGACAGCTTTTTTGTGTAATTCAGTGTTAAGAGGTCCTCAACAGCTCCTCGATAGCTACTCGAAAGCTATTCCCTGTTGCTCACATCTCCCCTGATTGGCACGGACTCCCCAAGCTGGTGGCTGACAGCGGGTCCGTGGTTGCTGGGGACTTGACATCATGTTGATGGCCCACCAGGCCCAGCCTCTTGGTCAAGGAGGGTCAGGGTGTATGTATGTACTACTCCGTGAACCGTAAGGTGCATTCCAATCCTGCAGGGATCGCAAAGAATGTGAAGATCATCTTGATAATCTTGATCATGACTTGTCCATACCCTTATCCGCCGATACCCGCAGATTGCGTGGACAGCATCAAGCCGGGACTTCCTCCGCCCAGAGAGATCAATTTGGTAACCAGTCAGCCCTTCCCCTGCTTTCCCAAAATGACTGGCAGATGCATGTGTAAAGGTAGGCAAAATCGTAGCGTACAGAGTATTGACTACTCGTCCACATTTTTTTAGGAACTCGCTCAGATAAGTGGGGACCACGAGAAGTCGCCGCGGCTGTGGCTCTCCACGAAACAAGCGTCGATCTCGAGAACGAAAGATTGATACGAACGCATCATCGCTCCCTCGGAGCATGTCCCTTTGTATACGAAACCACTGAGGAAAATGGAAATCAGATCTGGGTGGTAAGCGTCGGGCCAAGCGTCCCCATTTATGACACCCACGCGGCCGGTCGCGCGATCCACATTCACCCCGAATTTCTACTTCCTGAACTGTCACAAGCGTATAGTGGGACTCGGAAAGATCCTCTTCGACGACGTATCAATCCTCGACGATTTTTGCCAGCGCAGGAGCTTGAATTGTTGCGAAGGTTTTTCCCTGCGGCGATTGGAGTGCGGGTGCTCATTTCTGGGTTTTTGGTCGTACTTTTTCGTAATCAGAAGGATATTGATGCGTCTTGGTTGGAAGGATGTGTTCATTCCTTTGGGAAACTTCGACTGGGATATGATGTCGCTGTGCATTATCCCACTGAGACAGTTGCTGAGAGCGGAAATGCTGTTTCTGATGGAGCGAATGGGTCAGCTACGCCGTTGGGTCTCAAGTTGAGATTTCTAGATGATTCAGAAGGGGTCACTGTACCAACGCATGCCTTTGTGGATATACAAACGCCGCAGGAGAAACTTGCACGTAAGCAGGCCAGTTGTTGGACCAAACTGCGAGCAGCCTTGTCAAAGGGGACGGTTGTGAAATTGAAGGAATATATTAAGGACGGATCAAGAGTGACATCTCCATTGGGGAAAAGTGTGTTGTTTGTACAGGAACCAAATGAGGTAAGTTGAGAAAGTGAGAAGTGAGAGATTTGACAAAGTTGACTGGCAAACAGAAAGTCGGCACCCTCTCAGCAACTTTCGACAACCACGTCGTGTCCTCAGCCACTTTTCCTCAGACAATCAACTTTGACACCTCCATTGTGACCGGCAATGAACTACCTCGCGTATTGAATCCTCCTCGTGCCCCCAAAATCGTCGGATGGGGTGAATACTGTGAAGCCCTGGATGGTCACTCTGTATTTGCAATGGCCTTGAACACTCTACCCAGTCAATCAGGGAGAAACAAACACGAAGAATCGGAAAAAGAGGCAGAAATAGAAGCAGAAGAACAAGAAATCCGTCGCGATCTTTTCGGCACGATGCAAAAAGTCGTCGTTGAAGGCGTCGAATATCTATGGGATCGCAAATCTCGCACACAATCCGCTGCCTTACTATGGCGCGCCATGCATGACGGCACCGAGATGGAAGGATTATCAGGCTCAGTGCTTTGTCTCGGAGAACCGACCGATCCGCATTGCCGTGCTGTACTGTTCAAACATTTCGAAACACCCATTTGTCCTCAGCATTTTGAGCCTTCGGATGGTGCGTCGGCGCGTGGTGATGTTGCTTGGGGAAGCATCAAGGGTGGGTTTTTGCTACCTTGGGAGATTCGAAATGCAGAAATAATTTGTGAGAGCGAGGAGTGGAACGCAATTCCTGAGGATGCGCAGACTTGGGATGTGGAATTTGTATAGACGATTATACATTGGAGCGTGGAATCCATTTCATGCTCCATAGTATGGATATTACCTCAGTGGTACATAAAACTTTGTCGATGGAAAAAAAAGTGCCATCCACCCTCAACTGGTAGTGAATAGCTGATGAGTTCAAATAGTACTACTGTTTACTATTACTTTGAGTGGTAGTACTCCAAAGAAGCCTTCTTTTTATCGCTGGTTCCTAGGTACATATATTTCATGGGAACTAGTAGTACTTCATCCCTTCAACAAGTTGTTGATTTCATCTTCGGCTTTCATCTCAAATCTGCCAGGGGTACTACCCAACACAGATTAATGAACGCGGACATATTATATCCTGGTAGCTAATACACAACAGACGTGGATAAAGAATGCCCATTGAATCCACAACTAATGTTCCGACCATTTGTCGATAAGATATTCCAAATTGGATTGTACCTCGGTCCATCGACATATCCACCAGGGGCACCTCTAAAGCTAGCTATCTTGCATAAAACTGTCATTCTAGATTCTGGGAACTAAGTGGACCTCTGAACCAACAAAAAAGCATTCGGCAATCATTCCATATAATTTCCTAAGTTGAATTTTGTTGGGATCGGGCCGAATAACGATTTCTGTACTGAAGCCGAGACTCTTCAATGAAATCCAACGACGCTGATTTGTCTACGAGCTAATGAGCTCCACTCCACTTGAAAAAAAAAAAGAAACATAAAACAAGGAATCTCTCCAAATTCAATGCTAATCCACTCTAAAATACAATTGAAAAAAGAACCTCGGCTCTTTCCTAATCTATCACATCATCTAGAAACAAAAAACCTCATCGCTCATCTTCGTCACCGTTCCAGGCTTTTTGAATCCCAACGCAGCCAAATTGTTCTTAGTCGCACTGACCATCCCAGGAGGTCCACAAAGTAGAATCTTCGTATCAGGCGATGGCCCAGGTAATCTCTCTTCCAAAATACTTTGATCCACGTATCCGCTTCCAAAAGCCCATTCCGCAGGCGGGCTATCAAGCATATACCAAAGTTTGAAATTCTTCGGATACCGTCTTGCGAAAGTTTCCAATTCTTCTCGAAGAAGAATATCAGACTCCGATCGATTTGCGTAGATTAGACTAATCTCAGTCGTATCGGTACCATTTTCACAAATTGCTCGGATCAGTTGGTACATTGGTGTAATACCAGTTCCACCTGCAACCATACCGATTTTCCGACAAAGGTTCTTGGTATATTTCATAGCGCCTTTCGGGCCTCGAAATTCGACTTCATCACCGATTGAAAGACCGGCGAGGTATTGTCCACTCAGCAGACCGTCTGGATAACACTTGACAACTAGTTCAATACGGCCTCGGTCAAGGTTATTTGAGGTAGGTGTATAAGAACGAGTCACTGTTTTACCATCAACTTCGGCCTTGATGGCAACGTGTTGGCCGATGGGTAAACCAAGGACACCGTTTGCGTCGGGCAGAGCGAAAACAAAACGGTAGACGTTTGATGAAAGTTGGTCCTTTGCGACTAAGGGTAGACGTTGATATGTCTGTGGTTCGAGAAATCCACGCACTAAGTGCGGATCAGTGCGAATCACTTTCTTGGCCTTGATGCGTGGAGGATAGCGCATGAATCCGGATTCAATTTTCGTGAATCGACTCGCTTGCTTGGCTACCACTGTACCGATGGAGCCGGCGATGAGACTTGCTGCGAGGAATCCGTTCACGAATCCGCCGCGAGGCAGATGCACGCCCTTGAGCTGATTGGGGAGTAGGTGGGTTAAATGGGGGATGTTGAGGGTTCCCTTGAAGAAGAAAAGGGCCGGAACGAGTGCGAGGGCTCCAGCTGCGGTAAGCACCGTCGGAAGGGAAGATGATTTCTTCTCTTCAGGCGCCTTTTGAGAGACCACACGGACGGCCTTTGGACGCATATATTGTTGTGCATTTTTGAGTGTACCGATGAGGTATGGTTGCATGATCTCTCGCGCGTCTTCGGAGTGGCCAACGTCTTCATATTCGGCTGTGGCATCTTGACCACCGACTTCAACAAGTACCTCCGCACCGCCGGGATGATCTTGTAGGTATTCTGTGATATCAAAGACTGAAATCTGTTAGCTGAATCCTGGCCATCGCTAAACTGAAATTGTTTAATCGAACCTTGTCCGTGAATAACAATCCACGTATCATTTTTAGTATTATGCGCCGCAATATCCTTTAATGTATACTCCGGCAAACTGATCTCTGTCTGCCATTGAGCCTTGGGCTCTTTGACATCGGACGTCGTCATTGTGTTTGCACGAAAGGAAAAGGCAAAGGAAATAGTGTGAAACTTTGAGGGAACACAGTAAAAGTTGAAGTAGGAAATGGGAGCCGCCCAATTGACGTAGTCTCATATACGAACTAATATCTAATTGACCAACAGGATTACCTCTAATGAAAGCATCATTGCATAAAATGCTCCTATTCACTATCATTCACTATCTGTCGTTTGTACCTCGGGACAAAAAGGCTGCAAAATTCTAGAAAAACGGCTCGGAGAAAGCCCGCAAACGGCACGGCGTGCCGTTGCCGATTTCCACAAAGATCCCGAAGAATCGTTCCTTTCATTCCCGATCAGGTCAAGCGTGAAGGTAATTGATAGGTGTCAGTGAGTTTGTGGCCAAGTTAACCTCGGATGCAGTGGGTCTGCTGCGGATGGCAGTTTCAGTACGGAGTAGTTGAAGACCGTTTTGTAGAGCAAGTACCAATAGTGTATCATACAGTATATGAGTGACTTTTTTCCGATGGGGTTTTTGGAACACCTTCAGAGTGATTCGCAGATACATCTATGCACCCATAAAGCCTTGTAGTAATGAAATGAAGCTCGTAATCCCGTTAAAAATATTTCGTCGATCATCACTCAATTTGGTAAAGGGGTCGATCGAAAGACTGAAACTGCCGAGGCACAAACTGACACTCGAACAGGATTTCCAATCGAGACTCAAGACTAGATCTCAGACTACAGAACATTATGAAAATATCGCAAATTATGCATGAGAAATTTTCATCGCGATAAGACCCCTTGGTGGAGTCTTCGGAGTAGTTAACATATTGGTGCCGATATGGGTAATGGGTAATGCAGTGCCGATATAAAGGTGTTGCGTGGCTCAGTGGCATGGTATATCTAGTCGACTTTGGTCTTTGGTTGGGTGAAACCTAGTTTATCAAATTCACTTTTAACAATATGCCTGGCAAGTCCTTTTACCTGCTAGGTGAGCCTAGCTCCTCGTCTCAGTACATCGAGGTAGAGTCGACATTAGATTTTCAAGGGCTGCAACATTTGATTGCTGGTCAATTTGCTATTGTTGAACCTAACGGTAAGAACTTAATGTCAAAGTCATGAATTATTTGAACCAACACTAAAAAGTTCTTTGTCTACAGGCATCGGCTTTCAAGCAGAAGACTCGACCCTATCCACAGTGGCCGAGGTCCTCGCAAACGAAGATCCTATCGCAATCAGCATCGACGGCCAGCCCGTTCGTGAGATCCCAGGACCCAAGGGACTGCCATTTGTTGGCAATTTCTTCGAAATCTACCCCGATCATCTGGGAAACCACCAGCGTCTCTTCGACCAATATGGCCCCATCTTCCAAACGACAAACATGGGCCGCACAATCTACCACACGAATGATCCCCAACTCTCCGCCATCGCCTTCTCCGAATCAGACTTCTTCACGAAGAAGATCAACGAGTCCCATCCTCTATACCCCATCAAGAACCAAGAAGCTGGCGTCTTCTTAGGTGACACTGATACACCAGAATGGCGCGCTGCACACAAGTTTCTCCCACCAGCGCTAGGACCCAAGGCTGTTCGTCACTATGCACCTACCATGCAAGAGACTGTCGAGGACGCGTTTAGTGTGTTTGATGAGCTTGACGAACAAGGCGAAGCATGGAATGTTTACCAATATATGCTGAAGCTTGGATCGCAAGCTGTCGGCAAGCTTGTCCTGGGAATCGATTTCAAGCATTTCACTTCTCCAAATGCCCCGCCCCACGAGCTGGTCTATCGTATAGCAGAGTCGCTGACTCTCAACAAAAAAGTGGCTGCATGGGGTGACTGGTACGCGAAGATGCCATTTGGTGACCCAAAGAAGCTACGCGATGCTAGATGGCGTATCATCGAGATGGTCGAAGAATCTATCTCCAATGCTTCTAGCGGTGGCGTTGAAGATCTGCCTCTGCAAGATGCAGCCTTGAAAGCAACAAATATGGTTGGTAAGTACCAAAAGCCCCATAGAAAATTTCTCTTGACAAACTTCAGAGAAGCCCATGCTAATACCGACCTCTTTAGACTACGCTATCCGCGCTACAGACAACAAGGGCGAAAAGCTCCCCAAGACAAGCCTAATGTCCGCCCTCGTCGTAGCAACCGGCGCAGGCTTCACAACAACCTCTTCCCTCCTCTCCTGGCTCATCTACTCTATCGTCAGCTACGAAGGCATGCAAGAGCGCCTTCTTCAAGAGCTTATCGATCACGATATCGACGCAGACACTCAAATAACCGCCGACCTCACCGACAAACTCACCTTCATGGATCACTTCATCAAAGAAACTCAACGTCGACACAATCCCTCCTACCAACCAGGCCGCACAGCGAAGGTCGACATGATCCTACCGGGTGGATACAAGCTCCCCGCCGAATCAATTGTCATCCCAGCCCTCCACCACGTTCACAATAATCCCGCCGTATGGGATAATCCCGCACGCTTCGATCCTGATCGTTGGGATACGGCTCAGGTTAAGAATCGCCATAAGGCGGCTTATATCCCCTTTGCAGCGGGTCCACGTATGTGTATTGGGTTCAACTTTGCTTTGCAAGAGGTGAAGGTCTTTTTGCCTAAGTTGTTGTATCGGTATAAGTTTACTCGGGAGCAGTTTGGGACTATTGAATATGATCCCATGTTTCAGTTGATTAGACCGAATAATTTGTATGTTCGGGCTGAGAGGAGGGTTAAGTGGCCTCCTAAGTCTGAGTAGGGGTAATTCGGTTGAAGATGATGCAAATGTACAATAATTTCTGAAAATCGGTGTCTTCGCCTGGAGACGTAAATCAATATGTGTACACCAATCAAATCTTCCGGTAGAGCATTTCCTCTTAAGTGCTGAATTCTGTTCTTCCGCTGGCATGTCTTTATTGACACCTCGTGGCTGTATCTGATACCAAAAAATGGATATTTAGTAATTCTCATCACTCAGTCTCGGGACTGTCATTCAACTTCTCCTTCAACAGAGATATCTGTGTGTCGATACGGTCGAGTATAATCGATGTATCCCTGTGTGATATTGCCTTTGCAGCTTTATCTCTCAACAGCTTTGCATTCTCGATATGATCGTTCATCCGGTCTTTCTCATCATTGCTTTTGCGATTTCCTGCGTCCAAAGTGCCTCGCCTATTATTTGACTCAATCAATTTGATCCCTCGCAGACATGACCAAAAGCATAACCCGGCGCAGACATTGCGCAAAGCTAGAGGCGCAAGATCTACCAGAGAGTACTGCGTGCCATGTTCGTCGTGAATAGCATGCATATCAATCCAGCGACACATGGAAATACCATCATTCAAAGCACACAAGCTTTCGTATTCCACACGAGCCCTTATTATGTCGCTTTGTAAGTTCCCACTGTTTTTGATGCCGAATTCAGATACTGCTACCTCAATTTGCATCGAACAGTTTATTTCCAATGCCCATAGTACACCTTGATGAAGGCGAGTAAATTTTTGCTGTTCAGCTGGCTGATACTCATGATTCTTCTCGGTCAAACCCGAGCCTTCTTCATGCCGCAAGTGTGGGGGACAAATGTTGTTTTTCCAGTGATAGATTTGGGAATATATAAAATGCACATCATCAGGCTCAATCCCGTGACGCTTTGCCGAATTATTGCACAGTCGCTGCAGGAGCTTACGGGCAATAACTGCAAGACCAAGAAGCGCGTCAAGAAAATCTCTAGCCTCACTCCGCGGCAAATTTTCATTTTCGTTCGGGTCGTGGTCCGGAATAAGAGATATCTGTTTGCGATCTAAGCAGTGAAAAGCATCGAAGCCATAGACGTGCCAGTAAAGAAGTACGCGTCTCTCCCGGGGTCTTGATAGGCTAATCTCTAAGCCAGAATCCGAAGAAATACAATCTTGGATGCGGGACTGTAAAAGCATCAAGACGAGCGATTCATGCTTTAAGAAAAGTCTGCCCAGATTCGAATGGAGTGGCGGGGTGCTTGCGTCTTCATACTCGAAATTGACCATCAGCGCCAGCGCTTCGAGGTCATCCAGTCTGACAATTCCGTCATCTGGCGCATTACTGCGCGTTTCCAAAAATGTCTTGCGAAAATCGTGCGCATATTGTTGTTGCAAGCTCCATTTATCCGGAACTGAAGTGAAGGGCATCCCGCGGCATGCTACGGCAGATGTAAGGGCGTGACTGCATCTTCCGTGACGATAGTCTTCCCAGAATGCGTCTTCGAGTAGAATCGGTAACCATGGTGCCGCAAATTTGAAGTAACAATGTAATGCGGTAATGAATATGGAATTCGAGTCTGCAACGTCGTCCAGCCGAGGGGGTTCATGGGGGTTTTCTATTGAGGTCTGCATTTGTTGTTCGCCCATGATGAGCTGGCCATCACCAGTTGTAGGCACTTGACTACTTTGAGCCTCGCCTTGTTGGTAGCCAAGCCAATCTGATGTCCCTCCGTCATCCATGAAAACTTGATCGAGGAAGAAGATATTATCCCGACTCAGACCACAAAAGTTTTGAACGAACATAGTATTCGGGTGGTGTGCTATATCCGATCGGTCATCTTCGCGTGGTAGAATAGAACCAAATTGCGATGTGGAAGCAAATGGGATGAGCGATGGAATATCATTGTGCTCTTGAATCGTGTGTGATCTCCCGTTGTCTAAAGCAATGCCCGTCTTATCTCCGCGAGCGGCTCCATGACTATCAAGGCGGAGGCGTTTATCGGCTGCATCATTCAAATGACAAGCGCTTTGACGCAGAGCGCACTGTGAACATGAGCTATGCCCTTCTTGTGCCCGTTGAGTCCGATCGCATTTGATCTTTCGACGGTGGCAAAAGTCGCAAGATTCTCGAGGCAGTCCTCGCTTGAGCTGCATTATCAAACTTCAAGAACAGCCGTCATTGGAGTGAGAAAAATTCTGACGGCGATTTCTCGCACTCCAAAATGGAAGAAGTGAATATGTTTTGAGAGACGGAGATTGTAGTGAACGGGGACTCTGGGGTGATTGTGCGGTAGTTATGCGGTAGATTATTCTGACAGCCAATCAGAAATATTCTCCGCGGACCAACGGGGATAACACGGAAGTTCTACGGAAATTCCACCAGCACCTTAGAATGGAACTACATACAAAATGAAATAAGAATAAATTTATAAATTCGGTTGCCTGGTAAAAGTCTAAAGAGCTCCGCGGCATTATTCTCTATATAATACTTTCATTTCGAAATTATTTTATCAGAATGAGCAAACGAAACTTCCATCTCTCTTTGCATCATGTCACAATCCAATGATATGGCCGAGTCCACTGATATGTATGGCTATCTTCCCAGCGAGCCAGCCGCGTTATTCGGAATTGTCTATTTTGGGATCGGAACACTTGCATGTGTTATTCAGATCATTTTCGGGAAGTATAAGCATTACTGGATGATCAACCTTGCCCTTGCCGCTGCAGGAGAGGCTATTGGATGGGGAGGGCGATTTTGGGCTCATCTTGATGTATGTTTGGATACCATAGCCTTAAACTACTTGTTAATGTCGTTTAAAGCTAATTTCCTTTCTAGCCAGCCAATTGGATGGCTTTCATGATCCAAATTTGCAGTCTGATTGTCAGTCCGGTCTTCATTTCCGCCGTGGATTATATCCTCTTTTGTAAATGGTGGGTATTCCTACTGATTCGAAAATACTGAAGACAACCTGTGGAATAACTTTTGATAAAATTAGCATCGAACTATCAGGAGACAGGCTGTTTCATATCCCTACAAAACTATTTTGGATCGCCTTCATAATCCTCGACATAATCGCATTGGCCATTCAAACCGTAGGCGGAGTCTTGGTCTCGAGCGCACAAAATTATGAGGGGCTTAATCATGGATCGAGCGTAATGCGCTCAGGCATTATCTTCCAATTCAGCAATACTGTTGTCTTTGTGGTACTACTCTTAGGGACGATCTTCAGACTGCGCGCGAAGAAAGTCCAGCTGTCATCGGTTACAGGATGGCCGGTCCTGGCAGCTGTTTGGGTCTCTACAGTTATGGTATTTATTCGCAATGCATACAGAATTGCAGAACTATCGGATGGATGGAAGGGTCATTTGATGCGCACGGAATGGTATCTCATAGCTTGGGACATGGCGCCAATGGCAGTGGCAATTGGAGCATTTGTCGTCTTCAGTCCGTGCCACTTTCTTCGTCGTGAGAGACCGGATACGGAGGAAAAGCGAACGCCAAATTCTGACTGTGTTCCACTTTGTTAGGTTCGAAGACAAGCTGTGAAAGCATGGACTCTAGCGTGGAGTCCTACATATTCATACTGTGAGATAAGGTCCAAAATTCCATTCGACAGTTGAGATAGGGACATCATTTCTGTACATTTGGTTCGCGATAGATGCAATGAAATCTTTGATATATGGCCGTAGGCCCTCGTGGCTCTTTCTTTATTCTGTAACCTGCGCCCGACGAAATTCCTCCGCCCAAGGAAAATTCTCATGCCTAGATCCATCCTCCCTGAGCCTCACAGTCGAAGGCGCGTAAACGCCATTCAGCATCCAAGGGGTATCATCAATCTTAAGCGGGGCTTTACGGAACCGCATCGGACAAAAGGAATAAGTAGCAACTTCAAGTCGGCCCGTAGAGCGATATAATTCCATGGCATCAGTAACAAAGTTGCGAAATTGCATATACCAAGGCTCATTTTCCAAATATTCTTGCCATTTCTCGAATAACCAAGGGTTCTGCATCGCTGCACTAATGACCTCGTGATTCTTTGTTCCCGGTGCAATTCCGTATTTGGTGCAGAATTGGGAGGACACATTATCGCCCATGTGTTTTTTCCAGTGCCAGACCATGGTGAATTCTGTCGCGAGGAAGGTTTGGTCAGGTCGGATGCGCTCGAGGCAGTAGTTTAGCATGGATTGGTGGCCGGCAAATGTCATCATGTGTGGATGCAGGTCGACGCCATCGAGGTCTGGTGTAGAGGCAATAAATCTGAGGAATCGCTCGATTGCTGGTGTGCGTTTTACGGGGAGGTCGAGTCTGTTTAAAGCCCCCATGTATAGACGTGTTGGAATTGCGTAGTCGTGCTCTTGACGGAATTCAATAATAGTTTTGGCCATTTTTTCGTAAAAAATGTTTAGTCGGTCGTTCACTTGGTCTGATTTCGCTTCGATGAAGGGCTCGTTGCCGATGACTAGAATGTTGACTCTGCCCATAACTAGATGAAGTATACGGTCGAGGTTTCGTAATTCTTCAGCCAGTTCGTGACTTCCTGCTTGTGGAAAGTCCAGATTCGTGTAGTTCCATTTGAGGCTTAGGATAGTGTTGAATCCTGCATCCATTGCTTTGAATAATGCGACTATGTTCGGGCTAACGGTTTGATGCATGTCGATGAAGCCGCGGATCCACTTCGCATTGACGCGTCGCAGCTCGTCGTGGTTGACCCAGGTAAGTTTCTCATTGTAATTCGCCCCGAGAGCTCCCAGTGGTGCCATCGTAGTATTGATATTGAATATTGAACACGTTGAAGAGGGAAGTCTGAAACGACCCCACAACTTCACTGTTATCCACTGTGACTGCTTTCTAGGTGGGTTCGTGGAGTCGGTGGCCAATCATGTAAAGTGAGGATACTTGGCGCGTGGGTGGTGACAAAAGACTAAGATATGAGGACGTAAATATTTTCGAAAAGGCGATTCGAATCGGGTTGGTAGAACTGAGAGTTTTTATTTCACCTCTACTAATGCTGTTCAGTGTTGATCGAATCAGCTGGTAGCACACCGAGGGAGATCAGGTATCGGCACTTCATCTCACTTGACACACTGCGCGACATGAACATCAGTAGTAGTACCTACTACAGTTTATTTATTTCGTCCATATTAATCTCTTTTTAATGAACCATTGAAGTCAATGGCCGTTATGATAAGTTCAAGGAGTAATCAAGGGAGTTCCTTGGCCTTTGCTCGAGTGCATATCAACTCCACCGGGCACGGCTACTAGTCTATGCTAACTTGATTCACTTGCCCAATCAATTCCAATGCAGGGGCAATGACAGTCGCTTCATTGTTCCCGTCTCGTTGATCCTTTCACAAACGAGCAATGTTTTTTGAGATTCGAGATACAAATGTTGGCGATTGTATCGAAGACATTCCAGATATAAAAAATCAACGCGTATATGTTTCTGGCTTCTGAAAGTCAAATCTCTCGGTTAATAGTGTAGGTGCATTGAACGAAGAATTGTAAGTTTTGGTCCTGCATATAGTTGAGACCGAATTCCCCGAATTCTCCGTGATTCCTCGCTAATACGATCCTGTGTTACCCAAAGCCACTCCTTGGTAGATAGTATCCCTGCAGTCACATTTTTTCAGCCGTCAACATCCCAATTCGAGCTGAATATAGTCAAAAATAACATGACTAGGTTTCAATCAAATCAAGATCGTAGTTTAATTTTTCTCAATCCCAGGATTCTCTCACTCTGAGACCAAATCACGGCTGTAGACTTCTGGATGTTACTGCTTCTTACTAGGCACCCGCATTTACAATCAGCCGGCTCCACTCATACGAGTTTCTTCCTTCAGGCAAACAAATAATATAAAGACAAACCAGACCACTTCAAAGGCTATGGCAATCAAGCTTCGGAACCTTGCTTGGCGTGTTACAGTACTTGACCCTTATCTGAATCCATGATTTCTGACTGTGCAACCTCATCTCACACCACGCCATCACCGCTATCACCATCATCATTTCCAGAGAGCAGTCAACCAACACCATAATGTCTTTACATCCAATACCAGAAGATGAGGTCTTATTAATGACAGACCTGGAAGACCCTATTCGCATTCGACTCTCTCGATCATCAAGGTCTTCTCGTTCGAAGTCGAGAATATCCAAATGCGATGCGCGGGCCTGGCTTGATATCAAATCTTTCTCCATCTTCAGCCAAAAGCTATTCTGGGCAATCGTCAAAATCATGTGCGTCCATGCCATATTCCAAGCTCAGAAAATTCTATCTATTGCAGGAGATCGCTGCCACCGTCAATCTCTATCCGATACACTACTAACGCAATTCCAGTGGCCTAATAACCATATCAGCCCTAACATGGGAAGCTCTCACCAACTACCTATCAACCCACAAAGAGAACCCATTCCACCGACCATCCCTCTTCACAAATTATCTAACTCACGGTATAAATCCAATCCCATGCCACTCCCACAACGACTACTGGCGCAGTGTCCCCCTCTACTCCGCCCTCGCAGCAGGCTGCACAAGCGTCGAAGCAGATATCTGGCTCGAAAATGATTTATTGCGCGTCGGCCATACCAAAAAGACAATTATTCGAGGCCAAACTCTCCACAGTTTGTACTTGAACCCATTATTAGATATGTTACAACAACATAATCCTCACCAAAACGCATCACATCAACCTCGGCCTCAGTCTCGACCTCAACTTCACCCCCAACCTTCAGCACATCCCCAATCCACCAACCAAGAAGACCCCGACCTAATCGGCATATTCCCAACATCACCAAAAACATCCCTAATACTCCTAATCGACTTCAAAAGCGGCGAACACCTCTGGGACTACCTGATGCATACTCTCCAACCACTCCGAGAATCAGGTTATCTCACACACACCAACAAAAACAAAATAATTCAACGACCCATTACAATCGTCGTAACTGGCTCCGCACCATTCCATCGAGTCCTAAGTAATCCTTACCACGATATTTTCTACGACGCACCATTACACGATCTTTCGGGCACTAGGAAGGATGCTTCATCTTCTTCCAATCCAAATCCCAGTCCCTACACTCCGCTGAATAGTTATTACGCCTCGACCAATTTCCATCGCTCGATTGGTTCGTTAGTACTGGGTGGACTATCCGGGGATCAAATTGCGAAGATTAGGGGACAGATTCATCAGGCGCATGAGAGGGGGTTGAAGGTTAGGTATTGGGGGACGCCCGGGTGGCCTGTTGCGTTGAGGAATTATGTTTGGAGGATTCTTGTTAGGGAGGGGGTTGATGTTTTGAATGTTGATGATTTGAGAGATGCTAGTAAGGGGGATTGGAGGGGTGGTGTTGGACTTGGGGTTGGTGCTTGGTGGTGACTAGAGGGAGTTGCTACTATAATGTTTTTTGGTAGAAGAAGTTCTTCGGGGTGTTTGGGTAAGGGATTTATTATCGCTATTACAAATCGGAAGTTTGCTACGGGATTTAATCAATTGTTGCATCATGCAAATGCATGCACATCGACTATCATTATCTTATCCTGTCCTCGTAACTACACCTTATATCTAAGGTAATTTTAACTACCTAGTCATATCGCATTATACTCAAAGAACCAACTTGAAATCCGGGTTACGATCATCAGCGTGTCCAGCATACTGATCATATTTTCCATTACGCTTGTCACGATTCACTTTAGCGCAGTAAAGAACGTTGAAAAGGATCCTGATCTCAGCATTAGTACATCCGTGTCATCGACTTCTGGCAGTCAGCTCGCTGGGCAACACTTACATAAACCAAGCAAATACCAGCAAGCCAAGAATGATGGTGTGGCCGCGGTGATATAGAGGCTTATCACGGGCAGGATAATTAAATGCTGAACAATGTTAGATGCTGTTTAGACAGGGTATAGTAAAGTCAGTCAACTCACTAGCCACAAAACCACCACAGTTGGCAATAGCCAACTGCAGAGCAGAGGTTGTAGCCCGCTTATAATGACCAGCGGAATTGTTTGACATCCAGACAAGGATGCAAGGTACACTGGCGTACATTCCCGTCGCCATGAGGAAAGTCATGCCGTACTGGACCTTTGCGTTGTCGATATTGGCAATGACGGCGTAACCGATGATGGCGATTGGAAGGGTGAAAAGCATGACGATACCGCGGAGTTTGAGACGATCCGAGAGGAAGGCCACGAAGACTGAGAAGAGTGATATCAGAATTTGCCAGACCTCGTCTCGGGTTTCCTGTATGGTACTTACCTGTTAAAACCGCAGCAACGGCGTAGGGAATAACAGACCACAGTTGGACTTCGTTGGCATCTTTGGCGAAATTGAGACTTTGGATGATTGTTGGCAACTGTAGAAATTACACATTAGCGACTTTAAATTAAAACAATGGAACAATGGGTATCTCACGAATAATCCGAAAGAGTATAAGCCGGATAAAATTGCAAAATATGCTGATGCAGAGAACCAGACTTGCGGCTCTAGAATACCGCGTCGCACCTCGGACCATTGGAAGCCATCGTTCTCAGCAGACAAAGTTCTGCAGATGTTAGCAGAGGCCCTGAGTGAGAGTATCCTTGGATCAGAGCTGTGGAAACATACCCATCTGCATTTTTGGGATTATCCAGTAGCAAGCGGTCTCGTCCGAATTCTTTTTCTTCCTCGGTCAAGAAGGGGGCTGACTCGATGCTATTGGGGAGAATCACAAAGCTCAGAGCACCACAGGTAAATGTCTACCATTGTTAGTAATGGCCATTCAAGGGTGGAGGATATCAACATACCAGCAATCCTTCAATAATCATAATCCATCTCCAACCCTCTAGTCCACCTCGGGGACCAATCTCTGATAGACCACGGGCAAGGAGACCTATCGTATACGGACCCCGTCAGTACACAATCAACGAGAACTAATGTTGAACATCATGGGCAACATACCTCCAAAGGCTCCCGACAAAGAGGCAGCGGTGTAGAACAGACCAATTCGCAATGCCAAGTCCCCACGACGATAGAAGCTGGATAGGTAAAGCACCTGTGATCAATGTCAGCATCGCTTCCCAATTTCTCGCCTTCTCAATTCAGCCAGGATAGAGGGAAAGTGCATTCGCATACCATTCCTGGGAGCAAACCCCCCTCCGCAATGCCAAGCAACGCGCGAACCGCTGTGAATTGGGCGAAATTCTGCACAAAGCCCAAACACATCGTGATAATTCCCCATAACGCGGTCAAAAATGGTAACCATATTTTCGGCGAAGCTTTCTTTAGAACAAGATTACTCGGCAATTCACTGTATTCATGGTGTGATTAGCAGTGTTCGTAAACATGGGTTTATTTAGATTGAGACTGCTGGGACGAGACAGTGATTGCGAATTTGGGGGCGAGATAACATACCTGCAAACATAGGTAAGATAGAAGACTGTCAAGCCCACATCATACTGATGATCGCTAATATTGAGATCATCTTCCAGGCCATAGATCTTCGCGTTTCCCACATTTGTTCGGTCCAAAAATGAACAGAGGAAAAGCAGTGCCAGCATCGGCAGAATACTATCATCACATCAATGTCAGCACGGTCGGGAAAGGGGCAAAGACAAGGATTGACAGCTTCAAAGCTGACATACCGTGTATCCAGCTTCAACAAAATCGAACGAGTCAATTTCGTCTGATGGGCTTCATTTCCGAATCTATCGAGCGGGCTGTCTTTGGCCTCTTCCAACTCTGCACTCACTGGCTTTGGCTCCATGACTTTGGTTGGGAAGGAAAAGAAAGGAAAGGAGAATGCGGGAGAATGCAGAATGCAGGAGATAAGCAGGGGCGAGGTGAGGAAGAGGGGGGAAGATTAAAGAAAAAAACATAAAGCTACCCCAGCTAAAAGACCCTGAGAAAAGAAAGATAATTGACCATCGGCACACACTTTTAGAGCCGAATTTCTTTGAAAAGGTCAGCCCCCAATTTCGAATTGTTGAGCCAAGCGCAATTCCCCGCACTTTTTCCCCGGATTTTTCGCTCGGCTTTTTCTTGGTTGAGCTTGACTCGCTGCACGATCGATGACTAAGCATGACCCAGCAGGCTGTCCCGGATTACCGTATTTTTGGTATTTATGGGTATTTTTTGTACCGGCTCGGGGTTCACTTCTGAGGCCGAGGTTCTTCTCTCCGCTTCACATTCAACTCCAACTTCACCTTCACACCCACTTCGATAGTGCAGCTCCCCCACAATGTCGAAGCTTTCCGCCAGTCTTAAGGCGCTTATCAATAGTCCGGCTGCTCGACCGCACACTGTACCGGCACCGAAAAACATCACATCGATTTACCAGGAGATCCAACAGTCTGCTAAGGCCAACAATGTGTCGCAACCCTCGTGGCTTGCGCTGTCGGTGAGTTACACCATTGGCAGCCATTGACAACCAATCGACGGACAGTTGAGTCCAAGTACCAATCCAATACTTACATCTCACAGACAGCAGCAACGATGACAATGAATTCCCCCGAATCCCTCGCCGCTCTCTTCACCCTCGCAACCTCGGCCTCAACCTCAACCTCCACCACCAGCCCCACCGACATCGAAATCGCCGAACTAATGCGCGAAGTCGGACTAAAATGCATAAGTTTCAACGGCATCCCCCGAACAATAAACTGTCTAAACGCCTTCAAAGCATCCCTACCAGATCACATAACCACCAATCTAAACAAATCACCAACCCGAACCCCAACACCCACAAATATAACCGCCATCCAAGACCGCGGCCATGAGCTTTGGAACTCAATTTACCGACCCTTCGAGAAAAAGCTATACAATCGTCTCGCGGACTCACATCCTGATCTACCCGTCGTGATTTTAAATAATCATTACGGCGCGCTCCTTTCTGATCCGGTTCGTGAGGGGCGGAGTAGTCAGGCTTCGGCGGGTCGTGTTTTGACCTCGCTTGTTGCTGTTTCTTGTTTACGTGCGCAGTCGGGGGTTGGACCGCAGGTTCTTTCGCATGTTTTTGGGTTGAGGAAGGCTTTGGAGGATGGGTCTTGGGTTGGGGATGTTGAGAGTGAGGAGGGGGCGAGATGGTTGGCTAGTGATGAGGGAAATGAATGGATTTTGAATAGTGTTGATAAGATTGTGAGAGCAATTGGTGGTGAGCAGGGGTCGAATTTTGCTAGAGCGAAGTTGTAGATTAACAGCAGTTATTTGGAAATGGTTTTGTTTTTGTATATAGTTTATTAGAATAAATGTCAGTGTATATACATTATGATAGAGTTGAAATCATATCCATACTTGCCACGGGTCAGTGACCCAGGGTCTGGATGAATGCTTGGTATTATCTTTCAATTCTCCATGCTGCTTTCAATATCATAGTATCTCCATATCAAATAACCAAACTCAATTCTTACAAATACAATTTCCTTCACAAAGATCATGAATATAACATCCTAAGCCAATCCTCACAGGGGTTATACAATCCTTTGATAAATCTGTCTTTCTGTTATACAATTTCTCCCTCGACTTAGCACTAAACAAACCAAACCAAGTCCTTAAACACCACGCCTAAATAAACCCAAATACTATTTGATAATAATCAAGCCGAACTAGACCCAGACCCCTTCAACCTAAAAATCCTCCCCAAAATCCCTCCACCCTTCTTCCCCTTCTTCCCATCAGGTCTGGAATGAACAGGTCCATCGCTATAATCACTTTTCGCACTTTCATTTTGGAATTGTGATTCGTTCTGAAACTGTGATTCATTCTGAAATTGTGATTCCGGCATCGCTTCGAATTTCCCCCATTCTCTCTCTGGTCCGGTCGCGGGTTCTCCTATTCCTTTACTTCCATTCTCGAAGGACATGCCTTCGTGCTCGTGGGCTTGAGCTTGTGCTTGCGCCTGCTCACGGGCTAATCGTTCTCGGCCCCGGTCTGCGGCGGAATCGATACTTCGTTCTCCTAGCATGCTTGTCCCGGCTGGACCGGGAGCTAACATTGTTTGATCGAACATTTTGGATATTTTGGGGTGGAGAGGACTTTCTGGGTAGGTAGGTGTGGATATGGATGTGGATTGGTTGTGTTGTGATATGTTGTGGTTGCAGTATGAGTGGTGGGTTCAGGGAGGAAGAATTATTTCCATAGTACGGAGTAGGATAAAGTAGTAGTAGTGGAATATGTGCAAATAATAATTCAGTGTTATTCCGTAGAGCGTACTATATACAAAGAATAAGGAAGAGAAGATCGTCCGACAGAAGGAGGAAGTCAGCATTGGCATTGGGGGCGATGACGTCGTTGAGAATGTATTGGGATATTATTGGATGCCAGGCGCCCTGTGAACCAGAATAACAACACAGAGTACGGAGAACGGAGTCCTTTGTATTGTACTTGAGTATCAGAAGTCAGGCTCCACCCCCACCGCCTGTTAAGTAAGTAACTAAGTATGTAAGTATTACTACTTAAGTGAGGTATCAAAAAGAAAACTCCGCATTGGCGAAATCAGGCCAATCCCAACTCAACATATCATCAAAGGGGACATCAGGAATCGATGAACCGAATGCACTTCCAGCTCTATTTACCGCGTCGATGATTTGGTCATCTGACATTGCGGAGAATTGAATTGGTTCGGTCCAGAGATCTTGGGCTGGGGGTTGTAGGGGTTGGGAAATTGGTATTGTTGGGCCTGAAGTTGGTCCTGGAGCTGGGGCGGAACTGGGGCCGGGGCCGGGACCGGAAATTTGACCTTGACCTTGACCGTGAACATCGCGGATATCGATATTTGGAATAATTGGCTCAGTCATACTAGTATGAATCTGACCATGCTGGCCATGCTGCGACGGTCCCCGACGAATAAGTTCACGCAAAAACCGACCATATAACACCGAAGCACCATGTCTATGATCCGGACTCGCACCAATTCGTTCAAGAACACCGGCCGTTTCTTCAATGAGAGTTCGTACACTTGGAGCTAGATTTGATCGACTATCACCCGGTGTAACACTTAGACTTAATGCGGAACATGCTGCGAATGATATCATGATCACGGTATTATTTGGCATGGATTTGAGTCGGGATTCGCCTTGGATGGCTGCTCGGAGGACGTTGAGGGCGGAGGAGAGACCTGCGGCTCGGAAGAAGCGTTTTACGGCGGTGGGTGCTGTTGGGTGGTTTATTACGCCGCCGTAGGTTGAGAGTTGGGTGTGGGTTACTAGGATTTCGACGTATGGGGGGAGGGATCGGGCTGTTAGGTCAGTATTGCATTGCGATTGGGTTGGTGAGGCAGCAGTGCTGGGTGCTGGTGCTGGGGTTGGGACTGAACTAACCGCCATCTTCGCTGATTGCCACGGCCCATGTTGTGTACCAGTGTTCGTAGAATTTTTCGATTGTGGTTTTTATTCTGTATGAATTAGTGATGAACGTGGGGAGAGTTTGAAGACCGAGAACATACTCATGGGCGGCTTCGGAGCCGGTATCGCCAGTGCGATAGCTGTCACAGCTTGATTTGACATTTCGGAATAGGTCATCCTGTGGTGGTTAGAAAGTTTTTTCATTCCTTTTTTCTGGCGGGACAACTAACAAGATCCCGACGTAATATTGCCATTGAGTTCATTGGACCATCTCGTCTATCCGCGATGTCAGACCGATGCCACGTATCGCAATTTTCGATGAGCGCCGTCGGCGGAACTGTGTAGCTTCTTCCTCGAGCAAGACAGACACTGTTCGGATTAGCATTGATAGGAATCACGGTCAGACCAAATTTCTATACATACCCTCTCTCAACAACGAACAAAGCAATCCAGGTTCTCTCCCTCCGTCTCAACAGCCTTCTGCCCCATTCCGAATGAGGATCCACATCATCAAACCCATCCATATGCAAAGCCTTCTTCGCATCAATGCAGTCCGCCCTAGCAAGTTGATAGCTGATATCCCGAAACCCAGACGACGGCATGACAATTTTATTCAATGAGAGATCAAGGGCAACAGTAAGTGCCATGGCAATATACGAACAAGTATCGTCATCACCTAGTTGATCTCCAGGTGCCATCCAGGGAACATTCACCATGAACGCGAGTACAATTTCGACGGACCGATGTCGATGAGTCATTACACGCTTCGCGAGCCATTTGACATGACGGGAAAGTCTTTTCGATAAAGCTTCCGCGGAGGGGAGAAAAAGCGCTGCAGCGGCCATTATCGATGTAAATAAGAATGCTGATTGGGCGCGTACGAATTGCGCTGTGTGAACGAGGGGATCCAGTCCCCATCGTGTATGTGCGAGATGTTGATAGAAACTAGAGGAGGGAGAGTAAGAATTAGTTGGAGTACGGGGGAGTGGGGAAGGTAACATACAAATTAAATAAAGACTGCGACTCGTCAAATGTAACGAGACCCAGTTCAACTGGATCCAGATCATCACCAATATCCAGATTGGCGCGCGCCGGAACAAAGAATGACCTGGCACTTTGTTGACTCTGCTCTCCCCGATCTACACCCGCACCCACGCCTACACCTTCCTGTGGCAGGGACACGGGTAATGAAGGCTGCACTGGCTCTTTCCGCACATGCCTCACGCCTATAGGTGAGAGTTGAAGATCGGATGCTCGGGCCAGGAGCTGAAGCGGGTTCTCCGCATCATCCAGAGTGAGATTCTCATCTGGTGGTTCGCGAGGGGATCGTGGGATGTGAGATTGCCTATCACGCTCATGCTCATGCTCATTATCGCGTTCAAAGTCGGAAGAAAAACTCTCAGTTTCGACTTCCGGGTTGCTTAATTGTCCTTGAAACCGCGATAGTAGCGTTTGTAAGCCGGAGATAGCTCTTTGAGTCTCATCTGGGCCGGATTCAAGTTTTGGTCGTTTAATAGCCTGTTCAATTTGATGAATTGCTTTTTCCAGACCTTTTCGTTTACTGAAAATCGTTAGTAAGAAATTTCATGTAAAATATTGCCGGGGTATGCTGGGAGTATGCTGGCTCACTTCTTTACGCCTTTTTGGCGGCCGAGGTGATGGTTCGGTACGATGCAGTCCACATTTAATTGACGACACTTTTCACATTGGGTATAGCCGGCTGGTCTGTTACAGCGAATTTTACTGCGGCGGCAGTTCAAACAAGCTGGTTGTTTGGAGTGGGAGGTCGACTCATCCATTGTGGCCGTGCTCGGCTGAGGTAGGTGGAGATGAGATGAAATGGAGAAGTACTCACGCAGTAGATGTGGACCATAGAATACTTGGATGTGGTTGTGTAGGCTTATGTAGCCAAAGATGGCCGGCATCTTCAACAGCCCTTGCCGGGCTAGCTCAATCGGTAGAGCGTGAGACTCTTAATCTCAAGGTTGCGGGTTCGACCCCCGCGTTCGGCTATTCCTATAAAAATACCTGAGATATCTTTTTGCTTCAGCATTGCAGCGCTGATTCTTTTTTTTTCATTCCCGGGCTTGATTGGGTTGTCAATGGCTGCCGGCCTTCTGCTGTTGTTGAGTTGCCGTTGAGCCTCCACGGCCTCATCATAGGTATGATCCCGCCTCACAACTAAACTCAGCTTTACTATCTCTGCTCGGGTGCAAAACAGTTAGCTATATTTTGATCCATTGGTGTAAAATTCAATTTACAGCATTCTATTTCTTTTCTTTTCCCAAGAATACCACGGGTGGTATTTTTTTGTCTGATATATATTGCTCCCCAGGAGCCTCCTTTAGCCTGCATCAGGTGATGCTTGGTTACAGTGTAAGTAGGTACTCACAGTGATTCAACTGCGTCTAAATTTAGAAGGACTGCTAGTCGGACTATTTAGATTGTAGCTAAATATTCATCCTTTAAAATAATTTCACTTAATCGCAATTTTATGAAGAAAATCTACTAGATTGTCATGGTATGACAGAAACATCCCCCCCCAATCAAATTACTACTAGTGGTAGTAGAAGACATGCTTGAGCTTATATTCTACGAAATCATGGATGAGACAGTCAATATTCGAGCCATTGCAGAAGAGCTGGCCTCGACGGATTTCTATTGCGTTGAATTTCATGTCTGAATTAAATATTAAATAGTTTATGAATTCTAGGAATCGATCACATGCTTTTGTTTGAATGTTCATCATACCCCATTCTCTTCATCATACTCAGGCCCACTCATCAACAAGAATGAGCCCGTCTACCCTCCTCCAACGTTCCCTCAGTCTCCGGAACAGCCGGCAAAGTTTGGGCTGGCTGTTGGCTCTGCTGGGCCTGCTGGGCCTGCTTCCCTTGTTGAGCCTGTTGAGGTTGCTGAACTTGCTGAACTTGCTGGGTTTGCTGAGGTTGCTGAGCACCACCACCACCAGACATAAAAGTAGGAACACTAACAACCTTCCCCTCCCCAGGCCTCTTACTCCCCCCAACCCTAGGCGGCTCCGGCCCCAAAACATCAGGATACCCATACCTAAATCCCCAAATCAAAAACAATTTAATCTTCCTCCAAAAGCCCATCTTATTCCACCTCTCTCTCAAAATAACAGCATCCTCCTGACTCCTCGCCCAAAATCCCTTCCGAAATCCAAAAAGACAAAACAAAGTAATCGGCAATATCGTCAAACTCCAACAAACAGGTAAACCTCGCCTGGTCTGCCATCCCAGCATAAGTTTCCTAAATCGAAACCATGCTTCGATTATACCGAGGATAAACCAACTCACGACCCAGACTACTACGCACACGATTATTAGTGCGAGAGGGGAAATGTGTCGATCGAACCAATCGTAGTGCCAATCCGTGTAATAGGGTGGATTTGTATAGTCAGAGGTATTTGGTGTATCGTTTGATGTAGCTCCGGATTCAGAACCGTAATAATATGTCCCACTCTCTCCTGGGGTGTAATAACAATTTGCGCCCTTGTATAAATCGAATGGAAAATTCTCGTTGCGAAGGCTATCGTATTCCAGGTAAGGAATTTGTGTTGGGTTTACCCAGATCTGATCATATGTATAGGTAGTTGATTGAAAAGCTTGTCTCGTATCCACGGAAAGTGAAATAGATGTCTTTGTACGTGGTAGCAGAGCGGAAAGTGTAGGTCCGACTTCAATAGTTGCTAATGTCGTAGTTGAGAAACTTGTAGAACAACTTGTGGGAGCTGTGTATGTAATATCGACGACGAAGACAGTTAGGTGTTGCGAATCTGTATTATAGGGATAGAAATCGATTGCAGTTCCCACGCCTGAGGGGTATAATTTTTCGACAGCGGTTATGGATTCGAGGGTGTTTGTTTGGGTTATTGTTGAAATCGCCTCCGGGAGGGATGTTACGGTGGGAATTATTGGTTGGATGATTGTTGTTTCGAATGCTGACTTTTCGTAATTTGTGTCATAGACATAGCGCGTTACTGGGATTGCTTCATTGGCTTCTGTGATGAGCCAAGGGGCGCAAAGTGCAGTTTGCCAGTGTAGTGACAGGCCTAGCAGGAGGGACACCACGGTGGTGAACATCGTTGTGCTGAACAACCGAGTCCGGCGAGTGTTTTTCTCTGCGTTTACAAGTCCGTGTTTCTACGAGGGGATAGGCTTTATGTATACTAATTGTCAGTGGCGTAGACTCTTTTTCTTCTTTTCTTTCCAGGGTCAGGCTAAGCCATAAACCGCAAACCATAGACCCTGTAAATAGACGCTTGTGAACCCTTTGCGTTTAGAACAGGGTCTAAGAGGCTCTAGTGTAGAGACTAATCAAATTGGGACAATTTTAAGACAGACTAGTATCAAATAGGGAATGGTGGAGATTGCGACTGTGGCAAGAATTGCTGATTGGATGGATCGGGGGATTCGCTTATCACCAAAGGAAGAGAATAGAAGAAGTGCAGGGGCGAGTTGACGGGGATATTCAAGAGAAAATAGTGCTTTTTTCGAATTTTAGTCGTTAAATGAGTCAACTTTAGTATGTAACTATAGAGATAAAGCAGGCATAGTAATCACCACCACCACAACACGGAACTCTGAGTCAATATTCCGTGGACAGTACTAGCCTAACCTCAGCCTAACAAGAGTTAAAACAGCCGAGCTAAATCGAGGAACCAAAAGCCAAGTTTCGGCAACTCCCCGAGCCTCGCAAAAATCCCCTGGCTGCTCTGCAGTGCTACAGCGCTACAGCGAAGCATTAGTTCATCCATCTCTAACTGGAAATAGATACAAGACCGAAAACATGCAGTTGAGACTGCTGCTAGTATATAGTGTATGCGGCTTAAAACTCGGTTATTTTTTTTTTCTGGGCCCTACAATCTGTAGCCTAATACCATTGGATTTTTATTAATTCGTGGTAATGAGATTTGTTTATGGGATATGGTTGAGAGTAATGCGCATAAAACTATGAGAAATAACTAGAGTCAACCGCTGTTTCTGCATCTTAATAAGTAGATTATTCCTATTTGAAGGAAGGCCTTTCCAATGAGCATGATGCTACTCATACTATCGCTAGAATACTATCCGAGCAATGAAATAAAATTCAGACTCGATCTGAATTTCAATTCTTCCTAGACCACTTGATGTATACAGTGTGTAGGAATCATTGGAAGTATGGAACATCAGTCCTGCTGAATCGTTCAAATATGGATATTCATGGCTATTCATCCACAAATAGATAGTATCTTTCATGTTCCATCCAATGAAAAAGGCACTTCTGAACTGGATCCAATTCAATTTTGTAAATAATGGGAATGGGAATGGAATAGTACTCACCGGTTGAAGATGGTATCCCGGTTCAATTCAAAACCTAGTAGGTACTAGAATGGTGGTAGGGCAAGGTGCATGTAGAGATGTGCGTATTGGTAAGAGTAGGATAGTGAAGGTGAGAGATGAAGTAGATGGAGGCAGTTATATGTGAATTTGATATCTATGTCAATAGAGTAAAAAACTTACTGTATATCAACATTTACTAGGCACTATCCAGTATTTGTGAACACTGAGTTCGTAACCCTTCTGGACATTGGGAATGTTCAGACCATCATCAGATACATACCATATCATATGTAGACGCTACTAGCACAGCAGAAATATTCAGTCATGGGATCAAAACATTGTATAATCCATTCAGCAGAGAGGTACCCAACGCCAAACAACAACAAAAAAAAACAATGCAGACATAACATCGTAGGCAATATCAACATCAACATCAAAATACTCCCTCCAACTCCAATCCAACATCAACATCCCGACAACAGGCCCCTAATTAGCAGCCCTCAAAGCCCTCAACCTAGCCCCAAGCCCATCCTCAACATCCTCCTGCGCCTGCGGCTGCTCCTTCTGCTTCCCCTCCACCTCCCCAACCGGAACCCCACCCCCTTCCTCCTCAAGCGCCCTCCTCATATCAACCCCCGCATCATCAGCAAGTTGTTCCATAAGTCTATCAACCTCCCCCTGCCCCTCCGCCCCATCCTCCTGTAAACTGATTCCAGAACTAACCCCCTCAATAGCGCTAGACGCAATCCTAAAATCCTCACTCTTCGACAAAAAATTATTCGCATGAAGAACCAAATGTTCCAAATTCACACTCTTACTCGCAGCATCAAGACCCCGACTCGCAAGCGCAAGTGTTCGACTCGTGTCTCGGGTTGATTGTGCGGCTTTTAGTTCATTGATTATTACGTCTGCGCGGGCTGCTTCGGCTTTGAGAGTTATTTGGCGGCGTTTGGAGCGGATGGCGCTGGAGGCGTGGATGCGGGCGATGGCGAATTCGCGGGATTTCATTGCGCGGTCGGCTTTGGCTTTTTCGGATTTGAAGGTTGATTCGGCGCGGAGGGCTTCTTTTTTGAGGCGGTTTGAGTGGAGCTACATCAACTGTGTTAGTATTTATTTGTTTGTTCGTTTATTTATTCGTTTGGGTTGATATGGTGGTGTGCGGGTGAGCGGGGTGTAGTGTAGTACCTTGACATTTGTGCGGGCTTCGAAGATGGGGTCTTTTCGGACCATGATTGCGATTTGGGTTGTGCGTGGAATAGAGTAGAGAGGATGTAGATAATGTAGAGAGGTGCAAGTTGGGAGTAGAGGGAGTTGATGGTAGTTGTAGATGGTGGAGAGAGAGAAGTGAGGCGGAGTTGAGTGGCAACGTCACTTACCGCATTCGTTAGCGGGGATCAGACAGGCAGCATTCAAGTATATTGTCGATATATAGTAGAGGGTGTAGATATTATTATTTATTTATGCAGTTTAGATACCATTTGGATATTATTTCAGTTCTAAATAATTATTATTAGTGTAGTGTGTAATATGTACGTGCTGGTAGATTGACTCATTAAGTGCCATTACTGAATAGTGGCAGGCATTTACTGATACAGATTATTGACTACGGTGACTACACTACACTAGGGTGACCGACTGGTCTGGAAGGGTTCGTCATAAGCGAGTTGATTCAATAGTATACATTAACCCAATTGCTTTCCCAGTTGCTTTCCCACTCTGAGAGAAGAACGCCAAGAACTCCGTACCTTTCCATAACTGCGTGACCGTCCGGAATGCATCTTCTGACTGCTACTGCTCTGACTGCTCCGACTACGTTGACCAATTCGATCAATCGCCCAAGCCATAGTTAATAGCGACTCCCACCGCGGTCGACCGTCCGAGACATCAGTCAACCCGGTGTTATCTCCAGACATAACCTGCTCGCTAGCCGCTAGCTGCAATGCTCTGCCCGTCGCATCTCGAAGTGGACGCGCCAAGGCTGGGCTGCACGCTAGCAGGCGGGCAAGTAGTTTCATCCGAAAGATTGACCGGGTCGACTGAGGAGTCGAGGGTGACAGACTCGGGGTCGAAATCAACCAATGAATCAAAGGGAAAAGATGAGAGATCTCCGTTGTCGAGAGCGCCAAAGGCAAACCCGTCTTCAGGGAATGAAGGATTTGACTCAGTGGGTGAATCACCGTGGAAGAGGCGACGGAAGTCATCGTCAGAAAGAGGAGCGACAGCATCTGGAGCTGCCGTCGACTCGAGGTCGAAGAGGGGGAGGGACCCTCCATGTCCATTTCCATCACTTTCGAGGCTACCGACGGACACTGCAGGTCGCACAACACCGCAGCAGGATGTTGTGTCGCGTCAGAGGCCTCAGCCAGTGTTGAGGGTTGGAGGGTGGGGGAGTATTCGAGGGAGGAGGTGGCGGGAGTGGGGAAGGGGATACGCTCCATTGGGAGTTCTTCGCCTTCTTGTTTGAAGAGGGTTGGTGTGAGAGTAGGTGATTGTGTGATGGCGGGGGGAGGAGAGGCAGCCTTGTGTGAGATGGGAGTGGTGCTGCGAGAGGAAGAGTTGCGGACTTCGGCGGACAGCTTGGCTACTTGTTGAGCCAGGCGGCTGTTCTCGACTTCCATTTGGGTGAGTCTTTGAAGAAGGAATTGATTTTGTTCCTCCATGCGAATCTTCTCGGTCTCGAGCTTCTCCATTTCCAGGCGCTTGCGCTCGCGGGATGTTTGCGCGGCGGCACGATTCCTTAATACTCGCTCGATGCGGCGTTGTTCCTTCTCGTCATCTGTCTTGGCTCGTTTTCTACAGCAGTTAGCAAAAGCACAGCGGGGTTGATGATGATGGACGGAGGGATGTACCTAGGAGGGAGGTTTGTCTTAGGAGTAGGAAGTTCTTGACCCCATGACTTGCGCTTCTTTGTTGGCTTCTTCTCATCCTCCTCCTTGATCTCCACATCATCAAGTTCGGGTTCTGGGGACTCGAAAGTGTCTGCGGGGGAAACAGTGAGGGGGAGAGGAGAGCCAGGAAGGTCCATGGGATTCATAGTGTCCGTCATGGTGGCGGCAGTGGCAGCAATGTGGTGGTGATACTGGTGTTGATAGCGACGACAATAGTGGTGGAGTTGGTGATGAGGTGACCGGTGCCGTGTGTGGAAGCAGTACTCCGTACAGTAAATGTAAATCAGATCAGCAAGGCCACAGTGTCATCACGGTCGGTCCCTGAGTCATCGATCAATCAGTAGTCAGCAGACAGCTGTAAATGGGAAAGGACAGGCTGTTCTTTGTGAAGTTGTTGAGGGGGAGTCAACTGTTTAAGTAGAGGCCACTTGGCCTGTCGAGTCATGTGATTCCCCCTACAACCCCCCTACAGCCCCCTTCTCCCTGGTCTACAGTCCCTCCCTAGTACACTCAATTACACCATTCACCCCTACTCCTCCAGACTCGCTCACTCTGATTCACTCGCACTAAAGTGGGGCGTTTCAGCCAGCTCAGCCTCGCTATGAATAGACTTGGCCCCATGGCCCCAGATCGACACCCTCACACTCTACTTACATACTGTACAGAGAGAGCTGACTAGAATAGCCTACTGCAAGGCTTCCTGCAGACACAGAATTACTACTTACAGCACTGATGATCCCCAACTGTCTTCCTCTCTACGGGTATTCATTGCGACAGCCTTCTTCAGCCCGGGCTGTACGGAGTACGGAGTACTCACCCAGGCTCCCCCCTCCGCCAAGTGGAGCAGAGCCAGGGCCAGGGCACGGAAGAATGTCTCCCGTTGCCACTCTCCTTCTCGCCCCTGCAGAAGTCTGGAATCTGCTCTGGAATGCTCCTTGTTCCTATTGGCTGTTTCATGTACCACCCGGAGTATTCCTCTGCATTCACTTTGTACTCTCCGTACTTACTCTCCGTAGTCTAGCAGATGCAGAATGTATTACACTATGCACAATACTACATATACTTGATCTATCTATTACCCACTTCACTATCAGTCTACTCTATAATTCTATCTATCTACTCTACTGCACAGAGTACTCTACTCGTCTACTTGTAGACTCGCACAATACTCTACTTAGGTACTCTGTTGTAAGTAGGCCATCCCTGGAACGATCCACAGGCCGCGCACCGGAGTCCGTGTCCGCATTACGTGCCTTGACTGGTCGCACAATACGCACTAGACCCGACTAGACTGTCTGACGTGGATTTTAGAATCTTTTAGAACATCTACTCAGCTCTACCTACAACCTACTCTAGGTACCACTTTACCCTCACTCTCCACTCTACCCTAAAGAGCACGGAGAGTGTAGTACGGAGTCCGGGTATCAGACTAAATCACTCCGTCACATTTGCACTCTTCTAGAACATAGAATCTGTAACACCCCTTTCTTCAATTAATTAATTTGAATCACGGAGTAATTACAAAAGATATTGACGAACTCGTTTCACCCACTCACCCACACTGACGGAGTATCGTACTTCTACGGGGTACAGTACAGAGCATGATCGACTCCCCTGAAAATCCGTACTTTTGCGCACGGCTTTGTCTTTGTCAATATTCCGCACTCTCCACTGTGGACCCCGCAATATTGTACCTCACTGGGTAAGTGAATCGTAGTACGGAGTACAATTCGTGATTGTTCGTCATTGCTTGCTTTATGACGAGTACCTTTGGAAGTGCGGTACAGAGTACGGAGTACAGCAGATAATATTATGTATAGAATCACTAGCTTCTCAATAGAAGTAGATACTTAGGGCACGCAGTACAGAGTACCCTAATGTAGGCAGATAAGATATTTAATTGCCGAATTAGTGCGGATACAATTAATCTACTTAAAATGACTGAAATTAGGCTACTAAATAAGTGTACTGCTTAATATAGTAAGTCATGCAATGGACTGTAGAATCAATTAGAATATCCTCCGTCATTGAGTAGTGCCCCCACTACAATTAGAGGGTACTCAGTGTGCTCTGCACTCTGCACTCTATACTCCGCCTTGAGGTACTAAATTTCCGAAGATTCAATAAATTGCTAAATTGCTAATTTATTACGATTATCGCTAATATTGAATATTTGTACTCCTTATGTACATGGTAAATGTTTTTTCTGTGTAACTATTAGACAAAATAGGCCCCCTCTTTATTCTGTTTTGCTTTTCTTTTCCGGCACTAGCGAGTACGCCTTAAGATACTCCGTAAGCGTATTGCCAGTGCCTTGGGGTACGCCTGGTACGCCTAATTCTCATCTAATCTCGCCCGCAGGAATCTTATGTTTATTTTACCCATCATGTATTAATTTTATCTCCTATCTACGTACGTTGAGAAGAGGGATGTTCATGTTCGTCTAATATCTACCAACTAACTAGGTTCAACCAAAGAGAAGATTACTGATAAAAGGCTGAATTTTCAAGATTTCTCATTTATTGCTAATCATCTCTCCTGCCACCAACCAAGCACTGAGAAATTGATCTAGATATCACTGGTGGAATCACTGTGGAGAGGGTTTGCGCGAGATCAATTTGTTAAGCTGACATCTCTTCAGTATCGAGTTTGTCTTGAGTTCTGTGGAGGTGCCATTATCGCCATTATCTTATTGGTATCCGGATATGAACACAGTGCCCATCGAGGGAGAAATGTTGTTGAGAGAAGATAAGCGAAGGCTTTGAACTGGTAGTATGGTAGTTGGAAGGTGGTATAAGGTATACCAACCCATTGCAGAGAAAAAGGAGACCTGGAGAGCCCAAAGACCAAGAAGCTCATAGTATGGTATCATTCCCTCCCTAAATAGCTTGTTATTCCGAGCAATCGGATTTTGTGGCTGTCTGGGATAGCAGATCATGCTTTTCGTTCATTTCGATTCTCCAGTGCTTCTTTTCTTCCTCGGTCATATTCCAATGCTTAAAACATCTCAGTCGACATGAGAATATTCTTTCTCAGAACCAATCTCCAAATGAATGGGGTGAATTCCGTGATATAAAATTCAGGCAAATTCAGAGCCCGTTCTGTGCGGTTTCTGAAAAAGACAGAAATACCATTTCGCTCTTTCGGGGTAGAATGACGAAGAATGAAATTCGGATTCGCCAAAGCTGACCAAAACGAGCTCATGGTTCTTCTTGTGACATGATATGCTCGCTCGTTATGAGTAGGTCGAGCTCCCTCTTCTACTCCATCTGGTAGATGTTCGCGTCCAACTTCCACGGCTCATTACCGGTCTGCGATTGGTTCTTCTCTGTCAGCCGGGCTTTCAGATTGTGCCACCACCTCGCTTGGCCTCCAGCCGGCACACTTGTGTGATGTGGATTGTCTGACTCGAAAGGCGCGCTTGGGGTTCACACCAGGTATCACTTGCCTTCTTGAACTTCCGGCCAGGCTCAACACGTTTTACGGGACATGTTGGAATTTCGGCTTGAGTAGAACCCTAACGAGATCTGAAATGTGCTTGCTCCTGGTCGCGAGCAAGCGAATGGGGATAGCTTGCATTCCACTATAAATTCAGACGGACTGCCCTCGCCGGAACGGTCAGCTCCTACTTGAAGAAGTCAGCGTCGTTTCGGGCGTTTTAGAAACGCGCTCATCGATTTGAGGAACTGTTTCAAGGTTAGCAAGAGTACTCAAGTTGAGTGGCGTTGAGTCTGACCCATTTTTAAATCGAAGGCTGAGTTGGGTGTTTTGTGCAAAAAAGGGAAAACCAGCAAAATATCATGATCGAATCTATGATAGTTCTTCTGACCGATTGGGGTGAGCGAAACGACCCCATGCCCGATCCATCTCCTGTATTTGGACTTAGGAAAGTTGTCCATTTTGATCTATAAGTGCCAGCACACTGTCGTGTCGGGTTTCGCATTCTAGCAGTATTATGACTGCGCTATCGGTTCCCACTTGTTTTGCCCGGAGTAGAGTTGCAGTAAAATTCAGGTCCAGCTGTTGGGGATCAGCTGTTGGATAACCAAATGCACTGAACGTGCTGAGTTCCCTCCTTGCACTTGGACGTCTGTGGCAGGAACCATCCACTTCGCTATCAATGATAGGAAAACGTCCTCTAATCCAGATCCGGCGCCTCTTTCGCTGGTTCTTGGGAGTTGCCAGCGAAAGTTTTGAGGTGGAGGTGAAGGCTTGGAGTGTGTATGAATGTTGATTTGTACCTACAAACCAACACTCGCATACTCTAGTATCTCACCTCCTCACTTAGGTAGGTAGGTGGGGAATGAGATACTAGAGTAGAAGACTGTTGAAGCTGACCAATCCCTAGCAGAACGTGATTCATAAACTAGGCTGCAGATCAGTCACACTCTCAGAGTGGGACATGTTGTCAACTCTTTGGTCATATCTACCAGACTAACCCAACATATCCATATGTTATAATATGATATTATATAGTACCTTGGAATCACGGGGCCAGATCGAGTTGCACTCACAGCTAGGGCCTGCTCAGCACCGACTCGGTGCTGAGCGGACAAGTGTAGTGCTGGTTTCCAGGTCATCGAAATGGGTGGATGAAGTTGAAGACACTGAGAATCGCCAGTTTTGGCGAAAAACGAAAAGACTTGGGTTTGTTGTGACCAGGACTTCTTGTATTCTTCGGCCGTTTGTAGTGCCAAAGAGAAGCCTGGGAGCGAGGTGCTTCAGGCCAGTGATGCAACGAACGAAATCATTTTCTCAGAAGAGAATGAGAAGTTTGTTTCCCTCTAATTGGAAGAGTTTCTGAAAACGGCTAGACGTGCACTTGTTGACTTATATATAGTATATATGATTTTGTTGCGTCGGATCTCAGGCGGTCCTTCTCCAAGGAAAATAGCATCTACTGCACTGCAAATTCCCAACCGGAAGAAGGTGATTCGGTAAATAGGGTCAGAGGGAAAGAATAGGGGGAGAAGATGGTGAATATATGGCCACAAATTCGACCTATGGACGAGGAGTGGAGGCGAGAGACGAGAATGCGGACATCTTATATATCCATGAAAAAATGCACGATGAGTCAGTGAATGATACCAGAAAGAGACCGCACCACAAATGGTGCGTCCTCTTCATTCTTCAATGGCTGTTTCCCATGCCTTTGATGTTCCAAAATCACTGATATCAGTTGCTTCTGATCATTTGTGAAATCGGTACCACTCTGCCAGCAGTTAGCAACAGAAGCAGAGATCAACCTCTCGCATTTTGTCGAGGGTGCCTTCATTTCAGGCAGATATTTTGTTGAGCAAATTATCTGTTTGGGTACATACAAGACGTACACACCGTCTCTGCGAGATGTGGCATGGTGTTTGCTGAGCGGAAATGAAGCCCATCTTGCAATTGCAAAAGATTCAACCAACTCAACTGGGTATGACTGACTCTCAGAAAACACCCCCATATAAATTGTGAGCGGCAGGAAGAATTTCACCAGCGCGGAGAGAACTGAGGATCACCTTGGCCGCCAATCCTTGCAGAATCATGTCTGGCTCGAGCCTATGCTGCTGAATGAGGAGGGCAGAGGTCTAGCAGGATGGGTTTAGCGATGGTATTGGAAAAGCAGCGAGAGAGATAACAATTGCAGTTCATACCGAGAAAGCAGCAGTAGTGCCAGCGAGGAGTTGGTTACGGGTATCACAGCCGAGGGCAATGGCCGGTTGTCGGATTGCGCGGCCGCGCGTGGCCAAACGGAGCTGGGTCTGGCGGGTACGAGGACTGCCGTGGAGTGCGGTCATGGTCTTTGCGGAGATCTCGATACTGGGAGATTTGTGTTGAAGAAATAGGAAGAGATGCAGTGGTGGTGAAGGGGTAGGATAGACAAGAGATTGAGGCAAATGTAAATGTTGTTGTTAATTGAAAAGGAGTATGGATGGAAGTGATGCTGATGTTAGTGATCTTATCAGGCTCAGCTGGACGACGTTTATCTCAATGGGATCGATATAGATAAGGTTGACCCTAATGGTGTTGATCATGATCAGGTTGTTCTCGACCGGCGACGATGAAATAATTTAAAAGCCTCCGAAAACACTTCGAATATTCACAAACGACTGATGCGCCCCCATGGCGGCTCGGAGATGTCTGAGCATTTCTGAAAAGGCGGCTTCACCCAGTTATATATAGCTGATAACAGTCACTCGACTTCTCCGTGAGCTATCTCGCCGATGTCGTGTGTGTCCCAGCCACAGAGGCTCAGATGCGTTCACATGAGCACCACGGGCCTGATTGAAATGGGAGTAACGAACGCTCTCCGTCGTCAGGGCTTCCAGGTGCAGGTATAATGAGCGAAAAGTAAGCAAATAGTTCTAATAGAGATGCAGATGAGGCTATTCGGGATATTGCGTGTGGTGAATTGATTGATTGAAGGTTTATACCCTGTACCAGAGATCACCTTGCTCGCGTTGTCGCTGTCGGTCCTCAATTCGAAAGGCTGATATTCGGAGGCAATAAGACCCATTTCAAATGCGAGTTTAGTCAACCAGATGCCTTCCTTGATGGAATTTGCTATCTCGTAGTACTCCGTGGCTGACGAAGATGGTGCAATTATCGTCTGCTTCTTGCTCCGCCAGCTGATTGGTGTGCCATTGAAATAAAAGATCCAACCTCCAACAGAGCGCCTGTCGACCTCATTCGCCCAGGATGAGTCGACGTACCCGACAAGGTCCTTGTATTCAGTGGATTTTTCACCACCTGTCGAATCAATCTCATCCCCTGCTTCGTAGGTCGTACGGACGTTCGTTGGAGACATCCAATTGGAAAGGAAATGTCCGGTCTTGTCTTTTGTTGCATCCATGCGAGCTTTCCAACAATCTTGGCATATTGGTGAGCCTCGTCCGGAGCCAATGCCATGCTTAAATACATCTCCGTGTCAGGTTGCTTCTCAAGTTCTCGCAATCATGTTGGAAGCCCTGCCTTGGTATTCCTCGCGTATTAAGGGAAAGACACTAATCGCCAGGCATGGTCTAGCCGGAACCACACGTAGGTTAAATAATAACCTAGATCTTGACATACAATTTGTTGCACGATGGAAAACCACATGTTGCGTTGCCACCCCTGTGCCCCTTGCCGTCCTCTAAATGCTTCGTTATGAAAATGATATTCGTACATTTGTTGAAACGGGCCGTATTTTCTCGTTCGGCACAAATGGAAGACTCCAGGATTTCGTGCAGCAAGGTATGGAGCTTGGTGACGAACTCGCCGCAGCACACCAACCAAAAATCCCCAGGTTATAGAAAGAGAGGTCTTCATCAGTCCAAAAGAAGGGAGCAGCTGTGTTGTCCACCTGCCATCTATGCGGAAATGCGGCTCCTAGGTTTTCCACGAGTCTTGTCAAAGAAGCCGTGACGAATTATAAAACTGCAAAAAGAAGAAAAAAGGCAAGCATGACATCGGCTAGATAGCTCACGAAGAAGTCGAGCGTGAGATCAGAAACGAACCAGAAGAGAGAAATAAAAGTGAAACAAGAAAGAAAAAAAACACGCGACAGTTTCAAACTGTACAAGATTTCCGAAGTTCAGGATCTTTCTCTGACTTGAGTTCGAACTGATGGAGAAGCTTCCTCAAGAACTGGCAATGTTTCCAGTTGCAGCTCTCCCAATGGTAATGCTTTCTGGAAGAGGTGTGTGTGGTGAAGTGTAGAAAAGTGAGAGGTGAGAGGTGAAATTGTAGATCCCGCAAGGCACTAAGGCATCAACTACTTGCCAGGAAGCTCCCCCAATGCACTTTGTGACATTTCCAGCATCTTTCCTTTGTGCATATCTTCTTGTCCCCCGGAAACTGGGATTTTCCCGATCTTTTCCGGCATTTGTCATGCATGGATGATATATATCAGAATTTTCAGACTTGGGGGACTCCGTGTCTGGTTTGAGAACATAATCCCTACAATGCTTGAAGCATTGCGGCCGCAAAGTGCCAGAAATGACATGCAAGGCCTCGAGTGGGAGGTTTCTAGCTTTGCAAAAATCTTTCCGAGACATCTTGTCCTTTGGTTGCACCAATTGTTCTTGAGCGCAAGTACTTTGCCCATTCATGCTCATCTGAATCTCTGAGAGGTGGATTCCTTGAATTTAAAATTCGAATGGCGTCGAGATACGCCCGTGGGCATATTCTCAGAAGGGAACAGCTGTTTCCTTGGGCGCCGAACGCACAAGTGACGCATTCCCCAGCGAAAAGCACCCACCACATCCTCGACACAATGCATAACCAGGCATTTCCATGCCAACGCGCTTGGCACAGGCTGCTTGCCACTGGCTTGACCAGCGCAAGGCTTATGCTCCTTGCGCCAGTTCATGTAGCGATGAACGATAAAAGGGAGTTCGGAGCCGCCAACTGAAAAGTATGAGTATCGGATTTCAAAGTAGATTTTGGTAAAACTCACTGGTCTTTGGAATGTATTCTTTAGTGTAATAAGTTCTTGACACCTCCAGGTTAGAATATGGCCCCTTGGCTCATTGGTGTCGGAGGAACTACCCGTAGAAGCCCCCGCATCTTTTTGTATATGCTGGATGACACCATGAAATCGTGACTGGGCTAGGTATATAACTGCGGTAGGGTCGTCTGTCTGCACTTGGATTAAGGCCTCTTCTTCCGGGGTTCGAATGGAGGTTTTCTGTTCTGGCCAATCGAGAGGTCCGTGATCTTGTGATGTATATATTGACCGCAAGCTGGATCCCCTGGGATATGCCAAGTCGTGATTTTGGGCCTGCATGAAGGCTCTCCGGTTCACCGAGATGAATTTCTCAACCCCGAGTATGCAGATGATTCTGAGTGGGAGGTGAGAGTCCGAGAGGTTTCCACACCCTATTTAATCTAGAGCAGGGCCAAGGAGGAGATTTATGTTGCGGATCTTTAGAAGAACAACCCAGCCCGATAATATAATCGGAGCTTCCAATCCGGAGGTTCATGCCCTCGCTCTGATTGGTGCAGAGAGGGCTCTCTTCGCTATTGGAAATGACAGTCTGCATGTCTGAGAAACCAGCAGCGGAAAAATCAGGACTTGCCGAGTATGTTTTCTTAACAAGCCTCTGGGGCCATTCGTTGCCATTCCACTTGCAAGAGACCCCCGAAATTTGACTTGAAAATTCCTCCTTAGGTTCAAGTGAGGGACAAGTTGAGGTATCAGGTGCAAGTTTTTGAGAGGACGAGAGTTAATGAAAATGAAAGTCACTGGACAGATGAGCAAGATGCTCTTGACATGAAGAGAGTCAAATGAGTGCGATCAAGAGTCTTGGGAAGATGGTGAATGGTCTGAGGCATTTTGTGGAGATGAAGACAGCGTTGAGGATGGTGGGAAAGTTGATGAGTGATGAGTCACTGCTCGTTGGTAAACTCGCGTTAGGCGCGATCTCTTCTGTGGTGGGAGTTCACTGTCCTGTGTAGTACTGCGATGACCACTCGAGGTTTTCCAACATGACATGATTCGAAATTAAACACTGAGCGACAACCCTATCTTCAGGACAGATGATCGGTGCGTAGTGGCAGGGAAATAATGACAGTTATTGGGGATCTGGCAGGGAGTGGAAACTGTTGGCCAATTGGCCGAAGTAGAGACAAGAATAAAGAGGGGCACTGAGAATGCACCAGTTGCTTGACTTTATTCATGGGCAAAAAGGTCAAAGATTTTCGTGAAGCAGACATTGGGCTCCCAGTAGAACGGGATGCAGTTGAGGGAGATTGGAAAGTACTGCTCGCCGGCATGTGCTGGAGAAGATAAATCGAAAGTGAATGAAGTCCTTTTTGAGAAATGCAGTTGGAACTAGCAGGATGGAGGTGAGGTGTAATGGTAGTTGTATTGGTTGGTTGTAGTGAGAGAAGGAGGTGAGGACTGAGGTAGAAGGCTATATGCTGACTAACTGCCAGTAGAAACGAGAGTGACACCAAAGAAAAAAAAAAAAAAATGCAAAGTGATTATAAATACGTGAGCAAAATGAAAAAAATAACTGATCGCTGGGTATAAAAGCTGCCAAGCCCTTTTCATCAGCTTTTCACCAGGTGTTATATAGGAGAGCTACTAAGGCTGAGGATACCTATCCTCAACTAGGTAGTTGCCAGCATCACGTTGGAAATTTTCTGAGGATATATTATCATATCCAAAATTCCCAGGGTTCAACCAGGTCTTATTTAATTTCTTCAGGGGAAAGACAGCTCATTCCTCCCGAAAAAAAGCAAAAAATTCTACCAAACGGACTGCTCTTTGAGGCTATATACTATATAGCCTTTGAGAAGCTTCTTTCTCAAGCAGCTTTGATTGCTCAACCCATTCTTTACTATCATAGAATGTGTGCTTTATGTAAAACGTATTTTTGTCTCCTAGAATGTCTAATAATGAATTGTTTGGTGCATCGCTTTCCATTCAACCCTGCAGATTTCTAGGCGAGGATCCCATAAAAAAGGGTGTAGGCTTAGGTTACAACTACGAGGAAACAAAAGGCTGGGCAAGAGTAATCATCGCTTCAAGATTGACTGATTAGATAAAAGACATTCGGTAAATTACAAAAAGATATCATGATGGTAGATATTCAAACATTCAACAACACAAACTATCATTGCATGCACCCGCGCGGCCAGGTGCCCTAGGTTGAAACATTCATGTTGGCATATGGGTAATCCAGTATCCGCAGGGACTGCCAAACCACCTTTCACTCCTTGCCTCATCGAATATCGGCATCCAAATATCATGTTGGTAAAGGAACATGCGCACGACGCGCATTGGTAGTGGAACCTCGTCAATCTCAATGAAATTGCACCACAGACTGAAAGCATCCATCATTCTTGTAATTCTCAGAGTTTATGCTCTAGGGAATTGTGGAATGTTGGAGCTTGCCCTTAGGAAGTGAAATGAGTATGATGCCAGGGGAAAAACATTAAAGGTGATCATGAATATGCGAGGGATAGAAATCGAATCTTGAAAAAAGGTTGTGTCTGAAATTGAGACGAAAGTGTTAGAATCAAGAAAAGTAAGAATCAATGGGAGTGACGGGGTAAATACTTAATAAAAGCCCTGTTATGTTCTTCTTTATGCTTTACGACAAGATTTAAACTTGCCAACCAGGGCGTGAGGAGAGAACCTGTGATCAACCAAGGCAGAATCGAATAATTGACAGCGTGGAGGACAGCTATATTCGCAACGAGGATACCAGTCAAGCGAACGAGGTGAGTTGTTGGCATTCCACCAGTAGTTGTTGGCATTCCACCAGCAGGACGAACGTCGATTTTAACCCGTAGGCTCAGCCAGAATCTTGACAAACTGCTTGTATGAAACAAGACTTTTCACTAGATCAAAGAAATCTCGAGTTTCCCTTTTCTCAGACGGTTTTTCAAAGAGACCGTTGCAGTCTTCAACAAAACACCATTGGTCTTTTAGGCCAGATGCGCACTCGACCAGCTACTCGCTGAGCTAGGAGAGCGTTGGCAATATGTGAGATTGATTGCTGGTACTGGAATGGTAATTGTGTATGGAGAAGAGAGATGTGTACTGAGGCAAGTGTAGAAAGTGAGAGTTGAGAGTAAAGTTGTTGGTGCCATAAGGTCACAAGGCACCAACTACTTGCAAGTAGCTAGTCGAGGTCTCTTTGAGAACAAATCGAAGGATAAGTGAGGGGCATTGTCGCTGTTATCGTTGTCGTTGATGTAGTTGAAGGTGATAGGCGAATTAGAGAGTGGAGAGGTGTATTTGATGAGTTGTGAAAGGAGGGTCAATCAGTGGGATGAAAGCTCAATATTACGATTATCGATGCTGGCAATTTCTTTTCCATGCCACGCTCTGGTGGGCCAAGCGTCTTCTCAATTGAATTTAGTCCCGTCCCGACTGATTTCATATTAGCGTGGATGCAGTGTTATGTTGTGGGCGACGAGAGTTACCTTATTCTGGGATCGAAGAACTGCCTGATCGAGGACCCACTGCGCGGTCCTTTTGAATCGATCCACAATGTTTTGGGCACACGCCTGCCGGTATGATGGGTGCAAGGACTGATATCCGAGGCTTCTCCCGAAGATTTCGACCTGGGGTGATTGCTGCCCCTTGGTTTTGAACTTCAATTTGATCTTATGCCACATCTGAGAAAGTGGCTTAGCTATAGATTTGAGAGGCAGACGGTTAGTATCAAAAACAAGAAGCAGTAGTAGACGTGAGATATTATAGACTTACTCAAATGCCCGCCTGATTCCTCGATCCTTGAAATTGAGACTCCTCGATCCAGGCTAGAAGATGCCTCCTCTGCCCAAAATTCCACTTCTCGATAGTGGGCAGGGGGAGTAGGTGGTGGAGGTGGGAAAGGAAGTCCGTGGCTTATCCACCATGCCTCTTCTGGGCAGGACATGCCCTCGTTCTGATCGGTGAGCATTGGGGGCACTCTTTTTGCTTGGGTGTTCTGCATGTTTGGGTAACGAGAAGTGATGGATGCAGAAGGTGGGGAACTGGTTTTCATACTTGGAAAGAGCATAGGTACATTGGAAGGTTACAACCACAAGTAAACAAATAGTTGAGCAGGAAGGAGCAATGCTCGCTCGAAAATTGGGTGATTAGATAAAGAACATTCGCAAAATTACAAAAAGACAATATGATCATAGATATTCAACAAAACAAGCTGCCATTGCACGCACACCTTTTGAAGGAGGTTCAATCCAACATGGTATAAAGACTCTTTGCTTTGCCTCTGCATATCGATATACCCATATCTCAACAGCAATGAGTATATTGAATGAAAAAAAAACGAAGCAGTGAGAGCCATCGGCTGGGACAATTCATGCTCGAGGTTCATCTGGGTCTAGCTTTTTGCCATTGGTGCTCTGCCTACCAACAATCCGTACGTTCAAAGATAGACGTGCCCACAAAAAAAACGAGAACAACACTCCCCAGCCCACTCAAACGGAGTATACAACGAAAGGAGCTTGAATAGCTGCCCCTGGATTGTTGCCGATCTCGGAGTTCCGCCTGGTCAAGAATACAACAAGCAGTTCTTTCAAAGCGATCAACCGTTTTCTGTGTGAATGCTTGCCGGTGGGATGAGTGCAGAGGTAACCCCAGCTATTCTAGAACGTTTCCACAGGGGGCGATTACTTCGATCTGGACTTGAACAAACGATATGGGGACCGCCAGGAACAATCTGTCCTTGTGCATTCCGATTGGTGTCGTGGACCCGTCCCCAATCGGGTAGACGTAGGCGACTAGGTGTGTACTATCTTTGAGCTTTCCGCCAAAATGTGCCCTTCTCGTTGATGGCTCATTTGGAGAGTGCGCCGCCTCTCATTCCTCCACGTTCTGATCACTCCAGATCGGTTCCCCGTTACGCCTATGGCAAGTGTCCATGACCTCAAACCCTTCTGTCATTCTGAGGTATCCTAGATCTTGCATTGACACAGTGTAGATGTGGCAGGTCGTGCGCTCCTGCTTTTGGATCAGGCGTTTGCTTTTGAACGACACAATTGACGCCCCATTTTGTGACGAAAGGAGCTTAACTAGCTGCTCCTATATTCTTGCCGGTGTCGGAGTTTCGTCTGTTCAAGAACCCAGTAGGCAGTTCTTTCGAAGCGATCAACCGTTTTCTGTGCGAATGCTTGCCGGTAGGATGGGTGCAGAGGTTGGTAATCCCAACTATTCCAGAACGTTTCGACATGGGGCGATTGCTTCGGTTTGGGCTTGAACAACGATTTCAATTTACGCCCCATTTTGTGAGGAAAGGAGCTTAACTAGCTGCTCCTAGATTCTTGCCGGTCTCGAAGTTCCGCCTGGTCAAGAATCCAATGAGCGGTCCTTTCGAAGCGATCAAGCGTTTTCTGTGCGTAAGTTTGCCGGTGGGATGGGTGCAGAGTCCGGTAGCCCACGCTATTCCCAAACATTTCGACAAAGTTGGATTGCTTCGAGTTGTGCTTGAACAACAATTTCAAGTTGTGCCCTATTTTGGAAATACGGCTAGCTTGAAATTTGACAGACAAAAGTTAGTACCAAAAGCAAAAGAAGCAGTAATGGAAATAGGAGTTGATAGACTTACCAAAAGCCCCGCAAGATTCTTCTTTGCGCTCCAGCGCAGGATTAGGGCTTGTCAAAAGGCCGTTGTCCCATTAGACCCGGAATAGGCATAACGAATCTGGCTTGAGTTGGCCTCTTCTAACAGAAACTCCATATTGTGCCGCGGGTTACCATATGCTTGGACCAAAAATCTGCCTGGTCAAGGACCCACTGAGCGGCCGTTTCGTATCGGTCGACGATTTTCTGGGCACACGCTTGCCGATATGATGGGTGCAGGGTCTGGTAGCTCACGCTCTTTTCAAATAGTTCAATTTTGAGGATGCCTCCTCTTCCCAAAACTCCATTCCGCGGTTTTGGGCAGTAGGGGGTGGCAGTCGGAGGAAGAGGAGGCGGCGGTGGTGGAAAAGGCAGTCTGTGGCTGATCCACCATGTGTCCTCTGGATGAGGCATGTGCTCGTTTTGATATACAAGTAGAGGGGGCACCATTTGTTCTCGAATGTTGTTCTGCATCTTTGGGTAACGCGAAGTGGTGGATGCAGAAGGTGGGAAAGTGGTTTTCAAAACAAATCACTCAGAGAAGTCATTGGCATGCACACTGCAAGAGGCACCCTGGCTTTGACTTAAAGGCCGCTCCTTCCAAAGGTGTCACAGTGAAATGTCAGATATGCCAGGGAGTACTAAACAAAATAGATACAGCATTATCGTGCTTGAAGATGCAAGAGTAGTGATTTGATGCATCTTAGCTGCAAAATTCAATATGCATAACTTGTAACCTTTTGACGGGAAATTAAACGATCGAATATGATCCAATAAGTTTGAAAAATACCAAAAAGATTTGGGAAAAGAAAGGGCACCTCGTTGTCTGTCCACCACCATACACGATCTGGGCAAGGCATGCTCTCATTTTCGTTGACATGCCAAGGGAAATTGGTTGCCTATCTAGCATCGGTACTCATGCTAGAACTTACAGCAATGGGAGGGGCAGGAGGTGCTGTCATATCCAAGCGATTGTTGTTATTCCCCTTGCCTTCGGCATCTTCACCAGGTTGCTGTGTGGGAGTAGAAAAGGCAGCTCGTAGCTTGTCCACCACCATGCGTGATTTGTGTAAGACATGCTCTCATATTCGTCGACATGCCAAGGGAAATTCGTTGCCCATTTGGCATCAGTATTCATGCTCGAAGTTTCTGCAATCGGAGACGCAGGAGCTGCTGCCATATCTAGGCGATTGTTGTTACCCTCCGGGTCTTTCAGCTTCTTCGCCAGCTTGCTGTGCGCGCGGGAATACATGGTTCTGGTTGAAGGCACTGGGCCACCCAGTCGTTGGGCCAAGAGAGTGTAATCAACCTGTAAAATTCATTTTTAGCTGAGATATCTTTGGTAATGCAGAGAAATTAAGTAAAGCGAATCAGAAATTGGAGAGGTGTTTGATAAGCTGGCAGAGGGAATCAGTGGACAAGAACTTTACCTTGCCGTCCTTCATGCAAACAATGCCATACAGTAGCATTTTCATGTCATTGTGGGTGAGGCCAAGCTCTTTCTCGAATGCCTGAGACTTGTTTCTCTTGCTTTTGGCTTGCTTCATCTTGACGTAGATACAGTGTGATGTGATGTTGTGGATGGTCAGAATTATCACAAAGAACTGGGGGGAGCAACAAGATGTTTGTTTTGAAGTTGAAAGAGAAAGAGAAAGAGAAGGTAATCAAAGAGATAAATAAATAAAGCAAGGCGCTAAATTAATTGGGAAAATGAAACAGCAACTGCAAGAGCGACCAGAGATGGCTAGAAAGGGCAGGAGTGCGGATAGCCAATCGATGGGTGTTTTATTTTCACGAAGAAGGAGCGATTGGAGATGCAGGAGGCTCTGCCGTGTCTAGGCAATTGTTGCTACCTTAGCCAAAAGCAAGAGAAACAAGTCTCAGGCATTCGAGAAAGAGCTTGGTCCAGGTATCTTTTGGCAGAGGGAAAACAGGTCGGGAAGAGGTTTTGCGGAGTCTGGATGGTATTTCTCCTTTGATATACTCATGGGAGAGAAACAGTAAGGCGGAATCGAAAGGAATAGAGTGTGTGGAGCGGTACCATAGCTTCACTGAAATGCCATGGCCTCTTCAATTCGTCAGAGGGTTTGCGGGGGATCAGTCATAAATCTGAAATCTGAATTGTGGATTTTTGGATCTTGCCACGAGGAAGCGAAACGGCTTTGATGCCAGTGGAAAAGTTTTGAAGGTGATTATCAGTATGGCACTGATAGAAATCGAATTTTGAAAAAGAGCTTGTGTCTGAAACCGAGAAGAAAGGGTTAGAATCAAGAAAATGAAGAAGCAATGGATGGATAGAGCAAATACTTACTGTAAGCCCCAACGAGGTTAGTCGTTGGCATTCCGCCGGCACAACCAACTTCGACTTAAACACGTAGGCAAAGCCAGAATCTTGTAAGACTGGTTATATGGACCAAGTCTTTCCACTGAATGAAGGAAGCTCGTTTCCCCTTTCCCAGGCGGTTGTCCAAAGCGGCCCCTGCAGTCTTGAACGGAATATTATTAGCCATTCCAACCGAAAGTGTGCTCATCCAGCTGCTTACTGGAGTAAGAGAGCACATTCAACGAGCGAGATTGATTGCTACCTTAGCAATATTCGATGTCTCTTTGATAGCAAAGAGAAAGATAAGTCACCTTGCCGGCGAGGTTGTGACAATTGTTGTGCAATTGTCGAAATTCGTCCATCCAGTCTTCAACGACAACAGTTGTCATCAAACAAAGAGTTCAGTCTCTGCTACCGAACGAATTATCTTGAATAAACACAATGTATGAATAATATTCAAAATATTCCTTGAATTCTGGGGAAATGAAGAGGATGATTTGTTTTGTAAATTCGAGACTGGAGAAATTTCCGATGAGTCGTGGAAGTCGGGTCAATGAGTCAGATGAAAACTTTACCTTGCATCCTTGATACCAGCAATTCCATACAAAAGAATGACCATGCCACCTTTTTTCAGGCAAAGCACATTTGTAGTTGACTGAGGGGTATTCCTCTTATTCTTCGCTGCTTTCATACTAACGTGGATGAAGCGTTGTGTGGTGGATGACGAGCCATCAAGAACTGGAATACAGCAAGAAGGTTGTTTTGAAGTTGGAGGAGATGTGAACAAGCAGAAGGGAAGGGGGAAGGGAAGAAATTAGATCAAATAAGGAAAGAAAAGATGAAAGCCCGCAGGAGTCACCAGAGCTCGCCAGAAATGGCGGGGCCTATGGCGCACGAGAGAACCTTGCGGAAGAACGGTATCCCCACGGAAGAGCCAGTGAATAACCACAAGTAAAGGCTTTTAAGGCAAGCTATAGCCTTAAATTATAATTGGAAAGTTATAAATCTTAGAATAATATACTCACGATGCTACATAGACCGGTGAAACAGTTATGCGGCTAATTTGCGGTAATAGTTGATAGTGCGTCAGCATGAGATTGTTTTGAACAACAAGAACAAAGAACACCCCCCATTAGCCATATTGTGATTTTTAGAAGCTTTCACGGCAGAATTTTCAATCTGCAAGGGCTATACCTACACTAAAATACGCCTCTAATTAACAATTGCTAGGTTATTTTCCAATTATCTTTTCCACGACGGGAACGCCATAAAGCCACACGACTTCGTTGTGAGGACTTCTTTGCTCCATAAAAGCACCAATATTTTTTGACTTCTCACAATTCCATCTTAAATAATCCCAATATTTTTATTTCCACATGAGTAACTTACAGAACTTCTCAAATACAGTCTATAGAGGTAGAATTTGCTTGCACCCACACTCAAAGCCCTACCCGAAGCCGAAGAACAACCTCCTGTAATCCTACACCATCCGCCAAATGCAGGTCAATACATGCATAATTCGGGTTTCAAAGTAAACAGGAATAATCTTAATGTGTGAGATGAGCCTCAAGCCACAATGATCATCGTGTCCACCATTCACCGTACCTGGGCTGTGCTATGAGCAATCATCGACAACGATCTGCACGACAAGGCGGGGCATCGTATCTTGGCCAGGCTGTGTGCGCCCAACTAAGCCTCACCCCACGATCTGTGCATACGAATTAATAAAATGCGTTGCCTAGACGAAACGAACCTCTCTCTACCTAACACGCCCTACTAACTTCACCATCGACGCTGTAACTCCCGATGGACCCTCTCTCCATCGCCTCCGGCGTCGCTGGACTGCTTACTCTCGCTGGCTCGGTGATTTCGACGGGTTACACGCTAGCGTCAAAAATCAAGCACCGGGACGAACAGGTGAAAGCGCTGGTCCAAGAAATCGCCATTTTTTCTGGAATCCTTGTCGGTGTTCAAGGGCGTGTTAAGGCGAACGAGTCGGATCCGCACGTTCATTTGGATTTAGGGGATGGACCTTCGCTTCAGGATGTTCTGGAGTCGTGTACGAAGACGCTGAATGAGGCGGGGTTGCTTTTCCAGTCGGTTGGAGAGTTGAATCCTGTGAAGCTTCTGCTGAAGGGGGAGGCTGTTAAAGAACAGATGGAGTCGATTACTGGTCGGGTTGAGCATTATAAGAGCTTTTTTACTTTGTTTTTGCAATTGCAAAGTGGGTTAGTGCTTTCAGGATCGGATTACAGATTGAAACGGTTCGCTGATGGTGTGACAGGGCTCAATCTGATGAGATGAAGACGACGTTGAATATGATGGTGCAACAACTCGGAAGTCTTCATTCTGGGCAGGAGAAGATACAAAATGACTTGAATGCAAAGGGACTAGGTACGAGGACCTCTCCAGAGAAGATAATGTAACACAAGCTGATTAATTGGGATAAAGCGAAGCAAAGGTCGGAGATTATAAAATGGCTAGGCCCGGTAGAAAGCCAACAAGAAGAGATTCGTGAAGAGAGAGATGCAGAATCAGGAGCCTGGATCTTCAAACGAGATGAATTCGATGTCTGGCTATCTTCTGAGAAATCATCCTATCTCTGGCTAAATGGGACTCGTGAGTTAACTTCTACATCATTTTTGAGAATAAATCTAATGATCGCTGTGCAGAGGGAACCGGCAAATCGACTATCGTGTGAGTGGAATGCTTCGATTGAACCTGGCTTATAATGAACTCAGCTTAAAAAATGTCAGCTCCAAAATCATCGAATTACTAGAGGAGGCGACTTCCCTCGAAGAATCTTCAGCTCTTGCATTCCATTACTGTCAATTTTCCAACTCGACAACATTATCTCCAGAACGCGTTATCGGTGCACTCGTTTCCCAGCTGCTGAGCACACGCCCGAATATTACCCTGCCAACGTCCCTGCAAGAGCTTTTCAAGAAGCCATCAAGCAAGAAGGGATACCCTCCTCTGAAGGAAATAGCACAGATATTCGCAGAAATTTGTGCGGATCTGTCCGAAGTCTACATCATTATCGACGGCCTGGATGAGCTCAAAAGGAGAAAGGGCATGATTTGGTTCCTACATCACATATCAGACCTTTGTCCCAATGTGAAGCTCAAAGTTATCATTTCAAGTCGACCAGAGGTTGATTTAGAAATGGCTTTCGAGTTTTACGGCTCGGTTTCAATCGGAGCTGCAGATAATCTAGAAGACATGGAACGATATGTGCGAAGACAAGTGGAGCATCTGGAATTGGAAGACGAGATTGAAGCCAATGAACTGATAGAAAAGATGGTGCAAAAGGCAGATGGAATGTAAGTCTCCATTCTTTTTTCACGTTGCAGGATCTTCAACTGATCGATAATCGACTTGTTCAGGTTCCTCTGGGTAGTATATCAACTAAACCATCTTTCACGAATCCGAACCGCAATCAACAGCTCCTTAATCCAAGATCTCCCCAAAGGTCTCGAGAAAACATTCGAATCAACTCTCACTCAACTCGAAGGAGACGACAAAGCTCTCGCTCTAGATATTCTCCGCTGGCTAATGTTCGCAAAACGACCACTTACTCTCGAAGAACTGGTGGAAGCGATTGCAATCAAACCGGAAACAAAAACATTAGCACAATTACAAACACAAAGATTGAGACGGAGTTCCGACGTTTTTGAAATCTGCGGAAGTCTGATTCGACAGTCGAAGATATCGGGAAAGCTTTCTTTAGCACATTATTCGATTTTCGAATGGCTTTCGTCTCGACAGTTGAGCACTGGGATTAAGAATGAATTCTATCTTGATCCTGGTCAAGCCAGTGCTTTAATGACTCGGGCTTGTGCGGTATATCTAAGTCTTGATGCTTACGGGACTACTGAATTCACGGATCTCGTGCAGATGACTTTGGCCATTCAACATGATCGACTTGATCCAGAGGTAACACCTTCAATCTTGAGTCAAAGCCGTTTCCTCGATTATGCGTCGAGGTATTGGTGGGCTCATATTGCAAAGGGTTTTGAATTGGAGTCGGTTCCTGAGCCCGTAATGACCGCCCTGAAAACATTCTTTCAACTAAAGTCGAACTTTACTTCTTGGGTTGGTATTGCCAGTTATTTGTATGGTAATTATAGATATCCTCCAGGAATGACGCCCCTTCATGTCGCAGCCCTTCATGGACTCAAGTGGTTGGCTACTTCCCTGCTCCATGAGAATCCGGGATCTTTATATATGACTACATCAGACGGACGACTCCCACTCCACATCGCTCTTGAAAATGACGGAGGTGGGCTGATTAGCCTACTAATCCCGTACAAAACGCACCTGGACCTCATTGACAAAAAGGGAAGAAGTCCCCTTCAATTAGCCATATATTCGGGCAATGCCAAAGTTGTTCGCAAATTGCTACAGGCAGGTGCAGACGTAAATGCTACTTTCCCCGACGGTGGCACAGCTCTCTCTACTGCCATTGAAAATGGGTGGGAAGATCTCGCGGAACTTATCTCTGGCATTGCAGAGATTGATACCCTTCAGAATGGACGCACTTTACTACATGTTGCCGCACAATCTGGCAGTATCGTCTGGGTATCGAATTTGATTCAGGCCCAAGAGGAGATGGTTCATGCAGAAGATGCAAATGGCTGGACACCTTTACATGAGGCGGCTGATAATGGCCATATCAATGTTGTGAGTTTGCTGCTGAATGCGAATTGTTTGGTGCATCCGAAGGATCGAATTGGATGGACACCACTTCACGCGGCTGTTCATCGTCGACATCCGGCCTGCATTAGGAAGTTTGTAACAACTGATCCTGCTGGTAGAGGTCCTAAGAGTTCTGCTCCAAAGATAGTGAGCACTCAGAGTTTAGGTTCGAGCCGGGATTGGCTTGAGTCAGACAGACAGAGATTGGACAAGAAATATGGTCGACACTATTCGGTTGAGAGCACGGATCAGTCAAGGCACAGTTCCGCGCAGAGAGAGGGGCAAGCTAGTGACTCGAGACTGAATAATTTCACCGCTCAATCAAGACAGTCATTAGCATCGGGTTGGCGTCAACGTGGTTCTGCAGGGCTGGCCAGTATCACAACGGAGTCGAGATCTTCCGAAGTAGAAGACCAACTATATCGCCTGGAAGTACCAAACGACCGGAATCCCGCATTGGACGATTTGCAAGACGATTCCCTCAAGACTGAATCTACCTCTACAGTCGCCGATCCTCTCTACATTGCTATTTCCGACTCCTACATGGAAGGAATTGAGATTATGCTATCCAGCAATAGAGCATCGGTTCAGAAGTTACTGAATATTCGGAAATCTCTAGCCAAAGCACTCAGGATTTCGGATACAAAGATACTAGACATTCTTCTCGAGCACGCCAAAAATGAAGATATCGAGTTAATGCTTGTTGGTGCCGCAGGTAGTGGCTCACAATCCATTGCGAAGTTGATACGAGAGAGACTTTCTACTGAAAAGGCCTGCGATGCTGTTCTAAATCTTCGTTCGCGCTTCGGGCACAAAAATTCAATGCTAAAGAATGGCCATTACTGGAGAACAGTGGAATTTGTGATGGATTATTGGCCTGTAGGAGGTCAGCATGGGCTAGTGGCATTGTCTTTGGATTTGAACGATGCGATTGACTTCGCTAAGGATGCAAAGGAAAGAGCTCACAGACGTGCATTGCTTGAACGCATCCTTCTTGCACTTGAAAACCAGGAACGGACGACAAGAGCGAGAGAACATGTGAAGAATGCAATACCGGATATTAAAGATGCGGGAGATGTGTCTTCATCAAATGATTCAGATGACAGCAAAATCTTGGATTCTAATCCCTTTGGACTGCCCGGCAGTTTATTGGATCGGAGGAGTCAGAATGAAGGGGAAAATAAGAATCCTATTTTGTTGTGATAGTAGGTAAGTTACTTTGATGATCTTTATAATACTACGAAGCTGCTTCATTACACGGCGTGAAAGTAAATATCCAATGCTTTTAGTCCATAGCTGTAGTCTATCGACTCCACTAGTTCCGACACCAGGGGAATTATATGCACAAAAAAAAAGAAGTAAAAAAGAAGAACGCCATCCATCAAACGTGCTCATGACCAGGTCGTAGGTGGTATATGCAGGGGTGGGTGTAGGGTGTAGAGTAGATTTTGGGCAGTAACCAAAGAAAAGGTGTAGGGAATCAAAAAGGGGGATGGATAAATCACATGGAAACATCCATGGTATCATCACCAGCATCAATAGCATTCTGAGCCTCAGGATCAGGCATAACAACGCCACGACCACGACCAGCAAGTAATTCCCGACGAACCTCAGGTCCAATATCCTTGTGTCCCCGAACAAGAAGTAAATCCAACAAAGCCTCACGTTGATCTTCGGTGATATCGTTGCGATAACGCTGGGCGAAGACTAGTAAAGATTGGTGCCAGAGAACGGGGAGCTTGTAGGCTTTGGAGTGACCGGGGCCATCGCCCATTGTGGTGTCGTTGTCGGTGCGGAAACGGAGGAAGTGGAAGACTAGTGCGTCGATGACCTTGTATGGAAGGGCGTACTTCTTTTCTAAGAAAACTCGGATGAAAGTGTTGACTGCACCGGTACTTTCCAGAGAACGCATAGATTGTTCCGCGGCGAGATCGCACATGCGGAGAAGAGCGGCGGCGGAGTGAAGGACTGGAATCGAGACTCGCGCAATTACGGAAGAAACGATGTGTGCTTCGCGGAGGGAGCAGGTTCCGCTCTGGACGAGGGGGAAGAGAAGACCCTTGAAGAAACAGGCAGGCTTGTAAAGAGCCTTGCGGAGGGCGTTGTAGGTGTGAACGTTGAGTTTCTTGGTCTCGTGGATTTCCTCGCGAACACGGTCGAGTAGGACGGTTGAGATGAACTCTTGCGCAACGTGGGGCTTGGAAGAGATGAAGATTCGGGTTCCGGCGTAAACGGCGTTACCAGTCCAGTTCTCGGGACGGGTGATATCGAGAAGAGTAGGCCAGTTGGGAACAGAGGGAAGAATCTTGAATGGCTTGGGGAGAGGACCGGACTTGTAGCGAGAGAGAATCATACCGACCCTAGTGATAGATGTTAGTTTATGTCATATAAAAAAGATCGCCTTGGCCTTTCTGGGTAAATACATACTTCTCGTAAACTTCCACGGCCTTGGCTGGAATTTGAACAGCATCCTCAGCCAATCCACCACCCTGAATCTTAGGCGCACCGGGTTCACCAGCCTGACGGGCTTCGTGCTCGGCGATCTTCTCGAGAATCAAATCGGCAAGGTTGGTAGTTTGGCCAGCAGAGTTAGGGTCCCGGGGGTGGAAAATAGGGTCTTCTTCATGGTCGCCTGGCATAAACTTGTTGAACAGGTCGAGATCATTGGGATCAACCTCCTACTCATACATTAGCATACTCCCAGATATAGTCTTGTATATTGTGTTGTATAAAGGTGACCTACCACATTCTCCACATCCTCGTCAACCCACTCATCATTGGCATACTTGTCGTTATCATCATCAGAAAGAGCCTCCTCCTCATCAAATCGAGCATCAAATTCAAAGGCAGGATTCGGCTTAGTCTCGCCCAAGCCCATAGCACGCTTTGTCTCAGCCTCATCCTCGTCCGCTAATTCCTGACCAATTTGTAGAATCTTGCGAGACATCTTCGCGTCGATAAACCGCTGTCCATTCTCATTTTCCTCCTCGTCATTTTGCGATCGACTCTTGCCCTTCTTGTTCGTCTGGGCCCGGACTTGCCCCGCGGACGTAATATCTTCGGCCAAAGGGTTGTGACGGCGGGCCGCAGCGGCGCGCGAGCTGGTAGCCTTGGGCATTTTGCAGATTTCTGTTCAAAAACACAAATCCGAAAGAGAATTGGGAAATCGGAAAGGTGAAGGGCGAGTTGTCTGGCGGTTTACAGTCAATCCGCAATTGCTTGTGGGTAAATTTCTTGGTCACGTGGGGCTAATCAGTAATTTTTTCTTTTCTGCTATCGCGACCGCCTTCTTGATTTGGACTCACCGCCCTGTCGGTCACTTTTTCTGCCGCGCGACTTTCACGCGTTGACTTCACTTCGCAACAGACAATCAACCAGCAACAGTCAATCAGCATATCAAATCAGCTAAGGAGATACAACTGGTGGCCGCATTGTCTGATCAGAGCTTCCAGAATCACCGTGAAATACTGCTCTCCACTGAAAACAGCCAAAATGGCCTCTGCCCAAGCTCCGGGCTCATCTGCACCTTCATCCAATATCAATTCCCCCATTATCCCACCCAGCAACGGTCCTCTCCTCAATGGCGCCCTCTCCGATCTAAACTCTCGCTCCTCTCCAGTCCCCGGAAGCAACACCTCAGTTCAAGGCGACGCCCGCGCCAAACGAAATAAACGAGATAGTCGCAAAAAGCGAGAAGCAAAAGGCCTTGATCCAGAAAGTGCTGCTCCACCCCCCAAGAAACGCGCCGCAGCAACAAATCAAGCAGTCCCAAGCTCGAATTTATCTATCCTTCGTCCATTCTTACTCGCTGAACCTCATGCTTCAGATCGATATCCTCCCCAACCACGTCAATTAAGTTACGTCACTAAAAAGACCTCGGATGTTCTGGGTCAAAGTTGGGATTTTTATGAAGTCGTTGATAAACTTACCAATAAGAATGGTTTTCGATATTCGTATGCGATTGCGGATCCGGGATTTCCGCATATCAAATATCGTCAAACGGATGTGAGACCTTATCATGCGAGATTCAGTTTTGAGGATTCGCCTGCTGCGATATCTTTTTCGCAGGATGCGACTGCTGTAACGACTAGTGATGCTTGGCATACGGCTCGTGCGAATGTATGTGCGCGGGAGGGGACATATTATTATGAGGCTCGTGTTATTAGTGGTGTTGTCAATGATCCGTCGAATACTTCACGACCCGCTGCTGGTGGTCCTGCTTCATCTCGTGGACATGTCAGACTCGGATTTGCCAGGCGTGAAGCAGATCTGGATGTCAATGTCGGAGTTGACTGTTATGGATACGGAATTCGAGATGTCAATGGCGAAGTCGTCAATCGCATGCGATGCGAATTCTTCTTCCCAAAGGGTGAAGCTATTAATGAAGGTGATGTGATCGGTATGCTAATTACACTTCCACCATTATCCATACATAAAAAGATTGTCGAGGGAACATACGACCCTGCGACAGATGGTGATGGTGGAAGTGAATCAGCCAAACCCACCGCTGCAAATATCATCCGAGATCGAATTCCTTTCCACTACAAGTCTGATTTCTGCTGGCAACAATCCAACATATTCCCCACGAAACATCTACGAGATTACGCATTCAATTTGAAAGAAACGCCAACCTTTGGACCTCCTTCACCGTTGAATAGTGAAGATGCTTCACTACGAACACTTCCAGGGTCCAGTATAACGATTTTCAAAAATGGAGTCAAAATGGGATCCCCGTTCAAAGAACTCTATGCATTCCTCCCACCTGCAAGTCGTCTCGGAAACGGGACGAATAATTCCGGAATCGGTGAGCGCGAAAGTGCTGATGATGGAATGATTGGTTATTACCCTGCTGTTAGTTGTTACGGTGGCGGTGCAGTTGAATGTCGATTTGAAGGGCCATGGTGGGTTGGACCTCCTGAGAAAACCGAGAACGGAGATCCCATCCGTCCTATTGGGGATCGATTCAATGATCAAATTGTTGAAGATGTCGTTGCGGATATTGTTGATGAGGTTGAGGCGATGTTTACTTGGGGTGGTGTTGATGGAGATATCATTGGGGATAATAATTTGAGTGGAGATGGGAATGCTGAAGGGGTTGTTGGTGGTTCGGATGTTTTGCAGGGTGGTGTTGGTGCTGCGATTGATTCTTCTGTTCTTGTTCATGAGAATGGTCATGAGCAAAGCGCTGATGCTGGTGATACTGCGACAAATAGTCACCAGGCAACTCCCGCTGCTGTTGATGTTCCTCTGGTTTCTAACCCGGAAGACGTGAGCAATGGTGGAACGCCTAGTATTCCGGTGGAGATCCCTGCGAGACAGGATGAGGATGTCGAGATGAATGATGGGTGAAAAATTTCATGTCGCCTAGGATTGTTAAGGCGAGGCAGGCGTTTGGGTTGTTTCAAGTTGCATTAGTAGTCCTATTGATACCACTGAATTAAATGATTGATGCACTGAGCAATGCTTAGAAAGCTTGTATTAAAGCGGCATTAAAGGGTGATGGAGGTGTAAGTGTAGTTGTAATTGTACATTGGTATCATAATAATACAAAATTAAACAGCTATGCAATGCTATAAATCAAGAGATAGCAGTATATAGCAGTATATACTGATCTCCTCAAGCAAGCCACTATTGCAATTCAACACCAGCAAGCAACTCCCCAACATCCATAACAAGCTCATCATCTCCATACTGTCCTACCACTTGAATACCAGAAATCTCACTCTCACGACTCTCTCCCTCCCCAGCCACAGTCACAGGGACCGAAATAGCAGGAAGGCCAGCCAAACTCGCCGGCACAGTAAACACATCATTAACATATGTATCCAAAGGCGACTTCTTAGAGTCAACACCGGTTAAATCCGAAAGTGCAGGCGGAGAGGAAGGTGCCGTTGGACAAACAATGACATCAACAGCCTGGTCAGCACGGCTGTGACTGTCAGCATCGCTCAGCGGATGATCAGCCGCAAAAACGGAATTGAAATCCCGTTGGACAAGTCTTCGTACGCGCTGTGCTTGAATAAAATAATTATCCATGGCATCAGCACTCAAACTAAACGTTCCAAGAAGAATACGGCGTTGGACCTCTGCTCCGAATTGAGCACGTGTATTGGAGTACAAATAACCATCGGTTTGACCGTCGCTATCTGGCCCATTGCCGCGAGTACCGTATCGGATGCCGTCGTATTTGGCTAGATTTGAGGACGCTTCTGCGGGTGCGAGGACATAGTATGCGGATAAGGCGTGTTTGGTTGTTGGGAGGGAGATTGGGTGGATTGAATGACCTTGTTTTTGTAGGTGGGCGAGGGATAAGAGCCAGGCTTGTCGAGTTGAGGGTGTTAGTTCGGAGATATTGTATTCGGTTGGCACGCCGATTCGGAGGGGGTTATTCTTTAGACGGGTTGATTGGGATTTTTGTTCGAGGTGAGAGAGGATACGGGATCGTGAGGATGTTGAAAGGCTGGTTGGGTCTTGGGGGTCATATTTGTTTAGAAGGGCTGTAAAGTCACTTGTTAGCGATCTAGATAGGTAAGATGGGCAAAGCAAAGCAGATCAATCATACAGAAGATATCTCGCACACTGGATGTATTTGTCCCTAGAATTCCAACTGTGTCGAGCGAATTTGCGTATGCCACGACGCCCCATCGTGAAATCAGCCCGTACGATGGCTTGAAGCCTACCGTCCCTGTATATGCTGCGGGAAGTCTGACAGAACCACCGGTATCTGTTCCAATTGCACTGCGGAGATAAGTTAGCTCAATTCTCACCCTCGCGACTGTTCATATTCGCCCTAGAGCATATAGACTCACGCATAACATTGGTTCGCCGCAACAGCCACCGCACTTCCACCAGAGCTACCGCCAGCGGAGAGCTCTTGACCAGCACGATCTCGGGGGTTCTTCACCGGACCAAAATGTGAATTAATAGAATGAGATCCCATTCCAAATTCATCTAGATTGGTCTTCCCAGCAATCACAGCGCCAGCATCTTCCAATTGTTCCACTATCGTCGCATTGAACGGACTGGTGAATTTGTCCAAAATCCCCGAGGCGCATGTCGTTGGGAGTTCGCGCGTACATATATTATCTTTTATCGAGATCAATCGGCCATCGACTGCTGATTTGGGAGTTCCTTTAACAATTCAGTGGGTCAGCAATGCAATTAGCAGTGTGGTAAGTGGAGGGGTGTGTACCTTGCTCTTTGCGCTGATCTGCTTCTCTCACGCGGTCTAGCCACTGTCCGACACGCGGGAGTGGAGTGATGAAGGAGTTGAGTTTGCGGGAATGTTGATTAGCGAGGCATTTTTCTGCCTCGCGTAATAGGGACATCCTAGAGTACTACTCTAGGTAGATGAGGAGGAGAGAAGAGAAGAGGAAGTTGTTGCGGAGTTGCGGAAGAGAAATGCGGAAGTGCGGGCGGAATTGGAGATGGCCCGTGCGGAGTATACAACAGTCAGTCAACAATTATGAACTACATGTAATCTAGAAGATATATCTGTATTGAATTAGAATTAGTAGTCATTCAGTATACACGTTGCTAGCAAGTAATACTGAGTACTACTTCCAAATACCTGTCTAGTAGCCCCTAGTAGGTTAGTATTATAGCGAGTCGCTAATGCGGACTAGTAGCTACCAGTACTCTGATATATAACCAATGGCACTCATTGCTAGTAGAAGCTTCCCTCCGGATGCGCCGCTCAAAGGCCATATGGGATTCCTAAAAACTTCAACGGAAAACGAAATACTGCATTCATAATGTTTTAAACACAAATCAAGCGAGGTTAGCGATTACTTTCACTGGATATAAGCATTTAGTGCGCAATATTGCCTGCTCAATGAGCACAGCAACGAATAACATCTATCTTTTGCAAGCCTTGACAATATCCTGCACGATCTTGTCATTCGCGCGGAATTCTTTGCTGAATGATTCGAGGGTACCTTCACTCATGGCTTTCCGGAAAGCGGCAGCTTTGGTGAAGGTGGTTTTGGTAGACTTGCCCACAATTGAGTCATCAGCCCCCATCAAAAGACCTAGGATAGCAAAGGGGGCTGAAGTTGGATCCTTCACAATATCATAAACAGAGATCGCCGCGTTACCAGCCTCGCCAATGACAAAAGCAGCACGGGCAACATTTGCGACGCCGCCAATCGCCTCAGCCGCCTCTCCAGCGAACGGAATGATCATAAGAACAATACTGACGATGTCCAAAATAAAGCTCACTTTCGCAGCGTCATCGGCTTTTTTCTGCTCCTTGCCAATTTTTGTGATATTTTTCATTTGCTCGGTCGTGTCTGCAATCATGAAAACTGGCATGCTAAACGCGGTAGCGACATCTTCGTCAGATACATCCATAGCACCCGTTCGCATCTCCATGAAACTTCCAAGCATCAGATTCGATAAGGAGGTGATATTTGGAACTGCGGTATCGATCACAGACTTAAGATTGGGAATCTTGATCTTGTCATCGTCGGCCTTTCGGGGCCAATTGTGATATACCTCCCCAGTAGGCTTGTTGCACTGAGGGCAGTGACCTTTGATAGGACAAGGACAATTGGGCTTTTCTTCATCTCCTGCTGTATCTTTCCACACTATCCAGTCTTTTTCAATGCCGTAGTCACTCTGAAGGGCATTGTAAAACCCGTCTTCATCGCGGACTGTGTATGTGATCGTGACGACACCCTGACCGGGCTGTCCTTCTTTCACATGCATGTTTGTGCAAGCACCATTCCCAGAGCCCCCATCTGATGAGGCAGCTGACCATTTACAGTCCATATACTTCTGTCCATCACCCCACATGAACTTTTCAAGGGAGTCGTTGATACCATCTCTGACCCACTCGGCATAATATGAGAACTATGCCAGAGTCAGCTTCGTTGTAAACACATCGTATGAGAGATTGAGACTTACATATTCATCATAGTTCGCAGACGCATTTTTGTAGTTGTCTAAAACAGTGGGAACCATATGGATTAAGACCCAGACAACAGCCTGAGCCCGGCAGTTCTCATCTATTTTGTCGATGTTGCTCTGCAGGTCAGCGAGATTGTCTGGCCAATCATTAGAAGGACATCCCTTGGGCAGAGGAGCAAGCTCTAGCGAAGAATAATCCGAAGAATCAGGGTCAATGCCCTGATACCACTGTTGAAGGTCCACAGCCCAGTCGGTGACTCCTCCAAAGTTGAGTCCCTTGATCCAATCAATACGTTCTTTCTTCGTATCATCGGCCATGTAAGCAACCCAACTGGTAATGTGGCCCTGGGTGCCATACACCATCATATCTGAAGCAGACTCCTCATCATACCACACTTCACCTACATAGTTATCAATTCCCTCATTGACGCCAGCCATGATAGAGTTTAGCTCAGCATTTGAAATATAGCCAGAAGTGTTGGTACATCGTCCAGGTTCAGCAGTGGAGACATCGAAGGAGCCTCCATATTTACACATGGGACCAGTGCAACTTGTGTCAATCATACCAAAGCTGCGGCCATAGCTTGCAATTCCGACAAATACTTTGTTTGCAGGGACGCCAGCCTTGGTAATCATTACAAGGGAATTCATGGTTTCGGTCTTATTGACATGCGATCGAAGGCAATTTCCACCGGGACAACCCACATCAGCGTGAGCATTGCCATAGTCTATATTGTGTCAGTAATCTATCTTGCCAATGTAGAAATTTCTGAGAACTCACCCCACTGTCCATGAAGATCGTAAGTCATGTAGATGAAATAGGTCAAATAGTTGGCCATTTTCTCAATTGGAAACGCTTTTAGGTACCAGTATGAGGCAGGAAGAGCGATTGAGAGTGACTTGTTGCCAATGGTATTTTTCATGAGCTTCAAAAAGTCAAGGTAATTGTTGGTCTCATCCCCTGTGCCCGCAGGAACTCCAGGGATATCCGTGGCTCCAGGGTACTCCCAATCGAAGTCGATACCGTCTAAGCCTTCATATTTCTTGAAGAATGCGAGCATATTTTTCGCAAACTTGTCCCTGTTCCCAGGCTTGACGACATCGCGGTAACGCTGGAAGGTCGACGAATCAGTCGACTCAGCCCATCCTCCAAATGAAAGGACCTTTTTGTAGGATGCATCATTTTTGATGAATTTCTCAAATTCGGACTTGTACTGATCGTTGTCAAAGTCAATATCGAAGTCTGCAGTCAATCCAGCAAAAGCGAAGTGCACATGAGTCAAGGAGCTATCGTTGATCTCTTTGACATCCATGTTCAGACAGTCTCGCTTGAGATTAAAGACTTCATAATAGGCAACGTGATAGAAATGATCAGGAGCATCGTCGTTATTGACAATATCCATACCGCAGTTGGAGATACACCCGTTTTTACCTTTTTGGAAGGCACCCGGGGCATTCGTCTTAGCAGGCGACTTGGTACAGAACTCGTCTGTCGTACCGCAAAAGCCCCAACCCGAGCAGCAGGCATTGAGATGACAAGGGTTGAGCTCAGTGAGGTTCCAACCTGTGTAATGTCCCGATGGGGCTTTGGTACCAGGTTTCTGAGGACCGCATACAGCGTTACTTAACGGAGATGGCATAGGTGTGTTACCTTTACTCAAACATATCACTTGTCCGATCTTGAGCATATTTGGATCACAACCAGCCCATCCCCAAGTGTCCTTGTTGTAGTCATTGATATTGTCTGTAGTAATACCAAAATGCGCCGCAAGATCAGCACAATTGTCATTGGCTTGAAGTTCGTAAGTTCCACAAGTTCCGTCTGACTGCGGTTTCGGCGTAATATCCGGCAGGGAGCCTGCTGAACAGCAAACACGCTGCGTAGCTTTCAAACTCGAGCACAATTTGGGAGCACTGTTGTATTTGGTGAAGTCGGCTCCTGATATACCACAGCGACTTGCCAAGGAGCCGCAGCCATCCCCGCCTTTCACCTCAATAGTCCTACAATTACCTCGGGTAGTAAGCAGATTGTCAAGTGATGAAGCAATGTTCGACCGTTTGATGACTGTAGAGGACACCAGCGTAGTAACCTTCGCTTTGATCGAGTCATAACCACTTGTGTCAAGACAACTGCCCTGGGACCAGGTTTGTAAAGCATGGCTTATAGTTTCAAGTCCATCCAAAGAATCCGCAATGTAAACTCCAATAGTCTTGTCTTGTTTCGAGTTTGGGTCACAAAGTTGAACTGTCTGGGACCCCTTTTGGAATTCTTTGGTGAAGCTTTCAAGGTACACCCCAACGCTACTCGGGAAAACATCTGCTCCTGCATAAATTGCAGCTACAGTTTCTCCGACCTTTGACAGGACAATAGTGGAACCACACGAGGCTGCATTGCTCATGTAGGAGGCGAGGTTTTTGACTGCATTGCTGGCATCATCGGTCGCTTCGATAGCACCAGCTGGGCCCACCTGAGCGACAACATCTGAAGGTTTTTGGGATGCTCCACAAGAGTTTGATACAACCAATGACTGTGTCACAGCTTCTGAATCATCATGGTCGACATTGGACCATTTTGCTTCTCGCACACTGGCCTTTGAGAATTGCTCTGGGAAAGGTCCATTGACAGTACAGGAGCGAACGACTAAATCAGAGCTAGTGTCGTCACCGAGATGGAAGTCAAAGAGTATCGGCCGATCACACAGACTTAAATCACTTTGATGGATGATCCAGGTCCAGTTGCTTGGATTAGAGCCGACAATTGAGCAGTCTTCTGGACAACCTGGTGCAGACAAAGCATTTGCAGATGTATTGGAAGAAGCATAACTGAAAGAAGAAAAAATAAAGAGACAATTTAGGTAAATGTAAGGAATGGAGGCCTTAAGGGCAGTCTTCATCGTAAAGGAATGAAGACGAAGACTGACCAAGGCGATAGTATAAAAATGAGCGTGAAGTTATGGTGACGGGATTTTAATTCCTCTGTGTCAAACAGGCTCTGAATATATACCAAATGAACAAATGTGAGTAGGGCACTCAGTCTCCTATGGCACATAGTCGAAAAGCCTGGCTCACCAGTGGAGCCAACACTCTGAAGCTAATAGGCATCAAATTACTGCCAAGAAGCTTGTATCGTTCCCACGCACTGTATTGGGATGTATTCGGAATGAAGCTTGGGAAAAAGCCACTCATCCAAGATATTCTGCTGATCCACTCCTCGGGATACTCCGTTGAAACAGAGAATGTACGTGAGGTAGAGCAAAACGCCCCATCTCGGCTAGTGATTTGTTCTCTTCTCAGTTGTATACAGAACTAAATACCAAGAGGGCTAAGCCTTAGAGCCCCTCTGGCGGCCCGCTAATGGCCCCAGGGTTTCATCCGGTGGAGACAAAGCTTTTCACCGGGCCGCGCCTGGGTCGGTCAGCTCAGGGTCTTTGCCCCTGGAGACTGAAAATTGGGGCCGGGTATCCGGGTGATCCCGCACATCAGTCCTTGAGCCTCCACTGACACCGCACGCTTCATTGTCAATGAATGATTGATACACAAACAAAGCAGGTTTGACTAGCTCCGAGGGGCCGAAAAAGAAAGGATTTCGGCATTCAAGATGCTTGATCATTGGTCTGGTCTGGTTTCAGGTTATCCTCAGCCTTGCCTCGAATACTTACCACTACTGCGCTCCATAGCATGGGAAATTCAGGAACACAGAACTCACATAATGCAGTTAGACACGCCTAGGGGGAGGGGGGCGAAACAAACGAAATAGCGAGCGTCTCTGTTTTAAGAAACTTCCACGATGGCAGTCCTGTTCGCAGGCATCAAGAGTCGAGTTTTGAGGTCATTGATACTGACAAATGTCTAAACAGCAGCTGCCTGAGAAAGTCTATTCATAGACGGCCTCGTGTATTATTTTGATACAAGTAACCAACACCTTGGGGCCTGACATACGGGGTCGATTCATGGTATGATCCGGAGTCTATATTAAACTTCGTGTGTCGTAGGTAACGTGCAACAGCCATATGTGCCAACTTTGACTTGAGGGATTTTCGAGTAGCTGTAGATTGATTTCATATCCACTGCAATGGTTGTAACCTGTTAGAGTATGTTATGGAATGATGATTTTTCATCTACTATCCCGAAGAGGCCGCTGGTTGGACCTTTCCTGGAAGGGGAAATAAGGGTTTGAAATGCCTCGACATGCGGAATTCGTCCGTTTTACGAGCGAAGGATTTCAGATTTGGAATCGGAGATCAAAAGTAGCGCCAACGCTAGCTGGGAATTGAGCACTAAGTTCGTTGTTGGTGTCCCGCACTACCAGTACTAGCTAATACCGGGTGTACTTCCTCTTTGCTTGATAGATCGTGTGAAAAGGGTCGTAGTCAGGGTCCAATATGAAATTAGCTTGGCCCCATTGTACTATTCTAATTGTTATGAATTTGCCAAGAAACAGACCGTCGAGAACTATCGACCAGTACGGAGTAAAAAGAACTGACCTCGAAACTTTTCATCCGGGCAAGGCGCGACATAGGGTACTCCATAAAAGAACTCACTCGCTTGTCTTTCCCAAAATCCGAAGTCACGTCTGAAATTTTTTCCGTTAAACTCGCTGATAGAAGACGAATCGACTGTTTTTCCCAATTGACTTCAAAATGCTCACCCGAGCAGCCCAGTCTTCCACCTTCTTGGGCATTGTGGCCGTATGGTTTGCTGTCTTCATCAGCCTGACTTCTGCTGCCCATTACGGCCACCATAATCATCTGCATTCTCATCATCGAAGGGCTGAGCTCAAAGATCTCGGCAATTACAAGAAGAGCAATCTTAATCTTTATGCCCATACTTATGAGAAGTTGTTCTTATGGGAAGCTTATAGTATCTTCGTGTAAGTGATCAATTCATGGACGAGAGTAACTCATCCACCTCCCGAGGTTCAACATAACTACCTGCAACTACGAAGGCTAACTTCTCATTATACTATTGAAGCCAGCAGGAAGGTGGCGCTGCAAAGCAAAAGGTTATATTGCCTTTCATGACAAAGGTCAAAACAGATAAGACTCCTGTTACACCGGAATATAGTAATCGACACGTGGACGGCTTTAAAGCGACAGACGAACCGTTGAACTATGAGGAGTTTATGCTCAGAGTGAGAGGTCTTGCCGCAGAGTCTGGTAATCTTGGTATCACGCCACCAGTTTCTACAGATGATCTTGAAAGGGCCAATGCCGAATTATTCAAGGGGAAGGGAAAGTTTAAGGGTCCGATCAAAATGTCAGCAGTCAACCCCAATCTCCCTTCAGAAGATGAAGATGCCAACTCTGGTCGCAAAGGTAAAGGTAAAAAGGGTAAGGGAGGCAAGGGCAAAGGCGGAGGATCGACCTCTACGACTCCAGCGAACGAGGATGAGGAGGAACAAGATGCGAAACATACCAGATTCATCAGTACAGTCATTGACAAGCTGGACGAAATACACAACGATGTGTCAAAGTTCAATCGTGGAGATACTCCGTCTCGCTATAATCGCGCCAAGGAAATTGGAGACCGAATGAAAAAGATTCGAAGGGCGGCTACTGAGAATTGGCTAATCGGGGAGTTATCTAAAGATGATGGCTGGAACCTCCAAGAGAAATATATCAACGACCAGAAAAAGACTGCGTATCGCAGCACTGTAGTGATGGATAACGAGGCAACAACTGGCATTCCGGGGGTGCCAAAATACCAAGCAATCAACTTTCCAGCAACATATGATGCCAATTTTGAAAAGATAAACGGAAAACAACTTACGAGTGGAGCCGATTTCAAGACCTGGGTAAATATGCTTTTCTCAGTCCTGAATTCCTTCTCTTCAAAAACACTGACTTCGTACCAATTATAGGCCAATGATCTTGGGAATCCTGATAGTAGTTCTAGTGGCCCAGAGGCCAGCAAGTCCAACACCAACCATTGGCAGGAGGCTGAAGCTTGGAAGAAGATCGCTCCAGATCCTTGTCCAAATACGGAATAACCATGTGCAACCGCTAAGCAATCTCCTGTTGCTTTTTTCTTCTGTCATGTTGCATAAGATTTGTCCTTCTGCGAGGAAGTAGCTAGAATAGCACTTCAAACATGTAATCTACGACATTTTCAGGTCGATCGCATTTCTGCCGTTAAATCATATACTCCGAAGACTAGCGTGAGCTCGCTTCTAAAGTTTGCTTTTCTCGTGATAAGACTTTTCTCTCCCACTAGAGACAATAATTAGTATCAACGCACTCATACCCATATTTTACTAAGATGCCTGCCTAGTTTTCTCATCGTTCAGAAGCAGAGGGGAGAATTTCTGAAAACAAAGTTTGTTAGTGTGAAACAAGAAATGCTAAGGAAGTCCCCTTCAATAGGTATATGCAGTCTGCAGTCCACTTTATACACTAGTATGGAAAGTTACGGTAGCCTCGGGGGCCAGCACCGTCGAACTAAATTGTTTCTGGACGTGTGTGAAGGGCTTGCGGTGGGGCAGCAAGGGCCGCGAGGAACCCAAGCAAGGATAAAATCAGCGAGTAAAATCAGATAATACTTTATTGTGCCCGGCAAATTGCAAGTAGTCTTGCTTTCATTGCCTTGCTCCGTACTTGTGAACACCTTCGCTAGTCACTGCTACACTCCTAGTTTCGGAATTTTTTTCTCCCCTCTTTTCTTTCACTCCCATTCGCCCAATCGGCCCCATCTTCCTTCTTCACCATCATCTCAATGGCGGCTCCCAAGGCTGCTGATGACCAAGTCACAGGAGAAATCTCTATTGCGGCTCGCAAAGACAAGACAGGCCATGACAAGAAAGCTTCACATGAATACGATATGGAACAATGCATCGCGGCAATGAAAGGGGAAGGGATCCCGAAAGATCTAAGTTCATCTTGGCATCGTCGAGCAATCATTCGTGGGATTCGCGACTCACTCGAATTCGCAAAATCCCCAGAAATCGTCGAGCTATGCTCCGCCGACAATACTCAGCAGTTTTCCCGTGCTCGAAATGCCCGCCTGATAATGAGTGACATTATCCCGGAGATGGAAGACTCTGCCACCCAGCCCTACTGTATTTGGTATCCAGATCTTGCTTCCCCTGAGACTTATCGTGAGGTCTCCGGTCGGTATCCGTCCATGCGATACCAAGTCGGACGAGCATGTGCCGCTGCGTCGTATACGGACCTTTACAAAGAGCTGGACCTGCTTCCTGATGTGTCAATTGCAGAAGAGGCCCGGGAGGTGGATAAAGAAGCTGATATCTATAAAATCATCATGTCAGCTCATCAAAGATACGCTGTAATGGATGATTTCACTCGGTCCGTCAATCTTGAAAATCCACAAACGCCTGCTTTTCTGAATGGGAATATGAAACCGCGATGGGCTCTGGAACAGCGAGCCCGTCCTCCGAAGAATATACCAGATACTACTGCAGACGACATTGATATCGAGGAGGATGGTTTTATCGGCCTGGAAGATATCAATCTAGAAGATTGTGACGCTACACTTGGCCCAGGAGACTCTGAGCAATTATGGATGCCTCTTCCGCCAGACCTTCCAGTCCTTGAAAAACGCCTTCAAACGCAAATGGCTGCATGGGATGGCAATGTGGACAGATACGCCCGTCTAATGCACCCACGCAGACTAAGAAGCTTTACAGAACTGAACTGTATTCTTCGTGGAATTCATCACAGTACAATGTTCGCTAGATGGTGGGCCTATCAAATGGAAACTAACCCTGAACGAGCCATCATCCCAGGCAAATTTTTGAGTGAAGGCAATAAGCACGAAAGTCGATTAATTCGCACTGCTATTACAGCTCGCAAAATAATGAGTAATGAAATAGGCGGTATTGAAGATGACTCAGATTGCCTGCCCTGGATGATCTGGTGGCCAGTCATGCCTCACTATAATACTTGTTATGAGCTAGCTAAAAAGTGCCCTTCCATGAGGTTTCAAATAGCAATCACTTGTGTGCTGTGTGATTATGAAGCTATGTTCAAGAAGTTGAACCCGCCTCCCCGCGAAGCTCTGTTTGCAGCCGCGAAACGGAGTAGCAACCCATTTTACCTGCAGTACTTGGAAGAATGTGCAAAGAAGGCAAACGTCGAAGGTTCAGAGCTCGCAGACTTCGGCGAAGACAATGCGAATGAAGCCAGCCTGGAGGCTGATATGGAGCCTAGGAATTCGACAGCTTATAGCTCGATTGACTTTTCTTCCATGGAAGCTGAATGGGGGGAACACCATAGCATTTATGGGAGTCGGCCGGCGAATGTGGGATGTGCGGAGAGATATGTTTGGTTGTCAACTGAGACAGCGGAGAAGATTCAAGATGAATGTGGAGGGTTTTATGAGTCACCTAATAGTGACTACGTACATCTTAATGCAGATGACGAAAGGCTCAATACTGTACAGCCTATATTGCCCATGCAATAAGGTTTGATGACAATTACGATACACAGGTATTGAATATACTGTCTCAGCATATATGACATGTCTGTCTAGACAATGTACAGGCTAAATCAGCCTTTAGAAAGAAAGTGGCAGCCTTGTCATATGAAAATGTCCTGAAGATTATGACTCGAAAAAGAGCTACAGCATTCGTGTACGGAGCCAACCGCAGTAAGCAAACGAAAGACATGACATGATCCAAGTAACTCTGCCCTCCATCCTCTGTACCCTGCTGTGACATTCCGCCTCCTCTTCCCTCCCCACTGCATCATCTAGCAGCTCACTTTAAATCCAGCCATATCACGGCTCAACTTATGATTCTTCCAGTCCTTATCAGCAATACCAATCTGGTTGCTGCAAGAACCATCCTTATATCCGCTGTAAATTCGAATAGTACAGCCACGGGCACTCCAGTCAAAGGTAGTTCCCTTCTTGTTCACGGCTTTAGTGCAGCCTCGACTCTTGGTGCCGTCCCATTGGCCGCTCTTGGTGGTGAAGATCCATGCATTGCTCATGGGGAGGATGGTGAGGAGGGCGAGGAGGGCGCTGGCTGAGATCTTCATTTTGAGAGAGGGGTAAGAAAAGTGTTCAAGATTTGTTTGAGAGGTATGGATTGAATTGAATGAATCAGGTAGTTTGATTGATGGTTTGGTTGATGGTTGATTTATGTCGGAGGAAAGTGATGTATTTATACTTTTCTATGGCCTTGTCTGACTACGCGTACAGATTGATAAATTTCCACGCCACATCCCAGTAATACCTCAATCCAGGGAGACATTCGGGGGAAAAACCTCTCTCTCCAACTCAACTACTCGTATTCAGCGCAAGTTTCTCTCGGCTCAACACCCAAAAGGGTTTCTCTTGTCCGAACTCCAGAGCAAACATCACGCCCTGCATCGCCGAGAAAACAAGAATGAAGCATCTAGATGAATGATTGGGGGATGAGGCTCATACCAAGAACTACATAATGTAACAGTCCGGCTCGTTGATTATGTCTAGCTCAGAAAACATACGAGATGTGATAGATGGCTACACACCGTGTGGGCAAGTATGTGATGAAGCTAACCCCACAAGTAAGGAGGTCACCCCATACAAGGAATCATTGCCCGAGATTCTACGAATGCGACAACAAAAAGACATCCCTTGGCAGTCTGAATAATGAGACCGACTCTAAATCGGCCTTGCAGGTGCAGTTGACCTGCAGCTCCGAGCCTTAGCTTGAGTGTTCGGCCTGATATAACTGGGTCGAGATCGACAGTGGATCCTCGCAGGAAGGGTCCAGCTAGGCATGCGTGTGATATTAGATGCGGAGTATGCAGTTCGTGTGGGAAGTCAATCCCTGCGCTTATTTAGGTCGTGCAGCTCGTATTGCGGGGAGCCACTGAGCCACAAGGTAGCTGCAGGGTGTCACTGCAGTTTGACTAACCGCAAGGGATGCTTGGTGCCATTGGATCGAAGTGAGTCTCGCTATTTTTTGCTGAGGGTTACACAATGCGTGGAAGTTGAGAACATACTAATTGAGCTATTTTAAAAACAAAATATATTGTGTGTTCAATTTACGTAGTCGGTGGATGATGGGATTGGATTTACTCAAGTGCAAAGTTCTATGATTATTGCAAACATAAAATATTCATTCAAGTCATAATAACAGCAAATATCCCCCCAAACAATAAAACTACCCCCAAAACACCCATTGAACTAACTTAATTTGCCTCACGATCAAACCTCTCAGATTCAGCATAAGACAAATCATTAATAGGCGGACAATACTCTCCCCAACATTGTCTACAAGGACAATCCTTATAAGTCCTAATATGAAACCTTTCCCAAAACTTCTTAATCCTCCCCTCCGGATCCTCAGGATCAAACAAATTATTCTCAGGAACATCATCCTCCCATTTCCGTTCCGGATATTCAAAATTAACCCAAGTCTTATAATGATAATCACTTCTCTCCAAACTCTGAGCCATATTAACAGCAAAAGTATCTTGATCATCTCGACCCCGCAAAGTCAGCCTTCCAACTTCTCCCTGAACTATACTAAACATTTCGCTAAGTTCTTCATTTTCAGGATGACCCGGTGTCCAGGTTTCTATTCTTGTTCGAATATATCGTAATGCCCCGCCGACATTTTGACATTTGTTAGGGAAACATTCGCCTGTTTGATCGCGGAATTGAAGAAGGACCCAGCCGCCGACGCAGTTCTCTACTTCTTTAGACTCGGCAATAATCTCGTCTTTTTGGCCTGCTTCGAGACGGTCGGGCCAGGTTGAGATTAAGTCGCAGATCTGTTTTCTTTGAGGACCGAATGCTGCGAGGCGGTTGGGGAATTTTCCTCCGTCGTAGCTTAGGAATACCATTTTGGGAAGATCAACTTGGGTATATGGAGTAAAGGAGTTGAATAGAATTTTTTTTATGAGGAGGAGAGGGGATATCGAGGTCTGTCTGTTCTACTGAGTCTTTATATCTTCATTGACTGTGTCTTTGTTTTGAAGCAGGTCATGTCGAGGAGTCGCTACCTTGGTCGAGATACTACACGACTACTTTTGTCTTTGTCTGCGAGTGATCTCTTTGGCGAGAAGACTTGAATAGGCGAATCGAAGTGATCGCTATCTCAAGTTTACATGGAAAGACGGTCCTACCGTAGAGCATGAAAGAACTCTTTGAGATGCTTCTTTGGCAGGAAATTTTGCGATCCTATCTGGTGGTCCATATTGCCCGACTTCTTGAATAGAGTAGGGATGCCTTTATTCAATTATTTGGACAGCTTTGTCCGAAAGGTGCAAGTGTTACCCAGAAAAGAAGGCTTTGTCTTTCAGAATGCCTACTTGATCATGGGCTAAACATTCCAAGTCATTTTCTTTCATCCAGCACTCAACTACTGTCCCATTGAGAAACCTAGACTCGGAGCACAACACACAGACTCAGGACTTGTGTCGAGTAAGTAAAAAAAGTACTCGGAAAAATAGTCGGGGAATTAAAGTAGCCAAAATCAGTAATAAGAGTAGTAAGCCTGCATTCATTGTCATTCACCCGCGGTGCCAATTCATTGTCTTCAACACTTCTTCACGTCACACCCCTGACCACCCTCCCTCACCCAATCACATTTCACTTCTTTTATCACAGATTATTTAACCCCAGGTTCTTAAACTAAAGTAAGACATCTGACTCATTTTCGACGCTTTCTCGAAAAATCCGGCTAAACACGGATATCCAAGCTTACAACCACCCGATATCGGCATCAGCCATCCGATGCGATGAGTCCTCGTATCTCAAATTGACCGGATAGCCCACGATCTGATTAAATCTTCAAAATAATCAGATTCAAACATATTACAGTTTCCTTATACAAAAATGCATTCAATCGATATCACCACCCTAAACAAAACCCCCTCGCCAAACCGCATCTTCATCATTGGAGGCGGTATAGTCGGATCAAGTCTCGCCTATTTCCTCTCCAAAAATAGCAGCACCACCAATGCCAACGAAATAATCCTCATAGACAAATCTCTGGATAAACTCCTCGGCTCAACAGGTCATGCCCCAGGCTTCGTCGGCCAATTAAACGAATCACCCGTCCTGACAACTCTGGCCAAAGATACAGTATCGGAGTATATGAAAGTACCCAATGGATTTGATGTCGTTGGTGGATTAGAACTCTCGGCTACGGATGATGGGGTTGAGAATTTGAAGAAAAGAGAACAAGTGGCTCGGTCTTCTGGACTTGTTGCTGAAATTGTGACGCCGGAACAGGCGGAATCTCTTGCGCCGGATTTTATTGACGCAAAAAGTGTGAAGGCTTGTTTACTTTTCGGGTCGGATGGGACTGCTAATGCGAAGGTTCTTACGGAGTTTTATGTTCGGGAAGCGCAGGCGAAGGGAGTGAGATTTGTTGAGGGTGAGATCACGGGTTTCGAAGTAACGGGTGATGCGGACAGGAATATTGAGACTATTCATATTCGCCAGGGGAATGTGTCTGAAGATATTCCGTTGAATGGGTCTCGTATTATTCTTGCAACAGGAATTTGGACATCGCCTTTGACGAAGGATATTGTTCCTTTTCCAATTCCCATTGTCCCAGTCTCTCACCCTTACACATTTACGTCTTCTCGACCACGTCGATCTGGAAGACCTTATCCGTTTGTGAGATGGTTGGATCATCATGTTTATGCACGGGATCATGGGGAGTGTGATGGACTGGGAAGTTATGATCACCCACCACTTCGAATGAGTCCAGAGAAGACGGCTATTGGGGATTGGCCCGAGGAATTTAAGGAGGTTTTGACTCGGGCTACTCAGAATTTGAAGAATGGGCAGCAATTTTTGGTTCAGGGTCAGAGTGTCGACGAAGATGAGCCGGCAGACTCGAAGCGTCCTTTTAATGGGATATTCGCGGTTACTCCGGATAACTTGCCTCTTGCTGGAAGGATTGGGGTGTCTAATTTATGGTTATGTGCATCTATTTGGGTAACGACTGCTGCTGGGACAGCCAAGTTGATCTCCAGGCAGATTTTGGGAAGTGGCCAAGAGTCTTTTCCTGGAGATGAAGAATCGTTGAAAGCATTGGACCCGGCTCGATTTGGAGATGCTGAGGAGGCGATTCTGGAGAAACAGGCTCTGGATAAGTATAATGATATCTATAATAGGGGGAGTGAGAACTGAACTGCAGGCAAAAGTTAGCATAAGAATCATTCAGTACTCCACGTTGGATTACAGAATCTCTGCAGCCGCCTATAGTAACTACTTGCTGCTCAAAAATAAGAATAGAAGTTAGAATTTAGAATAATAGTATAGGTATACCTTTACCATAAATATGAATCTATATAGATCGGTTCTACTCTTTCCCGGTGGTACTACCATAGACATAGGCAGTATTGCCGAGTCGGCTACAAGCAAGCCCAGCAGTACACTACCAGAATGATAATATTGTAAAATTAAAAGAAATTAAAATACTGCTCAAATAATCATTTATTTCTCAAACACTAATAATATAGTAACCTTAATATCCAACCCCCCTACTAACTACTTCAATTTGGTTGCAGTTCCTTCGGCCCGAGCAACATTCCCGACAAGACGTCATTCTCCGCTTTTCCTCTTCTCTCCTCTCCTTCTTCTCTTCTTCTTTTCTCTCCTTCTCTTCTCCCTTTACCTCACTCACTCACCACCACCAAAATGCTTTCACGCACTACCCTCCGAGCTGCCACTGGCACTCGAAACCTGTGCATGCGCCCACTCGCAATTCCGCAATGCTTAACCTCGACCTCGGCAGCTAGCTCTACCTCCAGCTCCAGCTCCATCCCATCAAACCGCCGAAACGTCTCAATGTACGGCTACACCCAAGCCAAAGCCCTAATGTATTCCAAATACGGCGAACCAAAAGACGTCCTCAGGTAAGATCAGCATATCCAACAAACATACCTCCCTTCCCTTTGCTGCCCTCACTAACCACTTTCCCCTGCTACGCTACTCCAGCCTGCACAAACATTCCATCTCCGCTCCCCACGGAACCCAAGTAAACCTCCGTCTCCTCTCCGCCCCCATGAACCCCGCCGACGTAAATCAAATCCAAGGCGTCTACCCATCCAAGCCCCCCTTCACATCCAGTCTCGGAACAGGAACCCCCTCCGCCGTCGGCGGAAACGAAGGTGCCTTCGAAGTTCTATCCGTCGGCGCAAACGTCACTTCCCTATCTAAGGGTGACTGGGTAATTATGAAGAAAACAGGACAAGGAACTTGGCGAACACATGCTCAACTTGACGAGTCTCAACTTATTCGTATCGAGAATAAAGATGGTCTTACACCACTACAGGTTGGTACTGTGTCTGTTAATCCTGTTACGGCGTATCGCATGATGAGAGATTATTGTGATTGGGATTGGATGAGGGCGGGTGAGGAATGGATGATTCAGAATGGGGCGAATAGTGGTGTTGGACGTGCTGCTATTCAATTTGGACGGGAGTGGGGGATTAAGACTATTAATGTGATTCGGGGACGGGAGAGTGTTGAAGAGACTCAAGCTCTTAAGGATGAATTGAAGGGTCTTGGTGCAACGGTTGTTTTGACAGAGGATGAAGTTTTGGCCGGGTCATTCAGGGATTATATTAAGGAGATTACTCGTGGTGGAAGGGAAAGCATTCGACTTGGATTGAATTGTGTTGGTGGGAAGAATGCGACTGCTTTGGCGAAGGTTCTTGCACCGGATTCGCATCTTGTTACTTATGGTGCGATGTCGAAACAGCCTGTTGCTTTGCCTTCGGGGTTGTTGATTTTTAAGGGCCTTTCTTTTGATGGGTTTTGGGTTAGTAAGTGGGGGGATAAACATCCTGAGTTGAAGGAGAATACTATTAAGGATGTTTTGGATCTTACGAGACAGGGGAAGTTTAAGGATATTCCTGTTGATAATGTTGAGTGGAATTGGGAGAGTGAGGGTCCTGCTTTGGCGGAGAGTGTCCAGGGAACTCTTGGAGGATATCGCAGTGGAAAGGGTGTTTTTACTTTCACTGGAGGTGATTGAGCAGTACAGCAGTACAGCAGGAGGAAATGAGTCTAGATAGACTCTTGAACATTGTGTATCATATTCAATTGAATAGTTATGTATTGTGTATTGTGTATTGTGTACGTTATGTATCTTTAAGCATAGTATGCTAATCAACACTTCCAATTATCGCCAACCCATTCCAAAATCAAATCCGTCAATGTCTTCCCAGGCATGTAATATTCACTATCCTTCGCAAAGTCAACATCAAGTTGAGCAAATTTGGCAGCCATAGTAAGATAAGGCTCGATGAATTCGATGTACACCAAGTCAACTGTTTCAGCATCGGCAGGCCCAGTTGCAGCCCCAGCCCCAGTGCCAGTTGTAGTCGTATTCAGAACTGCCTGAATACAATTCGGGACTCGGTAGAAAGTAATCGCAGAATGAATTGTATCATCTCCATCATCACCGGCATCATCTTTGGTTGTATATCCGGGTATGACTTTGTCATCGTCATCGTCATCGCCATTGCCATTGCCCAGGGGAATCTGGGGACTAGCAGAAGCATCAAACCATTCCGAATCTGCCACATTCTGATTCTGGTTCCAATTTCCCGGTGGAGATAAATGACCAAATTCCATTTCAACTGCTTCAGCATTTGCCTGTGCCAAAATCTGAGGCTGTTTATTCAAAACCTCCAAAACAAGCTGCACCTTTTCAACGGGTACATCCTTCACAAATCGAAATTGATTCGTGAAAGGTGAAATAATCCACATAGAATCCTGTGTAAACGGACCCTTGAAAATATCAAATCGGATAGCACCTGTATTCAAAATAGCTACTGCAGGAATATCTGCTCGAGATTCATCTTTCAGTGTGGCTGCGAGAACCTTTTTCTCGAGCCAGGTGTAGATACTGTCATCAGCTGGGTATGGCGCTCGAGACATGTAGAGATCACTTGGGTTGCAGCCGTGGATTTTGTCCAGATTGAGAGCATTTCGGGAATCGCTTATTAAGTTGGAGACATTCTGGCCGTGGGTTGTTGGGAACGTTGTTTCGTTTAGATCTGTGTGGTGGTGGTATGAGTAGAGGTTGTTATCGATGTATCTTCTGTGGAAGGTGGGTGCATTGGCAGTATCAGCATTGCCATCAGCGTTGCTGCTGGCACTGCTGAGCCCATCAATAGACATGAATCCAACAGTTTCCATAAATCGACCACTAGCAAGAGCATAAGCCTTCGAATCATACTTTGCATAATCCCGAATATGCTGATGACCCGCAAAGAACTGAATAGGGGTATCCCATCTTTTTGAACGAATTTCTTCAAAAATCGCTTGGTATTCCGGTGAATGAGCAGGGACATGACCAGCCACGAGAAAAAGATCAACATCTTTATCACGAATAGCTTCCTGAAACCAATCCTCTTTAATGGTTTCTTGAACACGTTTCACGACGGTATTATTATAATTTCCATTAAAGTTGAATAAAAATCCGAAAGCTACGATACGGATTCCTTGGTTTGTTGTAGTGAATTTCTTATATCGCAAAGCGAGAGGGACGAGATCGCCTGTTTCGGGATGAACGATGTCGATATTTGATGCGAGATAATTACCCTTGAAATTAGGGACTGTGTTGAGGAATTCGGATTCGGATGTACTTTTTTTGTATAGTTCGTGATTTCCCGATGTTATTACGTCGATGTGTTGATTGCGGAGAATCTCCGAGAGATATACACCGGGAGGATTTGAGGAGTCGTATAAGCCATTTCCTTCGACTCGGTCACCTGTGTCTATTACTAGGAGATCATTTCCTTGGCTTTCGATCTTTTCGCGCATGCGCTGTGCGAAGGAGATGTAGTCGCCCCAGTCTGCGGAGTATGAGGGTCTACCAGCATCAGCAGATCAGCATGACATACATAAACAGCATAACTAGGCTAGTTTGGATAGCTGGTACCCACTCTTGTAAATGACCGGCCAGCCAGCCATGGGTATCAGTAGTGTGGAGGAAGTTGAGTTGGCCGAGATGAAGGTCGCGGATCGGAGCACGGATGGGGGCGGGCGCGGAGGGTTGAGCGGCGAGCGCCGACGGGAAAAGGAAGAACAATTCCCACCACATCGGGGGAGCAGCGGGAAACAGGATATCAGCAGAGGAGTGTAAGGAGTAGTGAGTATAGGGAAGTAGATGTAGAGGAGAAGAGAAGTGGAAGTTGATATGGCTAGAAGTAGATATGTAAACAAGGACCTTGAGGTACAACTGATAGCAATAGCTAGGTGTGTTGATAGCTAGTATGTTGATAGCTGTTGGCTGCACCTTCCTCCGTGGGCAACGGAAGGAGCGCCCGGTGAGTTGCTTAGTCAGCGCCCAACATGTCGGATTTGCACTTCCCAAAGAATCCGCCTGTCTCAACCTTCGCTTTTGCTGTTCTTCTGCTTGTTTGGCCTGTTAGTGTCGATTGCGATTTGCCATTTGCGATTTGCGATACTCTCACCCTCTTTCACTCCTCCTCAACTACCTCCGACTTCCTTTATAACTCCCACCCCTCTCGATCTCCGACATGGTCGCCCCCCGAGTTTTCCGCCCTGCGGCCCGTCTGCTTTCTTCGCGCCTGTCTACTCCTCTGCGCCCGGCTTTCACTCAGACCGCATGCGCCCCCTCAATTCTTCGTCGCGGTTATGCCTCCGAGTCGGCATCTGGTGTTAAGGAGGTTACTGTTCGTGATGCTCTGAATGAGGCTCTGGCTGAGGAGTTGGAGGCCAACCAGAAAACTTTCATTTTGGGTGAGGAGGTTGCACAGTATAACGGAGCGTAAGTGCCAGCCCGCTACAACTATGGATCAATTGGGATATATCCCAATTGTCTCAACTGGTTCTGAGTTATGCTAATACTCTGCTGTAGCTACAAGGTGACGCGAGGTCTTTTGGACCGCTTTGGCCCTAAGCGGGTTATTGATACCCCCATCACTGAGGCTGGTTTCTGTGGTATCGCCGTTGGTGCTGCCCTGGCTGGTCTGCACCCCATTGTAAGTATTTACAACATACTTCCATACCCTACGTCTACATCTATATTTGGGAAACTATACTAATGCATCTTGTCTGCTGCAGTGCGAATTCATGACTTTCAACTTCGCCATGCAGGCCATCGATCAAATCATCAACTCTGCCGCCAAAACTCACTACATGTCCGGTGGTATCCAGCCTTGCAACGTCACTTTCCGTGGTCCCAACGGTTTCGCCGCTGGTGTCGCCGCTCAGCACTCCCAGGATTACTCCGCCTGGTACGGTTCCATCCCCGGTCTGAAGGTCGTCTCCCCTTGGAGCTCCGAGGATGCCAAGGGTCTTCTTAAGGCTGCTATTCGCGACCCTAACCCCGTCGTTGTTCTCGAGAACGAGTAAGTGCATACCCAGAAAGTTGCGAGCTGCAATGCAGTAGCAAACCCTATTCAAGCTATCCCGGATCGTATTTCGTATTCCCGAGATCGGCACGGGTAATCACGGCACGGCATTGGTCATAGAAACTAACTTTGCTTCTTTCTCCCGTTAGACTTATGTACGGACAAGCCTTCCCCATGAGCGAGGCCGCCCAAAAGAGCGACTTCGTTCTCCCCATCGGTAAGGCCAAGATCGAGCGTCCCGGTTCCGACCTCACCATCGTCTCCGTATCCCGCTGTGTCGGCCAATCCCTCGCCGCTGCCAGCGAGCTTAAGCAGAAGTTCGGCGTCGACGCCGAGGTCATCAACCTGCGCTCTATCAAGCCTCTTGATGTCGAGACTATCATTGCCTCTCTGAAGAAGACTGGTCGTCTCATGGTTGTTGAGTCTGGTTACCCCATGTACGGTGTTTCTTCTGAGATCATGGCTCTGTCTATGGAGTATGGTTTCGATTATTTGACCGCCCCCGCTGCTCGTGTCACTGGTGCTGAGGTTCCTACTCCTTATGCTCTGGGTCTTGAGAACATGTCCTTCCCCCAGGAGGACACTATTGTTACTCAGGCTGCCAAGATCCTTCGTTTGTAAGGGTCTGCAGTGAGCCGGTGAGTGGAGTGAGCTGTCAGCAATTGAGCTGGTCAGCTAGTGATTGAAGAACCAGCTGAGTGAACTACCAGCTGGGTGAGGATAATAAAACCTGTGCCTAGTACCCTACCATCTGTCCCATTTCTGTTCCATGTCTTTATTTATTCGTTAGACTGAAGCTGTACCATTATATTTCGTGCAGTGTATCTATGGTCATTGACCACTAACCCGACCTAACCTAACTCCCGGTAGTCCTAGCCTTGTCCATGCTTGTAACCTTGTAAACAGTAACGCCTTCCATGCAATATACATAACCCAGCCACGCTGATGCTCATAACCTGAGTTTAATAGATCCCGAGATCTCAATTAAACCCTAACAGCCCTCCCAACACATCCATCAAGACACCCAGTCGGTTTCCTAGGATCATAATACCCTTCACCTTGAACATCCTCATCCGTCTCACTCTCCACATCAACTAACGATTTCACCTTCTCTCCAGCTCCAATACCACTCCCACTCCCACTTCCACTCCCAGCTGCCTTCCCAGCTCTATTTCCATTCCCATTCCCACTTCCATCCCCAGCTTTCTCATCATCCTCCTCATCCCCAAGAACATTCTTCCTAACCGGTCCAGCAGGGGCCTTAACACTAGCAAAAGAACTCTTAAACCCCGACTTCTTAAACCCTCCCCCACCAGCTTTCCCCTCTGCTTTAGCTCCAGGTGTCGCTGTCGTCGCTAGGGTCTCCGGGTCAATTTTTTTCAATCCAGCCTCAGCATCAGCCCTCCGTTCCGCTTTTCGGGCTTTCTCCGCAGCATTCGGATCCCGGGATAATTGCTTTAAATCTTGTAATCGTTTGCGATGTTGGTGGTCGTAGGATCCGATGTGGGCTTCGTATTCGGGGTGTCGGGAGTAGGATTTTGAACAGAGGGTGCAGGTGAATGATGTTAGTGCTGATCGGGCGGATTCGGTCTAGGGGAAGTGGTTAGTGGGAATGCGAAGAAGGTGGTGGAGGGGGAGGAATTGGGTAGAGGGATACCTTTGGGGCGGGGTTTGTGAAGGCGCGCTGTTTTTGAGATTAGTTTGATTTGGTGGTTTGTTGGAGAGGGGAGGCGCACTGGTGGCATTTTGGATAATTGTAGAGGTTGAATTGGAGAGAGTAGAGGTAGAAAGCAGAGCTGAAGTTGAGTGAGGTTGAAAGGTGCAAGGTGACTGGCCTATCAGAAGCGAGTTGATCCCCGTGACCTCCTTCCTTTCCCCAACTTTTTGCTTTTTACTTCTTCCTTCAACACTTCAACTCTGCATTGCATTGATTCTACACTTCATTGCATGCATTCATTGCATAAATGCATTAATGACCAGCTGATTTTACGACTCTCTTTTCCTTTGTCAATGATCAATTTATCCTAATCATTAATTAATTCCCTATTTCCTCTGTCTCCGTCTCCCACCACCACCACCAACATGACGCCCGACGACGCCAAATCTATCATCTCTATGCAAGAGCTTGACCCCTCCCCAGTCGATGATTCAACCTCTGATCTAGAGATCCTGGAAAGTGGAGATCAAGAATTTACCAAGGATGAATCTACGCGATCTTGCATTCCGTCAACTTTGGGACTGGGTTCGGGGTTAGGTCTACGCGCGCATCGTTGGGATTCTTTGCGTAAGTTTCGAACAGCTGGTTCTGCTAGAATATCCTCCAGCCTATCTTCTAGAATATATGCTAATGCAATTCTTCTCCTCAGTATCCGGAATTCAACGATACTCAACATACCCCCCAACAACCTTCTTCATCCTTCATCTCGCAAATACTTCTCTAATCCCCCTCCTCACCCAATCAATCCCATCAAGTGAACCATACCTCCTCCTCACTCGACCAATTTACCAAGCTCCAGGTCTAGAACACCTAATTCTGACTTTCCCAATCATCTCACACATTGTTTCCGGAATCGCACTTCGCAATATTCGTTCCGCGCGTCGGGCTAGGTTATACGGTGCTGAAACTGGTGCTGAACGACACGCTCTCTCGCTTTCCTCGCTCTGGCCTCGGACTTCTCTACAAGCTAAGACTGGTTTTTGTCTCGTCCCTTTACTCGGTCTTCATGCTGTTGTGAATCGCGTGACTCCGGTCTTGGTTGAGGGTGGTAGTTCTGGTGTTGGACTTGGATATGTTGCGCATGGGATACAGCGCAGTCCGATCTTTTGGAATGTGTTTTATGTTATTTTTGTTGCGGCGAGTGTGTGGCATTTTGTTGGGGGGTGGGCTACTTGGTTTGGGTGGAGAGTTACTACTGTGAGGAAAGAGAGGAGTGGGAAGGGTTCGCTTGGTTCGCTGGAGGGGTATCTGGGATATACGGAGAATCGCAATAGACAGAGGAGGGTTAGGAAGGTTTGGTGGATTGTTAATGGGATTGCGGCTGTTGGAGCGGCGATTTGGTTGGTTGGTGCTTTGGGGATTGTTGGACGTGGTGAGGCTGGAAGTGAGTGGGAAGTTCAGGGTTGGGATACTTTGTATAGTCATGTTCCTGTTATTGGAAATTGGCTATGATCATTACAGTATACTGTATGTAATAGTAAATATGGTAAATAATGTATTTAATTGTACAATCTCTTTCTACTTTATCTACTTTCTTCTAGTGTAAGTGTATACTCAAGTGTATACTTAGTGTCTGCAGTACAAAGTGGACCCGCAAATTCTGCCGACTTCAACTTCTTCACTCTTCACTTCTTCATGCCACTTCATGCCACTCTTCAGACTCCTCCAAAAATGCTCTAATCCCAATCGCTCCAGCATTTCATCGCTGTACTCAATTCTACACCTACGCTATCTCCAACAATTCCCTCAATCGCGTTTCTCCACCTCAGCTTTCACCATGGAAGACTCACCTCCCACTACCAAGCCAGTCGCAGTCGCGCCTACTGAAGCTCCCCCTGCTGCTCCTACTAGCTCATCTACGATTGAATTCAACGGCCAAAAATACAACGTAATCAAAGAAGGACTTGCGCATATCCTAAACCCACCATCTCAAGAAGCAGCCTCAAAAGCAACACGCCGAGACCTGAAAACCGAAGACGAATCGCAGACAGTCTTTTATAATCCGATTCAACAATTTAATCGTGATTTGAGTGTTCTTGCTATTCGCGCTTTTAGTGACCATGTTTCGGATTCGAAGAGGTTGAAGGGTGATTTGAAGGCTAAGAGAAGGCCTTCTGCTGCTGGAGGTTCTGCTACGCCAGGACAGAAGGGCCAGAAGAGAAAGCGCGAGGGTGAAGATGATAGTGAACAAGCTCATAAGAAAGGAGCGGATGATACAGAGAAGCCAGACGGGGAAATTGAGCAATCTGCTCCTACAACTGGCTCTGGCTCTGGTTCTGCTGCTGCTGCCACTGCTGCCCCTGCTACACCCACCTTCACAATCCTCGACGCATTAAGCGCAACAGGTCTCCGAGCCCTCCGCTACGCCTCCGAAATCCCGCACGCCACAAAAATAATCGGAAACGACCTCTCACCCTCCGCAATCTCATCCATGAAAACAAACATCACCTACAATAACCTCGATTCCCTAATTCGTCCTAATCTAGGAGACGCCCGCGCATACATGTACACTATCCCACCTACCGAAAAATTCGACGTCATTGATCTAGATCCGTACGGAACTGCTGCACCATTCCTTGACGCGGCTGTCCAAGCTGTTAAAGATGGTGGACTCCTTTGCGTGACCTGTACTGATGCGGGTGTTTGGGCTTCGACGGGGTATGCGGAGAAGGCTTTTGCGCTTTATGGTGGTGTTCCTATTAAGGGATCTCATTCTCATGAGGGTGGATTGAGACTTATATTGAATGGTCTTGCAATGGCAGCTGCGAAGTATGGACTTGCGATTGAACCATTGTTATCGTTGAGTATCGATTTTTATGCGCGGACGTTCGTGAGAATTGCGCGGTCACCGGCTAAAGTGAAATTCGTTGCGGGAAATACTTTGATCCAATATAATTGTGACTCGGGCTGTGGAGCTTGGAGTAATCAATATATTGCGAATACAAAGCATAAACTTGATAAGAAGGGAAATCCAATGTCTTATCATTCTCTTGCTCAGGGTCCGAGTGCTGAACCTCATTGTGAACATTGTGGCTTTAAAACTCATCTTGCTGGTCCGATGTGGGGAGGGAAACTTCATAATCCGGCTTTTATTAAACGGATTCTTGCCATTTTGCCGACTCTTGATACGGAGGTTTATCAGACTATTCCTCGGATTGAGGGTATGCTTACGACGGCTTTGGAAGAGGATTTGGATTGGATGGATGAGACTCAGCCTGAGACTGCTCAGCCCGAAGCTAAAACTGAATCTGGATCTGCTGAATCCGAGTCTGCTGCTTCCTATCCAAACATAATCCCACCAATGGACCCATCCCACCGCGATCCATACCCCTTCTACTTCACTCTCGGCGCCCTCTCCAAATCTCTCCACTGCAGCACACCACCCATTGACTCATTCCGGGGCGCAATCGCCTCAATCGGATACCGATCAACTCGATCACACTGTAAACCGAATTCCATTCGAACTGATGCTCCTTGGAATGTTATTTGGGAAATTATGCGGGAGTGGGTTCGTCAACATGCTCCTGTTAAAAATGGTGCTATTAAGAAGGGGACGCCTGGGGCTGGACTTATGAGATGGGATCGCAGCGGTGCTGGGCACGTTAGTGGCCAGGGCGAAGCTGCTGGTACTGGTGCGACTGACGAGGCTGGCGCTGGTGATGCTAAGGTTGCCGTCGACGACGATCTGGAAACCCTGAAAACATCTCTCCAGAACGATATCTCCTCCGGAAAAGACGTTTCGGATTTAATTACCAAGATCGAAGCTTCTCTCTACCGGGTGGGCAAACAACAGCAGCAGAAGAAGCAGCAGAGCGAGAAGCAAGGTACTGCTGGCACTGCTGCTGGTGCTCCGCTCAGTTCGCTGGATATCACATTCGATGCACAACTCGGCAAAGATTCTACTTCCAGAAAGAGATTGGTGAGATACCAGATTAATCCGCGTGCGAATTGGGGACCTTTGAATCGGGCTCCGAAGGAGTGATTGCAGCATAGCAGCACAACATGGTCGAGCCTAGCCTGCTGGGTAGGCTGGAGAGGAATTAAAAAACAGAGTGGAAGTGGGATGTGTATGTTAGTTTTGTAAATAGCTTTCTTTGTATGAATTTATTATTGAGGCTTGGATACTATGAAAGTTTGTATACATATGTAGGACTAGTAGCAAGATTTACCTATTAGTACCTACTAATAGATAAATCTGGTAACCGCTGGTATCATACCATGGATGGCATACTAAGCTAGTAGCTTAAGGCACTGAAAGTAGGCTTTCTTGCTTCAGAGAACGAAGAATACCTACTCACCTACTTAGGTAGGTACCTACTCTTGAGTGCCCACTCTCTCAAGTGGAGATATTACCAGTAATCATTAGAATAATATAGTACATTCAGAGGATCTGGTTGATCCAGCTAACACCTAAACAAGGTATCTTCGAATAATTTTATAAATTTAAACAATTAATATCATTCATTACTCCCATTATAAACATAAAAACACCAACGGACCCAGGAGACGAAACTGGACCGAATCTAAACTCGTCATTCAAGACAAGATGAAAAGAGACATGACAAGACATGACAAGGAAAAAAGAACAAGAGGAAATCAAACATGAAATAAGTCACAAGTCATCACGTCTCGAAATGAAAATGAAAAAGAAAAAGGAAGAAATGGGACAGTCACCAATGATTACTGCTGACTGAATCTATATATGCTTGCTTGCAACTGTTCGCACAGTGCAGGGTTCAATTCAAAACTGCGAAACAGCAACAGCAACAGCTTGAGTCTCACTGTGGCTGATGCTAACAGTGATGGACTTGACACCAGCAGACTTGGCAGCGGTAGCAGCGGAGCCGTGGAGCTAGATAGATGATCTCCCGTTAGCGTTGTTGATCTTACACAATGCGGTACGGTATGGTATGTATACTGGGGGACGAGGGGGACGATCATCGGGGAGGGCGAGAGGGAGGGGAACTTACATTAACGACAGGAGCACCGGCTCCATCAACACCAATTTCAATATCCTTCAAAGCAGCACCAGCGCCTTGAGAGCTGACGCCCAAAGACTTGAAAACAGCTTCCTTAGCGCTCCAGCGACCGGCGAATGATGATTGAGGAGAGGCGGCCTTTTGGCAGTATGCTTGTTCGCTGGCTGTGAAGTTGCGCTCGACAAAAGTCTCATTTGAGATGTTCACGGCATCAATGTTCTCGACGTCAACGCCGACCTTGGAGTTGGCGGTGGCGTGGGCCTTGGCGAGGGATTCGACCATCTGGCGGGTGTTGGCGGAATCTTCGGTCTTGGGGGCGGTGGAAGAATACTTCAATTCGGAGGTCTTCTTGTCAACGCTGACGCGGTAATCAGGGTTCAGGAAGACCTTGCTCTGCAGGTCATCCTCGTAAGGAGCCTTGTTCTTGGCAACGAAGATGGTGTTGTTGATCAGACCGTTGTGGAAGTAGCGGTAGGCCTTCTTTTGACGGGCCTCGACCTTGTTCTTGTAGGTCTGGTATTGAGCCTGGTCAAGAGTGGCGTACAGGTACTTGGGGTGAATACCAATGACCTGAGCACCCTTCTGACCGAAACCGAAGGAGGTGACGGAGAAAGCCTTGACACCGTCGGTCTGGATGCTGCGGCTGGGGTAGACAATGTAATCGAACTTCTCCATGACCTTGTCAACGTTGTCAGCGTTGCGGTTACCGGGAACGAGACCGCTCTCCAGAACTTGCAAGCAGCCGTTGAACATCCAGGCCCCGGCAGCACCCTTGGGGTGACCAGTGAGGTACTTCTGGAAGATACCCATAACGGCGTTACCCTTCTTGCGACCGAGGTGCTTGAGCTGCTGGCAGATGACATCGGACTCGTTCTTATCGTTGGCAACAGTGGAGGTACCGTGGAAAGAAGCGACATCAATGTCATCAACAGTGAGACCCCAGGTGGCGAGGGCACCACGGAGAGGAGCGATACGCGAGTCCTGCTTCCAGAAGTTGTTACCCAGGCTGAACTGAGCATCCTTCTCCTGGCGAACGGCCTCGCGCTCAATGTGCTGAGCACGCTCTTGCAGGTAATCAGCCTCGTTGAAGGTCTCATCACCCTGGGCCTTCATAGCCTCAGCCTCCTCACGGAGGTAAAGCAGCTCAGACTCTTGCCACTCCTTGATCTGCTTCTTGCGAAGCTCCATCTGGCGGCGACGGTACTTGATGTCAAGCAGGGGCGAGGGGAACTTGCCGGGGTTCTCACGGGCAGTGGTGAGAACACCCTGGCCAGGAGCGGGCACGGAGCGACCGATCTTGTCAGTCGCAGTGGTGGTCAGAGCAATGATACCGTGGATGGGGACACCCATGTCCAGAGCAAGCTGAGCACTCATGATCAGCTGCATACCGCAACCCTGGGACTCCATGAATCCAGCACGGGTGGTGGTGGTAGGACGCGACATCTCTTGAGGAGTACGGCCGTGAGCGAACTCATCCTCAGCGTTGCTGGTCGCCTTCATGTTGGCGAACTCGTAAGAACCTTCCTCTTGGAAGTCATCGAAACCACCAACGAAGCAGACGCGAGCCTTGCCCTCGACAATAGTCTCGTAACCAATGTCAACGGACTCGACAGCAGTAGCGCAAGCACCGACGGGGGTCTTGATGGGACCGGTGGAAGACAGCAACAACATGTTGACCCAGGCACTCATGGTGTTGATGAAGGACTCCTGCAGAATATCCTTCTGCAGAGGCTTGTCAAGGTAGCGATCCTTGTACATACCACGGAGAGCGTGGGTACCACCAATACCGGAACCAATGCAGTTACCAACCTCCGACAGGTGGACGTACTTGTAGAACTCGTACGGGTCGGTGATACCAGCGGACAGCATGGACTCGGCGGTACAGACCAGGACGAACAGAGTGACAGGGTCAACCTGCTCAATGATGTCCTCGGGGATACCGTAGCGGCGGGCATCCCAGCCAGTAGGGACCTGACCAGCGACAAGACGGTCGAACTGGAGAGCCTTAGGGATGAGCAGGTTGGCGCCCTTGCGAAGACGGACAGTGTATTCGCCGGACTCGGGGATCTCGAAGATCTCAACCTTGTCACCGTGCTCACGCTTGAACTCCTCAGCAGTCTCCTTGGAGGCCTCGAATGGCTCGAGGTCCTCTTGGATGACAATCTCCTGGAGAAGCTGCTTCTGCTTGGGGTCGTAACCCTTGAACAGCTCAGGCTCGATCAAACGGATACCAGTGTGCTCAAGAATGAACTTCTCGTACTTGGGCTTGATCTCACGGTCATCGACGGGGTCACCGGTCTTGGCATCAACCCAGCCAGAGTAGGACTTGCCCTTGAGAGGACCATTGTGGTGCTTGATCAGACCCATGATCCAGGCCATCTCAACGCAGCCCTCCAGAGAGAACTTGCCGTTGGCCTCCATCTCCCAACGGGTACGGGAGTTACCCCAAGGACCAACCTCGGAGAAACCAGTGACGACAACAACCTTGTCCAGGTTGACCATACCCTTGAGCTGCTCGTTGATGTTCTTGACCTCGTCCCATTCGGGAAGCTTGGGGAACTCGAACTTGATGTTGGCACGAGGCTCGGCAACAACCTTCTTGTACAGAGCACCGCTGTCCTCGCCGTTGACAACCTTGTGCTCGATGGCAGTCTCCTTGATGACAGCCTGGCGGACATCGCTGGTCTCCATGATGTCAGTGCGCAGCTTGGTCATTAATCCCTTAAGGTCGGGGATGAACTGAAGACCACCGTTCAGATCGGCCCAAACAGGGTCAAGCTGGCAAAGGTTGACAATAGCGGGGGACATCAGACCCAGAAGGTTGAAGGCCATCTCCTGCTGGGAGAAGGTACGGACACCGAGCTTCTCAACACCCTCAGCGACCATGTTGTTACCGCTCATCAGACCGGTACCACGGGTCCAGCCAATGACTGCACCACAGATGGTGAGGTAGTTGCTCCAGTTCTCAGAGTACCAGCGGTTGAACAGGGTCTCCAGAGCCAGCTTAGACTCGGAGTAAAGACCGTCGTTACCGAAAGTACCGTGGTTGGGAGACAGGGGCAGAACGACCTGGGCGGGACGAGTCTCGAAGCCGTGAGCCTGCTTCTGGGTCTTGATGGAACCCAGCATGCGGAGCAGGTTGGTCAACATGATACGGTGAGCAAGCTCGGACTTGGAGTCAATGTTGTCAATCTCGCGACCGTTCTCGGGGATGGCAGCGAAGGGGACAACAAAGTCGAGATCCCAGCCGAGACCCTTCTTGGTATCGTAGATGTAGTCGACAAGAGCCTCAACATCCTGCTTGCTACCCTGGTTGAAGGGAACAACAACCAGCTGGGAGCCGCGAGCACCGTAGCGGGCGTACATGGCTTGGTAGTACTCAGTGACCTCACGAGAGAATCGGCTGGTAGTGACAACGACCTGTGCACCACCACTGATCAGACCCTGCAGAACCTCCGCGCCAATAGAACCGGCACCAGCACCAGTCATGAGGACATTCTTGCCCTGGAAGGTAAGACCACCAGAGGCGGCAGACTCGAGAACGTTCAGGTAGATACCAGTGAGCTTCTTGTTGTAGTCCCAGCTCTCGCCGCTCTTCTTCTTGAGGTGAAGGAAGGGGATAGTCTCGACCTTGCCGGGGCGGGGAGCACGCTTGATGCCAGACTTCTTGCCGTTCTCCTGGGGCATGATCTGGCTCTCGTTCATGTTAAGAGCGTGCAGGACGTCCTTGTACAGAGCGTCGAACTGGAGCTGAGAAGACTTGGAGAGACGATGTTGCTTGCGAATGAGCTTGTAGACGTTCTTCAGGTCATTCTGAACCTTGTTACGGTTGCTGTACTCGGAGATGGGACCGCCATCGGCCATCTGCTTCACATAGTGCTCAAGCTTGCGAGCAGAGGCACGAGGAACCTCCTTGTAGCCAATGGTACCCTTAGAGTCAATGGTGGTCTCGGGGCCTGTGGGAACGTTGACGTCCTTGTAGACGGGAGCAACATCCATAACCTCACGGCAGTTGTCAATGAGTTGCTGGCCCAGCTCCTTAGCCAGCTGGTAGGTCTCGCCGCGCTCGGCAGGGCAGTTGTCAATGTGGTACTGCATGAAATCGAGGAGAAGAGGGTTGGAGCGGTTCATAATGCGAATGCAACGGCTGACAATTTCACGGTCGATAACTTGCAGGCGACCGAAAATGATATCGTAGTACATGCTGAGGGCGTCCTGACGAGCCCAGTTCCAAGAGGAGTCGTAGATACGAGCCTTGAGGGGGTTGAAAGAGGGCTCAATGCCGGAGGCGTAGAAGTCGCCGTGCTCGGCCTGCCAGAGGTCAATTTGTGATTGCAGAGCCTTTTGGGTCTCTTGAGAGGTAATGAAGGCCTTGTCACCGGCACGCAGATCCATCTTCAAGTAGCGAGCGATAACCTCGAGCTGCTGCTTGAATAGAGCACGCTGGTCCTTGGTGAGAGCATCAATAGCAGCGGGGTCCATCATCATGCCGCCGCCACCACCACCGGTGTCACCACCGGCAGCGGGGGTAGACAAGTTGATACCGGCGCTAGCAGCGTATTTGTTGGCGACATCGTCGAGGAAGGCCTTGGCATCGGCCTCTGAGCCAAGACGGGAGGCCGGCTCCATCGTAATGGCGAGCAGAAGCACACCGTCTTGACGACCGGAGCCGAGACCCCAGCGAGTTTCCAAGTATTTGCGGACAGCTGTGATGTTGAAGCCACCAGGCATCTTGGAGGAGACGGTACGAGCGATGAGGGAGGAGGACTGCTTGCCCAATTGGCCGTTGAAAGTGGCCTGCATAGCAGCACCAAGTTCGTCCAGAGGAGTATCCTCGGGCTTCTCAGGTGTAGAGCCAAATTCTTTACCGAGATCACCCAGGATTTCGTTTTGTAATGTGGATTTACCTAGGAAGCATAAAATTAGCCTTTGCTCTCAAAGTCAAAGATCAACCTCAATGGTTGTGATACTCACCTCCAACCAAATCTTTAATTGCTTTTGTCAATGGCACATCGGCCAGACTCTTCTTCAGCTTCTGCGCCACCAAAGAGCGCAGGATATCCACGGCAGTAACGGGAGCATCTTCGACAGCAGCGGCGGGGCCAGCACTGGGAGGGGGAGGAGCAGCAACAGCAGCGGGAGCCGCAGCTGCAGCAGGAGCACCAGCAGGAGCGTCGGCAGCTGGAGTAGGCTCAGGCTCATCCTCAATTGGGTCGACATCGTAGTAGATCTCTTTAGCGTCCTTGTTGTAGCAGAGGATTTGACGTTGCACGGAGGTAGCGGCATCGTAAGCCTCATACTTGGAAGCGAGTGTCCGGCGGGCCATTCCACCAAGGGTATCTGCGGGACCGATCTCAACAATGCGCTCTGTACGTTGCTCAGCAAGGACGACATCTTGAGTTTCAATCCATCGGACAGGCGAGGCGAATTGGTAGGCGAGCAGCTCCACCAACAAGGTGTGAGCCAACTCTTGCTCGATTTCAGGACGCATATTGAAGGTGTGTATGTGTAGGTGAGGTGAGAGGGGGTATCGGAGATAGGTGATATATTAAGATAAAAAAACAGCAGGACCGGCGTCCTGGAATGGCGCGACGGGGAAGATAATCGTCGCACTCGTATACCCGGGAGACAGGCGGGTTTTCGTAGGATCTCCAAATAGAGGGAATTAAAAAGACAGAGAGAAAGAGAGGAGAGGAGGAATTGGAGGGAAGGAGGAAGAGTGGATGAGGAGGAGGAGGAGGAGGAGGAGGAGGAGAGAGAGAGCAAGTCGGAGGTGACAAGCAAAAAAAAAAAGGTGGGAAGTTGCGATAGAGTGGTGTAATACAAATACCGTATTTTTGGGGTCAGCAGTAGCCAGCAGTAACCAGCAGTGTGCAGTAGACAGCAGTGTCTAGCAGGTGTATCCACTTTCCAGTGATATTCTAGTTGAATAATCAATTATACAGGTATTTCTACAGTAATTAACGTTCGGCCGAACCGGTGATATCTCTGTTGAGCAGTAGCTAACAGTAGTTAAGTCGACCGCAAAGACTAGACTAAATAGTACTAAACTAGTGTAAGAGTACAATACCCCAACACCCCAGCGTCCCACTGAAAAACGAAGATTACCACTTCGTTGAATCCGGCGGGGCACGCTAGTCCGCTTTTGGACTCAACTGATCTTTTTTTTGTTGCTTCACCTCCAACTGTCACCCTCACTCTACTCTGTCCTCCTACCCTGTCTATTCTCCCTCTCTCCCCTCCTCCTCTTACTCACTCACTTACTCTCTCTCTCCCTCTCTCCCTCTTATTACATTAATTTATACGACTCTTTAGAGAGTCAATTGAGGTGTGTGCTACTGTCTGCTGTCCGCTCAGCTGTCCGCTGCCCGTGTGCTCCCCGCTAACTTCACCACAGCCGCGAGTCCATTGGGCTCTAGACTAGATATCTAGAGAATAGATATCCTGATATACTCATTCCTCACATTCACGACTGCACATACGCATCATCTTCATCATGTACGGCACATCTACCGGTCCCCAAACCGGAATCAATACCCCCCGCTCCTCCCAGTCTCTGCGTCCCCTCATCCTCTCGCACGGCTCTCTCGAATTCTCCTTTCTCGTCCCTACTTCGCTTCACTTCCATGCTTCTCAGTTGAAAGACGGTTTTGCCACATCATTACCCGAGCCTACAGATGAATTGGCTCAGGATGAAGAGCCCTCGTCTGTCGCCGAACTCGTCGCCCGCTACATTGGTCATGTCGCCCGCGAAGTTGAGGCCGGTGAAGATGACACTCAGGGCAGTTATGACGAGGTCCTGAAGCTGGTTCTGAATGAATTCGAGCGTGCTTTCATGCGTGGAAATGATGTACACGCTGTGGCTGCTGCCCTCCCTGGAATTGTCGCCAAGAAAAACCAGGTCGTTGAGGCCTACTACGCCGGACGAGCCGCCGCCGGTCGGCCCACTAAGCCCTACGATTCGGCTCTTTTCCGCGCTGCCTCCGATGATGCCGCCGGTATCTACACTGTCTTCGGTGGTCAGGGTAACATTGAGGAGTACTTTGACGAGTTGCGCGCCGTTTACACCACTTATCCTTCTTTCGTTGAGGATCTCATTGTCTCCTCCGCAGAGCTTCTGCAATCACTCTCCCGCGATCCCGAGGCTAGCAAGCAGTACCCTAAGGGTCTGGATATCATCCGCTGGCTTCAAGATCGTGATGCGCAACCCGATACCGACTATCTGGTCTCTGCCCCCGTCAGTCTGCCCCTGATTGGGTTGGTCCAGTTGGCCCACTATACTGTCACCTGTAAGGTACTGGGTCGCCAGCCTGGCGATTTGCTCGAGCGCATCAAGGGAACCACTGGTCACTCCCAAGGCGTGGTCACTGCGGCCGCTATTGCTACGGCCACTAGCTGGGAGTCCTTCGCTCAATCTGCCCGCAATGCCTTGACTATGCTCTTCTGGATCGGTCTGCGCAGCCAGCAGGCTTACCCCCGTACCTCCATTGCCCCCTCTGTCCTGCAGGACTCGATTGAGAATGGCGAGGGCACCCCTACTCCCATGCTTTCCATCCGTGACCTGTCTCGCGCTCAGGTTCAGGAGCACATTGATGCTACCAACCAGCATTTGCCTGAGGAACGTCACATCGCCATCTCCCTGGTCAACAGTGCTCGCAACTTCGTTATCACTGGTCCCCCCATCTCCCTCTACGGTCTGAACCTTCGTCTCCGCAAGGTCAAGGCCCCTACTGGTCTCGACCAGAACCGTGTTCCCTTCACTGAGCGCAAGGTTCGCTTCGTCAACCGTTTCCTCCCCATCACCGCCCCCTTCCACAGCCAGTACCTCACCTCTGCGTACGACCGTATTCTGGAGGACCTCGAGGATGTGAATATTCCCGCCAAGTCCCTCGTTATCCCTGTCTTCCACACCAAGACCGGCGAGGACCTCCGTCAGCTCGGCGAAGAGAGCGCTGTCCCCGCTCTGGTTCGCATGATCACCCACGACCCCGTCAACTGGGAGCAGGCTACCGTCTTCCCCAGTGCCACTCACATTGTTGACTTTGGCCCTGGTGGCATCTCAGGTCTGGGTGTTCTGACCAACCGCAACAAGGATGGTACTGGTGTCCGTGTCATCTTGGCTGGTGAGATGGATGGTACCAACGCTGAGGTTGGCTACAAGCCCGAGCTGTTCGATCGTGATGAGCACTCTGTCAAGTATGCCACCGATTGGGTTAAGGAGCATGGTCCCCGCCTTGTTCAGACCTCTACTGGTCAGACCTACGTTGATACCAAGATGAGTCGTCTTCTCGGTATTCCTCCCGTCATGGTTGCCGGTATGACCCCGACCACCGTCCCCTGGGACTTCGTCGCGGCCACTATGAACGCTGGTTACCACATTGAGTTGGCTGGTGGTGGTTACTACAACGCCAAGACCATGACTGCTGCTGTCAACAAGATCGAGAAGGTCATCCCCCCTGGCCGTGGTATCACTATCAACTTGATCTATGTCAACCCTCGTGCTATGGCCTGGCAGATCCCTCTGATCGGCCGCCTGCGTGCTGATGGTGTCCCCATTGAGGGTCTCACCATTGGTGCCGGTGTCCCCTCTATCGAGGTTGCCAACGAGTACATTGAGACTCTGGGTATCAAGCACATTGCCTTCAAGCCCGGTTCCGTTGATGCCATTCAGCAGGTTATCAACATTGCCAAGGCTAACCCCAAGTTCCCCATCCTTCTCCAGTGGACTGGTGGTCGTGGCGGTGGTCACCACTCTTTCGAGGACTTCCACCAGCCCATCCTCCAGATGTACGGCCGCATCCGCAAGCAGGACAACATTGTTCTCGTTGCTGGCAGTGGTTTCGGTGGTGCTGAGGACACTTACCCTTACCTCTCTGGTACCTGGTCTGCCAAGTTCGGTTACCCTCCCATGCCCTTCGACGGTTGTCTGTTCGGTTCCCGTATGATGATCGCCAAGGAGGCCCACACTTCCAAGAACGCTAAGAAGGCTATCGCTGATGCCCCCGGTGTTGACGATTCCGAGTGGGAGAAGACCTACAAGGGCGCCACTGGTGGTGTCATCACCGTTCTCTCTGAGATGGGTGAGCCCATTCACAAGCTCGCTACTCGTGGTGTTCTCTTCTGGCAGGAGATGGACCAGAAGATCTTCAAGCTTGACAAGGCTAAGCGTGTCCCTGAGTTGAAGAAGCAGCGCAACTACATCATCAAGAAGCTCAATGATGACTTCCACAAGGTGTGGTTCGGCCGCAACGCTGCTGGTGAGACTGTCGATCTTGAGGATATGACCTATGCTGAGGTTGTTCACCGTATGGTTGACCTCATGTACGTTAAGCACGAGTCTCGCTGGATTGACGACTCCCTGAAGCGTCTCACTGGTGATTTCCTTCGCCGTGTTGAGGAGCGTTTCACCACCGCCAATGGCCAGGCTTCTCTTCTGCAGAACTACTCTGAGCTCGACACTCCTTACCCTGCCGTTGACAACATCTTGGCTGCCTACCCCGAGGCCGCTACCCAGCTGATCAACGCCCAGGATGTTCAGCACTTCCTGCTCCTCTGCCAGCGCCGTGGTCAGAAGCCCGTTCCCTTCGTTCCTGTTCTGGATGAGAACTTCGAGTACTTCTTCAAGAAGGACTCTCTCTGGCAGAGCGAGGACCTCGAGGCTGTCGTTGACCAGGATGTCGGCCGTACCTGTATTCTGCAGGGTCCCATGGCTGCTCGCTTCTCCAACATCATGGATGAGCCTGTGCAGGACATCCTTGATGGCGTCCACAAGGGTCACATCACTGGCCTGCTCCGCGATGTCTATGGTGGTGACAAGTCTAAGATCCCCGTGATCGAATACTTCGGTGGCAGCCTGGCAAACGTTGAGGATGCGCCCGAGCTTGATGGTCTGACCGTCTCTGAGGAGCCTAACAAGATCAGCTTCCGTCTGTCTGCCTCCCCCTCTGCTGTTCTCCCTGATGAGGACCAGTGGCTCCGCCTGCTGGCAGGTAACTCCTACTCTTGGCGTCACGCTCTCTTCCTGGCCGACATCTACGTCCAGGGCCACCGTTTCCAGACCAACCCTATGAAGCGCATCGTTGCTCCCACCGGCGGTCTGTACGTCGAGATCACCAACCCCAATGATCCCGCCAAGACCGTCATCAGCGTTCGTGAGCCTTACCAGTCTGGTAAGCTCGTCAAGACTGTTGAGGCTAAGGTCAACGAGAACGGCCAGATCAGCCTGGTCCTCTTCGAGGGCCGCACTGCTGAGAACGGTGTTGTTCCCCTGAACTTCCTCTTCACTTACCACCCTGAGACTGGTTACGCTCCCATCCGTGAGGTCATGGGTGACCGCAACGACCGCATCAAGGAGTTCTACTACCGTATCTGGTTCGGTAACAAGGATGTTCCCTTCGACACTCCCACCACTGCCACTTTCAACGGTGGTACTGAGACCATCACCTCGCAGGCTGTTGCTGACTTCGTCCACGCTGTCGGCAACACTGGTGAAGCCTTCGTCGACCGCCCCGGCAAGGAAGTCTATGCTCCCATGGACTTTGCTATCGTCGCTGGCTGGAAGGCCATCACCAAGCCCATCTTCCCCCGTACCATTGACGGTGATCTGCTGAAGCTGGTCCACCTGTCCAACGGTTTCAAGATGGTCCCCGGTGCCCAGCCCCTGAAGGTTGGCGATGTTCTGGACACTACTGCCCAGATCAACGCTGTCATTAACCAGGAGTCTGGCAAGATGGTTGAGGTTTGCGGTACTATCAAGCGTGAGGGCAAGCCCATCATGCATGTCACTAGCCAGTTCTTGTACCGTGGTGCCTACACCGATTTCGAGAACACCTTCCAGCGCAAGGAGGAGGTTCCCATGCAGGTTCACCTTGCTACCAGCCGTGACGTTGCTATCCTCCGCTCTAAGGAGTGGTTCCGCGTCGATGAGAGCGACATTGAACTGCTTGGTCAGACCCTCACTTTCCGTCTGCAGAGTCTGATCCGCTTCAAGAACACCACTGTGTTCAGCAATGTCCAGACCATCGGTCAGGTCCTTCTGGAACTTCCTACCAAGGAGGTTATCCAGGTCGCTTCCGTTGACTACGAGGCTGGTGCTTCCCACGGTAACCCCGTTATCGACTACCTTCAGCGTAACGGTAACTCCATCGAGCAACCCATCCACTTCGAGAACCCTATCCCGCTCAGTGGAAAGACTGCTCTAGAGCTTCGTGCCCCGGCCTCTAACGAGACCTACGCTCGTGTCTCGGGTGATTACAACCCTATTCACGTTTCTCGTGTCTTCTCCAGCTACGCCAACCTGCCCGGTACCATTACCCACGGTATGTACAGCAGTGCCGCCGTGCGCAGCTTGGTCGAGACCTGGGCTGCCGAGAACAACATCGGTCGTGTCCGTGGTTTCCACGTTTCTCTTGTCGGCATGGTTCTGCCTAACGACATGATCACCGTGAAGCTGCAGCACGTCGGTATGATCGCCGGTCGCAAGCTCATCAAGGTCGAGGCCTTCAACAAGGAGTCCGAGGAGAAGGTTCTGGACGGTGAAGCCGAGGTCGAGCAACCCGTCACCTCGTACGTCTTCACTGGTCAAGGTTCCCAGGAACAGGGTATGGGTATGGAGCTTTACGCCAGCAGCCCTGTCGCCAAGGAAGTCTGGGACCGTGCAGACCGTCACTTCATCGAGAACTACGGTCTCTCCATCATCGACATCGTCAAGAACAACCCCAAGGAACTCACCGTTTACTTCGGTGGTCCCCGTGGTAAGGCCATTCGCCAGAACTACATGTCCATGACCTTCGAGTCCGTCAACGCCGACGGCTCCATCAAGTCCGAGAAGATCTTCAAGGAAGTCGACGAGACAACCGCTTCATACACCTACCGCTCCCCCACCGGTCTTCTCTCCGCCACCCAATTCACCCAGCCCGCTCTCACCCTCATGGAGAAGGCTTCATTCGAAGACATGCGTTCCAAGGGTCTTGTTCAACGCGACAGCAGTTTCGCCGGTCACTCCCTGGGAGAATACTCCGCTCTGGCCGCTCTGGCCGACGTCATGCCCATCGAGTCTCTCGTCTCCGTCGTCTTCTACCGTGGTCTTACCATGCAAGTTGCCGTCGAGCGTGACGAACAAGGACGATCAAACTACTCCATGTGCGCCGTCAACCCAAGCCGTATCTCGAAGACCTTCAACGAACAAGCCCTCCAATACGTCGTTGAAAACATCTCCGAGCAAACGGGCTGGTTATTGGAAATCGTCAACTACAACGTTGCTAACATGCAATACGTTGCTGCTGGTGATCTCCGCGCCCTGGACTGTCTGACAAACCTCCTCAATTTCCTCAAGGCTCAAAATATTGATATCCCCGCCTTGATGACGAGTATGTCTCTCGAAGACGTTAAGGCCCACCTTGTCTCCATCATTCAAGAATGCGTTAAACAAACCGAGGCCAAGCCCCGACCCATCAACCTGGAGCGTGGATTCGCTACCATCCCTCTCAAGGGTATCGATGTGCCTTTCCACTCTACTTTCTTGAGATCTGGTGTCAAGCCTTTCCGAAGCTTCTTGCTGAAGAAGATTAATAAGACTACTATTGATCCTAGCAAGCTTGTTGGAAAATATATTCCTAATGTTACGGCTAGACCGTTTGAGATTACGAAGGAGTATTTCGAGGATGTTTATCGTTTGACGAATTCGCCTCGTATTGCTTCTATTTTGGCTAATTGGGAGAAGTATGAGGAGGGTGAGACTAAGGCTTAGATCAGTCTGGCCTAGTCTAGTCTAGCATTCTGTTAGAGTGAGTGAGTGAGTGATTCTTTCGTCCTTTCTTCCAGGGCAGATGGAAGAAAGGATGGATTGTCTCCATTCCATCCACCCATTCATCCTCATTCATCAGTGAGTTGATCGAAGTCATGAACTGACCATTCATTGACCTCACTCATCTCACACCCTAATATGTCTTGTTCTGTTTTTCTTTTCCTTTTCTTTTCCCTTTTCCTTCCATAGAAAGACCTGAACGCCGCACAGGTCGTGATGTGATATGTCTCTCTGCTGCTATGCTCTTCTATACTTTGGTTTTGGCGCTTAAATGTATATGTTAGGTTAATTTATTTTGTTAAATTTTTTTTAATTTCATGTGCATATCCCTAAGTAGATATTAATCAGCTCCTGTATATTTAAGTAGAGTAATACTCTGTTTACTATAGGATAATGTTGACTTGTACTACAAACCACTAGTAGTGGTCTTAGACTGTACTTATTTATTTAATGCTGCTCTTACTTATATGATGCTTTCTTTAAAAATGTTACTACCTTAGAAAGTGGTCACTACTAGGGTGTTCTTAGTACTTACTAGGTACTACCTATAAGTAGTAACCATAAGTTATGGTTGCTTCGATATAGTAAGTCCTACTGGCAACGCAAGTTCAAGCTAAACACCTTCAAATTCCTCATAGACTACTGAGTCTAAACCACCCGACTAGCTAAATATGAAATATCATACATTTCTCCCCTCTTATCCCCATCCTTCTCTCCTCAACCATACTCCGCATCCTTTTCAGCAAACTCAACCCTAATCCCCCCTCACTATAGCTAACTTAATTTCCGATTGCTGTTTTCATTACCCACTGCCGTAGTGCAATGCAGTGCAGCGCAATGCAGTTCACTCTCAGTAGTAGAGTAGAGTAGAGTAGAATCATCTACTCCTTCCAAGGCCCAGGCTGCAACAACCTAGTCTCCTTAATATAAACACTAACATCCTTAACAATAGCAATAAATCGTCTATGATTCTCCTTCGAATCACCGATTCGAGGTCGGAACTTGCGTAGCAGATCACTGCTTTGGATTCCTGTTGCTGGAATTGCGGCGTGGATTTCGGCGGGTGTGGGGAAGGGTTGGGTACTTCCGGGAATGGGGGTTGAGCGGCCTGGTTCAGCGTTGATGTTAGCATTAGAATACATGACACTTTGGTAGAGTGTTGGGGATGGGAGGGCGCTGCGCTTCGCTGGCTGGTTGCTTACCTCTGGCTTCAGGGCTACTAGCTCGACTCCCACTGAAACTTCTCCCAACAGGACTTCCAGCCCTGGATCCCACAGGCGTTCCACTTCTCGAATTCGAGGTCGGGGGATTCAGTTTCAATTTCTTCGTCTTCCCACTCTCACTCATTTCACCACCTGAACCTGCAACATCGACATCACTTCCAGACCCAGAACCCAGCGGCAGATTTCGAACACGTTTCTTGCCCTGGGCTGATGGAGACAAAGGTCGTGATGTTGGTTGAGGTGTGGGTTGGTGTTTGTTTTTGGCCTTCTTGCGTGATGTATCTGTTCCACTTGCGTCGGAGGCATTTGGTGATCCGAGACGTTTGCGTGAGGCGGCTTTTTTGAGAGGGTCGGTGTGTTTTGGTCGGCCGGATGGTGTGTTGTTTCCTTTTGAGGAGGCGGAGTCTTTCTTTTCTTCTTCGGCTTTTTTCTTTTCTTCTTCTTTTTGACGTTCGGTTTCGCTGTCGTCGGAGCTCTGTGGATACAACAGTTAGTATCAGCATGAAATGGGCCGTTGGATTGCTGCGCTGCGCTGCTCACCTCTTCATCAGTATATGGATTCGCATCAGATCCACTACTGTAATCATAATTCTTCTCGCGCTTTCTCAAAGCCTTTCGCAAAGATTTACCCTGCTTATGACGAGCTTCTTTCTCCCACTTCTCTCTCTTCTCTTCTTCTTCATAATCCTTCTCCTCTTTCAGATCAAAGACATTAGCCTTCAACTGATCTTCCTTAATCCGTTTCTCCGCAGCCTTAGTATCCTCATCCTGATCATTGAAAAGATCATCATTATGCTCCTCATCATCAGCAAATCGATCTTCTTCAAAATCCATTTCACCAGCCTCAAGTCCTTCTCTTCCATTCTGAACTCCCTGCTTGCCAAAGTATACCTTTCGAGACTTGGCATACTGATCAAGTTGACTCTGTTGTAGAATTTCAGCCTGCTTCTCCATAAACCATCTAGGATCCTTGATCCGTTTAGCCATATGTTTCTCCGCTTCTTCAATGGTAAGTGCTTTGAAATGACTCTTCGCACTAAACTTGTACCACTTCTCAGCAGGAATCATTCGAACTTTACCCCCATCAAACATGAAAATAGCATGCGTTTCAGACAAAGCAGCCTCATAATTCCCAACCCAAATATTGCGATTATCAAAATCCTCCAAATGCCACGGTAAAGCCTCCTCATACCGAACTCGCGCTCGAGCAATTTCCTCGGGAGTCATATCCGACTTGAAAACTTGTTGGGTTTTCTGTTTCGGCGCATTCGGTCGCTTTGATGAGGATCCGACATTCGGGGCGATTTGAGCAATATGTTCGGCTCGTTCTTTGTCTCGGGCTGCGCGACGGGCATCCATTGCTTCGCGATCTGCTTCACTGAGTTGTTGACCATCTGGACCGACTAGCTTTTCTTGGTTATGTTCTTGGGTGCGGGTTCGTGGGTCGCGGCGATGAAGGCGGACTGGTCGAGTGAACTGGGACTCGTCGCGTGGATCTACGTCGCGCTTTGCGGCGAATCGGGCAATGTGGTGTTTCATTCCTTCTCGGAGTGCTCGCTTTGTTGTGATAACTGGGTAATCCACGTATTTGTTTGATAGTAAGGGTCCGCTGAAGCCATTTACGGCGTTGTCGCTGGCTGGTGGTAAGGGTCTGTCAGGTTGGATGGATGTTGGGGCGGTGTTTGAGGGTTGAGGGCGTGTTGGGAGTGTTTTCATTGATGTTGCGCCTGGGACACCTGGGGCGCCTGGTCCACGGTTTGGAATAGATCCTGGGGCAGCTCCTGGAGCTCCTCCGGCCGGCTTTGCAGGTCTTCTCTTTGGTCGAACTAAGGGGTCTGCTTGTCGGGGACGGCGGATTCGCATGGGCGGAGCTCCATTTGGGCCGTTTGGCGGTCGGCCATTTGGGTTTGGCTGTGGCGGCATGTTGGAAGTCAGAAAAGAAGAAAGTTGATGTCTTTGTTCTTTCGATCAAACAGGAAGCGCATCGAAGATGGCGCTGTTGATGAGGGGAAGTGAAGTGAAGTGAGGAGAGCAGGTGAGGTCAGTGCTGAGTCAGCAGCCTTGGCACAGCCGCAGATATCGCCAAGAGATATCAATCAGACTAACAAAGTGAGAGTTGAGTGAGAATAACAGAATAACTCAACTTTTATTATTCTAATACAGTCTATCAGTAGTTAATATTACTAGTAAAGTATAATCATGACTCTTCATTGAATGTCGTAATCATTATTGGTGCGTAGACCTCTATATACCAGCGCCATCTCATCATAACCATCACCACCTGCAAATGCATCACCACCACCACTGCTTTAACCAAACTTCTCACCAGGTCCTAGCTTCTTATAAGGACAAGCCACCCAATCACAACCCTGTTTATAAATCTCCGTCCCCCACCACTTAAACCCATCCACAAAACCCGGATAAATAAACGCAAAAAACACAACAATAACAGCAAAAGCCAATCCAGAATCCAATGCCGCTGATAATGTCATAGCATACTTTTCCCACCAAGCAGTCCTCCTCCTCCGAATCACATAATTAAATATGAAACAAACAAGCGCCCATATCGAGAAATTCAATCCTGTGGCTGGTGGTATCCAACTCAGACTTCCGAATAGGATGGGGAAATTGACTTTGCGCCAGAAACTCTTTCGACTTCTTCGGCCTAGAAGCCAGGCACATAGCGGGGCGATTGCTCCGATGAGGAATGCCCAGACGAGAGGTCTATAGAGGCCATCTGGACCGAAGAAACGCTGTGGTCCGACAACGCCCCAGAGTATTGAGCCGTTGAAGTGGACTCTGGCGATTGGGCAGTTGAATCCGTTCATTGCTTCGGGAGTGCAGAGTAAAGGGATGTGAGTGAACATCCAATTGAGGACGCCTATTTGAGTTAGACTTGAGACGAGGGTTGCCATCATTTGAACGCCGAAGAGGATTCGGGGTGGGATTTTCATGTAATGGCCTAGTTTGAGGTCTGAGGAGAATTTGATTCCTTGGGCGGAACTTATGTAGGAGTATGTGACGAATATCATGTTTGCGACGGGTCGACCGGGGAATACGATGCCGCAAATTAGTTGGCAGATTAGGTAGAGACTGCTGTGTTGGTTTGTTACGGCCATTATTATGCCGACGGGGATGAAGAATATGCAGGTTATTCCGAGTGCGAGGAATAGACCGTACCAGGGTAGATGAACGGGATAACTGCGGGGCAGCGGGTTAGCATAGGCACATTACAGTAAGATCAAGGCAAGGCTTGTGGGGATGCTTACTGCTCAACGGTAAATGTGGCTGTGGCTAGCATTGTAACAAGTACAATGAGATACCATGTGATAGGAGCATCTTTGTATCGTCTCATAAGCCGACAATGAACATCTTCCATGCCCAAGGGCATTTCCCGATTGGCATCTTGAGAGCTATCTCCCGAGGAGTCGAAATTACGACGGCCGGAAGGACCATCTGTCTGCTCAGTTCGTAGAGGTTGATAAGTCTCCATTGCGGGCATTTCTCGGCGCTCCTCGAAAGCTTTTCGTGTCTGTTGCCAGATATCCTTGCCGTACCAGCAAACAGTGTGGGTTACCAAGGAGGTCAAAGCAGCAAATTGAACGCCATATGACAGCACGTAGGTGATGGGGAGGTAGACGGGAGAATAATCTTCGTAGGCTTTTTGATCGAATAAAAAGTCCGGAGTCAAGATCCGACTGACGTTGTATGGATGGCCGGTATTGTCAAAGACTGCCGCGGAAAGGATGGGCATATAGGATGAAAAGAGGACATTTTTGTAGTCTGGCGGGTCAGCAGAGGTTAGCAGGCATGGATTTTGACGAATTCCAGGGTAGTACCTACACAAAATCGGAGCAATGGCCCAAATTACAATCACCAAGCCAGTCACGATATTCGCAGCAGCCCACCAGGGAGTTAACAATGGAGATCCGATATAGGCAATCTGAGCCCAATCGAAGGTCAAAGGAAACATTCCGAGACCAGAAGCAACACCGAACTATCAATTGTTAGCTACGATCATCTATGCCTGCTGAATACCCTGAGAATGGACTGCTCACCAAATTCGAAACCACAACACTCTTCGGCGCAAACCAAGTAATAACATTAAAGTAACTCAGCGCAGGCATAAGTAATCCTGGAACAAAATACCAAAGGAATGCACCCGTCCAAACGACTATGAAAAACTTGTATCGGGAGATACTCCACCCGTTAGCCTTTTTGTTGGCTGTCTTGTGCATAGTCGAGAACATTGCCGTCGACATCAGAGTACCTGGCCATATCATGGCAGATGGTCGGACGAGGAATCTTCTTGTTAGACCGGCAAATGCGTAGCCGAGGACTTGGGTTGATATTATTAGCAAGAGTTGGTAAAGAATTGGGACTTCTTGCTGGTAGAATTTGTGTTGTTCGACGATGACCTGTTCATTATCAGCTGGATGAGCTTGGCTTGGGGTATAGGGTTGAGCCGTGGGGGACTAGGCTGATCCACTTACATCTGTTGCAAAAGCAAATCCAAAAGAAACATTGCTGCTAATATAAACGCAAGCATGTTCTTTCTCATTCCAACGACCCTGGGCCAGCCAAAGACGCATTCTAGAGAACCAGTTGATTTCCGGAGCATCGATTTCGCCGGAGAGAAGTTCTCGATGATGTAGAGTTCCATTTTCGAATATTTCGAGTGGATCACCTGTTCTTTTGAGGATTGCGTCCCAGAATTTGCCTAGTGGGTGGACGAGGACGAGCGCGATTATGGGTGTTATTGCGACGCTGGGATAGCGCAGGGAGAAGAATAGGTTGGCGGCTGATCCTGTTAGGGAGAATAGTAGAGAAAGGATCCACATTCGGGGGGCTATAGTCGCCATTAGCTTGCTGTCAGTTGTATCAGCTTTTTGTATGATGTATGACATACTATTGATTGAAAGGGAAATATCATCGGTGGCCGGAACGGTAGCTCGTACTTGAGCGTATCTGGGTGGTGGTTAGCAAATGACAATTTTTGCCGCAGCTGTCGCTGTCTGCCACTCACGGTGAATTATCCGGAGGGTCATCATCATCCTTTGAATCCCCATCATCCAAACTATCCTCATCATCCGTAATATAAGGCGAAGAAGCCGGTGTTTCCTGCACGACCGGATTCCCAGGAACAGCCAAACCGGTCGCGAAAGAATATTTTGAATCAGGACCAAGTCCTACGTCGGAGGTCGCGGAAGAAGGGCGTCGATTTCTTCTATACCAGCTGCTACTTTTTCGGCGTGAGGAATGTGATCGGCGGGTTCGGGAGATCTTTGATCGTCGGGACGGACCACCGGTTGTGCTAGTGTCTGAGAGATCTGAGTCGGAATGAGCGGAGACGGAGATGGATACAGAGCTTGATGCAGCTCTGTCTGCATTTTCGATATCTTGGGTATCATTTTGGGTATCGTTTGATTCGGGGACTGCTCCGTAGGTTGAGCCCAGGGCGGGGACACCGATGAGAGGGGCGCGCGACATTAAGTGGCGGGCGGAGGAGGAGGGGGAGGATGGAGAAGGAGGAGAGGGAGAAGAAGGAGAAGAGTCTATGGCATGCGAGAAAGAATTGGAGCGTCCATTGTGGTTGGTAGGCGCAGGCAGATTGTCGGTGGGAGAGCTGAGGGAGAAGCTGTCAAAGCTGGAAGTGTCTGAGTCGGCGGGAAGCGATTCACCCGGTGGGGAGGACCGCTTCCGCGTTTGCAATGGAATGGCAGCGATTGTGGCGGTGATACAATAAAAATAGGGATAATAATATGAGAACAGCTGGATTGAACGAGAGAGTGTAAGAATAATGTAATTAAATAGGATCAAAGTGAGAATAGAGTAGAGTAGAGTGAGAAGTAAAGTAAAAAGTAAAGAAGTCTGCTTGCGGAAGTGGGGCTGCTTAATCATTCATACAAAGTGAGACTACATTAATATAGATCAGTATAAAATAATATAGTATACAATTATATATAGAATATAAAATAATATACTATATTATTCTAGATATCTAGATACTATTATAGTATAGATAATATAGATATAGAATATAACCCTTAGGAAGTATCTATATATATACATAGAGTAAGGTACTCTAATTAGGTGGTATCAGAACTACAAAGATCTTAATACCATTAATATCTACTAATTATATAGTAGTTACTAAATAATACTTAATTAGGAGTACTGTTATAGTATCTTATTATATATTTGAGTTGAAGAGGATATATAGGCTTTGTAAATATAGGAAATAGTGTTAAGGAACATACAAGATAAGTAGTACCTACTTAGGTATAGTTAATAACTAACTATAGTCTATAGTAGAGGAGTAAGTAGAACATCATAACTAGGTTTTGTACTTCTATATCTATCCACTCCCACACTACTACCTAGCAGTAGGTAATCTCTTTTCTAAAACAACTCAGTAACTTGACTATCCTCATCCTGCTTCCTCTGCGCCTCCTCCAACTCCTTCTCCGTCTTCTCCCCCTCCCCCTCCTCATCTCTCATAAGAACCTGAACAAGTCTATCACAAGCCTCCTTGACCCCCTCATCCTCAACATGCAAATGACACTCCCGAATAACAGGATAAACCTTAACCTTCCTCATAAGATCTCTACCCTCCCTCGTCGTCGTCAAAAGCATAAGCGTCTCAACATGTGTCGCAATAATAGTAACATCTGAATCACGCTTCTTGTCCGGTGGCAGTAATTGCAAATCAGCGAGCATGTCCTGGGAATCTTCGTCGGAGAATTCTTCAGGTCCGGTGATTGGTAATAGCAGGTATGGAAGGAGATTTGCGGCATCTTCGTCGAAAAGCATGGGGTGGGAGGGAATGTCGAATGCGACGTTTTTGATTGTTGATGCGACGCCCTTTCGACGGATGTCACTTTTGTGTTCGGTGAAGACGGTCAGTTTGGTGATGGGGACAACTGAGTCGTAGTCTTGACGTGTTGTGAAGTATGCTCGGCCGGTTTCACTTTGAGAAAGATCGGCGAAGAGGTAGGAAAGGTAATCGAAGTTGGCGTTTTTGTTGAGGCTGCTTTCAGCGCCTTTGACGAAACAGTCCATTAGTTGGTCGATTGCGTTGGCGGAGGTTGAGACGTCGGATGGGACGCGACGTTTGAGGGTGAATAGTTTTTGGAGAGAGGGGGATTTGGCGAGGTTTGCAAGTAGTGTTGCGAATTCATCGGCATTTGGTTCTTTGATGCTCTGGGTAGCTGTCAGTATATGTAAGTTATGTTGTGAGGGTAAACTGGGCTTACCGTCAACTTAAAGAGCAGAGTCTCGATGAAATCGTCATCTTCAGCCAGAACCTTGAGGACTTCCTCATCGCTGGACAAGTTGATCAAAATTGTCAAGGCATTTTTAGCAATGGGCTGTGTCTGTCAGCAGTGCAGTGCGGTGGGGGCATTATCCAAGGTAGAGCGCACAGTGTAATCGCGGGCTAGGAGCTTCAAATCGCGAACGGGAAGAAGTTGATGACGTTTGAAAAGGCTGGGATCAGCAGTAGAGAAGCCAACCAAGTTTTCGCAGGCTGTTCAGCATTAGCATGGATCAGAGGGACTATCGGGCAGCCTGATACTTACCGATCTGGCGAATTTGGGTGTTTCCATGGTGGAGGAACTCCACTAGCTGTAATAATCAGTCAGCCAGTGTTCTTTCAATCAACTTGGGGACAGCTTACCTCCTCAAGTTCAGTAGGCATGATGGGTGTAGAGAAAAGAAAGATAATCGTCTGGTTAATCAGTGGAAATCAACTTTTCTGCCGGTGGACCCGACGTCACCGCGGGGCATCAGCAGTACTCAGAATAGATAGAGCAGTACGGTTTAGTATGGTATATTAAATTTATTTAATTAGTTAGAATATAATAAAATATAGAATTATATTAAATATTAAAAATATACTTATCATAATTATATATCTACCCAATTGACCCATCTATACTATATATGCATACTGTGTATGTACTATGCATCCGCAAAGGCGGTGTCCCCGGATTTCTACCCCTCTATCCTCTCCATCCCCTCTATACATTCTATCTTCCCCTGTTCATCATCCTATCCGTGCTTCTATTTCCAATTGATTGCTCCAAAATGTCCGAACCAAACCTCCCCGAAATCCTCTCAACCCTAAAAACCCTCGCCTACAAAGCCGGCGAAATAATCAACTCCGCCCGAACAGCCCTTCAAACCGAGGGTGCCACAGCATCAGATACAAAAAAGAATACCGCAGATCTAGTAACGAAATATGATACCGCCGTTGAAAATATGATTAGCTCTGCTTTGAAGGAGAAATATCCTGACTACGCGTATGTCCCCCTTCCAGTGAATTAAGATTGAGGATATACCCAATGCGTAGGCGCAAGCTGATTCTATGTTGTATATGCAGTTTCCACGGCGAAGAAACCTACACTCCAACTTCACCCCTAACCGATAAACCAACATTCATAATCGACCCTATAGACGGAACAATCAACTTCATCCACAATTTCCCCTACGCATGCGTTTCATTAGGATTCGCGGTAAACCGAATTCCAGTCGTCGGCGTCGTTTATAACCCTTCAACAAACAAATTATATTCGGCAATTAAGGGTCAAGGTGCTTTCGTTGATGGTGTACAATTGCCATTGACCAGCGCAACAGGGCCCGCACCTCCACTTACAGGATTGGAAAATGCACTTGTGGCTATTGAGTGGGGATCTGATAGGTCTGGATCGAATTGGGAGACGAAGGTTAAGACGTTTACGAAGCTTGGGAGGAGGAAGGAGGATGGGGGTGCGATGGTTAGATCTTTTAGGAGTTTGGGAAGTGCGGCGTTGAATATTTGTCATGTTGCGGAGGGGACGGTTGATATTTATTGGGAAGGGGGTTGTTGGGAGTGGGATGTTTGTGCGGCTTGGTGTATTCTTGTTGAGGCGGGGGGTGTTATTGTTGATGGGGTGAGACCGGAGAATGGGTGGGAGGGGAGAGAGGTTGCTGTTGATGGGAGGAGATATCTTGCTGTGAGAGGGGCACAGAATGGGGTTGGACAGAGGGAGATTATTGAGGAGTTTTGGGGATATGTACAGGGGGATTTGCAGTATTAATAGACAGCTAGAGAGAGCTGAGATGTATAGACAGGTATTATGTATATAGTCTAGATTTAGTATTTACATCTGGTAATGCAGCACAGTGCTAACTCGATCGATATCCGATTTCTCCTTCGAGTCCAGAATCACAATCATCATCTTCGTCAATCTGTCGATCTGTCCACCGAGCGGAGTCTTGTCGAGACACATCTGTATAATGTGAATGTGTACGGCCATGACTGTGGACAGAGCCTTCGGGCTGGAAGTCGTGTTGATCAAATTCAGGCTGGTGCTCGCCATGCTGCTGGTCATCTTCCTGCTGCTGGCTGTGCTGTTGGCTGTTCTCGCAGCCATGCTGTTCGCCATGTTGATGGCTCTGCTCCACTTCGTCCCCAGAACTAGTAGGACCAACATTCAAAGCCTTAGCCCTCTCGGAATCAGAATTCAACTCATCTCTCTGAGGATGCTCAGCCGCAAAATGCGTGTCAACAAGATGTTTGATAACAGGCCACCCATAAGCATTCGTAAACATTCTTCGAACAATGATGTTATTGTGAGCATCTGGTTCTAATCGAACGAGAACTTTGCGCCAGGTTATGTCTCGATGGTAGGCTCTGGCGATTTTTTCTTCGACTTTGAGGCCGCTCGCACCCCCTGTGCCTGCACCTTGTTGTTCTTGGCCTGGGCCGGAAGCAGAACCGGAGCCACCAGGGCCAGGGCCTAGCTGAGTATTCTGAGGAACTGTCTTTGAGTTGGTTGATTTATTCTGTAATGAGCCAAAGGCGATAGTTCGTCGTTTCACGGGTAGAGGATGCGGAATATCATCAGGATGATAAATTCTGTCATGGAAGATTGTTCGAGATCGAGCGGATGGATCTAGAATAAATTCACTTGGTGGTAATGGTGGCATGAGTAGATCCCCGGCAGATTCGAAAAATGTTGTTTTGGGAGGTGTGTAGACTCCGACGTCTTCTTCGTAGAGGGAATTTCCTCGGACTCCGCCGCCACTGCCGCTGCCTCCAAGGCCTGGGGATTCTTCTATATCGAAGGACCCGAGGGTTTGGCTTCGTTTGTAGATTTTAGCATTTTTGCCTTCATGTTTGCCGCTGGGAGTGCTGTGTTTCTGAGATGGGTTGGTTTCTTTTGGTCGAAATAGTGATAAGAAACTGCTGAAGGCCGAGTTTGAGGTAGATGCTGCTCCAGAATCCTCGGAAATACTCTCCATAGCACTGTGATGCGTATGCTGTGATGGTCGACGAGCAAGGAATTGTTCCGGGTTAGGCGCATTCTCTCCATTGACCCCGATAGCTTCTCTACCTTGTAAAGAAGAGGCTAGATCATCCTCCGACTGGGCTAGCTTTGGCGACTTCGAATTCGCACCGGTAAGCTCGGCCCAACCCCATTCAGCCATCGTCCCGACAATACCATTTCCTCTCCTTGCCTTCTCAACTCGATCAAGACCTCTCCAATCAAGGAAGAGAAGGCAGGACGTTCTCAACGGGACAATACCATCATTGACAACATTCGAATAAAGAGTCCTATGATGAAATTTCTTCAAAACCTCATGCGCAGGTCCACATGGTAATATCCGAAGTAATGGTTTTGCACCGGGATCTGCATCTCTTTGATCTTTAGATGAATCACCTCTTCCACCGATAATTGCTCCCCAACCACTTCGCACTTTAGGCGCAGTCCAGCTCAGTCCTAGATCCTGTCCTGTTCGTCCGACTAGGCCAAAATCCAGAGCGAAGCGGACGTACATGGGATTTTCATTACTGAGGCCTAAGAATGGCGTGGCGAGGGCGATGAAATTAATCGGTTGAATCCTTGTGAAGAATTCTGGTGAATGTTTCTGAATATATGCAATGGCGTATGTCTGGATAAGTCCACCTAGAGAATGACCAACAAAACTGATACTGGTAATCTGATAAGCGTGATCTTCTCCTTCGGGAGGATATTCGCGAGTTTCTGGTTGTGATTGAGGTTCTAAGGATGGTGTTTTTGTTTCAGGATCTTTGCGTGCACCAAATGGTCGAGTAAATGGGTTTGATTTAGATCCTTTGAGTGGGAAATATGGTTGGTCGGGATATGTCATGAGTAAAACGTATTTGGCTAGTCGTTTGCCTAGATATTGAATTCCTCGCTCGGTGCGGACTGCGTTGCCGGAGAATCCTCTTACTATGACTTGTTCGTCGGGAGGGTTGCCATCAGCGTCGCGTTTGTTCATGGCTGCGTCGATGCTTTCTTTTAGGTAGAGCATGTCTGCGCCGAGATTGCTATGCAGGCCGTGGGTCAGGACCACGAGGTGTATCTTTTTCTTCGTGGGAGCAGGAGGGGCAGTAGGAGTAGCAGGAGCAGTAATATCAGCAGAATCGGCATCGGCATCAACAGGTGATTGCATATCAAGTTGTTGCACGCCAGAAACAACATCACCAACTTGATCCTCTGCGGTACCCTCTGTGCCCTCTGCCCTCCCTGCTAGCTGTGCCCCCTTCTTCGGCAAAGCAGGACTATTCCACAAACTACTCGTATCATCAACCCTCAACGTAACAGACGGTGAAAAGATTCCCTTTCTCGCAACGACCTGTTCACCCTTTGTTCCGGGGGGCCAAAGTTCATGAAATTTCCCGGGAGGACCCATACTCGCAGTCGATGATCCACCACTGGAAAAGAAGTCCATGGATTTCGCATCTCGTCCGACAAGTAGTTCGAAATGGACTACTGCGCTGCTGGAGAATATCACTTGCGACACTATTTCGATGGTCCATGTTACGTTGCGGTCTGGCGCAGCGCCCGCGCCATCGCCGGCGCGAGCGCCAGGTCCAGGTCCAAAGGCATGTGATGAATGCTGATTAAAGTGGGCAGGGACTTTTATCGTCGCATCCCAGTTTCCACCGGCTTTGAGGTATGGTTCGAATTGAGGGGCTCCAGATGATTCGGATGAGGTATATTTACTGTTTGGATCGAAGGAGGAGGGGTAACATGCGGCGTAGAGAGTGTAGGGCCCGTGAAGATATGCGGCTCGGAGGGGAATTGCCGAGGTGTTTTTGACTCGGACTTGGAGGTCGGAGGGGATTGGGAGGATTGGGTCTGAAGAGGGTGTATATGTGAATGTGTATCTAGTAGCTGTTAGAGGAGGTTCATGGAATGCGTGTGGGCTCGCAGTATATGCTGTTCACGGCTAGACCAAGGATGGATCCTGGAGGCTAGTCCAAGGCTCTGCGGACTGACTGCGCCAAGATCGGACGACGGACGAGGCATGCGGGACTCACCTGGCGATTTCTCCGACGCGTACACTGCCGGTTTGATGTACCAACAGCATTTCGGAGTGAGACGGGGTAGTCTCTGATGTGCGCCAACCCGTGAGAGTAGTGAAGCGGGATGGCTGGGCTGACGGAGATGCGGAGGTGGAGTCGTCAGCGCGGGAGGGAGGGATTTGTGAAGATAAGTAGGTTCGAGGGGTGATCAGCATTGAACCAGGCTTCCATGGTATAAAAAGATGAGAGCAGCAATCAAAGCGAGGAAGAGGGGAATGAGGAATGAGATGAGATGAGAAAAGAGTAGAGTGGAATAGGAGAGGAGGAGAGCGGAAGATCCGGCGATCTCGTGATGCACTGCCCCTTCAATCACATTCACCAAACGTAGTACTTTATATTTATTTCTTTTATATTTATTTTATAATCAGTTATATTCATCAGATCTATTCTGATATCTATGATATATCTAGTTATGCCAACACATTTAATACACTATCCTCCCTATTAATCTCAATTTCAATCCACCCTCCACCCTCAACAACAACAATCTTACCATCAACACAAACCCTCCTCCACCTCTCATTCTCTTCTTTAAAATCAATCCTCACTTTCTTTACCTCCTCATACATAACTCCTTCTTCATAAACATGTAATCCCCCAGAATAAGCAAGCATCATAAGTCTCATACACTCCTCTGCAGACCGGGGGCCGAATCGGAGAAATCTCATACTTTGGCTCGGGCTCAATGCCTGGGTGGATGGTGATATGAGGAAATCTTTTTCGAGGCGCGGGACTAGTGTTGTTAGAACATACATATGTTCTGATTCGGGGATTTTCTGCATTTGCGGCATGTCTGGCGAGTTCGAGCCCGAGTCCGAATCCCCGGATACGCCTATGCTGATATCTCCCATAAATCGATGAATCTCAGATCCATCAGATGGATGTAACAATTCATTCGCAGCCATTTTGAACCTCTCGGATCCGAATTTTCGATATTCGGCTGTATCACTATCTGCTACTAATGCAGCATGTAATCCCCAACTAGCAACCACAGCCCCATACATTGTAGAGCTGCCGCTGTCGATGCTGCTGCTGCCATCTTCAGATGGAGATGGTGAGGTGGTGCTGCTGTTGATAGACTGTCTACCCCTCCCCTCATCGGTAACGATTCTTGATCCTGGCGAGAATTTAACGCAGAATGTTGGTAAAGAGTGTGGTATCCCTTTTAGGAGTGATGATAAGGTGGATACTGAAGGTGGAGAGTCCAGACCGATTGAACTAGCCATTGCATTTCCTGTTCCGCAGGGGATCAGTGAAATTGTAGGTGCAATGCTGGTTCTGGTACCACTTTCGGTGCTGATGCTGCTTCTCGAGAATACATCAAGGATATCAATTAACCCCCCATCCCCAGAAAGTAAAATGACATTCTGAGTAATTCCAGCCTGGGATCTAGGTAGAAGAATTGATTTTGATATCTCTGTTATCGAGGATGCTGAAGTCGTGAAATGGGGTGTATATTTTATTCCCAGAGTATCGAGGAATGGTTTTATGAGTGTGGTGAATATTGAGGGGGCGGTTCCGGTGCCGGATAGTGTTGATATTATTACTTCAACTGATACCGGGGACTCTGAGGAGTTTAGATGGGGTGGGATTGTTGTCTGATATTTGGATAGTTCTTTGGGGACAGATTGAATGTTGAGGTATTCCAGAGTTGGATGGTCATCGGAGCTTTTGTTTAGGAATATGACTCGATGAGGCTGAGGCTGCTGGCCCTGCTGAGTCTGAGGCTGGACCACGCAGATTATTGAGTCGAGGGGCACTTGGCCAGTGCCTTCTGGAGATGTCCATTTCAGGATATCATTGTCCACGGTGATAACTGGGTCTGGAATGGAGGACATTTTCACTCAGAGAGATGAGAGATGACTGAGATGACTGAGTTGACTGAGGGGTGATGAGGTGAGGTTGGGATGGGCGGGGCACTAAGTACTCCTTGGTACTCTAATGATTAGTGGGTAGACAGCTAGTCCTGCTATACTGTACAAACTTCCTATTTCTATTCTTAATATCTAGTATACTTAACACAAAAATATCTACTACTCTCCTAGATAATACAATATTCAAATAATACAGATACTGTTCATCATTCCGCAGACTCTAAGTAATATACACTAGCTAGTCATACATCCCCATTCCATTCCTATGTCCAGCGTACAAGCCCTGCCTTACCCCATAGGGGTAGGGCAATCACAAATTCTCATCTTCTTGTGGAGCAATATGTTTATCACTGAGATTAACAGCAATAAACGATTTAGGAAGTTTGACCCTATGAAAGAACAACATATTAGCACACCACTCATACTCATATCAAGCCCTGCCGGCTCTTCGCTGCTTCGCAGCTCGACTGATCAACTTACGTATCAAATTTCGCCTTCAAAGTCTCAATAACCTCCTTCCAATCCTGATGAGCCGTCAAACTCCGTCTCGGCGCACAACCAATAGCATGTCTAGAATCCAATTGCACATCCAGCGGATCGAACGCGTGACAACCAGGACTAATAGAGATTCGAATCGAATAAGAATTAACCTCATTCTCACTATCTCTCGCTTCATAAAGTTCAAAGCAAATCTGTGAAAGATAGTCCAGTTCTGGAATGGCGCTGCGAGCGATTTTCGTTTGGATACCACCTTCAAGAATGCAGTTCATTAATGTGTAAATGTGTGATTCTTTCGTGAAGTAGAAGAAGGATTTGGCGTCGGGTGAGGCTTGGACTTCTTCTAGGTCTCGGACGATTTCTTGGAGTAAGGGGAGGGAGGTTAGGAGGCCGATTTCGAGTTTTTCGCTGTCGGTTATTCCGTATTCTTGGGGTGTTACGTAGTCGAATAGGACTTTCGCTAATTTGTATAATTCGCGTAGCTTGGACAGTCGTTCGTCCATTTTGCATTTGCTGGAGCTGGATCCGGGGAAGAGTTTGAAGTAATGGTCGTATGAATCGTCCAATGCGCGAAGGTGTGGTAAGGACTCGGGCACATGAAGACGTTTCTTCAAGCCCAGTCGGTGAGCGAATCTGTGGTTCTCGGATCGATCGTCGGCAGCCTTCTCCTTTTCTTTCTCTTTCTCTTTCTCCTTCTCGTTGGAAGTGGAGAGATCAGATGTAGAGTCGGATTTGGCTGAATTCTTGCCCTTCACACTGCACCGATCATCATCATCGCGATCGCTGTCTGGTGGCATAAATACCCATTCCAAGAATTGTCGATTATGAAGAGCATCGAATTTCATGCTATCATAAAGTTCAGACAACTTGGACGGGTCAACCTTCTCCGTATCGCAGAATTCTGCAAATAGTTTCTCCCATCGCTCCTTGAAAAGTCTCGGGTCCTCTCCGGCACACCAACGGCCTTGAATGTTGGATATTTCAGGGCTTTCAGCGGTCAGATCGGGCTGATTCTTCTCATCGACGGAAGTGGAAATGGGAGAATTGACCACGCCGGTTTCAAGCTTGCTGAAATTGTGGCGCATGACGCTTCGGTGGAATTTCATCAATTCAACAACGGTCGCCAAGACCACGGATGGCTCGGGAATATTGCTGTCCTTGGGCCATGCGAATTGTGATGGTGCAGATCCTTCTCTCAGGAGAAGTTTGAGCTTCTTCTTCACTTTATCCATGACATCCTTTGCAGCATTCGAGTCGTCCAACAGGTCCTTGCGAACTTGTAAGAAGTCTTCGGGTAATTCCTTTTGATCGAGGAATGAACTGGCCCAGATTTGAGCTACAATCGTTAGCAGGTATCCTATACATCAACTTGTCAAAGCTTCGCAGGTTCGCAACATACCACTTGTGCTCACTCTTCTTTCTGAACTTGTGAATAGACGAACATTGTTGAGAGCTTCCTTGTTCATCAACTTCAAATCATCCCGCATATTTAATCCAAGGTCCTGCGACTGGTACCGAGCAGCATGAGTCGGTTCACCTCCCCATTTGATCACAAGCTGAAGCTTATCCAAAATGAGATCATTCTCTACTGCAGAAAAGCGAGAAAAGGTAGGACCCGAAATGGAATCGCTTCGTGTTTGTGACTTTCGCAATGCCTCAGCCTCCGGCGTTTCCCCGGCCACAGGTGAGATGGGCTCTTCGGGCTCCGCCTCTGGCTGCGGCACTACTGGCGTGGTCGCAGAGGAATCTTGCTCTCGCATCTCTTCGGGTCTGCGCTTGCGGAACATTGGCTTGATTTGAACCTTTGTTCCAGGCCAGCCACCCTTCTTCTCCAGGGAAGTCCGGAGCAGTTTCAACTTCTCAATGTCTTCCAACTCCTGCTCCATGGCAATCTTCACCGCATCAGAAACACTGGACAAGGCAGCAGCACCCTTGATCACGACCTCCTCTTGATGTCCCTTCAGCAGATCCACAAATGGCTGACTATGGAAGGTGAACTTGAACTTTTGTTTCGGGGTACGGTCAGCATGACGAATGACCGCCACCATTCCTTTCAGCTTCCATGAATGTTTGGACGCAGGAAGTGGCGGAGGTACTTCCTCGTTGGCTTGGTGGACCGACATCGCAGGTGATTTTGTCGTATTGGAAGGACTGTAAGTGTTTGAATCAGAGCGAGGGTCTCGAGGGGGTAGACTGCTGAGATTGGCAGCAGTAACTGGGTCAACTGGCGGATCAGGACCTGAAGACGATGCAAGCGAAGGTGTGGTTGTCGATACATCCGAAGGAGTCGCTTCTTGGGATTTAACATTCGGTGTTCCATAAAGCCTGGATGTACTTGGAGATTTCAAGAGCGTTTTCAAGGCTTGTCTGTGAGAGCCTACTGTGCTTCGTCGGGAGGGGCCCATATCAGGGGATGGTGGCTCTGACAATTCCATAGATTGTTCCATTTTCCGTCGATCGGCAAGGAAAGTATCGCGGAGGATTTTCGCACATTTATCATAATAATCATTATTATCCTTGACGAAACTCCAGCCATTCACGTCGATAACATAGCTTCTGTCCTCCACACGAAGCATATCAAAGCCGCAAATTCTTTGACCAAAGCCATTAGAGATCTTGGATGCGATTGCTGCTTCATCCTTACTCAGCTTGGTAATATAACGCAGCTCCTTGCCATGGGTATTGCGTCGGACCAATCCATCCACAACCGGGGACTTGCGAGTTTCGGCGTGGCAAAAGTCGGGGCCAACCGTGTAGGCCTTGACATCCTCGGCATTATCCACGCGAAGGAACTGTTCATAAAGGTAACTTTCCTTGGTCTCGGTGACGGATCTCGGTATAGTTAGTTCGGGATCGTACTCGGAGCTCTTATTTCCGACTTTGCGGAAGAGTTTACGTCCTCCACCACCATATTGTTGATCATTGGGGAAATAAATGTGAATATTGTGGTCTTCGCCATTTACCGGCTTCTCAACAAAAGGTTTGCGGAAGACTTTACCATCAACCACCAACGCTTCACCATCCTCGGACATGGACACTTTCTGTGTTTTGGGGGCACCGCCTCCTGTTCCATCCTCGGGACCTTCCAATTTGACTCCGGTGAGTCTGTGTATGTGTTGTGCAAGTTCGGCTGATTCTAAAACGGGACCACCATCACGGTTCACTTCTAGTCTCTTCGGTGTAGGCACACCCATCTGATCCAGGATTTTGAGACAGAGTCGGCGATCCCACAGTACCTGTTGCATGGGCAAATCATTGACGCAGAATGGTTTGCGAAGCTTGGCATATGCGATCGCCTTATCCAAGGGGAAACCGTCGGAGAAAAAGGCGATCAAAAAGTCACAGACGGGCCAATTTTCGACAGCTTCGTCGAGAATTACTTTGTCTCCAAATACAATGACCTCGAATTCTCCTTTCGATTGTAGTCGAGTCAGAATATTTTGACTCGGTTTACTCCGAGCTTTCACATCCAAGGCACAAACTCCGATCCTCCACATTTTCGGGGCACTCGCACCGGACTCCATCTCGCTGATGGAGCTGGCCGCGGTACTTGCGGCGGTACTTCCAGAGAATCTGCGAGGATTGCGACTGGATGAACGGGTGGAGTTCCCGATTAGAGGGGCAGAGCGAGATTCGGAGGCATCGGGTTTGGGGGATTTTGTCTGGGTGAAGGGATTCTGCTGTTTGATGGAAGCGTCGACGGATTCTCTCTGATCTAGTTCGGAGAGTTGCCCAGGTCGGAGAGTATCCAGACCGCCCTTGACAAGCTTTTGATCAGGGGAGGTGCCATTGGAGTTGTCATCGGGGTCCATGGTGGGAGTGGGAGTGGCGGGGAGTGGGGGAGGAGGAAACCTTTCCAAGTCGGATGAAAGGCGGAGGGATCGAGTGGAGGACAGGCGAATGGCTCTAGACTGAACCAATTGCCCAAATGGATAGGTGGTTCATGCGGTCAAGAGGTGGAAGGGGGAGACGAGTATTGGAAGAGAGGTGAGGTAAAGAAGAAGGGAAAGTTGTGGATGATGGCATTCAAGCGGGATCGCCCATTCCGGAAACTGCAGTCACATTACCTGCTGCCAGCAATTATAGTATGGAATTGTAGTATGATATTCTCCATATTCATTATAGCTTATAATATAGATAAATTATATATTTCGCAATTATAATATATCATATCTTATATACGAATTAATTCATTTAAGTAGCAAAAAGAAGTCCCTGCATTATTTGCGAATCAGAATATCGCAGCCCTGGGAGTCTCTAAAGCCCCACTCTGCATTACTTAGAGCTAATGTACCTAAAGCTACCTGTATACATTTAGTGTTACAATCTCTTTTTATCTATTTAAGAGATTATAAAATTAGCCCATATTGCTTTCTGTTAACACCATCCTGAAACTAGAATCCTGTACTACAGGTAAAATACGAAAACTGATGCAGTTTTTGTGCCTAACATATCTCATTGACTTGCGACAAAGAGATATACTAATAGTATTCATACCCCTATCGATTTCGTCAGTATATAATTGAAACTTTCAATACTATTTAGGGTTATTTCAATGGTCACCAGGTAGGTCCCAGCATATATAAAAATACTTTGTAGACAGCTAGTGTAGGTATATTGGAACAACTTGCTCGCCGTGAAGTGACATACAGATGTAGCTGAGGTTGTCACTAACCAAGCATAATGCAGGGTGTAAATTTAAATCCACCATCTCGGAATAGCAGCTACTAGCAGCTCTTCCTCGAAACGATCCAGTTCAATTATAGCTTAACTTAATTCAAAATATTGACTAATATCAAATACCTATTACACAAAAGGAATCATGAAGTATGATTCTGATATAACAGCACTAGAACAAAGCAGCATCCCCCCAAGTCTCTTTTCTAAAAAATACAATATTTTTTCAATGTATATCTGTACGGTGTTCTGGGTTCTCCTTCTTGGTCCCTTATCATAGAACTCGCTCCACCGTCCACTTGTCCACCCCACTCTTCAAATTCTCGCGGTCCTCGAAGAAGGGCTTGAACACCTTTTGAATAATGGTGTCAGGATGGTAGCCCTCAGTGTAACCACCAGTTTCTGGGTCGGCGATCGATGCTCTGATCAGTGGCATTCCCACTACAATGTGGTGACTTTGAGGGAGAGCCTTCGCAAAGAGGCGACTGAGTGTCTGTGACGCTGCTTTGGCAACAGAGAGCGAGGAGACAGCCAGCTGCGGCTCCGTGTCAAGAGTGCCACCGGTGACTAAGAAGAGTGGCCATTCACCGTTGGAGACGTTGCCAGAGTTGGCGTTGCGGATGAACCATTGGCCTGCGACAAGAGTACCAACGGCAGAGACCTGCAAGTCAAGCTCCAGCATCTCCGTAGTGAGGTCCGTAATGTGCGATGCGGCAACGCGGGCAGCATTATAATTCAGTACGTCCACCTTTCCGTCGAATTGCTGTGAACACCAGTCCAACGCGGTAGTGAGACTGCTTGGATTGCCGGCATCGGCCGTACGGTAGATAACTTTCGCATCCGCATTCATCTGAGCGGATTTAACTTCGTCGGCGATTCTGGACAGAGTATTTTCGGAGCGAGATATGAGAGCGATGCTCCAGCCAACACTAGCAAGCCAAAGAGCAAGTGACCGGGACACGGTCGATCCCACGCCGACGATGATGATAGTGCGATCCGGGCTAACGGTCATGATGTTGGATTTTGTCAAGAATTCTGTTGGATAATTCTGCCCTGGTCCAAGTCCATTTAGAATATTTATCCATTTTTATGAAAGGTTAATCGGAAAGTTTACTAATAAGCATCTGCTTGGGTTTGGATCTCGGAGGCAAAAAATGTATGTTGTAATGGAGAGCTCCACTACTGGAAATGTCGCCGAGACGGTCGAACTCTTCCACCGGTTCGGCATGTATCCCATAATCCATGGACGGAGTAATGATCCACTCGATTGATAACCATGACCAAGCTGCTGTAAAAATGATTTTCCAACAAGACTTATACTCATTGATAGATCACCAGCTATTATTTCAATTTTCAAAATGGCAATTTTGCACCTGGTCCTCTTTGGCTTCAAGCAGGATGTCGCCACAGCTACTAGACGGGAGGTGAGTTTCAAATGCTGCCGTTTGCTTTTGCACGATCTAGCTACTAATGCAATCCAATGCATCTATAGCTTCTGCAAGAATTCTTAAGTCTTCCCCAAAATTGCAGAGATGCTTCACAGAATCCCTATATCAAAAGTATCCGCGCGGGAACCAGCTACAGTCCTACCGCCGCCACCAAAGCAGTATGATCTCAAGAAATGATCTGTATTGTTTTCTATAGATGTTTGTTAACCTAGAGATTTTGAACAGAGTTACACCCATTGCTTTATCCTTGAGTTTGATTCGATTGCTCAGAGAGAGTACTACAAGTCTGTGGACCCTGTCCATGCCGACTTTGCCTCGCGCATCATCCCCCTCCTGGATCAATTCAAGATCGAAGCGTTTGATGAGATAGACCTTTCAAGGTAAATTTCCCCGGTCAAGTTACTGGGTGCTTGTGCGAAAAAGTCTCCTTCGGACTCATCTATACCGAGTAGAAAATTTGTGACATATCCCAAGTGACGGAAAGTTGCAAGAGGATTTGAAAATAACAGGAGTCGACCGCAATTATGCTGGGATTTCACGACGTGCAGAAATATAATTTTCCATCCCGAAAAGCTTTCGTTCGATAGCAAGGCTATATTGCTCGTCCTCCAAGTGGTAGATCGCATCGTCATCGAAATATTCGAGTTGGTTCTGACGCCCAGTATGCCAAACATAGTGTGTTGTAGTTCCCATTGTGCCTGTTTTGACCGGATGTTGCGCATATAGTTCAGCAATTGCTGCTTGGCATGACCCGAGGAACTTAGCGGTGGAATCCCAGTCTGTGTCTTGGAGGCCCCTTTTGTTCTCTACCACGCTGACTTTCGTGATGAGCCTTCGGTGTATGGTGCAGACGCAGACATGGTATTTGCGTGACCTTGCAGTCGAGTTCGAATATAGTCTTCATTTGGAACGCCATAGTCATTTGACTCTGGGAAATAAAAGCTTTAAAGATTGATCCAGAGGTTGTCAAGGGACGAGTGATGATTTACGTGTGATCAGAGCAAGGAGGTAAGGATGGTTTGAATTAGTTCCCTGACGGGGAAGGCTACTTACAGAGGTATCACGGGATTTTGGTGATTTAAAAGAGGAACCTGCGATTCATGAATTACCACGGAAGGTGCAACCACCCTCAGATGCTTAGAATTTTGACAAAACATATTTCTTATATTTATTCATTAATCTCCTTAATATTTTGGTAGTTATAGTTAGTATAACTAGGTATGAGTATAACTATGTTAGTATAACTGTGTTAGTTATACTACCTTGGTACTACTAAGGTAGTAAGTAGTTCAGGCAGACTAAGTAGAGAACGTCGCGATTAAACCGACTGCCTTCTCCTTCACCGCTTTCACATCCTAAGGCGGTGAAGAGCTCTGTAGAATTATCCTTATTAGTAACTGTCTACAGTTTACAGTATATAATTGTATATTCAATTATGAATAAATGAGAAAATTAAATCCACAAAATGAATTTATTTACATTTACTTAACATAGCATACTTGTAAGTATAACTATTTGTATATGTAATAACAGAGTTCTACAGTAATACTGATATGCTTCTGCTGATTTGCTGCTAATTCTGCCGACCCACTTTTCATCCTCAATTTTCCCCGTCCATCTTGAACTCCCCAACTTTTTTTCATATCGCTTCATTCGCTTCCTCCGCAACAATGCCGGCCCTAGCGAATGATCAATATGATTTGCCTCTAGCAAAGAGGCAAAAGAGAGCCCCCGATGCTCTATCCCGCCAAAAGCCCACTCGCGCTGGCTCAAAAATCTTTGCGCCTTTCCGGGTATGTGATGCGAAATTCCTTCAGACTCAGTCGAGCCAGACTCACCGGCTCACCTTGGGAGTGGTCTTTTTTTGTATATACCTTTGCTAACTACTTCTGCTGCTAGACCCTTGGCCTAGTCTCTCCAACTCCTGTCCCATTCACAAGCGTCCGATTGGGTAAATCAACTTTCCAAATTACCACTTCAGTCGGCCACTCTCTTCAAACCTACGATTTGCGCAAAGGTTTAAACCTAGTTTTCCTCACTCGTCCCGAAACCCCGGAAATAATCACCGCAACCTACGCATGGCAGGATAAACTCTTCGCCGCATGGGGTCATCTTCGACCCCGGTCTTCGGGCGGTATTTGGGTTTTCAAGCGTGGTAAGCGCGTTGCGAGTCTCGATAGCCCTGGTCTGGATGCGCCCATTGAACGAGTTATGGTCTTTGGATCTTGGGTTGTTGGTGTTTGGGGCGGTGGTTTGGAAGTTTGGAAGAATGGATCTTGGGAACATTATGCCAGTTTGAAATCTCGTTCAAATGCGGATCATACTTCTTCGTCGGCTGGAAATGTTTCGGTTTATACGGGCTCGCTTTGCAATATGCCTACTTATCTCAACAAGATTTTTGTTGGAAGAGTTGATGGTGGGGTTGATATTTGGAATTTGAGAAGTGGGAAGTTGATTTATACTCTCCCGCCTCCATCTGCTGATGCTGGTCCCATCACTGCTATGCAACCAACCCCGGCTTTGTCGCTTCTCGCCGTGGCGTATAAGAGTGGCGCTTTGTCGATCTTGAATGTGGATAACGGTCAACTTGTTCTTTCTCTTCGGGCTGCTTCCGCTCGTACTCCGGCTATTACTTCCATTACTTTCCGAAGTGATGGTCTTGGAGCGGGTCATGATGGCCGCAAGGCGGGTGTGATGGCTACCTCCGCTAGTGGAAGCGGTGATATCACAATGTGGGATTTGAACGATGGTGGTCGTGTTGCTGGTATCCTGCGTGGCGCTCATCGAGTTTCGCGAAACGAGTCCAGCATGGGCGTCAATCGTGTTGAATTCCTGGATAACCAGCCCGTTATGGTGTCCACTGGAGATGATAATGCTCTCAAGACCTGGATCTTTGATGAAACTCCGTTCTCGCCCACGCCTAGACCTCTTCATTCCCGCGGTGGTCACTCCGGCTCAGTCAGTGCTCTTGACTTCCTGCCTGCGGCCTCGGATGGCTCTGATTCCGGTGGAAAGTGGCTACTCAGTGCTAGCAAGGACTGCAGTCTTTGGGGACTCAGTCTACGAAAGGATAGCCAGCACACAGAGTTATCTCAGGGTAACCTGGAGAGCAAGGCTAAGAAGCTTGGTCCCTCTGGCTCGAACTCTGCTGTCATGGTGGATGAATTGAAGGCTCCTGAAGTTACTTGTGTGGCTTGCTCGCTGAACCGCGATGGGGGTATGGCGACTAAGACTGCTGGCCCTATCTGGTCCAACCCCAAGGGTGGAAATGCTGAGGCCACTAGCATGACAGGATGGGAGAGTGTTGTTACTGGTCATCGTGGTGATAAGTATGCCCGGACCTGGTTCTGGGGTAAGAAGAAGGCAGGTCGTTGGGCTTTTGCTACGAGTGATGGAACTGAAGTTAAGGTATGCTCAAACCCGCTAATTTAATGAGATTCATCAAGAGACCTTACTGATCATTATCATAGAGCGTCGCAATGTCGCAATGTGGAACCTTCGCCGTCGTTGGCTCAGCTGGTGGTTCTATCGACATGTTCAACATGCAGTCCGGTATTCATCGCCAGAGTTTCCCGTCTCGTTTGCCCAAATCGGGCTTGAAGTCCCGCAATACTGGCAAGGCAGTTACTCTGTCTTCGTTGAGTAAAGAAGAAGCCAAGCACTCCAAGGCTGTCACAGGCTTGATGATTGACAATCTCAATCGTACTGTGGTCAGTTGTGGTTTGGATGGCAAAGTCAAGGTATGTCTTTCCCCCTAAAAATCTACAATCGTCCTCGCTAACCAATGGCCTCTAGTTCTGGGATCTTCTTTCTGGATCATTAATCGATCAATTGGATTGGCACCCCATGGCCGCCGTCACTGGTCTCCGCTATAGCAAAACCAGCGAACTGGTCGCCTTCAGCTGTGACGATCTCTCAATTCGCGTAGTAGACCTCGAAACTCGAAAGCTTGTTCGTGAATTCTGGGGATGCGTCGGTCAAGTTAACGATTTCATCTTCTCTAATGATGGTCGCTGGGTCATTGCCGCTTCCATGGATTCCGTGGTCCGAGTCTGGGATCTGCCAACTGGTCATCTGATTGATATTTTCCGAGTATCCAGTACCTGCACTTCTCTCGCCATGCCTTCAACTGGCGAATTCTTAGCAACTGCTCATGCAGGCGGTATTGGTGTTAGTCTCTGGAGTAACCGCAGTCTATTCATGTCTGTGTCTACGAAGAATCTCGACGAAGATGTTATCGAGGATGTTGGTGTGCCAACCACATCTGGTGAAAGTGGTGCCGGACTCGTTGATGCTGCGTTCGCCGATGAGACTGAATCTGACGAGACTGATGGACCGGTTCTTAACACTGATCAATTACGAAAGGATATGATGACTCTCAGTATTGTTCCTCGAAGCAGATGGCAAGGACTTTTGCATCTTGATTCTATCAAGGAACGTAATCGTCCAAAGGAAGCCCCCAAAGCTCCTGAAAAGGCACCTTTCTTCCTCCCATCTCTACAAGGCAAATCCGATGAGACTCAATCCCCGAATCCGGCAGCAGCAGCCGATGCCGCTGAACTTGATTCTCTCCTTGAACGTTCTGCAGCAGAGCGATCACGCATTTCAAAAATGCAATCTGGACTCCCTGGGTCTACCGATTCTCTTATCACGCAGTTCCTGGAATCAGGCCATGCTTCTGGTAATTTCGATCAATTAATTGAGCATCTCAAATCTCTCTCGCCTGCCCGAGCTGATCTAGAGATTCGATCTCTGTCCCCTCGTGTGGCGAATGGATTCTCGGAATTGGTCGGTTTCGTCGATGCTCTTACTATGCGTCTGAAATTGAGAAAAGACTTTGAATTGGTTAATGCCTGGATGGCGGTGTTCCTTAAGATTCATTCGGATACTGTCGGGCTTTGCGCTAGTCAGGATGAGCCTGAGTATAGTCTGCTCCGTAAGTCTTTGGCTGCTTGGGCTAAGGAACAGGAGTTGGAGGGGAAGCGTCTTGCTGGTTTGGTGGGATATTGTCGTGGTGTGGTTGGATTCCTTAGATCTGCGCGCTAGTTCAGCGTACACTACAGCGTACAACGGGTTATCTGGAGTAAATAAAATATTGTATTATGAAAGCAATGCATTTATCATTATTATTTTAAATATTCGATTATCTCCATCTCCTTTCAAGATTTCCAACTTGTCTGTTTGTACTCTGTACCTTAACAAAATCTGACTAATCCCCGCAAATCCCCACAGCATCACAACTTTTCTACTTTTCACTTCACCAATTCTCTTCTTCTCATCTGATACCCCCAATTCGATATGGGTATCTCATATCTAACCAAACATCTTCTCCCCTACGCTGAGTCAGTCTCACTGGGCACTTCCAACTCAGATCTCCCCAGACAAAAATCCGTAGTTATCGATGGTCCAAGTCTGATATACGATATCTACTACCGCCTCCTAACATGGATGAACCCAAACTGCGACATATTAGACGTTCAACCAACATGCAACGAGGTTAGCAGAGCTGTAGTCATCTTCCTTTGTCAATTGGATAATTTAGGTGTGGAAATGTAATATTCCTCTCCCCTCTGCACCGAGCTGTGTGCTGTTTATTGACGCTGTGGTAGAAAAAAGATCTGTTTCGACGGAGCACTCCCCGTCTCGAAACGTCATACAAGATTATCACGAATTGAAAAATCGAGACACAGACTTGAATTATGTCGGAAACAAACTTTTACGCTGAAGAATGAGTGTCGGAACGAAATGTCTAATGAGGTTATAGCGAGACAGCTGTGGAGAGAGAGGAATTTGCCTGTTCGATGGAAAAATTTGCCCGAGAATGTTTTTATGGTTTCGGCTGTTTTTGAAGATCTTGTTTTTAGGTGGTCATTGGATGTGGTTAAGAAAGAGGTTCTGTGTGATATTGATATCCCTCCTCCCAATATCGCTGGTGCTGGTGCTGAAGTGCAATACCTCTGGGCAGATATCACAGTCATGATTGCTGGTGAGGCAGATGTTGAATGTGCCCGCGTGGCAAAGATTTCGGAATCTGCTATTTTGACTAGTGATTCTGATCTCCTGGTTCATGATTTAGGGGTTGCGGGCTCTGTCATCTTTCTAAATTCTTTGCAGATGATTGAGACTGCGCAACAACCTGACTCGGGGATACAAGAAAAAGAGCTTCGAGGACAGGGTATAACACCTTACGATTTATCACGTCGTCTTGGAATACCCAGTCTCCAACCATTTGGATATGAACTTTCTAAAGATCCCCGAGCTCCATTTTCTAAACTTTTGCGTTTGGCAAAGGAATATGGTGAAAGTGAGAGACGTTCCGTCGAATATTGCGATTTTCTTCGTGAGTATGAGCATGGTGGTGGTGAGCCTCACGCAATTAAGGATGAGGATGAGGATAAGAAGAAGCTCGTTACTCGTGGAATGGATCCTAGGGTTTCAGAATTATTCTGGCAATATGAGTCCCCAGATATCTTCAGTGAAGCTTCACAATTCCATGTCTATCTTGGAATTCTTCACGAAGATCCATCACGACGTTGTGCTTGGGAGCAAGCTCGAATTTACAGATCTCTCGGCTACGCTCTTCTCAATCTCAGTCATCCAGCTCTGCATCGCTCGCAGTCTATCTACGAATTTGTTCGCAGGGGAGGAAGAATTGTCGCGGAACAAGTCACTCTCGCTGGCGAGAAGACAGTTCTTTCAGACCTCGTTTCGTTACAAAAGCGTTTGGACTTGGCTAGGAGGATATTTGATCGTCAGCGCGATTCGCCCGCAGACTTTTGGTTTTTGTTCGCCCTTTCTGAGGTTTATCAGGAATTATCGAATACTGCAACTGTTCCAACGCCTAAAGAACTTGAAAACCTCCTAAGCAAGGGGTTCATGGGAAAGGGTACGGATTGGAGAGATATTCATATTCTGGCTCAAGTTCAGGCTGTGTTGTATTCTCTTCGAATACTGCAACAACTTATTCAAGTTACGGCTTCGAGTTATGATATAGGCGCTTCTCGGTCTGTTTTGGAGGAGTTGCCCCCTTTATATCGGCTTATGAGGTCGCGCAGTGAAATTATTCGGGGCTTCGCGGATAAACAAATCTGCCGTCGAGTTGTCCATGAGATGGTCAAGACATATGGTTGATCAATCAACAGCTTTTGTGTTATACTTCGATATGTGGATATAAATGCATACAATTCTATTGAGGGGAATCTTAACATAAAGTGTTTGAATGATGGAATGATTCTTTCTTTTTTTTTCTTCTTGATTTTCTCATGATTTATCGAGATAGCTCATGTTCATTGTTGAGCCAACTTGATACGTAAGATTAAGGTATGTACAAGAATCGACACAAAAGAGAACCTTGGGAAATCTCATTTAGCGCCACATCTGACGCCTCGGTGTCTCATTGGAAGATAAGATAGAAACCCAGTCATAAAACTCCAACTCCGGGGTTTTTTCTGCAATTTCAGTCATGCCGTCAGGGCCGCAGTAGTATGCATCGAAATGTGTGACCAGCACAGATATTAAAAAGCACGCAGCAACCCACACTACCCATGCACTTCGGAAAACTCAGGGCGCCTGGAAAGAGACCAAATGTCAAGTCGGCTCAGCCGAGATAACGGTTTCAGCGCGGCATTTTTGCATTTCATTCCAAAGTATGGATTTCGATTCGATTCAAGTTCGCTTATGCAGGAGCGCAAGTCAGGCGGGGCGGGGTTCGGGTTTAAGAACTTTTTCACTTCTCAGGCGCATCTGGAAGACGTTCAATCACGTATTTTCCTCTTGCGACACTCATAATCGGAGCACCAGGAATTTTACTAAGTTGGAAAAGTTAGCTTAGCTCGCGCCTTATTTCCTCCGCTGTGGGTAACTTACCGAATTCGTCGCTTAAGATCACGATCGTTTGTCGCCGCGATGTAAACACGATGTTTGATGATCCGATCAACGAGACAGTCATCGGCATATGTACCCTTGTGATCGCACTTGATTCGTTCGAAGCGGGGATCCTTTGCAACGCGCAGTGCTAGTCGGTACTTTTGGCCCAGTTTCTCCAATTCGGCAATGACGCAGTCGGTGATGACAGGCGTACATTTGGCATAAAGGCAGTCCATCATTGTGGGGATGATTTCCAATTTGTGTTGAATGGTGTGGGATATGAAGTTGGTATCGACGAGGACGGAGTATGGGGGCGTCAGGGCGGTGTTATATTGGAAGAAAAGAGATGAAGGCGCCTGGGGTCTGAAGAGGCTGTCAGTATTGCGAGGGCAAGGAGGCGGAAGGAAGAAAAGAGAGGACACTCACGCTTCACGGACTAGATCGTCTTTGGGCTTCTTCTCTTCTTTCTTGTTTGTGGGCTCCTTCCTATATTTGATTTGAGGTCAGTCATGGCGGGCTGCAAGTGAAACACAGGAATCCGAGGTTGACACGAACAGGCGGTTGTCGCGTTGAGAGATAGCTCTCTTCGCTTGCGCGAACTTGCGCGATTTCTTGTGAACACCCATTGCAACGGAGAATGTCAAATGAAGCGAGAGGTGAGCGAGAAAAGCTATTTGTTGAATCGTCCAAGCCGGTGCAAGTCCAAAAAGATTCAAAGATTTTCCTTATCGTTATCAGTGCTGACTCATCATTGGGCGGTGAAAAGTCTTGGCATTGGAAATGCTTACCAGAGCCTCGGGAACCAAAAGGGCGGTAGCCGGGACTAACTAGGAAGTATACAATTTAGAGAGGACGGAGTAAACATTGCATTCTTGTTAAGACAATGTTATAAAACTGAGGCTAGTCGAGAGCTCCATTTACAGTGTTCTGCACGGGGAGTTCCGGACTTGCGTCTCTCAAGCTCAAACTTGTGGATCGTATCTCATCCATCATCCACGAGTCTCGGCCCACATCCATTAATCAAGTGGATTGATTGCCTTATCCCTGGCTGTTTGGCCTCCCCTGACAAAATTGGCTATTGACGTGTTAGTTCGACTAGACTTTGCTAGATCCAATCTGTGGGGACGACAGGGCGGACGCCATGTAGATCCTTTCCATCGCGGAAAACTGTGTGTTGGCTTCGTTGTTGACAGACAACGGTTGACTGGTTGATACAGCGCCAGACAATTGGAGTGCATAACTAAAATTGGGCAATCAGCTCATATTGCTGACTTTTGTGTACATTTTTCCAACAAAGGGCAATGCCTGATATTATTTGGAGAGAGCGGGCGAGAACCAAATAGCCCGGAGTTATGGTATCCAAAGAAATGGAAGCATAACCCCCACAGCGTTTGGGCATCAGGATGTTATTTACCTAGACAGGAAAGCTGAGATCACTGGTCCCGACATCTAGATTCACATGTTCCCCATCGAACTCGATTGTGCGTTCGTACAATCCGATCTTTTGGGTGTTCCCTAGGTTGATCATGATGCTAAAGTGGGTCAGATCGTCACAACAGTGGATAAGGGGATGATGTCAATCAGGGTAAAAGGTCGTGTGCTTCTTCGCTTGAAAATATTGTAAACTTCTAGGCTACGATGTTGAACTTCCTCAGAAGTCCCTCGTTGACTTTACTCAGGTCTCCTACAGGCAATGGAAAAGGGTGACCAGATTGCACCCTTCACGGTGCTTTCGGAGCGGCACAAAAAATGGACTATCGCGATTACTTCCTTAGTGACCTTCGTGTCACCCGTTTCGGCAAATATTTACTATCCAGCTCTCAATGAGATGGCAAGTGAACTCAATGTGACCTCGTCAAAAATTAACTTGACTATCACAGCTTTCATGGTAGGCATTCCCAATCGAAAAAAAGTTGATACTTCAAGACCTCCCTTCTAACCACCTTTTTCTTTTACTACAGATTGTGCAAGGCGTTGGTCCATTCTTTGTGGCAAGCTTTTCAGATATATACGGTCGGCGAGTTACATCCATAAGTGCTCTCATTGTTTACTTAGCCGTCAATATTGGTCTTGCCCTACAAAGCAGCTATCCCGCGCTGATGAGTCTCCGGTGTCTACAAAGTTTTGGCAGTAGTACAGCGTCAATTATTTGCACCTCAGTAGCTGCAGATCTAGTACCTCGTGCAGAGCGAGGCCGATACATGATATACTCGACTCTAGGTGTGACTGTTGGTCCTGCTGTTGGTCCAATCATTGGTGGTATCCTAACCCAATTTCTGAATTGGCGGAGTACTTTTTGGTTCCTTGTTATTTTCGCCGGTGTAATGACAATCGCAATGCTTCTCTTCGTACCTGAAACATGTCGAGCAGTTGTTGGAAACGGATCTATCACACCACCTCGATGGAATTGGCCTATTGTGCAATGTCTTAAACGAAAAAATACCACCGAGGAAGCGAATTCTCCCGGAACTGGAAAACCACCATCCCCGCCGCATCGACCGACCCCTTTGGATAGCATCAAGATTTCCTTGGAAAGAGAGACATTTGCTATCATATTGGCGACCACTCTTCTATATTGTGGATATACCGCCGTACTCAGTACCCTTCCTTCACAACTGGAAGAAAAATATGGGTTTAATGCCTTGCAAGTCGGTCTATGCTATATTCCGTACGGAGTCGGAAGTCTCTCATCTCGATGGACCATAGGGACTCTTATTGACTGGAATTTCCGACGCTTTGCCAAGCTACATGGGGTGAAAATTGTTGAAAATCAACAATCGCAACTCGACTCTATTCCCGTGGAGAAAGCACGTCTGCAAATTACAATACCCCTAGTATACTGCTCTTCTGTTGTTATTATGGGATATGGCTGGGTCATGAATTATAGGACAAACCTGGCTGGACCTCTTGTCATGCTCTTTTTTGTGTCTCATCTTGTAGCTGGAGCATCAAGCGTACTTACCACTCTGTTGATCGACTTGCATGCCTATCGACCAGCGACCATAAATACGGCCCGAAATCTGTATCGGTGTTTAGCGGGAGCGGGGGCTGTAGCGGGAGCTGTTCCATTGATAAATGTTATTGGGATTGGGTGGTTCGGGACTATGATTGGTTTCATATGGGTTCTTTGTAGTCCAATTATGTGGGGTGTTTATTTCTGGGGTCATGATTACCGTCAACGACAAAAAGCATCACTTGGTTAATTTAATATTGAAATAATGAAACAAAATCAAAAAACAATCATTTGCATAAGTTCACATTCAAAAGTAAAAAGAAAAAACCCTCAGTCCAGGCCTTTATTCATAAACCTAAATAGGTACTATGTTGTATACAATGTGGTCTTCAGCTGTCGCTCGTTGTAAATAGCCTTCCAGGTACGGTCTTATCACGGATCAAATAGAGCGCAGACTTATCATCGGAAATGAAATGATACATTGAAATGAAAAAGAACATCACAGCAATGTCCTGTTTCATATAGGCATTCTGTACTCAGTCTTCAGGGCAGCCCTATAGCATAGAAACCTCGCGTCTCCATAATTTCAGAGGCATTTTACTAGGCCACAAATTGAATGCCTCCTCCCAAGTCAAATTCCAATCTTGAGATGGAAGAGCAAAATCATATCGGTGAACCAGCGTCGCGATTAGAATCTGTTGTTCTATCATGGTGATATTCCGTCCAAGGCATGCTCGTGCGCCCGTGGTAAATGGTATGAAAGCGGCTCTCATGTCTTTTGTTGCTTCTGATTCATCCAGCCATCTTTCAGGTCTATACGAGTCTGGCTTTGGAAATAAATTCGGATCACGATGGGCAATGTATGCTGGAACAGAAACAGTAACACCACCCGCTATACGTTCGCCCATAATCTCCATTCCCTGCGGAGGCGTTTTCCGCTCCAGTCCTCGTGGAACTGGCGGAGAAAGCCTCAGCGACTCATCCAGGCATGCCTTTAAATAGGGAAGGCTTTTCACTTTTGCATAGGGTGTGATTATTTCTCCTTCGCCCAAAGCCCCGCGAACTTCTTCTCTGAGCTTCTTCAGAGTATTTGGGTGTTTTATCAAGTAGTAAAGTACGTTCGTCAATGCAATCGCAGTGGTATTTGACCCAGCATCCACTTTCAGATTACTTTATTAGCTCAAGCTTCCAAATATTAGACGAGGTCTTTCTTACAGAGGACACTAGCCTCAGCTTCAATCTCTCCTCGGTCCAGTGCTCGGTTCTTCCCTACTTTGTCTTCGATGAGACAACCCAGAAAATCACTTAATTTTTCAGTTTGATGTTTTTCCAGTCTCTTGCTGGTCAATATGCTGACCAAATTTCCGAAGTCGCCTGCATGAGCACGAAAATGAGGGTAAAACAATGTTGCCAGCGCCTTCAAAACATTAAACCAGTCAGTGGCTCCAATAAATCGAGAGACAGTCCGGTTTCCGCAATGAAGGCTATCAATCAAGCTATAGTTCTGCGAAGCATCGCTCAGTCTCCCCATGACTAGGTCAGTTCCTGACTCGAGGAAGCCTAGTTTCTCGCTCATAGCAATATCAGCAATTGCATCAAGCGTAAAAAGATTAGACCAGAAACGAAAGTCGACTGTCGAATTACCCGGACTGATATCACAGTCTCTCGCAGGTGGACTGATACAGCGTTGATCGAATTGAGAAACTAGCTTCTGCACTTTGTCGGTAATTTTAAACTCCCACTGCTCCAAATTTCTGGTCGCGAATGCATTTGATAGCATGCGTCGTTTCCGGGCGTGATCATCTCTGTCGACGACATTCAGGACATGAGGATGACTACCCGTGATTAACCTGTAGACGTCGTCTTTAAGGCAAGGTGATCCATGTCCGTAAATATCTTTGATGGCCCCCACCCTACCGAATGATAATACAGTTGGGCCGGTGCGCAGAATGGGGTATTTCTCGTGATGGGAGTGAAGCTCTCTTGTCCTGAAGGGAATTCTTCGCTCGTAAACATATGCCAAACCAGTCAAGCCAGATAGAAAGTTTTGATTTGGAAATCGTCGTAGGTATTTAGGGTCGTAGAAATATCTTATAAATGGTGTCATAAACAACCAAGCCAGTATGACTGCGAATATAAGCCACAAAGCCATCTTTCTATGGGAGCGTCTTTGAGAAATTCAGTATGGATAAGATGTTTTCAGATATCAGTTCGGATGTGGTCTTTCTTATAAGCTGCTTCTACATAAAACACTCATCTACAATACCCCGTTTATCATTTCCAGTTTCACAGCATCATCACTTAGTACCCACAGCAGCATCAATTTCGTAGGTGGGGAGCAGGCTTCCAAAAGGAAGGGGAGCGCCTCGCATTCTAATCCGGGAAAAACAGGAGCATATTTCTCAAATGATATTTCCACTTGCCTTTGAGCTTTCCATCAAGTGACTGGACAATGTCGCATTCTTGACCAACATGACGTTGTCTAGAGCGCGTCACATGCCTGTTTTGTATAGAGAGACGAGCTGCAAGAGTTTTCGTATAGCCTTCCTGATTAAGCGCATGAGGAAAATAAATTGCACACTTGAATATGTCGGAACAATATTTCGTTCAGGATGTGACCTCCTCATTGGGATAGTGAAGCGAAGTATAAAAATCTTCGGATCACTTGCCTAATACAGTACATGAAGCGCATATTTTAATGATAGGTCTCTCGGAAGGCGTTGTGATTTGCTGTGACGTGCCAATATGTAGGCAAGGCAATGAGTAATATCATTTTTGCCGATTATTATTTTCCTTACGTTTTATACGGTGGTCAAATACCAAAAACTTGCCTCGCAATACAATTGCTCTTTTGTGTGCACAAAATCTCCGATATTGACGTACTCAAATAGCAAATAGTCCGCTTTTCTATTCAAGCTCTACAATTTGAGATCCAGAACATGATAACTTGGTGGCCAAAAACTCCTGAATCTGAAATTATGGATGAATGGAAGCTATGTAGTCTTCATATTTTCAACTCGTTATACAGTTGATTCTGCCTATCGCGTGTGTAGAAGCCTTGTTTTGTTTCGATTCTATCAAGAATACCCCATAGTCTTGTCTTCAATGCCATGGATGATAGGTGCTTCGTCGCTGTGGAAATTTAGTATACGTATAATATAACCGTGGAACTTTCTTCGCACCGTAAAAGACAGGGTTCACTGCCACTACCATGGCACTGTCTGGGAGATCCGACAAAAGGCAGATTGATGCTATCTCGTGAGCATGAAATTCAATCAATTCTCTGTATTTTTGATTGTCATTTTCTTCCAGGAAGCACTCGGAGATGAGAATTTTAGCCATATGGTAATAAAGGCACGCAGCCCCTGGACCAATTAGCTTAAAGTCAATTATAAAATAATAAAATTAGTACCGACCCGCTGCAGGATTACAAAACCAAATTCTGGAAAGACCGTCATGGTCATCAACGGCAGTCTTGATGCGGACACCACGAACATGAGAAGGCAAATTCACCCATAATGACTCAGTCTCCGACAATAACGGCTGTAGGTCCTCACGTTCAGCATGAGGTGATTCAGTTTGAGTGAATTTGATCTGGATTATTCTGGCGAGTAGATGCAAAATTTTGTTTCCAAATACTTCGTCGATAGAATCGGCATGTTTGGGAGGGGGTGGCCAATTCCCCAGTGGGGTCAAAGTTGGGCGTTCATTGACAAGGGCCAGGGCAACATCTTGTCGTGCATATATCCAGAAGCTTGCCTGCTCAAGTCTTGATTCTCTTTCTCCCGTTTTGAAAGATTGAATTAATGTGCATGCGCCGTATATGTGTCTTTGATAATCAGCCCCGGGCTCTGCTAATAGCTCATAGCTGCCTAATAAGATAGTAGCAGCCAGCAAAAGACCGCGGTCAGTGCTTGGATCGGTAAGCTCTTTGATAAGTAAACTTAAGCTCTCTCCGTAGGAACTGGAAGCAATAGGTTCCCAGAGAAACTTGTTCTGGGTCAAGCTCATCTGTTTGGCGGACATGGCGCAAATCGCGTGCATAAGCAAAGGAGACGAGAGAGAGCAGCGTACAACCTCACTTTGATATGTGCTAGTATGGTCAAATATATCCATCCATGTTCCAATTCCATTTTGGTAGACTTTCAATAGTTCAGATGTCTTCTCTGTTAAAATATCGTCGTGGATACTGCTTGATTCCAACTCATGCGATGTTGGGGACTGAATCGTAAAATGAACCTGTTGAAAAACGTCGTATGTTGACTCCGGAACATGATTACTTTGTTCGACATGCTCCTCGTTTCTGTTTTCCGGAGAATTCACTGCCGGCAACGATTTTGACCATCGTTCCGGGACGATAAAATCTGTTGGAGTGCAAGTCCAACCCTTTCGGGAACAATAATTGCATGGAACTTGTTCGTCGCATTTGATTCGTCGTTTACGGCAGTTTTGGCTGACAGGTCAGCAAACCATTTTTTAACCAGCACTAAAAGAGCTAATTTTGTACCATCCTATATGGATTCGTTAATGGATATTTTGGAACAAGCTCCGAGCGAGACTTGCCTGTTCTGCGACGCTTGGTTGCCCTGCGGGGGTTCTTCGCTCGAGCCATATTTCAAGAGAAGCCACACCCCACCAACTCTAGATTATCACTCCTGTATTATTCCGGAGCCCGCAATTGAAGAATAGACGGCTTGAGTACGCGAACCAAGCATACTAAGGGGTTTGCACGTCGGGAAGTCCTCGATGCAATCACTCCTCGTAGCAATCTCACCGCCTTCGACCGAGTGCATACTTAGAGCAGTCATGCAGATTGTAGCAGTTTTTATTCGTTCGGAAATTCTTTCGGAAACATACATTGAATTGTTGATTGTAGTTCCGAGCTCTGGGACCAGAAAGAAAAGCTGCCTCAAGTAGGGCCGGACATGAAAGGCATAACATGGATCTTTCCCCAAGGCTGCTTTGCCCCTTATCACTTAGGCAAAAGCTCAAGAATGCCGCTCATAATTACTCGGTATTGACTGCTATCCTTTTCGGAACTTCTAGTACAATTTTAGTTGTTTGTGGCACTGAATTACGAGTGATGCCTTTTTTGTACAAGCAAACACAGATACTCCATATCTTTCTTAAAACATCATCTGCTCTTTCCTACGACTTTATGAATTATTATGACACCAATCAATATCAAAAAGCAAGATTTAGTATATTCTTCATCTTCGCGTCGCATTCCTATTTCGGCCATCTAAGCGCAGGAATAAGACCCACTCAGCTCAATCAAGTATACGAGGAGCATTGTTTCCCCACTCACACTTTAGCCTGTCTATTAACGCTGCAGCTAGGGTGTCAGTTTATGGGGAATGTCGTATGAACCCTGCGGAGCAGGATCTTATCTAGTAATTTTAATTCATGTGTAATATTATCGCGCTTGGCCAACACAGTCAACATGTATGCAGCTTAAGACTGCGTAGAAAAGTGACCATTTCTTTTCTAATTGCTCATTACCCAATGTTTGTTTTTATTGAATTAAATTTATATTCTCTTGATTTGCTAGTCTTTATGGTATTTATTGCCGAGGTATGCAACAACTAGTTTAGTATATATATTAACTTTTATACCCTTCTACTTCTCATAACAGTATCCTGAATTCCATTCCAATTTGAGAATGACAGCAATCTTGAAATTTCTAATAAACTCAATCAAAAAAAGCATTTTATTGACGACACTTTATATACCAAGCAGAATTTCCAAACCATGAGTATAATTTGGTGTCTTAAGCTGTTATCGCCTCTATCGGAGGGATGTGGCCCGAAACCCCAAAAATACCTGGAGCAATAGCCCGCTGGGTACAAAGTCGGGCAACTCTGCTCCACACTACCAACCAGTCTTAGCAGAATAAATTTTGAAGGAAATTTCGGAACAGTCAAAACTATTCAAATTGTCTAATTTTGCCAAATCCTTCTATCCCTGTATTGTTATCCCAATAACAAAGCTCGAAATGGTGGATCAACTCTCGGTATTGAGATATGGCCGCGCAGACCAGTCATTCGATATACTTACCTCGATGAGAGCCGTCCGTTACAGCAGACCTAGAGATTTTGCGCTAGTGACACCTCCTATTTCAAGGACCTTTGGGCACCTTTATATGAAGTATCATACTATGGTTAACATGCAGCTTGTGGGCTCCTTCTGAGGAGAATGGCAAATATTGCGTCAGACAACCAAGGACGCACGCCAATCTACTTTGCTTTAGATGAGGCCCATGCAGGTTTGGTTCAGCTTCTATTAGGAAAAGCCAATATATTAGTCATGATAAGTATCGTTTGGGCAGTTATCTCAATTCCGCCGCATTTAAGTGTCATTTGATGTAGAGAATTCTCCGTTAAAAAAAAATCAAAATAATGACAGGCTTGAAATTTGCTTGGCTCACTGGGATGATACCAACTAGAATACACAATTCACGATTTCTACCATATATGGTCGGCGATATCGTTCTGAGTCCCCCCACCCACAAGATCATGATATCCATGATCTAAGCGCACTTCCTTATTTGAGATTTAAAAAATTTAAACCCCATATCGGAATTCACGGACCTTCTTTTGGTAGTAATACGATGCCAATAGTCCAGTGGCGCCGAGAATCAAAGGCATCGGAGACTTTGCCCGTGTTTTAGCGATTCTAGGGATTGCAGAGCCGAGCAGCAGGACACTGTTTCCCAAAGCAAGTTCTGTTCCATAGTCCTTGTTTTCTTTGATCAAATAACCTGGTGGTTTGTCAGCTTAGGGGACTGAATAAGTGTGAGTTTTTCTCGTCTTTTGAAACTCACCAGAGTACGCATATGAGACACCGAGACCAACGCCCGCGATCAAGGATGGTGCTGAGCGTGTTTTCAAGAATCCAATGACACCCCCTACAGGTACTAGTTTTCGGTCACGAATGTTCAGCAACCCTCTATACTCATTTTATGTATCGGCTGGAAATACTCACGGAGAGCGGCAAGGGTGAATGATGGATGTTCAGCCATGACGTTAGAGGTTCAAAGAATGTAGAGAGACAGAGAGGTTGGATTTTCAAGACGTTGTAAGACTAGCTGTCGATCACCTGATATCGACTCCTGAAGACAGGTCACATGACTGAAAACATCCCGAGAGTCCCGAGAGGCTAACCCTAGAAAGTAGCACTAGTCATGGAGTCAACATAGCATTTTTTGGTAAAGAACATCCGACATCAAAGATGAATGATTTTCATAATGTTTTGTATTGTCAAGAGAGGGTTTAAATGCTGAAAACCAATCCAGGATCATCCTGGTAACTCTGATAATTGGCTCAAGTTTAGGCCTTTCGTCAAAAGACCCCACATAGAACCATCTGATTCGACATCGATCAACCTGCTTTTAGTACTTTATTTATTTGCAAAGGCCCTATATAATTTGAGAGATATGCTATGGCAACAATGCGCAAGACGAGTATTATATGGTAGAATGTTCGCTGATGATCCACTTTAGAATTCTTTTATATCCTACCGTAAAAATCTTCTCTTTCGAATTAAGTTTCGTGGGGCAACTCGTATTAGCATTCCTACAACACTAGGCCCCCGGCTACCAAATTGTTGCCCAGAAGTAGCTGTCAAATTTCGCCTTTGTTTTGAATCTCCCCATTGGTGCAATTTGTTGCCCCCTGACTGCCAAGATGTTTCAATAAATTTATCCGTCCTGCTTACCCTCAACTTGCAGAGTATCATGCGCTAATTGACTTTAAAGTTCAAGCCTCTTCAGCCATTCAGCCATTTGCGGGGCGTGAAGAGTGTCACTTTTGAGGACCATTTTTCCAATCCACCAATTGAGGAAGGTTTCCCCAGATTCTTCGCCGGCCTTCCGGTGGTGAATGCCTTTACTCAAGGAATTTTGAGTGGCTGAAATCTTGGGTTTGCCCCCACGGGGGTGAATTATTCCGTATTCAGTATAATGGTATGGCTAATTTCAACTATAAAAACACTAATTATCGTCAATTCTGTAGGGAAATCCCAGATTTCGCTTTGTTCAGTTCTGAAGTCTAGTGAAATTGCGCTGTGGCATCTTTAAAATGAAGTGTCAATTTTTATTCTTTGCTCTGGCGAGCTATATACGCAGCATTAGTGCTGTTGGGGTTTCTGGGGCAGCGGAGGGTTTCGCAAAGGGAGTTACCGGTGGCGGAAGTGCAACACCTGTTTATCCTAGTACCACCGCTGAGCTTGTGTCTTATCTTGGAGACAGCTCCGCCCGGGTTATTGTGCTGACAAAAACGTATGTTAATTGAAAGGTTGCCCTTGGCAGATACTTATACTAACTATGTTGTTTCTAGATTTGACTTCACTAGTACCGAAGGTACAACTACAGCAACTGGATGTGCTCCATGGGGAACTGCTTCGGCGTGCCAGCTGGCTATCAACCAGAATAGCTGGTGTGATAACTATCAGTCCAGTGCTGCGAAGGTCTCTGTCTCGTAGTATGTGATCACCGCCCCCTTCGATATGGCTTTTCTGGATTAACAAATTCAGTTACAATGCTGGCGTTCTTGGTATCACAGTGAAATCAGACAAGACTTTGATTGGATCTGGCTCCAGTGGAGTGATTAAAGGTAAGGGATTACGCATTGTCAGCGGCGCAAGCAATATCATCATCCAGTAAGCTTACAACTTTGAAATCTTGCACCTTGGAAATATTCTAACCGCACTTAAATCTGATAGAAACATTGCCATTACCGATATCAATGAGAAATATGTGTGGGGAGGTGATGCCCTCACAATCAACAATGCTGATATGGTGTGGATTGATCATGTCACGGTCAGTACAAAAGATGAAAATCGGAACTCCAAACTACACTGGAAAACACTGACCATTAAAGACCGCGAGGATTGGCCGCCAGCACCTTGTCCTTGGGACTGACGCATCGAAACGAGTGACAATCTCAAACAATTACTTCAATGGAGTTACAAGCTACTCGGCCACCTGTAACGGCTACGCTTATTGGGGTATTTATTTCGCTGGATCAAGTGACTTGATCACCATGAAAGGCAACTATGTCTACCATTTCAGCGGTCGCAGCCCCAAGGTTCAAGGAAATACTCTCCTCCATGCGGTAAGATAATCTCTCTCCCCATCTCTCTAGGCTTTGGTTCGCAACATGCGCTGACTACCATCTTAGGTCAACAACTACTGGTATGACTCCACTGGTCATGCCTTTGAGATTGGCTCCGGCGGCTACGTTCTCGCAGAGGGTAATGTCTTCCAAGATATCGCCACCATTGTCGAAGGTACCGTCGAGGGACAGCTGTTCACTTCGCCGGATAGCTCCACGAACCAGATTTGCTCGACCTACTTGGGCCACGTGTGCCAGGTGAATGGATTTGGCAGCTCAGGAACCTTCAGTCAGGCAGACACAAGCTTCTTGGTCAACTTTAGTGGTAAAAATATTGCATCGGCGAGCGCCTATACCGTGGCTCAGAGCAGTGTTCCTTCAAATGCAGGACAGGGAAAGCTGTAGTTCTCTTACTTGTGTGGCTTTGTTGTCGTAGAGAAAGATTCGATATTGGTACATCATATTATTTCTATGTCAGGCATGGCCTTTCTGTCTTTCTCCTTTGCGTATTTTTTTGGGGTGTCAGCTTTGAAAATGAAAAAACATCGTGAGAATTCTACAGAATCAAAATATATGTCAAAATCTGCGATTTTGAATTACCGAGTTTGTAAGACCTGCCTCAAAAGAACTCCTCTTCGCTTTCTCTCGGGCTATGTCTCTCCAGAGCTTTTTTGTGAAATACAAAGCTGATCATTTATTCCTAGATTTAGTACTTACTAGATATATAGCTAGGGACCTCATAAGGGAATCTTTTTCTTTTTCAACCTTGAAAATTTTTGATAGAGCTAAGAATATTTTTGTTCCTATTTGTGTTATCAGAGGAGGCCAACATGAGCTTTGAACAGAAATCATTTGAAGGCACAATGATTCTGACGTGGATCGGAATTTTCCATTAATCAATCATTTGACAGAGGCAGATTACTGCCTGCAAATGGTGTGAAATCAAGTATCAATCGAAGGATCATCATCGTTTCTTTTCTCTGTCTCGCATTTGGTAAGAGCCTCTGCCAGCTCCTTCATACCCTCGCTTTCTTCTTCGATGCTTTGGACAATGTCTTCTTTTTTGCCCTTCGTGGCACGTGGGGTTCGACGGGTAGGATTCCGCTTGCGTTTCTTGGAGGGAGTGGCTGGATCAGGAGTAGATGCAGGTGGGGAGGCACCCTTGGCTGTTGGAGTAAGGGTAGAAGTTTCTTCAGCTCTGGCAGTTGCTCTGAGTCTCTGCATTCTATTCTTCAAGGCACCTGAAGTCCAGCCTGCATATATGATCAGCTCTTCTTAGATATTTGGAAATTTCAAGCTGATTTTCGTGCACCTGTTCCCATGTATTTTGCCATCGCCTCATAGTCGAGCTTGACACTCGTGTCTTTTATCTGGGCAAGGACAGCACAGAAAGCTTCGTCGACGATTAGGAACTTAGCATGAGGTGGAATCGATGGAGCTCTATACCTTGGCATCTGCCTCTGCATTCCAGACTCGATTTGCTTTTGCTGACATTATGTTAATATTGGATACTTTAGAAGTGCTTGTGTTGATAGATAATATTTTTAGTGATAGAAAGAAGAATAGATATAAGAGGTGTGTGATGGCAAAAGGCAGGGGGGAGCATTAGCAAGCAATAGGCACTTTTTATGGCCCAGGGCTTGACATAATTCTCGCTTAAGACGTCAGATTGCTCACCTTTTCTCGACCATTCTAGGAACCTAAGTCAGGGAAAATCTCTAGTAACAATAAAATAATTCTAATTTGATCATGACCTATTTATTTTTACTTTTCTTAACTCTAGTTATCTAGCTATATTAATAATAAATTTTTATAAAGGTGTTTTAGTTAATATTTTATTTACTATAAAACTAAGGCCTATAATAAACTAAGTATTATATTATAGTATAGGAATTATATTAGTATTATAAAAAATAATTTATCCTATTATTTAGAAATCAGATAAAAGTATCTTATACATAGTAAGATCTATAAGATATAATATATATTTTTTACTAAGTTCTACTCTATATAGACTAATATATATATAGTAAGATATATAAATATATATAGATTAAGATACTAAATAGTAATTATAGTTATAAAAATAGTATAATATTACTAAGTAGTAGTATTAAATTCTTATTCTCTTTTACTAAATTAGAATTTATTTTAAATTTTATAATTTTCTATTTAAAATACTAATAAAACTATATAAATTAAGAAAAAAAAAAAATTTTAATATTTATATTTTTTATTCTATATTTTTCTAATAATTTATAAATATATTTTATTTATTAATTAAGAATTTTATTATTAATTATATTTAGAAGTTTATAATTTTATTTTAAAAAAAAATAATTAAATTATTAATATTTTAATATATTTATTAGTTTTTTTTATATATATTTTTAAATATATTAAATTTTTTAATTTTAAAGTAGTTTTATTACTAAATTTTTAAGAATTAAATATATTTAATTTAAAATATTATTAATTTATTTTTTTAATTTATAAATTATTTATTATTAAAATTTTATATATATAAAAAAGATTCTAATATTTAAATAATATTATAGTTTAAATTATTATAAAAAAGATTTTATTTATAATTTTTAAAAATTTATTTTAGTTTTTAATATTTAAAAACTATATAATAAATTCTATAATTATTAATTTTTATATTAATTATATTAAATATTTTTTAATTTTAAATTTAAATTTTATTTAAATTTATAAATTAAAAAATATATTATTTTAATAATAAAGTTATTAATTTAAATAATTTTATAAAAAAATTAATATTATATAATTTATATAATTAAATTAATTATAATCTAAAATTAAAATATTTATAAAATAAAAATAATTTAGTAAAAAATTAATTTAAAGAATATTATAAATTTAATTAATTTATATTATTAAAAAATTAAAAAATTTTCTTTTATAATAATAATTTTTTTAAAATCTAATTTATTCTAATTTTAATTTAAAATAAAATAATTTTATTATAAAAATATATTATATTAATATTTATAAAAATTTTAAAAAATATATTATTAAAATTTTAAAAATCTATATAAAATCTAATAGAAAAATATCTATATATTTTCTTAAAAAAAATTTAATTAATCTAGATATATTTTTTTATATTTATTAAATATAAAATTATAAATCTTTTTTAACTTTTTAAAATTATTAAAGAAAATAAAAAATTACTTTTTTTTATATTTATAAAGTTTTATATTTCTTATTTAGATTTTTTTTATTATTTTATTTATTTTATTTATTTTATTTATTTTATTTATTTTATTTATTTTATTTATATATCTAACTATATATATATTAGTTTATATAGAATAGAACTTAATAAAATATATATTTTATATTTTATAGATTATATATAATAATATATTTAATATAGTTTAGTTTTTTATAATTAGATCTAAAAATCTTTAAATAAATATATTTAAAACTAATTTTTTTCTAATTATATTTTTAAATAAAATCTAATATAAAATAAATAAAATATTATTAAATATAGATTAATATATTTAGTTTATATATTAGAATAGATTATATTAAACAAATTAAATAAAAATAATAAATAATTATATTAGAAGTATTAATAATAAAAATAAAATAAAAAATTAATAAAAAAAATCTAAATAAGAAATATAAAACTTTATAAATATAAAAAAAAGTAATTTTTTATTAACTCTTAAAAAGTTTTTATTATTATTATATTTTATTTATTAGTAGAATAATATAGACTATACTATACTAGATCTAATAATATATTTCTATTTATATAAAATTAGCTATTTTATTTATTAATATCTAAGACTAAGTATATTTCTATATTTTTTAGATCTAGTATTTAAAACTAGTATAAAGCTCTCTATATAGATCTAAATATTTATAAATACTATTAGATTATAAAAGTAGTAGTTATAATTATCTAAAATATCTATTAAAATACTATAGAAATTATTAAGACTACTAATATTATCTTAAATAACTATATAATATAAAAACTAAAAAAAATACTACTAAAAAAAATAAAATCTATTTATAACTATAATAATAAGTTTAAAAATAATATTATATATTATTTTTTCTATAACTATAAATAATTCTTTATTAAAATAAAGAAATTTACTAATATTATATTAGATAACTAAAATAAAATTATATATATAGAGAGAGCTCTTATTTTCTAAATAATATTTAGACTATTTATAAATAATAGTAAAACTCTATATTTAAAATAATAATTAATATATAAAGATAATTTAAATAGTAGATTTTCTAGAATTTTAGAAAATATTTAAATATAATTAAAAAATAAAAATATTTTCTAAAAATAAAATAAAAATTATATTAGTTTTTTATAAAATATACTATTTTTAAATATAATATTATTTTTAACTATAAGAATCTAAATTTAAATAAAATATTTATTATTTAGTTTATTATTATTAGTATAGATAAAAACTTATAGTAATAATAAAAAGAAAAATATAATTAACTAATAATATTAATAAATACTTTTAATTATTTTATTATATATAAATAAAATATAATTATTGTCACAGGATCTAGGGTTCTCAGTCACAAGACCCAGCATTACAGGCTTTAAATCTCGTATATATCTACTATTCTTCGTTATTAATACTGAGCTTTATTAACTTAATCTATATATATTAATTATTAGGTGTTAATCGTTAACTTAATCTATATAAGTGTGTCGTTAATAAATTGTTCTATTAATATAAAGTAGTAGTGAGTTAGGTATAACCTGTATATATACCCTATATACTTCTGACTATATTCTCCTAAATACCCTATACTCCTCTAGATTCTAGAGATTAGAATTTAGTTATACTCTTTTATAATAGCTACTATTATTCTTATTAATAGATTAAACACTTTCTTATTTGTTTCTAA